>OY987334.1:34957097-36303262 GCA_963920685.1 Polydrusus tereticollis
CCTAAAAGGTATGGTCAATAATTAGGGCTCCTACAAAAATAAGGTAACCAGGAGAATGTGAGTTTTGTATCTAGACCCCTTAAGTAAGTTCACGAAAAATCTTAAAATTTGGGTAAATAATATGTTTTCCTTTTCGCATGCAAATGAAATCGGGTAATCTCAAAAATGATGCTTATTGTGTATAACTAAGAGTAGGCATATTTTTTTTTTGCAAAAAACTTTAAAGTTTTCTAATTTGAGTTAAAAATATTATAAAAAAAATAGGTGTATATTGACTCCGCCCTCCCCTATTTCTGGAGCCACTTTTAGATTATCGACATAGTAGCCACAATAGTTCGATTCGGCATCCAAGACTTACTAGAATACCGAAATTTCAAGCTCGTATCTTTATTAGCTTTGAAAATATTAACAAAAAACATCTCCAGTTGCTCGGTTATGGGGGGGATATAGGACAAAATGTTACATAACCTTCAGGCCCTAATTATTGACGATACCTTTTAAGACACCTTGTATAATGAGTGAAAAAAATTTTTTCGCAGACGATGCATAATAGTTATATAAATATCAAGCCAGTGAGAAACTAATATAGGTATAGTGGTTCAGGTTATTTGATGACATAAAAAAGCATTAAACTCCTGATCATAGGCGTCGCTTCTAACACAATTAAAATACGGATTGTTGTAAATTTTTAGGATAATTAAATAGTATATATATTAAAATCCTCATTTTAACGATAACAATTTACAAACATTTTCTTCGTCCAGCAAGGACAGCAAGGAGCTATGAGTTTTCCTTGCCAGGAAAGGATTGGATAGGCAGTTAGTAGTTAGAATTCACTTTATATATTTTAACAACAAATTGATCGCATCAGCATAATATAACAAGTTTTTAAGATACGTGTTAAACGAACATAATTAATTCAAAGTTCATAAACAATTTAATGACTGGAATCGTCAGAACTTTCAGAAGTACTGGTGCTATAGGCGATGAAACCGAATATCGATTTTCTGTGTTATAACATGAGCTACGCAATTTTTTCATACATCGCTACTCATTTCGTTATTACCTGCCGAATATTATCAAGGACAACTACGCTTAGAGTTGGTGATTGATTATTGAGTGATATTCTTTGCTGACAAGAGCAACACAAGGTGCAAAGCCATCTTTACTTCTGGCATGAAGAATAATAACACGTTTTCCTGTCGAAGAAGGTCTACCAAAAGTACAATTTGTACTGTCTGCCCCCGTCTAAATAATTTATTTTCTTAATTCCGGACTTGTTTTGCTTCCGATGGCCGACTCTGGCACCGATTCATTATATTCCTGCGATAATTCACCTTGACCTTCTGTTTCAAATTGTCGCCAAAAAGCCATACTGATATAATAAAATATAGGTGCCAAGTAGAAACTTACTTGTCTAAAACCACACAGTTATAGCAGAAAATGAAATACATAAATTACAGTAAATCGTCTCAACCAGTCACGCCGCTGTCCGATTCCCAATATCGCATACCTCAAACATCAACTAATTTGAAAGCCGATAAGGGATCACTCAATTGGCAGAACCTTAAAGTATTTGCTGTTATTGTCTACAGCATATAAATTTGTATTTATCACACTTCCCACTCGAGAAAAATAGTTCGCTCTTTAAAATCGCTAGCGGGCATCGACGTTCTGTGTCCAGGGTGTTGCTAATTCTACGAAGTTTTCGTAAGTGTATGAGGAACATAAGGATTTGTTAATTGTTTATTTTTTTTTTGTTTTGATTCAAATTATTCTTGTATAAATACTATTTCTGAAGTACTAAAAAATGTATTATAATATTCATGATGGGCTTGTTCCTTCTTTCTTTGACATTGAAAATTTCTTCATCCAAAATACATTTGCAAACTAGCTTTCAAAGCGAGTTACTGACTATCAATTAAATACTGATATAAAAGAACACTTTTAATAATAAAAACTTAAAAAATTAACCCAAATAATTAATAAAAAAATCTGACAGCCCCGAGTATGATACCGGTCCCTTTGAAGCCCGGTCGAAGTTTTTTTATGCCATTAGTCTGATTTAAGAAAAAGTATACTCATTTGTGGAATATTCATCTCCATTTATTTTACATTTTTTATAATTAACTATATTAAATTCTTAATATTATCTAGTCAAAATGAAATCTTCTGAAAAAATAAATTTCGATTAGAAAAAAATGCTTTTACTAGCCTACTTTAAACACACGCATGTGCGTGGCGTTTTTGTCAATAAAATCTGTGCTAGCTTGGAACGATGTACAGAATAATATAGTGATTCCGCTAATTAACTGAATCTTAAATAACCATTCAAAATACATTTTCCATTGTTGTATGGGCCACTTAAACAAAAATAAAATTGTGTTTCGGCACTTGATAGGGTATAGCAAATTGCTATTTTAATACTTTTTGCAAGGTCACGTGACCTGTCAAATTTTGCAATTTATTTGTGGAACGTAACACCGAAATGTTAAAAAATCAGTATTTTTGTATTTCTACCGAAATTTGACAGGCTATTGATGATGCATTGTTTTCTCGAGTGCCATCCGCATTTACTGCTGAAACAATATGAAATGTACATATTTTTAACAATAGTTTCCCAATATTTGTCATTTTTCAAGGCGACGGTACAGATTAAACTTTTTTTTTATACTGCCAATAACCTCTAGATAGAGATTAGGTATTTGCTGACTTCTACTATGTTTAAAAGTATTCTCGCCTCTACTTTAAAAGAATTAATCCGTCTTCAATCACAGCCTTTTTCGCTCCGACGATTTTATCAATCAATCGAGCCAAAAACTTTTCCCTCATCTATAATAACAATCATGAACAATGCACAATGAACCAACTAGAAGTTTTAAGGTCTACGTCCATTAAAACGGGTCAGAATCTTAAACTCTTTAATTGTTAATATTCTTTTAATAGGAAACTTTCAAACCATTTTATGAACGATCGTGATTTGTCTCTAATAAAAGGCAATAAATGAAAAATATGCAAACGTTTCACCAACACGATTTTTACGAGTTTTTTGATCTACTATTCTTCCTTTTTTATAATTTAAACCAGTACATCTCGGTAACTCTTAGCCAATTCATTGAGAAAAAGTGATAGTGTAAATAAAATATGTTTTTTTTTTTAACGCCAATCTGTAGCAGTATGTAACATGTAGCACCTACACAATTTCGTATCTATAATATATTTAAATTCAAGCTGCATAGCGTCAATACAAAGGTCAACTTGAAATGACAACCCAAAACTATATTCCCATTGGTCCATCGGCAATAAAATTCCAATACCAGGCAAGCCGCCTTAGTAACAGGGTTGTAATTAGTTTGCCGGTGGTTTTTGTATTATTGCTGTACGAATTAACTTAGGAACTTCATTCATATGCTGACTTATACTGTATCATTATAATATGATCTATTGCAGGAAAATAGTTTGGTACAATATTATGCAAGATGACCCAAAAAAGTGCGATATTATGAAGTTGTATTTTTTTAAATGGGATACGTCGTATTTTGTTAAATATTTGGGTTCGTATAAGTGTCCTTCTTAATTGTCTTAATTTGATTTGGTAGTTTTAAAGCAATAAATTAAAAACTGGAGAAAAAGCTTTGCAGCAATTGAGAAAAAATAAGAAAAACAATCTAAAAGTACTCTTTTAGCCAAGGAATTTGTGAAATTTATAGCCAGGGATCTAGAGATTCTATGACCTAAATAACATTTATCTCTATTCTATACAGGGCGTTCAAAATAAGGTTTCAAGAACGACACATTTTAAACTGTATTTTTTCGTTTTTCAAATGGAACACTCTTTATATATTATTTTACTATTTGATGTAAAATTCCAAAAAAATATATAATTCATTTAAAATATTAAACCGCTTTCAAAATATTTACCAAAAACCCTAAATGCCACTATACATTATAAAGTTTTATAATGAAAATAGCTAGGCGGCCACTGAAAACCCAACATGGTTTTCAATTAAATACATACAAAATTAGAAAAAAATTAATTTAAAATGTATCATGTTTAGAACCTTATTTTCAACATCCTGTATAAATAGATACAAACTATTTAATTTATAGTATCTTTCGATACTTTTTCATAAAGTTCACCCAATCCCATAATTAAAAAATGCGTTTATATTGTTTCGTTGATGTTTTTGCACAGCTGGAATCTTTTTCTAGGTTTCAGTACACTGCGCTCTTTGCTGGTCAAGCAATTTAAATAAAATCTTACTAAATTATTGAAAACGACACTAACAGGAATCAAAATATGCGAAAAAATGTGTTGTTCTATTTAAAAAAAGTCAACTTTATGTGATCAAACTTTTTGAGATCACTCTGTATATGCGATATACCTTCCTGAGATACACCCTGTAATACAGTATAAGTTAGCATATGAATGAAACTTTCAGCTTAATTTGTATAGAAAATATTGAAGTCTGACGCATTGTTGCAGAACCCTTGCATATAAACCTAATTTTTAAATCAAAATGTTTTAAAAGAAGTTATTGAAAACTTACTGAATACATATAACTAAGTAATAAACTTGGGTATAAGATATAAATTGTTCATGAATGTATTATAAATTAAAAAATCAAAGAAATTAATGAAAATGGTAAAACCACTAAAGATTATTTTAAGTTTTTCCCTTAAAATTACTCCATGCATTTTTTTTTTTAATTTTTCTGCTGTCGTAAAGACAAATCACAAAATATGAAATAATATTTAAAGGCTTAGCAGTATAGATTTTCTGAGAAAAAGATAATAATAAATGTGTGTTTAAAACTTTTCAATAAGGTTAAGGCGAAGCAAAATTTTCTCAAAATAAATCATATTAGAAGTCCTCAAATACAACTTCACAGGCACTGCCCCTCATTGAAGACGTAGAAGCAAAAAAAATATCGATAAATAGTTTAAATATTACATAATAAACTGTGGCTGTACAATTTTTGTATTATAATAATTACTTGTATGATAATAAAAAATAATTTATTGTAATGTCAGACATTTTTTAAATAAACCTGTTAAAAATAATTTTTGTCATTTTATTTTAACATAAATTCGCCATAAAAATGGCGATAATTCCTAGCATTCCTATTATAAAGAAGACGCTAGTTAGTTAATTTATAATTAAAACAACAAAGTAATAGATCAGGCAAATTAAGAAAGAAATAAAAATTTAATTAAAAACTAAATGTCGCCAAAGGGCAGTACCGCAAAGTATGACCTTGAAAAATGATAATAGGCGAGACAGCGTCGCTTAGCGTGACCTTGAAACTAGGATAAAATGAATAAATTAAGTAAAAGTAAGGAAAAATAATTAATTACATATTATGTTGCATAACGTAGGAATTTAACTTGCTCGTGAGATATTAGTTTAAAAATGGAAATATTTATTATGTTGTCATTGCTTATGGTATGGTGTTGGTATGGTTAAGTTACTGGTTGAGAAGACCTGCGACGACCATGTAATTTTTAATTTTAATTCAACAATTTCGGTGGAAGACAATATAATTATTTCGAATTATAGACAAGACACAGTTTAAGTTCTTTGGTCAAAGTTATGTAGATTAGTAGGAGGTATAAACCGAAGACAATTTAATTCTTATCAGGTCACTTACAAACGCGGAGAGATGGATTTTGTCGAAATTTTTTTAAATAATACTAAGTCAACTACAATGGGACCAGAGCAAATTATTTGAAAAATGATTATGTATACCATACTGTTTTTAGCCCCCGTTATTACTTTTATTATAGATAAGTGCTTACCACGGGTACCTTTACTGGTGCTTGGAAGAATACATATGTTGTCCCCATTCCAAAAAGGTTTATTGTCTGTTGCCTAAAGCGAGAGAGCAATAAATAATTATTGAACTATAAAACTTAATGGTTATCGCCGTATTCCATAGGTGTAGTTCAATTATTATTATTTAATTATGTTTATTGTCAGGGGTCCTGAGATCGGGTAGATAGAGGCACAGGTCGTCGCCTCAGTGTTATAGTGTTCTCTATCCGCTTTTGGTGAAAATTAAGCTGAATGCATATTTTTGATTGTATTATTTTTTTGTACCATATCAAGTAAAAACGATGCAATTATCTAGTCCTATATCCAAGTTTTCAGTAAATGTTTGTTCGATGTCCATTTAAAACCGCTGAGCGTTTAAAATTATAATGTCCCATATCCAAGCTGAAAAGAAATCGTACGATTGTTCAATATCCCTCTATTTTTGCACTGCAGTTGCAACAACATTATAATGTTCTATATCCAGTTTGTTGTCATTCGCTTTTCGCAAGTAATTGGGCTGTATTGCTCTAGTGAAAATACGTAAAGAAGCTTAAAAATGAGCGATTTTACGTCAGGCGACCCTACGAAACTTCCTGGAAGCCCCACCAATATAATATGGCAGTAAGTTACTTCAAATATTATTTTATTCGGTGCAAAACCATTGTACGAAGTATTAATAACCTCACTTTTTTGAATTTCTCAATTTGAAACTTTAAGTAGCAGTTATATGAATTATTCTTGATTTTAGGGATTTAGACTCAGCCTTACTTCAGTTTGATAATAAAGACCTAAGTTTTAATCAAAGTAACACTGATAATTTGGATGTAGAAAATATAGAAGTTATTGTCACATCCATGAACTTGAAAGGTACCAAATAAAATACTATGAGTTAAAAGCACGTAATTAACTTTACCCTTTACTGCAGATGCAACATTCAACAAGAGCAAGATCTTCCACTTCTTGTCTCCGAGTTGATTACTGAAAATAATATGATTGGAGGGCAACAATCTATTCCTATAATCGTTCGTGCTAACATTGCGATTCCAAAGTAAGTTTACCGATTTCGTTAGCAAGTTTACTCATTATATTCACCAATTATGCATTTTTAGCGTAAATAATCCTGTGCCTACCTATCGAAGAAATTAATTTTGAAAATGGAACCAATACGGTAGTTAATGTGCAATCTGAAGAATGTGATAATAACATGATATCAACAAGGAAGAATAAGAGAGAACCGTCCAAATGGAAACAGAACGTAAGGAAAGAAAAACGTCAGCACGGAGAACCATATTTAAATTGCAAAGACAATTGCGAACCAAGAAAAGCCGTAAAGGAAGCTACTTGTCATTAAGAAAAATGCCATTTCAAATGTTCACTTTTACTCTAAGTATATTAACAGGTTTCTTGCAAAACGAAAACGAACTCAGGAATCGGTCAGTAAAAAGGTGTATTCATACCAATATTTTTTTGAAGTTAAACAAGACCGTTTGCGTGTTTGCCAGGACTACTTCTTAAATACACTGGATATATCTAAAAGGCGTGTTTACTATTTTTTTGACAAAATTCAACCTCATAACGCACCTGGGCCTAGACAGTTACTTTCTGGAAAACACAAAATGAAAGTTATATCTGATGAAAGCAAGAATGAAGTTCGCGCTCACATAGAATCATTTCCTGTTGTTGAGTCACATTATTGCAGGAGTACGAGCAACAAGAAATACTTGGAAAGAGATCTTAATATTAAAATAATGTATAACTTATATTTGGCTACCAGCAAGAACCCAGTTAAATACCATGTTTACTCAGACATCTTTAATTTTGAGTATAATATAGGTGTTCTAAAGCCGAAAAAAGGATCTCTGCGATAAATGTGAGAAATTTAAATTAACTAAAGAGCCCACTGAAAAGCAAATATTTGATTATAGGGAACACCTTAAAAATAAAAGAATTGAGAAAGAAGAACGTGAACTTGACCGAGAGAGATGCAAAAATAAAATGGAAGATGTTTGTGTTGTGACATACGAAATGCAAAATGTATTTTCTTTGCCTAAAGCATACGTAGGAGGTTACTACTATAAATCAAAACTTAATACCTATAACTTGACTGGGCATTGCAGCATTAGTAGTTGTGTATACAATACCATTTGGCATGAATACATTTGTGGACGGGGAGGAACACACTTACCAAGTGCTCTAATTAAAATATTGAAAGCTATATAAGCAGATCATCCGAATTTAAGGAAAGTTAATCTGTGGTCTGATAGTTGTGTTCCGCAGAATCGCAATTCTATTTTATCATTTGCATTGCAATATTTCTTAAATTCTAAGGAAAGCAAAGAATTGGAAATAATAGAACACAAATACTCAGAGCCCGGACATGGGACTATACAAGAAATTGATGCAGCACATATTTGCATTGAAAGATATATTAGAAACTTGGAAATCTGGTCCCCATTAACTTTAAGAAGAACGTTACTGCACATGCCAACCCATTGGAAAATAAAGTTCAAAGTCCTTCAGATGATTCCAAGTGATTACCTAAATTACAAAAAGGTTTCCAGGACTTTAACATACAACTTAATTCCGTATACGAAGGTTAAACACTTTATTTATGAAAAAAAGACAATTATAAACATAAAATATCGGGAAGCTTTTGAAGGGGAAATCAAAGATATAAAACTATGCTATAAACAAACTCGAAAGACCAGAAAATCTGAAAACGAAGAGTTTTGTTTCCCAGAGTCGGTAAACCCTTTGTCGGATATTAACCTCGGTATTTCTGAACAAAAGAGGAAAGCCTTGAAAGAAATGCTGGCACAAATGCCCAAAGAGGTTAAACATTTCTATCAAGTTTTAATAGCTGCTAATGCAAACAAGGACAATAAAAAGTGGCGGTCAAGCAAGTCAAAAAAGGTAAAAGTAGGGGAGATGAAAGTAGCTCAGAAAACTTAAATGCTATAAGTTCAGAAATCAAGAATGAGCCAGGACCTTCAGGATCCCACAATGGCTACAAGAGAAGGGTCGAAGAAGCAATGAAACCAAAGAAAATAAGTGAAAGTGAGAAAAAGGCAAAAAATAAAATTCAGGAGAATGCAACGGAAGTAGCGCGCAAGCGTACCAGAAAGGCGACAAGAAGTAGGACTTATAAATAAAGAACATTGCACTGTAAACTGTATATATGTTATAACCCTATAATTATATTAAAATTGTTACCAAATAATAAATACAACTATATGTTTTGAATAATCTTAATGGTGTTCTTTATCAAGTTTTTTGTTCTATATCCACCGTTCTTTTCTGAAAGCAACAAAAATGTTCTCTATCCATTTTTGTAAAAATTACGTTGTATGATTTTATATATAAAATATATACCCACACCAATTATTTCTATATAGTTTGAACATACAATATAACCAAATTTTTTTGACAGAACACAATTATTATTAGGTAAGTAGTGTAGAAAATACACTTACTTAAACATTCAAAAATAATTTACTCAAAATTAGGTTATGTGGACGTAGAACACTATAACACTGAGGCGACGAGTTAGGTAAACTACTACTACTACTCAAAAATTTGAAATGTTTAGTTACTTTCCGGCAGTTGTTCCTGAAAATGGTTAGTGTTTCTGAATTTGTTGCTGAGAAACGGATTAGTAAAACTACGCTTTCTAAAAATGAGAAAATTATCATTCTCAACGTGTTCAACGCTCTTCGACACCAAAATTCAACATTCGGAGTTGCAAAAATAGTTGAAGTGTGTTCGAATATGACTGCAGTCGGACAGTCAATAATATACCGACTTGTGTAATATTCAGAAAATATATCTTTGCACATTTCTATATAGGTTTTTGTTTTTTGAATAAACTTATTTAGTGGGTTATTTAGTAATATGGCGAAGCCATTGTCAATTAAAAACTGTTCAACCTTGGCAATATAATCAACCTCGTACATTATGACAATACAATTACCCTTGTCCGCCCTTGAGATCATAATGTTTTCTAGATCCAGCTTCTTCTTCAGATCTTTGAGTGTTTTATTATAAGTGTTATGATGAGTGGTTGATTTGAATTTTTTGAGATGTTCTTGTAAAATGAGAAAGCGCTCTGTCTTAAGAATAGTTTTAGTTTCATTATTATCTGTAGACCTATCAATTAAGGAGTCAATTTCGGCAGAAAAGTTTTCGAGTGATTTCTTGTTTAGTTGTTCAGGTAGTGCAAATTTTAAACCCATTCTTAGAAGGTCGGTTTCTTTTTCAGTGAAGCTGATGGATGTTAAGTTAATGATTCGCTCATGAAAATTGTGTTGAGATATTACTTTTTCTGTTGATTGTTGTCTCCCTTTTGCCTCTAACAAGTTGTTGAGTTTTTATTGAATCTCTGAAATTTAATTTGTTTATGAAATAAAGATAACACAGTCCTGCATTTTTTAACACTTTAAAAGTTGATTTAAAAATTTTAAGTGTTTTCTAGTAATTGGGTAGCGCTGATTTAAAATCTGCTTCTAGCTTTTCTTGTATCACGTAAGGTTATTTTTCAAACCAGTTAAATCCAAAAATATAGAAAAAACAGGATTTATTTCATTTATAAGCTAATTTATTATACATATTTTCAACGATCTCAACAGAGCTTGGGTTTTTATAATTTCCTAGAAATGTATGTACAACTTCTTTAAAATGATTCCATGCATGTTTTTCCTTATATTCCATTACATTTTCAAATTCTGTATCTTTCATCGAGCGCCTAATCTGCGTCTCTACAAAGATTTCCTCCTTTTATTTTGCCTCTGACAGAGCCGGAAATGTTTTACACAAATATTTAAAGCAATTTCCTTCTTTGTTTAATGCCTTAACAAATTGTTTAATAACTCCAAGTTTTATGTGAAGTGGTGGAAGTTAAACTTTTTGAGGGTCAATAAGACGCGAATTACATTTTTGGTTGCAGGTTTGAAGTCTCTCTTTGTGGCCAGTAGCTTTTTATCCAATACTGTTCTCGATTCCTGCTATCCCACTCACACAGGAAACATGGAAATTTAGTAAATCCAGACTGCTGACCGAAGAGAAGACCTAAAATTTTTAGATCTCCACACACTTCCCAGTTGTGATTTTCATATTGTATTCTTAAAAGTAATTCCTCTTAATTTTCATAGTTTTCCTTTAAATGAACTGAATGACCGACCGGAACAGAAGCAGAAACATTGCCATTATGTAACAGAACAGCTTCAAGGCCCCTTTTTGAAGAGTCGATGAAAAGTCTCCAGCCAGAAGGTGTGTACTCAGGAGCTCCGGGGCAAGTAACTAGATCAGCAATTGTTTGGCAGTACACAAGTGGTCTGCTTTGTGCCAAATATTTTACAAATTCAGCCTCACGATTTCTATACCAAGAGAAGGTAGTTTCTGGGGCAAGCAAATTTTTTTGTTTTAACCTTGACCCCAATACTTTAGAAAGGTCTTTTAAAAAACCCAAATCTCTTACTAAATCATTTAGTTCGACTTGTGAAAATAGTTGAGGTTGGTTTCTGGTTTTGACCCGAGGTTGATGATCAAAATCATTATCCATAGCCTGTAGGGAGCCGGAAGTTAAGGAATTTTCAGTATCCTCTTTTAGTACTTTGGGGGGTATAAGTATAGGCACATCATCACTGTGAGGAACTGGTCTGATAGCCGATTTAATATTTTTTGGGCACAAAATATGTTTCAAAGTTTTTCTATTATGCCCCTTAATATCACAAAGACAAAAGTAGTCACATCATGATGATTTTGCGGTTCCCTCGAAACCATCGGTATTCCAGAAGGAAGGCTTTTTCTATTACCTTTGGCCCAATGTCTTAATCCTTCTTCACATATCTTGGAAACAACGTGCGGTGCCCAATCTTTATCTCGATCTCCTAATTTGATTTTAAAATAAGCAAGATATGCATTTTTCACAAATTCACCAATTAGTCTCTTAAACTTTTTCAAGACGAAATATCCAGAAATATAACAAAAACATCTGGTTTGTTTTTGCAACACCGGCTAAACATGTTTTTAAGCAATGTCTATCAAATACCACGCACAAAACTAACCAACAAATACATTTTACTTGTTTACTGATTAAAACTCAGAGCTCGAATGAACCAAATGGCATATAACATTAAAATATAAATTTTGTTTGTAGTGATAAACCCTTCTTCTTCGCAGTACTAATAAAGTTAAGGCATAATAAATAGAATTTAGCAGGTTAGTTCCCGTTCCCGAAAATCTTGTCCAAACTACGATACATTTAGCAATTAATACATATAATAAAAGATTTACCTCATGTAATGAGAGCCATAATAAAAGATTTACCTCAGGTAATGAGCGCCTATACTTAATAAATTTCTTGAAAAGCACGACAGAAAATCATTCTTGGGTTAATACCTAGAATTTGAAGTACTACATTAATTTTAAAGTATATTAAAACGCCTATTATAAGATTTTTTTATATTTTTCTTTTTTTTTGCAAAAAAAAATTCTGTGGGTGATAGAGACCAATTGTATTTTATTTCTATACAAAAGCTGAGCTTAACAAACAAAAATCACGTCATCACAAATTTCATGCAGGCCTGTGTAATTGATGTACCGAGTTCAACCAATTAGTTAATTGAAAGTGTGAAGTTACCTGGCAGATTCTGTCATATAGTATTTTAAGTTCACAGTTTATCTTGTCAAGTCGAGCATAGTGTTTGCAGATTTCACTTTTGATCAATCTTCCCTACAAATCTCTTATCATATTGCGGTTGATGTTGTTAGACCTATTGACTTTTGCAAACTTCGGAGTAACTGTTAAAGAACACCTTAAAAGACCAGCTACCTCAGTATTTGGTCAACATATCAAATTTAACAATCATAATTTTTCCCCTACAACAAATAGTAAACTATTACATCAATTTAATAATAACAACTTCAGAGAAATGGACTACATGGAAGACCTCGAAATACACGGAGAGTCAATAGAATGTCCTTCTTCATGCTTAAATCTACGGTTGAATGAAGTAAACAACAGAAACCCTGTCTTTAAATTGTTCAACTAGTTGAAGTTTATCTTCAATTAATTTAGTTTAGATTCCAAGTTAATTCACAATATCTAAATTGGTTTACAACATTCAGTACACCACTGGAGTTTAGACTCCTCCCATTTTTATCCTGCTATCTATTGTTCGTTTCTTAGAATTTAAGATCCTAAATCTAAATAACCCTCAATGAATAACACAATTGTGAAGTTTCCTGGCTTTCTTTTACTTTTTTTCTTTTCTGAAAATTAATAATAATAATCTCTGATGTATCCTATATTAATAGTTTGTCGTGTTTGTGTACTTTAATAGTTGGATTTTCGGTGTTCTCCACGTCTACGTCATTACTCGCGACTTTGATCATTTTACGCCTGACATCTGCCCTTTGTCAATGTTTAAGGAAAAAAATGAAAAAGCAAAATAATTTTAATAGAACTTTCCAATAATGTTGCGAAAAGGAAAATTCCCTAGTCGATATTTTCCTACTTTAAGTGACCTCTGACCATGACGTGCGAGTATTCCGAGGATATTTCTGTGGTGTTATGGCATAAGCTGATATGTCACGTTATTGCTGCTTTTGTGCTTATTGTACATATCAATTGGTTTCCATTTAAATTATGTGCTGGCAAAAGCTGATAAGTCGCAATGAAATACTGGCTTGAAGAAAGCACAAGGCAACACTTGATATGTCTGTTGAATTAAATTATCGGTGTGCCAAAACATGATTACTGACATATCAAGTTTTGCCATGCGTGATTTTAAACAAGTCTTGCTTTTCCTATATATGGCATAACTTGATATGTCTCATAGCCAAGAAGATAACACCCACTGTTAATATTATAACCTCAAAATATTTGTAATACGTTACACTTTGAGTTTAGTTTTGTGGAAAAAAAAAGTGGAAAAATGAGTAACCGGTCTAAAAAATTGGTGAAACTTGCAGAAGAAACATTTTTAAACACTGGCTGCTAGGAAAGAGCAACTACAGCTAAAAACTGAAGGACTAGAGTATGTGACCAGAAAAGGTATTTTAAAACAAGCGAAAGTATTCCAAGGACTGTACCCTTGTTGTCGAGGTAATTGCCACATTCGCTGCCCCATCGAATCACAACAGGAAATTTTTGAGAGCTTTTACAAAGCAGGAAAAGAAGCACAAGAACAAATTATTTTAAACGGAATCTCTGCGGCTAAAAAAAAAGAAGAAAGGGAAGGAAGATTAAAATCAGGCCAAGAACATTTCCGTAATGTAACTGTAAAAAATTAAATCAAAATAAATAATTGCAGAGTTCCAGTATGCAAAAAAATGTGTCAGTGTGTATATGGCATTAGCAGAGGAAAAATTGATGTGGCTGTACAAAAACTTCGGGCGTGCGAAGGGTCATCATTAAGTAAAATTGATCAGCGTGGTAAACATGAATCACACAATAAGATGATTCCAGAACGTACTAAAATGAGGCAGCATATAGAAAAGTATCCAAAAAACAACAGTCACTACTTACGCAGAGATACAGAAATACGATATCTTCCAAGTCACCTTAACATTAAGAAAATGTATGATGAATACAAACAAGATGTCGAATTATCTGGAAAAAAATATGGTTCATATGAATTATTTAAGCAAGTTTTCCATAAAATCGGATATCAATTTAAACTTCCTAAAGTTGATACTTGCAAAACCTGTGATTCCTTTGTACTTAGTCTTAAACAGTGCAAAGATATCAAGAAAAAGCATAGATACAAATCGACTATGAGAACCACAAGGAAATTGCAGATGAGGCATATACTCAAAAAAGGCTTGATAAAGTGAGCTGTTTAAGCAACCCTAATAAGGTCGTTTTAGTTTTTGACTTGCAGCAAGTCTTAAATACTCCTAGTCTCACAACAAATGTCTCGTTTTACAAAAGACTTTTGTCAACATATAATCTGACTATCCGAGATTGTTTAGATGGTGGACCCTCTGAATGTTACATGTGGCATGAAATTACAGCAGGCAGGGGATCAAAGCAAATAGCGTCATGTTTATTTACAAAACTTAATCGTCTTCCAAGCACAATAAACCATATAATAACGTACTCTGACACATGCGGAGGTCAGAACCGAAACATTAATATGGCCATAATGTTCAGCAATGTTGTTAGTTCTTCTTATTCATTACAAATAATTGACCAGAAATTTCTTCTGCCTGGTCACACTCACCTCGAGTATGATGCTGACCATGCTAGAATAGAAAGGGCAAAAAAATCAACTGACATGGCAATAATGATTCCGAGAGACTGGTTTGTATTTGTGGCGACTGTGCGGGGAAAAGTTCCTTTTAACGTTATTCGAACGACGCAGAAGGCCTTTTTTAGCTTTTCACAATACCTGCAGTCATCTTTGATGAAGAAACATGTCGATATAGATAAAGAAAAAGTTAATTGGCTTAATATTAGATGGCTGCGATACAAAAAAACTATTTGGAGTCTTAGAATTTAAGTACATCCTTAACGATGAAGAGCTTTTTAGAACTTTAGACTTAAGAAGAAATAAAAGAGGTAGACCAACAGAGTCTGATAATCTTGAACTCCCAGGCATTTGTTACAGTGGACCACTTCCTATTAACCCCCTAAAAAAGCTGATCTTCTAAGTCTCTTTCATGTTATAGATGAAGACTGTCATGACTTTTATCGAGCTTTACCTACCTCGACGGAAGCCCCTGAACTTGAGAATATTCTCGATATTGAAGAAGAAAATAGTGAATAATTAGACGTAAATTATTATTGGAGTGTGCACGATTTGTTTACCATATTTTTTTGGCATTTTTTCTCTACTTCTAGCATTAAAAGATATTAATATTAACATTATCCAAACATGATATGTCACCTTTTTTGTAAAGATGTGGTAGAAAGAAACTTGATATGTCATTTTTTTCTAAGTTAATAAAGCGTTAAAATATCCAGCCTGTGATGTGTGTTTTTTGACCTTCAAAAACTCAGATTGCTAAAGATTTGACTTAATTTGTCTATCTGATTTTCTGTTACATATCAAAGCTTAAATAAATCGTCCTGTAAAATTTTATAAAACAGACATATCAGCTTATGCCATAATACCACAGATTTGTGATGTTAATTTACAGCGTAATGTTGATTTGTGTTTTTTAAAGTATTTTACAATAACCAAGCTTTTCGTATAATGTTTTTACACCTTAATTTTACAACCTTATTTTAGTATTTAAGTTTTACATAAGGAGAACTTATGACCTGTCAGAGAAATGAAAGGAGCCTAGAAACCTTATTGGTACCGATTTCAGAAGTTTCTCTGGCGTTAATCTATTGTATGATTTAACTGCATTATACGTAAAACTACGCTGGAAAGAGGATGCTTTGTGCCTGGGAGCCTAAAATAGCTCATTATGTCGCGTAACCCTGCTATGGAAGTCTTGACCTTTAGGAGGTTTTTCCTAAAGGTATAGAGGTACTTCAAGTTGTTTTTAACCTTCTTTACCTAAATGCTCAGTTATATCTGGTATTTCTCGTCAAAATAGAACAAGAAATGGCGAAATTACATGACCAAACTTACGCAGGATATAAGATATAAGAAAACCGAATGCATGAGTTTTGCAGTATTTGTAAGCTATCACTAGTGGAATATGAGATAATTAAACTCTCACATTCTAAATCTTATATCTCTAGCCAACAGAACCCTATATATACAGTGTGTCCAAGATAAGAATGGGATATCATTGGAATCTTGGAAACGGTAGGAATTACAATATTGGTTAAATTAGGAAAAAGTTGCACAATTTAAATACCTTTTACATGGTGTTTGCAAAATTAAACTATCTTTAACCGATTTCGATATTTAAAAAATAAATTATTTTTTGCTGTATTATTTTTTATTTATTTGTTGCATTATTTTAACAGATATAAAAAAATGAAAAATACTTTTTAAGCTGAACAAGATAGCGTTAACAGATTTTTAGTACGACGTTTCGTTTTCGAAAAAACATCCTCAACTTTCTTTTTTTAAATACGGTCCTGTGTTTTTTTTTTTTTTTTTTTAATCGAAGGCTATTTTGAACTCTAAAATAACTAATCTATCACTTGAACAAATTTTCGGCTTTTTCTCTATCATAGAAGAACACTTTATTGCGAAAGTAATGAAGGCTTCTATGCCGGTAAAGAAAACCTCCAATACTCTAGCACAGATGGATGGATCATCATAGGTAAAACAAATGTTCCGCCAAGGAAAGTTTCGAATATGGTCCTTTAGGTCATCCCACTCAGCTAATGTATAATTCCAGACCTTGCGTGCGTCGTTTAGGAGGCTGTTCGGCACTAATTAGTAGTTTGTTCAGTGTCAAAATTAGGTTGTGGTCAGACGTTCCTAACGGAGGCTTCACTTCAGTGTACCAGTCGGGGTTTGAAGTTAGGAAAAGATCCAACCAACTAGCAAAATCATCAATCAGCAAATTAATAGCATTTCTTTGGATAAACATAATCTTCCCAATAATTGCCCATATTAAAAATGTTTGTTGCCTTCATTGTACCTAATGATATAACGTTTGTTAAATAAACGGACAAATTTAGTTAAATATTGGGTGAAGGTATTGTTGTCTAATATCCAAACTTTCTGGATTAATTAAACGAATTGCCATTTCGGTAATTCTACTTTTAATTACAATTAACAGATAAAAACATTTTTAAGAACAAATCACCAAAAAGAAATTAACCGCTTTTTGGTGAGATGTTTTCAATAATTTGTCTCAAAACCATTAGCGAAACTATTAGAATCACATTCAGCATAAATAAACACTTTTCTGAAACGTACTTTTTCAAAGGATACGGTGAACTTACACCTCGCATCTTATTAACGTGTTTTCTTTACTCTTTTTTAGCCCAATATCAACGAATTTCAAGATCATCAAAGCGAAGGACAAGAACGAGCAGAGCAAGAAGACAGGCGCAGGAATGCGGTATTAGAAATCTGGTAAAAATGCCTAATGCCATAAGTACCTATTTATTATTACGGATATGCATAAAGGGCTTCCATCCAAATAAAACGTAGGCCATTTTTTTCTAAGAAATTTAAGGAACAAAGAAGTTGGGTTATTAGTTAGTCAATCGGAAAAAAAAATATCAAAATTAGAAAAATGTCAGTGGCGTTCATATTTTGTCAATAATATTCGTTAAAGTGCTCCCGGGATGCCACTGGACTTAATAAATTTTATCTACTCAGGGCTAATTAAGCTCCTTATCACTATGAATAACTGTTCCAAGTTTTAATAAAATCGGGAAAGGATATTAAATAAAGTCAGAAAAAACGTTTTTCTTTAAACTTGAAGATCCTGTTAATCAAGAACGGGGCAACTCCGGTTGCATGTTCATACGAACTTTTTCTCTCAGAATATTATAGGGAATCACTCCCTTAAGTTACGTACCGCACTTCTGTAACACCCTGTATTTCATATTATAGAAAACCAGTCCACCGGGTCCTGGACCAATTGATGCGAACTTCGCCGAGGTAACGTGGCAAGCTATGATTTTAAAAGACTCTAATCGAAGCTTACTGTGTGGTGGTTCGATAATCAGACCAAACGCTATAGTGACAGCAGCGCATTGTCTTGAAGGGTAAGTAACTATCTTTTGGATTATAATGAAGGCTAGAGGCTTTTTTTTATAGCGAATATTTCCTACACAGGTCAAAATTTTTTTTTCCTACTACTAACATGAGAAAACCCTATTATTTACCCCCTTTGTCTAATGAGAAGTAGTTCATTATTAACCTAGGTTAATAATGAAGATTTTTATCTTATTAAAGAAATTGACTGAAACTTTATTGATTTAACAAAGTGAACATGAAAAATAAATTCTAGAGAATGTCCTAAGGTAACGAAAACTATCAAAAACTATGAATATCATTTAAAATAATAGTTAATTGTACAGTTATTACAGCTCATGTGCACTGCTGCATTTCCACTATTAATAGAATTACCATTGTTTATTATAGGTAAATTTATTTCACTATTATGAATATTTTCGATAATTTGTGAAAGTTCATTAACACTTGGTACTAAGTCATCAGCCTGTAAGTTTTCTGCCAGACCATCTTTACGTGCGAAAGAAGTGGAGGGCATACTTAAATTTTCATTGAATAAGATGGGGTTTTGTACTAGTTTGGCTATTTTCTTCTTGTCGGCTATCGATTCCTCAATAGATCCTTCAGCTACTTTCGCCGACTTTCATCCACCGTGCCTTTTTAGGCTTAGTAGGTCCCCTCCATTTTCTGCTAGAAGTGTTGCCGAGCTGCGCCATAGAAAATGACCAGTGTAACACTCAGGATGTTGTGATTTTAGAAACTGAGCCATAACATATGGTAATTTACTAATAGTATTGTGCCCAATATTTTGTCTATGATGTTTACTTTTGCGGTATAAAATAAATAGTCTATTGCAGTTCGACAATGACAAATCTCCTGGATGATCCAATTTTTTAGTTAAGAATACTATTCCACATCATCAAGAAGCATATTGCAAATTTCGTCTGTTCTGCAAGCACCGGCTACGCCAATTATCACAATAGCATAGAATTTAGAGCTTATTAAAGCAGGACAAGAAATGACTATAATAAAATCCATACCTTTTTTGATAAAGAATAAATTTCTTTTATCGACAATACACGTGATCTTTTAGGTTCATAGGCGACATTGTTCTTTTTCAAAAATGCTACTACTTTAAAATACCTCGAAATATCTTCTTTCAGTGAAAGAGTTGATTTTAACATTGGGTAGCTTGCCCAGAACGTTAATACCTCATTGTGTTTGCGATTATTCCTTAAAGTAGACCAGCATGAGATTTTCAGTAATTTTAACGACTTTTTTTACTTTACACCATTTCTTGAATTGAGTGTATGCCTCACATAAAGTCGCTTTGATTTTTCAGGCAACAAATCATGGCTCGCACTAGCCGCTGCCTCTCGGAGCTCAGGCAGGGTACAATTTTCCATTTCTAAATTACTGTAGCTTTGGTAGCTAAGATTGTCAGCCATATTTTAATATTTTATTGTAAAACTTTTACTTAAAACCTTCAAAAAGTGGTAATAATTATTTTAGGATAATGACGTTTATTGAAGCCCATCAGTTTCAATTGTTTTATTCGTTGCCTTGACAACTGAGCCCCAGGCTACTTGATATTTCGATATGGTTGAATAATAGGGGAAATGGCTAATTTTAAAATAAAAATGAGGTCTTTTGGTGTTAATTCGGCTGTTAGTAGTAGAAAAAAATTCTATATAAACCTCGCACATTATATCCCTCGGCGCTACGCGCCTCAGGTTATAAAGTTGCTCGGTCAATAATGGCTCACTTCTAACCCTAGGTATATAATACACTATTTAACCTTTAAATGAACTGCATGCACTAATGGGTGAACACCCTAGCTGGGATACCAATAGAATAAACAACTTTAAGAGTTGTAGTTTTAGAATTTTCTTTTTATTTACAGTCAAGAGACTTCCGATATCCTAATCAAAGGAGGCGAATGGAAACTAGGTATAGACGAAGAACCACTTCCGTTCCAAATTATCAAAGTTGCTGCGATATTACGTCATCCTGAATACAAAACCGGCTCAAAACTGAACGATTTAGCCTTACTGATTTTGGAGGAGAATTTGAGGTTTACTCAGAATATCGGCGATATTTGTTTACCTGAACCAAATCTAATCCCAACACAAAACTGCATCGTGACAGGTTGGGGTAAAAGAATTTTGCAACGTAAGTTAACACTTATTTAGACAATTAACAAGAACAGTCAAATTAGTTGGTATGGTTTAGAATATTTTCGAAACCATAAATTATACAATTGTTAATATACCAGATAAGGTTGCACTCTATATGGATCTCGTCAACCATCGGACGTTCAGAGATAATTAGATTGGAGAAAAGTTGTACATTACTGAACCCTGAAACATCGTGTTTTCAAATTTCAAAAATTCCGAATATTTTCGGAGATATTTGGAAAAATCCGAATTTTTGCGATATTGCTCTTTTTTTTTTATGATAAGGCACATCACTGCAGGAATAATCCCTTATGGCGCTCCGCGAGCAGTGCGTGTGCCCAGGAAATTATTCACGTTGGTCTTGAACCTTTGGAGATTATACTCGTTGGGAAACACGGCCTCAGGGCGGTCGTTTCAGAGCGATGACTTTCTCTAGATGAAAGAAGTTTTAAACAGTGTCGTTTGAGTGACACTAAGCTGAACCAAGTACGGGTGGGCTGCAGTGTCTCGTCGTGTATTTCTACCATCGATGTTCAAGGTTTTTCAGGTAATTTCATTATACCATGATCACCGATCAAGCGAGCCTTAAGTATGCAAACAGCACTCTAGCTATGGTCGAATTTGGGCTTTACAGAGCATCAAAATTCTACTTTGTTACTGTCACCCCAAGACAGAATTTCTTTCAGTTCTTTGTTGAGATGTGTATAAAGTAAAAGATGAAGGAAGTGAGCTGTCACCAGTATTGAGTATGAGCTGGACTCGCTTAGTTTTCCAGTAAGAATTCCTTTTATATAAGATAAGTTCAAAAAACCTACAAAATATCGATGTCAATTCGTCAGCGCATGTCTTAATTACGGTGACTGGAATATCTGCAGGAGCAGAAAATGTTTTAGTGTCAAGACTCCTCAAGATTGGTTTAACATAGCGCTGCCGGAAAACAATCACGGGCATTCTCGATTCTACAGGGGAAATGTTCGGTGGAGTTTTTCCCTGAAAATTAACCGTTGAATGTGAAGAGGAAGAATTGTTCCGCCAGTAAGTTTGCTTTTTTCTGTGCTTTGGTTGCATCAGAACTTGCTCGAGGTGGAATGGTTGACTGGTTCTAGGTTACTAATGGCCTTAGCCGGTGGCGGGTCCAGAGGGGGGCTATAGGGGCTGAAGCCCGCCCCCCCGTGAAACCCAATTATCTAAAGTTCTAAGACAAGTAACGATACACTCGCTTTCCAATCGTACAAGCTTGTTAAAGCATGTTACACGAGCATGTTATAGGAGCAATTTATACTAGCATGATAGAGTTAGCTAATGCTAACTCTAAGATCATTGTTTAGCTAATGCCAACTCATTGAAAAGTCGAGATCGTGGTGACAACGATATTCTTTGGCAATACAATTGCATTGCTACGATAAGTGTATGTTTTGTTACCCGAATAATACGTATCTTTGCTATAACAAAACGTTTTCTTTATCGTAACGATCTTCTCGTATCCTTGATGGCTGTAAATATTTTCAACGATCCCTGTCACCTTAGCAACTGCTAAACGGACTTTTTCTCTGCTAAAGAGATTGAAAAGCTACCTGCGTGTTAACATGTCTGAGCCTAGACTTAATGGGCTAGCTTTGGGCAACATTCACAGAGAAATTGACGTTTCAGTTAAAGAAGTCGTTGAAACATTTTGTCAAGTCAAACCTCGTCGACTTGAAACGTTAGACTGGACTGACGTAGATTCTTGAAATGCAGTTTGTACATAAATAAGATTGTTATTTACAATCTTGTATGGATACTCGTATTTTATGTACGGTACTGGAACCCGAAGCAATGTGAAAGTAAACTTTTAATATAATGCAAAAAAAAATGTTATTCACTTTCTCGAATTTCTTTCAGCCCTCCCTGATGTTGAATCCTAGAACACTGGCCTTAGCTACCGACCAAAACGATCTTGAGCCGTTAGTATATTCAAGAAGTTTGTCTTCGATCCTCTGGTTGGGTGCTTCTTTGCTTCGGTTTATCGTTTGCTTGCATTGGTTAGAGCGTTAACAAAGATGGTACGATTTTCGGCGGTAGGGTTTTGACGCCATTGTCGGTAGAAATAATTTTTTTGATTTAGCAGCTCGTTCGCAATTTTTGGTAAACCCAGGCTTGCCTTTAAAATGGCATAAGAGATACCCTCCAATACCTTTCTAGCATAGACTAATGGTTTGTCAGAGGTAAAACAAACGCCCGACAATTGTCCTTTAGGTCATCTTGCTTAGCTGATGTATAATGCCAGATCTTGTGTGGTTTAGGAGACTATTCGGCACTAATTAGTTATTTGTTCAGTGCTGAAATATGGTTGTGGACAGATGTTTCTAACGGACGCTTCACGGTGATAGTTCACAAGTCGAGGTTTAAAGTTAAAAAAAGATGTAACAAACTAGCAAAATCACCATCTCGGTCTGGAATTCGAGTTGGTTCACTCACGAGTTAGGTGAGGCCAGAGCTGATGGCAAAGGATTCGGCTTCGTAACCTTGCGCGTCGGTTGTAGTACAGGAACAATTTGATTTTTTAAGAGCCGCAAAGAGCTATCGTGATTTAAATTATATTCTATATACAGAAATGGACAAATTATCCTCACTTTGCCCTATTACACCAGTCGAAATAACAATTTTTTGAGGTAATTGGGCGTACTGTTCCCGAATCCAATGAGAATTTTCTTTCGTCCATTACCAAAAGTTATGCCGATTAACATTTCCAAGACAGAACGTCGACTCATCGGAAATAGCTATTTGTATTTATTAAGAGTGTAAGGTGATACATTGTCGCTCTGAGCGAGAAGTCTGTGGTGTTCTTATAGAAATGTTAGTGAAAATATATCTACTGCAATATAAAAATTACAAATTGCATAAGTAGGTACATATTATTTATTTACATACCGTCTTACTGGTCACAAAAATGTCTACATGTGTCGCCTACTTTCAAACACCAGATGTTTTATGATGCTTATCAATCAGGCGAGTGAGCGTTTTGGTTACTTCTTAGTGCTTTCTTTTGGAAGCGCAAAACTGTACTTTGCGCTCGGTTGTAGGAAAACACATTATTGTCACAAATTTTCAACGCCTGTTGATAAATGTCTTCTGTCAGTTTTTTTGGATAAGCAGTTCTTATCATATTTATACCCGAATATTAAAAAACGGGCGAGGTTTCGTCATTAAGTACCTAATGTCAAGGTTGTTTCGAATTCTTTACGGAATAATTTTTTAAAATAATATAAAGGGTGTCTCATTTAAATTTTTTCTTTTAATTGCTGACAAATTGTAGATTTAGCAGTGCTGCAAATGTCACTAGCAAGGCTGCTATAAGCTCTTACATACAGCTAAGTCGGAGCTACAAATTTGATGATAAAAGACATTGACAACTAAAACTAAGTTGAAATTTGGCTTAACTAATTTTTTAAGTTTTGTAGTTATTTATTGTTCTATTTTTATTTGTTTCTTAGTTCATGCTAGAGGAGCAATAATGCACAAAATCGATATGAATATAATGGACGTCCAACAATGTCAGCAGGTGCTAGGTGAACATTTCCCAAATGTAGTGTCGGACTATAACACTAATACGCTGTGTGGATTTTCGAATATTGACCAGTGTAGGGTAAGTCCTATTTTTTTAAATCCTATGTTGTAAATAGCCAATGTACAGCCAGGTATATTATATTCATTAAAAAACACTTAATTGGCAATGGCGTAATTTGTTTCTTCTTGCTTCAACGAATTTGTATAAAAGTAGCATAAAGTTGCAACGTGTTACTACAATGCAATAGAAAATATACGGGTATTATAATTGAAATAAAACCATACAGGGTATCCAGGAAAATATGGAATATCTCTTGAATTCATATAGAACATGAGAAAATAAGATGACAAGTTCGGAGATACGTGCCCCTGAAACCCCTGAAAGACGCCGCTGGAAATTGTTTTTTCTTGAATAACTTTTAAAGTATTTAATATAATTTAATAAAAATGTGATTGACACTAGTAAGGACCCCTTAAAATAGTGTCCTTGAGAAACATATTTAGCTTTTTTAGTTTACCAGGGGCGAACTGAGCTTTACAACTTAATGCTTAAATCTTTAACACCCTGTACGATAAAGACTAAAAAAATCTGGGTTGCCCGCACCTAAGACTGAAAAAAAGGTACTTTGTATTGTTGTTGCAAACGTTACTATGGAACGAAATAAATAAAATATCCTGCATATTAGAACTTGTCATCTTTCACATCGCTGACAAATTGATCCTTTAAGCTGGATTTATAAACTCGAAAAGTTGGTGAGGTTGAGGTTCAGTTGGTGTTGGAAATAGGAGTTCAATTTAAACTAAAGGGAACACTCAGTTCCATTTATAGACTCGTTCATGTTGTTCATGTAAAGCTCATGTAAGGTTCGAAAACTTCCCGGGTAGTTCGAGATAACCAATTTTTATGCTCGGAGTTCGGATATCTAACCTCACAAACTTGATCATAACTTCAACCTCACCAACTTTTCGAGTTTATAAATCCAGCTTCAAGCTGGATTTATAAACTCGAAAAGTTGGCGAGGTTGAGGTTCAGTTGGCGTTGGAAATAAGAGTTCAATTTAAACTAAAGGGAACACTCAGTTCCATTTATAAGTTCGTGCAAAATTCGTAAGTTTCGAAAAGTTCCCGTGTAGTTCGAAATAACCAATTTTTATGTTCGGAGTTCGAGAGGTTCGTTTCGATCAATAAAGACGCTATTTTAAAGTCATGTGGTTACATCGACATGTCAAATCTCTTCTTGTTGTTTATGTCGCCCTTTCCTCATTTCTATTTGGATGTTCTGTTTCTTGTAAGCTTAGTATTGTGTTTTGTGCCAGAATTGGAAAACTAGAAATGGATAGTATAGAGAATGATAACACTAATTTATTGTGTGATGAAACTTTTTTATCTCCGGGGTTTTTGAAGGGTTAAACCAGAAAAACGAAGTAGCCCAATGTGTACTTATAGTTTTATTGAGGTAAACTAGACAGGCTTTCGGCTTTTGTTCTAAATCCTGAAACTGTCACAAAAGTATCCTTAAGCCGCGCAATATTTCATTTTACATCTTGTCATATAAATATAATAATATATAAAGAAATTAATTAGTCAGAATTAATTAAGTTTAAAAGTTAACAACATTAAGAATATGTATGTAATAACTAAATTTGCAAGGACAAAATTTTATAAATAAAGAAAATTCAATAAAATACCCCAACTATAATTAATCCTTTAGTTTTAATAAAATTAGGTAAAAGTACCTACCTGGCACTTTGCGAGAAAACACTTTAAAAATATAAAATTATAAAAGTGCACTCAAAGCAGAACAGATACCAGCCTTTGAGATGATCAAAAACGAAAAGGAATTTGAACATGTTAGGCAAGTACCACTGCCGTACCCGATAAGGAACTTGTAAAAAAAAATAACACACAAAGCGCGTAAATGATAGGAATAAACCGGGCTACCGAAATTCAAAAACGGTACTTCATGGTGGGGAGCGATAAAAGCTACGTAAAACTCATACAAGCAAACTGCAATTGTAAGGGCGCAAACTGGTAGCCATTCAGATCTTTAAGATCTCCATATTCAGACGAACCCTCTACTGCACGATTTTTTGGAAGATTTAGTTTTTTTGGGAAAATAATATTTTAAAGTAAATTGTGTGGTCCTGATAAAACAGGAAACAGTAAAAACTCAAAAACGAGGCAATTTTTTCCTAAATAGCAATTTCTCTTTCTGTTCCCTAACGGGAACATTATGTGCAGGACTTATTTTCGTAATTTGCAACTAAAACATTTTTTGTGTTATATTAAGTTTATTTTCATAATATATGCTAGGTAACCACAATACAACTTCCTATCTAAGTGGTATGAAAAGTTAAAAAACAGTTTTTATTCGAATTACAACCCAAGTGCATCTTACATTTTGAACACTTTACCCTGGATTTACCACCCGTGCATTGCGGAAACTTGCAGCTCTCTCTTTCAGTCGTCCAGACTGGCCAATGTTCTGATCCATCAAGTTGGATATTTTTGCTTGGTGTAGGTTCTTGGCATTTTCTTTTTGGTGCAGAAAAATAATCGTTACTTGGGCGACCCCTTTTATTCCTATTGCCAATACCCCTATAACTGCATAGCGAGTTCGGTCTTGAATGTTAGAAGAATAATAATCTTTTCCTCTTGAGCAGTCTGTTTTTTTATTTTTTTATCCAGAACCCGAATCTTGCAAATCCACTCCACCCATATGTCTATTGTAAAGTTTTACAATATCAGGGCAATTTATTTCCTTTCTACAATTTTCCGAATTAAAAAATCTCTCTACTTTGGTAATTGGTTCAGTCCCACAATAGGTAGATAGCAAAGTCACTATTCTGTTATCAAACCACTGAACTGCGTGTAGATCGATGTCTGCAAGAAGGGTAGATTTTTCTGTAATGGCTCCTCGCCCTAGGGTTTTTATTTCTTTTTCCGTTTTTGGTTGAAAATTTTTGAGCCGATTGTGTTTTATGGTGGCTATCGAAAGAATCTTTTTCTCACCTAAATATGCCGCGAGTGGCAAAGAAGAAAAATAATTGTCGTAATAAACTTTCTGGTTTACATTTGAAGGAACGTCACGGCATAATCGAATAATAACATTGCTGGAAGCACCCAAATTAGGCTCATCGGCTGTCAGAACAGTGTCCTCTGCTCCAAAAAGTTCAAAGTTATAAGACATTCCCGAAACCCCAGAGAGAACCCACATTTTATAACCCCACTTGTGAGGTTTCTTAAGGTTCTAAGTCTTCATGTTTGCGATGCGTCCTTTGAAAGGAATAATTTGTTCATCACAAGATAGCTTCTCTTCCATGGGTAGCTTTATGCAAGCTTTTCGGATCTCATTTATAAGCGGTAACATTTTTTCGGCTTTCTTATTTCTTCCCGAATTGTCTATAAAGTAAAGTTACTTTTCAATCGTTCAAATCTATTTACGTTCATCACATCGGCGATTTGAGCAAAGCGAGTGTGAGGTGACCAGTGCCTTCTAGTTGTGGGTTGCTTTACAAAAGATGTCCATATCAAAATGCCAACAAATCTCTGCAGGTGTAGATGCAGCTTTGATGGGCGACATAATCAAAAAAATCTTCAGAAATAGAAAACGTAAACAGTTTGTAAGGCGTATTCAGAGCTAGAACATCCTGAGGTAAAATATCACTTCCAGAAAACTTTGAGTTTTCGTCATCCCTCTTGGTTTTTGTTTCTTTCCACTGTAGAGTTTCCAGTGATTTTAATTTTTCGTTTATTCGAATTACGCTTCTGGGTCATATTCTTCTTCCGAGCTACTAGTTTCTGAATCGTGTTCTATTGGTTGTAAATTCTCATGCAACTCATCATCAGACAGTTCCGAGTCTTCACTGTCGCTGGGTATTAGCCTTATTTTATCAACAAGGGGATTTCTTGGACGACCGTAGTTTTTTACGCCTATTTTTTGAAAAAGATCAGGGTTCATTCTGAAAAACAAAGAGTTGAAAGTTAAAACTATGCAGTATGCACCCAAATCTTCATTATGTATCTTACCTCTTTTCATAATGTTCCCATACGGGAACAGTATAAAAATAAGGGGTTTCTAGGGTATATTTACCATACTCATAATGTTCCCAATCGGGAACAGGAACAAAAACCAACTTTTTTTATATTGTTTCATTACAAAAAGTCACACTTTATATCAAAAAGCATTCTATATACATCAATCCCATTAAAAATAATAAGATTAAGCAATTAAACACTTACCTGAACGTAAATTCTTGTAATCAAAACGGCACAACAGGTGCGCTCTCGCAAACTATGGCAAAATTTGATTGTCAAATAAAAATAGACATAACTGGCGCCATCTAAATACTGTTTGATATATCATTGCCTACGTACGGCATTACTACACATTTATGGTAAAAAAATCTATTGATTTACAATTTTTGTAAATTGTATTGACAAAATTTTAAAAAGTTCCCTTATGGGAACAGTATGCAATAGGGAAGTTTAGAAAAAAATAGTACTGATGCTGGTCTAAGAAGAACCGTACGTACGCCGCAATTAGAGGAATATATTTTAAATGCTGTAGATGACAGTCCATTAACGAATACCCGAAAATTTTCAGCACAGTTTAATACATCGAAAACAATAGTATATTAGGTACTTCAAGAACAGCTGTTATATTCATATCATTTGCAAAAAGTACAAGAGTAATTGCTGAAGCTTTTCCTCGCCAAATGCAGCTTGCAATTGCTATTGGAGCAGCAACGAAATAATTTAAACTTTATTAGCATTATTCTTTACACGGATGAAGCAATACAACACGCATGTATGGGCTAACGAAAATCCTCATGTCAATATTGTTTCGCATTATCAACATCAGATCCAATCAATTGATATCTGGGCAGGAATCATTTTTTGATGGAACCATTAGTATTGCCGGAACGCTTGAATGAACAACTTTATTTGAAATTCTTCCGGGACGCTTTTTAGGATTTGATAGAGTACTTACCACTTGAAACTCGCGAAAACATGTACTTTATGCACGATGGGGACCATCTCATTTCAGCGTTGGTATGTGGGAACACCTGAATAACGTCTATCCAAACCGTTGTGTAGGTAGAGGAGGAACTATTGCCTGGCCTACTCGATCTCCCGACCTAAAGACGTTGGATTTTTACCTGTGGGGACACCTGAAAAACTTGGTGTACTCCATTCCGGTCGGCACTAGGAAGGAACTTCTACAGAGAATCACGTTTCATTGTGATGTGATAAGGGCTAAGACTGGGTTATTGTGGCGGATACAGCAGTCCTCAATCGTCGTGCCCGCGAGTGTATCAGGCTTTACGTAGCTCATGTTAAACCCTCTTGTGAAGTTTCTCGAATCAATTAACTTAAAATAAAACTTTTCTGTTGTTTGAATGACTTTCGTATTACACTTTGTTGTCGAAAAACAAAATAGAAATCATGGGCCTTTTTTATTAAAAATTGGGTTCGTTTATCAGTTTTTATCTGAGAAATGATTCATTCTATCGACAATAAACAAGAGTACCTTTTCCTTAGTCTAAGCTACAAGCTACCCAGATTTATTTACTTAAAGTCTTTATCAAGCAGGGTGTTAACAATTTTAGCATTAAATTGCAAAGCTTGGTCCGCCCCTGGTAAACTAAAAAGCTAAATCTGTTTTAAGGGCTCTATTCTAAGAGGTCCTTACTAGTGTCCATCACATTAAATTTATATTAAGGACTTTGACAGTTATTCAAGAAAAACCGATTTCCAGTGGCGTCCTTCAGGGACATATATCTACGTAGGGAGGGCTTGTAAGAAAAAATGTTATTAGAACCTGTCATCTTATTTTTTCATATTCTATCTGAATCCGAGAGATTTTCCACATATTTCCTGGACACCCTGTATACCTACCTCAAAAGTTTAAGAAGTTGTGGTAAATAGTTCATCAATGCTATAAAGGGCTTAAACCAAATACAATATCGAATTTAATTCACTCGATGCCTAAAGGCTCCTCCAGAGAAAGAGCGTCAAATGTCGTGTCGACAAGTAAACCAAATAATGCATTTAAATTTAAACAGTCAGAGTGTCATGATATAAATAACGGAATTCGCCAAATAGAAATCTATATATTATTTAACACCATGTAAGTATAATATGGTGTCTCGAGTAAGAAAATTAAATAAACTGCTCTCTAACCTAAACTTATCCAAACTGATATTGCTTTACGACGCGACTTCACAACTTCCGATATCAGACGCCGTCACTTTGAATACCCTTTCTCAAGACGACCGCAACGCTGTGTGATTAAATATCCGCCTATCCATTTAATTTAAATTTTCTTATTTACTTATTTATATTTGTGGCATTAATCTCTGGTAAAGTAACCACAAGAAATAATGAGCCATATATTTTAAAACCGAAACGACTAGGCTTTCCCCTGTAACGTTGTTACTTTGAAATATGTTCTTATCATTTTATTGTATCTGTCGTACAACCGCAAGTCCGTGGTCCTACGGCCTTGTGCGAAACCGCTCTTCATTTTAGACTGTGTTGGCTCATATTTTGATTACTCTATGTGACATTCGCTGTGGATTTTGAGATTGACGAAAAACCGTCATCTGTGTCATTTGGGGAAATTTTACTTACAAATTAGGAAAGGGCTGAGTGCACCATCAAAGATTAAGAAAGATTTTTTTTTTTTCAATTTTTGTACTTAGTGCAAGTTTATTGAATAAAACATAATATCCGTAGAGCGCTTTTGGCAGTTACGCCATCATCAGTACTACCTACAAAGCAAAAAAAGAAAAATCAACAAATTGTGAAATTTTACGAATTTTTGAAGGTTAAAGTTACTTGAAAATCTTAGATAAAACTCAATGTAAAAATTCTCACCAATTTCTCGTTACTTACTTTGTCATAAAATATAACCCACCAAATTTAAACATTTTGTATGTTATCCTAAAGAACTTAATATAGGCAACATTATTACAAGTGATGAAAATATGGTGGTATAACTTGCAGGCGGTAAATTTTAAATTTGATAATATGTATGAAAATTTTTGTATAATATGTAAGGTTGAATTCATCAAATTTGTCAGATGTTAGGAAAGGAAAACAGAGACAAAGATACTTAGATAATTCAAAGGACTCGCAAATGTGATGTAAGGATAAGGTTCTTAGACAAAACGAAAGTTTTTGTGTAAACAAAATAGTTAAAGAGAGAGAGATAGAAGTCAAAAATAGACGACAGAATGGCGGGGCATAACAAAAACAAAATTTAAAAATATTAAAACTTTAAAAAAAATTTTAAAATATTTTAGGTTATTCTGTTCTACGATAACTTCGGTCATATAAGTAGCTTTTCCTACTGAGTAATTAAGGAAGAAACATGATGTTGTGTGCGTAACTGCCGAAAGCGCTCTATGGATATTATGTTCAATAAACTTGCACTAAGTACAAAAATTGAAAAAAAAAATCTTTCTTAATCTTTGATAGTGCACTCAGCCCTTTCCTAATTTGTATTCTCACTGCAGTATGGCAGATCTGACTGATAAATACAGGAAACCTTCCACAAAGAGAGCAACAGCATATATAGACATATGCTTTTTACATAGCTGCATTCGCGAGCAAGTCACACCAAATTTTGCTAAAATCAGGATTTCTAGGAATGTCCCTCAAAGTAATAAGGATGATTTACAACTTAAACTCGTTCCTAAAGTGAAATCAGTTACTTATTACTGAATTAATTAACAATTAATATTAAACAAACTCAATAGCTTAAAAAAGGAAAAAGAAAACGATTTTAGCACAACAGTCACCGCTTCAGATTTTCAGCGATTTGACAATGAAGTAAAACGATTTTTATATTTTTTAAGCAAAAACCATGCGTCGGACGAAAGAAAATCAAGAGATCAAATTTGCTCAGAAATGAATGAGGATTTTAAAAATGATTTTTATTTAAGAAGAAAGCAGTGGCGTACCATTATTTTCTACAAAATTATTAAATGCAAAACCCGTACAGACGCCACTGGAGAAAATAACAAAATTGTTTGTACATCAGAAAATGATCCTCAATGCATAGAAGATGTGTACCAAATTTCATAAAGATATTATAATAGTATCACAGTTATTATTAAAAAATAGATTATTTTTTTGAAAACTTTAACACCCTGCATCTCAAAAGTTAAGACGTTTAGGACATAGGTTCATATGAAGTTTTTTTCTTAAAATGCATCGAGGAATCGCCTCCTTAAATATTAACATGTCATTAAGAAACACCCTGTATATGGCTTATTAAGACAATTTTTATTCTTACTAAATGTTACAATGATATTTTGTACTTAAGGGAATTAAATACTCTTAAAATTGAAAAACAATTAAATACACCAAATTAATTTTTATTGATTTAAGAAGTAGTCCATATTCTGTGGCGAGATTGTAAATAGAAATAAAGGTCTGTGTTTACCACCAAATAACTTTATTTGCCCCTCTAGGGTAGAAAACAAGGGTTGTAGAAAAACATAAAATGACGATGAATTAAATTAAATTTTTTAATGTATGTGTTGTACTAGTTTCGACTTTAGAGAAAGTCATCCTCAGCAACTAACCATTTAAGAGATTTTAATATGAAAAGAAGTTAAAACAGTTGGGGGAGCAGGGAGGTGATTCAATAATACAATACAATATATTGTAGATTATGCAACCTTTGGAATCGACAGGAGTTTAATATAAGAACGGTGTATCTCCATGTAAAGGTAGAGGTTGATTTATACGCAAGTAGAATAAAGGACCTTAATCATAGTCGAGTGATTTAAGCAATGTTGAAGTCAATTGAATTGATATGTTAAAAATTCTTCTTTAAAAAAAAAAAAAAAAAGAAAAAAAAAATTCTTCTTTTACAACATGTTTTGACTTCAACATTGCTTAAATCACTCGGCTATGATTAAGGTCCTTTATTCTACGTGCGTATATAAATCAACCCCTACCTTTACATGGAGATACACCGTTCTTATATTAAACTCCTGTCGATTCCAAAGGTTGCATAATCTACATTATATTGTATTGTATTATTGAATCACCTCCCTGCTCCCCCAACTGTTTTAACTTCTTTTCATATTAAAATCTCTTAAATGGTTAGTTGCTGAGGATGACTTTCTCTAAAGTCGAAACTAGTACAACACATACATTAAGAAATTTAATTTAATTCATCGTCATTTTATGTATTTCTACAACCCTTGTTTTCTACCCTAGAGGGGCAAATTAAGTTATTTGGTGGTAAAGACAGACCTTTATTTCTATTTAATTTTTATTGCTTTAACACACATCTTTTTGACCTAACTCGCAAACCAATTACCCGACTTTACTTTGCTTGGCACAGTTGGGTAGGCAATTTAATTCCCTGTACGACGATGTATCACTCAATAGGTAAAGTAACCGCCACAAACATAACATTATCATTTACATTTAAATATCTATATAAAAACTCAAGCAAACAATGTATTAAAGGAAGCGAAAATACACCCGGTTAAACTTTAGGAGTCAACGTGGACGCTAAGAAACCTCTAGGTATCTAATGTTCTCTTATAAATATTCTATTGGCATTTAATGCCCATTTTCCGCTTCTCATTGGCTGAATCAGTTAAAAATTGATATCACCTCGTAAAACGTCACCTAGTGCCAGTAATTTTGATCGCTAGTAGCAAAGCGCCGGTACGGCTTCGCTCTGTTCTTATCTATTATTATATGTTAAAAAGAGATAAATGCGGGAGGGCTCTTGTCTACACGAAATCGTACTCGGCGGCATCTTTAGCTGGAGTTTTTAAAGAAGACAGAAATGTAAACAATTATGTTATATTTATGGCGCTTACTTTAGTGATATTTGACATTTCAAAGTGATGTTGGTTGAAGGTCAATAGGAAAATTCTGTCAAATGTGTAATTAAACTTCCCCTTCGATAATAAAATTGACGTGTTTTTCGTCAAGTCTTATTTTTGTCAAAATCAAGAAATATTTATTTAGGTTGGTTCGTTTTTACACTAAGGCCCTGCATTTTCTAACTTACAGGTGGACTATGGCAGCGCGTTAGCATGTGCCAACGAATCAGGACAGTACATATTAAGTGGAATATATGCTTGGGATACTGGATGCAAGCAACAGGGACAAATAGGCGGATATGTCGCTCCTGATGTCGACTGGATTGAAGATACATTAGCCACGCCCCTAAAACAATTGAAGAGGATAGACAGAGCGTACAACACTGCCAAATTACAAGAAATAGCGTAAAAAATTACATTGGTAGTAAGATAGAATTCAAGAGAATAGTTTATTTTTTGAATATGACCCAGTTACTTTGAGAGTAGATATGTTTACAAAACTCAACATTTCTCTAAAAAATGATCTACATAAATGTATAATATAGTAAACGTTATTATTTTGAAACGTTCAGTGGGATGTTTGTTATTTATTTTTTATTAATTTAAGGGGTTAAGTATTATCACAAAGTAAAAATACATTGATTTGTTTTAGAAAGTTTTGACTATACCTACTTAACCTTTTAATAATACTTTTAAAAAATATAGAAGAACTTGATATTACTATCTAAGAAAGCGCATAGTCAGTACCATTTATCAGGCCATTTAAATTATAGGCTTAAACAAAAACAAGTTTATCTATTTATTAAACTAGCACTTAATTAAATACGAAATATTTGGTTATAGGTTGTTCTAGGTATACTACCTGAAGTTATAAACAGCAAACATAATGTGCTATGCTCAAATCCGGCTATAAATAAACTCAAATTCGTATAAGCGGAACGAAATAAGTCGCTTAAAATATCTCTAATATAAAAACAATACTGAGATCAAATTTTATTGGAATTTATGAAATTCAAAATGCTGTTATGTCTGGTAGCCGAAAAAGCAAATAGGTTGACTTACGAAACGTCACATAAGTTCCAAATTATGAATCTTCTGGTTTTTCTGACTACAAGATAGCTTCTAAGGATACCATTGTGGTCATAAAAGTTGTGTACCTGTACGTATTAACAGAACATTAATAATTTAAAGAAATAGTCCATTCTCAAAGTGGAGTTGATATAATATAGGGAACGGAAAGAAAGTCAAAAGGCCTTTCTACACTGATTTAATAAAGAGCAATCAAAGGCTCAATTTTATAATCAAAAGTCGTCTACATGTTTCGAAGGTAGTGACCTTCATCTTCAGGAGACAAAATTAGTGTTGCTGTTGGTATTAGCAATAGAGAGAAATTATTGGTGGAAGGTGACGTTGATTGAGCTTTAAAACTTGAAATTTGAAAATGTATTAAGCAGTGAACGTAATCAGCATACTGAAATCTCAAATAAAAAAAAATGTTTTAAATAAAAATACAATAGTTATGAAAGGTTTGTCACATTTAGTAGCTTATAAAAAAAGTTTCCTATGAAAGTTTTAAAAAGGGATATACAGTGTGTCTACTTAAGTTCGCACCATATGGAAAACTTTTTTATTATTAATTTTACGAAAAAAAGTTATTCTTCATAAAAAGTTCTGCTTAGTCCAAAACCTAAAATGCAATCATCAGATATTAAATTTTTTCAGTCGTATACGGGGTATATCAGAAAATATGAATTTTGCCCAATAGTAAAGTAAATTTATTTTTGAAAATATCGAAAAATTTAATCAGTTATCTCTTTATTCGTTAAACATTTGATAACCTTTATGTCTCTTAACCTCTATATTGCATTATTTTGATGATGCATTAAAAAATTGATAAATAACAAAATTATTAATTTTACAATAATTTTATCACCAACGACTAACACAATTTCTATTTTTTCTTCCACACTAAATATCACCGGCATCTTAACAAATTTTGTTTGACGTTCACTGTCAAACAATTCTTGCTATGAAGAAATTATTTGTTTATGAGTGCATCCCAGATTTCACGTCCCTACAGTTAAATTTGCATTGTTATTGTAGTTAAAAAAGAAAAATAGATTTTTTCCATATAATTGGATGTAAATTGCATATTTAAACGTAGTTTTTAGTTCTGATCAACTTTTCTTAATAACAATTTTCGATATTGTCAAAAATGAAGGTACTTTATTCTTGAGCAAAATTTATATTTTCTAATATACCTCGTATACGACTGAAAAAATTTAATATCTGATGGTTGCATTTTAGGTTTTGGGCTAAGCAGAACTTTTTATGAAGAATAACTTTTTTTCGTAAAATTAATAATAAAAAAGTTAGACACACTGTATAAATGGAATTGTGGGACATTACAATTTATATAATAAAATTTTCGGCTTTCGTGCCGAATATTGCACAGTTAGGCAAACGACGAAACTCACTCCGAACATAGTGAAAGGATTTAACAGAAGGGCGCACACGGGGGCGGTTTTCTTTGATGTTTCTAAAGCTTTCGATAAGGTCTGGCACAACGGTCTACTATTTAAAGTTGATAAGACTCGGTGCTCCAAACTATCTAGTCAAGATGGTAGACTCATTTTAAGAGAACCGAAGTTTTGCGGTCTCGTCGGAGGAAGCGATTTCCTCGATAAAACGCATCGGGGCCGGAGTGCCGCAAGGCTCACCTCTGTCTCCGATGTTGTACAACATTTACACTCACGACATTCCGCGAGATAGACAAAATCAGCTCTATCTGTTCGCCGACGATACTGCAATAACTTCGACTTCTAAACAGCCGTGGCTCGTCGTCACATGTATGCAACGCCATATAAACCAGCTAGAAAAATGGCTTTCGGATTGGAAGATTCGTTTGAATCCCGCCAAAACAAGGGCTATTTATTTTTCGAAATGTCGTGTCAGAAGGCCTGAAACAAGGCTTCGTGTCAATAGAGTCCAGATTGACTGGTGCCAGGAAGTGAAGTACTTTGGACTTATCTTTGACCAAAGACCAAACTGGAGGTTAAATTCGATAAATAGAATCAAGTTAGCGTTGCATCAAATGAGCTACCCCTGCTCCACAGGCGGAGTAGACTTTGTAATAGAACGAAAGTTAACCTCTACAAGGTCCTAGTCAGGCCGGTACTTACCTATGGAGCGCCATCATGGTGCAACATAGGTAAGTCCGAGCTGAATAAGTTCCAGGTAATTCAAAATAGAGCATTAAAGACGATAGCAAATGTCCCTAGGGATACGATGAACAGGGTGCTCCATAACGACTTTTAAAATATAGGTAATTAACGAGTTTTTTTGAAAATTATAACAGATTACTACAAACGAACGGACGCATCGACAAATGAACTGATAAACAAACTCACATACAAGAACTAGACCAAACGCAACATACAAACTACCTAAAGACTGGCTTCCTGTGCGTGAGCCCAATATACAGTCGAGAAGCACTGGAAACAGTAGAGAAGCACTATCCGACAGCGTCCAGGAGATGGAAAACAGGCGCCAAAGCAAGCAGCTTAAAATATTAGAGAAAACACGCAAGCACGAGACACGACAATTCAAAGCTCCGGCCGATTGAACAGTAAAAAATTAAACAAAAATGCTGAATAAGCAAACAATGACCAGAAAAATGTCAAAGGTATTTACCTGACGTAAAGATTCCAAAGAAGACCTTGTGTTTAAAGGCAAGGAAGAGAAATTTTGTGAGAATTTAAGAGCGGTTTCATTTTGTTGAAGACTCATTTATAAAGGCTAAAACATATTTATCAATATTTTTGGGGGTACTGAGGACCTAACGCCCCATAACCCGTAATTAAGCTAGTCGCATTTTTTGTAGACAACTAATTAATCAAGGTTGATCAAAAAATTAAAACTTTTTAAAAAACATAAAATCTTTAATTTATATACCCTCAAAGATGAATAACAGGAAGACAAACACAATTAAAAGGAGAGTTCTCCTCATAGGAAGAACATTATCTTTCTTTATAACCTTCTAAATGTGACAAACCTTTCACAAGTACTTTTAATTAAACGATTTTTTTTTAATTTGAGATTTCGGTATGCTGATTACGTTCACTGCTTAATCCATTTTCAAATTTTAAATTTTAAAGTTCCATCAACGTTACCTTCCACCAATAATTTCTCTCTATTGCTAATACCAACAGCAACACCAATTTTCTCTCCTGAAAATAAAGGTCACTACCTTCGAAACATGTAGACGACTTTTTATTATAAGATTGAGCCTTTAATTGCTCTTTATTAAATCAGTGGAGAAAGACTTTTTGACTTTCCTTCCTTTCCCTAGAACATTAATAGTTTGGACCTTAATTGTGTTTCATATTGGTAGATATGGCACAGAAATATAGTATTCGCTTGACTTTGGTAATGGATACCAAGTACGATTTCGCATCAGGGGACATCGAGTCTAAATGTTGAATACTAAACTTGATTAGTTAACTACTACCAAATGATTTTTTGAGCTCATTATCCCATCGTTTTGTGACGAATTGGTAGTATCTAACAAGCAGCAAGCTCGAGTTATCGATGCATTTACGTCATTGCATTGAGCCGAAATGGAAGAAAAGGTAAAGGTTAGTGTAGGTTAGGAATTCGTGACTACACGCTAACTACATACGGCTAGAGTTCTCATCTGAACGCAAAAATAATGCAAATTTAGGGCCCGCTTAAAGACAGTGACATTATCAGATTTGAGTTTAAACCAATGCAACCGAGCAGATGCAGGTGCCCAGAAAATACTAGGCTATTACTGCGTCGACTATGAGAATAGAGCGATGCTAATATATTACGTTATCTAAGAAATCGTTACGCTGTCTAATGCCGAAGTATGTCAGGCTGAGGTCTATCTAATACGGATCATAGAGTTGCGTTTGTCAGCCACCAGGCGCGCTACGCGGTTAGAGTATTTGGCAATTAACTGACAAGTTTTATTTGACAACAGTATGGCAATTACATTATTGTACCATCATAGCCTTGCATATAGGCAAATCTTTAACTTAATGAAAAATTTCTTGGCAAGTTCAGCTGCTCAGTTCCTTTCATACCTACCCTTATTTTGTTTAAACAACGACGAAATAAAAAAAAACTTTAACCTTAGAAAAATATGTGGCTTGTAATAATTTTCAACTTATTTCTTTAAATCTTATTACATTTATTTCTAACTGTTACTTAAATCTTAAAAATCTAAACATCATCATTTTCATTGCCCAAAAAATGTTCTACATTATTTTTATTTATATCTATATAGGCTAATTTTATGATTTCTAAGCCCAAGTTCTTGATAAAATCCAGGCACGTAAAGAAGAAGTGCCTTAAGGTTTACAAGCATTTTAGGATTTAAAGAAATAAATGGTTCGTACAAGTAGTGTTTAGCGAAAGCACCTTACTTGACTAAACTTCAATTTATCTTTGGTATCCGTTACATTTATACATTCTGTTCGGTAATAGAACTTTAAATATTCGCAATATATGCCTGAGTCATTGGAACGACATTAAATGGGATTTTTTGTACGCATCCCTAACAGCATCATACGATGTCAGGACTGCATACCTGATTAAGACTTTTTTGCGTTTCTCTATGGCTGCAAAGTCCCTATCTGGTAGTACATGGGTGTGCCCTGGTAGGAGGAATCGATTCTTCTTAATTTTTATTCTGTTCTGCAACCATAGGGACATTATCGTCTAGTTTTGGTAGTAAGCGCTGGTAATTTCATCACAAACACCATGCTCTGGCCACATGTACATAAATGCTTGGCCTATATTGCAGAGATAAACACCAAGAATATAAAGTACCTGCTGAAGATGAAACGATAATTCAAGTTTTTTCTTTTCTTCTCTCGTATCAGCTATTTCATTTTTCTTGTCAGTTTGACTGACTTCTGCCCTTCGTTGATGTAAATCTAGTTTGACCTGGATTTCCTTTACTTCTGCTTCGTTACCCTTTTTCGAATCAATTAAAATCTTTTATTGATCACATATATCCCAGGTATCGCTTTTTGGAATCCTAAAACTGAAATGTTATACTGGCTATAAAAGATTCTTCGGCATGTGTCTTCTCTAACAGGTAAAATACCTTGTTCTGTACTATGACTGATAGTACTTTTGACAAAGAGAAGAAACTTTATTCCAAGAAGTTACGAGAAGAAGTCCTAGGACAATAGCTATATTAATTATGTACCTATTTGACGGCGTTTCCCTTCTTCAAAGAAAGGAAAAGGAATTTTCAGTCACTTACTTTTGCGCTTATTTCGTCTTTTTTTAAGCCATTTTTTGAAGCAATTATTTTATTTTAAATTTGCTATTAGCTCTATTATCTTATTTGATAGATAGTCTTGGCCGAGTTTAACTGATTTAGGTCCTACTCAGTATATGTTTACAGGGTAGATTTTAAGAATGATACCTATATTCGTAGGTACTTCTCTATCAATATGTCTCAATACGTTAGGTTCCAGATTTTGTGTCAAGTAATTGTTATGAGAAATATTCCTTTCTTATCCTGTCTGGCAAATAGTTATTTGGCTTCAGGTACGGAATAAATGCACATAATAGGAATAGGTGTGAAGAATTTATTTTTACCATAAAACATTATTTTCATAATTTCCTTTTGTACAACAATGTGTTCTGTTACAGGTTTTCTGTGTTAATGTAATATGTAGGTATAAAATTATTAATATCTAAAACAGAAGATATATAAAAATAATTATTGTCAGCCTATGTTGCCTTTAATAATAATTAATATAGATGATAATATATTGTAAATGCTCAAATAATATGTATAAACTTGTATGTAAAGATATCTTATTGCACAGTTTAATTTGTACTACAAAATGTAATAAAAATGTAAATATAACTAGTTTGTGCTTTTGTTTTAATGGTATGTTATTATCTTCACCAATTTACACACGATAGAACACTTGAAACCTGCTCGCCTTCAGCCACATGCTGTGGCATTATGTTTTCTTGAATAGTGATGAAAGCTGTAATGATTATAAGAGATTCTTTTACCAGTGGATCGAGTTCAAATCGTATTCGACACCGCTTATTAGAAAATAGTATATTGCAACTCTAACACGCCGCGAATCAAGCCCAATATTTAGAAGCTGCACAACAAAATCTCAGAAGCTTATATTTTATGTTACTGTCAAGTTTTGTAAATTCTGTGACGTACGGATGTACAGAAACAAGGGAAAAACTTAAAGATAAAATTATTAATTCTGCTTACTAATGTTACTTCTGTGGTAAAGCGTTTACGTAGTTTATAGCCTACATAAGATTCCATTTATTATGGATTTGGTAAACGTGGGTACTTTTTAAAGGTATGCCTGAATGAAGGAGATGAAACTTTATCAGCCTCAATTTCACCTGCTACAAAACTACTTGCAGCTGCTCCAGAGGGTTTAAGTAAGTGCCTAAACAATGTTAAGATAAATAATTGTATTAATTGTAAATATCTGATGTTAATAAAGCTTGTCGCTATATCCAAAACTTTGTTTTAACTGCCTTTTATTCTCCCAAATATATTAACTTTAATTCAGAACTTTCGCACTTCTAACCTTTTCGCCAGAGTTGGAAGCGCGAAAATTTAGGTTACAAAATTTAGGTTTTCATGCATGACGCCGACCCCCCGCCACTGCCACATTTAGTTCTTCAACCAGTCACGTATGACGCTATTAGGGAACCAATTTAGTATGTTAAGTTGCCTATCTATCCCCTCCATTAGCGCATTTCGTTGAAATATTTGAAATTGACCAATCAGAGCAATATTCGTAATTCGCAATTCGTGATTCGCATCTATATGAACTAGGTCTAAACTGTGTTCTCCGCTTTTACTGTCTACACCTATCCTTTCAAATTTTTGTGTAGACCTGCCTTTATATCAGAATAAATTAAAATGTATATTTAACTCCTTTATTATTAAGATTATTGTTGCTATGGATATAAATGTTATATTTGTCAATTTTAGATTTTAGGTTTTCGGTAGGTTGTCTAATTTAACCATGGATTATATTAAAATCGGCATATTATTTACTGCAGTATTTATAGGTAAGTGACTTAAGAATATACTAATTAAATAAGCAAACAACAAATATGCTTTTTAAGAATTATACCAATGTGGCGGTATAGGTCTATCGCGCCGCATTCAGCCGAAAGTTAAACAAATTGAACTTGTTCGGGGTTAATCAACTTTTTAACTGCTAATTCTTATTTTCTTATTTATTCCTTAATATATTTTAGGCAAAGTTTATACAATTTGTTAAACATTGTGTTGTATTTGTACGAAAAAAATGTGCGAGTTTTTTTCCTGTAAATCGACAGATTTGCTTGTGTTTAGTGTGTTATCGGTTTCAAGCAGTGTCTCAATTTATAGTAAATATTGTGTTGTCGGTTGTAAAGGTAACTACCTAAATCTCTCAGAAGTGCGCAAGTTTTGTTTTCCAAAATATGACGAATATCGCCAAAAATGGGAAAATGCAATGCAGCGTGACAATATTATCCCTGGAAAAATAGCAGTTTGTGAATCTCGTTATGCAGAGGAGGATTTTATCTCACAGATTTCCCAACAGGATACGAAAACAGGTGAGATAGTTTCTGTAAGTTTGCTAAACTTAAAAGTGGATAATAACATTTTAGCACATGAACTGTAATTTATCTCCGAACAAATAAAATAAAAACGATACAGATATTCCGCTACAATTATGGTCTATTGTTTAATTGTATATACTCCTCATGCCTGCAGATTTGTAAGAAATCACTGACCAATAATTCCGCGTACTTGAAAAGAACCATGGAAGTAGTTAAGCCTTTTAAATTTAATTGCAGGATTCAAAGCTACAGGATTATATCCGCTAAATAAAGAGGAGGTTTTTTAAAGACTGCCAAATTGGACGAAACAGTCTTTAAATAAAGAGACTCTTAATCAAAATTTTGTGGATTTTCTACAAACAACTAGATATCCCAGTCCCAGCGAAGAAAGATAGGTTTAACGAAAAAAGAAATTGAATGTTGTTCCAGGAAAAAGTGTCAGCGGAACCAATGGTAATGCAGGTATTTGAAAAACGAACCATGATAAATTGGAAATTAATATTGACGTAGAACAACCCTCTACACTCTACATCCACTGCAATAAACGTACGTTCAACATACTTTAAGAGCAGTTCTTCCAGCATGGATGATGACATTTCTTTGCACGATTCCGATTCAGAATGGGATGAGTTTAATAAAAACGACACAAATTCTACAGTTGGGGAATATCTGTCAATTAAGTTTAATTCACAAATAAAAAAAGACCAGTTGTTCCGTACGTTGAAGAAATTTTTTCTGAAGGAAATGAAATTCAGCTATATTGAAAATTTATAAGACGAGCTAGTGGGTCAAAACTGTCAAAAAATAGGAATCCTAACCTTTCGAGAATAATTAAGTTTATTTTAGTTTCTTGATCACATGTTTAACTCAAAAGTGCCTGTTTTGCCAAATGTTTCTAGTTTTATAAGTGCCATAGTATCCTTATAAATATATTAATTGTTCCTAATTAAGTGTAAAATACTTTTTGGTAATGTTTTGTTTACACGTGAAAATTAAAAAAAGCAATAAAATTCATAAAATAAAATAAATATACGTTTGAAATATTTCTGTTTATATTTATTAAACCTATAAGCTTTTCTTAGTTAGAAATATTAAAATTGTTTAACCTTCACACAATTGCCGAGTGCTTATTCATAAATTAGATGCATGTTGCATATCCACTATAGGAATAATCCTTCATTACTTAAGTCTTGTGTACTCAATCAATCAGATAATTTAGAATAGTGCTGTCAATAATTATTAATTGTTAATGAATTATAAACGACTGGTATTTTATTGTAGTATTCTGATTTGTCTGTATACAGGGTGTTATTTAATAAGTGTTCGATATTTTACAGGACGATTCCTCAGTTATTTGTAAGGTAAAAAGTCCATATAAGCATGGGTTTGCAAGCCCTTTATTTTTGAGATACAGGGTGTTACAATCTTTAACAGGAACAAAAAATATGTTCGCGACTGCCGTCCTTACTTTTAATAACACTGTTATGTAGACACTTTATTGGCTAATGCAAAGTACATTTTTAAAATTTTTTTGAGTTCGGCTTTGTTTAGGAGGCAAATGCTATTTTATCAAGCTCTGATATGGGCATAGCGATATGCAAGTGAATGTCATTTATTTTTTCATTATTACGGTTTTTCTCGAGAACGATTGCTCGTAGCGACTTCTACTAAGTATACCTTTCTCATGTAAAAATGATGAACAAATCCATTTTCTTGCTTAAATATGTAATGCAATCACGTATAAAAATGTTATGATTCCCCAAGAGAGTAAAGACACGTAGGTGGTGCCCTCTACAAGTGGAATCCATACTAACATCAAATTCAAATTTCGCATTTCAGAAAACCTCTAGATACCAATTTTCGTCAAAATATAGATATTATTTCAAAAATTATTTACGGAAAACAAAAATAAAAATAATTTTTTAACACCATGTATCTCAAAAATGAAGGACTTTCGGACCCATGCTTATATGAACTTTTCACCTTATAAATAACAAGGGAATTTTCCTGTAAAATATCGGATACTTATTACATAACACTCTGTATATCTGTTATTAAAAAAAAATTGTTTTCTTTAATAACGGATAATTTTATCAAAGCAAATGTAGAACACCTTTTTTAAAGAGTACTTAAAAAAAAAAATTCAGCTTTGTAGAATGACACCTGTCAAATCCTTGGCACAACGACCATGGTGGTAAGTCCGTTCCTGACTTACCTGACGATGTAAAGCATCTACTATAGTATGGTTTTAAGAGTCTTTAGGGCCTACATTAAATATTAAAATCTCATTAAATTATACATGTCGGTTCAAACGTTACAGCCGAAAAGTCGCTAGGTACTTCTTTGGGCTCTGGATTCTGTATATCCGTTAAGGAAATTTTTTTCATGACAAATTAGGGTTATTTTGACCTCCCCAAAATGCTTCCAAGAGTATGTTATATTTATCGGACACCCTGTATACTGTCTATTGTCTGTTGTTCATCGCTGCGCCGTAGGTCGATGTCAGTCTTTTAAAATTTTTACGTCAGAGTGACAGTAACCGTGGCGTTCCAAATAGTGCTTTGAAATGGTGTCTACTACTTGTCAAATGTACTATCAACAGTAATATACCGATAGAGGAGGCGTCTTATCGGTAATACCGATGTTTTTAACAAGAAATCGATTTTCTGACAAATTTTTACGAAATGTAATTTTTACTTATAATCTGATATGATCCCGAGAGCTTTAGCTCGAGGGTCTTATCTTTGATTATAAGTAAAAATTACATTGAGTGAAAATTTTCTTGGAAAATCGAGTTTCGAGTGAAAAACGAAGGTATGAAGATAAGAAACCGCCTCTAGAGGTGTATTTTATTGGATAATTTACTGAACATAAAAATGAAGGCCGTCTGATAAAGGTAAATATACAAGTTAGAGGTGTTACTAATTTTTTATTTAAGTAAAAAAGCTACAAGCGTCTTTTCGAGCTAGCGGTAGTCTTATCGGGTAAGACGACCGTTACCAAGGTGGTTGCTATGAAAATGAGCGTTTTGATTGGTTCAATAAAAGTGAGGTGAATTATCAGCTAAAGATTACCAACAGAGGCTTGGTTACAACTACTTGTTCCTATTGCTGGTGGGGTGAGCAATAGCGCATGTTGTGATGTCTCACCCTTAAAGAACCTGGGCTGCTACATTTTTTAAATAAAGGTTAGGCAAAAAAGCAGCCCCGCAGGTTCGCCTAAGGAAAACCGCCCTATGAGCGAAAACTTTTTTGGGTGCCACTCTCTTTTTTGTTGATGAACCTTGCTTTTCAAGTCAAAAAGAAATGATAATAGTTGAAAATATTAAAATTTTTATTTTACGATACCTACTTAACAGTGTGAAAAAATAAATAAACCTGAAGAAAATCGACGGAAAAATCATATTTTTGGCCTCAGTGTCTTTGGCAAATAAATACCAACTAGGTATAGACTTAAATAATTCTGATCACAACTTATTATGAAGATTTTAAGCTGCTTCCTACTTGACGAAGGATACTTTTCCATATCGTTCTAAAAATCTAACAAATTCTTGGCTTGCCTCCAAGGATTTTGTTGCTAAACAATTTATCTCTTTTCTCTCCGCTATAAAGATCAAACTGAGAGTTTTCTCGCTCCGCATTGGAGCAAGGAAAGAAAAAAACATAATAATAAATTTGGTGAATTATTTGTTTCAAATTATAAACTATCAGTTCAACAATTTTAAGATCTGTAAAATCTTCGGGTAGCTTCTCCAAAAAAGATGAAAGTTTCACAAATTCTTTAAATAATGAATCGACATTTATGTCATTACTACTATCTAACTAACCTCTTTAGAAACTATCAGAAAAGCTTCAAATTTTGGGTCAGACCTTAAATCTATTGCACTCAGATATTTACTTTAAATTTGTTGTCAATGAATTACTTAACTCGAGTAATGCACTCATTGTAAAGGGTGTCCCAAAATGCAGACACATTTTTACTTGTTAACAAAACAAATTTATTTCTTGAAATATGTTAAAACTTTATTAAGATTAGAAAGAATACATATCACGATTAAGTGTGAAACACAATATCCGACAAATGTCCACCGCGCCTTTACTGGCAGGCCCTTGCCCTTTTGACGAAATTATTGGAAACATTTTCACATATTTGTGGACGAATTTCATCAATGACGCGTCGAATTTCATTCTTTAAGGCTGGACTTGCGGCTGGTTTATTGACATAAACACTAGATTTAAGAAAACCTCAGAGAAAGAAGTCACACGGTGTTGTATCGCAGGATTTTGGTGGCCAATTCTGATCACCATTGCGAGATATGACACGACAAGGAAATTTCAGTCGTAATGAATCCATTGTTTCACGCGCAGTGTGACAGGTCGCTCCGTTCTGTTGAAACCATAAGTTTTCCACGTTCATTCAGTCTAATTCAGCCCACAGAAACTCTTCAAACATTGCACGATAACGTTCGCCATTCACTGTTAGTGCAGTTCCAGCCTCGTCTTTAAAGAAGTATGGCCCAATTATTCCGCCGAACCAAAAACCGCACCAAACAGTGACTCGTAGAGGATGCCTTGGTCTTTTGTGAATAACACGAGGATTCTCTTTCCCCCAAATTCGACAATTCTGCTTATTGACGTATCCATTTAATTGAAAGTGTGCCTAATCACTAAACAGGATTTTCTTAAAAAAATCTCCGTCATTTGCCTCGTTTTCCAGAATCCAATTAACAAATTCACGGCGCAACCCATGATCTGCTGGCTTCAATTCTTGGGTCAATATCACATTATAGGCATGCAAATGCAAATCTTTTGTATGAATTCGCTGCATACTGCTTTTGGTAATGTTCATTTGCTGTGACCGACGGCTAATCAACGTGCCTGGATTCTCACCAACACTTTCCAACACTGCTGCAATATTTTCAATAGATCAAGCAGTACGCGGCCGCCCTGTTGATTTTATGTTTCCAACTGAACCACTTTGCTCAACATTTCTTGATCAATCTTTGCACTGTCGTATGTTTTGGTGCATTATTTCTTTCAAAAACGGCTCGCACTCTACAAACTGTTTCGACATAATATTCTCCACATTTATAATACGTTTTCACGATAACAACGGGCTGTTCTTAGGTGTAGCGTTCCATGGCTATTTGTTGCAATAAATTACATGGCAGCTATCAAGTTTTCAGAAGCGTACTATGACAAAAACGAAACTGCCACGATATTTAAAATGTGCGCACATTTTGGGATAGGTACCCTTTATTATTTCAGAGTAGAGTGCATATTTCTAGCAGAGATGATAAGGTAGCAAATGTATGATTTACTACATAATTTGCTTTAATTATTGCTACATTAACATCCCTGGTTTCTAGGCGCTTTCACATTACACCAAACATAACGAACGCTGGAGGATGCGGGAGGTTGAAATAAAAATCGGGAGCTTGTAGACTTTGTTTAAAAGGCGGAAGGGAATAATATGAGAAACTAGGAGGCTCCCGCCTAAATCGGGAGATCTAGCAGCCCTACGCTGAGCTAGTGTAAAGCTGGATTTATAAACTCGAAAAGTTGGTGAGGTTGAAGTTATGATCAAGTGTGTGAGGTTAGATATTCCGAACTCCGAGAATAAAAATTGGTTGTCTCGAACTACCCGGGAAGTTTTCGAACCTTACATGAGCTTTACATGAACAACATGAACGAGTGTCTAAATGGAACTGAGTGTTCCCTTTAGTTTAAATTGAACTTCTATTTCCAACACCAACTGAACCTCAACCTCGCCAACTTTTCGAGTTTATAAATCCAGCTTAAGGCCTGCTAATAACAAAAAATTTTATTCACGAGTCACGACGAGATGTGCGGCGACGTGCGAGGCTAGGTGCACGACTCCAGGGGCCCAATTCTCGAAGTAATTCGAATAAAGTCCGTATACGATCATTTTTCGTTTATCATTTTCGCATACGAACGCCAAATATCATTCTCGAGCATCCTTTGAAATAGATTTCGATTGCGGATGTCTTATACGAATGGAAAGCATTGGCAACAACTCGTTTGACCAAGTGCCAGTAGCCCACATAGTTAAATACAGAAAATTTTAACTGAACGGCAAAAGGAAGAAGAAAACGGTGGTTAACCAACATTATAAATATTTATATTTTTCATGTCAGTCAAGCGGTCAAGCGTATGTTTTTCTGTTATGAAAATACCTAATATGGAGTCAAGAACAGGCAGCAGTTTAACGAAAGGACAAAAAAGGACGTTAGTTCAATTTATTGAGGACCATCCTAAGCTTAAAAGTTCTAAATTTACTAAGGATTTTACCTATAAAAAGGTCAGCATTTATGGAAAAAGATTGCGTCAAATTTAAATTCTATGCCGGAAGCAAATAAAAACTGGGAGAAATGACGTAAGGCTAGTTAAAATAAACTATTGTATCCAGGTTTAAATTACCATGCAACTAGTCTACTTTTAATCTAATTTATTGCTATGTTATCAGTGACTTCAAATTAACTACTACTATTTTCGATCTAAATTTCAACTACAGTCTACACAAAGAGAAACATAAATTAAAGTCAAAAAAATCTTGAACTGTCCGAGATTTCCGACCGAGAACGTCACCAATGTCACTTTTGTGAGGTTAAAAACGATCATCCGTATGCGAAATTTCAGTTTCGCAAGGCTTGAGGCAGACGATCAAAATCCGTCTGAAAAACTCGCATACGACAGAAACTGGCATGCTCGAGAATGCAATTTTTTGTTTTCGTTCGAATAATTGAAGATTTCGGCAAATTTCCGTATGCGAATACATTCGAGAATAGCGCCCCAGTAGGTTTCTGTTCAGTCATTTTTGTGGTATTGTTTATTCATCGCAGTGCGGCGACCAGTAGGGCGAGATGAACTGCTCCATTATGTGTATATAACGAGTGATTATTAATTATTTTGCTCAAGGGCGGCTGTGACCCAGTATACGTAGTGTAGCAGTAGCGCGTAGATTAAATCATAGGGCGAATTTGCAAGAAAGCAGCGTTGTCACGTTGAAAACCTAAAATAATGTTTTTTGACGGTATGTAATATAAAATCCTGAGCTATCTTACTTTGAAAGCCTACTTTATATGGCCGCCTCCTACTTCTAGACACTTTCTGATGTTTCTTCTTACCCTCAGAGACACATTAACCAATACGTTTGGAGAATTATTAATTTCGGCAATTTTTTCTGAAATCCTTCGTTTAAGATCATTTATATCCTCAATTGGTGTTCGATAAATGGAGTTTTTTATAAAAGGTCACAAGAAGAATTCGCAGGGTGTTAAATCGCAGGAACGAGGTGACCATATTTGTTGCGTATTTCGGCTTATAACTCTGTTTTCAAAAAATTCACTTAAAAAATTTAAATTTTCTCTGGTTACATGAAGCTCACTAATAAATGTTGTCAGAATTTCGATCCGATATCTCTCAGCTGTAATTGTGCCATCAAAGTAAATTGGGCCTACTATTCTTCTAGAACTAATTGCTGCCCACACACCAACTTTTTGAGGATGAAGAGCTCTTTCTACAAAAACATGCGGATTTTGCGTATTCCACATTCGCATATTTTGTGAATTAACATAGCCTGATAAATAAAAATAAGCCTCATCGGTAAAAAATGTTTTTTCAAAAGCACCACTATTTTCTTCTTGAAAATTGTTTAAAAACCATTCACAAAAATTAAGTCTTTGGGGAACGTCATTGGGAAGGAGTTCATGAATAGCCGTAACACGATAAGGGTATAGATGCAGATCCTTTTTCAAAAGTGTTTGACATGTACTGTAGCATAAATCCGTTTGCTGAATTTGTTGAGATAAATGCCTAATAGAAGTTGAAGGATTATTTTCCATAATTTGTCGCGCTTCTTCAATAACCTCATTCGATCGTTTCGTTGGTCTTCCAGCCCCTTTTTTATGTTGAACAGAACCAGTCTGACGAAATTTATCAATTAGGTATTGTGACCCAGTACGAAAATTATGAAAGGTCACCGCAACATCAGGAAACTCGGTTCGAAATTCATCAAAGCAGTCATGCATAGAGTAATTCCACACACCGCCTATTTTGTTTCCATTTCTAAAAAAACTTTCAACAATAAAAATTTTTTGTGCTTCACTAAACATTTTTACTGTAGAACTTTCAATCCGGCAACAAAGCTTCACCAAAACTTGATACGCTGAAAAATAAAAAAAAAAAAAATAAATAAAATCATATCCTGCAAATAGCACATTATAATAGTCAAAAGACGACTCCCCGGAGAAATATTAGTTAAATCAATAGTAACCTACCTTTAAATAACTGCAAAAATTACAAAATTTCTCCAATTTTTAAACTTTACAAATACACAAATTTAAATAAGACGTAAATATCATAAAACAATCATGTCATCTTATCTACGCAGTACGGCCATGATGCTTTTAAAATGCATGGCCTCCCTTGAGCAAAATAATTAAAAATCACTCGTTATTTTAATGCTTCACAGTGGTGAGTGTCGATGCATGGCATATGCGTAATTTGGGGGTGGCAGTTGCCACCTCAGAGTTGTCGAGCCCAGTATTTTAGCACCCCCAGAATTTTGAAGTAAAAGTCTCAAAAATTTACAAATACCTAAAATTAAAAAATACGACTCTACAACAGGAGGGATGTTTTTTTGAACTCTATCGATTCTCCAATAATCATGCTTGGTTAGGCACAGAAAGATAGCATGTGTTTTAAAAACTTGTACATTATAAACTTAGATAGAAATATTAGAGTAGTAGGCTTCACCTATCATGAGAAGAGTAACTCGCATCGAAGTAGTAACACTAAACTCAATTCTCTAAAATAAGCAGACAAAAGTGACACTGTTATTGAAAAAGTAAAACAAAAGTATTCGGAAGAAGTAGAAGAAAACAGATTGTACTTAGAAGCTTTGTGTGGATCGTTGATATTTTGTGGCAGGCAATCTATTACTCTAAGAGGTTATGATGAATCTGCACATTCAAGGAACAGAGGAAACTTTTTGGAGCTGATGAAGCTTCATTCCAAAGATATAAGTTTTATAAAAAAATTGTACATAGAGCATTGCAAAAATTTTCGTAAGTAATTACATAAGTGCATCAAAATTACCGATAATTTTTTATGAAAGCATGTTGTCTAAAAACTGGATGAGTTTATTTTCATATTTTGGCAAAAGAGCCCGACACCGAAGGTGGAGGGCTCTTTAAACAAAATATGAAAATAACCGAATCCAGTTTTTTACTGACAACATGCTAGAATGAAAAATTATCAGGTCTATTTTGATGCACGAATGTAATTCGGTAGAATATTTCTCGAGTACGTGAAATGAAAGCACAATACATAATATCAACACAATAATACACCTACAAGGTGCTATTATTGTAAATATTAATTATTGTTTTTTAGATACGGACCTATAGGAAAATTTTCGACGGGACATTTTTGCACCTACTGGGCAATTTTCGTCGAAAATTTCCCGCTTCATATGGTAGTTTTTACACATGAGAGAAATATTCTGTAGTAATATATTAAGAAATAGGGAAATTATCGAAAATCATTCCGAAGATTTTTTGCCGTGGAAATCGCTCGAGGGCTTGCCCGAGAGCGATTTCCTAATGGCAAAAAATCTGAGAATGATTTTCTGATTATTTCCCAATCCCGAAATGTATTTTGAAGATTATTTACCAAATAAAAAACTAACGATTTCTGACGGGTGAGATTTTCACTTTTGACAAGGGTGATTTTCACCGGAGAGCGGGAGATTATCGCTGAATAATCAGGTGAAAATCAACCCGCTTTTATAATGGATGAGGTAAATAATCAGTATAATTCAGCGACTTTCCAGAATGAGACTCAAGACATAGTAAAGCATGAACCAGTAGCTATTATCTTGAGACATGTTAATGATAAGTTAGAAGTTCATGAGTCATTGGTAGGGTTTTACCGTGCTAAAAGAAGTGACGGCAAAGCACTGGCAAGTGAACTTAAGAATGTTTTGATTTCGCTGGACTTAAACATTAAACATCTGTGTGCTCAGTGCTATGATGGGGCCTCGAACATGAGCGGCCCATTCAAATGAGTGGTAGCTATAATTATGCAAGAAGCTCCAATTGCAATGTACAGGGTGTCCCAAATTCGAACCTCATCATTGGGATCTCGGAAACTAAAAAAGATACGAGGTCGGTTAAATAAAGGCAAAGTTGCGCGATTCGATGCTGATCAAGATGCCACCTTAAAAGTTTTCAAATTCCGAATGCTTCCGAAGATTTTTGGAAAAACCGAATATTCGCGATTTTATTTTTATTTGCTTATGACTCTATTTTATTTATTATTATTAAAAAGAACTTTATTGGTTTCCCAAATGGCCATCGACCGAAGTCCTTCAGCCTTGGTAAATTTGACAATATAATAATTTTAAAATTTATAATAATTTGATTCAACTGTACTACAAAACAATTTGTTTGGAACCAAAAAAAAAAAGGAAAATAATATAGCTAAGTATTCTTGCTATTAAAAGAAATTAATAAAAATTATTAATCCAGCAATTTTTCTAAAATTGTTTGGATTGGATATCTGTATTTGAACTCTCCTTCTCTTCTTCTGCAATGGGGTTCGATTGTTTGAATGTTCTGAGGTCTTGAGGCGAACTTTATATTTAATTGCTGAACTCATCTCTCGATTGGCTGAATATCTGTTTTTCTGTATAACAGTTCATTGGTGGGGTTATGTATTGGATTCTGAGGGTGTCTAATTTTTGTTATTGCACGCAACACTGTTGTCTCTGCTACTTTGATGTTCTTCATTGCTCGAGCTTTCAGGTTTAAAAATAATACGTGGCCATAATCCAAAATGGGTCTGCATATTAATTTATAAATCTTTGAAGCTGTTCGTATGTTTATTCCTTGGTTCTTGTAAGTTAGTGATCTAAAGTGTTTGACTCGATTAATAGTTTTGCTCTTAATTGTTTTTGTATGTTTATTGAAGTTAAGTTTAGAGTCAATTTCGATACCAAGATATTTTGCAGATGGTTTTGGTCTAATAGCCTGGTTAAATAGATTAATATGGGGTGAGCTAACTTGTATTGAGTGATTAAATAGGAGGTATTGTTATGAGGATTTGGGATTAGGCGCCATTTTTCAAACCATGAGTCTATGTCGTTTGTTAAGTGTTGGAGAATGGTCGAGGCGTCGGTACTTGATCTTGCATGTGTTATTAGAGCTGAATCATCTGCAAATTGGAGGATGTATTTAGACTGGTCTATTCTGATGATTTCACATATATCGTAACAGAAAATGTTGTAGAGCAATGGCGACAGTGGTGAGCCTTGAGGAACTCCTTGTTGTGGTGTAAATTCTTCTGATTTTTTGTTATTTATTTTCACTGTCATTTTCCTATTCTCCAAGAAGTTTTTTATGATATTAATAATGTATCTGGGAACTTTGATAGCATTTAGCCTGTAGAGTAGGCCTTTGTGCCAAACGCTGTCGAAGGCTTTTTCGATGTCTAGAAAGAGTGCCGCTGTTTTGAGGTTCTGATGTTTGGCTGTTTCAACGTTTGAAGCTAGTATTGTTAGAGAGTGTATTGTAGAAACATTGCTCTTTATGACTCAATTTGAATAGAACAAAATAAATTTCACATTCTCATTGCTACTTTTTCTGTTCTACAAGATGATGTTATAAGATTTTCGAACCGACGTTTCGTCTATGAGCTGCCATCATCAACTTTGTTTTTTTAAATACGGCCCTGGATTTTTTATTACGGATTTTAAGAGCTTACATTAATGGCATTTTCCATAACAACTCATTTGTATTAATTTTTAATAAATAATATAATTAAAGTGTCAACCCTCAAACCCTAGGCTCTAGGCTATATTTACAGAAATTTTAGCAATTTATCAAGGTGGCGGTGCATCGTGCGCGCCGGCCATCTTAGTTCATTTGTTTATGTTTAAATTATCCAATATTTAGACACTTCACTGTTCACTAATCGTTAACGCGTATTAAACATAAATGCCTTTTTCTTCTGAAGAAAAACGAGACATGATAAGGAATTATTATATTTTGAATCGAAATTTAAAATGGCTTGTGAGCGCTATTTGTTGCTTATCCGGAAAGACGGCAGCCGCATTATAGTTATTTTGCTAATATTGATAATAATTTAGCTCAATACGGAAGTTTTGTTCAACCAAGGGTTGAATGTGGAAGACGAATCGATCCAGAAGAGGAACAAATATTATTTCTTAAACACTGTAAGTTTGAAAACTATTACATAGTAGGAAGTATAATGAGTAATGTTAAATCATTTTTTAAGGGAAATAATAATCCTCGAGCTTCAATTAGAGTTTTCTCAGACGAAGTGGTATCACCGCGAATGAGAGTTTGGAGAACTTTAAATATTCGTGGATATAAACCTTACATAATTCATATTAGTCACACACTAAGACCTGGCGATGCTGAGAGACGATTAGAATTTTGTAACTGGTTGCAAAATAGAATTAATGAAAATGACGACTTTCTAAATAAAACTATATGGACAGATGAATGCAGGTTTTCAACACATGGACTATTTAATACGAACATAACGAACACTATTGGTCAATAGAAAACCCAAGGCAGAATTGAGAAGTAATACCTCAGGAGACTCGTTACAAATTTATTAAATGCACTGTTTCCCAATAAATGGATTGGAAACCAAGAGCCCGTACGTTGGCCAGCTAGGAGCCCAGACCTAAGCCCTCTAGACTACTTTCTTTGGAGATTTCTCCAAAACCGTCTTAATCGAAACACACCACAAATCCTTGAAGTTTTACGTCAAGATCTAATAAGGGAGATCAGGGCTATCCCCGCAGGGACTATTGAGCGTGCCACCCATAAAATTCACAGACTGACACGAAAATGCATCCAGGCGGGCGGATTTTAATTTGAATATTTGCTTTAACTTTCATTGTTCAGTTTTATTAAGTTTTCGTTTCTGTCTCTCTCTTAACAAATGAGTTCTTATGGAAAATGCCATTAATATAAATATTTCGAATAAGTGCCATACATCATTGGTTTTGAGACCTTAGAAGCTCTTAAAATCCGTAATAAAAAATTCAAGGCTGTATTTCAGAAAACAAAGTTGACGATGGCAGCTCAAAGACGATACGTCGGCTTGAAGATCTTATAACACCATCTTGTAGAACAAAAAAAGTAGCAATGAGAATGTAAAGTTTATTTTGTTATATCTATTCAAATAGAGTCATAAACAAATAAAAATGAAATCGCGAATATTCGGGTTTTTCCAAAAATCTTCGGAAGCACTCGGAATTCTTAAACTTCTCAGGTGTCATTTTGATCAGCATCAAATCGCGCAACTTTGCCTCTATTTAACCGACCTCGTATCTCTTCTAGTTTCCGAGGTCCCAATGATGAGGCTCGAATTTGGGACACCCTGTACATTAACTGCAATGCACATATATTGAACTTGTACATTGTAAGTAGTTGCACAAGCGTGACTTCAATAAGAAACACGTTCTTTGTATTTTAAAGTCTTTACAACTGCTTTGGTGGTGGAACAGCAACATTGAAGTCTTTAAGTGACACCAGATGTGTCGAAGCAGTGTGTTCTTGATTAGATAATTTTGATATCACTCTTACGACTCTACGAGAGATTTCTGAGACAGACTTTGACATTGGTGGACAAGCCAGTGCTTTGTTAAAAAATATGGAGGACTTCAACTTTGTATTTGACCTGCTATTACTCAGGAGAGTTCTAGCGCAATGTGTCATACTGTCAAATACCCTTTAGTCAAGTAGTGTGACCTACGAAGTTGTGATATCTGTAAGAAAACAGCACACTTGAAGTATTCAAATCCTTCAGGATAGATGAGTTTTTCACAAAGTTGTTTAATCACTCTTTAATCCTCTGGCCAGATATTATATCCTAAATAAGGAGATAGAGGCCAGGCCTCAAGAAAACAACCTAGATGTACTTAACCACTAAAGCAAAGTTCTAGGTCGAACTGATGTAGACACAGCCAGTGTACAGTATGTGTGTAAATATTACAATTTAGACAATGAACTTTTACAAAATGGAAGAATCAAGAGACAGAACTATTCAAGAAAGAGCTGACGTTCTTATACATAAATCTTTGAAAAGTGTGTTTCCTATGCTTTTTGAAATTTTTGGTTTATTTTTCACGATTCCAAAGAACTCGGCATCTTGTGAGAGGTCTTTATCGTGCTTACTGCGCTTAAAAACATACACCAGAAGCACGATTGGCCAGGATAGGTTGTCCTCGTTAGCTCTTTTGGATATTCAAAAGAGTGTTAAAGTAAACATTTACGAAGTTATTGATGACTTTAATTTAAACCAGAAAAGAAGACTTCATGTTGTATAAAAATAACTTGTGTATGGTGTCATTGAGTAAAAGTAAATGTTTTTTTTTTTGTATCACGTTTACTTGATTTTTCCTTTTATCTAAAAACAAATGGGCTGAGCACGCATACAATAAAATTGAGTAATTTTGAGTTGTGTATAAACGATAATTACTTTACATGTGGTTTAGTTACTCATTAAAAATTATTGTGTTGGGGTAAATTGTTAGCAATTAAATTGTTTTTAAATTGTGTGAAAAGGCTTCAAGAACTAACAAATTTAAAGCCAGTTTTTACAAAATTTCCGGGGGAAGACCCTCGGACACCCCTTTCACCTGGGGGGTATTCAATATATTCAATACCCCCCGACCCCCCGGTAGGTCTTGCCACTCCAGTTAAAAAGCTGAAATGACGCCTATGATGCATGGCGAGCATCGCGGTGAACAGCGCGGTGAACAGCGCGGCGAGATGAACTACTCCACTATGTGTTTACACTAAGGCGGCTAGACTCACTCTGTTATTACATCGCACCCTTAGAATAATGTTTAGGTAATATGTGGCTCAATAATAGTTACAATAACCTAATTACGTATCAATGTGCCTACGGACATACCTTGCAAATATTAGCCCGTTTTTCTTAACATTCTTTGTGGATGTGCCTTATCAAGTTTAATTCACCTATCATATTTTCGTTTTTAGCTCTTAAATGTGACAATTTACCAAAACAGAGGAGTGACATTGTAGTCGACGAGGATAAATGCGATAAAGAGACTGCGGTGACGGTAAAATGGTTTGTATTTTGAAATAACATATTTGCTGCAAACACATCAGCTTAACTTGACTATACTACAAGTCCAAAATTGTTGTCAGTGACTCGTCACTAGCATATAGAGAGCTCCAGATCGTGTGATGCCTGGAGAATGAATTCCAGTGCCGTGCGCATTTCAAAAAATAATAAATGATGAAATATCCTCGGAACGTCACATAATTTTTTATAAAATAAATTTATTTCAATAACTCCTTAAAACCTGATCCTACAATAACTGCCTCTCTTACGATGTTAATATTTAGATCTTGCCAGTCAAACGGGGTAAAGTGAATAAAAAAATTAAGTTTTTCGTTAATATTACCCTAACGTTCGAGATATAAATTTCAAAAAAATTAGTGAAGGTTTATCTATGATTTATTCACAATAATCTGTACTTGTTCCGTCTGCGTAAAAAATAGGTTCCCAATTTTTTTTGGTCGTGATGTGATTCACTTTACCCCATAGATTGGGGTAAAATGAATCAGATATGTAGATGATGCATCTTTGTCACTTTAGGATTGTCCTGGGTAAAGTGAACCACACGAATAGTTTTGTAACAACGTTTGGATAACTCCAGGAAAAATGCAATCAAAAAAGTCGAAAGAAACAGATGTAAACCATCAAAATAAAAACTTTATTCTTTAGCACTATTATAAAAATCACAAAATCTTTTCTAAAATGCTTAGCAACAAGGTGCTGAGCAAGGAGAAAGTTGAAATAGATAACACTTCTTAATATAACGTTTATCTAAGTCTATGGTAACAAAGCTATGCCAACATAATAGATACACTTATTTTAATAAGAAACTATATAAGTAGTATCTTCCAAAAACCCAAAACCTGACGCTAAAATGAACCAACAAATATACTAAAACTTCTTAAAATTGTTAGCCCATCATTGTTAAATATAGATAGGGTTAACTTATTTAAAACGGAAAACATTTACACTCTTATGATTAGGTAATGATTATTATTCTAGAATTGTTAATTCGTTATTGTTAATTACAAACGCATGTTGTCTCCTTTTAACAGACCTTAGTTTCACTTCTTTGTGAAATTGCGTAGAATCAATTTCAGTTACATCCGGGATTTGTGGATAAACGAAATATCCTTTCTCTATTCCTTTTTTTCTTAACACATTAAGTATTATCCCCAATAGATTCGAGTTTTCCAATGTAATATCGAACTTGTTTGGCAACTGGAAATTTTGCGACTATATAATCACCTGTCTGAAGATCCTCATAGGTCTTGCCTTTCAATGTTTCTTCCTGATGAGTTGCTTCAATATCAATCGAGCTATCGCTATCGTTTCTATTTGCATTTCCTATCGGTGTCGATATGGTTGGAAGGTCGGACTCGTCATTGTAAATTGCTGCGTCGGTGTCGTTATCACTTGAAGATTCTACTTGGCGCATTGGTTCCTGGACTGTTAGCTCCTTGATCATTAAGTCGGCAACAGCTATGCTTTTCCTGGGTGAAATGTTGACTTTTTCCCTCGCTTTTGTTGGGAACCACCGGCTGACGCCTTCAGCATCTCTAAATGATTAATCATAGCTTGGCTCCAAGCATTACCTTCCTTGTTTTCATCATTGTCGATCTTTCTCGGTATTTTTTGAAGCACTTTATTAGGATCGAATGGGCTTAAGCCGGTAGTGCGAAAACCAGCCATAGCATTTTTTTTCGATCTAAGGCCTACTTTCGTAATTGTTTTGTCCAGTAGCTTCGGAAAATATGTTTTTGGCAGCACGTCACGATTTTTTATTTTCCAGTTATTTAGGACAATCCTCCAGCATGCTTTCATTGGTCTGAAGTATGCAACATCCAGCGGTTGTAGTAAATGGGTAGCGTTGGGAGGTAACAAGACAAATTTTATATCATTATTTTCACAAGCTTCAACAGTAATGGTTAGGTGACTGTTTAGATTGTCCCCTATCAATACTTTCGGGCCGTTCAAATTTCGAAAGTACGGCAACGCAATTGTAAGGAACCAATCTTTAAACAGCTCTGCATCGAACCAGCCACTAGAACTTCTGTTATACCTTGTTCCTTCTGGGCCACCTTCTGTCCATCCATCATACATATGCTTTGCCTTGTATACAATGTACGGTGCAAGCATGGTCCCATCGGCCGCGATAAAGAACATTACAGTGGTGCTGGTTTTTGATGTGTCTATAGTCCGATACGTGTGTTTAGACCCCCGCTTTGTAACTACTTTGACTGCTCCACAATCATCTGTAAAATTCGTTTCGTCATAGTTGACTAAATTGGCGGGTGGAACGTCTTGAAGGGTATGCCTTAGATTATTAAAATATTCTTCTATATTTTCATATTTTAGACCAGCCCAAACACGTTTCGTATTTTCAGCTAATTTGATTGTTAGCTGTGGAAGAAAGATATGAACCAGTCGATTCCGGGAAGATCATTTTTAAATCTTCTTTCTACCTTTCCCATTTTGTCCAAGTATTGCCGAACTGTTTCTCGTACATCTATAGATCTTAATGGAAATCCCCAGTGAGCGCATATCTGTAAGGATTCATTAATTCTTTGTTCTTCGTTATTGGTTAATGCTGGTTGGCGGCCGTACTTTAATTGATGAGTTCCACGGACTCTTCTCTGAACTGTAGAATAGGGAACGCCAAATGATTGGGCAGCTTGCCGAATTGACATAGCACCCCTACGTACAGCGATAACTGCGCGCTCTACGTAATTTTGTCGTAATTGCACTTTCCCGTGATTCCTAGCTTTTTTTTATAACTACGAGGCATTCTAAAAAGTAAAAAAAATTAAATTAATTGATAAACAATAAAAGACTAATGATTCATAATACAAAACTTTTAATTAATTTCCAAAGTGGCCCTATGACGACATTTTAAGATCAATAACACTAATAATGCTGATTTTCATTATTTTTAATGTGATTCATTTTACCCCTTAATTTGTTGCTTTTTTGTAAAAATGGGGTTAGGGCTAAACTTATGTAACAGCAGAATGTGGCATATTATTCCTAACGAATTAGAGAAACTGTTTTTGGAAGTCAAAAGTCCGAAAATCATACCCAGTGCTGCCTGCATTCAAACGTTTTAGCACTTCATGAAATAACGGGTAAAACATGGAAATATATTTAACGTGTCTACCACTTACGTGAAATAGTGATCAACGCGTGCACTACCCGAACATATTACTTGGACGACTAACAAGCCCATAGGACTATTATCAATAGTAATATGTTAAGTGCATGTAAAATTGCTGAAAATCATGCATGAAGGTTTGTTGCCCTAGAGACAGCTTGAATGCATTTTTATTGATATTTACCAAAAAGTGCCCGACCGAAGGGAGGGCACTTTTTAAGGTAAATAACAATAAAAATGCATGAAAGCTGTTTCTTTAGGGCAACAAATCTGAGTGCATGATTATCAAGCCATTTTACATGCACGAAATATATTTTTTAGACTATTTCCTGAATGAAAAACTAGTAGGTGCAGAAATATAAGACAACATTTTTATTTCGAGCAATACAAAGTATTACAATTGAAAACACAATTATTATAATAGATGGTATTTGCAGAAGCAGTAGTTGCTGATTGAAGTCCTTCAGGATTCAAAGCTGCTATTGTGGTCCGCGGCACAGATGTAAGCTTTTGATCTTTTTGTGTTGTCTGACACGCTTTTTCCGATATTTTCAGATATGTCGTTCAAGGAAAATGCTCCGAAACGAATCATTTTGATAAATTGACGCGAAATTGTCAAAGCAGAAATTTCAACTTGTTGTGACAGTGACGGTTATTCTCGTAGGTAACCAACAATGAAAAACCAGAAGAGTGCAATTTTCAGCTCAATCGCGACCGAGGGCTGATTTTCACCGAAAATCAAGTGAAAAGCGCATTGTAGTTACAGTATATGAGGGAAATAGTCAGATTAAGTACAATTTTTTTTGCTTGGGGATGCAAAAACCCAGAAAATTTTTTATTTTGTTACAAACTGTCAAAGTCACAAAACTGACATCTTTAAATCAAGGTGGCAGGTACTTGGGCAGGTACAAACTTTTGTGAATCGCTGAAAATTAAATACCTATCCTTTTCTTTCATGCCAAAATTGCATAAGTCTGTCATATTTGTCTGACGGATTTTATTTGGTTAGTATGATTAAACGCAATAAAAGAAAAGAAAAATGGAAAGTATGTCTTTGTTAAATCGTAAACCCGCCAGATAAGACCAGATTTGACTATACCTTCTCAACTGTATGTCCTTCATTGAGTCATGTTTTGTCGGTGTATTACAACATTTTTCAATTTTCCCGAAATTCCCGTATTTTTCCAAATATTTTCGCCGCCACACAATAATTTATCTCTTTCAATTAGTAGGCTTTTTTCAATTCCGTTTATTTTACCTAAAATTCATTTCTTTTAAAGTTCGTTTAAAACTCTTAATACTATTTTAGGTAAAGATCCTTCTGTCTGGGATCCTCAGCTATTCTTTTTACTTTTAAAACACTGAACATAGTGCACAAGGAGAGTTTTGTTAAAGTGCCATATATTTCTGCAGCCTCCAATGTGGTTACTTCAGGATTTCGTGGCTCGCCCCTATAACTTTTCGGTTTTTAAAGATAATGGAATGAAATTTGGAGTATTCGTATGCGACATAAAACTGCATTTTTTGACGGGTGATTCAACTTTATAGAAATTCCGGTTTTACCGGAAGTGACATAAAATTTTGATTTTTCAATGAGACACCTGGTATATTTTCACTTTCTTTGAATCCACATGACATTCTAAATACAAGCATGTCTCACTTGTCATAAAAAAAGTAAATAAATAAAAGAAAAAATAACTAAAAATCTACATCCACATATTTATTAATTTTTAGGGTTGCAGATGTTCAAAGTTACGTCCATCTAGTTGCTGACATAGTCGTACTTTTTCTACTGTCGCTCTTGAAACGTTTTTTTAAATGCTGTGGTGTAATTCTATGAATAGCTGCCCTTACTATCTCCTCTAATTCATTCCGTGTGGCAGGAGGTACATTATTAACCTCGTTTTTAATAGAACCCCATAAAAAGAAATCTAGAGGCGTAAGAGCAGGTGACCAAAAAGATTGAAAAAGGAATAAGTCTTAGTCAAGGTATAAATTAAAAACAATTCTGTTTTACCTAGCCGGCCAACTAACTGGATCTCTATTTCCAATCCAGTTTTCGTTGTATGATTCATTCAAATATTCTGTAGCTGCCCTCATGTTGTGTGGTGGGGCACCATTTTGTTAGTAAAATGGTCTCACTCTATTTACTAATGGTATCTCATCCAAGAACTGCTCAATTGAATATAGGGCCTAAAATTCTGTCTCCTAAAATCCCAACCCAACAGTTAAAACCAAGCCGTTCTTGAAAATTTCCCTCCTGCATCAAGTGTAAATTTTCGTGGGACCAATATCGCTTATTATTTCTGTTGAAATGTCCCAAATTAGTGAAACGGCTTTCGTCAGTTTAAAGAATTTTATATGGAAATATATTATCCTCCAAATATTTTCCTAAGAACCGATTGCAATACTCAAGTCTCCTTTCATTATCGTTTGGGTACAGGTGCTGATGTAGTTGGTATTTATATGAATGGTATTTATGTTTATTTAAAATATTGCCGGCAGAAGACTTACAAATGCCACATTCTAGCACGATCTCCCTAAGTGACGCATTGATATTCACTTGCACGTTTGCGAGAACACTTATTTCTATTTCTTCACTCACAATAATTGGATCGTTTTCATTATTATCAGGATCATTTCGCATTTTCTGAACCAGTTTTCGATAATAATGCCGGGTTGGGTGACGGCGTTCAGGATATCTCTGTGCGTAAACGCGTACAGCATCGGTTGAGTTTTGCCCACACTCTCCAAAAACTAATAACATATCAACTGTTTTGCTCCTTGAATAAATATTATTATTATCCATGATTTTTAAACAATAACGTACAAAATTACCTAATTTACTTTTAACAAACGAAGTTCCATAAAATGTTGACTTATCAATTTTGTACAAGACATCTTAACCTTTTTGTTTTTATTCGTTGTGTTGGTCCCAGGTTACTCGATTAAATTTTATTTTATTCTCAAAATTCGCTTTATTTTAGGAAAGTCGTAGGGTAAAGTACAGAGTGGTTGGCACGGCAATACCAATATAATGACTTTAAAACTGTATAAATTACAAAATATGTATTTTCATGAACTTCTGTAAATTTAAATGAACCATTTTGAAGTGCCACTTTATACTGTATCAATATTATTGAAGGAAGTTTTATAATTTTAACATTGAAAATGTTTATATTGTCGCACGGGCACGTAGTATGGGTACGGAATTCGAAATTCTTGTGTTGCATTTGTCCCTGACGTCACACCGAGTTAAATGATCGGGATTAGACCAAGTCGAGAGTAATCGTATGGTTTCGCTGGAGCAGTCAGCGGGTGCAGGCTGGCGCGGCTGGAGCGCGCTTCAGATCATATTTGTATTTCGTAGTGAAAGCGCTTATGTATGACTTATAATGAACGCCGATAACATTAGTTGCATGCTGTTGTTGGAGGAAGAAGACGAAAAGGAGATGTTAGCCCAAATTCCTCCATTTCGACAAACGTCATATTAACACTTGAATTTATACTATAGGTACCATATTTAAACCAAAGCTGCAGCATACCAAGTAAACAAATCAATTTGATTAAGACGTCAAAGTATCAAAGCATTTTAAAATTGTATCATTAGTTGGTATATCCGAAAAAAATATCAAAATTAGAAAAAAGTCAGTGGCGTGCATTTTAACATTGAAAATGTTTATATTATCGCACGGGCACGTTAGTATGGGTACGGAATTCAACAAAATTATTGTGCTGCATTTGTCCCTGACGTCACACCGAATTAAAATGATCGGGATCAGAACAAGTCGAGAGTAAACGTATGGTTTCGCTGGAGCAGTCAGCGTGTGCGGCTGGCGTTCGCGATCGAGCATAGCAATCGGCAGTCGCCACAAGGTGGTTTGGCTGGCGCGGCTGGAGCAGCGCGTTTCAGTTCATATTCGTATTTCGTAGTGGAAGCGCTTATCTATGATTTATAATGAACGCCGATAACATTAGTTGCATGCTGTTGTTGGAGGAAGAAGACGAAGAGGAGATGTTAGCACAAATTCCTCCATTTCGACAAGCGTCATATTAACACTTGAATTTATACTATACCATATTTAAATCAAAGCTGCAGCATACCAAGTAAACAAATCAATTTGATTAAGACGTCAAAGAATAAAAACATTTTAAAATTGTATCATTAGTTGGTATATCAAAATATCAAAATTAGAAAAAAGTCAGTGGCGTGCATTTTTTTGTCAATAATATTCGTTGAAGTGTTTCCCGGGACGCCACTGGACTTTATAAATTTAATCTAGTTAGGGCTAATTCAGCCTCTTATCATTATGAATGACGGTACCAAATTGCAATAAAATCGGGAAAAGGATATTTACAGAAATAAAAAAAAAAAACGTTTTTTTTTAAAAAACTTTAACACTCTGTACATCAAAACGGGGCAACTCCGGACACATATTCAGGTTAGTTCAGGTTAGCACTTCTGACACACCCTGTATACAATCAAATACAACGGTCAAAAACACAAATATTTATATCAAAATATTGATAACAAACAATAACACCAAACGATACAATGCAATAATGCGAAAATCACGGGTAAACTAAATTCAACCCTGTCGCCCAGGGCCTTTTAGTTTTATTGCCGCTTGACCAATCGAAATAGAGTTACGGTTGTCATTAAGTACTGATCAATATTTCCTTCGTATGCATAATCTTGGATTTGAATATGGTATAGGGTAGACTGGGGCAAGTGTAAAAATGGGGTAAGTGGAAAATCAGAGCGCCAGTCAGGCAATATTGAAAGTTTACTTGTCTGTGTGGTTCGAGGCAACTAACTATACGTTAGCGCTGTTAAATTATCTACTCCCGGCGAGTTACCAGGTGTTTTTTTCTTTCTGAGTAGTCATTTGTAACATAACCTCCGAATCGGTCCGTTGAATAGTGTGTGATATCTCCATAAAAAATTGGTCAAAGGTAAAAACTTATAATATACTTTTAGTTTTATTGCATTTTCTTATGTTTAGTCAATTGTTGTAGCTTTAAAATCCTATATACCGACCAAATCTAAAAGCGGTTTTTACTCACGAACAGGTTTGCACTTCCCCCATAAAAAACATAATGTGGGGCATGTGTGAAAGTTGTAATGGGGAAGTTGTAAAGGTTAGTTTACACTTGCCCCATTTTCCTGGGAATGCTAAAGTTCATTGGCACTGACACTTAAAGCTTTTATTCTGTACAGAGAGTTGACGTCATGGTACGAAATTATAAAAGAAAGTCCGATAAAGCTGCCTATGGGGAGGAGCAATTAAATGCTGCAGTAAATGCCGTCAATCAAGGTGAATTAACCATGTCGATGGCTAGTACCGAATTCAGAATCCCATACATTACAATATTACAATCTACTGTAGAATAACTGGCCGCCGTGGCGAAAAAAGCAAGACACAGGGCCGACCTCCAATACTTTCTTGGCAAGATAAGTGTCAACTGGCCGAAAATATAAAAACAATGGAGAAGTGGGGATATTGATTAACTTCGAGAGAGCTTCAAGAAAAAGTTCGGGACTTTGTAACTTTAAATAATATTCCCAATCCTTTTAAGAACAATATGCCAGGCACAGACTGGCTAATAAAGTTTAAACAGCGTCACTCTTTGAGAATCAAGAAACCACAAAGCTTAGAGTACTGCAGAAAGAAATCTACGGACCCATTCATTATAGACCAATATTTTGTTTTATTGGAAAAGGCTATATTGGAGTTGCGTCTTCAGGATCGTCCTGAATGTATTTACAATTTAGATGAGACTTCACTGTGTACAGATCCTTCTCGTCTTAAAATTGCTGGCGCGAAAGGCAACCCCTCTTCAAGCACTCTTGCTGGATCGGGCAGAGAAAATATAACCGTCCTGGCAGGAGCAAGTGCTAGTGGTTAAAAATTGCAACCATTGATAATATTTAAATGCAATAACATGGATAATATTTAAAGGCAATAATATTGCTGGATTTCAGAAAGAAATGAAGACTTCTTCAAAGACACCGTAAATGCAGCCAGCGCCAATGGATGGATGACCTCCGAAATATTTAGAAATTACTTTCTAAAGACTTTTATTCCTTTGGTTCGTGATCAGGCACCAATTATTGTTATATATGATGGGCATGTCTCGCATGTGGATTGCTTATTAACTCAAGCCGCAAGAGAAGAAAATATTCATATACCTAAACTGCAGCCCATACAAGTCATTTACTTCAACCTCTCGATTTGAGTATGTTTAGATCCTTTAAGGCAATATGGGAGAGGGAAGTAATAACATGGCAAAGACGTCATCAGGGACAATGACTACCAAAAAGGGACTTCGCCACATTGCTAGTGAAAACCTGGGCTGAAGTAGATTCCGGAATCATAAAAACAGGATTCAGAAAGGGTGGTATTGTTCCATTTAATAGACATGTTATTCCTAAAGAAAAGTATGACATCGATGCCCTAAAAAGATGGCAGGAACACTTAAAAAATCAAAGATCTGTAACAGATTTACAACCGAGGCCAGAACGCATTGCTATTGAAAGGAATGAACATGATTCTGTAGCACCGAATGTAACAGAAAAAACCGCTACTTCCGAACAGTCAATGTTAAAAACTGTAAAGCCTTCTATATCTGGCGCTTCATTTAAAAGGAAACTAGCATCTAATGCAGAATTACTTACAGCTCCTTCAGCATCTAGTGCCACCAATCTCAAAGTAATTGTCAGCTCTGGCCAAAATGAAGAAATATACTAAATAATCATCAGGAGCCTATAACTGAACCTGTAGTACCAGCTACAACCGAAAATCGGCAAGAAAAGAAGGCAAGTTTTGATGATTTACTACTTGATTCGCTCCGACAAAGTCCTTCTTCTAATCCAAGGAAACGAAAGCGCTTAATTCAAGGTGGCCAAACCATTGCAGTTACTATCGCAAATAGTCAGTCAAAAATCTCTACAAGTTCATCTACTATATCTAAACCAGCTATGAAAATTGACCGAAAGAGTAAACAAAGTCGGCCAAGTCCATATCAATTTGAATCCAGCTCCAGTGAATCAGATTATGAAAGTGTACCTTTTATGGAATCGGATCAAAGTTTCACTTTAGAATCGGATTGCGAAGATCAGATTCCTGAAATAAACAAAGACAATATTTCCATTGAAGACTGGGTACTGGTTAAATATACATTACCAAAAGCAAAGAAACATTTTATTGGCCAGGTAAATACTGTTGACAACGGCTTTGAAATCAAGTTTACTAGAAAACTAAAATACAATTTGTTTATGGCCACTCACCGATGATGTCGATGTAGTATAGCTAAACGATATAGTGACTCGTTTACCTGAACCGGTAGTAACACGCCGAGGAGGTTTTCATTTTAATGTGAAATTTGCGGGATACAATATTTAACAAGTTCCATAAAATTATTCGAATTTTTAAACTTGAATTTTCTTTTCTGTTTTAGTTTCTCCTTGGGAAACTCCTACTGTTTTAGAGATTAAAGCCAAACATTGGGTTTTGAACGGATAAATACGTTTATAAAAATATTATTCTTGTTATTAGGAATTTTTTGAGGGTTATTTTGGATTACTTATTATTTTTCAGAGGTAGGTACCTTTTAATTTTTCGTTTTTATGATTTGCTTGGCTAACTATTTCCCAACAATAAAAAGTTCATAACTTCACAGATTTTTATTTTTTTTTAAGTCTGTGAAAAGAAAAATTGGCATGGGAGATATAAACTTCATTTACACTTTCCCATTACCACTTCTGCGAACATGCATGGAAATTGTATTCCGATTTTACACTTTCCCTTTTTGGGGTACCTAGGTGTAAAATTTCGGTACAAAAAAAATCATTCAAATCTCAAGATCTCAAAAATAATTCATGAGTGCCCTATGTAGTATGAAAAGTAAACATATTAAACTATTACTTTTTTACAAAGACACTTTTATAAATATTGTATATTTGAAGTAGGAAGGAAATAAACTTGAACTATTAAAAAGGGCTTCGCAGTTGCCCCAGTCTACCCTAATTATAAGCTTTGTAATGTAATGCTGAAAAATAAACAGAATGGTTTTGTACACTTTACCGTTCTTCCCTACACTTGCTGCCACTTTTTTTCATGCATTTTCTTTCATTACAACATTTTTGTAATTTTCGTTCTTATAGTTGTATAAAGGGGGGGGTACTTTTGCACCTCCTCTATCAAACACTCGTCAGCAATTGCCGAAAACGGTGGCATTCTGCTGAGCGATCACGGCTGGACTTGTCTCTTTAGCAGTCCGAACGCAGCCACTGCAATTGACGGCGAACGCTGTGTCGCTGAGCTGCGGCAGTGAAACCGTGTACATACAAATCGCATTAAACCAGTACCGAGCTACCAATCGCGAACGCCAGCCGCGGCCGCTGACTGCTCCAGCCAAACCATACCTTAGAGGCGCGTTAGAATTTATAACCTTTATTTTACTATTTTTTTATATTATGAATCAATAAACCTTATATCAGCTACCTAAATATAACATTCAAATCTATGAGTTTTCGCAGATCACAAATCTCACAATAGTCACAAGCGTTGCACTCTGCTTCGGCATTTTCAATGTCCTCCCCGGTTGCATCTTTGTAAAGGACTGTAAATTTTTTTATTATATTTTGTTATATATAAATTATGTACGTATGACAATTATTGGCACCTTGGTATTCTAATGTTGGCACCTTATCATCATAGTGGTTGGCACACAGAAGTCTGGCACCTAAAAATTTAATTTTAGGATTTTTATGGAGCACCGTTTCAGGCGCCCTAATTTATGTGATATTTAGTAAGTTGACTGTTACAAAAAAAAAGCAACAAAATTATCTAACAATATTTTCTTTAATAGTACCAAGTGAGCCCCGCATATTGCTATTTTACGGAAGAAGTGAGGACCGCGACAAAGTGAGCCCCAATATACGGTGCTCACTTTGTCTGGCTCTGTAAATGTCGCCGAAATTATTTCCACAACATCTTATTGCACTTTTATAAAAAAAAAGATTGGACCCCATTTTGTTGCTTAAGCGTTAAAATGCGTATATTGTAGTTTAACGTTTTGCCGCAGTCGGCGCTTTTCCTGGAGTATAATTTTTTACCGCATGTATTTCAAGGCGCTGCACTACACCGTTCAACTCGCCAACCAAGGACCAGAGATTTCCAACATGTGAGGTCCTAGCTTTGCGTGTTGTATATTTTATTGTTTCAAATGTTTTATGCAAATTTAAGTAAAATTGTCGTGCATCTAGCAGGTAAATAAGACATACCAAAATCTATTTATAGCACTCACCCAAGGCCATGAATATAGTACAGTGTGTCGCAGATGAACTTGACAAGAGGAAAAAAGATATTCAATATTGACTTTACGACGAAAAGTTATAATAGTTATAGTTATAAAAAATTCTGCTTATCCAGAAAAGAAGTTTGCCATATTAAAATTATAGATCAGATGTACAGGATGGCAAAATAAGCAAGGTGAGTCGGAAACCGTTCACCATACAGTTTTTGGACAATATTGCTGGTAAATATGGCCAAGAGAAAATGCTGGAAGTTATTCATGTTCGTACGGTGTCCGCTAGCTAAGGGGTGTCACAGGCAGCAGATAGCAGATGGAAAATTAGGTTTTTCTATATATGTTTTCCGCACCACTTTATTTTAGAAGATAGAGTAAAAAATTTAAAACACCAGAGATTTGACACATCGTAAGGATTGCGCTGATTAATTTATATTGTTTAAAACTCATTTTAGGATACCTATTTTAGACTTTCATATTACATATATTAAATAATAAAAAGTAGATCACATTATTTGAAGAAAGTCTGTAATCTAGGATAAGTTAAGTGCTTAAGTGATTTTTCTAATGTTAAAATGGCTCCTTCACCGCAATTTTTGAAAGAAAATGTCAACTTGTTATATGTCGTTGAAAAGGTAGTTTATGTCTTTAGACGTACTACATACAGACATGCACATGGACAAAATAGATGACTATTTCACAAAATTAATAATAAAGTATTTTCAAAGAACGGACGTTTCACTTAACCCGTTAATAACAAATTCACACGTTCACTCCACTGAAGATCAAAGACATAAATAACCAAAAGACTGGCTCCCACCTTAACTGTACAGAAATAGATAAAGAGCAGTAACAGTAGCCTGCACAATAAAAATCCGGTTCTTCAATGTTTTTTTACGTCAGGAGAAACTCCTTTAACATCTATTGATTAGTCGTTATTACTATTTAGCTGTATGGTTTGTAAAAATTTGTAATTAGCTGCTTGCTTGGATGTTTGTGCTTCTTGCGGATTTAATTTAGAAGTTGTGTTGCAAAAATTTTGGCGCCTTTTTGTTAAATATATAATATTTGTTCATGTCAATTTTAGTGCCTCCCTACTATTGTGGGATGGGATTTGGACCAACAGGGAGCCAGTCTTTAGGTAACTTGTACGTCCCGATTTGTCTTGATCTTGTATGTGAGTCGGTAATAAGTTGGTTTGTCGATACGTCTGTACGTCCGTAATAATTTCTAATAGTTTTCAAGAAAAAGTCGTTAATTGTCAACATCTGAAAGTCATTATGTAACACTACATTCATAATGTATCTCGGAGCGTTCGCGATGATTTTTAGCGCCTTGTTCTGAATCACCTGGAACTTATTAAGCTCCGTTCTGCTTATGTTGCACCACGTAGGTGCACCATAAGTTAGAACCGGCCTGACCAATACCTTGTAGAGGTTGACCTTAGTCCTATTAGCAAGTCTACTCCGCCTGTGAAGCAGGGGGTAGATAAAGCCTAACTGTCGCAATGCAAGCTTTATTCTATTAATTGAATTTTGCCTCCAATTCAGCCTTTTGTCAAAAATAAGTCCCAGGTACTTCACCTCCTGGCACCAGTTCACTTGGACTCCATTGACCCGTAGCCTTGTTTCAGGCCTGCGGACGGTGCTTTTTGAAAAGAAGATGACCTTCGTCTTGGCGGGATTCAAGCGAATCTTCCAAGCCGAAAGCCATTTTTCCAGCTCGATTATGTGACGCTGTATCCGACTGACGACAATTCGCGGTGATTTAGTAGTAGAAGTAATTGCTGTATCGTCAGCGAAAAGATAGAGCTGCGTAAATCTATTTCGCGGACACAATAAAAAAAAAAAAAAAAAAAATCAAAAATGAACTAACAAATACCAAATAAAGAAAAAAAAAATATGTATAAGCAAAATCCAAAAACCTTCCAATATGTAACCGCAAAGGAAAAATACAATTAAATAATAGGAATAAAAGTCTTAATTTGACTAACTCAATTAACTAACCATAAAACGGAAAAGGTAGTTTTGAGAAGAATTCGACTGTGTAATATAAAATATAGGTTGTCATTTAGAGAAAAAAGGAACAATATGGCCTAATTCCGGAGAAACCAAAAGTAAACTTCATTTCGTTTAAACATCATACACACATACACACAGCGTATACAGGGTGTCTACTTTTCGACACTTTTGACGGGTATCTCCGTTATTAGTACAGATAGAATGATTCGGTTTTCGCAAACCTGTGCCACTTTTTTGTGAAACAAATGATGCCCAAAACGGATATATCATGGCCAACTTGGTTTATGAGATACAGGGCGAAATTGAAAAGGGTGCATTTTCAGACACACCTTGTATTTCAGTTATCTTATACCCTATCGAAAATATAAAAAGGGGGTGTCATACAGTTTTTTACGCAGAATTCAGTGGCGTAGTTAGAATTTTTCCAGGTATGCCTAATTTTGAGAAATATACCAAAGTTGTGTTTTTTTTAATGCAACACCCTGTTGTAGTTTTTAAATCACAAGCTTTAAATTGACATTAGGCCTTGGATTTGGTTTCACTAGAACAATGAAATTGTGGTATTAAATACATACTTTTTATTCATAAAAATTGTTGAAAATGGTTGCCATTCTCCCTAATACAAAGCTGACACATTTCTGTAATTCGTCTCAAGGCGTTTAAAATTATTATTGGATGTTCTTGTAGAAATTGAAATGCTAAATGGGTAGCCTGTCGAAGTTCTTTTACAGTTCTGTGTCTGGTCTTGTATATCATGATCTTGCATATTGTTCTTTTCACATCTGCAAAAACCTCCACAGAATGAAGTCTAACACCGATAGATCGGGCGATCGTGGTGGCCATCTTACAGCTCCATTTGTGCCTATCCATCTTTGTGGAAAATTATTTTGTAGAAAAGCCCTTACTACGTGAGAGTTATGACTCGGCGCACCGTCTTGTTGGAAATGTATAGCATATAACTGGACAAGGGGAACGATTCCTAATAACTCGGGTATAACGTCTTCCAAGATTTCCAGATATCTATTTGCCGTAAGACCTCCCTCATAAATACGGTAAGTTATTTGATTACCTAATATGAAGCAAGAAACACCAAATCCAAAGCGCTCTTGCTGCTCCCTTTCGAAAATAACATGTTGATTTTCTTCAGACCAATGTTTTGTATTATGCCGGTTAAAAATTCCGGCACTAGAAATGTGGCTCTCATCGGTCCAGATTACCAATTTTCCAAAATTGGCATTGGTCCGGATTTGTTCTGTATACCAATGACAGAAGATGAATCGCCGATCTGCATCTCCAGGATGTAAATTTTGCACAATTTTAAGTTTGTATGGATGGTATTTATATTTTCTTAACATTTTTTGTGACCGACTTTTATTTATACCAATTTCCTGTTCTATATTTCTGCAGGAAGTTGAAGGAGTAACGGTTGCATAAGCCAAAACATTTACTTCATCTTTTTTTCTATTTTCCTTACTGTATGTTTTAGGCCGAGGCTGTGTAAAGGTTCCATGTTCAATTAAATTTTTCTTTAGAATGGAAAATTTGTCTGGAAATGACTGCCTTCTTTCAGGATATCTATAAAATGATGATGATAATAATAAGAAGCTGCTTAAACAAACACTCCGCATAACTATAAAGGTGGTCGTTGTAGAAATTTTCGATCGCAAATAATAATAATATACCTACCTATTGAAATATAAATCGGCAGCTGCATGGGGGTTTTCATGGCTTTGTATAAAGCATACCAGCATATCTTATTTTTCATAATTCTCATACTTTTGGACCATCGTTAAAATTTAACAATAAAACTTAATAAATAAATTATCAGTAACTTTCTAAACTCTAATGACATAAATACAATTCTGCATAACAAGAGCTAAACGCCATTATGAAACTTTTGTTTTATAGCCTGGATAAGTCAAGGCCATAGTAGATAATTTTGTTTATTTAGAAAACTACTTTTTACTGTTGCAAGTATTAAAAAACTTTAAAAATTTTAAATCAAACTATAAGGTAATATTCATGGTGTATTGTGTCGTTAATAATTTATTTTTATTAAAACCCAATCCAAGGCCTACTGTCAATTATTTAAAGCTTGTTATTTAAAAAATATAAATTTCAACCGTCCTGGTAAAACAAAGTGCCAACTATTATATATTTTTGGAAAGCTCTCAGTAAGCAGAATGCAACTAAGAATAAATATACAGGGTGTTCCATTTAAAAAAACGAAACTTTGGTATATTTCTCAAAAATTGGGATACCTGGAAAAATGCTAACTACGCCACTGAATTCTGCATAAAAAACTGTATATTTTCGATAGGGTATAAGATAACTGAAATACAAGGGGTGTCTAAAAATGCACCGTTTTCAATTTCGCCCTGTATCTCATAAACCAAGATGGCCATGATACATCCGTTAAGGGCATCGTTTGTGTCACAAAATGTGGCACAGGTTTGCGAAAACCGCATCATTCTATCTGTACTAATAACGGAGGTACCCGTCAAAAGTGTCGAAAAGTAGACACCCTGTACATATTAATTTCACCCTCAAATATGGTACTAACGCAAATTTGAATAAAATAGTTTTTAAAACGCAGTGGTGCTATGTAAAATGATTTCATTGGCACCTGGTAGGTACCTTTTCTATATGAAAAATTTGATGTTTTCTCTAATGGTACTAAGTGAGCTCCGCCTATTGCAAATTTACAGAAGAAGTGAGGACCGCGACGAAGTGAGCCCCAATATACGGTCCTCACTTGGCTTAGCCCTGTTTACTTCGACAATATTATTTCGACAACAGTTCATTGCACTTTTATTTAAAAAAATTAAAATCCTCAGGTTTTAAAGAGCATATAGTAAAATTTCTGCATTATCCCATAGGTGATGTTATAGTAACTATGTGTTCCTCGTTTAATATCTCTATTAGTTAGTAACTAAATCTTAATACAGTCAAAGTTTAAACAAGCTTTATTCTACAGGGTGTACTAAAAAGTATGGTCAATAATTGCGGAGTAGACTGGTTACGAACTGAATAAGAGCATCATATAAAATGTCCACTTACTAGGAACCTATAGCCCCCTAAAGGGGGTGCTCTGAAGATGTTTTTTTCTACATATTTTCGAAACCTTTCTAGATACAAATTTAAAATTTAGATATTTTAGTAAACTTTGTACGCAACTAACCTATAATATAAACCGCCAAATATGCAAGTGTGATTAAATAAATTGGGTAAACCTGTTCTTTCAATAAAATTTACGTGTCCGAGAGAGAAAGTAGTATGGTCATGCAACACTGTACGGTTAGTCCTTACTTGGCGCGTTATATATTTTTTTTATGCCTTTCAGTCCTCATATTGTGCATAAGATAGTAAAGCATAAACGGTGCTCATTTTGATAGACAAATGGTTGGTCCTCGGTTTGTCGTAAAATACGCGAAATATTTTTTTTCTGTCCTATTAGGTTTTATTGAGTATACTCTCGCGCGTAGTTTTCGCATTAACCCAATGACGTTACGGGTCCGACCGTGACTTCCTAAGTGCACTCCTTCATGGGGTCCTCACTTAGTATGGTATATTGCTTGTCCTCACTTTGATACATGGTCGTATAACTATATACTTCAATATACTTTAGACATATTTAATTTATTACACACTTTCTTAGGTTAAAATAAGTTAAATTAATACAGTTTTACAAAAAAAAACCTGTTAAATTACTTTATTAGCGTTTCTTCTTCTTTGCTCGTCAGGAAAGTTGAAGGTCCATATCCAGGATATTTCAATTTTGTGCCAATTCGATACTGGATGCTAGAACGGGGAATCCTGAATCTTTTGGCCGCCGATTTTTTTGACTTTCTTTTTTTTTCAGCTGCCACTGCATTCACTATCCTCTGTTCTTTTTCTTAGTCCCTAAGGAATAAATCCCAATTAGGTATTAACATAACAGGTAGACAGTCAAGTAAATCAAGAATTGATTAAAATTGTCATAGTAGTGGCAACTACTGTATAAGACTTAAATATGCATAATATTCTCTCATTGTCTCTGCCATGCCAACCACTGATTCAGATCCCATTTTAAAATACAGTAGTTGGCACCATCAAAAATTAGGTTAGAACTGCATTTAAAGCATATTATTTATGGTACCTAATTAGTCAACATGGGCATTATATTAAAATAAAACAAGAATAAAAATGTATACTTACATATTTTACAATTATAAGAATCGCTAATCCACCGGTTGTTCCAACCCAATTTGAAGGAAGCCTATGCGGTAAACTGATACATGTACCGGGTGTCCCACTAAGATTGACTGTCGGCCGTATCGCAGAAAGTGTTAGTCGTATGACTTACGAAAAAAAAATATATTAGGTAAAGTCGTCATGAGGAATTGTTGGAAATTATTCTCAAGTTTCTCAGACTGGCGCTAGAGGGCGCAACAGTAACGGTAAATATGAATCACGAAGTTTCCTCAAAAGTCGCCTAGTTAAGGTATCCCGAAAATAACATTTTTGTATATTTCGAAGATTTATTAACAAAATTCACCTATATAACGTGTTCGTCACTTTTCAAATAAACTGATGGGGGAAGGTTGAACATTATTTGAAATAAATGCTGATAACTTAGGTATGACTTAACATAATTTAGTAAACTTAGTTTTGTTAAAAAGGGATTTTCTCACTCTTGTCTTACAACTTCACAAACATTGCTCGTTTTTTCCATAATTGTAAATATAATAGTATATTTAATTTAACCTGATTACAAAGAAGATCAAAAGTCTAAGAAGTCAGCGAAAACCGCAAGTTAATATCTATTTTCAATCCGGAGATATCAACAACAATAATCATAATTACGGAACATTATGATTTTATTTTCAAGTTGTCATTGTAAAGGGTTTTTTAAGAGTCAAATAGGCCTTGGAAAAACAAAATATAAAGGTTCGTAGGTTTCAAGCAAATATATCGTTACGATAATAATTCTCAGTGGCGCTCTAAATGTTCAAATTGTCGCCCATCGTTCTGTATACTCGACTCCAATCTCTCCCTGGTTGATAATACTGCAGTTTCCACCTCTGCCATAGGGATATGGCGACTGCTGTCTATTATCCTTTCTATCATGTCATGTTTTTCCTTGTGGTGGGTCTGGTAATGAGAACAAGATCTTTCAATCTCGCCCATAGATAAAAATCTAGGCATGTTAAGTCAGGTGATCTAAAATAGAAATTACCACTTTCATTAACAGTATCACAATATATCCTATAATATTACCTGGCAGGCCACGGAAATATACTCCCTCTTCCTATCCACCTTGCAGAAAATGTGTCGTCAAGAAACTGACGAACGTTCGCCGCAAAATGTGCAGGATATCCATCGTGTTGGAAAACCATAGTTCTGCGAATATCCAAGGGCACATCTTCGAGACGAATTGGAAGTTCCTAATTTAAAAAATGTAAATATCTTTGCCCAGTAAGCGACTCATTAAATACACCAGACATTGATACTCCATCTTCCTTGAATATCAAGCGAACGCTTAACACGAAAAAAAATGAGGGCAAAAAATCAGAAGACCAGCCTAAAGATGAAAGAAGTAACACAAACACAAACAACGATAAAGAAAAAAATGTCCTGAACGTGAGTTTTACTGAAATGTTGGAGACACCATATAAAGATATCCCAAAAACAACTAAAAGGAGAAAAGCTATTAACAGCAAAGCACTTATTGTGAAAAAAGCAGTTTTTCCCACCAAAACAACAATAAAAGTTGCCAAAGCAAAAAACATCATTTCAAAGACCGAAGATCAAGGAGAAAAAATAAATCACAAAGAATCGTGGTACTGCAAAGTTTGTCGAGAAGACGTGAAAAGGGATATGCGATTGTGCTCGGTATGTTTAGTTTACTTTCACGAAGAGTGCGTCGGACTCACCATTTATTCTTTCGAAAAGTTTTGGTTCTATGTAAAGGTGCCGTCTCCTCCATACGCAATAAGTCGTAGACAAAACCGGATACTCGAGCTCTAACAGATATCTTAAGTCTCCATTTTGATGGCTTAGATTTAATAAATTGTCTTTTCGATCCTGTTTTTTGCCTTTATATGGAACTATAATTTCGTCTATACTTTGTCTCTTTTCATGTTCAACTTTTAAACAATTTCGCCATACGATATTCACAACTAGCCTTATTTTAAAATACGAATCATCACTCTGATTTCTGTTCTTAACAACATCTTCTGATTTGTTGATACCTCTTCAAAGGCATTATATCTGCAATGATCAATGATCAATGATCTTGGGGTGCTATTTAACAGCTCGTTGTCATTTATCCCCTATATTAATAAATTGTCAAGCAAGGCTTTTCGCCTTCTTGGTTTTATCACTAGGAACTCACAAGATTTTTCAGTCTCTACTTTCAGAATCCTATATCTAACACTTGTCCATAGTATCTTGTCTTATTTCTCCATAGTTTGGTCTCCATATTACTTTAACCATATTTACACCCTTGAAAGGGTTCAAAATAAGTTTCTCAGAACTTGTGCTTGGATACTGAAGTTACAGGGATTATCGCTGGTAGAACTAAGATCGAGGTTGAACCTTAATTCTCTTGAGGATTGTAGAGTGAATCGCGATCTAACCTTTATATATAAACTACTTAACCATTCTTTTGATTGCTCTGATTTGCTGGGTCTGATTAACTTTAGATGCAGTACTCGTACTCTCAGAGATGTGCCTTTGTTTTCCATTGAATATCACCACACTAACTATGGTAGATTCTCTCCTATTAATATAATTCAAATGTTGGGAAATCAATTTAATCAGCACTTTGATCTTATTGATTATAAATGCGCAAAATTTAAACAGTGTCTGGTGGACTATATTGGAGGCATAAGGTAGGTCTTTGAAAATTACTTTCAGTTGAGTATACTGCTTGTTCAGTTCTGGATTACTGATTTTTACTTATATTTATATAGTACGTTATATATTTTTGTATTTTTTCTTTATAAATTGTATAATTTGATTTGGTTAGATTATTTTTATTGTAATATTGTTTTTGTAAATGGGGACATCACGTAAATAAATAAATAAATAAATATCTTCATATCCAAATATATTTCTTCAATAATTCAAATGATATGGCATATTGACTATACCCATTAAAATATGTATTGCAATAAAATCGCAGAATTCTTCTTTTGAAATATTAATAGATTTATACAGTAGAGGAAATTAAAGTAGTACTTGTTATATTTCACAATATATTTCAGTTTCCTGACACGTGTTTCAACCCTTGCGGGTCATTATCAAAGGCATTGTAAGACAGTTAAAAATTCTACATGTCATTAAAATAAAAATTGACAGATGAGAAAGGTTATTTTGGTCCTTAATTTACAGGTATTGGCCAAGGGTACAACTAAATTACAGGTGTAATTATAGAGGTATTTACATCTAAGTAATAAAATTAGGAAAATGATAATGTGTATAATAATTATGGGTTTTTTCGTCGGTAATTATAGACAGCGTTTATTGTATATTTATCTTAAGTAATTAGGCTATTAAGTATTAGATTAGCACATAATCCATTTCACCAAGCATGTAGCCCATCACATATCAATCACATATCAATTATTAATAGATTTCCCTGTTCCTTGAACAGAGTAAAGATTTATATTGTCAGCTATAAGTTAAGTAACATCTTCCGACAAAAATGTTTTAAAATAATCTAATGGCGTCTTTATCTCATCTGGTGGTCAAAATGCGGCTTAAGGTTAGTTTTACTTTATATTCCAATTCTTTATTTGTTCAAGTGAATTTTAGATCTATCTTCTCTTTTTTCTTTTTGGCATCGTTATTTATGTTTATGGCGGATAGATCTTCTTGCTCTTTGTCCTCTTTATTATTTCTTTTGTTATTTCTTATACATTTTCTCTTTAAATGTGATCGTGTTTTTAACGGTATAAATATAGATTTATGTGTTGGAGTGATAGTGCACTCTAAATAGTTTTTTTTATTGGCGTTTTTAGTATTTTTAGTTCGTAAATATCTTCTTCGTTATGTTCCTCAGAAGCAGTTGCTAATCTGCAATTGAATTAAGAAGTGAAAGAGCATTCAAAGAAAACAAATATCTGCCTTGAGTGTTTTTGCCTATAGTCTGTTGCTTACTGCGAGAAAGTAATAAATCATTATTGAACTATAAAATCCAGTGGTTTTCGCCGTATTCCATAGGTGTAGTCCAACTATTATTATAGTACCTATGATTATTGTCAAGGGTCCCCAGATCAGGTGGATACAGGCACAGGTACTTTACCTACCTTTGTCTCACTGTGTCAAAAATTTAAAATGTTTAGTTACTTTCCGGCAGTTGTTGGAAAACTTCGTTCTTGAAAATGGCTAGTGTGTTTGAATTTGTTGCTGAGAAACGGATTAGTGAAACTGCGCTTTCTAAAAATGAGAAAATTAATATTCTCTGTGCGAACATGTTTGTAACAATGAACGACACAAAAAACTTTAACCTGTATCTCCACAAGTCGACTGGTTCAAAACTATGCTTTACTTGGAAAATAAAATTTCTTTTGAATTTTATTGCACAGCTATTTATTAACAGATCAATCACTTCATCATTGTATACCCTAGCATGGGTATGACATACTAACACATCTCTAACTTAGACTCGTCAAACAACTACTTAACTACTTTTAAATACTTTTAACCATTTTTACGTGGAGGATTTGCCGTTCCACGGAGCGCAACCTATCTCTGTAGAAATCAGCGTGACACTACTTTGTTGACAAAACATTGTCCGTCTCGTACCGTATACCGACACCTTGGCCAATCAGGTGCTAATACGTCAAAATCCAAGATGGTTTATTTCACGTCAAAATACTGTTGCCAACCAATGAATAAAGACATCCACTGTTACCATGCAAGCGGCCTTTATCGTACTTAAGTTTACGTGTTAGGGAATGATACAGAATCGCCGACCGTTTTTTATACATAAGGTTTTGATTTAAACTTATATTTTTATGGATTTGTACAACGTTGCCATTACTTTAATATGCGGTATTGCCAATTATATTGCATGTAAATATAATGTACTTTCCTCATTTTTTTTAGCATTCAGTAGTTACAAAAAAACATAGTAAATTAGCACGAATGCGGCGTTGCCACTTAGATCAGTAAGACGCCACATTACATTTCCTAGAATTGAGTTCCACGCTTTTACCTTACTTTTGTACTGGGTCACGACAGACGTATGACGTGTGTCTCAAACATTCTCCCCCGCGTTGAAGCGCTCCGGCTTCAAACCATCAACATTACACATACATAAAAAATATCTGTACAACTTACTATTACTTACACTTATTATGACAACACAATACTACTGCAATCTTCTAATACACATTGCCAATAAGAACAAGTAACATATCTCAACTGTTGCACCTGCTCTACAAAAGCGAATCACCCAAACTACATAGAACTCCTGCTGAGATCCACTGCAATATGCTCAGTGTGAGCATGCAAGTTTATTTAAATAAGACCAACCAAAAGAATATCCAACTTGTACTGAAAACATTACGCGAAAAATACAAAGAACCTTTCGGTGAGTTACCTGTTAGTTGATGCCCATCAATCTAACGCGCATTTGAACGCCCCCTTGTGGAAATAACCCTTACTTAATCATCATATGAGGCAAAAGTCGTAAATTTGCACCCCAAATGTATACGCATGATGCTATAGGAACCACCCCTAACATCATTAGTATGCATGGCACAGACTGCCCCTAAATTAGTAAATAAGCATGGCACAAAGCTGCCCCTAAATTAGTAAGTATACGAAAATTAAACTCAAAACGTGATGTTTGCTCACAAACATACTCAATTTGCCCAAAGGCGTTAAACCAATAAAATATAACTGTTAGTTGTCGCGTTGAGTACCCTCGGTACTTATAGTTAAATTGTCATATAACAAAGAGATTTTCGTAACCGTGATAACTTAATTAAGAATGGACCGCCATAATCGATCCCTACTCTTTGAAATGGCCGTGCCATCTGGACTCTCTCCGTCGGGAGATCCCCCATTATTTGTTGCGCCGGAAGGGCTCTAAAACGTGTGCAAGTAACACAATTTCTTATTATTTTTTTAATCTCTCGTAAACCGTTCAAAGGCCAAAAACATAATCTAATATTTGACAGTACAGATTGAGATCCTGCATGTCCTAACCTCAAATGTTCGTAATTTAACATTAATTGTACAGTATTGTTGTGAGAAGGCAACAAATACGGATGCTTTTGGTCGAATGACACATCAGCATTTTCAAGCCTTCCTCCCACTCTAAGTAAGCTATTCGAATCCAAAAAAAGTTTGAGCTGTCGCAGCTGTTTATTAGAAATAAATTTATTTGTTTTTAACTCCGAAATTTTTTTGCAAAAAATTGTGTTTGTAATTGTTTTACCACAAACTGCTGAGCGTTACCAATCTCGTTTACTGTTATAATTTTATCTTGAACTTTATCTTTACTTCTACAGTTACCTATGAATCAAAGAATAAATGCTATATAAATCATAAGGCGATCCCAATAGTCTATTTTTTCGCCCATAGCACTTAGAGCATGTAAATGTTTATTAACATTATCAAATACGTGTCTTAAATTAGTATGAGACTCTTTCATAACCTGCGAATATTCAAAAATAGCCTTTAGGTGGTTGTGCACTATAATTTTTTTATTCTCATATCTATCAACCAATAAATCCCAGGCAATTTTATAGTTCGGTGATGAAATTTCCACAGACTTAATTAACTGTAATGGATCTTTATTCAAAGCAACAAGCGCGAAAAATTAGAAAATCGTAAAAAGTAATTTAACCAAAACTCTGCAGGCTCTGCTCGTACATTAGCAGCAAGAACTATTTTCTTCTGCTCCGGAATGTTTGTAACATGTATCTGCTTATTGCACAAACTCAAATTTAAATTATTATCTTTGCTATCATTGTTGTCGTTCGTTAACCGTAAAGGCACTTGCTTGGCTTGGCCAAGGTCCATATACTCGTCTGTAAATCTCTTGTACTCTATAAATAAACTCGGATCGCTCTGGAACCGCTTTTCTAAAGACAAAACCCTTTTTTCAGCTATATTATAAGAGTTTCCTAACTTTTCGTACTCCTGCGGAGTTTTAAAAGGCATTTTTACTTGGAAACACCCTTCCTCTAATACTTTGGTACTTTGCGTGAAAATCTGTTCAGTTAGCTGATCCTCAGGTAATAATTCTGACTTTGAAGTCACCTCTTCCAATTCCCAAAATTTTGATATTAACCCGTCTATCTCTTGCGTTTGTACAAACATCAACACTTTATTCTGTAACTCGGCTGTCTGAAAACCCAATGATATATCATTACATTGCGCAGGTACCGTTCCTGCGAATATCCATCCTAGTGTATACTAACGTAGGTTTATTTTTACCCAAAGAATGACAATTCTCACTTAAAATTGAGTAATAAATATCTGCTCCCAGCAGCATGTCTATATCCGAAGGTGCATTGAAAGTTGGGTCCGCCAACGATACTAATAAATGGTTTGGGATATCTAAAGCATCAACATCGATTGGAATTTGAGGCATTTTATATGTAATGCTATCCAAGACTATACATGAGGACACCAAATATTTGTTATCTTGATGCTTAGAATATATTACCACATTTGCCATTTTATTTGATTTAAATCTGTGCTGAGAGATATCTGAAACATTAAGGTTATGTCTAAACACATCACTTTGTAATTTATCCGCTAATGATTGTGTCATAAATGAACTCTGACTACCGCTGTCTAGCAACACTTTTGCTGAAACCCATCTACCACTTTTATCCTGCAAGTTTACTTGTGCTGTAGCTAGTAACACATTAGATTGTTTTTGTGACATAGCTGAAAGAGAAATTATTCTGTTTGTACCGGCTACAGTGTTCTCACTCGATTGCCCTTGTCTGCCTGTTGTGTGTCCGTTATTTGTCACTGTACTTTGCGCATTAGAATTCTGTAAATTTGCATGGTTACTCGAAACTGCGGCCGCTGATGGCATAGGAGGCCTGTTATTGGTATTACTCTGACGTGAATTGTTACTGAATCTATTTGCATTTTGTACACCTGATACCCGTTGTGAATTTCCCTGTGAACTGTACCCGTTGTACGCCGTATTCAAACTATTAGACGCCTGCGCATTAGCACCCTGTTGGCTTCCATTCGAATTCGAAAAAGATTGACCGTGCAATAATGTATGATGCGACCTACCACAATCTCTACACCTGCTACGCGACTGACATAGCCCTACCAGATGCGGCCCTAAACAGTTATAGCATAGACGTTTAGTTTGTACTAATCTGTACCTCTCTGTCACCGAAAGTTGTAAAAAATGTTGACATCCGTGTACTCTATGATCTGTCACTTCACAAATTGCGCAATCTTGCCCTCCACTGCTAGTAAACAAAGAAACCCGGTTGTGACCTCGCTGAGGTTGTGTGTTTGGTTGAGAACCATTACTTGACAAATTTTCAAACACTATGCATCTGTGCTCTAGAAACTCGAAAAAATCCCCTAATAGTGGCAAGTCGTCCACTTCCCTTTGCATTTCGAATGCCTTTTTTGTAGAATAATCGAGTTTATTCTCCATAATATAAACCAACAAATATTCGAAAATTTGCGATTGTGTCAGCGCAACTTCTTTAAAGATTCGATTATTTTTTTATTACTTGCAATAAATTCTCTCAGGCTGACAGAGTCCGATCTAGTTAGCGCTTGTGCATCAAGAATAACTTTAAAATAACTATTTACGACACAAGTTACATTCTCAAATCTCTTTTTTAAAATGCTAAACGCGATATCAAAATTAGAACCTATAATTTCGAGTGAGTCTATCAGCTTTAAGGCCTCCCCTTGTAATGATGACTTCAGATATATCATACGTTGCACGTCCGACAGATTCCCGTTATCGACTATTAAAGCGTTAAAAATTTCAGCAAACGATCTCCACTCTGCAATATTGCCGTCAAACGGTGGAATTCTTAAGTCTGGCAGTTTCACACCCGATGTTACATGACTCCATTGAACATTACCACTTACATTATAATCCAAACTGTGTGACTGTGCACTGTCACTTGCCGGTTCTTGTACAACTCTTGACATTGTCTCACTAAAATCTACTAACATTGCATAATACCTATTCTCTATCTATCCATATCCCCCTCATCCTGATCCTCTATTCGTTCCTGAATGTCAGAATACGCAAGAGAAGTTTGTCGTAAAGACTGTGTGGGATTTGTTTAATTTCTTTTTCATTATTTTTGTTCTCATTGAATCAATTTTGTGTGCGAGTAATCGCTGCTTTTACCCTACCACGCTGCTTTATTAAATCAGCCAAAGTAATTGGTGCTTCCATTTTTTTTCTTTTTACAAATATATAAAATTAACTTTTAGCTAAATCACCTAGATGTGCAGTCGGCACAGCCCAATAAATAATACTTTGTAACTAATTGTTTCCCCAACAACAACTTAGAAATACACACTAGGTATATTACATACCAAGACCCTCAAAAACCCTGTATAAAAATATGAAGTTAACTTAACTTTAACAATACAATGTTTTATTTTAAACACAAATCCCAAACTGACATCCCTACGTGACCCAGCAACCTTCACTCAATTCTTTATTAAGATAACAACCCTAAACTTTGTACCTACAAATGCTTACACCTATGTAAAATCATAAACATCAACTGTGTCAAAATATTATTAACAATAGTACAATTCAACTATTCTACTACAATAACTTTTTATTCACTTACTGCTTTCGTGCAGACTTTACTACCTTATCCAGGTAGCTCACCTGTTTCACTACACTGTAATCACTAGATAGTCTCGAACTCACCCCTCTGTCTCTCCCTTACTGCAAAAACTGCTTACTTTTTATACCATTAAACACTTTTGATTTTATTACTGTTATTTCACTTTGTAGACAATTCACTTTTTATTTTTATTTAAACACCTCAATTTCTGTGTTTTTTCTGCCCAACTCCAATTAAAACATCCGGCTGCTCGAAGGACCAATAATTCCCAAATCCAATTAAAACATCCGCGCTCGAAGGACCAATAATCTGCGAACACGTTTGTAACAATGAACGACACAAAAAACTTTAATCTGTATCTCCACAAGTCGACTGGTTCAAAACTATGCTTTACTTGGAAAATAAAATTTCTTTTGAATTTTATTGCACAGTTATTTATTAACAGATCAATCACTTCATCACTTTATACCCTAGCATGGGTATGACATACTAACACATCTCTAACTTAGACTCGTCAAACAACCACTTAACTACTTTTAAATACTTTTAACCATTTTTACGTGGAGGATTTGCCGTTCCACGGAGCGCAACCTATCTCTGTAGAAATCAGCGTGACACTACTTTGTTGACAAAACATTGTCCGTCTCGTACCGTATACCGACACCTTGGCCAATCAGGTGCTAATACGTCAAAATCCAAGATGGTTTATTTCACGTCAAAATACTGTTGCCAACCAATGAATAAAGACATCCACTGTTACCATGCAAGCGGCCTTTATCGTACTTAAGTTTACGTGTTAGGGAATGATACAGAATCGCCGACCGTTTTTTATACATAAGGTTTTGATTTAAACTTATATTTTTATGGATTTGTACAACGTTGCCATTACTTTAATATGCGGTGTTGCCAATTATATTGCATGTAAATATAATGTACTTTCCTCATTTTTTTTTAGCATTCAGTGGTTACAAAAAAACATAGTAAATTAGCACGAATGCGGCGTTGCCACTTAGATCAGTAAGACGCCACATTACATTCTCAATGTGTTCAACGCTCTTCGCCACCAAAATTCAACAGTTGCAAAAATAGTTGAAATGTGTCCGAATATGACTGGAAACAATATAGCGACTTGTTCAAGAGGATAAACGCGGCCCCTTCAGGTCACCAGAGAGAAGTGCAAAAAGAAAAGAAACTGTTGTAAATAATTATGAGAAAACTGCCATCAGAAGAATCATACAGTCGTTTTACTTAAAAAAAGAATACCTACCTTGAACAAAATAATGTTTGAAATGAAAAAGAATGATTTTATTCTACCCATATGTAAGAAGAAACTATGGAAAACTTTGAAGGAAATGAATTTTTGTTATGAAAAAATTGAAAACATAAAACCACTTTTAATAAAGGAAGACGAAATCATCTGCTGGCGACGACGATACTTGAGGGCAGCTAGACAGTTTCGGGGAAAAGGGAAAACAGGAATATCTATTATATGGACGAAACTTGGTTAAACGAAAGATATACCGTTGGTAAAATATGGCAAGATAAACATATAAAGAGCGCGAGGGAAGCTTTCATGGAAGGATGGTCCACTGGAATTAAAGCACCCTCGGGTTAAGGTAAAAGATTAATAATTACTCACATTGGTAGCAGAAATGGATTTGTCGATGGCGGCTTATTAGCATTTAAATCAAAACGGACTGAAGACTATCATGGAGACATTAACGCTGATGTCCTTGAAGAATACTTTCAATAAATGCTAGATCCTATTCCTCCTAGGTCTGTTATAGTCATGAATAATGCCAGTTACCACTCAAGAAAATTTCAACAAATCAAAGAAGGATATTTAAAATATGATAAAAAACCGAATTAAAAAAAAAAAAAATTAACATCTTTTATATCAAAAAGGAGACAACTCCGGACACATGTTCATATAAACTTTTCTTTAAGAATATTATAAAGAATCACCCCCTTTAGTTACGTATCGTACTTCCGAAATAGCCTGTATAGTAGAATCGAATAAAATATATTATGTTGGAGCATTTCAATGTAGTATAGCGGTTAGAAATATTAATACACAACAGTTAACAAGGGGTTGTTTTACCTTTTTTTCATTCAAGACTTTATTAGCGGGTTTTATGTTATTTCCTACAATAGAAATTTTTTGGCATTTCACTCAACCTACGTTTCTTTCTTCATCGGAATCACACTCAAAGATGAGCTCAATGTTATCATCACATTCATAATCCTTGGGCAATGGGAGTTAAAGGCTGGGCCATGAGAGACCAGCCCTAAGTTGCATAATATCCCTATCAAAATGGCTGTCCAAACCATTTATAACCTTATCATTTATTAAAAGAAAGATGTTTGTCCCTTTCCATTACATTCCAGCGTTGGTTGAGTAAATAGCTCGATTGCTACGAGAAGTCGCCACGTGTAACATCTCGCATATGTATTTATCATTTATTATTGACAAAAGCAAGTCATCATCAAGTTATTTTTTTTCCTATAAAGTTCTCTTTTCTTTTTTTGAATGCGACTCACCATCCTAATCATTAAACACTGCGCGACTTATTTAACGTATAACGAAAAATTTGCCACAATTTGATGTTATGTATTTTCCAAATTTGTGGTTTCTTTTTAATGATTTCTTTTTCTAATTGTAAGTTTTTTTCTTAAGCATATCACTGCCTCTCTTGTTTTGCTTAAAAAAGGAACTTTGGTATAATACCGAGTGTTATAAAAATGTTGTGTTTTTTTATGAAAATTCAAAACACCCTGTGGGATATACTAGCCATTGCAAGTTATCGCAATTATAGCCAAATGAAGGTCTCATTTTTTCTTTTTCCTTTACATTTTTTTTTTTTTTGTTCATTTACTTATCTCTGTTTTTTTCATGAAATACACAATTTTTAGTTCAACTTGTTTTTCATAAAAAAAAATTTAGTTAAAAAATACAAAATGAACGAAACGCTTCAATTAATGCAACAGCAATAAAAAAAAAGTTATTAAAAAAAATTAAATAACAACATTTAGTAGCGGGTATTGCTTCTCCTTGCTCTAATAACTGCTTCGCATCTTCTTGGCATACTTAAAATCAGATTTTTGATTTCGCCTTGATTAATGTGATTCCATATTTCCATAAACCTAAATGACAGATCATTTAAGTTTCTAGAAGAAGGAAGCCAGGCTCTAACATGTCGACCCATGTTATCCCATAAATGCTCAATAGGATTAATGTCAGGGCTTCTTGCCGGCCAAGGTAAAGTTAAAATTTCTGTTTCTTGGAGATAATTTTGTACCACACTTGCCACGTGTGGGCGTGCATTATCGTGCATGAATAAAAAATTATCCCCAATAAATGGGGCATATGGTACCACATGGGGTTCTAAAATGTCTGATATGTATAGGTCACCTGTCAAAGGACCTACCTGAATCACAACTAATTCTGTGCGAGCATCCAAACTAATGCCACCCTAGACCATAACAGATCCTCCTCCATAGCTTACTGTTCCGACAATATTGCATTGAGCATATCTCTCGCCAGGACGTCGATACACTTTCCGACGGCGGGCATCACTAAAAAGACAAAACCTTGACTCGGCGCTAAACAATACGTTGCCCAATTCACGAGCTCCCCAATATTGGTGCTCCTGGGCAAATTGGAGACGCTGCCTTCTATGGTTTAATGTTAGGAGGGGACCAGTTGCGGCTCGAGAGGGAGTAATACTGCTTTCTGCCAACCTTCTACGCACTCTATCTTGACTAATACGGTAATTATACCGAAGACAAAATTCCTGCTGCAGTGCAGTGCTTGTAACAAACCGACTTCGTAATGCCTGTATTCGCAAAAAGCGATTTTGGTCATTCGTTGTCACCCTTGCTCGTTCTTGTCCAGGTCTTCTTTGATTAGCACCAGTCTCCCGAAATCGTGCCAATGCTCTGAAGATAGCAGATTGTGTCACTCTATATCGTTGGGCCACTTGAAAATGTGGCAAGCCTTCCCACAATTGCTATGACTCCAGCAGATTCCTCAGGCGAAAGATTTCTTCTAACACGTGCGTTTTGGGCCAATTTGTTTTTAATTACACTTAAAAAAATTAGAAATTGCCAATACAAGTATGCGAAGCAAACTAAAAAGTATTAAAGTGAAGAATCAAACCTGATAACGCTTTTGTTACATTTCACTTTATGACATTCTTGTGTAATCTTTCATTTTCATAGCCTGCTACTTTTCCGATAGATGCATTTTAGGTCAACAAAAACACGTTGAACTAAAAATTCTGTATTTTATGAAAAAGCAGAGATAGACAAATGAACCAAAGAAGAAAATGCAAAGGAAACATAAGACCTTCATTTTGCTATAATTGCGATAACTTACAATAGCTAGTAAATCCCACAGGTTGTTTTGAATTTTCATAAAAAAAAAGACTTTTTGACTTTCTTTTCTCTCCCTATATTTCAACTCCACTTTGAGAATGGACTATTTCTTTAAATTATTTAACTTAAGTTTATATATGAAACGTAGTTTTATTAAACGTTCGTTAACACCAAGTTGGTGCAACAACCCATATGGCGTTTTATAGTCATGCAATAAATCTAAATCACTTTCTACTTTAGTTTTAATGAGAAAACTGAAGAAATAACGAAGGGAGGAGCAGTTAGAAGACATGAGAGGATATTGGTTAAAATAGAGCAAATTGAAGGTGCCTGCAAGTTTACCATACCTCAATTTCGGCTAGTGATATTAGGACCTAAAAGTCCAGATGCAAATAGTAAGTAAATATAAAATTTAGTAATTAATAGAATATAGTGCTCGCCGAGTTACAACTTTTTTCTACGACCGTTAAAATAATGGAGGCATAACATGTTAATTTTAGACAAGTTAAGTCATTCAACTCCACGGTTTGCCACCAACTGTAACATCAAGTATTAATTCAATTAAAGTCTAGCGAGCTTAGACCGCAACATTGTGGATAATAAATTACTTAACTTATTTAAATATGTAATGGCTGTAGAAAAATAGTATACAGTGCATTCGTAAAGTAACGAATAGATTCAACAAAAATTAAGAGGGGAGTTTGCAAAAAAAATGCTCGAGACCTTCGATTTGTATTTTTAGATTAGAGTTTTTTAAAGTTAGAGCGAAATATAAAGGGTATATCAACGAGATATGATGTCTTCGTTTTTTCTTTAAATGGAAACCCCAATTTTTTATTGCAGAATTAGAAACAGCAAATTTCGTTCCAAACGCCAGTTAAATAAGGATAGTGGTTTAAATATACAGGTTGGCTCAAAAATCCAGGCCAGAGTGGGCCAAACAAATCTTTTTTTAAATGGATCACCATATATTTTTTTTTTATTATATTAGTAGTCCTCATTCTACTTTAAAAAATTTTGATCATCAAATGCGACATTGTCAAGATATGAATTTTTCAATGGATTTTTGGCTAAGAGCGATTTTACATAAAAATCGTCGGATTTTAACTATCTTTACAAATCTTTTACTAAATATTAGGAAAGAAAAGTTAAAATATGTAAAATCGCCTGACTGTTATTAGAATTGATATAAGTACTACAGAGTGCTCAATATTTTGGTCCAAACTTAATGAATTGAAAACCAAGTTTTCGTTTTTTTTTTAAGTGAACCACCCTGTATTTTAAATGTTTTTCGAAAAGATATTTTAATTCCCTTTAATTTTATACCAATATCTGATAACTTATTTCAAAAAGTTCTAAAAAGAAACATGATTTCCAAAAATTGTGTCTTAAAAAACCTTGATATTATGAACAATTTTCATGTTTGCTTATTCATTTTTAAATTTATTTACAAACAAATTGAGAACTTAATGAATTAGTATGTAATTCATATTTAAGTAGTTATAAACAATTTTACAGAAGAAACTTAAATTATTACCTATCAAAAGTATGTAAGTCTCCAATTTTGAAAATATCTTTCACCACTTTAAAACGAATACATATAAACGCATTAAGTGTTTTAAGTGTCTACCATTTTGCAAAATGCAAGCGTCAATTCGTTTGAAGTCCCTCACATTTCTCAACATTAATAGGGTAATTCTACCAAATGATTGTCGGATTCGTTCCATCATGTTCTCCCTTCTTGTTGCTGGTATGCTGTAAACATCGACCTTGACGGTGCCCCACAAAAAGAAATCCATGGCCGTTAGGTCAGGTGACCTTGCTGGCCAACTGATCGGACCTTAAAATAATAAAAGTATTAGGTAAAAAAGAAATTTCATATTATTGGGTATTTAACAACCATTCCTCCCTATCCACCGCTCTGAAAACTGTGCATTTAAATGTTCAGGAACATATCTGCTGTAGTGAGAGGGCGCCCAATCGAGCTGAGCCCACACCCTGTTCGTTATGAACTCCAGGAGATTATCAGTCAGCCTAACAAAGTCACGTTGCAAAATTTCCAAAAACAAACGACCATTCAAGTGTTCTTCAAAGAAATAAGGTCCAATGACATAATTGTGGATAACACCACCCCAAACGTTTAAGCTTCACTGATGTCGAAAATTATTTACTAGCAGGGCATGTAGATTTTGGGTATCATAAAAGTGAAAATTATGTCAATTGACGAACCCATTTCTATCAAATGTTGATTCGTCGGTGAACATGACATATTTAAAAAAAAACTTCTTCTTCAGAAGTGGTATTTTGGGCCCATTGACAAAATAATGTTCTTCTTTCAAAATCATTGTCGCTTAATTCTTGATGTAATTGAACTTTATAGGGACTATTCCACTCATCATAATTTGAACCAATCAAAATGTAGCAATTTTAGATATTTACCTGTTTTTAATCGAAAAAATCACTACCTTCATAATTTTGCCGACCCCACTGACCAATCAGAATTTCAGAAAATAGCTAGCAACATAGTTTTTAATTGGCAAAATTTTGTTACCTTAGTTACATTCACTGTTAAGATTGGTAATTAATGACTGACAGTAGATTGTCACTGTTACTTTTGAAAGGTTGTAATCTCACGTAAATTTATTTATTTTTACCAAAGTATGTGTGAAACCATTCGTTTCGATCAAAGATCAATCAGTGAAATAAAATCTGCCGTGGAAAAAGTAATTCCAACAAATACCATAAAAACCAGATCGTCGATATGGAACCAATTTCTAGATTTTTGTAAAGAGCGTAATTATGAATTTGTTTCGACTAGCCGCAATTTTGGAAGACTGGGCATTTAATATAAAAAGAAAAAACGGCGAAGACTATAAGGAAACTTGCGTAGAGTCTATCTGGAATACTACAGCCAAAATGGTACAGGAAAAATATTTTAATGACTGACATACCATTAGGAATTAATTCCCTTGCAAAATGGACCAAAATTTAAGCTGAGAAGACTGGATACAAAGAGAAATAAAATAACTAATCACTCAAATCGCTCCTCTGCGGTATCAGTTCTTACAAAACAAGGAGTAAGTGAACAACAGTTAATAAAGTTAACTGGTCATGCAAGTTCTCACTCTCTTAAACCCTATCTCCAGATGGATCCAAAACATCATTCCGATTTAGTAAATTCCATGAGAAATAACGAGCAACTGCCATCTTGTAGTGTACCAACAAGTAGTATTAATGCTATTGTAGAGTCCCCAAACCTTGCTATAAATATAAAAATCTCTTAAATGGTTAGTTGCTGAGGATGACTTTCTCTAAAGTCGAAACTAGTACAACACATTCATTAAGAAATTTATTTTAACTCATCGTCATTTTATGTATTTTTATAACCCTTGTTTTCTACCCTAGAGGGGCAAATAAAGTTATTTGGTGGTAAAGACAGACCTTTATTTCTACTTGCTATAAATGTCTCCAACCAAAACGAGAATGCGAATAAAAATGGGATTATATATCAAAGCTGCACATTTAATATTGTTAATAATTATAAGTAGTTTTTATGTTTTCATTTTCCTATCTTCTTTTGGAATAAAATTAATTTGTAATTCACCCATATACCTAGTTTTAATATTATTCGTGAAATAGTATTGACGAATACCACTCAAGAAAAAAATTTTTAGGTAAAATTTTCTCTCTTGTGGTATTATATACGATAAAATTTGTTTGCCAATAAACAATTATTCACTGAAGATTTTTTTATTTCCAAATTAATTAGAACTAATTTTTCTGACACTTATTTCTGGATTCTCCACCACCGCCAATGCAATGCCTAGCTGGTTATCTTCATAAAGCACTGTTTTGGTCCTAGATGTTTTTTCATATTCTACGCTCCCCGTTCTCTCAAATCATATTTACTAATTCTACTCGAGTGTAACCAAAATTTATTTTGAAAATTAACGTAGGCAAGTAAAACGTCAAATAATTGATAACTATTATGTCTGCAGAAAAGTTGAATTTGATAGAAATGCATGGCCAACCAGTTACTAAACTTAAAGCATCACGAAATTACGCTTGCTTTTAAGACACAATTTTCAGAAATCATGTTTCCTTCAACAACTTTTTGAAATAAGGTATCAGATATTGGTATTAAATTAAAGGTAAATAAAATATCTTCTCGAAAAAAATGTAAAATAGAGGGTGTTGAAAAAAAAACAACGAAAACTTGATTTTAAATTCATTAAGTTTGGACTAAAATGTTGAACACTCTGTAGAACTTATACCAATTATAATGACAGTTAGGTGATTTTACATATTATAGCTTTTCTTTCCTAAATTTTAGTAAAAAAAAATGTGTAAAGATAGTTAAGATCGAACGATTTCTATTTAAAAAATCCATTGAAAAATTCATATCTTGACAACGTCGCATTTGACGATCAAAATTTTTTAAAGTAGAATAGAGGACTACTAAATGATTCAACATAATAAAAAAAACATATGGTGTTCCATTTAAAAAAAGATATATTTGGCCCACCCTGGATTTTTGAGCCAACCTGTATATTTAAAATTATTTTTAAAAGGTGCGCGGCGTTAACCTCTACAACATTTGCATATTTCTAATTTCTTGGTGTATTCGTGCTTTTAAATCTGCTAAATTCGCTGGGCGATTTACGTATACTTTACTGTTCAAGTATTCACACAAGAAAAAATCAAGAGGATTTAAATCTGGTGATCTGGGTCGTCACTCAATCGTCCCTCTCCTACCTATCCAACAAGTTGGAAAAGCTTCATCTAAATAAGCGCGAACAGGTAAACAGTAATATGGTTGTAAAAAGAGGTCACGCTGGTGTACATCGGGTTCTTCTAAATCCTGATACAAACTTATTAGAGCGGGGATGAAGTCATTTTGAAGAAACTTCAAATATCTTGAACAAGTGAGAGTATTTTTAAAGAAGTAAGGACCTAAAACTCTTCCGTCAACTATACCGTACCACACGTTCACTTGCTGAGGGTGTTGTGTATGACATTCTGAAAACCAATGAAGATTATCGCTTGCCCATTAACGACACATTTGACCGTTTAATGTAAACTAGGGTGGGCCGAAAAATAAAAAAACTCAAAATTGACAAAAATAATTCCTATTTGCACTTTTTTGATTGTGTGACGTCTTTTGCCCTCTACCAAGACTCAAAAATAGTCAAACAAATTTTCTTTTTTTATTAAATTTTGATTTGGAATACCGGCTAAAGCTTTTGGTTAGATATAACAAAAATAAATTTTATGTGCAACTTTTTGATTGAGACACGTCTACTGCCCTCTACCGTTCCGCAAATATAATAGTTTTTCCGAAATTTTTATTTTGGAGCAGTTCTTTGTTTGTTCAATAAATAATCTTTATAAACACCACGGGGAGGTGACTGCTCATCGAGTTCCATCCCACCTACCCTCATCCGTAATAATTTCTGTTTAAAATCTCTTTTACTGTAAATTCAAATTACTGCTTAAAATCTTTTTTACTTTCGAATTGTGGCATCGACTTACGCGATTCCATTGAAACTTTGATGAAAGCATGCCTTTTCTCATGACCAACCACCGAAAGGGAAGCCTCGGTTACCAATTTAACACATCCCTCCACTGCCTGGGTGTGACATGGAAAGGAACAAATCTGTAAGAATTCGGCAGGTGTTTCTTTAACCCAGATATTGCCACTGTTCTTTTAAAAGACAATTCAAAGATTTCGCTATTATTTAAGTTTACGTGTTTATTCAGAGATGGCGCAGTGATAGTCGTCTACAAAACTAAATTGTGATATTCTTTGACCAGGTGTTTGTGTCAATATCGTGCAATTTTAATAAAAACGACATTTATTTCTAAGAATTATTTTGTGCTAAGTAACCATGGACAATTTGAGGTAAGTCCCAATCTTTTCTATAAAATATTTATATGATAGTATATTAAAATTGAGGAGAAAAGAGTATAAATAGGAGGTTAAAATAAAAGTTGGGTTAAAGTAGTTTGCATCCAATAAGTTTTCGCGGTAAAATATCTGACGTTCTTTTAAAAGAACAGTGGCAAAATAAACAACTTTAATTTTTTTTTCAGATATTGGAAAAGACCATTAAAATTACACGAATTTTTGGAAGAAATTGACAATGTGGATAATGAAACCCCTTGCGATATAATTATATTTCCACCCGAAAATGCAAATGAGGAAAATACTGACGAAGACTCGGGGGACGAGGATACTGTTAGCATGAACTATCTACCGGGTGGCCAGTTACGTGGAGAAGTAGAGGTGTTGGTTTCAGCTGATCCTGAGACAGGCATTTATGTAGAAGAATCGGATAGTGATGAAGACTTGCCATTGTCAACATATGGCCCAAGAGTTATTGGGAATAAAGTGGTAAAGAAGACGCGCATTTATAATTGGACTAATAGCGATATGAAATCCAATCTTCCTGATTTTCTCCCTATATGCGAGCCAAAACAAATGTACACTCCGATTGAAGCGTTTTCATTATTTTTTGATAACGAAGTTATCGACATGTTAGTAAATTATTCAAATATGTATGCTAACTCTCACAATCGTAATGGCGACATTTCTGACAACGAATTTCATTGTTTCTTAGGAGTCTTGTTACTCAGTCGCTATTCAAGTCATCCAAGAAGGTCAATGCATTGGGAAAACTCGAAAGATACCAATAATATTCTTGTTTGTGATGCGATTTGTAGTAACAGGTTCAATTTTATTATGCAAAATATTCATTGTTGCGATAATTCTAATTTAGATCAAATTAACAAATTTGCAAAACTTCGACCACTTTTTGATGCACTAAAGAAAAGATTTATAGATGTGTCTCCATATCAAGAGGCGCATAGCATTGACGAATCAATGGTTCCTTATTTTGGACATCATGGCTCAAAGCAATTTATTAAGGGTAAGCCTATTAGATAGAGCTATAAGTTATGGACGGGTACGACTGTAGCTGGATATATTAAGTGGTTTGAGCCATACCAGGGTTCAACTACTATGATTTCAGATAAGTATAAAGCTTCAGGTTTAGGAGCCAGTGTTGTTTTAGAGTTTGCAGATGTTCTTCAATGTAAATGTTCCGCTGTTCCTTTTTATTTATATTTTGATAATTTTTTTACTTCCCTTCATTTACTGGAAGAGCTTAAAATAATGAGGCTGAAGGGAACGGGAACCATGAGAGAAAATCGTGTTGGTAGAGAATGTCCCTTGTCCCATTCGACGGTCATGAAAAAATCAGAAAGGGGTAGCTTTGAATTCATTACATCTGATACCAATTCTATTACCTTATGCAAATGGTGTGACAATAATGTTGTGACTATTACTTCAAATTTTAATAAAGTTTTGCCAACTATGCCCGTAAAAAGACTTTCCCAAAAAGAAAAAAAAAACATTTACGTACCACAACCACAAGTAATAAAAAAATATAATGAGAACATGGGTAGGCTCGATAGGGCTGATCAAAACATTAGTCTTTACAGAACACAGATAAGAGGAAAAAAGTGGTATTTTCCACTAATCTGTCACTGCCTAGACATGGCTCTACAAAATGCCTGGCAGTTATACAGGATAGGGGGTGGGAAAAAAGGATCATTTAAGATTTAGACAATCAGTGGCAATGTCAATGTTGGAAACACATACGAAAACATAAAAAAAAAGCCTTACCCGTCAATCTGCAAATCTTCATGAAACCTCTTGATACGACAGATTAGATCACTTGGTTGTATACCAAGAAAAACAGACGCGATGTAATGTTTGCCATAAAAATTGCAACTTTTTTTGTCAGAAATGTGCCATTACCTTACATCCAAAAAATTGTTTTATTTATTATATCATACGATGGGAAAGATTTGTAGATCTTCTATATAAATTGCTGATTTTAAAAAATAAAGTGTTATTTAGTAGATCATCGTTTGTTTTGCCACCGTTCTTTTAAAAGAACACCCATTTTTAAAAAAACTTGAATATTTTGAACTAAAAAAATGTATGGGGAAATATTTGTTGGTTATACTAGCTACCGAAAATTAAAAAATAACAACAATAATTAAAAAAAAAAGTTTTGGCAATAACTGGGTTAATAACGTTTGCTAAATCAATTATTTCTAATCCATGTAATAAAGGAGGAGGAGTAATTTTAATATTTTGCCAGTCTATTAAGCAAGTGTAGTCATCGGCGTCAAAATTTAGCTTAGGAATCACAAAAGAACGAATTGTCTTTAGTTTTTTATTTCGTTTTGCATTTAAAATTCTGCGCAAACCAAGTTGACGAATATGGGGATGAACGTCGTGAATCATACACAATAAAATATTTTATGGATGCGCAAAAAACAAATTACGCCGAATAACAGTATCTACTATGTCTATCAAGTCTTTTTTTAAATACTGACTTAAGTTAATCGTTTTCCACACATGCTTTGATCAATTTACACAAGATAGATTACACTTTATTATGAACCACATTGGAGCATAAACCTTTAATATAAAATTGACTAGTTCTTTTAAATTCAATGTAGGGTCTATTGTTGAAACATAAAGGCGCAAAAGACGGTTGGCTAAAGTCAGGTTAGTTCAGGTTAGTTGGATAACGGTTTAATAAATCGGCTGGACATTGGCCAGAAGATATGGCAAGACAAATTTGACACATATATTTCTGATCCGAATCATTAAAGTCGACATCGGGTAATTCGCAGCTACTTCTTTCTTAATCTGCAAGAGCTAGTTAGTAGAGAGATATGGACAGAACGAGATCAGGTGGTGCTGGTGGTGCTGGTGGTGCAACTAACCCAGGTGGTGCAGGTGGTGCGTTTTACGATCTAACCCGGGTGGTTCGGTGGTGCGTTTTATGATCTAACCCGGGTGGTTCGGTGGTGCGTTTTATGACCTAACCCGGGTGGTTCGGTGGTGCTGTTTACAAAATAACCCGAAATTAAACCCGACTTTTTACGACCTAACCCGGATGCTTTCGCGAGGCGGCTTCTCATCTAACCCTAACTTGATCCTTAATATTTATGAACTGACCCGAGATAAAACCCGACTTTTTACGACCTAACCCGGATGCTTTCGCGAGGCGGCTTCTCATCTAACCCTAATTTGAACCTGAATATTTATGATCTGACCCGAGATAAAACCCGACTTTTTATGATTTAACCTTAGTGAAACGCCGCTGCTAAAGCGGGATAATTAAATCCCAATTTTTATAAGCCATCCTTAAACCCAACTTTTTACGATGCGAACTGACCCGAGATAAAACCCGACTTTTTATGATTTAACCTTAGTGAAACGCCGCTGCTAAAGCGGGATAATTAAATCCCAATTTTTATAAGCCATCCTTAAACCCAACTTTTTACGATCCGACCTGAGCCATCCTTAAACCCAACTTTTTACGATCCGACCTGAGCCATCCTTAAACCAGACTTTTTATTATTTTCCCTTAGTTGAAACGCCGCTGGTGAATGGCAAAGCGAAATAAATCCCTAATTTATATGGTCTAACAAGATAAGTATAATAATGCGGTACATTTGTCACCACAATAATTATTTATACCTAAATAACCCTCTCAAACCCTCTGCCGACTCGATTTAAAAAGAAAGGGACATAAACCTTTATTTATTATTCCGAAGGACCCTCATTAAAATTCAGTAGCATATCTAATAATTGTTTCCAATTTTTGCACCACTTATATAAAATACAATAAAATAATTACCATCTAGAACCATTAACTAGCGATTTCTTTGTACTGGAAATGGATAAATTATAGGACTATTTTGTAATGAGAACAGAGTAATAAAAAGTAAATAAAACTTAAATACGTATAAAATACCAAGCAGGTATAGGTACTATACAACTTGTGTTCGCCATCAGGTAAAAGCCCTCATAATGCTTTTATAAAAATTTCGGATAATATCATAATATAAGTAAATAGGCTACAATTTCAGGAAAAAAGTAAAAAAAATTAATTCACAGTGTAAAATTGTAGTTAAATGGATTGTAAATACGAAATAATATAAAAAAGCTACCTTTTGTTTGCGATGTTGTATGCACAATAACTCTATATTATTCGGCCCTTAAACTGAAAATACCCACTAGATAGGTATCATAAGCTGTATTTGTCATCAGGTAGAACCCCCAATAAAATTATGAATATTAGGCGTAGGCATCAAAGTAGCAATCTTAACTTATTTTCAACACGAGCATAAAAATATAGGGTTGTTAAATATTTTACAACCCTAATTCTCAATGGCAACAATAAGCAAATCACGTTGGTTTTTTAATTTATTATTAATCTGGCTAACTTAAGAAACTCACAATATAACGACCATCCAAAAAAATCATAATACATTACTGGGTGTGAAAGCAATTGCGCTGCAAAATATAGTGTATACCGACTCTGAGGTAGTTAATTAAAATCCCAATTAGCGCTAAAAAAAATCAATTAGATATTTACTTTAGATATTTTAATAAAAAAATTCAATATTCTCACCAACATTTAACTTTTGAAATTAGCATAATAACAAATCCTTTACAATGAATTAAACAAACGCATACATAATTTTAAAATCACATAATAAGAATATAAGCTAAAATCTAACAAGCTCGGACTACTCGAATGACGTCAGTTTACATCTGTAGAGAATACCCAACTCTCGAATCATAAAAAATGGTCAAACTTTGTCGGCAAATACCCTTCTATGATGCAGGGGAAGGACAGGTAACTCGAGATGTTTATAAAGAAACGTTAAAGAACATTATTTGCTTATTTCTAGACTCTTAAAAATTACATGCAATCGAACAATAAATGTTTTCATCATGTATATTTATGAGTAACACATTACCTTCGACATACATAAATTCAAATTGATAATTACTTGCCTTAGTACTTTTTTAGAAGCTTGAATCATTGCATATAACCGTCTGAGGATACCCAAACTTCCCCTAACATATTTCTCCGCAACCGGGGAAAAAGAGGTAGAAAAAGTAAAATAACAACTCCAAGTGTCTTTGCGAACAATCGGCAATAAAATAGAGTATTTCAGTTTTTAATTTTTCGTAAATAAAAGTTGGTTAGATTAATAGTCTCTGTGAATATAATAACATAAACAAAGTGATATGCCGTAAATTTAGGAGTACAGTATAAATTATGCCTCTATTAAAATATACCGCAATAACTAACTACCAAAGGATTTTTGATATTTTGAATATATTTGATGCTCATAGCATTATCACATTTCCAAAGGCTCTAAATTTTAGAAAAATGTTCTAATAGAATATGTCTATCAATATAAAGTAAAGGTATTGTTAGGTTTTTTTAAAAAATACGACCTACAACAGTCTCTGCTACAGCATGGCTGACTCTGTAGAAACTTCTGTGAAACCATAATAATTATATCAATAATCGAGTTGTCGTTATGATAATATTTTCTTCCAATATCCGACTCCACTATCCATAAAAGTTATGTTAGAAAATTCATAATTGAGCGCATTGTAATTTTTTAAAAAGAAATTCACTTCACACACAAAGATGTAGCCATTCAATCCATGAAAATAATGCAAGTCAGTATGCGTATGTTATGGCTAACTGTTTAAATGTCTATTCCTTCCACGTTTATCGGAAGAAATACTTTTTTATACTAGTATTTTAGTTGAAAATAAGATCATAAATCATCTATACAAAACAAGCGTCCCTTATGGATTTGAACGAAAATCATAGATTCGACTATTTTCATGAAAAATAAATCTAAGTACGGAATAATGCAGGAAGATTATCTATTTTCTTGGTTTAGAAAGTGATGTAGTTAAGATTTATAACTTAGGAATAAATAAATTATTATTAATCTTTTCGACCTATTTCTCTTGCATATTTAATTTCTTTGATAGTAAGAACTAATCTTTTTATTTTACAAAGTAAAAAAAAGCTAAAGATCGGCGTTGTCAGTCAGGTATAAGAACTGATTTAACACGATGGTTTTTGTACAAACGTTCACATACAATTGTATGCTTTTTAACCGATTGTGTTGGAAAAAATGACGATTTATAGATTAGATATTTAGACGAAGAGCTAACCTTCTCAATAAACTATTGATTATTGCCCTGCTAGCTAGACAACACTTTTTATGTTAGTCAAAAAAAAAATTTTTTTTTTTCGGACGCTATTACAGATTTCATCGTTAACTAACAAACATTAAGACCAAAAAATTAGCGTGCAAGATGAAATGTATAGGTTCACTTCATTTCTACATTATTTTACAACTCTCAATCGCATTAAAAACAAGATCGAATAAAAAATAACTTATGACATATGGACGAAAAATGTTTTTCGGGCTATTTAGGTTAGCGACCGCATTACGTCTGAAATACTACATTTTTCGAGCTTATAACATAATTTACTATTTTAACGTTAAAATAGGGGAAATGATGTATCGAAATGCATACTTTTTTTTGTCGGTCACGAGATTATAGTTTCTTTTAAAATGAACTCTAATATTTACAACACAAATTATCCTTTAAGCCACTTTAGTTTAAAACTCGTCTGTCGCTTTCCCTATATTGTGAGTTTGATTAAAGTATAGCGTAGTATATATTTAGATGAATTTCGCAAATGTTGAATACTTTCAAAACTGAAAAAGCCGCCCTTTGCAATAAATATCTCCGTAGAGTTAGGTACCCTGCAGATTAAGGGTATTTCAGCGGATAATCATATACAAATTCAAAGATTTTGTCTATTTTAATGGATTAACAAACAATATCTATAGGATGACTTTACTGATAAAAAAAAAATAACAAAAATCTATTAAGTCTAGGCTAACATGAAATTCCATAAAGAGCAGCTGCATAGCCTTATCACATCAAACTATATTTTTATTTCGTTCTATTGTCAAAAGTCTGTGTTTAGGAGATTATCGTTCATTTTAAAATGAACTCTAATATGTACATCACCATAAACTACCTCTTAAGCCGCCGTAAAAATACACTTTTCGATTTACCTCTATATTGATTTTCTAATATTAAATATCTACAATAGTCGAAATTCGCTCGCTAATACCTATGTATGCAAGGTTTCTTCAAAAAATGACAATTTTGTTGTTTAATGGCTTGAAAAAATGGAAAAAGGAGGTTTTTGCATCCATTTATTTCCAGATGAGTGTTAAAAATACTTATAAAACTCGGTATACCGAAGATCAACCATTAATGAGAGGGTTGAGTCCTGTTTGCCAAATCCTGATTTATAATTTGACGTTGGCAACGGTACAATTTTTTAACATTTATCATAAGAGGCGTATATTTTTGGGGCTTAGATCTACCAGTTTATCCACGCCCCATTTATTGTTAGTGCTTTAGTAATTTTACTTTCCAATTATTTTTTACCAAAACGCGTAGTTGAAACAGTGTCTATATCAGACGATATAATAAATTTTAAGGATTAATTTGCTTACAAATACACTTCAATTTATTTAGGCTAAAGCAGCCAGACATATACTGGAACTACGAAAACCCTATTACAATTTGGTTGCCTAGAGAAAATTTTGTAAAAAACATAGCTTTCTACACAAATGCTTGCACATTATGTACCTATCATTTTAAGATACCTGGCGACATCAATGTAAGCATTGACATAATGACGCAAGATATAGGTAGGTACTAGAATATTCAAGATTTCTATTAACGATACACTTCAGCATACATGCGAGATGTCATTAATGTCTACGGAAGGCAACAGACATACCAGCTATTTTTACATGGGATTCCATAGACTTGAACGCTTCTTGTTTAGAAATATTTGATGTCATCTTGAGGAGTTCCGTATTGAAGCATCAAACCTACCTGCCAAATAATTGACGAAATATGGGATATCATAAAATATGTCCCCCATCGAACTAAATGATCCTATAAACCAGCTTCACAGACCGTAATTTGTGATGCTAACACGATTAATACGCAATAGAACAAGATTAAGAAACAAAATTTAAAGTAGCTCTTTATCACACGAAAATAATTAAATAATTTACGGTTACAGAACAATAATTATTTTAAAAAGCTGTATAACTAAATATATTATGTTATTAGGAATATTCTGTCTAAAGTAACAGCTGATCTTAGTCGAAAATGAGATCGTATTATTGATTGTTGAATTCGTTAGGTATGAAATAAAATTAGAGATTTCGTCTATTTTTTTCACGATTAAAAAAGAATACCTCTATTTAGCTAAAAATGAAACGATTACAGTGGTAGATTAATTCACTTTACCAAGCATGTAAACTACTAATTTTGCAATAAATATCTTCTATATTTCTAGGTAGGTTTACTCGAAAATGTTGGGCTATTTTCATCAAAAATCCCGATACGAAATTGAAAAATTTGCCTATTTTTGTCGGTTTACAAAGTGATAGTGGAATATTGATTTGATCAAAGAACAATAATTATTTTAAAAATGTTGTATAATTAACTAAATGTCGGTGTTATCAGGCAGGCAAGAAGTTATTTATCTGAATCTTATTTGTACCATTAGCGTTTATATACAAATGTTAGTGGTTTTCAAAAATTGATATCTCGGAAATTATTAGGTTTAGACTTATAATACGCTTATTAAAAAATAATGACTACTTTATGCAAAATTCAAAAATATTATAAGATGTAGGATATCCCAGTAACTTAACCAAAGATTTTCGGTCTTCGTAAAGCTTTATACGTTTCTTCAGCGTACCAAACATTCACTTTTTTTAAATATTGACATCGGGTTAGGATTCTGAACATAGGATTAACATCACTCCAATAGTGAACATGTTGCGTTGTCACAGTTCCATTCGTCGAAAAGTAAACAAAACCGTTTGAGCTACGTGGGGAATAAATAAAGTTGGCTTGTTGAAAAATTTTAATATTTATTAAGGTAAAAGACTATAAATATATCGATACAACACTTTGGCATTTCTAATACTACAAACATGAATATCTAAAATGTGATATTTAAAACCATCAACTCTCTCTCCCTTCTCTAATTTTGGTACACCAATGCTGTCTTCTAAGTTTATAATATATGGCGTCCTGCAGTTTAATTCCAAAAATGTTTTAACTAAAAATTCCTCTTTAACACGTCCTTTAACGTAAATAATGTCTGCGTCTATCAGATTGTTGGATATGATATTATGTAGTTTCTTGTAATCGGTATCACCATAATTATAAAGGATACCATGATGATTTCCAAATAGATATTTGACTTGTTTCTTGCAAGCCTTACTTAAGGTGTCGAATGGTTTAACTGGTTTAAAAAAGTAACTTTTCATACTATTTCCATCATAAATAGCCAATTCTTTCGCGTAAAATTCAGGTATGTTAAATCCTTGAATATCGACTACAACGAACTTCATTGTCTGAAGACTCAAATCAAGCAAGTATATTTTCATATTTTTATCGCTCTTAAGTTCGATTTCAAAAGCACACCCCCACTTTTCGATAATTTCACAGTCTTAGCACATAGATCTTATATTTTTATTTACGATCAATTCATCTTTATTCGCCAATCGTCTCAAACGAGTCTGCTTTTGAAAGTAATATAGCCTTAGTATTCAGAAAATATTAATAATATCGGAGCTTAAAACATCCTTGACACTAAAAAATCATTGTGTTTCCTAACAAAACCCATCATCTTGTCTATTTAGCTTGCTTTCCTATTGTTTAGCAGGTTAAATAAAATTATTATTTCGCTCTTTTTGTCGGTACTGAATCGTTAGGGGAATACGTTTCTAGTTCTATAAGAGAGACAGTTAAAATTTATGTAAGCAATCAAAAATCCTACACTATGAGCTACTTAGTTAAAATTTCATATTTCCTTCCTGGATCAGGCAAAATTTGTGATGTGTCGGACAAAATTTATAAAAATACGAAAAAAAAATGCTGGATGCATTTTTAGCGTGACTTTCTATTTAATACCATCTTATTTCAAGCTATAATTCGGTTGTCAAAATGAGAATAAAATAATTTTCCCATGGTTTATGTCATCTTAAAAAAGTCAAAAGGTTATATTCTGTAGAGGGTCAGATACATTCAAATTTAAATATTTTCTCCAAGAAGAATTTTAAGATAGTATTATAGTAAATAAAAATTCTATACCTCCAATATTTCTTGGAAACATATCGTGTTCTAGCGACATAACCCAAAAGTACTTCTATTCAGAAACGCATCGTACTTTTCTTGTCAATAATTGTCTCATTGTCCCATCCATTACATTATTATAATCTTAAAGCACCTGTTACCAGCATTATCTGTTTTTATGGTTTTCATAAAACATAGCGATTACCGATGAAAATTAAACGAAAACTTAATAAATAACTTTTTTTTCAACTGAAATAGACTGATTTTCGATGGAAAAATGTTACTTATAACTAAAAATGAATATAAGACATATACGCAATGATATTTAGAATAAATCAATGTTTTCTAAAATTACTATGAAATATTCACAAAATCGTTTCGTTATAACCAAAGCAGCAAGGCTTGCAGATTTCGTATAGAGTTCAAACGCGATACTGAGATGATCTTTTTTTTTTATATTTTTGTAGAATAATGCACCACTACGTTGTAAGTACTTGAGAGAGGACTTTCTTGAAAAATCCTCAAATTTCTCTGCAATTTTGTTCCTTCTAGAGTTAAATTCACACAGAAAACCCCGTATTCTTATCTTTCAGGTTGGTATATTAAAAAGGGCTTATTAGTATGGTTTAGAAAACAAGCAATATTAATTAACGGATGTTTTTTCGTCGTATGAAGAGTTGAAAAATTTTTTTTTTCCACTCCAATGGTTGCGATGCAGAGAGTCGGGTTTCATCATAATCTTTCAGGGTAGCTCAGGTTTGATTGCATGTAGAGAGTCGGGTTTCATCATAATCTTTCAGGGTAGCTCAGGTTTGATTACATGTACTAAGGTTAGTGCTCCTTGCAATCGGTTTCAGGTTTGACGCGCCCCCCTCAGGTTTGTTCAGGTTTCTCAAACGTTTGAGAAACCTGAACAAACCTGAGGGGGGCGCGTCAAACCTGAAACCGATTGCAAGGAGCACTAACCTTAGTACATGTAATCAAACCTGAGCTACCCTGAAAGATTATGATGAAACCCGACTCTCTACATGCAATCAAACCTGAGCTACCCTGAAAGATTATGATGAAACCCGACTCTCTGCATCGCAACCATTGGAGTGGAAAAAAAAAATTTTTCAACTCTTCATACGACGAAAAAACATCCGTTAATTAATATTGCTTGTTTTCTAAACCATACTAATAAGCCCTTTTTAATATACCAACCTGAAAGATAAGAATACGGGGTTTTCTGTGTGAATTTAACTCTAGAAGGAACAAAATTGCAGAGAAATTTGAGGATTTTTCAAGAAAGTCCTCTCTCAAGTACTTACAACGTAGTGGTGCATTATTCTACAAAAATATAAAAAAAAAAGATCATCTCAGTATCGCGTTTGAACTCTATACGAAATCTGCAAGCCTTGCTGCTTTGGTTATAACGAAACGATTTTGTGAATATTTCATAGTAATTTTAGAAAACATTGATTTATTCTAAATATCATTGCGTATATGTCTTATATTCATTTTTAGTTATAAGTAACATTTTTCCATCGAAAATCAGTCTATTTCAGTTGAAAAAAAAGTTATTTATTAAGTTTTCGTTTAATTTTCATCGGTAATCGCTATGTTTTATGAAAACCATAAAAACAGATAATGCTGGTAACAGGTGCTTTAAGATTATAATAATGTAATGGATGGGACAATGAGACAATTATTGACAAGAAAAGTACGATGCGTTTCTGAATAGAAGTACTTTTGGGTTATGTCGCTAGAACACGATATGTTTCCAAGAAATATTGGAGGTATAGAATTTTTATTTACTATAATACTATCTTAAAATTCTTCTTGGAGAAAATATTTAAATTTGAATGTATCTGACCCTCTACAGAATATAACCTTTTGACTTTTTTAAGATGACATAAACCATGGGAAAATTATTTTATTCTCATTTTGACAACCGAATTATAGCTTGAAATAAGATGGTATTAAATAGAAAGTCACGCTAAAAATGCATCCAGCATTTTTTTTTCGTATTTTTATAAATTTTGTCCGACACATCACAAATTTTGCCTGATCCAGGAAGGAAATATGAAATTTTAACTAAGTAGCTCATAGTGTAGGATTTTTGATTGCTTACATAAATTTTAACTGTCTCTCTTATAGAACTAGAAACGTATTCCCCTAACGATTCAGTACCGACAAAAAGAGCGAAATAATAATTTTATTTAACCTGCTAAACAATAGGAAAGCAAGCTAAATAGACAAGATGATGGGTTTTGTTAGGAAACACAATGATTTTTTAGTGTCAAGGATGTTTTAAGCTCCGATATTATTAATATTTTCTGAATACTAAGGCTATATTACTTTCAAAAGCAGACTCGTTTGAGACGATTGGCGAATAAAGATGAATTGATCGTAAATAAAAATATAAGATCTATGTGCTAAGACTGTGAAATTATCGAAAAGTGGGGGTGTGCTTTTGAAATCGAACTTAAGAGCGATAAAAATATGAAAATATACTTGTTTGATTTGAGTCTTCAGACAATGAAGTTCGTTGTAGTCGATATTCAAGGATTTAACATACCTGAATTTTACGCGAAAGAATTGGCTATTTATGATGGAAATAGTATGAAAAGTTACTTTTTTAAACCAGTTAAACCATTCGACACCTTAAGTAAGGCTTGCAAGAAACAAGTCAAATATCTATTTGGAAATCATCATGGTATCCTTTATAATTATGGTGATACCGATTACAAGGAACTACATAATATCATATCCAACAATCTGATAGACGCAGACATTATTTACGTTAAAGGACGTGTTAAAGAGGAATTTTTAGTTAAAACATTTTTGGAATTAAACTGCAGGACGCCATATATTATAAACTTAGAAGACAGCATTGGTGTACCAAAATTAGAGAAGGGAGAGAGAGTTGATGGTTTTAAATATCACATTTTAGATATTCATGTTTGTAGTATTAGAAATGCCAAAGTGTTGTATCGATATATTTATAGTCTTTTACCTTAATAAATATTAAAATTTTTCAACAAGCCAACTTTATTTATTCCCCACGTAGCTCAAACGGTTTTGTTTACTTTTCGACGAATGGAACTGTGACAACGCAACATGTTCACTATTGGAGTGATGTTAATCCTATGTTCAGAATCCTAACCCGATGTCAATATTTAAAAAAAGTGAATGTTTGGTACGCTGAAGAAACGTATAAAGCTTTACGAAGACCGAAAATCTTTGGTTAAGTTACTGGGATATCCTACATCTTATAATATTTTTGAATTTTGCATAAAGTAGTCATTATTTTTTAATAAGCGTATTATAAGTCTAAACCTAATAATTTCCGAGATATCAATTTTTGAAAACCACTAACATTTGTATATAAACGCTAATGGTACAAATAAGATTCAGATAAATAACTTCTTGCCTGCCTGATAACACCGACATTTAGTTAATTATACAACATTTTTAAAATAATTATTGTTCTTTGATCAAATCAATATTCCACTATCACTTTGTAAACCGACAAAAATAGGCAAATTTTTCAATTTCGTATCGGGATTTTTGATGAAAATAGCCCAACATTTTCGAGTAAACCTACCTAGAAATATAGAAGATATTTATTGCAAAATTAGTAGTTTACATGCTTGGTAAAGTGAATTAATCTACCACTGTAATCGTTTCATTTTTAGCTAAATAGAGGTATTCTTTTTTAATCGTGAAAAAAATAGACGAAATCTCTAATTTTATTTCATACCTAACGAATTCAACAATCAATAATACGATCTCATTTTCGACTAAGATCAGCTGTTACTTTAGACAGAATATTCCTAATAACATAATATATTTAGTTATACAGCTTTTTAAAATAATTATTGTTCTGTAACCGTAAATTATTTAATTATTTTCGTGTGATAAAGAGCTACTTTAAATTTTGTTTCTTAATCTTGTTCTATTGCGTATTAATCGTGTTAGCATCACAAATTACGGTCTGTGAAGCTGGTTTATAGGATCATTTAGTTCGATGGGGGACATATTTTATGATATCCCATATTTCGTCAATTATTTGGCAGGTAGGTTTGATGCTTCAATACGGAACTCCTCAAGATGACATCAAATATTTCTAAACAAGAAGCGTTCAAGTCTATGGAATCCCATGTAAAAATAGCTGGTATGTCTGTTGCCTTCCGTAGACATTAATGACATCTCGCATGTATGCTGAAGTGTATCGTTAATAGAAATCTTGAATATTCTAGTACCTACCTATATCTTGCGTCATTATGTCAATGCTTACATTGATGTCGCCAGGTATCTTAAAATGATAGGTACATAATGTGCAAGCATTTGTGTAGAAAGCTATGTTTTTTACAAAATTTTCTCTAGGCAACCAAATTGTAATAGGGTTTTCGTAGTTCCAGTATATGTCTGGCTGCTTTAGCCTAAATAAATTGAAGTGTATTTGTAAGCAAATTAATCCTTAAAATTTATTATATCGTCTGATATAGACACTGTTTCAACTACGCGTTTTGGTAAAAAATAATTGGAAAGTAAAATTACTAAAGCACTAACAATAAATGGGGCGTGGATAAACTGGTAGATCTAAGCCCCAAAAATATACGCCTCTTATGATAAATGTTAAAAAATTGTACCGTTGCCAACGTCAAATTATAAATCAGGATTTGGCAAACAGGACTCAACCCTCTCATTAATGGTTGATCTTCGGTATACCGAGTTTTATAAGTATTTTTAACACTCATCTGGAAATAAATGGATGCAAAAACCTCCTTTTTCCATTTTTTCAAGCCATTAAACAACAAAATTGTCATTTTTTGAAGAAACCTTGCATACATAGGTATTAGCGAGCGAATTTCGACTATTGTAGATATTTAATATTAGAAAATCAATATAGAGGTAAATCGAAAAGTGTATTTTTACGGCGGCTTAAGAGGTAGTTTATGGTGATGTACATATTAGAGTTCATTTTAAAATGAACGATAATCTCCTAAACACAGACTTTTGACAATAGAACGAAATAAAAATATAGTTTGATGTGATAAGGCTATGCAGCTGCTCTTTATGGAATTTCATGTGAGCCTAGACTTAATAGATTTTTGTTATTTTTTTTTTATCAGTAAAGTCATCCTATAGATATTGTTTGTTAATCCATTAAAATAGACAAAATCTTTGAATTTGTATATGATTATCCGCTGAAATACCCTTAATCTGCAGGGTACCTAACTCTACGGAGATATTTATTGCAAAGGGCGGCTTTTTCAGTTTTGAAAGTATTCAACATTTGCGAAATTCATCTAAATATATACTACGCTATACTTTAATCAAACTCACAATATAGGGAAAGCGACAGACGAGTTTTAAACTAAAGTGGCTTAAAGGATAATTTGTGTTGTAAATATTAGAGTTCATTTTAAAAGAAACTATAATCTCGTGACCGACAAAAAAAAGTATGCATTTCGATACATCATTTCCCCTATTTTAACGTTAAAATAGTAAATTATGTTATAAGCTCGAAAAATGTAGTATTTCAGACGTAATGCGGTCGCTAACCTAAATAGCCCGAAAAACATTTTTCGTCCATATGTCATAAGTTATTTTTTATTCGATCTTGTTTTTAATGCGATTGAGAGTTGTAAAATAATGTAGAAATGAAGTGAACCTATACATTTCATCTTGCACGCTAATTTTTTGGTCTTAATGTTTGTTAGTTAACGATGAAATCTGTAATAGCGTCCGAAAAAAAAAATTTTTTTTTTTGACTAACATAAAAAGTGTTGTCTAGCTAGCAGGGCAATAATCAATAGTTTATTGAGAAGGTTAGCTCTTCGTCTAAATATCTAATCTATAAATCGTCATTTTTTCCAACACAATCGGTTAAAAAGCATACAATTGTATGTGAACGTTTGTACAAAAACCATCGTGTTAAATCAGTTCTTATACCTGACTGACAACGCCGATCTTTAGCTTTTTTTTACTTTATAAAATAAAAAGATTAGTTCTTACTATCAAAGAAATTAAATATGCAAGAGAAATAGGTCGAAAAGATTAATAATAATTTATTTATTCCTAAGTTATAAATCTTAACTACATCACTTTCTAAACCAAGAAAATAGATAATCTTCCTGCATTATTCCGTACTTAGATTTATTTTTCATGAAAATAGTCGAATCTATGATTTTCGTTCAAATCCATAAGGGACGCTTGTTTTGTATAGATGATTTATGATCTTATTTTCAACTAAAATACTAGTATAAAAAAGTATTTCTTCCGATAAACGTGGAAGGAATAGACATTTAAACAGTTAGCCATAACATACGCATACTGACTTGCATTATTTTCATGGATTGAATGGCTACATCTTTGTGTGTGAAGTGAATTTCTTTTTAAAAAATTACAATGCGCTCAATTATGAATTTTCTAACATAACTTTTATGGATAGTGGAGTCGGATATTGGAAGAAAATATTATCATAACGACAACTCGATTATTGATATAATTATTATGGTTTCACAGAAGTTTCTACAGAGTCAGCCATGCTGTAGCAGAGACTGTTGTAGGTCGTATTTTTTAAAAAAACCTAACAATACGTTTACTTTATATTGATAGACATATTCTATTAGAACATTTTTCTAAAATTTAGAGCCTTTGGAAATGTGATAATGCTATGAGCATCAAATATATTCAAAATATCAAAAATCCTTTGGTAGTTAGTTATTGCGGTATATTTTAATAGAGGCATAATTTATACTGTACTCCTAAATTTACGGCATATCACTTTGTTTATGTTATTATATTCACAGAGACTATTAATCTAACCAACTTTTATTTACGAAAAATTAAAAACTGAAATACTCTATTTTATTGCCGATTGTTCGCAAAGACACTTGGAGTTGTTATTTTACTTTTTCTACCTCTTTTTCCCCGGTTGCGGAGAAATATGTTAGGGGAAGTTTGGGTATCCTCAGACGGTTATATGCAATGATTCAAGCTTCTAAAAAAGTACTAAGGCAAGTAATTATCAATTTGAATTTATGTATGTCGAAGGTAATGTGTTACTCATAAATATACATGATGAAAACATTTATTGTTCGATTGCATGTAATTTTTAAGAGTCTAGAAATAAGCAAATAATGTTCTTTAACGTTTCTCTATAAACATCTCGAGTTACCTGTCCTTCCCCTGCATCATAGAAGGGTATTTGCCGACAAAGTTTGACCATTTTTTATGATTCGAGAGTTGGGTATTCTCTACAGATGTAAACTGACGTCATTCGAGTAGTCCGAGCTTGTTAGATTTTAGCCTATATTCTTATTATGTGATTTTAAAATTATGTATGCGTTTGTTTAATTCATTGTAAAGGATTTGTTATTATGCTAATTTCAAAAGTTAAATGTTGGTGAGAATATTGAATTTTTTTATTAAAATATCTAAAGTAAATATCTAATTGATTTTTTTTAGCGCTAATTGGGATTTTAATTAACTACCTCAGAGTCGGTATACACTATATTTTGCAGCGCAATTGCTTTCACACCCAGTAATGTATTATGATTTTTTTGGATGGTCGTTATATTGTGAGTTTCTTAAGTTAGCCAGATTAATAATAAATTAAAAAACCAACGTGATTTGCTTATTGTTGCCATTGAGAATTAGGGTTGTAAAATATTTAACAACCCTATATTTTTATGCTCGTGTTGAAAATAAGTTAAGATTGCTACTTTGATGCCTACGCCTAATATTCATAATTTTATTGGGGGTTCTACCTGATGACAAATACAGCTTATGATACCTATCTAGTGGGTATTTTCAGTTTAAGGGCCGAATAATATAGAGTTATTGTGCATACAACATCGCAAACAAAAGGTAGCTTTTTTATATTATTTCGTATTTACAATCCATTTAACTACAATTTTACACTGTGAATTAATTTTTTTTACTTTTTTCCTGAAATTGTAGCCTATTTACTTATATTATGATATTATCCGAAATTTTTATAAAAGCATTATGAGGGCTTTTACCTGATGGCGAACACAAGTTGTATAGTACCTATACCTGCTTGGTATTTTATACGTATTTAAGTTTTATTTACTTTTTATTACTCTGTTCTCATTACAAGATAGTCCTATAATTTATCCATTTCCAGTACAAAGAAATCGCTAGTTAATGGTTCTAGATGGTAATTATTTTATTGTATTTTATATAAGTGGTGCAAAAATTGGAAACAATTATTAGATATGCTACTGAATTTTAATGAGGGTCCTTCGGAATAATAAATAAAGGTTTATGTCCCTTTCTTTTTAAATCGAGTCGGCAGAGGGTTTGAGAGGGTTATTTAGGTATAAATAATTATTGTGGTGACAAATGTACCGCATTATTATACTTATCTTGTTAGACCATATAAATTAGGGATTTATTTCGCTTTGCCATTCACCAGCGGCGTTTCAACTAAGGGAAAATAATAAAAAGTCTGGTTTAAGGATGGCTCAGGTCGGATCGTAAAAAGTTGGGTTTAAGGATGGCTCAGGTCGGATCGTAAAAAGTTGGGTTTAAGGATGGCTTATAAAAATTGGGATTTAATTATCCCGCTTTAGCAGCGGCGTTTCACTAAGGTTAAATCATAAAAAGTCGGGTTTTATCTCGGGTCAGTTCGCATCGTAAAAAGTTGGGTTTAAGGATGGCTTATAAAAATTGGGATTTAATTATCCCGCTTTAGCAGCGGCGTTTCACTAAGGTTAAATCATAAAAAGTCGGGTTTTATCTCGGGTCAGATCATAAATATTCAGGTTCAAATTAGGGTTAGATGAGAAGCCGCCTCGCGAAAGCATCCGGGTTAGGTCGTAAAAAGTCGGGTTTTATCTCGGGTCAGTTCATAAATATTAAGGATCAAGTTAGGGTTAGATGAGAAGCCGCCTCGCGAAAGCATCCGGGTTAGGTCGTAAAAAGTCGGGTTTAATTTCGGGTTATTTTGTAAACAGCACCACCGAACCACCCGGGTTAGGTCATAAAACGCACCACCGAACCACCCGGGTTAGATCATAAAACGCACCACCGAACCACCCGGGTTAGATCGTAAAACGCACCACCTGCACCACCTGGGTTAGTTGCACCACCAGCACCACCAGCACCACCTGATCTCGTTCTGTCCATATCTCTCTACTCTAGTTTTTCACATTGGTATATTTGCTTGCCTAACACACCTGAAAAACCTGCAGGTCCGGTTGTTTTGCCATCAAGATGTTGAAACAAGTGTCTTAATGGTAGCTCTTTGCCATGAAATTGGCAGATAAACCATTGTAAAGAGCGACCTAATTTTGAATCCAGTTGTGTTATAACTCCATTTTTTAGGCCCGTGTTGACCACTGTTCCGGCACATCCTACCGCGACTAAATCTTCCAAATTGTAATCATTTTTATCCAAAAAATCAACAATAAATTTACAAAGAGATGTGGCAGATCCTAAAAAAGGGGTTTTATGGCCTAAAAAAATGGAACCTGGTTCTTTTACTATAGAAATATGTTCCTCAACGATCGTTCGCCTATGGGACTTGCCGTCTATTTCCTCAACAAATAAGGATTTGTCTTTCCGTCCGTCGAAATATATCGCTTTTACTGTCTCATGTTTTGCCGATTTCAAAAGGTTATTTCTTGATTTTTCTCTGGCTTTTCTTACCCTATTTTTATCTATTATTAGCTCCGTTCTATCTTCTGTTATTAACCCAATGTCCTGTAACACAGCTGAAGCTACTGCTGCGACAGATCTATCCGACAGCCCATATCGATCAGAAATTTTAGCTAGAGTGGGAAGTTTTATTGTATTTTTGGAGTAATGTGATTTTTGACTGGATTCTGCAGAAGTAGATGGCATATCACGTTCCGAAACTAAATTTATTTTAGCTGCTCTCTCAGTAACTTGAGTCGCAGTCGTACTTTGGTGTAAACTTACTCTTTTCAATTCTTTCTCATGTCTCTTGATCTTTTCTATTATTTTTGTGGTTTTCTTTGCGTCGACAGATCCCATAATCATTTTTCTAGGACCTCTTTGGTCTACTATAAAAGAACGTTCTTTTAAAGCAATTTTATTTGATTTGCAGCAGAAGCATATGTCAAACAGCTTACTAATTTCTTTTTTGTAACTTTTAACTTTAAATCATAGTTTTAGTATCTTTTACATTTTGGATACCGTAAAAGCTTAAGGTATTTATCGTGATGTGTTGTAATAAGTTGCAAGATACGTTTATGACTTACTGCAGGAATTGAAGCTTTTTCCCAAAGAGCCAAAATTTTATTTGCCAGTATTTTCGATATATCGAAAACTGTCGGTTCTTTTTTGGAATCTGGTGGTTTTAAGTCATGCCGTATCCATAAAAAGCACTTTAAAACTTCCTCTTCTGAGGGTAGCATATTGTCTTTAAAGCATGCGGGAGCACCTAATAAGGGACACTCAGTGTTTTTTCTGGTATAAAAAGTTTTTGTAGCACTCATCGCGCAGTTCTCAACAAACAAACAAACACAAAATGTATAAATAAACGCAAACTACACAATTGCAAAGTTCCCACGAATACACGAAACACGAAGTTGAAATCTCGTATCCTTATGATGAACTGAGAACTAAGAAAACAAAACGAAGTTGAGTTCGCAACGCGAATCTTACACGAACGTTCCCGATTGGTTCAAGTGATATGATGGGAGGAACAGGGCCGTACCTAGTACAATAATTTATTTCTATTTATTATTTAACAAAATTTTTCGATTACTAAACTTTTTCTTCTTGTAAATGCAAAAATACCATTAGAATATATAAAAAAATAGTTTTTATCTATAATTTTTAAAAGATGTGATTTTTTACAAAGTTTGATGGTCGGTAGAGGGCAAGAGGTATATCACAATAAGAAAATTGTAAATAAAAATTATCAACGGTAATATACCGATAGAGGAGGCGTCTTATCGGTAATACCGATGTTTTTAACAAGAAATCGATTTTCTGACAAATTTTTACGAAATGTAATTTTTACTTATAATCTGATATGATCCCGAGAGCTTTAGCTCGAGGGTCTTATCTTTGATTATAAGTAAAAATTACATTGAGTGAAAATTTTCTTGGAAAATCGAGTTTCGAGTGAAAAACGAAGGTATGAAGATAAGAAACCGCCTCTAGAGGTGTATTTTATTGGATAATTTACTGAACATAAAAATGAAGGCCGTCTGATAAAGGTAAATATACAAGTTAGAGGTGTTACTAATTTTTTATTTAAGTAAAAAAGCTACAAGCGTCTTTTCGAAAGCGTCTTTTCGAGCTAGCGGTAGTCTTATCGGGTAAGACGACCGTTACCAAGGTGGTTGCTATGAAAATGAGCGTTTTGATTGGTTCAATAAAAGTGAGGTGAATTATCTTTGCAATACCAATCTCAAAATATTGGGTGGTATTCCAAATCAGAATTTCAAAATTTGAATTTTCATTTTTTTTTCAAATTTTTGAGTTTTGGTAGAAGGCCAAAGACGTCACACAATCAAAAAGTCCAAAATAAGCTTTTATTTTAGAACTACAAAAGGCAACTTTTAATAGCTATTCCAAATCCAATATCCAAAATTTTGAAAAAATAGGTGATTTCGGCCCACCCTAATGTAAATGTCGCTTTGTCAGAAAAAATAATTCTTTTTACAAAGTTATCGCTACCATTAGAAAATTATTGCATTTGCTCACAAAATTCAATTTACCTAGCAAAATCATCTTCTGAGAGCTACTGAACTAGGAATATCTTGTAGGGATGGAACTTTACTTTCTTGAGTACTTTATGCACAGTAGATGACGCCAAATGAACATTCGAAGCCGTTTTAAATTGGGGTTTGAGGATTATCTTGCACTGTTAACAGAACGTTAAGCTTATTTTCTTCAGTTCTTGAGGGTCGACCATATTTTTGAATATCTCAGAAATTTGCCTCAGCTCTGCTTACTAATAAAAAACAACAAACTTAAAATACGTTTGCGTAGAGAGTTGTCCCTTATCCTTATCGGCAACGCTCCGGGTCTTACAAAAAGGTAACTGACCTCAAAGTGCTATTGACACAGAAATGCAATTAACTAGACGAGAGTTGCAGCACGTGGCTACATCTCGTGGCAACCGCACGCATCAACCCCACCAAGACAGCGAGAATCCATATTGGTTTAAACGCTGGCAAGGCGGCCCATCGCGGGCAAACTACGTTTGGTGGCGCTGGAAGCCAATGTGTCGGTTTAGCAACCGAAAGCTAAATATTAAAGAAATTGCGTCTGGATCTGACGGAAGGATAAGAGACAACTCTGTGCACGAACTTATTTTAAGTTTGTTGTTTTTTATATTTAGCTTTCAGTTGCTAAACCGAGACATTGGCTTCCAGCGTCACCCAAAGTAGTTTGTTCGCGATGGACCGCCTTGTTAGCATTTAAACCTACAGAGTGGCCGTTTAGTGTGGCAAAGTAGAATAGCTCCAAATAAAAAATGATATTGACTATATAAATTTGTTGCCTTTTACGCAGTCGGGGCTTAGATCAGGATACAGTACTGCAACGGCTTTATCTGACCTTGCGGATGATTTGTTGCATGCTGTTGATGAGTCTTCGACTTCAATACTGATAATGCCTGACTACTCTAGGGCTTTCGATTGCCTGGATCACAAATTATTGTTGGCTAAATTAAAATATTACGGTTTTTCACGAAGTGTTTTGGAGTGGTTTAGGTCATATTTGACCAACCGTGAACAGCAGGTTCAAGTGAATGTTAAGGGAGAACTTATGGTCTCAAGTAGCTTAAAAATAACTAGCGGTGTACCTCAGGGTTCTATTTTGGGTCTAATACTATTCATTTTATTTACAGCTGATTTGCCTGGTGAGTTATCAACTTCCTATCATCTATATGCTGACGATTGCCAAATTTATTTACCGTTTCCACCTAGTTATCAATTAGAGTTAATTGCTCGAGTCAATCATAATTTGGAAAAAATACATGTATGGCCTAAAAATAATGGTCTTCTACTCAGTCCAGGCAAAACTTCAGCCATGCTTATTGGCACAGTGAAACAACAAGCAAAAGTTACTGTAGATAATACTATCTTTTTGGACGGAGTACCAATTCCATTCAAGACTTGTTTTAGGAATCTTGGGGTTACTTTTGACCAAAACTAAACATTTAATGAGAATGTCACCGTAATTTTAAGAGTTGCATATGAAAGATTAAAATCCATCTATAAATTTAAATACATTTTAGATACTCAAACCAAACTAAAATTGACCGAGTGTAACAGCAGAGAATATTTTATTTTATTTCATCTGTATTTTAAAAAAAGCTTGCTTTGCTGTAAACAACTTTCCCAGGGAATACGTAAACATGTGGTACGTAATTGAAGGAAGGTTTTATTATCTTTTGAAAGATTAAACATTAAACTAAAGTACCGAACGTTTTTTTCAGTAATAAATATAAACTTCTTTTGGAACGAAAATTTATTTGTCACGGTACTTCCTGACTACAGTCCATACTCATAAAATATCTTTAGGGGTTGTCACGTTTTGTATTTAAAGAAAAAAAATCTTCTCTATAGACCCTTAAAAACATAAAATATCTTGAAAAATAATGTCTCTTTCTTAGGAAATGCCCGTCTATACAAGGGTAGTTACAGAGGGACAACACATGTTTTCCTATTACATGCAACGTTTATCGAAAACAAAGAATGCGCGGGAATCGAATCATATAGTTTAGAATTAAAAAGAAAAATAGGACAACCGTATCCCCTATACTAACACCTAATACAATTAAACATATCAGCTAATCTATACCTAATCTATTTGTCGGGTCTATACCGTCCGTAGTTTGTGACACTAAAAGTCGTCATTCGCGCACGTTTCCACTGAAGCTCACAATCACACACTCACTCACGGGATGTCTCGTTCCTCCTGTTCACTCACGATCGCGCACCCTCTTGTTTACTCACGATCGCGCACTTACGAAATTTTTCGTCTTTCACCCTGTCCTAACCGTTCCTTACTCTTCCCCGTTCGATAGTCTAAGTCGGGTTTCACCTCGCGCTTGTGATACGATGCGTTTATAGTCTCCGTGTCCATATGGTTTGCACAGTTTGGATCACTGTACACACGTCCTTCCGAAATGTTCCTGGTTGAACATAGTGCTGGCGTGTAGTTGCGATGTCTTCCTGCGGCTTTCATCCTGGAACACTGATATAGTGACAGTCAGTTCCAGAACGAACGTGGCTGGTATCTCTGTCGGTGTCCAATTAAATCCCGGTGAGGTGGGCTTAATGGACTGACTGACAAGCAGCGATAGCTCGTGTACTGCGTGTCGTCTGCTACCTATTATCTTTCTGGGAAATTTCCTCCTCTGTCGGCATGTCCTCAAAAGGGCTATGGGGACGTCGGCCGTTTCTTGGGTCTTCACTGTAAAAGCTGGAAACTAGCTTTGGCACCGACCCCATTTAGGACATATATCAACGAAATCGGAGTGATTTCGTACTCTTTTTCCGGATTTGTGTTTGCTGGGAATTGGTCCAATTCCTGCTGCCGCATCATGGCGGCTATATGTTCCCAAAATGCTCTATACTTCCTTCTTCTTCGGATCCTTGCTCGGTGGGTCAACCCATGGAGTGGTAAGCCCTCGCATCTTCTTCGTTTCAGTCCGTATGATATGGTAATTACAATGGCAATAATACATATTCGTCGTTGGGGTTTTCCTTGTAGGAATCTAGAACATCAAAACATTAATTTTGTTCAATACAAGAAAAGTCAAATTTAGAAAACCAAAAGTAATTATACCTAAAAGAAAAGTTTGATTAGTTAAATGGTACAAAAAAATAACAGTTATTAATTACATATTATTGTAACCGATTCTGGTACGTTCTATAGTGACTTCGAGTACATTCTTCCAACATTCCTTCAATTGGTTTTCCATTTTCTCACGCAGGGCATAAGGAATCATATAAAGTGCTCTTGTGATTGGTGCGTGTTCGCCAGTGTCGATTTTATGCGTCACTAATCTTTGTCGCCTTCAATGGCTTATTCTTTTCTGTGAAAATGTCGCTGTAACCTTATAAACCTTCGACATTTTTCTTTCCTCGGAATCTTGCAAATGGGCTAATACATTACCAGAATGTATCCTATGTCCATTTTTTGGACTTCCATTACTTACCACCGGATTATTGAGAGAACCGGTCTCATCCCTATCTAGCCTATCTACGCTCACCAAGTTTAAAAGGGGGGTGTTCTTTTTACAGGTCTTAGGTATTGGAGTCGTATTCAGGATCCGGACAACGATATTCCTATTTTTGTTTGTTTCATGTTTCATAATCTCTACAATACTGGTTGCCGTACAAATGCCGACATCGGTATGATTGAATGGCTCGCAGATCATAGTGCCCGCAGGAACCCGGGCGTCCACGGAAACGCTATAATCGCAGCCCTGAAATGTTGGAATCACCAGGCCTTTGTTTTAAACTATTTGCCATCTCGTTACTAGGGGACCAGCCCTTCGTGTTAGACTGTTGAAGGTTATTACTATTGTTTGCCAAGTTGTTGTCCTTCACCTTTTCTGGTCTATTGTCTGACTGGAAAATCTTCTGGCTATCCATAAGATTTTTGACGTCCTCTGGAAATCCAGTATGATTTTTAACGGGTGGTGAACTAATCGAACTAGACTTGCATACTTCGATTCCGAACGGTGGTACCTTACCTACTACTACCCTTGGATCAGTCTTCTTTCTTGACGTGAGCCCTTCACTTCCACTGGCTTTTGTGCCACTCTTGTAGGTCTGACCTTTGGATTTGGCGCTTCCGGCCTTTTCGCGAAATACACAGTTATCAATAATATTGACATTAAGCGCTAGTTCGTTTACATCGTCATCTTGATTGACAACGCGGTAGGGTCGTTCCAGATAGCCATTCTGCAAGATCAAGTTATATCCACAAAGATTCATTATCCCTAGGTTAAAGTTTATGACAGGTTTATATTTCTCCAGAAAGTCAATGCCAAGTAATCCGTCGGTGGGAAAACTCAAGTGTTGACATATTGCGTCTGTTTCCTGTTGAGAATTTCACAGTTGAAATGAGATGTCCGTTGTTCCAAAATTCGCTAATCTCTGACCTGAAATGTCCGTTAGGTTAACTCGCAAAGGTTTGACTTTGAACAATCCTAGTTTTTGTACAATGGTATTTTTGATTAGTGACACCGAGGCTCCACTATCGATCAGAAAACTTAAATTTTCGCTGTTGTTTACCTTAAGTACAATAAACTTTAAATGTTCTCCGCTGATAGATAAGACGATATTACTTGATTCTTCGTTTGCAGCTTCTAATTGGGTGGTTTTTTCGAGGCTATCGTAGACTTTAAAAAACACTTCTGGCTGTAGTGTCCTAGTTTACCACATGTGAAACATTTCGAACCTGCCCTTGGTGCCAAACATCCTATACTTTTATGTCCTTCTTGTTGACAGTTAAAACATTTAAGTCCTTGTCGAGGATATCGATTAGCACTGTTAGTGTTTTTCAAAGTTTTTGACCTCTCGTGAGAATATCTATCTCTTGATACGTCCTCGTTATTTTCCTTCTGCTGCATTCCGAAGTGTCTGACTTTAGAGTTGAATCTTACGTTCTGGGGCTCAACATTTTTTCTTACAGCTCCAGTATTCCCTTCTACAAATCGTATGGATGAGGAGTATCGTTCCTCATACAGATTTCGGGGTAGTTGTCTGGAGATGGTCGACTCGTATCTTTCTGCAACTTCAAATACCTCGTCAATGGTATAAAAATCGCCCTTTTCAATGATCTTATTGGCTAGGCGGATGTCAATTCCTTGGATAAACTGTTCCACTAGTACTTTGTTCCTATATGTGATCTGGGAAATATTAGCATTTTCCTCTGGAAACGCAATCAATGTCAATTTTCGCAATCGCTGAGCATATGCTCCCAAACTTTCATCTGATTTCTTGACACAACGTGCCAACTCCTGTCGTCTATCCATTTGAGATAATTTCGTGCTAAATACTCTCCTTAACCATGTTCTTATCTCATCCACTGTCTTGGGCCTCTCTGTCTGTCTTAAAGCATAGAACTCCTCCTTTGCTCTGTCCTTTAATTTTCTAATCATGATTTTAAGGGTTTCTTCCTCTTTCCAGTTGTTCTGTTTCGCTGCCGCTATTACTGCTTCGATGAACGCTTCGTAGTCTTTTCCCCCTGTATATGGGTCGATCGATTCTAATTCGTCCTTTTCAGCACGTAGTAGCTGGCGAATTGTTCTAAGATCACTTAGATTTATGGTCCTTGGGTCGTCTACACATGATTCGGCCTCTGACTCATCGTCGATCTCAGCCTGTTTGTTGTGACTGTGAGCCTCTTTCAGCTGCTGCATTTGTTCTGCCATTTTTAACTGCAAATCTGCTATTTGTTTTTGCAGCGCTTCTACTTCAGGATGAGTAGCTTCCTTTTGGCCTTGACTACCAGTGGCATGAGTCTGTAGTTGGACTCATTTTTCTTCGTGTCTTACCCTAGATGAGTCTCTGCCTTAATGAATATAACTTCCTTTACCCGCAAGTTCCTATACTTCTCCTTACGCAATATCCAATCCACAATATATCGCAACCTTCTTATTCTTCAAATGCTCCCAAGCACTTAAACTCGTTGCTATAAGAGTTCACCGAAACTTTATGACATGTGTTATAACCTTTATAATTAACCTTTATCCCTGTACTATCAATATAGGATTAGCTAATACCTCAATATACAATACAATTCAATACAATAACCCAATTAATAACACATTACCAAAAATAATACTCTTATAAATGCGAAGAGAGTTGTCGCGTATGGACAATAGTCGGTTTGCAAAAGTCCGTGACTAATATTTGCATTCTCCTCTTTTCCAATTTCGGTCAATCCCTGGTTATGATAAGCTTCAGATAACCGTTGGGGTAACGCTTTCATTATTCCCAAAAATATATTCTTCCATCAAGTCTAAAATACAGATACCAATACAGGAACGTCACTGTTTTTAGCTATAAAAGCACCTGCTTAAATACCATTTTGTCATAAATCATGTACAATACAAATCTAGTACCAGACCCTAATTATCGATTTTTTTGGTAGAATCATTCTATTCACCATAAAGTTTGCATAAGTCAACAATCAATAGTTATCCCATTGTTTTGTTCCTCTTTGTTGGGCCATCCGATAGAGTCAAAAATAATTTTAGGTTATAACTCACTTGCTGTCCTTCAACTTTTATATTAACATATTTTGTGTATTATAAATACAAACGGAGCTTTGCGACACTAAATGGCCACCCTGTATATGGATCCTCGCTGTCCTGGTTGACTTGATGCGTGTGGTTGCCACTAGATATACCACGCTAACTTCGACAAGTTCTATCTATGGATCTAACGATTTTAAATTTTAAAATTATTAAGCAATATACAGGTATTTCGGTTGTATAAGAAACTTGGAAAACATTTTATACGGGCTTCCCAAAAAATATGTTTCTGTGGGCCTTTCCAAGAAAGTCACCTTTTCAAAAGAAATTCAGGATAAAGTTTTCGTTATATGATATTTTCTAACGTATCATTGTTTTAAATCCCAAATTATTTTTTTTCTAGATGACACAGCTGAAGTTGCTATTCAGGGAACAAAATACAACTCAAATAATTTTGAAATTCGGCCATACATGATTAAAGAGATTGGACGAAATACCCTTAAGTTTTTTCCAATGAGCGGCGAAACTACAAAAGCTGCAGATCCCGCTACGGTAATGGTATATTACGTAACAAGACCGGAAAGTACCATTTTACAGGACGATGCAGGAATTTACGAGTCCTATTAACGTACTTTCCAGATGTGTAACGTACCGGGTGTCCCACTAAGAATGGCTGTCGGCCGTATCTCAGAAAGTGTTAGTCGTATGGCTTGCGGAAAAAAATATATTGGGTAAAGTGGTCATGAGAAATTGTTGGAAATTATTTTTAAGTTTCTCAGACTGGCGCTAGAGGGCGCAACAGTAACGGTAAATATGAATCACGAAGTTCCTCAAAAGTCGCCTTGTTAAGGTATCTCGAAAATAACATTTTTGTATATTTCGAAGATTTATTAATAAAATTCACTTATAGAACGTGTTCGTCACTTTTCAAATAAAGTGGTGGGGGAAGGTTGAACATTATTTGTAATAAATGCTGATAACTCCGGTCTGGCCTAACATAATTTAGTAAACTTAGTTTTGTTAAAAAGGGCTTTTTTCACTCTATACATCGTCTTATGAACTACGGCAATATGTGTTTTACACTAGGCGCTAGGGTGCGCTGTTTTACAATTTCACAAACATTGCGCGTTTTTTCCATAATTATAAACATATCAGTATATTCAATTTTACCCGATTACAAGGATGATTAAAAGTCTAAGAAGTCAGCGAAAACCGCAAGTTAATATATATTTTCAATCCGGAGATATCAACAACAATAATCATAATTACGGAACATTATGATTTTATTCTCAAGTTGCCATTGTAAAGGTTTTTTTAAGAGTAAATAGGCCTTGGAAAAACAACATATATGAAGGTACGTATGTTTCAAGCAAATATATCGTTACGGCAATAATTCTCAGTTGCGCCCTAAATATTCAAATTGTCGCCCATCGTTCTGTATACACGACTACAATCTCTCCCTGGTTGATAGTACTGCAGTTTCCACTTTTGCCATAGGGATACAACAGCTGGTGTCCATTATCCTTTTTAGCATGTTTTCCCTTGTGGTGGGTCTGGTAATGAAAACAAGATCCTTAAATCTTCCCCAAAGATATAAATCTAGGCATGTTAAGTCAGGTGACCTAAAATAGAAATTACCACTTTCATTAACAGTATCACAATGTATCCTATAATATTACCTGGCAGGCCACGGAAATATACTCCCTCTTCCTATCCACCTTGCAGAAAATGTGTCGTCAAGAAATTGACGAACGTTTGCCGCAAAATGTACAGGACATCAATCGTGTTGGAAAACCGTAGTTCTGCGAATATCCAAGGGTACATCTTCAAGAAGAACTGGAAGTTCGTAAGTTAAAAAATGTATATATCGTTGCCCAGTAAGCGACTGCACCTCCCGCATTCAATGGGGATTATCCCGCGATCAATAATGCATATTATGGCGGTTTACTCCTCCATTACTATGGAGTCCACAAAATTCTGAAGAGGATATTTCTATCTTCCAATATCAAATTGAGCAACCAATAGCAATGATCCAATCTTCTATCATAATCTTGCGGGGTCAAAGCCTGGTGGAGCACAATATGGTAGGGATATAGCCTAAAGAAAAACAAAATACTTATTACATTGACTTGAAAACTATTAAGAGAAATATTGGCATTATTCTAAACTATTTAAGAGTTATAATTTTCTTCTAATAAAATTCTATGCACAGTAGAGCGAGTAACGCCCAAGTCTCTAACAATTAATCTAATACTAATTTGTGGATTAAATTCTACATATGCCAAAACATTTACAATGTTTTCCTCGGTTCGACCTCGACGGCGTCTGCGATATACAGGGCGACGAATACTTCCAGTAGTACGAAAACGGCTAGCTAAACGATTAAACATTCTACTGTCGTATCGGCGTCTTTGAGGGTATCGTACTGCGTAAACCCGTTCAGCAATTGTTGCATTTCCCAAACATTCAAAATACACCGCAATGATGTCAACCGCTTCTTCAAGTAACAGAGGCATTTTGAAAATCAAATACGACACAACACTGTTGGCATAGCAAAAATTTTGACGTAACAATGAAGGGTGACACGCGTGCACAGTTTCAATTCATATTTTGTTTTTCCAAGACCTATTTGACTCTTAAAAAAACCTTTACAATGACAACTTGGAAATAAAATCATAATGTTCCGTAATTATGATTATTGTTGTTAATATCTCCGGACTGAAAATAGATATTAGCTTGCGGTTTTCGCTGACTTCTTAGACTTTCAATCATCCTTGTAATCAAGTAAGATTGAATATACTATTATATTTACAATTATGGAAAAAACGCGCAATGTTTGTTAAGTTGTAAGACAGCGCCACCTAGCGCCTAGTGTAAAACACATATTGCCGTAGTTCATAAGATAATATACAGGGTGTAATTTAATTGAGTGCCGATACTTAAGGGCGATAATCTATGAATGATTCTAAGATAAAAAGTTCATATGGACATATGTCCTAAACCTCTTCATTTTTGAGCTACAGGGTGTTAACATTTTAAGAAAAATATAACCTTTTTATATAAATCACTCTTAGATATTTTTATGAAATTTTGTACATACCTTTTAATCAATAAGGAGCATTTTTTGACCTAACAGATTTATAAAAATTTTTACCAGTGACGTCCGTACGGGGTCTGAACTGAATATTTTTAAAGAAAAAATGGATACGCCACTGCTTTTTCTAAAAACGAAACTTACTTTTGAAATTCTCATTTATTTTAAAGCAAATTTCGTTTATAGACTTACTTTTGTACGACGCACCGTTTTCGCGTAAAAAATAAAAACAAAAAAAAATAAAAAATTTTATTTCAAAAATCGCGATTAATTTAAAAGGAAAAATTCCAAACCTTAAATCGAAAGCGAAATGACAAGAGAAGATAAACAGAATAAAGAACCCACATTATTTACAGTAGTTGTTCGAAGTGTCGTCCACCCACACGTATGCAAGCATGGACTCTTCTTCCCATAGACTGACGCACATTTTCGAAGATTTCCGGGGTGTTTCTTATGGTTTGGCAGCATACTAATATACGATTTCGTAACTCTTCTTCGGTATGAATCGGCACTTGGTACACTAAGCTTTTCAGATGCCCCCAGAAAAAATAGTCTAAACTGTTAAGGTCCGGAGATCTAGGTGGCCATGGCTGCGTTCCTCCGCGACCTATCCACCGATTGCGATAGGTGTGATTTAAAAATTCACGCACTCGTAAGCTAAAATGTGGAGGCGCACCATCGTGCATTAGCCACATCTGGTTTCTTAATAATAATGGAAGGTCTTCAAGCATTGGCGGCAGATCTTCTTCAAGAAAGTGTAAATATGATTGTCCATCAAGTCTTCTTGGGAGAAAAAATGGGCCTATCAAATAATCATCAATAATGCCAGCCCAAACATTTATTGAGAACTGTTCTTGATGATTTGATTCTACAATTGCATAAGGGTTTTCATCCGCCCATAAATGGTTATTATGGAAATTTCTTATTGAGTTTCGAGAAAAATTAGCTTCGTCGGTAAAAAGAATGTGCCTGTCAAATAACGGATTTTCCATCAGGTTTTGAAGAAACCACACACAGAAATTAATGCGCATCGGGAAATCTCTAGGGAGTAATGCCTGGACTCTTTGAATGTGATATGGGTATAATAAATTTTCGATGAGAATTTTCCAAACAAGAAAATGTGAAACATTAAATGTTGCCGCGATTTTCCTCGTGCTACTTTCGGGGTTCTCCTCAATTTCGTGTAAAATTCCTTCTTCAAGTTCCGGTGTTCTTACTGTTTGATGGACTCCTTTAGCACTGTGGTCTACTTTTAAAGTTCCGGTCTCGTGGAGACGTCTATGAATCCTAGAAAATGTTCTCGGATCGGGTAGTACGCGATTTGGATACCGCTCTTGGTATATCCGCCTGGCTTCGTATGCATTACCGTCTGCAAGCCCATAAATAAAATGCATGTCAGTTAATTCACTGTTTGTAAAATTTACCATTCTTTTATTATAATTTAACGTCTTACTGTAATAATAATTATTTAATAATGCAAAATCAATGCCAGGCCTTTTGTCTTTATGAAAAGAAACGTCAAAATTGATGTAGCTTTACCCAGCCTACTGATTTTTATTTGATTTGCTTTAAGAGGGCATTTAATATGGTTACCGTTTTTTTCTTTTCAAACGTTCAGTTGAATGTCACTGGTGAGTAGAAAATAAATTGTTGTCCCAAAAAAAGTGTTTCCACTCATGGTGGGTGCCAACCAAATTCAACAAAATAAATAAAAGCAGTCTCAATGAACCGAAGAAAAAAATGTTTTTTTTGTTTTTATTTTTTTACGCGAAAACGGTGCGTCGTACAAAAGTAAGTCCATAAACGAAATTTGCTTTAAAATAAATGGGAATTTCAAAAGTAAGTTTCGTTTTTAGAAAAAGCAGTGGCGTATCCATTTTTTCTTTAAAAATATTCAGTTCAAACCCCGTACGGACGTCACTGGTAAAATTTTTTATAAATCTGTTAGGTCAAAAAATGCTCCTTATTGATTAAAAGGTATGTACAAAATTTCATAAAAATATCTAAGAGTGATTTATATAAAAAGGTTATATTTTTCTTAAAATGTTAACACCCTGTAGCTCAAAAATGAAGAGGTTTAGGACATATGTCCATATGAACTTTTTATCTTAGAATCATTCATAGATTATCACCCTTAAGTATCGGCACTCAATTAAATTACACCCTGTATAGAGTGAGAATAGCCCTTTTTAACAAAACTAAGTTTCCTAAATTATGTTAGGCCAGACTGGAGTTATCAGCATTTATTACAAATAATGTTCAACCTTCCCCCACCACTTTATTTGAAAAGTGACGAACACGTTCAATAGGTGAATTTTATTAATAAATCTTCGAAATATACAAAAATGTTATTTTCGGGATGCCTTAACTAGGCGACTTTTAAGGAAACTTCGTGATTCATAATTACCGTTACTGTTGCGCTCTCTAGCGCCAGTCTGAGGAACTTCAAAATAATTACCAGCAATTTCTCATGACCACTTTACCTAATATATTTTTTTTCCGCAAGCCATACGACTAACACTTTCTGAGATACGCCCGACAGCCATTCTTAGTGGGACACCCGGTACAATATTTTTTGTTCGATCAGTACAAGGCCAGTGCGTACGAGGAAATTTTGAAAATGTTGATATTGGCGTGCTATACAGGATGTCCGGTACATATACAGCGTGTCCAGAAACCATCTTAACATATGCGAAACTTTTTTATTTTTAACTTTACGAAAAAAAATTATTCTTCATAAAAAGTTCTGCTTGTTGATAAAATAACATTCAAATCAAAAGTTTTGAGCCAGCACATACGGGGTGTTCAGAAAGTCAATAATATTAATACCGTAAATGGAAAACTATATTTAATAATTTTAATTACAAAGTACAATAATGAAATACTACACTAAGCTTCAACATGATCACCGTTTTTTTTCCATACAAACGGTTGTACGTCGTGAAAATTCCATTACTGCATTTCTAACCATCTGAGGGGAAATTTCTTGGACACATTCTCTGATAATTCTCTCTAAATGGTCTATGTCCTCGAAAGGTCTGTGGGTATACACTTTTTGTTTTAAAAATCCCCATACGAAAAAATCCAGAGGTGTTAGATCAGGTGACCTTGGTGGCCAAGCAAATTCTGATCTTCGTCCAATCCATTTCTGTGGAAACGTCCGGTTTAAGAATTCTGTCACTCTTACAAAGCTGTGGCATGGAGCGCCGTCATGTTGGAACCAAAGTGTTTGTCTTATATTCATTGGTAGTCCATGAAAAAATTCAAATAATTCCGTGTCCAAAAAGTTCAAGTAAATTTCACCAGTAATATTTTCTCGAAAAAAGTACGGCCCTACAATTTGGTTCCTAAAAACGCCGCACCAAACATTTGTCTTGAAAGAATACTGGTCACGACACTCAATTACAAAATGGGGATTCTCATCACTCCACCACCTACAGTTTTGAGAACACACTACTCCATTTGAGGTGAACATCGCCTCATCTGAAAACAATATTTTTCTTGCGAATAGTGGGTCATCTTCTACCTTACCTTGAAACCAAGAGCAAAACAAAAATCGTGAATCAAAATCTCTAGGCTGCAGTTTGTGAAGAAATTTTGGCTTGTATGGGTAAAAATTATTTTTCCTTAAAATAACTTGGGAGTGGACTTTGTAACAGGTCGTGGAACAGTTTGTGAAATATTTCTCAATGAGATTTTAGGATTTTCCACGACAGCTAGCAAAACATTCAATTGGTTATCTTCGTCCGTACGCCAAACCTGATGCTTGTCAGAAAATTTATTACTTACAGATCAGGTATTTTTAAATTTATTAAAAATATCTCCAACCGTTTCATGGCTAATAATTTTATTTGGATACCTTGCATTAAAAATTTGAGCAGCCTCTCTGTACGTCTTGTAGTGGTCTCCAACAATTAACACTATTTCAACTTTTTTCTCGATTGTAAATTTAAGCACCATATTTAATTAAAAGGAAACTGTCTGCCTTGACAAATAAAATAATTAGTTGTCATGGTTTCATTTAGTTTTCCAAGGCGTGCTGGACATACTAAACGAGAATGAATACCGCTTCTTAAAATCTTGCTCGCCCTTTCTGAAAAATTCTGTGAGATAATTAGAGAAACTATGGAATCAGGAAAAACAACAACATTAAGCCACAGTATCTTTATTTTAAGCTAAGTCGCCTTTCGAATGGCAACTTTAGACCATTTATTATATTTTTGACAATATCGAAAATTGTCATTAAAAAAAATTGATCAGAACCAAAAACCACGTTTAAATTACAATTAGGTAATGCAATGAAAAATTAGGTTTTATTATTTTTTACGAATTTTTCTTCCACAATCAAAACAAGTTAATAACGCTACCATTTTTATGTTTTATAAATTTTAACGCGTTTTGACGGTTGCTGTCAAACATTTCTTGCTATCAACAACTAATTTGTATGTTACAACCATCCTAGATTTCATGTAGCTACAGTTAAATTTGCATTGTTATTATAGACATACGTTTCAAAAAAGACGAAATAATTTTTTCAAGGTAAATGGGCATAATTTCATATTTGAACGTGGTTTTTAGTTCTGATCAACTTTTTTTAATAACAATTTTCGATATTATCAAAAATAAAGGTACTTTACTTTTAAGCCAAATTCATATTTTTTGACTTACCTCGTATAAGCCTGGGAGAATTTAATATCTGATAGTTGCATTTTAGGTTCTAGACCATACAGAACTTTTTATTAAGAATCACTTTTTTTCGTAAAGTCTAAAATAAAAAAGTTTCCTATATGTTAAGATGGTTTCTGGACACGCTGTATAGCGTACTCTCGGGAGCGTATAGGGGAAGCCATAATAACCCTAATTTGCCATAATAAAAATCCTAAAGTGCCCCTTAACGGAAATACAGAGCACAAAGGGGTACCCAGCGACTTACCTTTTCGGCTCTAACTATTGAACCGTCATGTATAATTCAATGAACTTTTAATAATTTATGTAGGTCATAAAGACTCAAAATCCGTACCACAGTAGATGTTATACATCGTCAGGGAAGTCAGGAACGGACTTGCCACCATACTCGTCGGGCCAAAATTTTGGGGTGTCATTTTACAGAGCTGCAGATTTTTTTGAAATACTCTGGTCATTCCTCTTTAGAAAGGGTGCTCTACATTGGTTTTGGTAAATTAGTCCTTTTCAAAGAAAATAAGTTTTTTCATAACACGTCTAAGCATTGAATTTATTTAAATTTTAAATAGCGCGAAGTAATAAATGCTCATTAAATACGCAAAACGCATACCGGGGTATCAAGAACAATTTAAACACCATCCCTTAAAATCTACTTTGTTTACATTAAATAATCCAAGTAATCAGCATTCTTTAAGTAGGTCGACCCTGAATTTATCGCAAACTATTGTTATATTTGAGGATTTACCATTGTTATTGGGAAAATCTCTTAGCCAGGAGCGTGTATCGAATAATACTTTGTCGTTATGACTTAATCATAATCCGATTCGGAAGATGAAATTTTATTAACATCGTTTATAATAAGCGGTTCTTTTTCTATCACATGATCGATATACTTTTCCACTTTTCTGCACTGAATTTACCCATAGCTTCGTTAACGAGTCTTTTTACTTCCACCATTTTATACATTGTGTTTTTTCTGGCGACATCTCTCTTTATTTGAGTCCATATAAGTTCGATCGGGTTTAATTCGCCGTGTTAAGGAGGGAGTTTGAGCACAGATATTCTTCGTAACTTTACCATTTCATCGACTATATATTTTTTGGATGCATTTTTATGTAAACTGGCTAGAACTAATAGTTCTTTTTTTAAGGAATCTAATGGAAATTGTATTTGTCTTTAACTTAGCCGTTCCGTTATTTTACCTTTACACCACGTCGGTAATATTTCCGTCAGCCTAGAGTGATAACTTGCATTATTCAATACAATTATTGCATCTTTTGGTATAAGATCCAACATTTGCTCGAACCGTTCTTCAAAGACATCGGCATTCATATCTTCGTGATAGTCTCTTGTATTCTTAGATTGGAACAGTAGACCACCTTTAACGAAGCCTTCATAACTTCCAATATGGGTTATGATAAGTCGATGTCCTTTTCCAAATGGATGGCGGTCTTCATCCCGTGGACAATCCTTTCAAAAAAGCTTCCCTTAAACTTTAAATATTTTCATCCTGCCAAGCCTTAGTCATATTGTGGCCTCTTGATTAGCCATGTTTTGTCTAGGTGAAATATTTGTTTGTATTTTTCTCTGGCTTTTCGTACGCTTCTAATATAATTTCTTCTCCAACTGACGATATCGCTTCTGTCTATTAAAATCGATTGCCTATTATGTTTTTTCCACCGAAGACCCATTTTTTAAAATAATTTTCAAAGCGTATTTCTACACATAAATGGGTAGTCCTGGTCTTTTCGGATTGAGGATCAAACTCTTTCCAGCGTGGGAATTTCTTTTTTTAAAAAGAAACTATAAACTTTGTGGCGTTATTCTCTGCATTGAAACGTCGTCCAGCTGAAGTTTTGGTCGTTCTGGAGAAGTTTTTGGAGGTTTGACGCCAACACTTTTTTCTTCTTTTAAAAGTTTATATATTGCTGTTTTCCCAACGTTAAGCATATCTGCTGGAAATTGCACTGCATTGTCAACAATTAAATCCACATTCTATTAATAGAATCGTAGCAGCTAAGAATTTTTTTTTTTTTTTCATTTACTGTACATGAACCGACTCTAGCGCGTTCAGGCAATTTTTGAAATTTCTCTATATTTAATTAACAAAACACTGACACTTTACACTTTGACTAGTTTCGCTGAGAAACAAACACTCATAAATAAGTGTACTATTCCAATATAGGCACCCATAAAGGCATAATAACCAAATAATTAGCAAATAGGGAACAAGGATTAGGTAAAAAAAGGAATAAAATAATTAGGTAGTAGAGGAAATTAAAGTCGTACTTGTTATATTTCACAATTCTACATGTCATTAAAATAAAAATTGACAGATGATGGGTTATTTTGGTCCTTAACTTACAGGTATTGGCCAAAGGTACAAATAAATTACAGGTGTGATAATAGAGGTATTTACATCTAAGTAATAAAATTAAGAAAATGATATTATGTATATAATAATGGGTTTTTTCGTTCGTAATTATTGACAGTGTTTATTGCATATTTATCTTAATTTATTAGGATATTTAATATTAGATTGGCACCTGAAGGTATTTCAATTTTATTGTTAACAACATTACATCGATTCACGGCTTTTTTTATTGCTAATGTTTCTAATAGGTTGAGTTTTCTACCCTTGTGTTGAGTATTTATCGGCTTTATTTTGTTGGATATTGAGTGGTTATTTATTATACAGTGGTCCGCTATTCCTGTTTTATTTTGTTTTTTAAAATGGATGTTTTATGTTCTTTAAGCCTGGTTTTAAAGTTTCTACCTGTTTGACCTATATATATTGCATCACAGTCATCACATTGTATTTGGTAGACCCCGCTATGTGTTAATTTGTCTTTATTTTCAATTTTTGAATTAGCTATGTATTTACCTAGGTTATTTTTATTGACTTGTATGGGGATAAGTTTATGGTTTTTGAGTTTTTTAAAGATTTTTTGGCTTGTGTGACCTGTATATCTGATTGAATTGTATTTCGCGTTCGATGGAAGGGGACGTCCTCGGTAGAGTAGTTTTTGTGTTTTTTGTCTGAGTTTTTTCTTTAGTATTTTGCTTATGAGTGTTGTTGTATAGTCGCTGTTTAAGGCTATAGTTTGTATTATGTCTAATTCTCTATTATATGAAGTTTATAAAAGTGGGATGTTGACTTCTTTTAAGTGTCTCAACCCTTTAATAAATAGACCACAGTAACATAGTTTCCCGTGGCCGAGCTGTTTATGCTATAATCCAATACCACAGATGTCAAAAAGTGACAAACAGCTTCCAAATAGAACTTGTGCGTCTGTCGTGGTCGTCGTCGTCGTCGTCGTCGTGGTGTTAAATATACATTTTTTTTTAAAGTGGCACTACATGCTTTAGGTAGTGCAATAAAATTTGAACAAACATGGTGTTTTGATAAAATGATATAAAACGTCAAAATCGCATTTTCCCAATTTACCTGCATATTTCGATAGGGATGGAACAAGACGATTAAATCCACTTAAACTTTCTGATTTTGTAAAGAATTTTCAACAGTAATATACCGATAGAGGAGGCGTCTTATCAACAGTAATATACCGATAGAGGAGGCGTCTTATCGGTAATACCGATGTTTTTAACAAGAAATCGATTTTTTGACAAATTTTTACGAAATGTAATTTTTACTTATAATCTGATATGATCCCGAGAGCTTTAGCTCGAGGGTCTTATCTTTGATTATAAGTAAAAATTACATTGAGTGAAAATTTTCTTGGAAAATCGAGTTTCGAGTGAAAAACGAACGTATGAAGATAAGAAACCGCCTCTAGAGGTGTATTTTATTGGATAATTTACTGAACATAAAAATGAAGGCCGTCTGATAAAGGTAAATATACAAGTTAGAGGTGTTACTAATTTTTTATTTAAGTAAAAAAGCTACAAGCGTCTTTTCGAAAGCGTCTTTTCGAGCTAGCGGTAGTCTTATCGGGTAAGACGACCGTTACCAAGGTGGTTGCTATGAAAATGAGCGTTTTGATTGGTTCAATAAAATTGAGGTGAATTATCGTCTTCTAAATTGTATAGTTTTTAGGCAAGACCGGAAAATAAAAAGATTTTTTTTTTTATTTTCTGAAAATTCAAAAATGCTCATGTTTGATATTTACTAATTCTGAAACGACATGTTTCATCGAAATTCGGATTGGAACGTCAAACTTTTTCAAATAGTTTCTTTTTACTGTACCTAATTATTTAGAAATTGTAGATTTTTGAGAAAAACTAAAAATGTCAAATTTTTAAAACCTAAGAACAAGACACAAATTGTCAGACAAATAATAGGGGTTCTCGGCTAAAAATATCTAATTATGAAAGGAATGAGACACTGAACAGACATAATCGATGAAGGTAATTTAGGAACCCCCGTATTTCCGAAAGGGTTGAAAATAAATATCAATAACTATATGTTTTTGAAACCGGATCGCGAAATGCAATTCACTTATGTGGATATTGATGAGGGTTGCCATTTGCAATAATTAAAAATGGGCTCGTATCTGCCACTTTTGATTATAGCAGAAATAGCTTTTCCACGGGAAATTATTTTACTGTGAAAAAAATTGGGGTTTTCCGCTTATTTAAAGTGATGAGACACTCAAAAGACAAAATCGACGAAGACAATTTATTCCGAAACGACTGAAAAAAAATATCAATAACTATACGTTCTTGAAATCGAATGGCGAAATCCAATTCACTCATGTGGTCATTAATGAGGAATGGCATTTAAAAAAATTAAAAATGGCGCCTTATTTGTCAAATTTGTGAACCAATATATTTCTTGACGTTAAATTTGGCTCCCTTAATTATTGAGAAATTCGGTTTTTATTATAGACAGCAACAGGAAAATCAAAAAAAAAAAAGACAAACTATGAGGAGGAAGAAAAGAGCACGAGAGAAAAATGCTAGAGCTCCTGGAAACAAACAATACAAACAACAGAACTAGAAGTTTTTTCCAGGAAGTCAGAAACATAAAAGGAGGCTTCAAACCTAGAACATGCACTACCCTGAAAAACCAAACGGGAAATCTATTGACCAACGAGACAGAAGTGATTGAGACGTGGAGAAAATATTTCGACAAGCTACTCAATGTAGAATTGGAAGGACAAGGAAGTGAACGCAGTTTTCACACAGCGGAACCATTAGTTTTAGAACCATCGATTGACGAAGTCTCGAAAGCCATAAACCGACTTAAAAATAATAAGGCTCCAGGTAGTGACAAAATCCCATCGGAATGCCTCAAGAGTGGGGGCCATGTCCTACAACAACAGCTCCACATCCTGATAGGTCAAACATGGAAAGAAGAAATAATACCAACCGGCTGGAAACAGAGCATCATAATCCCTATACATAAGAAAGGAGATAAACTGTCTTGCTCAAACTACCGTGGGATATCCCTGATCAATACCGGATATAAGGTTATGTCACTCATCCTGCTGGAAAGGTTAACTCCCTATGTTGAGTGTCAAATAGGCGACTATCAATGTGGTTTCAGGAAAAACCGCTCCACTGTGGATCAGATATTTACGATTCGACAACTAATGTAGAAATGTTGGGAGTTCAACAAAGCCCTCCACCAGCTGTTTATTGATTTTAAACAAGCATACGACAGCATTCTAAGAGTCGAACTATGGAATGCAATGATGGAACTTGGAATACCCAAAAAACTCATTAACATCACAAAGGCGTGTGTTGAGGGATCGTCTAGAACTGTAAGAATTGGAGAGAAAATCTCGACTTTCTTTCCCAAAAGCAATGGACTTAAACAGGGCGATGCTATGTCCCCGCTCCTGTTTAACATAGCACTCGAAAAAATCGTACGAGAGGCACAAACCAGAACACTGTTGTTTGGGGGACGGGGACCTCGCCTCATTCTAGCCTTTGCGGATGATATAGACATCGTGGGAAATACGACCATTGACGTTAAGGAGGATTTTTTCAAATTGGAAGATGCTGCGAAGAATGTTGGTCTGAGGATCAACGAAGCGAAAACAAAATATATGACCACAATAAGGATTGAACAAAGGGATAGAATCGGACAGAACGTTACAATGGACCAATATAATTTTGAAAGGGTCCATCAATTTAAGTATCTAGGGGTTACGATAACGTCAAACAACAACATGACTAATAAAATTACTGCCAGAATACAGAGTGGCAATCGCTGCTGGTATGCAGTACAAAAAATTATAAGGTCTAAGAATATATCTCGCAAGACCAAGGTAAAAATTTACCAAACCTTGATCAGACCTATTGTGACATATGCATGCGAAACGTGGACCCTGACAAAGCAAAATGAGAACCGATTAAGAATAGCAGAGAGAAAGTTCTTAAGGGGCATATATGGACCAATAAAGGACGAAGAAACACAATTCCGTATCAGAACCAACGCAGAACTTAAAGATATATATCGACGACCTGATATTGCCAATGTGGTAAAAGCGGAAAGACTCAGATGGGCCGGCCACGTTAAAAGACAGGAACACGATCGTATGGTGAAATTGGTATGGGAGCAAGCACCAGTCAACAAACGTCCGTTAGGAAGACCAAGATTGTGCTGGAGAGATAATGTGTCAGCGGATCTGCAAATCCTAAACATCGTCAAACCGGAGCAGATGATGATGGATAAAGAGCGATGGAGGCAAATTGTAAAGTCAGCCAAGACCCACCCAGGGTTGTGACTACAGAGAGAGAGAGAGAACAGGAAAATCGCCAATCCAGGTGAGACACTTAAAAAAATGTCCCTCTACATGATCTGTAGGATATTGCAGGGCGCCTCTGCTTAAGTTAATTATGACTGTTATAAGATTAAGATAGATGCACAGAATCAAACAAGTAAAATAACAGTTTATTGTATGAAAAGCAGGAAATGACCATTCCGTTCTTGTTTTACACTATACTTTTTCTACGACTGTTATAATATAGGTACAGGGTTTTTCCGTATATTTTGGAGCACCACTAGAGCCTTTATTTTAAGTGCTAGAAAAAACTATAAATTACGAAAGTTGAATTATTTTTCCTGAACCGTCAAAATTTGTCATCCGATTAAACAAATGAACATCGTAAATTTATTTAAGACACTAAATTTTTTTTACTAAATGAAACAGCCTGTATATTACTAAATATTTTAATAGGTCTTTCCTTTTGAAAGGTATATATGTTTACTATAATCGCTTCAGTGGTTTTTGAAATATTTAATTCATAATAATCATGCCGCCAGGGTGACACCATATCACCAAAACTGTTTACATTGGCTCTGGAAGAAGTCTTTAAACCACTACAATGGCCGGGAAAAGATCTGAAAATCGATGGATTGTATCTTAGCAATTTACGATTTGCGGATGACATAGTCCTCATCTCAGAAGACCCATTACGAGTTGAGAATAATGCTGGAGCAGCTAAACGAGGCATCTAAAGCTATAGGTTTAAAAATGAACACTGCAAATAACAAAATCATGAGTCCAGAACAACTACATGTATCCCTAGATAATAGCATAATCGAAAATGTCACCGAATATGTATACCTCGCTCACACCATTAGATTGGGGAAAGAAAACCAAAGAGCAGAAATATCAAGAAGAATCGGACTTTCTTGGGCCGCCTTTGGCAAACTCCAACATATCCTTAAAAATGAGGAAATCCCTATAAACCTAAAACGTAAGTTATATGACACATGTATTCTGCCCGTGGCTACTTATGGCCTCGAAACAATAGCCATCACAAAACAAAGTGCAAACAGATTAAGACGAACACAGAGAGCGATGAAGCGCGCTATGCTGGGTGTATCCTTGCGAGATAGAATAAGAAGCGAAACAATCAGAAGGAGAACGCGGATGGCTGACGTCATATCACGTATGGCAGAGCTAAAGTGGCGTTGAGTAGGTCATGTTGCGAGACAGCAAGACGAGAAATGGACTATCAAGGTGACACAGTGGAGACCCAGGGAGACCAAGCGAAGCAGAGGTAGACCATAGAGACGCTGGATAGACGACCTTGTGGAAGTGGTGGGAAAAAAACTGGTCCCGAACTGCCTCTTCAAAATGTAACGCATGAATCGATCAAAGTAAACCAAAGATAGTTATTATCTTGAAGACAAACTTGCATCCCAAATGCTATTACCTGACGAGAAACTTACCTTTTGTTTACTGAATGTCTATGGTTACTGCGCGTTATGTTGTAGCAATTTTAAAATTGCCACTGTTGACTTTGTGGGGAATGTTAGACTAAGCTTTGATTCTTACAGTCACATTTCACAAAATGCATGTTTTATAGATATTGGATTCAAAAATTGTTTATTAAGTTTATCATCTTTGTTTACAGAACATTAGTCAAAATAGGTGGCGAACGCACTACTTCTGCTTTTCTGTTGGTTGTGACACCAGGCGCCGCAAATAGGTTGGCCATGTATTTCTGTTTCTGTTTCCCGTCAAGTCGTAGAACGCCCATTTTTTACTTTGGCAATTTCGTGTATAAACAAAGTTGTTTGGAATTATTTTCTTTATTTCGTTATTTAATTTATGTTCGGATAAAGGCCAAAGACTCTCATATCGTTTGGATCTTTTGTAGTGTCCCTGTTTCCTTTTTTTTGTTGGTATTAGGTTAAGTTGGCAAACTTTGTGTCGCTTCCTGAAAAATCGTTCGGACAAGAAGGTCGAGCCAGCCGCTGTTAGGCTATTTTGCTTTTCTGGCAAAAGGCCACGAGGTCCCACTCCCCTTATAGAGGTAAGCTCCTTTAATTTCTTTTGTTTCTTGGTTTGTTGTTTGTGGGTAGTCAGTGGGCAATTTTCCTTTTGGTTATTTTTAAGGGCTTGGGTTGTTTTGAGTTTTCACCATACACTAGTGGACGAAAGTAAAGCAACAAAGTGCTTTTATTTCTTTGAATTTAAAAAATTAATTATATCATTGTTATCCCCAGCTAATTTTAATGAAATATTATCCCCACAATATTAGTAATTTTTCAGAATATTTTGGTACACTTTAAACAAAATAAAGGTAGAGAAATATTTATAATTATGAAAATCGACGAAATGAAGTGCGACAAAAGTAAGGCAACAAATTGTGTCAACAGTGTTTTATTTCACATATTACGATAAAAAAAACATTAAACACATTTAATAATTACAATAGCTAGAAGTAATATGTTAATAATTAATAGAATATCCATTATTTTTTATTACTTGCCGACAACGTCGCGGCATTGAGGCAATCAATTTTTGAACAGTATTTTCGGGAAGGTTTTTCCAAACTTTATTGGTTTTACTTACCAATGATTGTTTATTTGGAAATAATTGTGTACGAATTCCACGTTCAACTTCTTTTCATAGACTTTCAATGGGGTTAAGGTCTGGGGGATTGTGCCGGCCACTGCAAAACCCGAACGTTACTTGTTTGAAACCACTCTTGAACGATTGGTGAAGAGTGTTTTGGATCGCTATCCTGTTGGAAAATAAAACGCAACGGCACTTCCCACTCTGCATAAGGCAACATTACATTTTGCATTATATCTCTATAGACAAATCGACCCATGGTGTCATTAATGAAGTTTAAAGGACCAACCCCATTCCATGACAAACAACCCCATAGAAAAACACTGCCTTTGCCATGTTCAACTGTGGGTGTTACTTATTTGGGATTAAACCTTGTGTTAACTGGCCGTCTTACACGCTATATTCCATCAGAATTGAAAATTTTATAACGCGTTTCATCGCTAAATAAAACTTTTTTCCACTCGTCTACTGACCAATTTAAATGTCGACGTGGAAATTCAAGCCTAGCCACTCTATATCTTGCCGAAATAAGGGGCTTTTTAGCAGGGCGTCTACTAAATAACTTTGCGTCTACAAACCTTCTTTGAACTGTCCGTGGATTAACCAAAATTTCGGGAATTTCAGCAATAATTCTAGGTGCAGACACCCAAGGATCGTTTTGAGATATTCTTTTAATGCGTCTGTCTGCCCAAATTGTTGTTTTTCTCGGCCTTCCCGATTTCGGTAGATTCTCTAAATGTCCCCTTTGAATGTAACTTGAAATTATCTTGGATACGCTATATCTTGGTAAAACAAACCGTCTTGAACATGTGGCTTGTATTGTACCTTCCATGTGTATTTACTACTCTCTGCTTTAATTCTTTTGATATTGGAATACCACTTGGCATGATTAATCCAGTACAGAAATATTAATTAAACATAAAATAAACTCTGCAAAAATATTTTAACCTTTACTTTCACCAAAACCCTTCTTTTTAAGGAAAATATTAAAATGTTGCTTTACTTTTGATGCATTACAATACTTTATTTGAAAGTTTACGTCAATATTAGTTCATTTGTTTTGATTGTTGAAAAAAGCTGTTGCCGCCGATTACAGCAGCCTACTTTGATATTCAAGACATGATGTATTTAAATACGATATCATGCATTTAATATTATAAAATTGAGGTTTCTTTCATTTCTCGAAAGTGTTGCTCTACTTTCGTCCGATAGTGTATGTAAGGTAAAGGAACCACATATACTCTAACCGGGGACATTAAGCCTACGAGCCACCTTAGGCGTGCTTCCAAGCGTTTTTAATCAAGTTAAAGTCCACCTGCCCAGCTGAAGGAGCTGCCGCAGCAGAAGCGAGCGGGCTGGTATAGTCGCCCAGACTTTTTTTGATAAAACAATTAACTTCGTTGCGTATTTTCATTACTTCAATTATTCAAAATCAATTTAAATACTCTTCTAATAGACATTAATTTAATCTACCCTTTTTAAAATTTAAAATATTTTTTTTTAATGGAAGGCTATCCTGGCAAGAGGTAACGCTCTTATAACCGTACTTCCTTAAAAGATTTAAAAGGTTCTAAAACCTTCGTAGGTTATACCTCATTTTATTTTAAATCCTTACGTCCGGAAAGGCTGTCTCTTAATTCATTATTTTTTAAGTCAGTACTAAATTTGAATTTTCTTTTAACACGTAAACTTAACAAACCCTTTTGTTATCGAGTAACCTTTTTTTTTATTTAAAAAAAAACTTTTAAAAGTTTTATTTATGGCAAAGATTTCCAATAATAATAACATTCGGTATATTTTTCCTGTTTTAAACTTCTCTTAAACCAGGTGGCGTCAAAGGCAAATCAACGACAAAGGAAAGGTGTAAGTGTAACGGACCACGACCTAGTGCCTCTACATAAAGCCTATTCTATACGAGCCACAAAAACGCGACCGATTAGACGCTCAGTCGCTTGAAAATTTTGCCCATTCTATACGAGCGTGTTGACGCCGCGCCTTTGCAGCGAGTCTAACCGGCGAGTGAAACGCGACCCATTCTAGACTAGCGACAAAACGCCTCATATTTGCTATGTATCCCGTACAAGTTGGGTGTATCGCTGTTCACCAATTAACGTTATTAAGTTTTTTGGCCAAAAAACGTAAAAAAAGACGTTGGTGGGTACACCCGGTTGGTGCTAATCGCCTGACCTTAGGGGTGTTTCATCTTAGCTTTGCAGAACATCGGAGATATCCTGAGAAGTTTTTTCAGTACTACCGGATTAGAATATTCCTTACTTTTAACATCATAGAGAGGAGGTTGACCCTCGATTTCACAAATAAATCGTTCCGTTTCAAACATCTTGTTTGCAAAGATACCAAGCACAACAATTACAGAACTCAAAAATTTAACAACAATGATCTGCACTACTAGTCGTGGACTGCTGAAGGACAAATCGGCTCGGCCGGCCAGACGCTTGCAAGTTGCTACATGTAGAATGAAACGCCGGTCTACGGCGCGCGACTTTTACGCAACCTCTTGCGTTCAACACGCCGGCACGCCAACGACGCGTCCACACGCGACCGCAAAGTTGCCCGTATAGTATGCCCAATTAACACTCTGTGGTTCTGTTACACACGCGTGTCGCTCGCAGGCAAACGGTCGCGTTTTTGTGGCTCGTATAGAATAGGCCTAAGACTACCAACTGCAGATATTGACAACCTGTTGTCTATGACAAAAGGTTGCCACTGTCATAATGTTTCAAAGAAACATAATTAATTCAAATTAAATATTTCACCACCACTGAAGCGATTAGAGTAAACATATACAGTGTGTATCAGCCAAATGGAATAAATTCGATAATAAATACATGGGGGCGTCCCCGGAAAAATGCTCGGACACGTCGATTGGTATTCCTAGTTGCGCTTTTTTTTCAATAAAAACTTTTTATACAGGGTGTGTCATGTAGCAGTGGCCAATACCAACTTTCTTATTTTAAATACAACACCCTATATATTATTTAATTTTTGGATTCTTCAGAAAATTTTAGACATATTTCGTGTACAATATCCTATACCTATCTTTAACGGTTTCGGAAATATTAGGTGTTTTCAGATTTATTGCAAAAATTAACAACACACTAAAAAACTAATAAGTAATACTGTTTATTTCTCGATAATGCAAAAAACAAAAAAAAAAACATTAATATAGGAGATGTTGAAAATGCTCGCCGCGAACGTATTGACAACATCCTAATCTTAAATAGAAATTTCTTCTAACATCTCAAGCGTGACCGATCTAATCGGAAGCGGTATTCGTCTTCTTAAGTCAGCTAAGTCAAGGGGTTTAGTTTTGTATACAATATTTTTGACATAACCCCGTAAGAAGAAGTCTAATGGCGTCAGATCAGGGAATCGTGCTGACCATTCCATCGATCCACGCCTCCTTATTCACCGATTTGGAAATACTCGGTTGAGGTACTGCCGGACAATGATTTGGTAATGGGGCGGTGCTCCATCTTGCTGAAACCATATCATATTCGCTGGAAGTTGTGGGTTTGCTGGATCAGGATATAAGTTTGTCAAAGTTGGCAAGACATTATTTTGGAGCAGTCCTAAATAATTATCGCAATTTAAATTGCTATTAATGAAAAAGGGACCTATGATATGATCTTTAACAATTCCTGCCCAAACATTAACATTTTCAGGATATTGCGTATGTTCTTCTCTTATCCATTGAGGATTTTCCCTAGACCAATAGCGGCAATTCTGACGATTAGCATGACCGTGAAGTGTAAAGGTGGACTCATCAAAAAACAAAACATGTTCTAATTGGATCACATTGTTATCTAACATTAACATCATTTGTTCACAAAAATACGTTCGCCTATCAAAATCGTCTTCCATGCGCTCATAAGTAGGTATCATTTTATAGGGATGCATTTTATTTTCTTGTAATGTTCAAATAATCGATGAATGGCACACATCGAATATTGGGGCTGTTCTTCGACTAGAAGTACGTGGGTTTTCCTGAAAGTCAAGCATAACATTTAATTTGGTATCATCACTTATTGCATTGGCAGCTACTGTTTTTTATCTGCTTTACATGTCCAAGCTGGCGAAACTGCTTTTCTATTTTACTAATTGTCCCTTGAGTTATAGGCAGCAAATTTGTAAATTTTTCATGAAATAGGCGAGCAACTTCCATTTGTGTCCGTGTTATATCTTCATGACCAATCATCTGTAGAATTGTTATTCTGTGCATTTCTGTTAAATAAACCATTTTTCTGATATGCAGTTAATGAAATTCAAACGACTATAACACTGACAACTACTGTCATGCAGACAGACAACAATTTGCTAAGGTCAGGCGTTTTAAACGTAAGTAAACAAACCTATTTATACCTTTTTTTTATTTCATATATACATTATCAAGAAATAAACAGTATTACTTATTGGTTTTTAAAGTGTTGTTAATTTTTGCAATAAATCTGAAAACACTTAATATTTCCGAAACAGTTGAAGATAGGTATAGGATATTGTACATGAAATATGTCTTAAATTTTCTGGAGAATCCAAAAATTGAATAATATACAGGGTGTAACTAAATAAGTGTAAAACATTTAAGGGGCTGATTCCTCATCGAAAAAAAGATAGGATCTTTCATATAAACAAACTTTATTGGAGCATCCCTTATTAAGATACAGCCCCTTAATGGGGGTACATAAAATTTGTTTAACAATTTTTTTCACAAGCACTAAAAAAGTTACAATATTGAAATAAACCTGACATTTTCTACTACCAAAAAGACACTTAGCCAGTAATTTATTTGGTTTACCCCATGGTTGTAAGGGGTGGAAAACGCAACCCCTAAAATTTATTTCCAATGCAACTTTTTGCCTTATTATTTGTTTACCATTTAAAAATTAATTTCCGATTTCTACATGTTGTATGTTTTCTTATTAATAAATTAGTTTTGTTTGTTCCCCTTTCATCATTTAATGCAGGTAGTAACTACAAAATAACAATAAACTCAGTTCGCATTTATGACGATATATCTCTGTAGTTGTTCGTAAAATAATTTTTTGCTGCGAACTGGTTTATTTTGGGCAAAAAATTCAAGAGATATTTTTTGTTTAGAATGAAACAGGCTATCGGAAATTAATTTTTAAATGGTAAACAAACAATAAGGCAAAAAGTTGCATTGGAAATAAATTTTAGGGGTTGCGTTTTCCACCCCTTACAACCATGGGGTAAACCATATAAATTACTGGCTAAGTGTCTTTTTGGTAGTAGAAAATGTCAGGTTAATTTCAATATTGTAACTTTTTTAGTGCTTGTGAAAAAAATTGTTAAACAAATTTTATGTACCCCCTTTAAGGGACTGTATCTTAATAAGGGATGCTCCAATAAAGTTTGTTTATATGAAAGATCCTATCTTTTTTTCGATGAGGAATCACCCCCTTAAATGTTTTCCACTTATTTAGTTACACCCTGTATAGGGTATTGCATTTAATATAAGAAAGTTAGTATTGGCCACTATTACATGACACATCCTGTATAAAAAAATTTATTGAAAAAAATGCGCAACTAGAAATACCAATCGACGTGTTCGAGCGTTATTTGGGACACGCCCCCATGTATTTATTATCTAATTTATTCCATTTGGCTGATACACACTGTATATTTTTCAAAACAGTAATTGCCAAAAAAGGATTCCCCTTCTTTCGCGTGGTTAGGCAACTTTATCTCTATCTGGCACAAATCAACAACAGACAGATCATCTTCGTCTGAAAATCTAAAACTATTTTTGACAATTTTGACCCACCAGCTGGTCTTAAAAATTTTCTATAAACTGAATTTCATTTCCTTCAGACGAAATTTCCTTAACTCTTCCAACGTACGAAACACCTGGTCTTTTTTTATTTGTGAATTAAACTTAATTAACAGATATTCTCCAACTGTATAATTTGTGTTGTTTTAACACATTAAACTTATTCCATTCTGAATCGGAATCATGCAAAGAAATGTTATCATCCATGCTGGAAGAAATGCTCTTAGAGTATGTTGAACGTAGGTTTATGGCAGTGGATGTAGAGGGTTGTTGTACGTCAAATCAATTTCCAAATTATCACCTTTCGTTTTTGAAAGATCTGCATTAGCTTTTGTATCGCTGACACCTTTTCCTGGAACAACATCCAATTTCTTTTTTCGTTGAACCTGTCTTTTGCTTCGCTCTGACTGGGATATCTAGTTTTTTTGTAGAAAATCCGCACAATTTTTATTTAGAGTCTCTTTGTTTACAGGCTGTTTTGTCTAATTTGGCAGTTTTCTTAAAACCTCTTCTTTACTTAATGGATATATTCCTGTAGCTTTAAAACCGGCAATTAAATTTTCAGTGATTTCTTACACATCTGTAGGAATGAGGACTCATTTTATATGCAATTGAATCAAAGACCATAGTTTTAGTGGAATATCTGTTTCGTTCTTATGGGAAATTTCTATATTTTATTTGTTCGAAGATAAATTGCAGGCCTTGTGCTAAAATGTCATTGTCAACTTTTAATTTTTTTGACAAACTTACCGAAACGAACTGTTGGAAAATCTGCCGAATAAAATTGTCCTCTACATAACGAGGCACGAGGCTTATATACTGTTATTTTTCCCATGGATAAAAGTGTCACGATGCATAGCATTTTCCCGTTTTTGGCGACATTTGCCACATTTTGGAAAACAAAGCTCGCGCACTCTTGAGTTATTTAGATAGTTACCTTGACAATCAACAACATAACAATCATTACAAGTTAAGACACTGTTTAAAACCGATAATGCATTGAACACAAACAAATCTGTCGATTTGCTGGAAAAAAGCCCGCAAAGTAATACTGACAGATGGTGCAACGTTGCCAGTTTGTCTTTAGCGTTTCGCCTAACTAGCAAAACTCGCTTGAGCACATTGTCCTTATAATGTAGGCGTTGTTGATTCCATGCGATTTACCAATGACCAGCGGAACATGCCAGTGCAAGTGGATGAAATATACGGATCTTTAGGATCTGACAATCGCGAGATCCGCGACGCGCCACTCGAATCGCGCCTTAATCGCCTCATTTCGGCGGACCCTAATCGAATAGCATTTACATTTTCCCTAATTGAATAGCAATTACATTTTTTAGTGCTCAGTTGAAGTTGATTATTCAAAGGTAAAGGCCATGATCAAAGGTGGCACTGAAAAAACCTACAGATCAAATCAGCTGACAATTGGTAAGTTTTGATTCGGTAATATATATTATTTCGATCATAGTCATCTACGATGTGAGTAAGCGTGTGAGGATTACGAATATGACTCTCTGAGTTAGCAGTTTAAAATTCTAAAAGCTTTAGCCTTCTTTAAATAATTATACCAATGCGTTTCGGTCGCCTTAAGGCAGCATTTCTCAACCTTTTAGTATTTGTGACCCAATTTTTAATCACAATTCTAATCGCCCCCCTACCCTCATACAATAATTTTTACTGAAATCATGCTATAATTGTAATATTAGTTTATATTTAATTTAATTGTATTTTGACGCTAGAGCTACAGTATGAACTTGATAACAAACAACAAAAATTACCACAAATAGCTAAATTTATTTATATTCGGGAACACTGATCCGCTGCATTGATAAAACCAGAAGCGATACCTCTCTATTACTCTCTTTCTTACGTCAGATATTCTCTCGACTTCCCGATACGCTCCGATCTGTCTCGAACAAACGTCTGCGCAGCGTGTATAAACGCTGCATCTTGTTCAGCTCCAGCCGCGATGTTCCCTGCTCAGACTCAGTGAAATATCTCGGTATCACCCTAGACAAAACCCTCCGCTGGCAGCCTCAAATCCAAGGCAACCTCAATAAAGCCAGAATGACATACTCTCTTCTATACTCCCTCCTCAACCGCCACAGCACCCTAAGCCACAAAAATAAAATCCACCTCATCAAAGCCATCATCAGACCCGCCTTCACATACGATTCAGTGGCGTGGGGTTACGCAGCCCCCTCCCACATAAACCGCCTTCAAGGCCTTGAAAATCATTACATTTGCACCGCCATGAATATCCCATGGTTCATCCGTAACGTAGACCTACACCGCGACATCAAACACACACCCCTTTCCCAGTTTCTCCGCGAGAGAAACACGAAGATTCTAACTTCGGCCCCAGAACACCCAAACCCCCTTATCAGACAAGCTTCCAATTATGACATCAATGCCCCGTACCGTCATAAACGTCCTCGTCACCAACTTCTCTAGGTGCGCCAAGCAGCACCACCCACCCACCAAAGCCCTCCCCCGATACACCTCCCAAAACCACCGCTCTCTTAGATTCCAGAGTAAAAGTACCTTTAGTACTTTTTGGTGACACCCTGCGGAACTGGACCCCAGGGGGCGTGGAAGGAAGTCTGGAAGGAGTCATTGAGACCCTGAGCAAATGAGCTCAGGGCCACAAGGACTTCCGCCAGATGGGCTCACCTCTCCGCGTGTGTGTGTGTGTGTGTGCTCCGGCCAGTCTCAGTAGAGTTGATCCTCGTGTGCAGTGAATGTGTATGTTATCATTTGAGTGGTATCTGCAATCAACGATATTCAAGTAGCTCGTAGAAATATACAGAATCATTGACAAATATTTAAGTGGGCGTATGCAAGCATTAGACGATAGTGAAGCATCAACAAGTGCAGAGACGAGAGTGGTTCCTAAGATAAAATCAAGACAATATTCTCAAGAATATTTAAATTTTTGGTTTACCGGTACTGAAGTAAATAAAAAAGAAAGATCCCTGCGTGTCATTTGCCCAAAAGTTTGGCGGCAGACAGCATAAAACCTAATAAACTTATACGTCATTTGGAAACGATTCATAGTGAGTACGTTGGCAAACCCGCAGAATTCTTCGAATTAAAATTAAATTCAAATGAAAAGCAAATATCAGTTTTTAAAAAAACTATGAAAAAGTTTTTCTTGCTTCTTACAAAGTTTCAGATCAGATAGCCAGAAGTAAAAAGCCTCATGCCATTGGTGACGAGCTTATTCTGCCAGCTGCAATTGAGATCGTACAATCTATGTTGGATGATACTTTTGCCAAACAATTGCGGTCCATACTTCTATCAAATGATACTGTTGCTCATCGAATTGTGGATATAGCTGAAGATATATAGCATCAGCTTTTCGAGCGTGACAATTTTTTTACAATTTAGCTTGATGAGACAACAGATAGCAACAAAGATTCTCATTTAATTACCTATGTTGGATTTTGTGATGGTATATCGGCAGTAGAAGAACTACTATTCTGCAAGCCAATAGAACTGAAAGCAATAGCACTTGCAATAATTGCTATCTTAAAGGATTTTCTGAACGAGGAAAACATAGAGTGGAAAAATTGCGTCGGAATATGCACCAATGGTGTTCGTACAATATCTGGAAGTTTCCAAAGTGTACAAGTACTGCGTTCTGCAATACGATATTTTTCCTCGATCCGCTCCCCTGGCGTTCTTTTATGTCTTCTTGCGATTGCGAAGTAGATCTTAGCTCGTTCTTTTTCCACCTCTGGGAAGCTGTCGAGTGAAATCTTTCCCTTCGATTTCTCGGAGAGAGCTCGCAGATCTACTTGAAAGTTGTTGGTGAGGATGATGGTTTAATAACGTCACATTTTGATTTGTTTGCGTTAAAATACATTTTTTTCTCTAATCTGCCATTATCTGTTTGTAGTATTTGATTTGATAATAATTTATATAAAGAAGAACGATGAGAACAAAAAATAACAAAAACCAAAAACAATATAACCCTAAAAGTTCGTGGACGTTTGAAATGGCGCCCAAATTTTAAAATGTTTCTCTTGATCGTTCTTTATTTTTCCATGCTCGATGTTATTGCTGACAGATCTCGAACCACGTGATTCTAGATCTACTCTTCTTTGATCTTATCTCCGAGGTAATTGCAGAACGCAGCAAAGCAATTGTAAAAGAAAAATCTCCACAGTATACCTCGACACGTTGCATGACCCACAGAGAAGTTCTGTAAATTATATTAAAATGATACCCCTAAAGTCAAGAATTTCTTCTGCACTTTATAAAGTCATGGATGCAGTACATTCAGCATTACTATTTTATTGCGAGGCAAGGTGGATATCACGTGGTACATTTCTGCAACATGTGTATGAATTAAGAGATGAATAGAAGAGGGAAACCGACCAGAAGCCGAGATGATTAAATTGTGATGAAACTAAGCTACATGGTCGTCATATTCGAGAAATTAAATACCTTAAATCTTCAGCTCCAAGGAGCAAATCCACATATGTTGGATTCGAGTGATAAAGTTAATGCTTTTTGTAGAAAATTGGAATTGTGCAGCAGAAATGTAAAGCAAAAAAAAAACTAAACATGTTTGCAAATGTGGACAAATGTGTTGAAACTCATAAGGCTAAAGAGCAACACGGAAAATTGTTTCCGTAACCATTACAAATCATTTAACCATGCTGGCAAAGACATTTAAAAAGTATTTTCTTGCTGACTTCAACTTGATAGCAAGTTACGAGTGGGTTAGGGACCCATTTCAAAATACTCACGAAGGTCTCTCAACTACCGAAGAAAAAGTTTTTATATACTTCATTGTTAGTGGCGGGATCAAAAGACAAATTAGTAATAAAGCACTTGTTGAATTTTGGGCAAGATTAGATGATGAGTTTTCTGCACTGAAAACAAAAGCACTTCGTATACTATTACCATTTTCAATATCCTACCTTGGCGAAACCGGATTTTCTGCTAAATATAGGAAAGAGCTTAGAGTGTTAATTTCTAATATTAGACCTTTTTTCAAAAAAATTTGCTTTGCAAGACAGGCCCGAGGGAGTCACTAGTAAATTAATTATTAAATTAATACATAGTTCGGTACTGATACAATTCTTTCAGTAAAGTAAATACATTTTTTAATAATATACTTTTATCTGTGACGGGAAAAAAGTTTGACATTTTATCTCTGTTGACAGGTAACAAAATGACACTTTTTATGAAATAACTTTTTTCCCCGGGAAAGAAATTATTACTTTTTCCCGGATATAATATACACGCAGAAGTAAAGGTAGATATTTAATTTTAGAATATTTTATTATACAAAAAGTTTACATTTTCTTTATATTAAAAGTACAATTATTAAATGTACATTGCATGAATGACATGTTCCTTCTACTATTCGGTACAATAGTCGAATTTTCTGGTGTTGAAATTATATTTTTTTCTGCCATGGACATAACTGCCGTTGATGTACCTGGTCGCAAATCAAGTGTTATCTGAGCACTGCCACACGTTGTAAACACTTTATTAGCTATTTCTGTCCCGTGTGCAACCGATTCATTAACATAACCTTCAGCGCCCGTTGATGACTTCCAACCGCCATGTTTTTTTAGTGTCATCAAGTCTCCCCCAGATTCAAGTCTCCCCCAGATTTAACTAAAAGTCTAGCAGACGATCTTCGAAATGAATGACCTGTATATAAGTTAACATTTTCAAGTTGAAGAAAATTAGCTACTGTTTGAGGTACAGGGACATTTTTTTAAGTGTCTCACCCGATTGGCGATTTTCCTGCTGACTATCATAAAAAACAAATTACATATTTCTGAATGATTTTCGATAAGAAAGCCGAATTTAATGTCAAAAAATACATAGATTTACAAATTTGACAGATGAGACGACATTTTGAATTTTCTTAAATGGCTACCCCCATAAATAACCACACGATTGGATTGCATTTGGCGATCCGATTCTAAAACTATATAGTTGTTGACACTTATTTTCAGCCGTTTCGGAAATACGGGCGTTCCTAATTTGCCTCCATCGATTTTGTCTTTTAAGTGTCTCACCCCTTTAATAAAGAGACCTTCTAAGCTGAACACCCTAATTTTTTTCATAGTGACATAATTTCCCGTGAGCAAGCGATCTACGCTATAGTCAAATCCGACAGATGTCAAAAAGTGACAGATACGACGCCATTTTGAATTTTCTTAAGCTTTTGGGTTAGGTGTGTTGAAATTTGGAAATAAAGTTGGTTCTTTTCAATTGTTTTAGCATATCTTTATACAGGGCGTTTATTAAACGCACGGAAAAAATTGAAGGGGTTATTCTCTGGACTATTCTAAGAATATTGTGTCCTTTGATGATTTTTGAGAAGCCGCTTCGTTTCGAAAATACAGAGCGAAAAATTTTCGACAAACCCAATTTTGATATTTTTCAAAATGGCGTCGTATCTGTCACTTTTTGACATCTGTCGGATTTGACTATAGCGTAGATCGCTTGCTAACGGGAAATTATGTCACTATGAAAAAAATTAGGGTATTCAGCTTAGAAGGTCTATTTATTAAAGGGGTGAGACACTTAAAAGACAAAATCGATGGAGGCAAATTAGGAACCCCCGTATTTCCGAAACGGCTGAAAATAAATATCAACAACTATATAGTTTTAGAATCGGATCGCCAAATGCAATCCAATTGTGTGGTTATTTATGGGGGTTGCCATTTAAAAAAATTCAAAATGGCGTCTCACCTGTCAAATTTATAAATCTATGTATTTTTTGACATTAAATTCGGCTTCCTTATCGAAAATCATTCAGAAATATGTAATTTGTTTTTTATGATAGTCAGCAGGAAAATCGCCAATCGGGTGAGACACTTAAAAAAATGTCCCTGTACCTAATAAAACTTTTACCACACAACCTGATTGATACATTTTTCATTGTGATATGCATAAAATAGGCGACGATCCTTTGCTGCTGTTGGACGAAGGGCTATGTACATTCGGTAAAATTTAATATATTTTTCAGTAAGTACAAATCTCCTGTTTACATCATTCTTTGTTTGCTTAATTTTCACAATTAATAACGTTTCCGAATCTTCAATATCATCTAATGTTACCTGGCTTATTTCACAAATTCGACAAGCTCCTGCAATCGCAAATAAAACAACAACCTTGGCCAATAAATAAACTTCATCGGGAGCATTATTTAAAAATTCACTAATATCTGTACTCGTAAAATCGCAGCTTTCTTGGGCGTGTAACCTTTCCCATTTTGTTTCAGAAATGTAATTAGTTTGAGATATTTTGAAATGTCTACATTATTATTGGATTGTAACATACTTTTAATCTATTACAGAGGAAAGAAAAATCCAAAATTCTTCGCAAATATTTAATATCTCGCTCTAACGAACCTGTGCTCGCCATTGTGAGCTTGTTTGTGTCCTTAATGTAAAGTTTGTGTTTCTATTACACAGCTCTTGAAAATGGTTTAAGGAACCGAAACGCGTAGAGCAAGATATTAAATATTTGTGAAAAATTTTGGATTTTTCTTTCCTCTTTAATATGAGTAATCTTCACCCCGGAGATATCTATGATTCAATTATACTTTTAATCATTGAATAATTCGACCACACTGTTGATGGCTTTTGCTATTGTTCCAGTCCCGAAAAATAGGTCAATGACACCGCCTCCGACAAAGATCTGCATGTCTTTTTCATCTTCCATTCCATAAATCTTGAATACGCGGTTTCGTAAATTTTACGCAATTTAGCTAGCAATTATTTTTGTGACGCTACTTTCGCTGCTTCTACTAATTCCAGTGGAGTCAGAGAAAACTCGCAATCAGACATTTTTAACTTTATATTGTTCTAAATAACTACTAAACAACCACTAAGTTCTTAATTTTGAAATCAAATCACAGAATTTAATTGACATGTTTGATTATTTTAAAGGTTTCCTTTGCAACGCAGGTCTAATTGTCGCTATAAGTAAAACAGCCTTCTAGTTTAAAAATTCAAATTTTACATCGATACTTTTCTGACTTTAATATACAGCGTGTCCAGAGACCATCTTAATATATGGGAAACTTTTTTATTTTATATTTTACGAAAAAAAGTGATTCTTCATAAAAAGTTCTGCATGGTCTAAAACCTAAAATGCAAATCCTAAAATCTCATTGAGAAATATTTCACAAACTGTTCCACGACCTGTTACAAAGTCCACTGCCCAAGATATTTTAAGGAAAAATAATTTTTGCCCATACAAGCCAAAATTTCTTCACAAACTGCAGCCTAGAGATTTTGATTCACGATTTTTCTTTTGCTCTTGGTTTCAAGGTGAGGTAGAAGATGACCCACTATTCGCAAGAAAAATATTGTTTTCAGATGAGGCGATGTTCACCTCAAATGGAGTAGTGTGTTCTCAAAACTGTAGGTGGTGGAGTGATGAGAATCCCCATTTTGTAATTGAGTGTCGTGACCAGTATTCTTTCAAGACAAATGTTTGGTGCGGCGTTTTTAGGAACCAAATTGTAGGGCCGTACTTTTTTCGAGAAAATATTACCGGTGAAATTTACTTGAACTTTTTGGACACGGAATTATTTGAATTTTTTCATGGACTACCAATGAATATAAGACAAACACTTTGGTTCCAACATGACGGCGCTCCATGCCACAGCTCTGCAAGAGTGACAGAATTCTTAAACCGGACATTTCCACAGAAATGGATTGGACGAAGATCAGAATTTGCTTGGCCACCAAGGTCACCTGATCTAACACCTCTGGATTTTTTCGTATGGGGATTTTTAAAACAAAAAGTGTATACCCACAGACCTTTCGAGAACATAGACCATTTAGAGAGAATTATCAGAGAATGTGTCCAAGAAATTTCCCCTCAGATGGTTAGAAATGCAGTAATGGAATTTTCACGACGTACAACCGTTTGTATGGAAAAAAACGGTGGTCATGTTGAAGCTTAGTGTAGTATTTCATTATTGTACTTTGTAATTAAAATTATTAAATATAGTTTTCCATTTACGGTATTAATATTATTGACTTTCTGAACACCCCGTATGTGCTGGCTCAAAACTTTTGATTTGAATGATATTTTATCAACAAGCAGAACTTTTTATGAAGAATAATTTTTTTTCGTAAAGTTAAAAATAAATAAGTTTCCCATATGTTAAGATGGTTTCTGGACACGCTATATTGTAATAATAGTAGTTTTCCTATTCAGTGCGCAAAGTTATGTTTTCCCGCACGCGAAAGCAGTTAGACGAACGACGCGAAGCGGAGTTCGGATAAGCTTTAAGTGCGGGAAAACTACTTTGCGCACGTGTTAGGAACAATATTTTTTCTACGAGTGAAATAACTATATATTTTTTTAATTTTAAATTTTTATTGACATCAAAAACAACTATATCCCCCTTTGTTCGCACCATTTGGAAAACAACTCGTACTGTTTCTCGTATTTTTCTCGCGATTTGGCAGGCAGCAATTGCAAACTAGCCATGTTGGCGGCTTCTAGGACATCTTCTGGAAGTTCTTCTTCAGTGATATCCATTTTTAAAACAGTTTTTTTTATTTTAAATAGGTGAAAATGCTAGTGAAAATTTTGAAGAAGACCTCTAAACTGACATGAAAGCATTGTATGACAATGTATTTTGGTTGCTAAGGGAACAAACCGCATTTGACACAAAAATACTTGATTTTTTTTAACTTGAACAAAATTAGAGGAAAATATAATAATGCAGATTTCAAAAAAATTTTGAGCCGCACGGCACAATACTTCGGTATAGTTTATAAGGCAACACATAAACCACCTGTCAACTTTGTCTTGTTACAATATTTTTGTATAAATATCTAAAAAAATTATAAAATATAAGAAAAAAACGCGTCTATAATATGGTAATTTTGCTTTAAAATAAGTGTGCGGGAAAAAAAATTTCCCGCACAGTGTGCGGGAAAGTGCTACTTTGCGTATGCAAAAGTGTGCGCAAAGTAGCTTCTTTGCGGTCACTCGTAGAAAAAATATGTTTTTTGAATATTAAATCGTCGTTTTTCCCGTCACAGAAAAAAATAGTGTATTATATACGGGAAAAATATTAGATTTTAGTTCTTTTTTTCCTATTTTTCCCTTTTATAGTAAATAACTATTATTTCTTATTATTTCTCGAAATGATGCTCGCCCCCCCCCCCCTCCCCCCATTTCCTTTTAGCACGCCCCTGCGCGCCCGATAGGTTGAGAGTCGCTGCATTACACACTTGTTTGTAGTAATTATTTTTTTAACTATTTTGTTTTATCTTTCTAAAATTATATGTTTTTTCTTCTTTTTCCATGCTTCATCCTTAATTGGAATTTTTGAAAATAATAAATATTTTGTATTGTATTGTATGAATTGATTTTTATTATCTAGCAATTGCCAATATTATTTTCCAGTTTTGAATTATTTTGAGCGGGCCTTTAGATTCGTTCCCACTGTACGTCACATTCAAAATCGCTGTCATGTCAGATGACAGAGAAGGGTATTAGACCAACGAGTACCTCCACTAATTAGTTAAGTTACTCTTTGATTATACGTCCCTATGCGCCATATTTGAAAGTGGTCCACGACCGGGTCGAAACAATGCAGTGAGATAGGGATATTAGCCTAGTGACTTGAGGGTTTCATACTTCGGTTTTTGAGTAAAAGCAATTCCTTTCTACAGTGGATAGAGCATATCAACATCAGTACATTTTTGAACAGACCCACCTCGAAAGTTATACTGACTTGTAAAATAGAAAACGTGGAAATATGTAAAAATTGTGTATGCAAGCTTGGAATGAAACATGTTCGCTTTCCACACCATTTTTGTAAACTATGTTCTTTTTTAATATAGACTAGTGTCGAACACTACTTGTTCTTCATATTTGATATTATAGTTGTGCGGACTCACGTTTGTAACAATGAGGTAGGTACACAAAACTTTAATCTGTATCTCCACAAATCGACTGGTTCAAATTTGTTGAAAAATTGGAAAATAAAATCCTTTTTGAATTTTACTGTATTATTTCTTTATTAAACGACTAATAACACTCCTCCTTTCTTCATCCTAGCATGGGCTACAACAGATAACACCTTTTAACGTGATGGCTTTATCCACTCACTGAGCGGCGACTTATCTTTCTAGACTTTCGCATGACACTTTAACACTTTTAACTACCTTTACCAACTTTTAACGTGATGGCTTTATCCACTCACGGAGCGACGGCGACTTAACTCTGTAGAATTCCACCTGACACTGATTTGTGTACAAACAACAGAATATAATATAACCCTATCCAAACACCTTGACCAATCAGATCTTAACACGTCGAAACCATGATGGCAACGTCTATATCAGGCCACTGTCGATCGGCCAATCAGAATCTTTGCTTGTTACTAAGCACGTGGGTGCTAATATTATTTGATAGTTTTAGAGAATATTATAAAATAGCAGACAGTTTTTTACGTCAGGATTTACCTCGAACGTATATATTCTGGATTTGTACACCGATGCCATCACTTTGATATGCGGTGTTGGCATTTATATTGCCTTTGAAATTACTGGGTTTTTCTATTTAATAGCATTTGGTTGTTGAAGAAAAACATAGTACTTTAGCACGAATGTGACGTTGCCGCTTGGTTTAGTATTACATTACATTATATCCCTTAAGATTGATTTCAACCTTGTTACTTTTCTACTGGGTCACGACAAAAATATGAATTGTGTCTCAAACAATAGTTGTTACATTGGTCAATTTAAAATAAATACACTTTTTCTGTTTGTGGCACCTTAGTGCTTCACCGATCAGTTTTTGGTTAATATGTTTTACTATTATTAGAGATAACGAACTATTCTATATAATGACTATTTAAGCTCATTGCAAGACTATTTTACCAAAAATTACAAAAGTAGTGGCACAAATCTCAAGTCCGTCCCCTGTGCCGATTGTTAAAATTTGATTTTGGGACTGACTTTTTTTTGTTGTATCGTTTTAAATGTAAAAAATGTAAATTTATTTACATAGGCTGGTAATTTTAATTACCAAAATTGTATACAGTGTTGTATCAGCCAAATGGAATAAATTCGATAATAAATACATGGGGGCGTGTCCGAAAAAACGCTCGGACACGTCGATTGGTATTTCTAGTTGCCCATCTTTTTTAATAATAAACTTTCTTATTTTAAATCCAACACCATATCATGCAATTTTTGGATTCTTCAGAAAATTCAAACTACCTCTACCTAAGTAAGGAGGAGAAAGAGGAGGTATGATAAGAACTTACATTGTAAAATCAATAAATCAATATAAATGCTTTCTCATGCTATGGAGAAACATCACAAAAACTTTCTATTTTTAGGCATTTTCCTTATTTAGCGATTATTATGTACGCCTCTGAATCCTTATTTCAGAAGACAACTTAATCAGATGATAGGCCAATCGATGAAGCTATGTCCTTCATTTTTTGTTTCTTGTAAATTTATAATGATATAAACAAAAATGTGCCATTATGGATATTACAGTAAAATCTCGCAATAGCTGCCACCTTCAGTGAATTAAATGTTGGACGGTTAACAGGGGTCGTCGCGAAAAATTAAAACAGCTGGTCTGCATTTTACGGTGTTTGTTTATTAATAAGTATCTAAAGAAATTTTAAATATTTTTGTTTATATTCATCAAAACTAAAATTAAATGAGATAAATCCGATTTACCAATATGTATAGTATACTGCACGTACATACTATTATATATATTATACAATGTAGTGTGTGTTTGCTATTTTCTAAAATAATCAGAAATTAGTGATTGCTTCATATTTTTTATTTTATTTTTATAAAATTCAGATTCACATTTTAATAGCAATTCAGAAATATTTGTAGACTTGTCAAAATTGTTAACATTATTAAAAAGGTTTTCGAAGTCGCTCAAACTTGCGCAGGCTTCAGATAGGCTTCATATTTTCGACACTGGAGCAAGTTCAGGTTCCTCTTCCTCTGTCGCAGAGTTGGGAGTAGTTTCATCGGTTTCTTGGATCTCTTCAATACATTCGATGATAGTCAATTCCACGATACACATAAGTTACACGGTATGATCTTTAGACAGACGAAAATACGAAATTTCTGCGCATGACGTCATGTGGGTGACATTTCTGTCAGGTTGTGCATTTGTTGATATGTAAAATATCTGTCGTTTCGAAGTATTTGTGGAATTTTATTGTTATTTGCTTAATGAAACGTATTTTATAATAATATATTGATATAAGCATTATTTACGTAAACGTGAAAGTGCTTTTAAGTTGCCTAAATTTGTGATTAACGGCTAAAATGCCGAATTGTGCTGTGGTACATTGTAATAACCATACTCGAAAGACTTAAGGGGAGCACTATAAAGTTCTTTCGATTTCCAAGAGATCGCTAATTTATCAAAACAGTGGATTATTGCCTGTACATGCGAGGACAAAATTAATGCGAAGAATGGTAAGTTAATTTTGATTTTTTTAAAGATATTTTTATGTATTAAGTAACTATAGTTATTCAACGCGCTCTTATCTTTATTTTCTTATCAAGGCTGTTATGTTTTAGCCCGCATATGTTCTGTACATTTTGAAGAGACTTGTTTTGAAGTACCATTAAAAGAACGACTTTTGGGGTACCTATGTACAAATAAATAGTAGACATTTAAAACCTGATGCAGTTCCCACATTAAATTTATTTAAAAAACGTAGAAGACCAAGTAAAGAACGCAAGGTATGATTTGCACAAAAAAGGAGACGAGAGGAAGTTAAGAATATTTTGGCAGAAAGTGTTGTTATACACACAGCATCTCTTGAACCGGAGACCTCATCGGATTTAACATGGATCCGTCTGTCAGCACTAAAGCAACTTCTGTTTTTACAAAGACAAAGGCGTATGTGTAAGTTTGCATTGTTACTTTTACTTAACTTGAACATACATGAACTGCTTTAAGCTGGATTTATAAACTCGAAAAGTTGGTGAGGTTAAAGTTATGATCAAGTTTGTGAGGTTAGATATTCCGAACTCCGAGCATAAAAATTGGTTATCTCGAACTACCCGGGAAGTTTTCAAACCTTACATGAGCTTTACATGAAGAATATGAACGAGTGTATAAATGGAACTGAGTGTTCCCTTTAGTTTAAATTCAACTCCTATTTCCAACACCGACTGAACCTCAACCTCGCCAACTTTTCGAGTTTATAAATCCAGCTTTAAATATAATTTATTAAGAAAAAAAAATTTCAACTTATTTATTTATTTTAAGGGAAATGGAAATAGAATTAAACGAGCTTAGAAACAAAGTTAAGCTTTTAGACGATCAAAACAATGAACTCCGAAGAGACGCCAAAGAAGCAAAAGTTGGGTTTAGAATTGTCCCTAGAATCCAATAATGCAATAATATACAGGGTATTCCATTTTAAAAAATATAACTTTGATCTGTCACGCTTTGATGCAACACCCTGTATCTACGAAAATGCATTTTGCAAAAAGTTTACATTAAATCCTACAACTTTTGTATTTAACAATTTTTTCTTAATTGTGAAACAAAGAAGTCAAAGAACGAAAAGTAAACACCCTGTACCTATTCTGAAATACCTATATTATTATTATTATTAAGAATAAACATTTATAAAAAATCAACAATATTTTTATTATTTTGTGAGAACACTTTAAACACATAAATAAATTATAGGTATTCAACCAGTCACCAATTCCTACATAAAAAAAATTCTTTTGACCAATATGTGTCTTAATAATATAAAATATTTAATAAAAATATATAAGCTAGTTATTAAATCTCCATTATATAGTAACAACTTAATAGAAATATTAGCTAAATTAAGTAAAAATGTCCCAAAAGTAGCGACATATCTTAAATCTCCATTGCTTTTATATGGCAAGTGTTGAATTTTATCACCCAGCTGACGTCATTATTGTGGGAGAGAGATAGCTATACTATGCGCAAGAGCAAACCGTGTTTATGTGTATCGTGGTCAATTCTATACTTTCTGTTGGCAACTCGTTATCAAAGTTCACAAATGTGTCTTTGGTGCTAGGAAAGAGTTCTGCGAGCGGAATATTCCTTAAAGTTGTCAATATTATCTGTATTACACATAAATCCGGCTTTCATAAAGCATTTTTTTATTGTCACTGGGGAGAAATTGCGTCAGGCCACGGAAACCCATATCAAGGCGCTGGTTATGGAAATATTAATTTCGATTTCTTGAAGAGGACGACCGCTGTGTATACATGTTAAAAGCCCCTTAATAAGGTAGCTTCTGTAGAGTATTTTAATAATCTGAATTCTTGATTCAATTGTTGGCAATATGAGGTAGTATTGGGTGGAAGAAAAATAAGTTTTTTTTTAAGATTATTTAGTGTAATTTTGGGATGAGACGTTGCATTATCCAGAAACCATACCACTCATCTATTCTGCTTCTTCATCGTGGTATCAAACCTGTGAAGCCATGTTGCCATGATGTTTGCTATCATCCACGCTCTTTTTTGTTCGAGACCCATTGAAGAGGTCACTTATCGATATGTGCGCCCTTAAAACATCGAGAATTTTTGCTTTTGCCTACTATAAGTGGTTCTTCCTTCTCATCTTCCATGTTTGCACACAACAGAGTTGTAAATTGTTATCTTGCTGTTTTTTTTTTTCAGTACACTTGTCATGTTTCAATGCATATGTTTTTGTTGGCAAAATTCAAAATTCAAAATTCCAAATTTTATTTAGGCTTTCACTTCTACTTCTACTTCTACTTTACACAGAATTTACATTAAAAAAAAAAACAAGTATTTTTGACAAATCTCTTAAGAACTAAACTCAGCAGTCACAAAACATAGAAATTAAAACGTATTCTAAGAACGTAGCCAAATAAATATAAAAATAACAATTAAGAGGTCACAATTCAAGAATGACTAAACATGCAAAATCCTCTTCAACTTCGCAGTAAATCTACCATAAGAATAAAAAATCTTTATCACATTGTTGGTTAATCTACACATTCTAGTTAAAGGCGAATTCATACCACAATTATTGATCCTATAAAAGTCAATGTTAAACAGGTCCCTATTTCTAACATTAGCTGTCGACACATGAATGCCAATCTGATCAAGAAGTTCGGGTGCATCATAAATACTATTTAGAATTTTATAAAAAGTTGAAATATCAAAATATTTTCTTCTACTTTCTAAAGAAGCGAGATTCAAAAGTTTCATAATCTCAGTCCAATTTATATCCTCATAAGGGATGTGTAATTTAAGCCCAATTTTCTTAAGAAACCCATGTTGCACCCTTTCCAGCTTTCCTCTATGAATCCCATAGTGCAGATGCCATACACACGAGGCATACTCTAAAACTGAGCGCACCAATACACAGTAAATCTCCTTAAATATAAAAATGTTAATAAATCCCCGTAGGGTCCGAAAGACAAATCCCAGCAATCGCATAGCCCTATTAGTGATCAAATCAATGTGATTAGAAAATGACAATTCTGAGTCCAGCCAAATGCCCACATCTTTTACCAAGATCTGCTGTTTCTCGAGTACCACAGAGTTCGAGGTATAATCATACAGAATGGGGCTTCTTGACCTAGTAAAAATAATGACCCTGCATTTATCAGGATCTAGTGACACGTTGTTATTTTTGCACCATGTAGTGAATCTAAAGAGATCCCCCTGCAATAATTGACAGTCACTCTCCGATTTTATAACCATAAAGAGTTTCAAATCATCAGCAAAAGCAAGGAACTGGCAAGCGCCAAAAACGCTCCCCACATCATTGACAAAGCAATTAAACAAAAGTGCCGAAAGATGTCCACCCTGCGGTATACCCGATGTCACAGAAATCTTCGAGGATATACAGGGTGTTTCAATAAAAACTCCCAGGCCAATTATTTCGAAAACTATAAGTGACATGTAAATTATGCAAACGCCAGTTTTTAGCCTCTTTGATTGGCTTCACAACTGTGTAAAAAATGTGCTAAATAATACAAGATGTAGGTGGCGCCATGGTGCAAAGAATTTTTTCGATGACAGGAACTTTTATATGTTGTGGTTCTTAAAGATAATTAATTTTTGATCAAATTATGTCTCATAAAAATTTTTGATAAATCCAACACGAACGGAGATTATGGGGTTAAGTTTTTTATTAAAATAATTTTAACGAGTATTTTAATTATAAATATTTTTAATATCCTGTAGCGCTAAATTATTACGTCCAGTGACGTCTCAGGGGACTTAATACACAGGCCTTAACAAATAATATTGGCAAAAAATAAGACGCCACTGAGTTTTTGGTAATTTTTATATTTTTTTCAGATTAAGGAATTAAAAATATCCTTTTATTGTCTGTTAAATTGTTTTCATATTTTGCTTCGTTTTGGAGAAATAAAAATAAAAAGAATTTTACTGCATATGCATTAAGAAACAAAACCATAAATTATCAATACGTTTTATTTTTTGTTGTTTAAAAGCAAAGTTAAAACATTAAAGCATAATAAAACAAAATTAAAAGATGTTTTAAATTTTATGAAAGAACTGATAAGAAATTATACAAAATTATTAATGAAAATTAGAACTATACCAAAAACTAACTTATGGGTTCAAAATTATTGCCGTTTCCATACACACACATAGCAAATCGATATAATAATTTGGTTCTGCAAACTCTCAATAGTGTATTTCGATTAATAGCGGCTATAGTACCATAAATTTTGTTGTAAAGGTCAGCCATGTCTTCTATTGGTTCCTTGTAGATTTGATTTTGTAAGTAGCACCATAAATAAAAGTCCATCGGGGTGAGATCAGGGGACCTTGCTGGCCATCTAATATCCCCATTTGTGCTGATCACTTTTCCTGGAAACGTCACATTTAGATGATTCATAAAGATATTGCTATTGTGTGCTGGGGCACCGCCTTGATGAAACCACATAGTATTTGCGTCAATTCCTGCCTTTTGTAACAGCAAAGGTAGATTGTTTTGCAGAAATTGTAACTAACGAACTGAAGTTAAATGTTCATGGTACAAATAGGGCCCGATTATGTAACCATTTACATTACCACACCAAACATTTACCCCAAATCGTGTTTGAAATTTAGTCTGTCGCATCCAGTTAAAATTTTCCCGGGACCAGTAGCGACAATTATGTCTGTTAATTACTCCATTATTGTGAAACCGGGATACGTCACTCCACATAATTTGGTTTAATAAATTTGGATTTTCTTCAAAAAGAATATGAAAATGTGCCAAAAAGTCTAATCTGCGCTGGTAATCTTCTGGTTGTAGATGATGCACTAAATAAATCTTGTATCGAAAAAAACTCTTTCCTTTTAGGATGCTGCGACACGAACTTACTGTAATATTAGTTTCATCTTTTAATTTTTGTAATGACGTTTGTGGGCTACTTTCTACTGTTTGTAGGACTATATCTGCATTTTCGTCATTCGTTACCCTCTTCCTTCTTGGAACCTTTCCCTTTTTAAACCTACCATATGTAGCTAAGTTGGTACACAAAGCTACAAAAGATTTGCGATCGGACGTTGGTCTATCCGGAAAACGAGCTCGATAGCAGCGCACAGCTTCTGAAGCATTTCTGATGGCATTCTTCATAAACTAAAACTATGTTCAATTTATCTTGATTTGTATTGTGAACCTCTTTTATTTTAAAAATGTAGAAATTGCAAATTTTGACACTGAAACTGAGTGTTAATAATGTTAATTATTTAATGATTTTTGTTTTCCAGAGATATGCAACGAAGCAAGATATGAAAACAATTTAACAGAATATTTCCCTCATATGTTAAAGTTCCCATAAGAGAAATGCAATTTTCGCAAAATTACAGCGAATATTTCCCTCATATGTTAAAGTTCCCATAAGAGAAATGCAATTTTCGCAAAATTACAGCGACTATTTCCCTCATATACTGTAACTACAATGCGCTTTTCACTTGATTTTCGGTGAAAATCAGCCCTCGGTCGCGATTGAGCTGAAAATTGCACTCTACTGGTTTTTCATTGTTGGTTACCTACGAGAATAACCGTCACTGTCACAACAAGTTGAAATTTCTGCTTTGACAATTTCGCGTCAATTTATCAAAATGATTCGTTTCGGAGCATTTTCCTTGAACGACATATCTGAAAATATCGGAAAAAGCGTGTCAGACAACACAAAAAGATCAAAAGCTTACATCTGGGGACAATTTACTGCCTTCTGCAGTGAAAGAAACTACCAATTCGTTGGTGAAACTACAGATATATATCTAGCAAATATTCTGAAAGATTGGGCGTACAACATATTTATCAGCAACTACTGCTTCTGCAAATACCATCTATTATAATAATTGTGTTTTCAATTGTAATACTTTGTATTGCTCGAAATAAAAATGTTGTCTTATATTTTTGCACCTACTAGTTTTTCATTCAGGAAATAGTCTAAAAAATATATTTCGTGCATGTAAAATGGCTTGATAATCATGCACTCAGATTTGTTGCCCTAAAGAAACAGCTTGAATGCATTTTTATCGTTATTTACCAAAAAGTGCCCGACCGAAGGGAGGGCACTTTTTGGTAAATAACAATAAAAATGCATTCAAGCTGTTTCTAGGGCAACAAACCTTTATGCATGATTTTCAGCAATTTTACATGCACTTAACATATTACTATTGACTATTTCCCTCATATACTGTAACTACAATGCGCTTTTCACTTGATTTTCGGTGAAAATCAGCCCTCGGTCGCGATTGAGCTGAAAATTGCACTCTTCTGGTTTTTCATTGTTGGTTACCTACGAGAATAACCGTCACTGTCACAACAAGTTGAAATTTCTGCTTTGACAATTTCGCGTCAATTTATCAAAATGATGAGTTTTTCATTCAGGAAATAGTCTAAAAAATATATTTCGTGCATGTAAAATGGCTTGATAATCATGCACTCAGATTTGTTGCCCTAAAGAAACAGCTTTCATGCATTTTTATTGTTATTTACCTTAAAAAGCCCGACCGAAGGGAGGGCACTTTTTGGTAAATAACAATAAAAATGCATTCAAGCTGTTTCTAGGGCAACAAACCTTCATGCATGATTTTCAGCAATTTTACATGCACTTAACATATTACTATTAAAAACAGCACTGCCAGAAATCGAAAATTGCATCGCAAGTTTATATTGTTGACGAAACGTCAAAGCGGGATTTTATTGTTAACAAACGTCAAAAATGTAATATTCTGACAATTAACGTCATCTTATTGAGTGACAGCAGACAAAAAATATTGTTAATTACAATAATTGTACTTTTCATTGCAATTCTTGTAATTTTTAAGCATTTTAATTTTATTTGTATTTTCTGTTAAATAAAATATTTAAATTTACTTGATTCGAGTTCTTAATTAATTTGGGAAATATTCAAATAAATTACACTCGTGCATAAAAATAACCAGATAACTTTGATGCACTTGTGCACTTACACCCGACAACAAAAGGATATTTTTAGTTGCTTAATCCAAAAAAAAAAATATAAAAATTACCAAAAACTCAGTGGCGTCTTATTTTTTGCCAATATTATTTGTTGAGGCGTCCCCTGAGACGTCACTGGACGTAATAATTTAGCGCAGCACGAGCGTTTTATCACTAAAATTATCATTACCAAAATTAAATTAAAATCTGCTAAAGGATATTAAAAATATTTATAATTAAAATACTCGTTAAAATTATTTTAATAAAAAACTTAACCCCATGTTGGATTTATCAAAAAGTTTTATGAGACATAATTTGATCAGAAATTAGTTATCTTTAAGAACCACAACATTTAAAAGTTCCTGTCATCGAAAAAATTCTTTACACCATGGCGCCACCTACATCTTGTATTATTTAAACACAATTTCTACACAGTTGTGAAGCCAATCATAGAGGCTAAAAACTGGCGTTTACAGAATTTACATGTCACTTATAGTTTTCGAAATAATTGGCCTGGGAGTTTTTATTGAAACACCCTGTATATTGGCTCCCCTGTACATTTTAGAGAAATATTGTATTATAATTTCTTGATAAGCTAATCCTAACTTGTTCAATTAAATATGATGGCAAAAGTAAGAAATTTTCATAGCTTAGGCAATAGAGCGAAACACCAGCAAACTATTATTTGGCATTATCAAAACGAAAAGTAGCGTCAGTGACAACATTTTCATTAAGGGTGCTTTAATTATAGCCGAGTATGAGCTATTCCAATAAGGAAAAGTAATTATGATTAAGTGGTATCATACAGGAAACAAAAGCAGTGTCTGAATTGTTTTCGGGTATAATACCACTAGTGCATCAAAATTACCGATAATTCTGATTGAAAGCGTGTTGTATTGTAACTGAATGAGTTTATTTTCATTTTTGATTAAATCCGAAAGAGCCCGACTTCGAAGAAGGAGGGCTTTTTCGAGATTTAATCAAAAATGAAAATAACCGAATGCAGTTACAATACTACAACACGCTTGAAAGCAGAATTATCTGGTTATTTTTGATGCACGAGTGGTATTCGGTGGAATATTTCCCGAAAAATTGTATTTCATATTAAAAAAAAAAACATTATTGTACAATAAATTACGTAATAAGTAACAAATTTATTAAAAATATACTTAAAATTAGGAATAAAATGTGTTTCCGCTAAAAGTACAATTAGAATAATTTACAATGTGATTTTGTTTTGATGTGGCTGAGGTTTTTGTCATAGACATCCATGAAGAAGATTGCGGCTGCTGTAGCTGAAAAGATTCTTCAAAGTTATTAGGACTACTATTCCTCATCTTTGCAACTATGTTTTCATGGTGGTTTTTATCCATTTGAAGATAAGATGAAATAGATTTTGCACTTGAATGGCCGGTAATTTGAATTAACTGTTGTTCGCCGACTCCGCTCTTAGCTAATTGGGAAACTGCTGTGGCTCGCAGAGAATGATTAGTAATTTTTTTTGTTGCTGTGTCCAGTCCAGCCTTTTTAGCTTTCCGGTTTGTCCATTTACCTAACTCGTTTTTTCCGACAGGAATATTCTTGTACCACTTGCCGCTACACTCCCAGAAAGAATTGGCTGTTAAAAATAGACGTTCATTTTTAACTTCAAGACGTTTCTGTTGACATTTCAAATACAAACGTACTGGGCACAAATCTGGAGCTGCTTGGTTTTTAATTAACCATTTTGAAGTTGCGCAGGGCTTTGAACCCCCTTGTGTGGTTTTAGTAAATAACGGGTTGTATTCTATTCTCCCAGTTTCATCCCCTTCGTTATGCATTTCTTCCTTAAAATAGGTCATAAGGCATGTACTTCCCTCACCGCCTCTCCATGCTAACTCATAAGATAATATAAGAAAGAGTTTTTTTTGTAGTCCATGCGGAGTCTCTTCATTGCAGTTATTTACCATCATTTTAAATTTATTGTATTTTAAAGCAACTGAACTTTCTTTTCTTTGTTCGGGTTCTTTCTGAGGTTGTTTTCGTTTTGAATTTTTTGCTTCACGTGCGGTCTTAAACTCGATATCTAAAAATGGATTAAAAGTAATTCCAAATTCGTCATGAAATTTTTCCATTGTCATTTTGGCGGTAACATTCCAAATGGTTTTAATTGTATGTTCCTTGTATTCATCGCCGTTTTGTTTCCGCATGTTAAAGGCCCAGTCTGTTAAAATTTTCGCTATTTCATTTACCGTAGTGTTTCTTTCTAGCGTGAATGATCTCTTCTCACAAAAAGTCACAAACTGCCTCCATACAAAGTTTTTATTCTTGACTGTGTTCACAGGCGTGCTGTTGGTAATGCTTGTATAAATTTCTTTTATAGAGTGACTACCAAAACGTTCCATATCTTTAAAGAAATCTTCATTTCTAATCAATTCACTTTTTAAATGTCGCAGATTGACATAAGTAAGTTCAATAATAAAAGTTTTTGCGGTAACCGTGGTTACACTTAAATACCCATGTACCAGGATATGCAAAAGACGCCTCCAATGTTGGTAAAGAAAATATAATATTATTATTATTATTTTTTAAATATATTTATAAATATAATGTAAAGTATTAAAATTAAAAAAAGTACATAATAAATAATATATTTATAAACAGTCAAAAATTATGGATTTGTATGATTGTTAGTACACAGTAGTAGTAAAAACTTGATTATGATTGATAGCTACCTACTGGGGAATTATCGCTTCTACTGTGGAATTATCGCTTCTACTGTGGAATTATCGGGGGTAATACCACGAGTGCTTAAAAATTACCGATAATTTTCATGAAAGCTTGTTATTTATAATTCCACGAGTTCGAAGAACGAGTGGAATTAGTATAACAAGCTTGAATGAAAATTATCTGGTTAATTTTTATGCACGAGCGGTATTTAGGGAGAATATTTCTAGAATGAAATATATATAAAATTTTTTTTTTGTCATACAATTTTCAATTTCATATAACATAATTAAAACTGTAACTGAAATCCAATAACAATTTTTTTTTTATTTTATAAAAAAACTTAACAAATAGCAACAAACAATTGAAAAATATTAACTAATTATTGATTGAATAATAAGAGGGTTTGTTTTTCAAAAGCAATGAATTTCCCGAAGGGAACTCATAACAATAACGATCACGTTCGCAGTAAAAAGGTAAAAAAAAAAACTGTCTCGTCAAATAGGTTCGATTGTTGTGTGTTGGATATACAACGTTGTCTAGGCAACGTTGTATATCCGCTGATATTTTTTTATTTTTAACGTTTCTTATGGGAAAATTTATACATGAGTGAAATATTCGCTGTAATTCTTGCGAAAGACCACACTTCTTATGAGATTTTTTATATATGAGGGAAATATTCAGTTCAATTCCCTGATAAGTCTATCCCTACCATATAACCATGTATAACTTTTAATTTTTACTGCTTGCCTTCTGCCAGTTAAGTTACATTTAAATCAATCCAAAAAAGATCCATAAAGCCTCAATACCCCCATGGCCTGAAGCTTTCTTCAAAGGATGCCATGATCAACCCTGTCGAAAGCCTTCGAGAAATCTGCCACTTTTTTTTTGTTGTAGTGACTTATTTACAAAACAAAAACAAACGAAAATTACAACGTAATTGCAGAATTTTGTGCTTTATTGAATGGCATCAAACTCACGTTTCTATCTTCTAAGGTCTTCGCGATAAAAAATACTATTACAATCCAATTGCCAATTTGAGGGTAGGGGGGAGCCAGCATAACTTTTGGCGGTGGGTCTGTTTAAAAATCTTGTTGTTGACATCTAACCACTTTAGCAAGGATTTACTTTTACTCAAAAACCGCAGTATTGGGCTATTTTTTAGCCACAAGTCACTAAGTGATATGGTCTAAGGTTAAGCTTTAACATGTCAAGAAGTAAAGTGTCACATGCTCACATTTAATTTTGCAATAATTACAGTAGATGCAGGTAAATCTGAAAATACAAATGAACATACCAATAAAGCAGTTGGTTTATCATATCACTGGAAATGTGAAACCGTCGAAGGCGGCAACTCCGAATTTTGTACAGGCGAAACTATGCGGAAATTTGTTGGTAAGTTTGGATTCGATAAACCCTAAAAAGTATTTCGCCCCAATTTTACAACTTGTGGAGAAGGAAAAGTGGCAATGTTAATGCGACATAATAATATTATGTTTAAAATTATTATTTTTGGTAATTATTTAAAAAGCTGGGTACCTACAGCGAATTTTTTGAAAATTTTTTATTCAAAGCCTAATTTGAGGTCGCTGATCACGAATCACAAGCGGTTTTTCTTCGGAGTTTAGTAGTTTTCTTAAAATTTTGCAATTTTCACTAATATATCACTTGTAGAAGTCATAGAATACACTTATTTATTAAAAGAAGCGAAATCTATTACAAAAAAACGGAAAAAAATGCCGACAATTCAAATTGTCCGACGATAAGCGCTGACGGCCAAGATGGCGACCGTTAATAATAGCTAAAGTCCCTGTATTGGAAAGTCTGTACACGAGCGGACGTTCACGCGATTGGTTGGCCTCGGGCTAAGAAATTAATGGCGGTTCCAATAAGAGAAGCGCAGATAAGACTTATTCGCAGCTAAGTTCACAGCATTCGCAATCTGTCAAATCGTTTGTTTACTTTTAGAAAACCAAACGAATATTTTTTTTTCTGCAGTTTAAAGTGAAAAGTGATTTGTTTTTTGTTGGTTATTTACAATTTAGAAAGGATTTCTTTTGATTTTAATGTCGGGAGTAAAGAAGCAGAAAGGTGGCATATCGGGAGCTTACCCCGAACGCCCTTCTAAAACCGGCGAAGGAATATCATTTTTTAGATTTGCTAAGGAGATCACAGGTATGTACCTATATTATAAACAAATATTGTGCTTTTGGAAACATAACATGTATGTGGATTTATTTACTAATTCTTGAATCGTCTAATAATTTTAATATATTTAATAATTAAATTATAGAAGACACAAGTACTACTGTAATGCTCTTTTTATAAATATAAGCTTATAAATTAATCAATTATAATATTAAAAAATAAATAAATTGTCTTATCATAACTGAAATTTAATTCAAACTGCTATTACAAACCACCCCATCCGCGATGGTGCTAAAAGTTATTATACCTCGCATGTGAATGAATTTTTTGATGGTGTCCAGTTCTTTCGGCCAACATTAGTTATCCATTTCTCACGTCTGTTCTCATCCGAGGGAAATGAGGCCATATAACATTTTCTTCCATGATTGGTATTATTTTTGCAACCGGGATAGCCGCATGTAGGCATTTTTAAAACATTTTGACGTTTAACGAACGCTAACTGTTTATTTACATCGCGAGATCATATTATTATGACAGGAGAGACTGACGCCGCGCGCACGCCCGGGCGCCATTAATTTCTTAAAGGGAGGAAATAGAAAAGGACACAGAGTTCTCTTTCTTACACACGGGCTTTATAGCTCGTGTCCAGACTTTCCAATACAGGGACTTTAATAATAGCTGATCGTTGTGCTGTTGCTATGCTTACATTGTAGTAATTATTTCTTTCGCGAATATGCCCACCCTGTGAACTGACATTGATGATTGACAACAACATTTTTTTCATCGCGAATTTGAAACAAAATGACGAAATAGAAACCGGTGAGCGCCCATTTAACCCACGTAAGTACAGCGTGTCTTCGGAAGTTCTTACCAAATGGGAAACTTTCTAATTATTAACTCTACGAAAAAAGTGCCTCTTCTTAAAAAGTCCTGCTTGGTGAGAAAATAAATTTGCACAAGAATATTTGTATGTTGGACATACAGAGTAGCTTCAAAAAGTACCGGGTTTAAAATTTATAAAAGACGTCGGCTATATCTCCAAAACTAATAGTCGTAAAGATTTGCGGTAAAAAAATTCTGGGCCACAGGGCGCTTTTTGCGGAAGACCCAGTTTTGGAAATAAGTACTTCTGGATAAGTAGGCTTTTAAACAATTGATTGTTGTTGGTAACAGAATAGGCGTTTTAGCAGCGACAGTGACAGTTTGGCAATTATAATTTCCGTTTCAAAACGTAAACTTTTTGTTAAAAAAGGTTTTCCCGTTTCTTAGTTACTTTAAACAATAATAGTGATGATTAAACTGACTGTTGATAAAAAAATAGAAATAGTTCTTATTATTGGCGATAATTATAAGACGCATCGCGAGGCTGCCGAAATTTTTAATACTAGACATCCAAATAAACCTATTAGCCACATTACTGTCGGCAATGTCGTCAATAAATTTAAGAATACTGGCTCTGTCGAAAATAATTTCAAGAAAAAACATGCAGTTCGAACACTTACTGAAGAAAATCAATTACAAGTAAGGAAGCGGTTGTGGAAAATCCAAAAATTTCATTGGAAGGAATAAAGAACACAGTTCAAGATAACGTGTCAAGAGCTTCTGCTAGTAAGATACTTACAATAAATAAATTTTATCCGTATAAGCCAAAAATTGTTCACACGCTCAAACCTGGAGATATAAAATCGCGTTTCATGTTCTGTGCTTGGTTCCAAGGAGAAGTTAAAGACCACATTTTCTTTTCAAGGAGAATTTTATTCAGTGACGAGGCAACATTTACTTCTAATGGTGTCGTATGTTCCCAGAATTGTCGTTGGTGAAGCGATGTGCACCCCAATTTCGTAATCGAATGCCGTGACCAAACGTATTTCAAAACGAATGTTTGGTGCGGTATTTTAAATAATCAAATAGTGGGTCCATATTTTTTCCATCAAAATATTAATAGTGAGACTAAGAACCGAAATTTTTATATTTATTAACGGCCTGTCGTTAAACGCGCGACAGGCTGTTTGGTATTAGCATGATGGAGCTCCTTGTCACAGCGCAGCCAGGGAATATTTGGATAGAACTTTTCCACAAAGATGGATAGGACGCCGTTCAGAAGTACCCTGGCCACCTAGGTCACCGGACATTACACCCGTAGATTTTTTCTTGTGGGGTCATTTGAAGCAATTAGTCTACAAGAACAGACCATTCCGTGATATTGATCACCTGGAAGAAACTATAACGCAGTGTATCCGGCTAGTTACTCCTCATATGATCAGAAACGCTGTGTCAGAGTTTTCTAGAAGGACAATCATTGTATGCAAGAAGACGGGGGCCATGTGGAGAACTAGATTATTTTTGGAGTCATTTAGTTTTATTTGTTATTGGGAAATTAGAAATTGGCCACCTCATAGAAATTAGTGCACTAAAATTGTAATACTATTTTTATCCAGCATAAAAGTCGTTCTCTTAAGTAGTGTTTTTATTGTGTTATTGTTAACTGTTCTTGTTATAGTCTGTTGGCCTTTAAACATTCTCCAAGTTTTTAGTTTTGGAGATATAGCCGACGTCTTTTATAAATTTTAAACCCGGTACTGTCCAGCATACAAATACTCTTGTGCAAATTTATTTTCTCACCAAGCAGGACTTTTTAGGATGAGGCACTTTTTTTCGTAGAGTTAATAATTAAAAAGTTTCCCATTTGGTAAGAACTTCCGAAGACACGCTGTATAGTATATTTATGCAGTTGAGTCCGTCTATATATCTTACAAACTCGTTATAATCCCTTACCGTCATAATAACCTATTGTGTGAGGTGTAAAATTCGGTCACCTGATCTGGAAACTCCAGGTACGGATCTATATAAAGACTATTACATTATTATATTTTTTTTTAGTAATCCTTTTAAAATGATTAGGGTAAAATAAAATAGGTTTATTTTAGTTATTTAAATATGCTGATTTTTGGTTTTAAAATTCAGTTAGATGTTTGTATTGGTTTAGACAAGAAGTTACATTTAAAATATGTTGTTGCGTTTTCTTTCTAACATAAAAAATCAGTACGACACTTTTGTTGCATACAGGTCAGGTAGATAAAAAAAAAACATTTTTTTCCACGCTTTTATATATATTATTATCTTAAAGCAGCACAACCTTTTGTTCTATCAGCAACGAGTGCGTCCCTGCTTTCATTCGATCACCCGCTGGGTTTTATCGGCATTAGAGATTAGCATTTATAATAAGTTTGTAAGATAGGTAGACGGACCATAGCATTGCCATTATTTCTATCCTGAATGTGCGCAAATTGTGAAACCTCTTTTAATCGATGTACAGATCGTTGAGCTCTGAGATATGTAGATGATAGAAAAGGAAAGGTAGTGTACGACAGAGATACCTCTTATAATTTCTACTGCGTACCCGAAGGTCAAGGCTCTTGCTATATCGCTCGATCTGTAATACTAATGTGGAAATGCTATTGCAAGCATTTCTTTCGCGGATGTGCGCAAATTAAATATCAAAATAAAACCAGTCACGTTTGGCAACACTGTAAATAATATTTTCTTTCATAATCGTTTTAAGAGAGATTTCGCGTTGAAATAGTTCGAAAACTACTGTCATTTACGAGACCCTATAAAAACCGTGAGCTCTCGATTAAAATTTAAAAAATTGTTAATATCGACCTAACCTGTACCTACTGCACAAGACCCTCAGCAAAAAATAAAAACGAATTTGCTACTTTTCGATTTTTTCCGAATATTTCTATTTTTTTAGTGGCGTTTTGTTGAGCACCATACTTCGGTGCTTTGCCCTTATTTAACCGAGTTTGTATCTCTAAGTTTCAGAGATCCATGTAGTTAGCCTCGAATTTGTAACACTTTATAGAGGGTGTTTTAGTATCATACCGATAAATTGAAAGAGGTGATTCCTTGACAAAGAATAATGAAAAAGTTAACATTAATGGAGGTCCAGAAACCCCTCGTTTGTCAGACATATAAGAAAAAAATAGGAGCAACAATTATTCTTTGGGAAACAGTCCATCTAGCACTAATGTTTTGAGGGTGCAATGTGCAATGTTACAAAGAAATGGGAATTTTCGCTACTCCACATGAGTGTATTCTGAAAATTCACATTTCACAACCAACCGGTGAGGTGGAACCAGGCATCATCAGAGAAATATCTCAGGGCTAGCAAACCATTTATTTCCAATAAATTTAGGGTAAACCACTGACAGTAATCCCTGCGTCTTCAAACTCTGTATTTCGTATTTCTAGGAATACTTGCACATTATAAGAAAACAAATTTAACTGTTTTTTTAGGAACAGTCCTGCGTGTTCCATAAAAACTTCCCACTTCTTCAGACAGGCGTCTTATATACACTCAGTTCCAAAAAAAGTGACGCACCTCATTTTTGTTGCAACTTTGAAGCTTTGTCATTTCTGAACGAATGGACCGATTTTTATTATCTTTCCATTTATTGGTAGGTAATTCCGTTACCTTTAAGAAAAAAATAAACTGGTAAACATTTTTTTAAAGCCCCCTGGATGATAGTGGAAAAACTCAAGCCATGTTATTTTCTTAATTTTTGACTCACTCTGTGCGTTAATCAAGTAAATGTATAGAAAGCGCTTACACTCTGTATGAAAGTCGTTTCTTTTACGAGCATTTTTTGTTCATTAATTATTTATTTCTGAAATTGTCCGAATTACAGGTTTTTTGCTGAAAGCTTAAGTTTATCCCACAAATGTAATTTATTGTAGGGTCACATTGCCTTTAAAAAAACAATTGCCCTTGCCATGGCAATTACTCCATATTTGACCCTTTGTCGTTGTGTCATTAAAAAAGTCAATGTCATTATAAATGTTTTAGTGGCTAAAATTACATAAAATGCCTCAAATAAGTTCAGAACAAGTAGTAGCATTAGTTACTTTAGTTAACGATGGGCGTAGTAAACGTTACGCCGCTCGTGCAGTGGGTGTCCATGAAGCAACTGCTCGTAGAGCAATCCACAAGTACGAACAAACAGGAAGCACTGCTCGAAGGGTTGGTTCTAGTCGCCCTCGAAAAACTTCTCCAAGAGATAATCGCTTCTTAAGATTTAGGATATTACGTGTTCGATCAAATACCGCGGTAAATGTTCAGCAAGATCTTCGCTAAATTCGAGGTGTTACGATAAGTAAGCAAACGGTATGTCGACGTCTAAACGAAGTTAATTTGAAAGCTATTAGACCTGCAAAAGGTCCCAAATTATTGCCACAACATCGTGCTGCTAGTAGAAACTTCGTTGAAAATTATGGACAATGGAATATTCGTGAATGGTCGAATGTCTTGTTTACGGATGAATCACGGTTTTGCCTTAACATGGTTGATGGAAGGAAAAGAGTATGGAGAAGGACAGGTAAAAGGTTTAATCAGAGTTTAATAACAGAATGTGAAAGTTATAATGGTGGGTCGGTTATGGTGTGGGGAGGGACTTCAATGAATGGAAAGACACCCCTCCATGTTTTTCCATTGAGGCAGTCGATGACAGCGCTAATCTATATTGACATTTTACAGCAGAATGTCTTATCTCATGCAAAGTTAGTGGGCAATAATTTTATATTGATGCAGGATAACGCCCGACCACACACCGCAGCAATTGTTCGAAACATCTTAGAAGCTACGGATATCACCACATTACAGTGGCCTGCCAGAAGCCCCGATATGAACCCTATAGATAGAACATTTGTGGCACGAACTAGGGAGAAAGGTACGTTCTCGCCAGAGGCCTGCTGAAAATATGGCAGAATTAGCATATGCATTAGTGGAAGAATGGAATCGTATACCAATGGAAACGATAAGAAACCTAATTTCTAGTATGCCGCGTAGATTAGAAGCTCTTAGAGTTGCTAGGGGAGGCAATACACGATATTAAGCAGTTATCCTATTTTATAATTTTGTGTTTAATAAAAATGTTTTTAAAATTCGTATCTGTTAAAAACTGTTTCTCGATAAATTCATAAAGTTGGTAATATGCAAGGTTTCAGCAAAACAGCTGTAATTCGGACAATTTTTGAGATACATTAATGAACAAAAAATCAAAATGCTCGTAAAAGAAGCGACTTTCATACAGAGTGTTAGCGCTTTCTATACATTTACTTGATTAACGCACAGGGTGAGTCAAAAATTAAGAAAATAACATGGCTTGAGTTTCTCCACTATCATCCAGGGGGCTTTGAAAAAATGCCTACCAGTTTATTTTTTTCTTAAGGACAACGGAATTACCTACCAACAGTTGGAAAGATAATAAAAATCGGTCCATTTGTTCAAAAATGGCAAAGCTTCAAAATTGCAACAAAAATTAAGTGCGTTACTTTTTTTGGAACTGAGTGTATTTTGTTGGCGAATTTTGCATTATTTCACAAACGATTGCAGCAAGTATTCTGTTCTTACAGATCGTATTCCAGTTTCTATTTTTTTGTTATATGGAGACTTCCTAAACAAAGCCACTCTTCTTAGACAATAATAAAAATCACCAGTGGTAAAAGCGACGTTAGGAAAATTTTCACAAAAATCGTCCACGCACAAACGCAGATTGTATTGCCACTCACCATTAGCTCTAACCCCGATGCGAAAATACGCTTTAATCATGAATTTTTTGTGCGGTTTCATAAATCCCATTGCCTGAATTATTCAAGAAATTGGATAAATTAGCTATGATTCAAATTACTTCTAAAGGACTGTTCAAGATAACGAAATAACTGATTGACTGACAATGCTGATATTTATTGACACCCAACAGGTATTAAGCTCTGTCACTAAGCAGTACGGCCTTAGATGCAAAGCTCACTTTGGTAATAATAATTCTTGCTCGCACGATACATACGGACATTTGTAAACGAAACAAAGCCAATTGTGGGCACTCCAGGTTATTAAAAAAAAAAAAAAAAACGTTCGGACCCGTCGATTTTTGATTATGGGGGGAAATATTTTTTTGGCATTGTTACCTTCTGAAAGTTAAACCCCTAGCTGGGGCGGCAACTACTCCCGAAATTCTAAATATAATTGGGGGTCGAGTGATTTTAAAAGTATTTCTATGTAGAGTATAACCCCAGAGTTTAACATCGCTACTATTTACCTAGCCTGTAGCGGGTATCCCACTAAGAATGGCTGTCGGCCGTATCTCAGAAAGTGTTAGTCGTATGGCTTGCGGAAAAGAAATATATTAGGTAAAGTGGTCATGAGAAATTGTTGAAAGTTATTTTCAAGTTTCTCAGACTAGCGCTAGAGGGCGCAACAGTAACGGTAAATATGAATCACGAAGTTTCCTCAAAAGTCGCCTAGTTAAGGTAACCCGAAAATAATATTTTTGTATATTTCGAAGATTTATTAAGAAAATTCACCTCTAGAACGTGTTCGTCACTTTTCAAATAAAGTGGTGGGGGAAGGTTGAACATTATTTGTAATAAATGCTGATAACTCCGGTCTGGCTTAACATAATTTAGTAAACTTAGTTTTGTTAAAGAGGGCTTTTCTCACTCTATATACCATTTTATGAACCACGGCAATATGTGTTTTACACTAGGCGCTGGGGGGCGCTGTCTTACAACTTCACAAACATTGCGCGTTTTTTCCATAATTGTAAATATAATAGTATATTCAATTTTACCTGATTACAAGAATGATTAAAAGTCTAAAAAGTCAGTGAAAACCGCAAGTTAATATATATTTTCAATCCGGAGATATCAACAACAATAATCATAATTACGGAACACTATGATTTTATTTTCAAGTTGCCATTGTAAAGGTTTTCTTAAGAGTCAAATAGGCCTTGGAAAAACAAAATATGAATTGAAACTGTGCACGCGTATCACCTTTCATTATTACGTCAAAATTTTTGTCGTGCCAACAGTGTTGTGTCGTATTTGATTTTCAAAATGCCTCTGTTACTTGAAGAAGCGGTTGACATCATTGCGGTGTATTTTGAATGTTTGGGAAATGCAACAATTGCTGAACGGGTTTACGAAGTACGATACTCTTAAAGGCGTCGATACGACAGTAGAATGTTTAATCGTTTAGCTAGCTGTTTTCGTAATACTGGAAGTATTCGTCGCCCTGTATATCGCAGACGCCGCCGAGGTCGAACCGAGGAAAACATTGTAAATGTTTTGGCATAATTATGTGGAATTTAATCCACAAATTAGTATTAGATTAATTGTTAGAGACTTGGGCGTTACTCGCTCTACTGTGCATAGGATTTTATTAGAAGAAAGGTAAGTAATTATATCTATATGTTATAACTCTTAAATAGTTTAGAATAATGACAATATTTCTCTTAATAATTTTTAAGTCAATGTAATAAGTATTTTGTTTTTCTTTAGGCTACATCTCTACCATATTGTGCTCCACCAGGCTTTGACCCCGTAAGATTATGATAGAAGATTGGATCATTGCTACTGGTTCCTCAATATGATATTGGAAGATAGAAATCTCTTCTCCAGAATGTTGTGGACTGATGAAGCTACTTTCCTTCCATAGTAATGGAGGAGTAAACCGCCATAATATGCATTATTGGTCGCGGGATAATTCCCATTGGATGCGGGAGGTGCAGCATTAAGAAAGATGGAGTGTCAATGTCTGGTGCGGTATTTTGGGTGGCAGAATAATTGGACCGTTTGTATTTAATGAGTCGCTTGCTGGGCAAAGATATTTACATTTTTTAAATTACGAACTCCCAGTTCTTCTCGAGGATGTACCCTTGGATATTCGCAGAACTATGGTTTTCCAACACGATGGATGTCCTGCACATTTGTGGCAAACGTTCGTCAAATTCTTGACGACACATTTCCTGCAAGGTGGATAGGAAGAGGGAGTATATTTGCGTGGCCTGCTAGGTAATATTATAGGATATATTGTGATACTGTTAATGAAAGTGGTAATTTCTATTTTAGATCACCTGACTTAACATGCCTAGATTTTTAATGGGGAAGATTAAAGGATCTTGTTTTCGTTACCAGCCCCACCACAAGGGAAAACATGATAGAAAGGATAATGGACAGCAGCCGCCGGCGCCGTATCCCTATGGCAGAGGTAGAAATTGCAGTATTATCAACCAGGAGTCGTGTATACAGAACAATGGGCGACAATTTGAACATTTAGGGTGCCACTGAGAATTATTATCGTAACGATATATTTGCTTAAAACATACGTACCTTCATATTTTGTTTTTCCAAGGCCTATTTGACTCTTAAAAAAACCTTTACAATGGCAATTTGAAAATAAAATCATATTGTTCCGTAATTATGACTATTGTTGTTGATATCTCCGGATTGAAAATAGATATTAACTTGCGGTTTTCGCTGAATTCTTAGACTTTTAATCGTTCTTGTTATCAGGTGAAATTGAATATACTATTATATTTAGAATTATGGAAAAAACGCGCAATGTTTGTGAAGTTGTAAGACAGCGCCCCCTAGCGCCTAGTGTAAAACACATATTGCCTTAGTTCATAAGATGGTATATAGATTGAGAAAAGCCCTTTTTAACAAAACTAAGTTTACTAAATTATGTTAAGCCAGACCGGAGTTATCAGCATTTATTACAAATAATGGTCAACCTTCCCCCACCACTTTATTTGAGAAGTGACGAATACGTTCTATAGGTGAATTATATGAATAAATCTTCGAAATATACAAAAATGTTATTTTCAGGATACCTTAACTAGGCGACTTTTGAGGAAACTTCGTGATTCATATTTACCGTTACTGTTGCGCCCTCTAGCGCCAGTCTGAGAAACTTGCATATTATTTTTAGCAATTTCTCATGACCACTTTACCTATTATATTTTTTTTCCGCAAGCCATACGACTAACGCTTTCTGAGATAAGGCCGACAGCCATTCTTAGTGGGACACCCGATACAGTGGCTCACCAAAAGTACAAAAACAGGTTATTTTTACCATTTTTATTACAAAAGTGACATCGGTGAATAGCATTTGCTGGTGTAAAACTTTGCTTTTTTGACAATTCTAGTTTAATTCCTGTGGCCTTCAATTATTTATTGTTGCAGATCATATCCTTCGGTCGCGGTAAAGTAGTAAGGTTTAGTTAATTTCGTTATAGAATTTCGAAAGAAAATTTGTTTACTCAATTGCTAAAAGGATGCAAATAATTTCATTATATTTTGCGAATAATGAATATGCTAATAGTTTAACCCAATTGTTCAACAATTAACATCAAAATCGACAAGTCCATCAAAAATACATTTTGGAATTGGTGCAAGAATTTCGAGAGACGGGATCAGTAGCTAGCAAAAGACATGAAGTGGAAAATCCAGTAGTAAATAAAGCTGCAGAGGTGGCGATTTTAGGGCATGTTGCTTAAGATTCCACACTAAATACAAGAAAGCTGGCGACAGCATCTGGTATTAAAAGAAGCAGCATTCAAACGATATTAAAAAAAAACATTTCATCCCAACAAAATTCATCTGGTACAAGAACTTAACGAGGACGATTTTAATAGGTAATTGCAATTTTGTGAAATTATGAGTGAACAGGCAGTAAATAATCAGAATTTTCCTTTTAACGTATGTTTTTCTGACGAATGTTCTTTTCTTCTAAGCGGTACGGTGAATCGTCACAACTGTCGTTATTGGTCTGATTCAAATCCCAGAATATTTCGTGAGGTGCATACGAAACATCCGGAAAAACTGAATGTTTGGGCTGGCATTTGTGGTAACCGTATATTAGACCCCTTTTTTTACCTGGCAATTTAACAGGCGAAATGTATCTGGAATTATTACAGAACGCCATTTATCCAGCGTTAGTAGAAACGATTGAGAATGACGATCCGTACATGGAAAACCACTTAATATTCCAGCAAGGCGGTGCGCCACCCCACATTGCACTCACTGCTCGGCACTATTTGGACCAAACGTTTCCAGGACAATGGATTGGAAGGAGAGGAAGTATTGAGTGACCCCCACGTTCTTCGGATCTAAGCCCGTTAGATTTTTTTTATGGGGCCAATTAAATCTAAATTAATGCCACCCAGCCAATATCTTTGGAATACCTACAACAACGGATAATTGATGAATATTGTAAAATCACCCCACAGATGCTTCAAAATGTACGAGAGCGCTGTAAACAAAACCTCTACTATTGCATGGAGGCCCAGGGGCAGCATTTCCAGCATTTACTGGACTGACTTGTACGAATTTTCTTGTAACAAAAAAGGTAAAAACAACCTGTTTTTGTACTTTTGGTGAGCCACTGTACAATACTGTACATGTTAGGTAGATAGTAGCGATGTTAAACTCTGGGATTATAATATGACATATAAATATGTAAATATAATATGTTTATATCTGTACCCCAGAGGTAAAGTGTACTATGTCACATAAAGTAATTTTTACAGGAAAGCGAAATAAAGAAACTAAACCATGAATTTAGTCTACTGCTGTTTTATACAGCTAGTTAGAGATAAGTAGTTTACACTGAGTCCATAAATATGTATTGCTTTATGTACAATAAACTTAGTTGTCAAAGGGACTTAGTATATTTTACCCCTGAAATGTTTGGTAACCAACGTGGACTTGGTACAGTTCAATTTATATGATGGAAGTTTTTTCCGGATCAAAAGTCATAAATGCAAAAAAAAAAGTTTATTAAACATATTTTATTTAACCCTTACAAATAACGAGACTAAACTTAGGATAACAAAAATATTATACATAATATAAAAGTATAAAAAAGTAAGTGAAGCCTTAAACATTTTACTAAAAAGGAGTCTAGAAGCATAAAGAAAAAATTTATTGTGTAATTATTATATTCCAAAAGCGATGCTAATCGTTAACATCTTCATTGGCTTTATCAGTATGTGACAAGTTTTGATAATATGGGTGAAAAATTTTTGGCACCCATTGTAATAAATTTTGTAAATCCTTGTACTTTTTATCGCTTATAGGCTTTGGACCAGTTCTAATTGTCGGAATTTCTTTAGGAAAATGTGCATTTCGAGACACTCGGTTAAGATCAAGAACCTCGAAATCAGTTTGACCAAAGTCACTTTTACAAAAAACTTTACCGGGCTGTTCGGATCGTACCTGAATATGGACCAGTTGTGATATTTTAAAATCCTTTCCACTTTCATATTTTTTTTTGCGCAAAAACGGAGCATTGATTCCTTCAATTAATGACATAAAATTCTTAAAGTCGTTTGTTTCCATATTAATAACCAAAAACGGATTCGTCTTGCTAGCCAATCGCACTAACTGTTGCCAATCCCATGGCGTCATGAGCTGGAATTTATTCATCTTTTTTCTTTGCCTTTCTATTACGGAATGATCGCTATCTACTTCGAGATGAGTATGTCCTCTTAGGAGGTATTTATGGTTAAGGACTTTTAATGTAGGAATCAAATTCAAAATGGAAAAATAAGCTAAAATGGAATTCAAATTTCGGTTTTGAGAAGGACAGTTGTCTGACCATATTGTCAGTTCTTCTACAGATTCGTCAATATTAGAGGTAGCCCATTTTAGTAGACAAGATGTAATCTCGTTTCCGCCCCTTCCAGCAATGCTTTCATCCCACATACAGCAAGTTGTAAGATTTTTTTGAGTGTCTTTAATTGTGTAATTAAATGTCCACAATTTCAGCGAATAAAAGCTTTGCGCGTTTGTTAAAGAAGGCGTGGGTAGACACTTCTCTAAATCAACCATTATTACCTTTAATTTTTTGTTTACTTTGGCATTTTCTTTGTCCTGCGATTTCAAACTATATCTCTTACTGGCTTCGTTCAAATGTCCATCGTATTCTTCTTGAATAAGTTTCCTTTCATCTATAGTTAGAGACTCTTTTAAATTTACAAGATATTTGTCGCATTGGTCACACGTATCATTCCCAGGGAGCTTAAACGAATAATTAAATTCAGTGTTAAATATATCACTGTACAACCATAATTTAGGAATATCAGCTTCGGGTATTTTCTTGTTCAGTAATTCTTCTTTGTATAATTCATACATTCTAGTAATATTCAAAGAATTGTCAAGATATCGTTTGGCTGATCTCTCCCTGCTGTAATGGGACTCTATGGTCGGAAACTTTAAAATATGGTTTCTTATGCTATCTTTTATTTCAGCTGAAATTTTATTTGGGGGAATTTTTTTTCCACGCTTATCTGATTCTACTATACCTCCGGTGCCCTGTTTTGATAAAGAGGTTGAAACAAAAGTTTGTGATATTCCTAATGCGCCCAGAAAAAATTTTTTACACACATCTACTTTTCGGTTATCAACAGTTAGGCTAAATTTTCTATTGCTACTTTTTTTATTTGCCCTTTCTCCAGATCGCTCACGTCTTCTTTTAATATCTACTAACTGTACAGATGAAGCAATAAATTGACGTTTATGGTCGATTGTTTTTGATGGTGACCAGAATTTTTCAAAAATGCCTTGACGTATTTCTTGAGTAATATTTGTGTTACATTTATACCTGCAGGTATTTTGACAAGTTGTTCCCAGAGATTTAGATGCTATTAAAGTTTTGTTTGTAGACATATACTCAACCCCAGAAAGACTTTTTTGCTTTCTAATATTACATTTCCAGTTGGCAGGATTCCTTTTACGTTTTCTTCCTTTTTGAGGTTGAATCAAAGGTAAATTAGAAATCGGATCAACATTTTGCTCTTCTTGTAAGTCAGACAATGAGCTGAAGTCTTCAGAGGTGTCATCGTTGTCGGTGGTTTGGTAATTCGGGTCTTTAATGCTGTCGTCTGAATTTTCACATAAAATATGATTTTCTTCCTCTTTGCCAAATAAAAGATTTTGATTCTTTTGAACTCTTTGAAGTTTAGTCAATTTTTTAGGAGAGCACTGGTGTTCGATTTCTAAAATACGACTAAAGTAAATATTTATGGACCTAAACTATGTAAAGGAAATGTTCTTACCTTGTTGAAACTTTAAAACTTCTGTCGTAACCGATTCAGAACTACCCACTAAAGCAGAATTATCCAATTCAAGTAGATCGTAATCACTGTGGGAACCTTAAAAAACCATAACAATGTTTTACTTTTGCATAAAAAATTATGATAACACAGTTTAATCAAACTTCAAGCAAAAGGTAAATAATTTTCTTAAAAAGTGGGTACTTACCATGAGGCGATGTAAGTTTCTGTTGTCCCGCAGTTTTTAACGTTTTCAGCGCGGCAATTCTGCTGGAACCTTAAAAAACCATAACAATATTCTACTTTTGCATAAAAACGTATGATAATAAAGTTCAATCAAACTCCAAAAGGTAAATTTTCTTAAAAAGCGGTTACTTACTATGAGGTGATGTAACTTTCTGTTCTCCCACGGTCTCTAACGTTTTCAGCGCGGCAAAAATCTTAGCACTTCTTGAAGACATCTCCGCACGGTGTTTACCTAACGGCGACACATAACTAACTAAATCTAATAAAGGCATAATATTGTGACCAACAAGATTCAACAGGAATTATACTCCGCAAACAGTACTAAGTCCATGCGTATTGGACATATCATATGAGTGATACAATACTATGTCCATTTAGTATAGTTAACCTCTGACTGTTGTTGTGACTTGGTATTATTTAAAACTAACTAACTCCTCAACAGACGTAATAATGTGTAGTACGGATTTTTTCCTCGATTGAGCGTAAAAATCCATGGGACATAGTACAGTTAACTAATTTTTAGCGAAAAGTGGACTTAGTACACTTTACCTCTGGGGTACAGATATATGTGAGAACTTTGTCCTCTAGCCACTTGTGGCTATAGGGTGTTTCCAATGGTAGGTGTGCTCGCTTGCCATGCTTGCCCTGTACTGACGAGAACCAAAGAGTTCGAAACCGGTCTACAGGTAGCAGCAGCGTAGCATCCTATCATTGGAAATAAAGATTCATTCTTTTCTTTCCCGGTAGTTTCTGCAATCTGAGTTTGTATTTTAGTACTAACTGTGTTAGTTAAAATACGCCAAATTTTGCTATGTAATTCAGCGCTCGTTGGGGCATGTAGCCCAGAGAATAGCTGTTTTAGCATAATTTGGTTAATCCTTATTGTATAGGGTCTCAGCAAAAATCGAAACACCCTATAGCCACAAGTGGCTAGAGGACAAAGTTCTCACATATATACATATTTATCGAGAGGGTAGTCGTTGCTGACTAGTTATAACTAGTTTATATACATATTTATATGTCATATTATGATTACCACTTGCCAAGTAGTATTGTTTTAATATTTATTCTGGGGTTATACTCTACATAAAAATACCTTTAAAACAAATTATCATTGCACCGCCCATTCCATTTAAAATTTTGGGGGTAGTTAGTTGTCACCCCCACTAGGAGTTTAACTTTCAGCGAGCGGAAATGCCAAAAAAATGATTCCTCCTATAATCAAAAATCGACGGGTCCAAGCGTTTTCTTTTTAAAAATCCTGGGGTGCCCAAAATTGACTTTGTTTCGTTTTTAAATGGCTACCCTGTATAACATATTAACATCATTTGATGTATATTTGTATGCAATAAATCAATTCCCCAAAACTACTTCATCAGAAATAGCTTAAGTCAAACAACTACTACCAAGAAAAAAAATACTCGCATCACTTAATAATTTAGTATGATGCTTTAAGAATCGGACAATTTCCGAATAAACAATTTAAGCCACATAAGGAATTGCAATTCGAGAGGATCGTTCTTTCCTTTTACGCCAGATCCATTCCTAGACGCGTTTCGCCGTAAACCGGGTCGTCAAGGAGGCCAGGATCTGACGATAGGGGAAAGACCAAAAGGTGCAATATCCGCACGTATAATGTGAATGACTCTTTGACGTAGTCCTAGATCAGTTCTTTTTTATTTTGCCGGGTGATGCGATCGAGTACCACCTGATGTAGCTTTGAGTTACTTCTCGAAGTGAGAATTTCCGGATAGTTTAGAATTCGCCATGTTTGTCCCTATAATTATATTCAAAGGCGGCCAAAAGAAGGGCCTAAAAAAGTCTCGGCCAAAAGGTACATCATTGGCAAAACTTTTTGAGAAAACTAATTATTAATAAAGAATTTTACGTTTTTGACAATTTTTTATATACAATGTGTCCCCGGATCGACGCATGAATAGGTGAAAAGGACTGAAATTTTTTGAGTTGAAACTTTATCTTCCGGGGTTTAACCCTGCTTGGATAGAAGCTAATCAGCCCTAAGATTAAACACACAAGTTAACTTTTAACGTACCGTTTCCATGACAACAACCGGAAAAGCCTACTTGTTAATTTGTCTCTGTGGTTGAAAAGCATCTAGTTGGCGTCTAGGGTTAACGTGTGTGTTTGATCACTAAATATAAATTTAAATATCACACAATCAAGCAGATAAAGTTGGATTCCACTTAACTTGGCGCATATGATCTCTGAATCAAATCAGTAAAATCAGAGGTTTCAAAATGTGAAAACCAATATGGCGGTATATGGACAGCTGATTATCCATAAAATTGAATGTTAATAGGTTAACAATTAATTTGAAACTATCAGTCATACTAAAAATGACGAGTGACGGGTCTCGTTCCAAAATTAATTTCTCAGGGTGCGTTCGTATTGTTGCAAAAGGTTGCATGTAATATGAATTTTGGGTATATCTCTTTAATAATTATAGGTTTTTTAATCATTTGTAGTTTAAAGAAACAAAGTAAATAGAATGTTAGATAAATTAAGGAAATATTAGTTTATTTTGGCAGATAATATATTAAATATCAAAAAAATTCAAATTAAAATACACATTGGCTAAATTTTTGCTGTGTGATATCAGGCTAAAAAAATGTTCCAAATTTAATAGGTTACCTCAAAAATTAACAAGAAAAAGCTACTAAAAGCGGCGAGTTATCAAATCCCCAATCTATTACACAGAAAGTCTTGGAAGTTCTTAAACCAAGTTTAGGACCTACACAGAGGATTGTCTATGAAAGTCTGGTCAACATAAAATATAAGAAGTACCTAAACTAACTTTAAGGCCACCATGGACCAGTAATTTATGTGGGGCATTTTTCTAATTGAACTATCATTACAGAATTTAAAATAGAGGTTGAAAAAAAAAAATACAAAATGAACGCAGTTTCAAAACTCTTCAAATTCTGATTCGTCAAATTCATCTTCAGTAGTACTTTCACTATCTTCTGCATTTGAAATAATAAGTGGTTCCACTTGAACATCCAATACTTTTTCTCTGTTGCACCAGTTCAGGATAATTTTTTCTGTATGTTCTACAGCTTTTCTCCAGAGTCCCCCGTAGTGTGTGCTAGGGAGTTTTTCCAAACTTCTTCTACCTTATCTGAACCTAGACCATTACCAACATTTTTTTTCACAGAACGATTTTGCGCCTGCCCAAATTAGCCCAGTGGCATTAAATTGGCAATGGTACGGTGGTAACCGCAAAACCTCATAACCGCGTTCTCGCAAAATTTCATCAACGACATATACAGTGTGGCCCAAATTGGGCCTACATGTATGGGGATCTTGGAAACTATAGAAGATAGAGAAACGGGTAAATGGGGAGAGTTTTTGACAATTATATTTCTAACTGAAAACCGTTTAGTACGCGGCACTATCTTTTTTGGTTTTTGAAATATGTTGAAAAAACCAAAAAGATGTATTTTCGAAAATATGCTGTAGATTTCTTATTATTCACTATTTTGGCAATCTGTAAAAACATTTTTAAAGCAACTTTTTAAGTTGATTTCAGTTCTGTAATTTAATTTTGAACACGACGTTTCATTTATTTTATACCATCATCAGGTTCATTTTTTCTTATGGGCGCCATATTGTATTTTATACTTAAAAGGTAGCTTATGACGTCAGCTTTTCAACGATATATTATTTGTTGGAAAAAAAAATGAAATTGACTTGAAAAATAAAGAAAATTAATTTTCGCAAAACGTCAAATTTGAGAAGAACACATTAGGTAGGGTTAAATTTGTTTAAAATATCATAATATTATAATACATTATTTTATTTTTTCCTTATGGTTAAAAATCTCATATTAACATTTCAAATAAAGAAAACTAAAAACGCAATGAATAATAATTATTGTTTTGAAAAGAAAATAAGAAAAAATATCTAACTTACTAACTATACTTATTCGAAATGTTGGCCGTTTTTATTAATACATTTTTGACACTTTTTTAACACAGTATTGATGACCCTGCGAAGCGTGTTGCCATTTATGCTCGTAAACACATTCCTCACTCTCTCTTCTAATTCTTGTACAGATTCCGGGGGTTCAAACTCATATACTTCATTTTTTACATAACCCCATAAATAAAAATCGAGAGGAGTTATATTAGGAGATCTAGCAGGCCAATTAACTGGTCCGCCGTTTGAAATTAATTTGTCATCAAATATCTGTCTTAAGAGAGTTTGAACTTCCCGAACATTATGTGCGGGACAACCGTCTTGTTGAAACCAAATATTATTCAATTGATCTTGAGGAACTCTTGCTCTAATTGCCGGTAATATTTGATCTTCTAACAGCTTCAAGTATCTTTGGCCATTCAACGTATGATTATGAAAGAATAGTCCTATAAGTCTGTTCTCTAAAATGTAAGGAGAAAAGTAAAGCTGGGTTACTTAATACCTGCTATGTATTTAGCAAGCTAGGTGACATTACTTACCATACATACCACACCATACATTAAAACCAAATCGGGTCTTCGTTGAGCCAATTGGTGAGGGTTTTCTGTTGCCCAAAAATGATGGTTATGTCTATTAAATACCCCGTAGTTGGTAAAATGTGATTCATCGGTCCAAATTACAAGACGACTGAAATCATGATTTTGTTCGCATTGATTCACATTCCAATTTGAAAACTGCATTCTTCTTGGATAATCCGTTTCTCGTAAACCCTGAACTATAGTTGGCTTGTATGGTCGATATTTATTTTCCTTAAGGACTCTTTGTATGGTACTTCGCGGGGTTGGTAAGTCTCTTGCCACGCTCTTGTAGATGATGTCGGAGCGGCATTAAAATAGGCTCTGACATTTTCGTCACGCTCGTTATTACCTGCTTTTTCGTAACTCTTGGGCCGCGGTTTTTAAAACTTCCATGGTTTCTCAGGTTCATAACAATTTTTGGAAAAAGTCTGACACTTGGCTGCGGTCTTTCAGGAAAATTTTAAAAATACCTTTCTAATGCAAGGTTTGCATTTCTGTTGCAATGAATGTAACATTCTAGCAAATCAAATTTTTCTTCGTGAGAAAAACGCAATGCCATTTTCTTTTAAATTCAGAATACACAAATAAATCGTTATTATTAGATAATAATAATAATAGTATATTAAAGTACATGTTTTATAAAGCATCATCTTATAGCACGCGTCCATGTTAAAAAACGAGCCGCTTGCGGCGAGTTTTTTAACGGGACAAGTGCTCTAACTGCTTTATAAAACACGTACTTTATACTATTTTTTCTATTTTGTATTTTTTTCAATAAGAAAATACATATTTAAAAAGAAAATCAACCCTTCAAATTTTGTAAATTTGTGTGTCTAAATTCTATGTTGGTAATACTCTAAATTTCTTTTTATCATAGTAGCCTTGACAATAAATAATATTTTCTTTGTGTCATTGTCACGAAATTTGTGATTTAATATTTCATAGAGTTGTTCATAATTATAATTAAAAAAATATGGAGCATGATAATCTAAGTTTAACTCCCCCTGAGTTAAGGGATATTGCTAATAAAACGATAAATCAACTTTTACCAGAGAAATCCCGAAAACTTTCTTTTCTCATGGATAACAATAACAGGAAACGTCAGACGTCAACAGAATAAAACATTTAAATATAACCAATGCCAACTTTTAAAAAATAAAATTCGGAGTTCGAAATGGATATATTTCGAACTCGCTAGCGCGTTCGAAATATCTATTTTTCGAGACAAAATTAGAAAAAAACTATTATACTTTTACTCGTTCTGACAAGTAATATTTTTGTTTCATTTTCAAACGGTAGTGGTTGATCATAGGCTACTGGATTTTATTTTTGATTCATAGGTTATTGTAAGGTCATAGGCTACTGGATTTTATTTTTGATTCATAGGTTATTGTAATATTGTTGATTGAAACAATGCAAGCAGTGTTTTGTGAATACTACAAAATGTAAACCTTTTAATTGGTATTCAATTTAGGGAGTTATAGTGCAGTTGTCAAATTTGACGTGTTGCGAAAATTAATTTTCTTTATTTTTTAAGTCAATTTCATTTATTTTCCAACAAATAATACATCGTTGAAAAGCTGACGTCATAAGCTACCTTTTAAGTATAAAATACAATATAGCGCCCATAAGACAAAATGAACCTGATGATGGTATAAAATAAATGAAACGTCGTGTTCAAAATTAAATTGCAGAACTGAAATCTACTTAAAAAGTTGCGTTAAAAATGTTTTTACAGGTTGCCAAAATAGTGAATAATAAGAAATCTACAGCATATTTTCGAAAATACATATTTTTGGTTTTTTCAACATATTTTAAAAACCAAAAAAGATAGGGCCGCGTACTGAACGGTTTTCAATTAGAAATATAATTGTCAAAAACTTTCCCCATTTAACCGTTTCTCTATCTTCTATAGTTTCCAAGATCCCCATACATGTAGGCCCAATTTGGGCCACACTGTATTTTTTGTTTTTTAATAGTTTTCGCTTTCATTATCAATTTAGATTTTAATAAATCAGGTGATGGATTCTCATTTTCCTGAACTAACCACTGAAAGACGTCTTTTTTTTTCCAGAATGAATTTGGCAGTTAGTTTATTACCCGAGAATAATAAGATGCATTGTCTAGTACAATTAGGGATGGTTTATCCAAATTTGGTATCAGCTTTTCTCTAGCCCATTTTTCAAAAAGCTCACAATTCATGTTATCGTGGTAGTCGGCGGTCTTTGATTTAGAGGAAAAAATTAAACTCGCTTCCTTTATAAAACCAGTAGATGAGCCAGCATTTAATATAATGTAACGTTTTCCCAAACCACAACCTCTTTTTCATTTTACCGATTGCACTGTGTCATCTTGCCATGACTTAGACCCATTTCCAGTCGAGAGTATCCAAAAGTAGTTTCATCTAAAAAAACTACTTTCTAAAGTTCGATTGATAATTTTCAACATATTTTTTCAAAAATTTGACTCGTTCTCTTGCAATTCTTGGTAGTTCGCACAAATATCTTCTGTTGCAGTCCTTTCTATAACGAAATCCAAAGTTTTTTTTATTTGCGCTGACAATGACTATTTCTAAAATACCTCGTTCCTTTAATCCACATAGTCAAAGGCTTTAGAAGGCTTTAGAAAGATCACAGAACACTGCCGCGGCCGCCTCTCCGTCATTAAGGTGAAGATATAAATTATCCAAGAATGGAGACACAACATCGACAGTGCTCTTACCACTCTGAAATCCAAACTGACTAAGACTCCATAAGTTGAACCTCTGCAAGAAGGACGCAACCCTTTTTTTGACTAATTTTTCAATAATCTTGGCAATTGTAGTAATTAGAGAGATGGGCCTAAAATTTGATGGGGGGTTTGAGTCTCCACCTTTATGAATCGGGATGATGACTGCCTCCTTAATCGAGACGGGAAGGGTTTCTGTGGAAAATGAGTTATTTATAACATTAACAAGCTTAATCGGTGCCGGTTCTGGTAAACCCTGCAAAATATTGATGGAAATTCTATCCCATCCTGCTGCGCTTTTATTTTATATGTCACGAAGTGTGTGATTAATTTCCTCAAGGTAAGTAGGAGTAAGAAAAAAAGAATTTGAAAAAGATATTGGTTTTAAGTAATCTAGTGGATTGTGTCCTGAAACAATATTATTTGCTAGGTTTTGTGCAATTGAACAATAAAATTTGTTGAAATCGTTCGGCTGAAGGCCCGTTTAAACAGTCATTTTACCATTTTTTCCCCTAAGCTCGTTAACAGTTTTCCAACTATCTCTCTGCTTGTTATGGGATTTCGCTATTTGTTTTTCAAAGTGGGTTCCCTTAGCTACTTTGATTGTGCTTCTATAAATTGATCTATACATATTAAAGTAGGTAATAAAGAATAGACTATCAATAAAATGCTTGCATATGCAATGAAGGGAACGGAGGTTTTTACCAGAAATTTTAATTCCTTTGGGTACCCATGATTTTTTTTTTCTTCTGTTTTATATTAACCACTGGAAATGATTGCTTAAAAACCTTTGTAATTAAGACATGGAATCTCCCCAGGGGATTGCCAGTCAAACTCGCGCTCATCCAGTGAACACTCAAGCAGTTACGATAAAACCTCTGAAAATTTTTTCGCTAGAACACTTTGCAACTTCTTGTTGGTTTCGGAGCCTTACCCTCGTCAACCGGAATTCTACATACTACTGCCTTATGGTCAGAAATCACGCATTCACAGTCCTGCAAGAAACCTCCTCCACGCTAGTACAGACATAGTCCAATGTAGTTGAAGAGGCGTTTGTGATTCTTCTAGTAAGTGTTTTTTAGCAAATGTTTTTTATTTTGGGATGTTAATTATTAGCAAAGTCATTACCTCCTGCCGCAATAATGACGTAGTCATTAAAAAAAAGTCTGTCACCAATACATAAAAGTATTATTTGGTTATTAAGTACAATGACAACTACGATGTACTTCTTTCCGGCCTAGTTCGTGAAATACGTACTTCCCGGACTAGGTCGAGAGAAAGCGTGTGGGAAGTGGGTATTTTCCGGACTGTTGCCGAAAAAATAAGTTTTTCTGAAAATTTCTAAGACTTACTTGATTTTTCGAAGTTAAAATTATGACACAAATTAGATTCTATCCAAGCAGGGCTGAACACCTGAAGATGAAGTTTCAACTCGAAAAGTTTCAGTCACATCCACCTATTAATAGATAATAGATTAATAAATTTTATGCGTTGATCCGGGGACATATACATACAGTATTGTTTTTAGATAGAAAAACTGCGGAAATTCCACCAAGTGAGTCCCAGAACAAATATGTTTTTAAAGTATCTGTAACAGTGCGACCTGCTAATGTACCAGGTTCCCAGTATGAGGATGATACTTCGCAAATCGTGAGGTTTTCAGAATTGGCAGCAGATTTACAAATACAGTAAGAAAAAATTATTTGATCCCATGCTTTTTAAACATGGTCTCTTTCCGTAAACCATATTTTTTTATGTACTGGGTGATTCAATGAGAAAGGAGGCCGGCTATATTTCAGAAGCCGTTAGTCGCACTGCTTCCGGATTTTTCTCTTGGTAAAATCGCTGATAAAAAATCGCGGGAAGGTATTTTTAAATTTCTACGACCGCCGCTAGGAGGCGTAACACCCATTTTCAATTTATTTCCGAAATTTGCCCAATAGTCATCTACTCGGATCGGACTATGCATTATAGTGGCTTATAAAGTGATTTGATGCTTGTTTTCTTGGATTCTGGTTTATTTTTAGTAAAAAGATTGTATTACCTGCTTCATTACGCCTAAAAAAGGGGGATTAAATGGTCACAATCTGATAAATTCTCTTATGTACGTAGATATATCCCATGTAGTTACCACGAAAAGTTTTTCACTTGGAGCAAGTTCGCCAAATAAACTCTGTATATCTTATTATCGTAAATAGTAGTAGAATATAGTGGTAGTACTCAGTAGTCATAATAAATTATTATTGTGTTAGTGTTCGCGTATATTTTGCCCAATAGATATCTCCATTATTATTGGTTTTAGAGAAATGGTTAAATTAGCAAAGATATATCATTTTCACCGAACCTTCAGAAAATGAAATGAACAAAAACAACGGAGTATCGTAAGTGACAGTTTTTTGACAAGGGACAGTTTTTCAAATGAAATACCCCCTGTTTTTTCATTGTATCCGTTAAACAATTTTATCCTCTTTCTAAGGGTATAGTAGTTATTGGGGTTATTTTTTGCCCTTTTGGAATTATACGAAAATTTAATAGAATTACCATTATCCTCATTAAAGTTTTATAAGTGGCTCATGTTACTTATAGCAATACCTGTCACCTTGACTAAATTGCTCTTGGCAATGTCTCTCCTCTTGACAAATCTTAATAAACGTTGTCAAAATCAGGGTCTAGATGGGATACTCTGAGAGCAAAAGTTCGAAATTCTTAAAACATTAATCAAATGTGGGCACATCAAGCGAGAAGCGCAACGCGAATTCAGAACACTTTTTAGCGAAAACCCTTTCCGAAATTTGTTTCGTCAACTTTCTGAGCGAAAAACATTACAAAGAAAGAAAAGGCATTGAGAGATACTTGAGGATAAAGAACTTGCTGTTCTTTTTTATTTTCCAGTTAATTTTTATTTGTTTTTATATTCGCATCGAATCATTTAGAAGCTTAGTTTGTTTTCAGAAAATCTACAAAATTCGATAAGGGACTGTGCAAGATATCTTGGCAAATGTTGCGTAGTAGTTTTTAAAATTCTGAAACGGCATAAATTCCACGACTTTATAATTATGACATTTGGATTGGTCGTGGAGGGACGATTGCATGACAATTGTTAATGCAATTTAAAAACTAAAAGAAGGTTACCAATTCTGCATTTCAATGAACGGTGGTCATTTTCAGCAATTATAAAAATAATATATGTTGTGTTATGTTTCAATTTCGTTCCAAAACGGTAAAAAATAACCCCAACAATCACTATACAGCGTGCCCAGAAAAGTTCTAGACATGGGAATTTTCTTTACTGTTGATTTTACGAAAAAAAGTTATTCTTTATAAACACTTCTGCTTGATGCGCAAATAATATTGACATATCAAAACTTAAGATATCATGTACAGGGCAAAAAAAAATATAGAAACACAGAATTACGTTAAGAGAGTACCCTCAATTTTTATTTGAGAGCAAATTGTTATAAGGAAACTTTACTAAGGACTACAAAACGTGGTCAGATACAATTTTTCGTTGAAATATTTTAAATTACTGGGTACCATCAAAAACACGTTGAGCATTTATAACCTGTTGTTGGAAACTAATTACGTCAAAAAATAATGTGAGATTATTTCATGTTCTAAAATCAACAAATCAGGAATACTAAAAACATTTAATTTCTTTCGAGCAAAAATAAATTGTGAATGTAAATAATAGGTAAACAATATTTTAGCAATAACATAATAAAAGTGATCTAAAAACAGATACTTTAAAGTGAGAAATTATGTCTCCACATGCCCACCTTCTTTCTCCATGCAAACTATAGTACGCCTTATAATTTCTCTTACTGTCACCCGTATCATATTGAGAGTGATTTCTTGGAGACAGTTTGTTATTACTGCTTTAAGATGGTCAATATCCTGAGAAGGTCTATGCCCATACAGCATTTGAACGTCTGCCTATCGAACGGTGCGAAAAAACTTCATTCAAATACCCAGTTTCTGTGTTAGTACTATGGCATGGGGCTCCATCTGTTGATACCAAATTGTACGTCTTATATTTAGTGGCAGTTCGTCAAAAAATTGAGACAACTCGTGCCCTAAGAAGTCCAGGTAAATGGCAGCGCTTGTATTTTGTAGGAAAAAGTATGGTCTAACGATCCGATCATTAAATATGCCACACCAAACATTGGTTTTAAATGAATATTGACTACGGCATTCGATTATAAAATTTGGATTGTTATCACTCCACCACCGACAATTTTGGGAGCATACCACGCCGTTGGAAGTAAACATGGCTTCATCTGCAAATAATATTTTTCTTGCAAAAAAAGGATCAACTTCACACTCGCCTTGGAACCACGCGCAAAATAGGAAACGGGATTCAAAATCTCTAGGAAGAAGCGTGTGAATGTATTTCGGTTTATATGGATGAAATTTATTTATTTTTAAAATATTATTTACAGTAGACTTTGTGACGTCACTGGAATAGTTTTTGACAATTTTCTTAAAAAAATTTTCGTGTCTTCGATAACCGCTTGCATTACATTGAGTTGCTTTTCTTCTGTTGTTGACCATTTGTTGTGTTGTTTCTTAAATACATTTTCGACGGAACCAGTAGCTTTGAATTTATTCATTACGATTGCTATAGTGGCGCTACATACTATTTTGTCAGGGTGTCTAGTTTTAAATATGATTGCGGCTTCCCTCCTAATAGGTTTGTAGTAATCCCCGACGATAAGTACAATTTCTAGTGTCTCCTGCAGCGTTAACTTTACAACCATGACGAAACTAACGAAAAACTCCTGTTAGCAAGTCGAAAAATAGTAAATGACTTTTGACTAACATGTCAATATTCGTTACTATAGTATTGCACATTGTTGTTGCAAAATTGTTGCAGGTAACTGTTAAAGAAATAAAATAAAAAAATATTTTCCAAATGCTTTTTGATGGTACCCTGTAAATTAAAATATTTGAACGAAAAATTGTATCTGACCACGTTTTGTAGTCCTTAGTAAAGTTTCCTTATACAATTTACTCTAAAATAAAAATTTAGGGTACTTTCCTCTTAACGTAATTCTGTTTCTATATTTTTTTGCCGCCCAGTACATAATATCTTAATCAAATCAATCAAAAAGTGCTTTATTGTAGAAGAATAAAAATTCTTATTTACAAAGCTTCAGAGTAACATAATAATAATAATAACAATAACAGTTTAAAACCATGTGTAGTATGTATAAAATAAGCTTATAAACAAAATTAAAACAATAACAAACCATGCTCAAATCAAAGCAATTATTATGAGCAATAAGTTGACAAATATAAAATAAACAATTACAGTTTAAAAGTACAGAAAACCATAAATTCAGCAAATTCAGCAAACACCCACTCACTCTCAATACTTGTGTCCATACAAGAAAAACAGATATACAAAAAAAAAAAAATTTGACAACAGTCAAAAATAACGTTCATAAAACGTCCCTGTAAAATTCTTCCAAATTATAATAAGCCCTAGGTATCAGCAATTTTCTCACCAATCTTCTAAACATTCCAACCTCACCAATGTTTCTTATATTTATAGGCAAGCAATTATAAATCTTAATACTCTCGTAAATGAGGGAATTCTTGGTCAGGGATGTTTTTGGAATAGGTAATGGTAATTGTAAGTCATTGGTTCTACGTGTATTGTGAATGTGAGCGTGAGTAAAATCCCTAAATTTCTTATGGACGAGAGTAACTGTCTCCAAAATAAATAAGCATGTTAAAGTTAGAATTTTTTCTCGAATAAATAAAGGTTTGCAATGATCTTTTACTTTCGCCTTGCAGATATATCTAATTGCTCTTTTTTGTAGAATAAATATCGAGTTAAAAAGTTGTTGGGTACAAAAACCCCAAAATGCAACCCCGTACCTCAGGTGAGACTCTATAAGGGCATAATAAGTTGATTTAGCCATGGATGACCCCAGTTCGTTCGAAACTACTCTAACCGCATAGCATCCCGACGCCAGTCGTTTGCTAAGTATAAGAATATGATCATAATACTTTAGCCTTTCGTCGATGTAGAGACCCAGGAACTTGGTGCTACTTTTTCTATCTATAATATCATTACCCAGATTAACATGATCCAGAGAAAACTTGAATGTAAGGACGCTGGTTTTATTTGCATTAAAGCATAGCATATTAGCGTCACACCATTCTTTCACTCTCTGCAAGTCAGCAGCAATCACGTCTTCCAATGCGCACGGATCCTTGTCAAGCCATAAAATAGTGGTGTCATCCGCGAATAACGTAAACTTGCCACTAATGTTGATTGTTGCCAGATCGTTCAAATAAATCAAAAACAGCAATGGGCCAAGAACAGATCCCTGAGGCACCCCGCGGTCAATATTTAATACTCTTGAGATTCGTTCATTAGATTTAACAACCTGTTTTCTTTCGGAAAGATAAGAAGCGAACCAATCCAGGGCCACACCCCTAAAGCCGTAATGGTAAAGTTTCTGAAGCAATATCCCATGACTCACGCAATCGAACGCTTTCGAGAAGTCACAGAAAACCGCCGCAGCCACACCACCATCATTCAAGCCAATATAAAGGTTTTCCAAAAGACTAAAAATTGCATCCCCTGTACTTTTGGAATTCTGAAAGCCAAACTGACATTTATGGATTATGTTGTGGTGTGTCAAAAACCCCAACATTCTTTTTTTAACTAGTCTTTCAATTATCTTAGATAGTGTTGCAAGGAGGGATATCGGACGAAAACTTGAAGGGTCAGCAGGATCTCCTCCCTTATACAGTGGTGTAATAACAGCTGTTTTAAGGCCAGTTGGAAATGTACCTAGATCGAATGATCTGTTAATTGCCTTGACCAACACAACAAGTGCGTGATCTGGCAAAGATTCGAACATTCTCAATAAAACACCGTCAATTCCCACAGATTTTTTATTCTTAATCTCCCTGATAGTAACTTTAATTTCATCAAGTTCTGTAGGATATAAATAAAAGGACTCACCTATAGAAATGTTTTGAAGATAATGCAATGGACTGACAGTTGACGATATACTGGAGGTTAGTTTTTCCGCTATTGAACAGTAGTACGTGTTCAATAGGTCAGAGTCCATACTCTCCTGGCTTGATGAAGTACATGATTTTCCACGCAAACCGTTAACAATATTCCAGCTTTCCTTGCTCTTATTATGAGCACTAGATACTCTATAACTGTAGTATCTCTGTTTTGCCGCCCTTATCACAGATCTATACACACTCCGATACCGGGCAAAGTAACCCACAAAAAAATCACTGTCTGTATATTTCCTCAACCAGTGCAAAGCCCTAAGGTTGGTAGAAGAAGCTTTAATGCCTGGGGTAATCCACGGTTTTTTTTCCTTTTTCTTCATTTTTATTTTCCGAACAGGAAAGTTATCTCCAACTAGTTTAGCAACTAAATCGTTAAAAATACTCAAGGGGTCCACTGCATTTAGAGCCGTAGCCCAGTTCACTCGTGCAGCTTTATGCTTGAAATTATTAAAATTAGCTTTACTATAAATTCTACCATATCTGTAGGATTTTTTATTTTTTTTGCAATGTAAGGAAAAGGTCGATATTATTACCTCATGATCCGACAAGCCAGACGACATCACAGTGGTTTCAGAATCAGTTTCAGTTAAAAAGTTAATGCACACATAATCAATAACGGTATTAGAAAATCTTGTAACACGAGTCGGTTGCATTACAAGCATATGAAAATTGTAAGAAATCAACAGGTTTTTAAGGTTTTGAGTATGAAGACATTTAGCGTCGCTATAGTTTATATTGAAATCTCCCGCCAACATAATTTTAGAATTCGGAGTAATATCCAATAATAGTATCTCCAACCTTTCCAAAAAATCCCCTATACTGCCGCTGGGAGGCCTATATAGGCAAATAATATAAATATTACAATCCTGATTAAAAACTAGTGAAAACTCAAAACCTCCCTCCGAGAGCAGATAATCATACTTGCTTACACATATTAGAGGAAAATAGTCATTAAAAATATCATTTACCAAGATCATTGTACCTCCATGACCTGTGCTCCCTCTACAATATTTAGATGCTATTAGGTAGCCAGGTATATAACAGGGCTCGTCAACCTTCATCCAATGTTCGGTTAACAATAGTATGTGCGGCATGTTTAATGTGTTAAGTAAGATTAAAAATTCATCAATTTTACCTCTTAAGGATTGAATATTTAACAATAAAAGACTTACAAAATCGTATGACCTAAAAAAGAATCAGAAATAAAATTAAAATTAAATGCAGTAGTATCCAAGTTGTCCCTGGTTTCATTTTCAATATTTAATGTAGAAGGAACAGTTTTGATATGACAATATTATTTGCGCATCAAGCAGAACTTTTTATAAAGAAACCTTTTTTTCGTAAAATCAACAATAAAGAAAATTCCCATATGTCTAGAACTTTTCTGGACACGCTGTATATTTAACTGATACAATGAAAAATTAGGGGTTAAGGTCGATTTATAAAACTTTTCGTCGCTGTTCCCGTTCGTTGTCACTGCTCCCGCTCGTCGCCGCCGTTGGATAGGTATTTATAAAAAAGTCGAACTACGAACTGCGCCGCAATAACAAAAGAAGGTTTGAGGTTGGGAAACAAAGTTAAGAATTGTATTTTATTTTAAAAAGCGTGATGTTAGTACCTTATTATATGTTATTAATGTTTTTTTTTTAGTAAAATCCACAAAACAGCAAAACACTCTAAGTACTATAACCCTAAAATCTCTTCTTTCAATACTTCAAACCATATGATCGAAAATTTCTTTTTTCTCATTGGCCAGAAGTGGGAACGACGAACGACCAAGGTCAGTGGGAACGACGCGATTTAAAAATTGGCCAATTCAGAACTACCAACGGGAGCGGCGGCGGCTTTTCTGAACGTATACACTGTTTCCCCTTAGGTTAAATTGCGACGGGAACGGCGGCGACGAGCGGGAACAGCGACGAAAAGTTTTATGAATCGGCCTTTATTCCATTTGAAAAACTGTCACTTGTCAAAAAACTGTCACTTCTGATACTCAGTTGTTTTTGCTTATTTCATTCTCTGAAGGTTTGGTGAAAATGCTATAATTTTGCTGATTTAACCATAATTTCTCTAAATCCAATAATAATGGAGATATCTATTGGGCAAAGTATACGCGAACACCCTGTACAACCAAGGGCGGACGTTAATTATATTTCATATAATAATATGACAAATTGATACGGGTTATAGGTAAATTTGTGGCTCCATATTCTCTGAGTTTCAAAGCTAGGCTGGTGGTTTGACACAAAAGAAGACGGCCGAAAGATATCTCTCCCCCATTTTCGAGGGCGGGAAACAAGACGCTGGCAAAATTAAACTACTCGACCTATCCCTAAGTTGAACAGCCACAGTATTGGTACTATTTCAATATCTCTCATTTTAAAAGTGGTGTTATGCCTTGCTACAAACCCTTTTACTTGCGCCTACACCAATTCTATGGGATTTAATTCACAGTGATATCGGGTAAATTGACTTTATGCCAACACGGCTTTTTACCAGAAAAATCAACCTTTACCAATATGAACACTTTCTGCCAGTACATCCACGAAGCCATAAATAGTAAAGCCCAGGTGGATGTCATATATACCGATATGGAAAAGGCGTTTGATACGGTTCGACACTGTGTTATTCTCAGGGCATTATCGGATATGAATGTTTCTTCGTATATCATTCAATTAATCCAGTCCTACTTGAGTCACAGATTTCAGTTTGTTGAGGTTAAGGGCTGCAAATCAACTATTTTCAAGAGCACCTCAGGGGTTCCCCAAGGATCCAATCTGGGGCCTCTTTTGTTTCTGGCAGCTATTAATAATATAATCGGCAATATTGAGAATGTGGTGGGACTACTATTTGCTGATGATTTTAAATGTTTTTTTCAAATCAACTTGATCGAAGATTGTCAATCTCTTCAGGATGACTTTTCAAACGTGACCAATTGGTGTAACTCAAATGACTTTAAATTGAATAAAGGGAAATGTTTATGCATGTCTTTTACCCTCAATCAAAACATAATTAGCTACGATTATACCATAAACGGTACTAAATTAACAAGAGTAAATCAGCAAAAGGACTTTAACCCAACTCTGTCTTTTTCCAATCATATTTTGTCAAAAATAGAATAGCGTACAGAGAATAGCCGGGTTTATTGTTAGAAGCACAAAAGAGTTTAATATTGAAGTGAGCCTTCATCTTTTTGATAGCCTTGTGCTGCCGGTTTTAGAATATGCCAGTATAATTTGGTCTCCTCAGTATAATGTTTGGGTCACGATCATTGAGAGAGTGCAGAGGCGGTTCTTGAAGTGTATGTATTTTAGAAAATTTGGTGTGTATCCTAAGAGAGGTTGCGACCATGAACACCTTCTGGGAGTATTTGGTAGGCTGCCTCTTCACAAAAGGAGAATCAAAATTTTGTTGTGCACCATGTTTCGAATTCTAAAGGGTAGTATCGATTGTCCTGACGTTCTAAGCAAACTACCGTTTGCGATTAATAGAATCGGATCTCGTTGTCCAAGTGTATTTTATCTTGCTTATCCGCGCACAAATCTTTATAAAAACTCACCAATATATAAGTTGTGCCACTACTTCAATTTGTATGCGTCGGACATCGACATTGATATAACTAGTCTCAGTAAATTTAAGAGGATAGTTGAGGCTAAGTTGGGATTGAACAATTGGTGTTAACTCCTCAATATGTGAACATTTTATCTGATAATTGACTTAAGTATGTACTTGATACCTTTTACTTTGTTTCTCTGTTATCTGTTTTATGTGTCTATTTTAGTATTTTTGTAGAACTGTGTATCTTGTTGGTTTCCCTGTACCTTTTCTTTTTTTCTATTTTTTCAGGGTAGATTTAAGTAGTATCTGTAATTGGCTTAGCTTTTGATACTAGTTAATAATAAATAAATAAATAAATAAATAAATGATAGTCTCTAGTCCGTTTTGATTTAAATGCTAGTAAGCCGCTATCGACAAATCCATTTTTGCTACCAACGTGAGTGGTTATTAATCCTTTACCTTTTCCCGATGGTGCTTCTATTCCAGTGGACCATCCTTCCATGAAAACTTGCCTCGCGCTTTTTATATGTTTATCCTGCCATATTCTACCACTGGTATATACTTCATTTAACCAAGTTTCGTCCATATAATAGATATTTCCGTTTTCCCTTCGATACTCTCGACGTAAATATCGTCGTCGCCAGCAGATGATTTCGTCTTTTTCTATTAAAAGTGATTTTGTGTTTTGAATTTTTTCATAACAAAAATTCATTTCCTTTAAAGTTTTTCATAGTTTCTTCTTACCCATGGATGGAATAATATCATCCTTTTTCATTTCAGACATTATTTTGTCCAAGGTAGGTTTTTCTTTTTTTAAGTAAAACGAGTATATGTATCTTCTGATGACAGTTATTTCATCCTCATTTATTACAGTTTCCTTTTTTCCTGTACTTCTCTTTGGTGACCTGATGGGTCGCGTTTATCCTCGTGCACAAGTCGGTATATTATTGACTGCCCGACTCCAGTCATATTCGAACACATTTCAACTATTTTTGCAACTCCGAATGTTATATGAAATAATAAATTAGACTACGCCTATGGAATACGGCGAAGACCACTGGGTTCTATAATTCAATAATGATTTATTACTCTCTCACATTAAGAACAAGATCATAGTATTCGTCCGTAACCAAAATAACTGCTGTAAAAGGTTTTTTAAACTACCAAATTAACGTTATTCGTTTAATTGTTAATGTGAAAAGTCCCGATTTCGTGACACGTGACGTCACGCTTTGTCTGAAATTATTTGCCGGAGCGTAGGGCTTTAATAATTAATGATATGACAATTTTGCATCTCGCATATTTTTTAATTTAATTCAGCATATTTATGTAAGTAACCTGACCTGCCGTTGTCGGCCTGCACATAGCCTATTAACCAATATTTAAAAAATTACCCATTTTTACTAAAACTACTATTTTAAAACAAAGTAAGTAGATATTATGTTTGTAAGAAAAAATAATTTCCTTATTTTTAGGTGTGTTAAAAACTGTGCACCGCACTCAGAAAAAACTATAACATCAATGATTGTTATCCTGAAAGCTTCTTGTTCAAACTGTCGTACACTTGACTCAAACGTGTATTATTACTGGACTATTCAGGATTGTACGTAGATGTCTTTATTAGAGTATTATTACAGTTTGCTCCAACCAGATACGAATCTTTGTTTGCGACCGCCCCACTCTACCTAACATCATGCGTAATATACCATCGTTCCCGCTAAAGTAAACTTAATACAGTAGACCCCCTCTATAAAGTGACCACCTGCGTTAAACGACCGGTTATGAATTCCCCATATTTAAAAATGGAAATCCCATTTTTTTATACTCCTTCTTACCGACCCATTTGTTAAACGACCGCGGGCACTCGTCATTGGAATATTAGGTAAACATTAATGCTAAAAACAACCTCCATTAGGGGCGGAAAACTCGACCCGACAATTCTTAAGAAATTTAGCTACAGGGTCATTAAACCAGGACTGAACAGGGGCCTTTTTTTTTGAGTTGCTCTGTATTTTTAATAAAACCAATACAGCCATCTAGTTTATAGTTTGCCGTAGAATCTAAAATTGCCATTTAAAAAGCGATCTGACTTAAAACAAAGGAACTGTGGCTTATAGTTGTTGTTTTTCTAATGGAATACCCTGTATATTTTCAATTTTTATGAAACGCCTTTCTTTCCTGATTCCATAAATATATAATTTGTATATATTAGCTCAAACCGTTTTTAAGATATGAGCAATCAAATATTTAAAAAGCTGTATTCATTTGAGCTTTATACAGTGTCACCATTAAAGTCCGCACCATATGGAACTTTTTTTTATTAATGAGGTTAGTTAAAATTAAATTTCGGCAATCGTTTTTGCTTCAAATTAGACTAAAAATTATATAATCAAATGTCACCATCTGTCATTCGGTATCTGTCAAAAATTACATTTTAATCAAAAAATGCTGAAAAATGGCATTGTTTAACCGAATTTCAAAAAATTTTATTAGAAAAAGTTTTTTCTAGTACAATTCTTGGCCTAAATACAAAGTTTCAGTTTTCTAGCTCAAAGTTGATTTTTTTGCCATTTTTTCTAATTAACTTTTTTTTTATTTAATGTGAGTTCGCTTAATGGATATTAAACTATTTGCTTATACCATACTCAATATTTTATTTAGTTTGTATGAGCTTTTTTTTACTAGAATGCCATTTTTTTTCGAAATTTAAAATTAGAGGCAAAAAAATTTGACACAGGTGGTGCAAAGTTATCCTAATTTAAAAATTTTAACAGATAGACGTCAGATGTTTCGTTTTTCAAATGACAAATACATCTAAATATTTGATAAAAATTTTATTTTATACTTAAAACTATCATTATTATTAAAAGGAACAAAAAGGAACTTTAATCATTTTAAATAGGTAACACAAAAGCAATATAAATTTCACATTTCAGTGTGACGTCCTTCTCGCTCTATACAAACACCCGTCCGTCTATAAACGTCTTTGACAGCATTTTGTAAAAAGCTTGGTCTTATATCGGCACAAAACTGTCTTATCGTTTGTTCCAAATGCTCGATATTTCTAAACGGTTGATTCTTATAAACTTTCTGCTTAAGATAACCCCACAGAAAAAAGTCTAGTGGGGTTATGTCAGGCGACCTGGGTGGCCAGTGACATTCTCTATCACGCCCTATAACTCTGTTTTGAAATAATTGGTTTATGCGTTCTTTCACTGCTACAGTTTGATGTATGGGTGCCCCATCAAGCTGATACCATAAGTTATGTCTATGGTGTAAGGGCATGTTATCCAAAACTTCGGTAATCTCGTTATTAAGAAAATTCAGGTACCTTTCACCAGTTAAGTTTACTCTAAAGAAGTATGGTCCAATAAGCTCATCTTTCAAAATTCCACACCAAACATTGGTTTTAAAATGATACTGGTCGCGACATTCAATTGTGAAGTTAGGATTTTCTTGGGACCACCATCGGCAATTTTGTGAGCTCACGGTACCATTCGAAGAGAAAGTGGCTTCATCTGTCCATAATATCTTGTATGGAAAAAGAATATTCTCCTCATATTGTCCCTGATACCAAAACGACAAATCAAGTCGGATATCAAAATCGCGTTCTTTTAATGTGTTTATAAACTTGGGTTTATATGCCCGAAATCGATTTTTCTGAAGAATTTTTCTAACGCTTTCCCTCTTGCACCCTGTTGAATCACTTATCTTGGTTACACTAGTTTGACCGTGGCCAATAACAGTTAAAAAAACATCAAGTTGTGCTGCTTCATCGTATTTACTTGCCGCGTGAGGTTTCTTAAAATTATTTTGAACAGATCCAGTTTCTCTAAATTTTGACATTATTCTTGAAACAGTGCTATGCTGCAAATTTTTTTCTGGATGCCTCTCATTAAAAATGGCAGATACTTGCCGGTGAGGCATATTCTCTCCACAAATTAAGACAATTTCTATTTTTTCTTGAATGGACAACATTGGTGATAACACTGAAAACTATAACTTGCGAAAATATTCAAATTTATGACATTTCTTTTATTTATTCGGCACTCTAATTCGTTTTTTTTTCCATAGCCTACTTATAAAATTCAAAATTGCCTTGATATTTTATTGTGGATAAAAAGAAAATGTGTCTAAATTTTGAACCAATCTGATATCTGGGAATTTTATTATAAGTTTTTTAAACTTCTTAGGTGTATGTACTATCAAAAAAATGGAATATCTGACGTCTATCTGTTAAAATTTTTAAATTAGGATAACTTTGCACCACCTGTGTCAAATTTTTTTGCCTCTAATTTTAAATTTCGAAAGAAAATGGCATTCTAGTAAAAAAAAGCTCATACAAACTAAATAAAATATTGAGTATGGTATAAGCAAATAGTTTAATATCCATTAAGCAAACTTACATTAAATAAAGAAAAAGTTAATTAGAAAAAATGGCAAAAAAATCAACTTTGAGCTAGAAAACTGAAACTTTGTATTTAGGCCAAGAATTGTACTAGAAACAACTTTTTCTAATAAAATTTTTTGAAATTCGGTAAAACAATGCCATTTTTCAGCATTTTTTGATTAAAATGTAATTTTTGACAGATACCGAATGACAGATGGTGACATTTGATTATATAATTTTTAGTCTAATTTGAAGCAAAAACGATTGCCGAAATTTAATTTTAACTAACCTCATTAATAAAAAAAAGTTCCATATGGTGCGGACTTTAATGGTGACACTGTATGTATGGAATGCCTTGGAAAAGAAAAGCCCCGTAATGGCGTTGCATTAAAGTAACTTCAGAGGAGGTGTTGGAAATAAAGTTTCGATTTGTCTAGAATGCCTTGAAAAACAAGCCATGAAAATGATAATATTAACATGTCAAAGTCTAGAGTATTTATAAGTTAAAATGAAATATTCCCTGGAAGAACGATTTCAGATAGTCACACTTTTCTATAAAAGTGGGGAAAATGCAAGGGAAACTCAGCGGAGATATTTCGCAGAAGTTAATATAGAATCGTATCAGTAAACACAATTTTTAAAGCGTTTATTTGAGGAGACAAAGTCATTACACGACCGCAAACGAAGATATGGAAGAAACGTGATCCGAGAACGTGTAATACCTACTAAATTATTTTAGTATTACTCAATGAATTTCATAGAGAAAGCGGTAAGAGATATTCTCTATGGTCCAAGAAGAAACAGAGTGAGCTTTTGCACCGTTCAAAGAACTTTAAATAAGCATAAATTAATTCCGTTTCGAATTAACCCTATGCAACACCTGACGGCAAACCAAGAGGAACTTCGGTTTCAATTTGTTGCACAAATGATTATGAGAGAACAAGATAGGGATCCTGACATGTTCAAAAAGGTCCTGTGGACAGACGAAGCAACATTCTCAATATCAGCAATGTATAATCGAAGCAACGTGCACTATTGGTCTCGAGTAAACCCAAGAAAATACAAAACTATTAAATATCAAGGCAGAACGTATGTTAATGTATGGTGTGGTATAAATAACCATAGAATAATTGGGCCAATTTTTTTTAATGGGTCATTAACTGGTCAACGATATCTCCAATTTTTTCAAAATGAAGTTGAAAATCTCATTGACGAATACCGCTAATGGTAAACCAAAATATTATTTGGCAACAAGATGGAGCACCACCTCATGCAGTTCGTGATGTTGTGGATTTTTTGAATCATCGATACAACGAGTGGATTGGTCGTAATGGTACTATGAGGTGGCCACCAAATAGCCCAGATATTACAATAATGGATAGATTTCTATGGGGCCATTTAAAAAATGTCGTTTACCGCCATAGAAGCCAAAATATTGAGGAAAGAAAAATTAAAATTAACAATGAAATTAATCGACTTAAGGTAGAAAATCATATTTTAACAGCAAGTCTTGACCGGCTGAACAGCACATTGAACAGTTAGATTATTAACTATTTATTAATTTTATAAACTGCAGTTATAATTTGTAATATTATTTATTTCATACTGTATTGTAAAACACACCTTTACATATTTGAATTAAGTCCAGAAAATAAGGTTTTACAGCAATAAGTCCGGTAAAAAATTTTTACCGGACTAGTCCTGTAAAATTTCTTTACCGGACTGGAATTTGTAAGTTTTAGTTTAATCAATGTCAAACACACAATGTTTCCACCAGTAAATATAAGCACTTTTCAAATATACGACGCAGAATAAAACTTCATTATAATTTCAAAACATAATTATAATTTTCAACAGAACAGTATGAAATAAATTATTGTACGTCATTCGTCCGGCAAATCCTTTACAGTATTCGTTTCAATATTCCAGACTCGGCTCCTTCGTCGCCTCGTCTCGAAACATTTCACTCATACTGTAAAAGTTGATTTACCGGACTTATAACGTAAATATCTATTATTATCGTTATTATACACATATTATAAAAACTCTAGACTTTGACATATTATTATTTATCTGGTTTTGTTTTTCAAGGCATTCTAGACAAATCGAAACTTTATTTTCCAACACCTCCTCTTACGTTATTTTAATGCAACGCCATAACAGGGCTTTTCTTTTCCAAGGCATTCCATACATATTAAGCTCAAATGAATACAGCTTTTTAAATATTTGATTGCTCATATCTTAAAAACGGTTCGAGCTAATATAGACAAATTATATATTCATGGAATCAGGAAACAAAGGCGTTTCATAAAAATTAATAATATGCAGGGTGTTCTATTAAGAAAACAACAACTTTAAGCCGCAGTTCCTTTGTTTTATGTCAGATCGCTTTTTAAATGGCAATTTTAGATTTTACGGCAAACTATAAACTAGATGGCTATATTGGCTTTTATTAAAAATACAGAGCAACTCAAAAATATGGCCCTTGTTCAGTCCTGGTTGAATGACCCTGTACATAGTACGTAATTACTTTATTGCAGGCGGGTCCATTCAATTTGCTTTAAAGGTTGATAAATCGGTTGTTAACATTAGTTTTATTTTGAAGAGTGTTTATGTGTTTTGGGACTAACGCGAATATTTAAAGACGGTGGGAAAAAGGAAATGTCTTTCTTTAAGCGAGAAAAGTAATCGAGGAAAGTGAAAAAGCTGATTACTTATATTTACTGTTGTAAATCTTAAAGGAAATAAACAAAATAAATAAATAAATAAATAAATAAATACAAAAATACTTTATGAAAGCCGGATTTATGTGTAATTTATTTTATTTATTTAAATAATAATAATTAGATAGGTACCTACATTGTTACATATTTTTTCACTCTTACTTATTATTATCTGCTACATTATTTATGGCACCTAGGTGTGCGAAACACCTGTAATATAGATAATATTGACGACTTCGAAGAAGAAGAGAATATTCCGCTCGCACAACTGTTTCCTAACATTAAGGACATATTTGTAAATTTAAAACAAATTACCTCTATCGATAACGATTTGCCAACAAGAAGTGCAGAACTTACTATCATCGAGTATATTGAAGAGATGCAAGGAACGGATGAAATTACCCCCAACTCTGAAACAGGGGAAGAGGAACCTGAACTTGCTCCAGTGTCGAAAATATCTGAAATATCTGAAGCCCGCGCAAGTTTGAGAGACCTTGAAAACCTTTTTAATAATTTTAACAATTTTGACAAGTCTACAAATATTTCTCAATTTTTGCTATTAAAATGTTAATCTGAATTTTATAAAAATAAAATGAAAAATATGAAGCAATCATACAATACATTGTATAATATATATGCTAGTATGTACGTGCAGTATACAGGGTGTCCGGAAACTTCGTTCGTATATTTTATGGGGATATTCTACATAATATGAAAATATGAAAAAAAGTTTATATGAATGTAGGTCCTTAAATCTCTTATAAGAAAGCAAGGGCCGTCCAAAGGTGACCTCTAAAGATTAGTTCCTCTTTTATATCTTTGCGACCGCTTGAGGTATCGATGTGCTTTTTGGCACACAAACTAATATTAACAATTGCTAATTTATGATATTGAGAGTATGAAATTTAGTCAGGGACGTTCTTACGTGGGGGGGGGGCTTAGTTTATTTATTTCTAAATTTTGTACACGACACATTTTACCCAAAAATTATAATTTCAGTGATTTTTCTACACAAAAAACGTATTCTTAAAAAAAATTATTGGGCCAATGATTTAGGAGAAAAATCGATTTATTAAATCATTGCATAAAGTATTAAAACATCAAAATAGTCTCATGAGAAATACAAATTTGAAGTCAAAAAAACATCAAGAAGCCCATTGTTAGGGTTAAAATAAATTGACAATGACAATAATTAAGTCAAAACGTTGTTTTATTGTAATATTTAAACAAAACAAATTAAGAGTTGTTGGTTTAACAATAATAAACTGAAAAAAGTAGAAAAGTTGCAACAAATGTTGAAAATGGTTTCCATTCATATCAATACAACCAACTAACCGATTTCTCATTGATGTTCGTACTCTTGCGAAAACTCCCTCCTTATTACGAATTTCCTCGCAACAATAAATAACACGTTGTTCCAATTGTTGTACATTTTCGACAGGTACTGAATATACCAGAGACTTCAGATATCCCCCAAAGAAAGTAATTACGAACAAAGTTCTCACATGTATACATATTTATATGTCATATTATGATTACCACTTGCCAAGTAGTATTCTCTTACTATTTAATCCAATGGATTGAGATCAGGTGAACGGGGAGGCCAGGCAATGGGCCCACCTCGGCCTATCCATCGGTCTGGATATGTTTATATATTTGATTTAAATAATCTCGAACCAATCTACTAAAATGAGGTGGAGCCCCATCACGCATAAAATAGTTTGTAAGTCTTTGCTGGTACGGCATATCTTCAAGTAGAACAGGCAAAGAGTCTTGTAAATAATCTAAATATGCAGGCCCATCTAAACGTTGAGGCATAATGTATGGTCCTATTGATCAATCGCCCAATATACCTGCCCAAACATTAATTGAAAATTTATTTTTTGAAATCGACTTTCGAAAATTGCATGGGGATTTTCTTCTGCCCATACATGGTTATTATGGAAATTTGCGATGCCTTCACGGGCAAGCCCTGCTTCGGCAGTAAACAAGACTTTATGTAGAAAAAAGCGGTCTTGCTGACATTTTCTCTGCATCCACTGACAAAACTGTGCACGAGAAGGTAGGTCTTGAGGCTTAAGCGCCTGAACTCTTTGTATATGGTGTGTATAAAGAAGTTGTTCATGCAAAATTTCCCATGTTGTACTCTTAGGGATACCCTCTTGTAAGGCAATTCTTCTTGGGCTTATACCAGGATTGACTGCAACGCATTCGAGTACTCTTTCTTCTGCTTGTGGAGTCCTAGTAGTACGGCTTCTCCCAGTTTCATTCATATTTGGCCTAAAAGTTCCGGTTTCTCTTAATCGTTGATGTAAATTAATGAATAATTTCTTACAAGGAATTTGACGGTTTGGAAAATATTCTTGATACAACCTGCGAGCTTCTCGAGCACAACCATTAGCTTTGCCATACATGAAATGCGTATCAGCTAACTCAGCAAATGAATAATCTGCCATCTTTTAAAATTTGCACCTTTATTAATCAAAAACACTTTGCACTTGATCAATGATCACTACAATAAATTGCAATAACGTCATTGTCAATATATTTTACGCTAGCCATGGGCTTCTTGATGTTTTTTGACTTCAAATTTGTATTTGTCATAAGACTACTTTGATGTTTTAGTTTAAAAACAATTCCATAATAGTTTATGCAATGAGTTAAATAAACCGATTTTTCTCCTGAATCATTGACCCAATAATTTTTTTTAAGAATACCTTTGTTGTGTAGAAAAATCAGTGGAATTATAATTTTCGGGTAAAATTTTTTAAATGTGACGTGTACAAAAATTAGGAATAAATAAACTAAGCCCCCCCCCCGTAAGAACGTCCCTGACTAAATTTCACACTAACTCTTAATATCGTAAATAAGCAATTGTTAACATTAGTTTGTGTGCCAAAAAGCACATCGGTACCTCAAGCGGTTGCAAAAATATAAAAGAGAAACTTTAGAAGTCACCTTTGGACGGCCATAGCTTCCTTATAAGACATTTAAGAACCTACATTCAGATGAACTTTTTTCATATTTTCATATGTAGAAAATCCCCTTAAAATATACGAACGAAGTTTCCGGACACCCTGTATACATATTGATAAATGGCGGGGAATTTTTAGAGGATCAGGAGAAGTTTAACAAAGGTGAGTTGTTATTGTCTAGTTGGTCATTTAGGATATTTTGGGATTTTCTACCCTTATTAATAGATAAAGACTCCAATAAATCCAATTTTTTGCCTTTGTTCTCAATGCGTAAGATTCGGAAATTTTTATCAAATTATTATTAATTGTTTTATTAGTGCAGGTACCTTAATTTTAAGTTTCTTATTTAATAACTTGTTATACCTTTCTCACATCTGAAGAAGCCACTGTTATGGCAAAACATATGTCATGTTGACAATATATAGTGAAAATTACAACACATACGTGTTAATATGTTATTTTTCAATAAACTTATTCATAAATTCCCCAGAATACGTGCTTGTTAGGGGCAAATCTTATTTATTTAAAAGTATTTAAAATTTAGAATATCTACGAATATTTCTATTAAAAGTTGCAAGTATTCAATAAACGCTACTTTCTTGAAAATATATTATTAAATTTCTAAAAAACATTAGTTATATAATTGATTCACAATAATATTAAATAGCATTAATTAGTTATAGCATTTTCAAAAATATTTTTAAAGTGTTTGTTTCCAATATTAGTGTTTTTATTTCAATTTTATACTTTTTTAATGAAATAATTTTTTTAATATTTGTTAGTAAATAATCATTTAAATAAAAGCATAAATATCTATAAGTTTTTTATCCTACGGACTTATTTATCTCAGGTTTTATGAATATTTAATTTTTATAACGTGTATTATGGTTATGGTCTTTAAATTGTATAAGGTTTTTAATTTTAAATATATATGTTAGAATATTATAAATGTAAATTTGCCTAACGTTCGTCTTTTTTGTTTTTGAATATAAATGTTTTCAAGGATATAGATAGTCCTTTATAAATATAATTTTCAAAAATCGTTTTTGTAATACTTCTAATGTTTTAACCAAAGTTCCCCAACCTTAAATTCCGTAATTTAAATGAGTTTTGACTAATGCATTATATAATATTTCTAGATATTTTATATCCAGAAATTTTTTAATGATTTTAAAAATTGATAATAAACAATTTGTTCTGTGCTACTATAATACAAAACTTCGGTATTAACCATAGCAGTAATTTTTTGATGAAACAACATGTATTTAATTCTATTTAAGCAAAAGACATTGAGATTGACTATACGAAGTTAAAAAATGACAATCGAAAAGGGGATACATGTTACATGAAACCTGGAGCATTAAAAGATGATCAAGAATATACCGCGAAAGTGGCAATAACAGGTATAAAAATGTTTCTTTCTAATATAATGAGTAAATCATATTGATATACAGGGTGTTATTTAATAAGTGTCCGATATTTTACAGGACGAATCGTCAGTTATTTATAAGGTGAAAAGCCTGGGTCCGCAAGCCCGTTATTTTGGAGATACAGTGTGTTGAAGATTTATTTTTATTCTTGTTTTTTGTAAACAATTTTTTAAATAATTTCTATATTTGGACGAAATTTGGTATTTGGGGATTTTTTAATATGAGAAATTCAAATTTGATCTTAGTTTGGCCCTTAATTGTAGGGGCGCCACCTACAAGTATTTTTCTCTTTTGGGGAGTCACAACTTTTTCGTGCATGTATGTATCAAATTGCATGCATCTCAAAACTCGCTACAAGCAGCCGTTTTTCAGATATTTTGATTTAAATTAATCGATGCATGTGTTTGTCAAAAAGTGAAACAATTTTAAAAACTGTTTTTTTTTAATCAACATGTCAAACGGTAATTTTTAAACAACAATAAACAACGAAACGGCGGCGCGCACTAATCATCGGAATTTTTAGTAAACATTAATGCTAAAAACACCCTCTATTAGGGGCAGTAAAACCCGACCCGACAATTCTTAAGAAGTTTAGGTACATAGTACATAATTACTTTATTGCAGGCGGATCCATTAAATTTGCTCTAAAGGCTGATAAATCGGTTGTTAACCTTATTATTGTTTTTAAGAACTTTTGTGTGTTTTCAGACTAACGTTAATATTTAAAGATGGCGGGAAAAAGAAAATGTCTTTCTTTAACCCATTAGCGCCTGAATTTTCGATTTTTCGATTTTTTAGTTTTTAGTGTTAAATTATTTCTTTAGAGGGGCCTTCTAACAAAAAAGTATTAGGATGAAATCCCATTTAACTTATATTTTTTGAAATATAGTCCGTTACCATATGGTAACACTAGGCGCATGTACTCCCAATTATACATACAATCTAATAGTACCTATAATAGGCAAAATAGGTGATATAATTTTTTTAAAATGAACAAGTGAAATAATAAATATAATAAGTATGGTATATTACATAGTATCTAGACATTTTATAAACTGAAAATAAAACCTAGCTTACAAAGAAATATATTATATACACTAGCGGGTGTGAAATGGGACGAAGCAGTCAATACGTAGGCCAATTTCGCATTTTGAACACATTGTTCTTACGACCGATGTACAGGAAGTGTTATTACATCTTCTTCTTTTCTTTCCCTCCGTGTGTTTAACTAGATGGCCAGTATTGTCAAATCTAAGATCCGCAAATACTCGACTTCCCACAGATGCTGAAGGTGAAGCTGACGGTCTTCCAGCCCCTTTGCTTGGAATTCCATATTTTTTTAAATAAATATTGGCAATTTCCCTTTTGAATGTTAATTGCGAAATTTTGCATCTCCTAGCTTTGTTGTATAACACCCAGCTGTTTTGTAGAGCGGCATCAAGTAACCATGTAAAAATGGGCCAATACCATTTTTTGCCACGTATGCCTATTCTATAACATGCTATATTCTGGTCCATTTGGTCCGTACCTCCCATAAAATTATTATATTTCAAAATTAGCTGCGGCCCCGGAATTTGAATACTGCGCTTATCTTTCTGTGAAAATCTTTTCACCTGCGTAACTTCCTTGGTACCACAGAATCACGATATCATGGTTACAACAGCGTTGTCCATCCATCTGACATAAATTAGACCATCATTTTTTTCAATAGCTTTCTCAAAATACCCCCTTTCCTTCCGTTGAAATAAACTTTTCGCAGTTAAGGGGCATCCTCTAGGAATACGGTTTTCGCGATAAATCCTCCTGGATAAATCGACCTCTACAAATTCATCCTGGATTTGATCGTAATTAACACCAATTCTTTCATTGTTCGCTAGACGTATTTCTGCATTTGCTCGTAGCTGCGTGGATGAAAGGTTATCAACTAGCCTGCAAATTTAAAACTGAGTATTAGCAATAAAACACCTTGTCCGTGTGCATATTTACGTTTCCCATACAGCTAGGGCGACAAAGAAAAGGCGTGAGGACGACTTGTCGCCCTGGCCGTATAGGCGAAACGTAAAAATGCTGCCCGTGTCGCACATAATAGCCATGTAAATACTTATGTACCTACTTATATTTATATATTATACATGTACTAATAAAGCATAATATAGATTTCAGCAGTACTTACCCGCCTTCATCCTCATCCGCGGAATCTTTGTCAGGATCCACATTTGGTTCCGGAGGCTCTACAAAAATGTCTCCGTCAATATCCTCACTATATGCCATTTCAATAGCTTCTGCAAGTGAAAACCCCTTTCTGAAAATAAAACATAAAATTTAGGTATGCTAAGCGCCTAGCGTAACCATATGGTTACACCCATATGGAAGCTACTGCCAGTACCCTACTTTCATATAAAATATTACAAATCATACGAAAAAATATTTAGTTGTTCTTAAACAATAGTTCTAAAACTATAAATTCTATAAAATCTAAGCGCTTTCCATTATACAATACTTGCTCTAAGCGAATGTCCATAGTTTTTTCGTAATCGATAATCCTATAAAAACGCGCGAACCTTACTCTTCGCTTAAATTTTCACGTTGGTCAGCTCTTGGGGAATCAGTTGACACATGCGCGCCATCTCATTAGCTTGCCAAACACCCACGAAACCATCCGAATCCTAAGTAAGTTTGGTGTTACCATATGGTCACTCAGGGCGCTAATGGGTTAAGCTAGAAAATTGAAATAATCGAGGAAAGTGAAAAAATTGGTTTAAGTGCCAGGAAATTGGCTAAAAAATTTAAAGTGGGTAAGACCCAAGTATTTATGTTGATTCAAAATAAAGCAGAAGTTAGAGATTTGTTGCAAAAAGGTAGCACCGGTGAACAAAAAAGAAAATGTCCCAAAACCGAAGGACTGGCAGTAGACCAAGTTGTTTTTAACTGGTTTTGTAAGGCGCGATACAAGTATTACCCATATCCGCGCCAATAATTCAAGCAAAAGCCCTCGAATGTACTCAATGCCTAGGACTAGATAACTTTAAGGCATCAAATGGATGGCTAGAAAAATTCCGTCGTCGGCACGATATTACCTTCAAGAAAATATATGGTGAATCCGCCGATATCAATATCGAAGACGTAACTGCTTGGATAGACTATTGATCATTTTAAGGGATTAGTCCCCAAGGGATGTATTTAATGCAGATGATACAGGTTTTTACTATCGTGCATTGTTAACAAAAACAAGTGTACTGGAAAGGACAACAGCAAAACAACGATATACAATTCTGTTCTGTGCAAATATGGAAGGTGAGAAGGAGGAAGTACTTATAATAGGCAAAAGTAAAAACCCTCGATGTTTCAGGGGCGCACATATCGATAAATTACCTCTCCAATGGAACACAAAAACGTGGATAATAGCAGACATCAAGACAACATAGCTTCACCGATTTGATACCAGTATGAAGAAGCAGAAAAAAAGAGTGGTATTTTTTTGGATAATGCAACGTCTCATCCCAAAATTACATTGAATAATGTCAAACTTATTTTTCTTTCACTCAATACTACCTCACATTGCCAACCTTTGGACCAAGGCATTATTAAGAATTTTAAAATTCTTTACGGAAGCTACCTTAAGAGGCTTTTAACGTGTATAGACAGTGGTTGTCCTCTTTAGAAATCTAAAATAATATTACCATAACCAACGCCTTGATATGGGTTTCGGTGGGCTGAAGCAATTTGTCCCTAGTGACAATAAAAAAATGCCTAATGAAAGCCGGATTTACGTGAAATACAGATAATATTGACGACTTCGAAGAAGAAGATAATATTCCGCTTACACAACTGTTTCCTAACATTTAGGACACCTTGATCTAAGAAACGGATGAAACTACTCCCAACTCTGAGACAGAGAAAGAGGAACCTGAACTTGCTCCACTGTCGAAAATATCAAGCTTATCTATCGCCTGCGCAAGTTTTAGAGACTCAGAAGACTTTTTTTTATAATGTTAACAATGTTAACAAGTCTACAAACATTTCTCAATTGCTATTAAAATGTGAATCTGTATTTTATAAAAAATAAAACAAAAAATATGAAGCAATCATTAATATCTGTTTTTAAAAAATAAGAATTTCAAAGCAAATATGCAGAACATTGTATAATATGTAATATATATGTTAGAATGCACATGCAGTATGTACACATTGATAAATTGACTTAATCTCAGTTAATTTTAGTTCTGATAAATTTACAAGCAAATATTTAAAATTATTTACATACAGTGATGGGCTAAAGTATGGAACAAATTCATTTAAATATCAGGTATTAATTTTTAGAAAAAAACGCTCGGACACGTCGATTATAATTTTTTCTTCCGGATTTTTTGCCTCAAAGAGAAATTATACAGGGTGTGTCAAAAAGTAGATGTATCAAAAATTGTTTGTATTTTAAATAGACCGCTATTTTTTTTAGTCGAATTTTGAATTCTACGTCAAATTCTGCGCATAATTCATGTAGCTTACCCTATCCTTATCTTTAACGGTTTTAGAGAAAAATTACATCATAAAACGAAATTTTTCTTTAAAAAAAGGTACATGTACCTACTTAAAGGTAAACAGGTAAATTTAAGTGAATTGTCACTACGATAGCAAATCATGTGTCAATCCAAAATAATTTTAGGTATTTATAATTTTGAAAAACGGTGATCATGGTGCATTTAAATGAAACTCAAAGAATCGAAATTTTAATTTTAATTGGATGTGGAGACAAAACAAGAAATCAAGAAGAAGTTTGTAACTTGTTTAGCGCTAAGTATCCAGAACGACCGATTACAAAATCTACAGTGAGTAAAATTGAGAAGAGATTCATGGAAACAGGGAATGTTGTAACGTTAATAATTATCATTCAAATGATGTTGAGTTGCCTTGGCTAAAAAGACTTTTTTTTTGTTGTTAGGTATGGGTTTATCTTATTATCTGACAAATTTTTTTAGGGCGCCATCCTACCAGAAATAATACAAAATTTTACAAACACTTAGTAGTTTATTAAACTATACTTGTATAATGATGGTTGTTGAGATTGGTTTCTGAGGAAACAGTTTACAGTATAAAAAGGTGAAAATTAAAATGAAAATATAGCAATGGTCTACTGGTCTTTACAAAGTTGTCCTTCTGACTGACAAATACTTAGCTCTGCATTGTCTTCCATGAGGTGTGTCCAAAATTCAGTCCTCTTCACCTGTAAGTTGTCTCGATGAGGTGTTCATACTTCAGCAACGGAGAAGGTGTTCCATGTATAGACTTCAGCAATGGAGAAGGTGTTCCATGCATAGACTTTAGCAATGGAGACGATGAGGAAGATGTCAGGACTTGATTAGACTTGAATTCTTGTGACAGCGGTTGATAGGAGTAATGACATCTGATGAGCTTGTCAGTTTGTCAGCTTCAGGTTTGCTCTTTTACATGTAATGTTAGAAAAGTGGCATTAGACCAGCGAATATTATTGCAATAAAGGTGTGAAAATGAATATTTATGGTAAACAGTACCAGTTGTAACTTAAATTTCTATACTATAGTCACAGGATGTTTTTACTCCCTGTTACTCAAGTGAATATGCATACAGTTTTAAATTAAGAAATGAAATAACCATGTTTAATTACATAAGGTCAAAAACAAATTTTCTTTCGTGTTTAAGTAGTACGAAAAACAAATGATTTGATTGACTTAAAATGTATCTAAGTTTTAAGTTAATCCAAAAGAAGCATATATTGTGCCAACAAGATAAAAGTTAAGTAATTAATATACAAAATGTACAAATATATCATACAGATATTTAAACTAGTAGAAAATGCTGCACTCAAAAGCATCTAGAACTTTTGTGCAGATTCGATAATGCATAAACGAGCAAAAAGGCAATCGTTTGCTAGATAAATGTGGTTTAACGAGCTATAGGCATTCGTTACCACATGATATTGGCGTACCAGACTAATGTCTTAATTATGGCACCCAAGGTAAGATACGAACAAGATAAGTTCAAGATACGGTACAAGAGAAATTGTATATACAGTGTGACTTAAGATACTATCCCTCCAGTACAAGCATGTCACGCCAATTGAGTGAGAAGTTTAAGAGAAATTAATGTTAAATCCGAATTGATTTCTGACAGATACCAGAGAGAAATTGGGTGAGTTTTTCAACAAATTCAATTAAGGTTTCAGCTTAGAAACAAAAGAAAAACTCACCTGCTTTCCTCGATATCAGCTTCCTTGGATATTCTGTCAGTTACCAGTTCTGTAGAGCCTGGATGTGTCGGTTTCCTTGTAAATGGCCCAGCCAGGTTTACCCTATATCTGGTCCTCACCAATGTTCATCAAGAACTTAAATAAACCACCAACTGGCCAATGATATTTGCTAAAACGTAAAAGAACGACAGAATCCCGAGAAATAAAGTTAAATTGAGAGTTTAGATATTAATTGATGAAGAAAAACACACAAAACCATGACCTGTTGATTGACTTAAAAGATATTTCAAATGAATGTAAAATTATTAAAATATTGATTGAAATCTACACTTACTGAAGAAATAATATTATTACTACGTTCTGTCTATTAAGATGATGCTTTTAGATCTTTAAAAACACTATTCTTTACAAGGATAAATGAGATGAATGAAGATTAATAAAATATGACGCCATTATGGTCGGCATGTATTGTCTTTATTTTTGTTAAAACATAAAAAGGTGGAATTTAATTCGTGTAACAATAGACTAAAAGGTCATGGGTTTCTAGAAAGTAATATTTATGGTTCAATTACATACTTATTATCAGATAAAATATAAATTTAGTGAAACAAAAGCTTAGCGTGACATACCTGTAACAGGATAAAAACGAAAGTGAGGTCCTAAATTCACTCCTCTGAGTCGAGCCTTTACGCATCCGCGGAGACAATATGAACTAAATTAAATGTAGGAAATCGATAATCTATATTAAAGAATAACCTAGAGATCTATATTATAGAACGACAAATTTACAGTTGCTCTTTTCCTTTATATAAACTTATATAATCGATATTCTGCAGTATGCAGAGTTATCCATAGATGGCAGCGCCAATACCTAAAGATACTTTAAAATCCAGTGTAACGAAATAAGTTTTATTTCGTTACAATGTAAAGGTTGGTCTACGGCCAGGTCGTCCAAAAATTAATGAAAACCCAAAATTAAACATTTTGTTAGAAGTTGAAGATAATCCCCATAGTGCATCCACTGAAGTAGCCCTTAATAATGATGTGAACCGACGATCTGTTTTGCGGGTATTGAAACAAGAAAAGTATCATCCGTACAAAATTAGGTTGCTGCACGAGCTAAACGACGATGATCCCGACCGCCGACTACAGTTTTGTGAAACTATGATGGAAATTTCCAACTTAAATCTATTTTTCCATCGCAACATACTTTTTAGCGATGAAGCCACGTTTTGTTTCAATGGTTCGGTAAACAGACAAAATTTTCGGTATTGGAGTACAAATAATCCCCGTTGGATGAGAGAACAGCACACGCAAAACCTACAAAAAGTAAATGTTTGGGCAGGGATATTAAATGATAGAATTATTGGACCTTTTTTCTTCGATGGAAATCTTACAGGAGACCGGTATTTACAATTTCTTCAAAATGAATTAATTCCCACCCTAGCAGCGGATTTTCCAAATCCGAATCAGCCTAATCTACCAGAAGCGTCTATTTGGTTTCAGCAGCATGTAGCTCCGCCTCATTTTGCTCGACAAGTACGAGAGTATTTGAATACTGTATTTCCCGAACGATGGATAGGTAGAAGAGGACCCATAGAATGGCCTGCAAGATCTCCCGATCTTACACCAATGGATTTCTTTCTTTGGGGTTATTTGAAATCAAAAGTGTATAAGGATAAACCACAAAATTTGGAAGACTTAAAATTTAAAATTAGATATGAAATTAGGCAAATTAATGAAAATACTGTAAATAATGTTTTAGAAGGGGGTTTAAGTAGATTGGCATATTGTCAAGAAGTTAATGGTTGGCATTTGCAACACTTAATAAAATAATTTTCGTTTTATGATGTAATTTTCTCTAAAACCGTTAGAGATAAGGATAGGGTATGCTACATGAATTGTGCGCAGAATTTGACGTAGAATTCAAAATTCGACTGAAAAAAAATAGAGTTCTATTTAAAATACAAAAAATTTTTGCTACATCTACTTTTTGACACACCCTGAATAATTTCTTTTCGAGGCAAAAAATCCGGAAGAAAAAATTATAATCGACGTGTCCAAGCGTTTTTTCTAAAAATTTATACCTGATATTTAAATGAATTTGTTCCATATTTTAGCCCATCACTGTATGTATAAGTATATGTGGATACTTACTAATAAACAAGCACTGTAAAATGCAGACCAGTTGTTTTAATTTTTCTTTATGAACCGACCAATATTTATGTCACCGAAGGTGGTCGCTATTGAGAAATTTTACTGTATTATTATTATTATTATTGTTAACTAAATTAATATGAATATGCATGTATGTACTAAAAAACTCAAATCTTTTTTTAACCTTTCAGGAGATAAGAAATTTGCTCTCTCGGCAGAAGTTACGCTAGATACGAGGCTTCCTCCGCCCTTAAAAGACTGTACTATTTCACCGCCGTCCGGTACAGCTTTCGAAACGGGATTTCAAGCAAAGTGTACATATTTTCCAGCGGACCATACCTTCGAAATATATTCTGTGAAGGATGGAAAAGGTATGATTTTTTCACTATTGGGAGCGTCGAGCGCCACACAGCATTGTGGTCAATAACCTAAATGTAAATCAGTTGTGGGTTGTGGTTATGTTGCGAAAGAGTATTCAGAGTGATAGCGTCTGCTATCAGAAGTTGCGAACTCGCGTCGTGAAACACCATCAGTTTTATAGAAACAAGGAACGAAGTTTAGAACGCAAACTCCCTAATAAAAATATTGGCGATAATGCTCCAAGACCTGCCGTGGTTGTACTCTAGACTTCAAAGTGAGGTAGTTTTCTGTAACATACTTTACAAAATCAATTACATGAATCTGTAGTTACCGTCGCCATTTCGTCAAGACTGGTAAAACTTATCTATCACTTTCATGCCCTCATACAGAGTACTTCACCGTGACTTTCAAATGCAGACGATAAACGAGTTTTTCTTGAAAATTATTAAAGACTATTACCGATGCACAGTCGTATCGACAAACCCACTAATCACAGACTTACATACGAGATCTAGACAAGACATGACATATAAACTACCAAAAGACTGGCTTCCTGTTGGTCCAAATCCAAATCCATAGTAGAGAGGCACTATATGATATATAATAGAAAAAGGCGCCAAAACTTTGCAGACAAAAACTTTTAAAAGAAAACGCACGAACCAAAATTAATTAAGGCAAAAGCCGATATCAAAATTTCTATAAACGACAATACCTAAACCGTACGCAATAAGTAACAGATAACAGATGTCAAAGGATAAAATCCTGACGTAAAAATACCTTCAAGAACCCGAATCTCATGGCATGAAATTTCAATTTTCTTGGAATATTTGGTTAGAAACAAAAAGTTTAAAGTTAAGCAACTACACTTTTGTAGAGATGTTATACTCTGTTTACTCTTTTTACCATTCTGACAAAGTATTCAAAGAAAATTGAACTTTCATGCCACAACTAATTAGATACAAGTAACAAACAGGTCAGGAACATTAACTATTTTTTATTTTGAATTTTAGAGGGGAAAAGATAAGACACCTCTATATACAGGGTGTCCGGGAAAATGTGGGAAATATCTCGAATTCAGAAAGAACATAAAAAATAAGATAACAAGTTCGCATACAATTTTTTCTTACAGGCCCTCCTTACGGAGATATGTGCCCCGGAAGGACGCCGCTGGAAATCGGTTTTTCTTCAATAAAACTTTTAAAGTACCTAATGTAATTTAATAAAAATTTAATGTGATGGACACTAGTAAGGACCTCTTAAAATAGTGCCCTTGAAACATATTTAGCTTTTTTAGTTTACCAGGGCCAGACTACGCTTTACAACTTAATGCTTTAATTTTTAAGACCCTGTAGACTTCAAAAAATAAATCTGGGTAGCTTGCACCTCAGACTAAAAAAAAGGTACTCTTGTTTGTTGTCTAATGGACTGCGTGAAGTCCCATACACTCGCGGGCACGACAAATTGAGGACTACTGTTTCCGCCACAATCACTCAGTCTTGGTTCTTATCACATCATCACAATAAAACGTGATTTTCTGTAAAAGTTCCTCCCTAGTGCGGACCGGACTGGAATACACCAGGTTTTTCAGGTGTCCTCACAGGTAAAAATCCAACGGAGTTATGTCGGAAGATCGAGGAGGCTAGGCTATAGGTTGTCCCCTACCTATCCAACGGTTTGGATATCCAATATTCAGGTGCTCCCGCACACCAACGCTGAAATGAGGTGGTTCCCCATTGTGTGTGAAGTACATGTTTCGGCGGGTTTCAAGTAATAAGTGCTCTATTATATCCTGAAAAGCGTTCTTCTGGAGGAACTCTAAATAAAATTGTCCATTCAAGCGTTCTGGCAATACGAATGGTCCATCCAATGAACTGTCAATGATTCCTGCCCAGATATTAATTGATTGGAACTGATGTTGATGATGCGAAACAATGGTGGCATGAGGATTTTCATCAGCCCATACATGTGTGTTGTGTAAATTGGTGATACCATTTATAGTAAACCTTGCTTCATCCGTGAAAAGAATAATGCTAATCAAGTTTACATTATTTCTTTGATGATCCAATAGCCAGCTTGCAAATTGCATTCTACGAAGAAAATCTTCAGGAATCAGTTCGTGTACTTTTTGCAAATTATATGGATATTATAGTTGTTCTTGAAGAACTTTATGTACTTTATTTATTATTTTCGATGTATTATACTGTGCTGATAATTTATGAGTGCTGGTTGATGGAGTGTCATCTACAGCATTTAAAATATTTTCCTCTAATTGCAGCGTACGTAGGGTTCTTCTCAGACCAGCATTAGTACTATTTTTTCTACACTTTCCTAGAATCATAAAGAAAGTCAATAATATGAATTACTTTATTAACTGGAATCGCCCACCATTCTCCCTTAGACGTTGGTCAACTCGTTGTTTTCTGGATATATTTGCAATTAAAAAAAATGATTTTCCGCTCGCGGATTTGTTGTTTAGAAAGGACGTGCTACATATTGCAAGAAACGTTTTTCATTTAAAGCCATTTTTCGCATAAGCACATAAACTGGAGTGGTACCGTCTGTTTCTTTGACAAATATTTATATTTGTTCCTTGGAAAAAACTTTTGACTTTTTAAGCTTACCCCGTAGATTTCCTTTTCAAAAATGCGATTAGTTTTGTAAATATCTTTATATCAACATTTTTATTTAAATAAACCATCGTTCGAAGCAATAAGTAGGTACTCCACAAAGTTGATGGCTTATAGGCATCGGACAATCGTGAAAAATATACCAAAACGACTTTTTCTAATTAGTTTTTTACCTTTTTTTCTTCACACCAGGTTTTGAATTTTTCGTATGGGCCCTCATACAAACTCCTGGATTTTTGGGGAGCAAGGTTTACCATTGTCTCATTTGCAGCATTTTCAATACCTGAGTCTTCTAAATCACTCATTTTTTAATTAATATTTGCCGCAGTGTTTGACAAAAAAATTCTTTCGAATTTTTTTTTCACAAATGTCAATTTTTTTGTGTAAATGAAACACAGGTAATAAAATGTTTGGTAAAATAAATTAAGTTTTTTTATTACAATACGCCCGTAGAAAAATATTGTATACCATTCGTTACGAAACATTGTCTTTTAGTCACTCTGACGTGTTGTCCAACTCGGCTTCGCCTCGTAGGACAATTTTCACGTCACGTGCCGAAAAGTTCTATTTAGGTTTATTAAAGAGCACTAAAACCCACATTCAAAAGAATAACATTAGATATTTTTGATGAGCCCGTTTACGGGTTATCGCCGATTTCTTTTTAACTATTTCTCCTTTTTATGGCCCCGTATTTACGGGCAACAGTCAAGGTAAAAGATAACTGTCAAATAAAGTTGTCATTTTGAAATGTGTGCTTTATTGTTATAAAAACTCGTACATCGAAAATATTAAAGGTGTATTTATGAGTACAAATTAATCTGAATAAAACTAAAATAAAGTATCCAATTACAAGGTTAATTATGACATTTTACATGTTTCAATATTTTACTAATTAATAGGTAGGGACTATTAAATTGTTAGAACTTTAGGATTTAAGAAGATGTTCAAATATTCCTCCATTGACTGCTAGACAATAACCGAGGCGATCATAAAATTCTCTTCTTACATTCGCTAGTTGGTAAACTGAAATTCTATTGCATTCGGCAGAAATAGCATTTTTTAACTCGTCTAGATTTGGGTATTTTTTATCTTTGTATATCCTGTTTTTTAAATGGCCCCAGAGAAAGAAATCATTTGGCGATAAATGAGGAGACCTGGCTGGCCAATTTACTGTATGATTTAAGCCAATAACATTTCCATTAAAAGCACGGTTTAAATATTCCCGGACAGCCAGGGTACTATGTGTCGGGCAGCCATGCATTTGGTACCAAACTTTCTGATTTTCCCTGGCGGCATCATGTAAAGTAGGTAAAATATGATCTTCAAGTAGCTCCAAAAAATATTCTGCATTTAAATTTCGTGTAAGAAATAATGGCCCGATAATATCTTCTCCGAAAATCCCAGCCCATACATTAACTTTTTGTGGATATTGCGTCCTTGTTTCCACAAACCTGTGTTGGTTTTCTTTGCTCCAATATCGATAATTTTGAACATTGGGTTCATTGTTTAAGGTAAATGTGCATACGTCAGTGAAACAAATGTTTCTTAAAAATTCCCTATCCATGTTTGCTCTTTCCATCATACCAAAACAAAACTCCTGTCGTCGTATTTCGTCCCTATCTCTTAGCTCTTGGTGCTTTTCATATTTGTATGAATAATATTTATGTCGTTTCAAAGCTCGTAACGCTGTGGTGTGATCTAATCCTATGTCATCCTCAAGTTTCCTTGTGCTGATCTTCCCATCATTTTCTTCCACGCACAATAAAACTTGCAAGTCCCTATCATTTCTTGCAACTCTTCTTTGTTCCTGCCTTTCTTCACATCTGCAGTTATTTATTACAGTGCCTTTTGTCTCAAATTTCTTGATAGTCCTTTCGACTGTAGATTTTGCAGGTATCGGTCTATTCGGATACAGAGCAGCAAACATGTCTGACACATTTTGATAACTATTTCCTTGATAATACCCTTTAATCATCAATATTTTTTCTTCAGAAGTGTAATTCATGGCTAATATTTTCGATGTACGAGTTTTTATATCAATAAAGCACACATTTCAAAATGACAACTTTATTTGACAGTCATCTTTTACCTTGACTGGTGCCCGCAAATACGGGGCCATAAAAAGGAGAAATAGTTAAAAAGAAATCGGCGATAACCCGTAAACGGGCTCATCAAAAATACCTAAAGTTATTCTTTTGAATGTGGGTTTTAGTGCTCTTTAATAAACCTAAATAGAATTTTTCTCTAAAATAATTAGGGAAGCCAATAAATTGACCCCATTTAAAATTACATGGGATTTCCTATGTCCCGCTCGACGATGCAACACCCGGTATAGTTCCTTTACACATACAGTTGCATAATTTGGTGGCTTTGAAAGCCAAATCCGAATGTTGTACACTTTCTTATCATTTTTTTGAAAACGGTGCCGCTTGTTACACCTATTTGTGAAGTTTTGTGCACCTACACAATACTTTTTTGGATTTACGGTAGGTAGGTACATAGCAAGAATCCAGTATTTGCATCTTGAACTAAAAACTTCGGAGTACAGATGATCCCTAAGGTTTTCATTTTTAATATGAAAGTTATTTTTTATTCCATAGTGCAGGTACCGCATGTATTTCTTCCTCTAAGCCCATCTTAACCACTAAAAATACCTTGAAAAACAATTAGAATTGTTTACGATATCCGACGCTGTACGTACGCTAACGCAAGGCTAAACGCGACGCTCTATTAACGCTGACACTCCGGCTATTTGAATTCAAATGCATTGCTTGGTTTACTTGTTGACATGGCGCTCGACGCTCCCACTCTGGACAGGCCTTAAGAAGAACGACCTCGGGCGGCAGTCTCTGAAATTAGATGAGAGCAGTACTTGTTTACACCTATGAACTTCTAAGATTGGATAAGCTTGTCGTGATTCTTGTCATTTGCATTTTGAAACCTATTAAAAGTATTTTCTAAAACCGTGTGTAAAGTACAATTCCTAGAGATGTTTTTTTTTTATTAGATTAGATTATCTAAACTCATTATTACAATCTATGTAAACCAATAAGACTTCTTCATATTTTCTTTTTTTTTTCGTTCCTAAATTTGGTTAAATTCTAGCCCTCAGCTCACATAAAGTCTCTAATATTGCCATAATATTTCAGATATGCTTCTCTGCACAACCAATACATTAGAAAATGAGATATTTCTCTTGCCAGCTGGAGCATCTGTAAGGATACACATGACTGAAAATAAGAGTGGATACATCCAAATAGCTACAATAAATGTTAAGGTAGTATTTTATCTACTTTAGTAATTGAAGACACAAGTGGGTTAAAGATTAAGGCATCATTTGTACAACAGTAACCAAATACTACCTGACAAGCGGTATTCATAATATGACTTATACTTAATGCAAAACAAGAATCGATGCACGTCATACCCTTCGAGTGATGTCAGTTATCGACAGTGTTACTAGCTTGTAACCAAAATATCCAAGTGAGGGAATTACACTGCTTTTTTTTTCATAAAAACAAGATAAATATACAAAAATTTGCCATACTTTATATATTTGTTTACTTTATAATACCTTTTACCATCAACTTTAGTAGATCGACCAATTGTACCATTCTGAAAAATCCTTGTTTCATCCAAGAAAACGAATTGGTACAAGAATGCTTCTTTTTCTTTAATATATTTTTTCAAAAATACCAGTCGTTTGAAAGCTACATGGGAAAGTTCCATAAAACCTCGCCTCAGTTCATCTCTTCACCATCTTTTTTTTTTTTTCCGAAAGGCAAAAAAATGTAGTTTATATTTCTTTATCCTGCCACTTAAATGTCTATACTCTATTTTCCTTTATATATTTCTTAATATTGCACGTCAGTTTCTTGGTATTTCCATGGAGTATTCTTTGTGGAATCCTATTATATTCCTGTATACTTCTATATATTGGTGAGTCCTGTCCCTTTTTAGTTCTAGCATATATATTTCTTAATTCATGATTTGTTCTTGTGTTGTATGTGTAGAATTGTCTGTTATTTTGTAGTTTTACACTGGTTTTAAGTTTATTATTTTGTATATCATGTATTAGTTTGGTTTGTTCAAATACTTTCAATTGATTTATTTTCAGGTAGGTATGTCACTTTTTTATATATTTCCTCACTGGGCGTGTAGTAATTCATCCCGAATATCACTTTAATCGCTTTGTTTTGTAGTCTTTGGAGCTGATTCAACTGTCTAGTACATGTATTTCCCCAGCAGGGCATTAGGTATCGCATATGTGGCTCTATAAAACTGTTGTAGAGAAGCTGTCCAGATTTTTTATTGAGTTGGTAAACACATCTTCTAATAGAGCCCAACATAGGAACTATTTTGTTTATCACACCATTTACGTGGTTTTTCCAGGATAGATTATCTGTGATAGTTAGTCCAAGGTATTTATATTCAGTAACTCTTTTGATATTTGTTTCATTAATTTTGATTTGGGGATTGCACGGTGGTTTACTTTTCTGCCTAATAACCATAAATACTGTTTTCTGGACGTTTAAAGAAAGTTTATTGTAACACAGCCAGTTAAAATACTTTACTAGATCACTATTGACAGTTTCTTCAAGTTGTTTTTCACTTTCTCCAGAATATATTAGCACTGTGTCATCTGCAAATTTGAAATATTTTGTTGTCAGGTTGGTAAATTTCAGATTGTGCACGTATAACAAGTATAACAGTGGTCCGAGAACAGATCCCTGTGGGACACCTGTATTTAGTGTCTGTTCTTCGCTATGTTCACCATTTATTGCAGTGTAGTGTTTTCTACCGCTTGAGTATGTTTTCAGTAGTCTATGGCATGTACCTCGAAAGCCCATTTTGTATAGCTTGTTCATCAAAAGTTCAATATTCACTGTGTCAAATGCCTTCTGTAGATCCAAGGTCCATTTTATTGAAGAAACTTCTTAAAGAGTTAAGACAACCATTAAACAGTTCTCTGTCTTTTAATTTCTAACTTAAAGTTGACAAAGTTGCATGATGTTCTAAAAAAAGTTAAAGCTTATGAATAACCGATGTAAAATATTATAATTTTTAAATAATACAACTTACTTGTTTCGTACATTCCATAAATAGTGCCACGGATAGAAATAATATTCAATCTTCACACATCTACAACTCTCTTTGAATTAGAACGTTTGTTTTAAAGTGGTTCCAATAATTTATTTTCCTTAACTGTTGTTGAAATTGCGCTTACAGTAGAGATATTCAAATTTAGGGTATAGTAAACAACGTAATCGACAGAGATATGTATGTGCACTTTTGTTTCTCTTAATAGAACAGTTTTTTAATGCTATCTATGAAAAGATCTGGAATCTTTGTTAAAAAATAGACGCACAGCAACACAGAACCACAAACAGGTAAGGTTAGTTTTGCATAAAACGTCAAACCAAGCTAACGAACGAGCTGACGCCATCGCACCGTTTAAGTTGTGTTGCCAACTATCGGCCAATAAAATTCAAATTAGGTATATTAATTTTTACAAGCTTAAATTAACAAAATATATGCTATAAGTGGGTTCGTACACTGGCGTCTCGAAGAACAGGCCGTCATGTTAAGATCGTTACGTCACATTAGAAGATGGAATTTATTGTAGAGGCTATATGGCATGTAGATAATAGTATTTCGATGATTAGTATACAGAGTGATTTAAGACTATAAACTAGCTTATGTTATGATTACTAAGTATTGCTTTCGATCTTCGATACTCCTTCGAGGTTACGAAACTAATTCCCAAATAATCCCTGAATAACAACATTAAAAACAATTTCATAGGTAGCTATTTTAAATAAAATTTTTAGTTTTGCATAAAACGTCAAACCAAGCTAACGAACAAGCTGACGCCACCGCACCGTTTAAGTTGTGTTGCCAACTATCGGCCAATAAAATTCAAATTATATTAATTTTTACAAGCTTAAATAAACAAAATATTTGCTATAAGTGGGTTCGTACACTGGCGTCTCGAAGAACAGGCCGTCATGTTAAGATCGTTACGTCACATTAGAAGATGGAATTTATTATACAGGCTATATGGCATGTAGATAATAGTATTTCGATGATTAGTATACAGAGTGATTTAAGACTATAAACTAGCTTATGTTATGATTACTAAGTATTGCTTTCGATCTTCGATACTCCTTCGAGGTTACGAAACTAATTCCCAAATAATCCCTGAATAACAAACATTAAAAACAATTTCATAGGTAGCTATTTTAAATAAAATTTTATATCAGTCAGTTGGTAGGTAGGTTCATACTATCGTTATATCTTCGTCGAGAAACTATATAAATTTATTTAACTTAGTTTTTGACTAAAAAAATTAAAAGAGGAACCTGCTTTAAACTTGTAGGTATGTTTTAACCGATGTTTTAAGTAAGAAAAACTTGTATCGTATGAAAATCTAAACAAAATGTACAACGAATGTAGGCATTGTTTTTTTACTAAATTTTTGTCCGAACCTAACCTAAGTATGACATGCGCAACTTTCAATATTATACTATCTATTTAATAGCTAACTAATGTACTTATAATCTTTCTATGTTTATTGCCTAATAACAATTTAAACAATATACCAAAATATTATTATTAAAAAAGGTAGCTACACTGCACTGTTCTAGTGTTATCTACCATCAAGTCCTCTGGTTGCCCTGAATTCCCTGACTAAAAGCCTTTCCTCAAAGTACTTTATGCAAAAGCTGATACATTTTCGCAATACTAAATCGTCTCTTGGGATCCTTTTTCTTATCAATAAATAGCATTTCATCAGTGAAAAACATTATAATTGAGTATTACACCCGGGAACACATAATGAATTTGGCATTTTTCGCTATTTCACAGCAACTTAATCAAATAATTTATGTAGAAATAAAGGTCTGTCTTTACCACCAAATAACTTTATTTGCCCCTCTAGGGTAGAAAACAAGGGTTATAGAAAATACATGAAATGATGAAGAATTAAAATAAATTTCTTAACGTTGTTGTACTAGTTTCGACTTTAGGGAAAGTCATCTTCAGCAACTAATCATTTAAGAAATTTTGTTATGAAAAGTAGTTAAAACAGTTGGGAGAACAATGGGTGATTCAACAATAAAATACAATGAAATGCAGATTATGCAACCATTGGAATAGACAGCAGCTTATTATAAGGACGAAGTATCTCTATGCAATGGTAGGAGATGATTTAAACGCAAGTAGGATAAAAGACCCTAATCATAATACAGTGATTTAAGAATGTTAAAATTAGAACATGTTGTAAAAGAAGAAATTCATTCCTAATTTAAAATGAAACTGACTTAGTGAGGGGACATGTATATTGTTGTGGTGGATTAGATTTTATGTAAATTAAATTAAATGAAATTGCTTCTCCTTAAAATTGTCAAAACAAAACTATGTCATTTCTGGTAAAAAATTTGGGAATACATCTGAAAGGAGAAAATTTCTAATTTTAGAAAATTTTGGAAACCAATAAAATATATCTAATCACATTACTTAACGGTTTGTTATATATGTTATAATATTAATGTTATTGATTATGTACTCACCAAGTGGTCATTATTCACATGTTATATTATAAAATAAAATAAAATTTCTTTTAGTAAAATCAAAACATCGCATTAATGAAGGGAATTCTTAGTTTTAATTTTCTTCCTGTTACCAGGTGAAGAAATCATTTGGTGAATTAAAACTTTATCATTAAAAATTAATGCGTGCTATTCGAGGCGAATGGTGTTGCAAAATGGTGAGTACCTAGAATTGGTACTACTAGGTTCACGTTTTATTTTCTTTATTATGCGTTTTTTAAAAATCATGTTTCCGGTTATCAACTGTCAAGTCCAATGGTGGCAAATTTAAACAGGAATCTACAGATGGACAAGGAAGAGTTAGATATACAAATTATATATACATCAGGTTACAATAAAGGTGGGGAGATTCGCTTCCCTTATGTAGGGTGTGTACATATTAGTCTTATCATAAATAGAGCATGAGCAATGACATGAATGAACCAATCCAGTTCAATGGAAAAATATTTTGTCAAAATATTGGAGTCGCAATGGGATCTAATCTATCACCTTTGCTGGCTGAGATATTTCTGTTTTTCTTGGAAAAGAAAATTAAATTGCATCCTTTATATGAAAATTTTTTATTTTACTATAGATATGTTGATGACATAATAGCTTGCTTCAATGGTACAGAGGATGAATTGAATAGTTTTCATAACTTTATTAACACAATACACCCTTCAATAGAATTCACCATAGAACAAGAAATTAATAATAGTGTCAATTTTCTCGATTTAACTTTGACTAAATATGATCAGGGACTGCAATTTTCAATCTTCCACAAGCCTTCGGCGACGGATAGTATTATTCCATTCAATTGTAACCATCCAATAGGCCATAAATTAAGTGCTTTTCATTCATTTTTCCATAGACTTTTTGCTGTCCCAATGAATAATTATAATTTTAACAAAGAACTCTCCTACATTACCCAACTTGCTAAAAATAATAAATATCCCATACACATCATTAATAAAATATATTATAAGAATTTAAATAAACATATTAATAGACATTTATTATCTAATCAAAATATTGTAAAGCCTAGATTTTATACCAGCTTACCCTATATGGGAACGATATCCCATAATATCAAAAATATATTCCTTAAATTCAACAACAACATTCATATATCTTTTAAAACTCAAAACAATTTAAAAAACTATGTAAATAACAATAAAGATACTATTGATTTGCTACATAAATCTGGTGTTTATAAACTTAGTTGCACTTATAGTGACGAATTTTCTACTTGTAACTGCTGTTATGTTGGGCGTACTGGACGTAAGTTTTGTATTCGAATACAAGATCATATTTCGCTAATAGAAAGAAATAAAAATAAACAATTGCCCGTGGATACCAAATCAAATTTCTCTGACCATATTCTTAATGCTAAACATGCATTTGATCCAGAAAGAGGAGTTGAAATATTGCATGTAGTACCCAATGGTAAAACATCTGCCTTGTGGGAAATGTTTGAGATAAATCAAGCTATCAAGAATCCTGAAATCCAAGTCCTAAATGAGCAAATTACCTTCGACTGTCTCCCATTTTTTAATTCTCTTCAAATTTAAACACCATTACATCTGATACAATCAATTACTTGTTTTGTTTGTTACTTTAATTAGCAACCAATTAACCTCCATAAAAATTTTAACTTCAAATGTCAAACTCAATTGTGACATAACCAATATTACACTTGTATCCTTACAATATTTTAATCTTTCTTTTATGGTTTATAGTGCTGCCATCTAGAGTTACTCATTTTGGTTTGTATGCTGCAGTCGACCCGGGTTTCGGTGGATTTTTGGTTGCGGTCGTTGTTTGGTAGTTACGGGGAATGAAATATCACAGGTTCTTTGTTTTATGCTTCATTCACGTCATTGCTCATGCTCTATTTATGATATGACTAATATGTACACACCCTACATAAAGGAAGCGAATCTCCCCACCTTTATTGTAACTTGATGTATATAAAATTTGTATATCTAACTCTTCCTTGTCCATCTGTAGATTCCTGTTTAAATTTGCCACCATTGGACTTGACAGTTGATTACCGGAAACATGATTTTTAAAAAACGCATAAAAAAGAAAATTAAACGTGTACCTAGTAGTACCAATTCTAGGTACTCACCATTTTGCAACGCCATTCGCCTCGAATAGCACGCATTAATTTTTAATTCACCAAATGATTTCTTCGCCTGGTAACAGGAAGAAAATTAAAACTAAGAATTCCCTTCATTAATGCGATGTTTTGATTTTACTAAAAGAAATTTTATTTTATTTTATAATATAACATGTGAATAATGACCACTTGGTGAGTACATAATCAATAACATTAATATTATAACATATATAACAAACCGTTAAGTAATGTGATTAGATATATTTTATTGGTTTCCAAAATTTTCTAAAATTAGAAATTTTCTCCTTTCAGATGTATTCCCAAATTTTTTACCAGAAATGACATAGTTTTGTTTTGACAATTTTAAGGAGAAGCAATTTCATTTAATTTAATTTACATAAAATCTAATCCACCACAACAATATACATGTCCCCTCACTAAGTCAGTTTCATTTTAAATTAGAAATGAATTTCTTCTTTTACAACATGTTCTAATTTCAACATTCTTAAATCACTGTATTATGATTAGGGTCTTTTATCCTACTTGCGTTTAAATAATCTCCTACCATTTCATAGAGATACTACGTCCTTATAATAAGCTGCTGTCTATTCCAATGGTTGCATAATCTGCATTTCATTGTATTTTATTGTTGAATCACCCATTGTTCTCCCAACTGTTTTAACTACTTTTCATAACAAAATTTCTTAAATGACTAGTTGCTAAAGATGACTTTCCCTAAAGTCGAAACTAGTACAACAACGTTAAGAAATGTATTTTAATTCTTCATCATTTCATGTATTTTCTATAACCCTTGTTTTCTACCCTAGAGGGGCAAATAAAGTTATTTGGTGGTAAAGACAGACCTTTATTTCTATTTACAATCTCGCCACAGAACATGGACTACTTCTTAAATAATTTATGGTTTTACATATATACGAAAAGTTTTGCGAGAGCATCGAAATAAAAAAAGATATTCGATCTAAAAAAATTTTCAACCCTCTTTTAATTTTTATAATCGATTTTTAAGCAACAAATAAGCAAAACACGGGAGAACATGAAATAAACTAATTTGTAGAACACGTTTTTCTCGTGAACAATGGTATTAACTGTTTTCTTGATAAAATCAAAAATACGACTGTTATTCGCGATGCAAGAAATCACCCCTTAATTCAAGATGGCGGACAACCTGCAAAGGGTTGAAGGTCGAAAACTTGGATTTAAGCTTCCTATATGGTACCCTAAAGAAGGCAAAAAAATTTTTTCCCACCCAATGAATTGCAATAATATCTATAGGAATCGGACTAAATATACTGGAGTATACGCAATTACTAGACACCCTCGTCATCGAACGTTATCCACAGTTATTTCTTTGTGATAGCAGGAAGCTGACAACTCGTGGAACGTCGGGATGTTGCAATATTCGCATCGTTGTTACGTTGCCAGGTTACATTCTCCATTTAAAATAAGCGCGGCGACATGGGCAACCAGATTTGCTACAAGCCTATACCAAGCTTCTTCTTCTAGTTATAATAGAGCACTATCTAAAATCGGATTAAAAATTTACCATAAAATAGCTTTCTTAATAAAGATGCACAGTATACGTGTATTCAGACATATCCTAAAATTAAGTTTGCCAACTATATTTTTACTAGGTTAAGGAAGTTTTAAATCTTGCCGAAAAAACATCCAATGAGGAAATAGCTAAGGCAGTGGAAGACAAAATGGATGATGTGTTGGAGTTTGTGGCTAGCAGGAAACCTGAAATGGCCCTGCAAGGATTAGCAGCTGTGGTGGGGGAATACTCCAATATGCCGGCGGACAAAAAGGATCTCGAATTTGAAATGGACAGTAAAGCGATTCAAAGGATTAATTCCGTAAGTTTATGTTAATCTTACTTAAAGCCTGATTACATTAGGTGCAAAAAATATCATGCAAAGAATATGATATTATAATAATAGAATATTATTTTTGAGACTATTGATAGAAATAAATTATTAAATAAATTATATCAGTATGGTTTAAGGGGTACTGTATATAAATGGTTTAAAAATTATTTAAATTTTCGACAACAAATAACTAAAATAAACGAAACGTTTTTAAAAAGGGAATTTAATAATATCGGTGTACCTAGCGATGTAAAATTCTCGGTAATAATCTTTTGGAGAATTTTCTGGGAATGGTAAGAAAATCGCTAGAAATGGCAATAATAAGAAATAAAATTTTTACATTACACTACAGTACATTTTTTGTATTAAAATATTTCCAAACATTACTTTTTGGTTGTGTGATACCCTTTAATTTATTTTGCTCCATGCTTTTATACTTATAGACAGTCTAAACTGAGCCGAACGGAACGCCAAAATAAAACAAGTCTCACCACATCATTTACAATTCTCACAGCTGTATACGAGTATACTTTCGCGCTTCTATTTCTAGTTATAGAAAAGGTTTGAAAAGCTCAAAATTTTAAAAATCATTGCAAAATTTTTCAGAGTAGATTATGTAGAAAAACTTCTCTAGAGAATATTCTCGGGAGAATTTTCTTACAGAGAATATTCTCGTTCTCTCGAGGTCTGTACGCATTGCCAAGAAATTGTCGTTGAGAATGTTCATTGTGTGACCCAGTTTCATAGTGGGATGTTTCCATTCCCCAGTGGTTTTCATCCAATAGGTTCTGATATGTATGCCTACGGGTGTGAGTCCTAGTATAACTTTCATTGTTGCGGCTGTAGTGCTATGGCACGGCCACATCATCGGTTCTTATTTCTTCCACAATAAGAATTACTATCAATGGTGAGCGGAACAAATCGATTATAACGTACTTTTTATGTCCTAGATCAAATGATATTGATTTAACCAGCACCTTGTGCCAACAAGACAGCCCGTGAAACACATTCAAAGCTTGGTAAGTTGACTATTTCCAGAAATGGATCTCTCAAAGGGCCTTGAATTTTTGTGACTTAGACTTCTTGTGAGGTTATTTAAAGTCGATTGCTTTTGAGAATAAACCAGAGGCAATTAATATATTAAAACTAAATACTCTTGGCACAAGACCTTTACTGAATTCGGTTCAGAAAGAGAAACACATGCGTTTATTTATTGTTTTTTTTATCTATTTATTTATTTAACCCAAATAGGATGCCTACAGGCCAAAGGCCCAAGTGTGTCACCCACGAATTACAATGAGGTGTACAGATTAATTATTACATTACATAGTTACCTAGGTAATACATAAGACAGTGATATGATTTTTCATTATTTTCCTAAAACTACGCTATTTATTTTAAAATCTAAAAATTTTAAGAATCTATTCTGAGTACTTTCCAATCTGCCCTTATGTAAGGTATATTGCGGTGACCAGATGATAGAAGCAGAGCTTAATCAACTATTGACGAATGCCTAATACAAATTATTGAGACATTGTGAATATGATACATATTTACAGGATCTAATGATAAAACCTAACATTCTGTTACATTTAGCGGTGATGTAATCAATGTGTTCTCAGAAAATCATTTTCTTCGTATATAACACCAAGATCTTTTATCTATCTATACTACGATCCCAAAATAATTGGCAAAACTCTTCTCATCACCATTGACGGTGTGCTGAGAAAATAACTAACATCGATTCACACACTTTTAACTGAAATAAAAGCATTCAAAACCACTTGGGAAGATTGTGTTAATAAGTTGTTAATAGTTTTAAAATATTTTTTTTTTAATTCTCATAAAATGTACCTAAATCGGTAAGTCATTAAGGGCCTTTACACCCTACGGTACTTGGTCTACTCAGTTTGGCAACGCAGGTAAGAAAAACCCTTGTCTAAAGGCGCTCGCGCGCCTTTTTATCGCCTCTAACCAACGTTCAGTGTCGTAGACAAGTTTTAATCAACAGGATATTAGCAATTCAGTTTTATTATTTTGGTGTTATTTTGGTGGTTATTTAAAACAGCAAATATTATAATGCAGGCGAGTTCTTCAAGTGATAGTAACCAACAAGTTACAAAACGACGTCATTTAAAACCTGGGGAGCGTACAGGCTCTTCCATCGAGGACTGAACAGGGGCTCATTTTTGAGCTTCCTTGTATTTAAAGAAAAATCCAAAATAGCCAATCGATGTACTTTTTCCTGCAGAATTCAAAAATGAAACCAAAAATTTATTTGAACCAGAAACAAAAGAGTTACGCTATGGATAAGGTGTTTTTTAAATGGATTAATACGATTTTTGGAACGAGTGATTTTTTTTTTGTCCGTTCTGATTAAAATATTTAATATTGTGACAGCTATTTTTATTAAATTTTAATGTTTTATCCAGTATAATTTAACTTTAACCTGTTTGAAACATACACTAGGTAATAAAGGTATAATCACCTTTGAATCCTTCAAAGTCAAAAAATTTGACAAATTTACTATAATATTGCCGAAATGAAATATTCATTAGATGAGAGATTGCAGATTGTTATCTTGTTCTACAAATGCCAAGAAAATGCAAGAGAAGCAAGGAGAAGATTTATTTACAAATTTTCACAAAAATATATCCGTCAATACTATTCTAAGGATAAAGAACCTATTTGAGGAAAATAAAACATTACATGACAGAAAAAGAAATCCAGAAAGGAATAGAAATCGAGATCGTGCCATTGTGAATTATTTTCACTTATAATCTCCCTAGTGCTCGAATTATTTCCGGAAATTTTTCCGAAGGAACCCATTTTTTGAAAATTTTTCCGAGTCGCAGACGAGGGAAAATTTTCTAGAAAAATGCGTGACTGAGGAAGAATTTCCGGATATTAATTAAAGGACGCGGGGGATTCGGTAGGAAAATTTTACACCTAAAATTTATTTGAAAAAAAATTAAAAAATCTGACATGTTTCATTTTGAAACAATGAAGTTGGCTGGTTCTTACATTTTGACGTTTATGCGGTGACGCTTGTCATTCTTTAAGCACTTTTTTTATCCATAATTATGGGAATACTTAAACTTTAAAAAAAAAGTTTCCTCACCGTTTAGTTAAACGAAATGCAAAAAATATAAGTGAAAATTATCCTTTTTATTTATTTTTACTTCATTTCATTTACTAACACAAAGGGAAAGCATAGTATAGTCTAGTTTAGGCTAGTTATGCCAGATAAAACAATTTATTTATCCATAATTATGGAAATACTTAAACTTTGAAAAAAAAGGTTCCTCACCGTTTAGTTAAACGAAATGCAAAAAATATAAGTGAAAATTATCCTTTTTATTTATTTTTACTACATTTCATTTACTAAAACAAAGGGAAAGCATAGTATAGTCTAGTTTAGGCTAGTTATGCCAGTAAAACAATTTATTTATCCATCATTATGGGAATACTTAAACTTTCAAAAAAAACTTTCCTCACCGTTTAGTTAAACGAAATGCAAAAAATATAAGTGAAAATTATCCTTTTTATTTATTTTTACTACACTTAATTTACTAAAACAAAGGGAAATCATAGTATAGTCTAGTTTAGGCTAGTTATGCCAGATAAAACAATTTTTAAAATCTAGGTAGATAGTAGATACCACAGTCAAGTAGGCTTAGGCTTGTGATGTCAAAATCGTCTCTGCTATACGTCACGTCGACAGTTATTTCTTAAACGTGCTTCTTTAGTTCACAATAATTAAATCATGGCAGTAAACAATCAAGAAACTAATTTTAAGCCCTACGGTGTTTGTAAATCTTGCTCTGAAATAGGGGACATTAATATGACTCATAAAAATTTAAAGTATTTGCAATGTTTAATGGAAAAAACTGAATTAAATCCCCATCAAGAAAACCTTTTCTCAGCTTTCCAGAAGATTTTGGAGGAAGATATCCCATCCTTTTTAAGAAAAACCAGAATTCAGCAGAACAAAATTGCATCCAAATAATACATCTATTATATTAAACATAGACATCTGATAGAAGTGGAAAGGGAAGATAACCATTATCCTTGTTATTCTCCATTACGAAGAGAAGAGTTCCAACCAGAATTCCAAAAATATTTAGCCTTAATGAAAGAAATATTTGGTAAATAAATATTTGTATTTATTTAGTATTAAATGAATAAAAACATTAAATACCAAAATTTGATCCTGAATACTGATTTTCGGATCATATGATAACTGTCAAGAAAAAATTTCCACTTATTAATTTTGTTCGCCTAGCTTGGCAGGAGGAGAAAAATTTCCGAAAAATTTGAAGGTTGTCATTGGTAACTGTCGAAATGAAAGTGTGTGATTGGCTTAGAATGACAGGTGTGAAATTTTCGACTTAATCCAACCAAATCAATTTCGGACGCAGTTCGGGACGTTCAATACGGCGGCGGTGTAAGACGCAGAAGAGTTACCCAAGGAACTGTTCACAGGACTTTAAGAAATCATAAATTTAAGTCTTATCATATCCTTCCACTTCAACATCTAACACCGGCACAAAAAGAACTTCGCTTCCAATTTGTTTCCCAAATTGTGATTCGGAAAGAAAACGAAGACCCTAATTTATTCAGAAATATCTTATGGACTGACGAAGCCACATTCACAACATCGGGGGTTTTCAATAGACATAATAATCATCACTGGGCCGTTGGAAATCCAAGAAAATTTCAGACAATTAAATTTCAAGGAAGGACTTCAATCCATGTTTGGTGTGGCATAAAAAATAATAGAATTTTGGGAACAATATTTTTTAACGGGACTTTAAATGGACAGAGATACTACGAGTTCTTAGAAAACGAAATTGAGAACTTTTTGGAAGATTTACCATTGGAAGAATATCAAAATTTAATTTGGCAACATGATGGGGCCCCTCCGCATGCCGTGCGTGAGGTTACTCAATATTTAAACGAACGCCATGAAGAATGGATTTTTAGAAATGGCACCTATGCTTGGCCACCCAATAGTCCCGATTTGTCAATATTAGACACATTTCTTTGGGGCCATTTAAAGAACGTGGTATACAAGCAGCGAAACCACGATATTGAGAGATCATGCAGAAAATTGTGAATGAAATAAATCGCCTTAACCAGGAAAATCACAGTATAACAGCACGTTTGGAAAGGCTACAAAGAGGTTATCGCACATGTTTCGAGAACAACGGAGGTCACATTTAACAATTAAATTATTAATGTTTTTTTTTTTAAATTAGTGTAGAGTTGGATTTCTTTTTCTGTCTTGTAATGTTTTATTTTATATATATATAGGTTCTTTATCCTTAGAATAGTATTGACGGATATATTTCTGTGAAAATTTGCAATAAATCTTCTCCTTGCTACTCTTGCATTTTCTTGGCATTTGTAGAACAAGATAACAATCTGCAATCTCTCATCTAATGAATATTTCATTTCGGCAATATTATAGTAAATTTGTCAAATTTTTTGACTTTGAAGGATTCAAAGGTGATTATACCTTTATTACCTAGTGTATGTTTCAAACAGGTTAAAGTTAAATTATACTGGATAAAACATTAAAATTTAATAAAAATAGCTGTCACAATATTAAATATTTTAATCAGAAAGGACAAAAAAAATCACTCGTTCCAAAAATCGTATAAAAAAAGCTATGTTCCATTTAAAAAACACCTTATCCATAGCGTAACTCTTTTGTTTCTGGTTCAAATAAATTTTTGGTTTCATTTTTGAATTCTGCAGGAAAAAGTACATCGATTGGCTATTTTGGATTTTTCTTTAAATACAAGGAAGTATATTTCTGTGAAAATTTGCAATAAATCTTCTCCTTGCTTCTCTTGCATTTTCTTGGCATTTGTAGAACAAGATAACAATCTGCAATCTCTCATCTAATAAATATTTCATTTCGGCAATATTATAGTAAATTTGTCAAATTTTTTGACTTTGAAGGATTCAAAGGTGATTATACCTTTATTACCTAGTGTATGTTTCAAACAGGTTAAAGTTAAATTATACTGGATAAAACATTAAAATTTAATAAAAATAGCTGTCACAATATTAAATATTTTAATCAGAAAGGACAAAAAAAATCACTCGTTCCAAAAATCGTATAAAAAAAGCTATGTTCCATTTAAAAACACCTTATCCATAGAGTAACTCTTTTGTTTCTGGTTCAAATAAATTTTTGGTTTCATTTTTGAATTCTGCAGGAAAAAGTACATCGATTGGCTATTTTGGATTTTTCTTTAAATACAAGGAAGCTCAAAAATGAGCCCCTGTTCAGTCCTCGTTGGAAGACCCTGTACAATTGTAAAAAATGTGTATGAGGGAATTCTAAGTACACATAGTTGAATATCATTCACTGATGCTGCAGAACTTTGTGCCACATTGACTAGGACATCTTGCCGTACCGTTTGTAGAACTATCAAGGACAAAAGGAATACTAAAGTGTCCGATCAGAAGGAAACAAGAGGACGGAAAAAGATTTTAATTGATCAGCAAACAAAGTTAGCCATTCGTCGGAAAGTGCACGTAACGCCTTTATCAATGGACTGTCCACTGGATTGAAAGCTCCTTCAGAAAAAGGTCGTCGGTTAATTATATCCCACATCGGGAGTGATTCTGGTTTTCTTGAAGGTGGGTTCAACGTGTTTGAATCTCGTAAAACCGGTGATTTTTATGAGGATATGAACTCGGGAGTGTTTGAAGATTGGTTGAAATCCATCTTACCGCGTATTGAACGTGGGTCGGTAATCGTGATAGATAATGCACCACACCACAGCCGTCTGGTAGAAGCTTTGCCCACTTCTGCGTGGCGAAAAGGAAAGATTGTTGACTTGCTCGAAAAAAAAAATATTGCATTTGGCGAAAAAATGCTAAAAGTGCAGTTGCTCGATGTTGCAAGACTACACAAAAGAAAATATACAAAATTTGTAGTGGATGAAATGGCTCGTGAACTAGGTGTTACAATATTAAGTTTACCGCCTTACCATTGTGAACTAAATCCAATCAAGCTTATATGGGCATAGATAAAAGGCGAAGTGGCGCGTGACAATAAAACTTTTAAATTAAAAGATGTTATAGAATTGTTAAAAACGGCAATAGCGAATGTACAAGCAGCAGATTGGCATAAGTGCGTATTACATGTCGAGGGCGTAGAAAAAAAAATGTGGGACTTAGATGTACACGTTGGTCATGGTAGAACCTATTATTATAAATCCTGTCAGATAGTGAATAATGGCTGTAATGGTAATAATGAATTTAAAATTGTAACGTATTGGCCTCACCCAGCTCGTGGGTGAACCAACTCGGATTCCAAACCGAGATGGTGATTTTGCTAGTTTGTTGGATCTTTTCTTAACTTCAAACCCCGACTTGTACACTGTCACCGTGGAGCCGCCGTTAGGAACGTCTGACCACAACCTTATCTCGGCACTGAACAAACTACCAATTAGTGCCGAGCAGCCTCCAAAACCACGCAAGGTCTGGCATTATACATCAGCTAAGTGGGATGACCTAAGGACCATTTTCGAACCTTTCCTTGGCGGGACGTTTGTTTTACCTGTGATGATCCATCCATCTGTGCAACAGAGATATCGGAGGTTATCCTTACCGACATGGAAGCCTTCATCCCTTTCTCAAAAAAGTGCCCTTCTAACGGCAAGCCTTGGTTTACCAAAAATTGCGAACGAGCTGTTAAATCAAAAAACTATTTCAACCGACAATGGCGTAAAAATCCTACCGCCGAAAATCGTAACTTCTTTGCTAACGCTCGAAACCAATGCAAGCAAACGATAAACAAAAGCAAAGAAGCACACAACCAGAGGATCAAAGACAAACTTCTTGAATGTCCTAACGGCTCAAGATCATTTTGGTCGGTAGCTAAGGCCGTCAGTCAGAACATTACCAAGTCGACCATTCCACCTCTAACACGTTCTGATGGCACCATTGTGACCAAAGCACAGGAAAAAGCAAAGTTACTGGCGGAACTATTTTCTTTACATTTAACGGTTAGTTTTCAGGGAAGTACTCCACCGAACATTCCCCCTGTAGAATCAAGAATGCCCGAGATTGTTTTCCGCCACCGCCATGTTAAACGAATCTTGAGGAGTCTTGACACTAAAAAGGCTTCTGGTCCTGACGATATTCCAGTCATTGTAATTAAGACATGCGCTGACGAACTGACACCGGTACTTTGTAGGCTTTTTAACTTATCCTACAGAAAAGGAAAATTTCCTTCTTGCTGGAAAACTGCGCGAGTCCAGCCCATACCCAAAAAAGGCAAGAAGACGTGGCCAAACAACTATCGTCCAGTCGCATTGCTTTCAGTTATATCAAAAATTATGGAGAAAGCTATCAACGAAAAATTATTGAAATATCTGGAAAGCTTCAACATTATTAGCGACCGCCAGTATGGATTCCGTAAGTCTAGATCAACAGGAGACCTTCTCGCTTACGTTACTCACGTTTGGAACAACGCAATAAAACATCATGGGAGTCCCGGGCGGTAGCACTAGACATTTCCAAGGCTTTTGACCGAGTATGTCATGAGGGGCTCCTAACTAAAGTGAGAGCATACGGAATGCCGGTTCAATTTTGTTCATGGCTGTCGAGCTTTCTTAAAGACCGTTCTCTGCGAGTGGCGATGGACGGATTTCTTTCAGATACATTTAACATCAACGCCGGAGTCCCTCAAGGTTCTATATTGCCGCCCACCCTCTTTTAACTATACATTAATAATGATCTTTTGGAAAAAACTAAAAACTATATATATAGCTTCGCTGATGACAGCACACTTGTTTCATCTTTTACTTTGGATGCTCGGACATCGGCTGCCAATGCACATCTCTTTTGGCAGCAAGAGATCTCACATCTCAACAAAGACCTGGAAGAAATTGTCTTGGGGTGACAGTAACCAAGTAGAATTTAACGCTAAAAAGATCCAGGCGGCAGTTTTTCCAAAAAAGTTAATGTTGAAGATCCGGATATAGTTATGGCAGGACACTCGATTCCCTTGGCTTCATCAATTTATTTATTGGTCGTAAATTTGGATAGTCATATGTCTTGGCATAGTCACATTGCGGGCATTGCTAAAGCAGCCTCGCATAAGCTTGGAGTACTTTTCCGAACTAAGAACGTCTATATACCCCAACAACTTTTGATGTTCTATAAACCCCAAATTCGACATACCCTGAGATTGCTAGATTCCATTCAAAGAAGAGCCATTCGCTTGAGCGGTGACCATCATAGTCTGACAAACAACCTGGAAAGCCTTGAACATCGAAGGCGAGTTGGCGACTTGAGTCTATTTTACATATATTTTCATGGCAAGTGCTCAACTTAGGTTGCCCGCTTGATACCACCCAGAGCGGTGCATGGTAGAAATACACGACGAGCCACTGCAGTCCACCAGTACGTGGTTCAGCTTAGTGTCCCTCGAACAACACTGTTCCAAAATTCTTTCATCTGAAGAACGTCATCACTCTGGAACGACCTCCCTGAGATCGTGTTCCACAACGAGAATAATCTCCAAAGATTTAAGACCAACGTGAATCATTTCCTGCGCACACGCACCGCTCCCAGAGCGCCATAAAGGATTTATCCTGCAGTGCTGTGCCTTATCATAAAAAAAATTGTCATTCTACCACTTTTTAATGTCGGCGTAGAATATAATTTGTCAGATTAATATCAATTAGTGTTCATTACGTAAGAATGGTTAGGAAATTTATATACATTTATAATTTAGGTTTTGGTTTTGCCCTTAATCCACTATTATATGTTTCTATTATTATGTAGTATAACAAAAACATTATGAAAATAACATAGACCGTTGCTTAATTATTTTTTTTGGATTTTATACCTGCATAATTTAGTTTCTAAAAATTAATATATTTTTTGAATTATTATTGTCTAAAATGACACGCCTCTGGAATTGGCGTTCCCCTTACGTCTTGCACACCCCGGTAAAAATGGGTCACTGCCAATTATTTCGGTACCGGAGTATAACTTTAGAAAAAGTCTATTATTTTTGCAGTACAGTGAAAACTCATTCAAATCATTCTGCAGCAGCAAACAGTGACCAATACTTCCTATGGAGGAGAAAATCGTCATATCGTCCGCATAAAGTAAAGTTTAAGAGACTTAAAGTACTGTGTCGTGTCACTTAAGTAGATAATAAAAAGTAAGATGGGAACATGGTGGAACTCCAGAAGTGACGTTGTAGACAGTAAAATGGTGGCCGTTCTCTGCTACATACTGTGATATATTGAAAATATATAACGATGTTATCTTCAGAACGTAATGACACCGCAGACATTTTCTTGTCCCGATTTAACTTAAAACACATAGTTGTAATATCCTGAATTAAAACACCGCTGATCGTGGAACTCCTTTATTACAAAATGTAGAAACACAGATAACATTTATCATTTTGAAAAATACATGAATATCATGTGCTATTTTCCTTACCTTAACCTAACCTTCTCTTTTTGTTCTTTTTACTATTAAGTATATGTTGCCTGTATGCAACCCACGAAACATTATATAATTGGTTGCTCAACTACGATACTACAATAGTGACATAATTTTTATAATATCCTGTAAATATTTTTTTTTCTTTCAGATAAACATAAACACGCCGGACCAAGCAAAACAAGCAGTCGATATAGTATCAAGAATAACAGAAAAGTACCAAGATAACCCCGATCCTGAACTATCATTACAGAGTTCTGCCATATGTAATAAAGCAAGCAAAATTCTGACAGCCGAAGCTAACGAAATAGATAATCCGGATTTACATAGGACTCATCTAACGAACAATATAATGTAAGGGTATATTATACGATTCTATTATGAATCAATTTTTATTACAAATTTTTAAAATATCTAGGGTACCTATCTGTCACATCTTTCCTTGTCTGTCTTAATCTCGATGGTGTATACTACTGGTACTAAACTTGCTATAAACTTCTATCAGATTTCCTCTTTATTATCTATCTTTAAAGAATTTAATACACTGTTTAGTCACCACTTAGTGCCGTATTGTGCTAGGGCAGGAATGCACATACCGCGGCCCGCTGTCGATATTTATGCGGCCCGCCAACAAATTTTAAAAGCAATATTTATGCGGCCTGCCAACGAATTTTAAAAGTATTCTACTCGCCGCGCTCCGGTCTAAGCATATTGTTACGAGACTAGAAATCTGTCGCATCAAGTAGATTACTTTAAGATTCGCGAAACACGTCGGTAGTATCCCCGAACAAAGTGGAATGTGTTCGATGTTTTGTAACTCGTATAAATACGACGCATCGCCAGCTACCGGGGCAGTTAAGTTTTAACTACGGACAAGCGAACGTTACACTGATTGAGAACTGTAATCTGTGACGAGTAAATATTTCGTCGTTCGAACTTGGCTTCTACCTACGTAACAATATAATATCAATTTTGTTTTTTTTTTATTTTTTTTTTCAAATTCAAAAATATTTATTTCCAAAATCCAAATCAATTTTGATATGGATAAACCAGGCCCCAGTAAGAAACGTAGTCGTAAGGTTAAAGATGAAAATCGACAGTTTCAAGATATTTGGACCGAAAAATACTTTTTTATTTCATCGCATAACAAAATTGTCTGTTTAATACGCAAGAGTAGTGTTTCTATTCCGAGGGAATATAATGTGAAAAGGCACTATGAAACTCAGCATTCTACTTTTACCAAATTAACTGGCAAAAATCGAACGCAAAGAATTTCCACTTTACAACGGGAACTAATAGGCCAGCAAGCAATGTTTACAAAACCAATTCAAGATGCTGAAACAGCTACGGAAGTTAGCTTTGAAATATCTCGAATAATAGCGAAAACTTGTCGGCCTTTTAAAGATAAAAATTTGCCCGGAAAATGTAAAGAAGTTTGAAAAAATTCAGTTAAATCGGATGACTGTTCAAAGAAGAATTACCGCATTAGCAGCTAATATAGAATAGCAATTAGCTACGAAATCGAGAAGTTTTGAGTATTTTTCTATAGCACTCGACGAATCTACAGATATAAGTTCCACTGCTCAACTCTTAATATTTTTACGAGGTGTAACGCAAAATTTTGAGGTGAGTGAAGAACTGATTGACAAGTCAAACCAAGGGGAGTGACATGCTCAAAGCTCTTCTGGAAAGATGTTCTATAATGGATTTGGATTTAACGAAAATATCTGGAATTACGACTGACGGAGCACCTTTAATGGTTGGAAGTACATCTGGGATAGTAACTATGTTAAAAAAATATTTACAAACTAAAAACATAAATTCCAAGGAATTAATGCAGTTTCATTGCATTATACATCAAGAGGTCCTCTGTTCAAAATTATTGGGATTTGAAGATGTGATGAAAGTTGTAATACCTACTGTAAACTTTATAAAATCACGAGGTCATAATCACCGACAATTCAAACAATTTCTCGAGGATATTGAAAGCGAATATGGTGACCTCCTGTTTTACACTGAAGTAAGGTGGCTAAGCCGTGGGTTGACACTACAGAGGTTTCTTAACTTGATTAAAGAAATCCAATTATTTCTGGCGAAAAAGAAAAACGACGTCCCCGAACTCGACAACCCTGATTGGCTGTGTGACTTAGCGTTTTTTGTAGACATCACAAATCACTTGAATGTCTTAAATACGCGACTCCAAGGCAAAAATCAATTGATTTGGCAGTTATACTCTCATGTTTAGTCCTTTCAATGCAAATTGAGTCTTTTCAGGACACAAATCAATTCAGCCAATTACAGCCATTTTCTGAACTACAAAAAAATTATGGAGAAAGTCAATAAAACTGATGTCAATTTCGCTCATGTTGAAAAAATTGATATTTTGATACAAGCTTTTCAAAATCGTTTTGTAGACTTCAAAAAAGTTAAACCTCTATTGGACATTTTTAGCAATCCTTTCAACATTTCACCCGAAAATGCGCCAGAATCAATGCAGCTGAAATTAATAGACATGCAAAATGATGATAGTTTACGAAACAAATTTAATGAAGGTAATTTACTCAATTTCTACAGTTGCACTGATAAAAACGCTTATAAAGAGTTGCGAATAAATGCATTGAAATGCGCAAGCTTATTTGGATCGACGTATATTTGTGAACAAACGTTTTCAGTGATGAAACTAAACAAAACGAAAAACCGTAACCGTCTGGCAAATGAAAATTTGAAAGCAATTTTACGTGTGGCGACAAGTAATGTGGAGCCAAATATAAAAAAACTTGTTAGTTCAATGCAATGTCATGCATCAAAATAATAAAACATGAAATATTACATTGTAATGATTAGATTACCTTACGATTACATAATTACAACAAACATTTTTGAAGGTTCTTTTATTTTTATCATTGTATTTCATACTATTTAATAATAAAAATTTTTGTGTTAATAAGTATTGTTTGTAGTGGCTCCTCCTTGGCTTATATTTTTCCCGAGTAGCCCCTGTTCCCTATAAGTCTGTGCAATACTGTGCATCCCTGTCCTAGGGGCCTTGAGGTCTGAAAGCAAATAAAACTCGCAGAGCTAGATAAACAGAATGCCCTCATATTTTAGCATTTGGTAATTATAACTTTATTATGTAGCCCGGAGAGAACCCAGTATGTCTCCTTAGGGGCGGTCAGACTAACCGGCAGCCTGCCATTTTGTTGACAGTATAACATCTGCCAAAATAAAAATGCGGTCAGATTGATTTATATTTCTGATAATTATTTATGCAAAGCGCTCACAAGGTGGTAAAAATAATTGCAACATGTTCTAACGTGCGAGCAACAATTATTTTCATCCAAGAGTCTCTTTATATTGCCGAGGGCGTTGACGAGCTTCTCTGCAGAAATGTTACCACATTCTTGAATAATCTTTTTTTGTAACTGTTCTAAGTTTGCAACTGATGTTTTAAAAATATTGTTTTTCAAATGAGGAAAAATGAGGTAGGTAATCCATATCTATAAAACCAGGTAATCCGGGTGGGAATTCAATGTCTGTTCGAAACGTGATAAATCTGTCTTCGAAAAAATTACGTAAGTAGTTAAGCACCTTGCTGTTGAAAATAAGCAAAACGTAAATAGTCGATAAGTAATCGCTCCACAAATTGATTCGCATTGCCCCTATACCGCTTTGTTGTAACTATGTTATGGAGAAAAATAGGAATAACAATTATTCTTCTTCGGGAGACAGCCAACCAGACACCAATTATTTGACTCTACAAAAAATGGGGATTTTCACTACACCACATGCGCGTATTCTAAGAATTCACATAACAGGTGAGGTGAAATTAGGCTTCATCAGAAAAAAATGTCAGGTCTAATAAAGCATACAGGGTTAGGAGAAATTACTTGAACGGTCGATTATTTCAAAAGATATACGAGTTAGAAATAAATGTCTTTAATAAAAGTTGTTTAAAAATCTACTTATCTGCAATAAATTGGAATCTACAGGTAAGCCCAAAGAGTTGTGGAGACTCAAAGTTATATTTTTTAAATAGAATACCCCATATATTGTTACTTATTTTGATCGTCCAGTCAATTTTAAACATTTTCTATTAACCATATGAGATGCCTAAATTTATTAGTTTCCGAGATATCATGGCATTTTGATCAGTTACAAAACACAAAATAAATTTGAATAATAGTTATTTATGGTACTAGTGTGTTATGTTGAAAATTAGTCACGCGAGAAAGATTTATATCACGAGGCCGTCAGGCCGAGTGTTATAAATTCTCAAGTGACTTAGGAAACATAACACACGAGTGGCATACAATGTTTTATCCAACAAGTGGAAGAAATCGTTTTTTTATGAAATAATAATTAATAAGTTTCGTGATCAAATCAAAGCAACTTGCGTCTCAGTACCCTATAAATGTCAGAATGACTTGACAGTGACTTTTTACATTTTGGTCAAAGTTGGTTGATTGTTTGGTTGCCACGGGCATGATACATTGTTAGCAAATGTTTCAATAAATTTTGACACTTGTCAGTTTTCCCTGCAGAAAAGGGAAGCCTTTTTGAAGAAAAAAACCTATAGAAAATGGAGGAAACCGATAAAAATTACGTTCCTGAGGATATCCTTACGGAAGCGGAAGAAGCAGCGATGCAGATTTTGCAAGAAAAGTCCTGAGACGCTTACGACAAGGACTTCAAAATGTTTGAGTCTTGGATGAATTCAAGGAAGATAAAAGTTATCGATGAAAATGTTCTATTAGCTAATTTTTTACATTTGCAAAAAAAATTAGCCCCATCGTCGCTATTGACCAAATACTCGATGCTTCCCTCGACTATTCACCTATATAAAAAAAAAAAGACATTTCAAAATATGGCAAACTAACGAGCTTTTTGAAAAGCAAATCACAGGGATACAAACCAAAGAAGTCCAAGACATTAAAACGACCTGAAATAGAGAAGTTTTTGAACTAAGCTCCCGACGACGAGTACTTGTTGATGAAAGTGGCTTTGATAATGGGGATTAGCGGTGCTTGTAGATGCGATGAGTTGGTCAATTTGAAAATAGAAAATATTCAAGACAAAGGGAAATATTTTCACGTAGTTTTGCCAGACACTAAAACTAAGAAATCGAGAAGTTTCACCATACTTGAAGAAGGATTTCCAGTCAACCCGATCAATTTGTGTAAAAAATAGATGTCTTTGAGACCAAAATGGTAGGTGTACCAACCAGTGTGTGGGAATAAATACGTTGTGGAAGATACCTTCAAGAATTGCAATGTTTTTGAAATTGGAGAAAACAGCGCTCTACATCGGTCACTGCCTGAGAAGGTCTTCGGCGACTCTTTTGGCCAATGCCGGGGCTAACCTGAGTACTTTGAAGCGTCACGGAGGATGGAAGTCCTCGACGGTAGCAGAAGGATACTTAGAAGAATCGGTGCATAACAAATAACAAATTGCAGAAAAATACAAGGTTCTAATGTGTCGGCGTTTTCTAGCACTATCAGCAGCTGTACCGATATTGGAGCGTCTGGTTCCAATGAACCAACGAATTTTACAATGACTTCAAATTCGAATAAACCGTTAGCGTTTTCCTTTAATTTCAATATCAATGTGACTTCTGCTTGTAATAGTAATAAATAAATAGAATACTACTTTAAATATGAACGTGAGTTATTTGATAGTTTACTTGTCTAAAATGACATTGATAATAACAGTCATAACTGTCATGTGTTGGATAAACAATTTAATAAGTTAACATAAAAAAAAATCGGTATAACAAGTCATGGAAACACAGCTCTATTTTTTAATAAATGTTAAAAATAGCCCCCATTTACTAACTGACAATGATACAAATTGTCGCAAAAATGTCTTTGGGTATTTAAAACCATTTCCCTTGTTATTCTCTCACTTCCATTTAAAATTTTAATTCCTAATTTTTCTAAATTATTGGATTTGTTCCGATAAATATTGTTTTTCAGGTGACCCCAATAAAAGAAATCTAAGGTCGAACGATTGCGGGATCGTGAAGGCCACTCCACCACTTCCTATCCATCTATTTGGGAACGTGACATCCAAGATATCTCTAACTTCACGAGAAAAATGCGGAGGAGCTTCATCTTGCTGATACCAGGTTAAGTTAATATCGAGAGTTAAATTGTTTATAGTTGGAACTATTTCTTGCCGAAGAAGCTGGAGATATCGTTCACCGTTCAAATTTCCCTCGATAAAAAAGGGTCCAATTACATGTCCCGCTAACAATCCAGCCCAGACATTAACTTTTTCTGTGAACTGTGTATGCAGTTCTTCATACCAGTTTGGGTTATTTCGCTCTGAGTAACGGTAATTTTGTTAATTGACAATTCCGTGTAGTGTGAAGGTCGCTTCATCCGAAAAAACAATATTGTTTGGAAAATGCGGATTCTCTTCAATCTTTCTCGTAATTATTTTGCAAAATTTTAGTCTTCGATCATAGTTAACATCACAAAGTTCTTGTACAACATGAACTTTGTATGGATGCATTTTCTGAGTATTAAGAACGGTTCTTACAGATATTTGATCAATTTCATGATCCAAAGCAAGCTGATTGGTGGATTGTCTGGGATCTTCTTGTATCGAAAGCAGAATGTCTAATTTTTTATCATCGGCGGTAGCACTCCTAGGTCTTCCAGATCTTGGTACACTTCCAGTCATTCTGTAACGCTCCACATTTCGAAGAACTTTTTTTTTTTTAATTTGCCTATCTGGGTGCAAATTGTTAAAAATATCACATACCTCCTGATATGATCTCTGCTTATCGCCATATCCCCTTAAAATTAAAATATCAATTTTTTCTCTTTCAGTAAGTGAAAACGCCATGCTATTTGCTTTTTTACTTAATTCTGACAAATGTCTAAGACCATACCTAATTTGTTGCTAAGGTAAATACGACTACGTTCGAATAGAGCATTGTGAGCCGTGATTATTTAAAACGCCGATATCCCAGAAACTAATAAATTAAGGCATAGCATATGATTAATAGAAAATGTTTAAAATTGACTGGACGATCAAAATGAGTAATAATATATATATTTAACAAAATATAACTGTGACTCTCCACAACTTTTTGGGCGTACCTGTATATTCCAATTTATTACGCGTATGTAGATTTTTAATAGCCTTACAACTTTTATAAAAGACATTTTTTGCTAACTCGTATATCTTTTGAAATAATCGACCGTTCTTGTAATTTCTCCTAACCCTGTATATTTTCAATAAATTTTGGGTAAACAACTGACAGTAATTCGTGCATCTTTCAAAATCTGCAGCTCGTATTTCTTGGAATACTTGCACTTTATAAAGAAACAAATTTAACTGGTTATTTAAGAATAGTCCTGCAGCTTCCATAAGATCTTCCTACTTCTTGACACAGGGGTCTTACACATTATGTTGACGTATTTTGCATTATTTCACCAACGTTTGCAATAAGTTCTTCTGTTCTTACAGATGGTCTTCTATAGCCCGTTTCTTCATGCGAGAGAGTAATAAAATATTATTGAACTATTAAACGCAGTGGTTTTCAATTCATCCAATTATTATTTAATATAACATTCGAAGTTGCAAAAGTAGTTGAAATGTGCTCGAATTTGACTGTCGGAGTCGGACAGTCAACAATATACCGACTTGTGCACGAGGATAAACGCGGCCCCATCAGGTCACCAACGAAAAGTACAGGAAGAAAAGAAACTGTAATCAATAACGATAGGAAGACTGCCATCAGAAAAATCATACACTCGTTTTACTTAAAAAAATAAATACTTATCTTGGACAAAATAATGCCTGAAATGAAAAAGGATAATTTCATTCCACCCATGGGTAAGAAGAAACTATGGCAAACTTTGAAGGATATACATTTTTGCTATGAAAAAATTCAAAACATTCACCCGATTCGGGGTCTAAAATACGGAATTTTTAAAAACTATCATTGCAATTTACAATAATACCTTTAAGTGGTTCACCCTGCTTAATTAGAGTAATAAATTTACATTTTATTACTCTCTGGCACTGAGCAATAGAGTACCGGGTGTCCCACTAAGAATGGCTGGCGGTCGTATCTCAGAAAGTGAATGTTAGTCGTATGGCTTGCGGAAAAAAAAATATATGAGGTAAAGTGGTCATGAGAAATTGCCGGAAATTATTTTCAAGTTTCTCAGACTGGCGCTAGAGGGCGCAACAGTAACGGTAAATATGAATCACGAAGTTTCCTCAAAAGTCGCTTAGTTAAGGTATCCCGAAAGTAACATTTTTGTATATTTCGAAGATTTATTAATAAAATTCACCTATAGAAGGTGTTTGTCACTTTTCAAATAAAGTGGTTGGGGAAGGTTGAACATAATTTGTAATAAATACTGATAACTCCGGTCTGGCTTAACATAATTTAGTATACTTAGTTTTGTTAAAAAGGGCGTTTCTCACTCTATATATCACCTTATGAACTACGTCAATATGTGTTTTACACTAGGCGCTAGGGGGCGCTGTCTAACAACTTCACAAACATTGCGCGTTTTTGCCATAATTGTAAATATAATAGTATATTCAATTTTACCTGATTACAAGGATGATTAAAAGTCTAAGAAGTCAGCCAAAAACCCCAAGTTAATATCTATTTTTAATCCGGAGATATCAACAACAATAATCATAATTACGGAACATTATGATTTTATTTTCAAGTTGCCATTGTAAAGGTTTTTTTAAGAGTCAAATAAGCCTTGGAAAAACAAAATATGAAGGTATGTATGTTTCAAGCAACTATATCGTTACGACAATAATTCTCAGTGGCGCCCTAAATGTTGAAATTGTCGCCCATCGTTCTGTATACACGACTCCAATCTCTCCCTGGTTGATAATACTGCTGTTTCCATCTCTGCCATAGGGATACGGCGGTTGCTGTCCATTATCCTTTCTATCATGTTTTCCCTTGTGGTGGGTCTGGTAACTAAAACAAGATGCTTCAATCTCCCCCATAGATAAAAATCTAGACATGTTAATTCAGGTGATCTAAAATAGAAATTACCACTTTCATTAACAGTATCACAATATATCCTATAATATTACCTGGCAGGCCACGGAAATATACTCCCTCTTCCTATCCACCTTGCAGGAAATGTGTAGTTAAGAAATTGACAAATATTTGCCGCAATATATGCAGGACATCCATTGTGTTGGAATACCATAGTTCTGCGAATATCCAAGGGCACATCTTCGAGAAGAATTGGGAGTTCGTAATTTAAAAAATGTAAATATCTTTGCCCAGTAAGCGACTCATTAAATACAAACCATCCAATTATTCTGACACCCAAAATGCCGCACCAGACATTCACACTCCATCTTCCTTGATGCTGCACCTCCCGCACCCAATGGGGATTATCCCGCGACCAATAATGCATATTATGGCGGTTTACTCCTCCATTACTATGGAAGGAAAGTAGCTTCATTAGTCCACAAAGGTCTGGAGAGGAGATTTCTATCTTACAATATCATATTGAGCAACCAATAGCAATGATCCAATCTTCTATCATAATCTTGCGGGGTCAAAGCCTGGTGGAGCACAATATAGTAGGATGTAGCCTAAAGAAAAACAAAATACTTATGACATTGACTTGCAAACTATTAAGAGAAATATTAGCATTATTCTAAACTATTTAAGAGTTATAACATATAGATATAATTACTTACCTTTCTTTTAATAAAATACTATGCACAGTAGAGCGAGTAACGCCCAAGTCTCTAATAATTAATAATACTAATTTGTGGATTAAATTCTACATATGCCAAAACATTTACAATGTTTTCCTCGGTTCGACCTCGGCGGCGTCTGCGATATATAGGGCGACGAATACTTCCAGTAGTACGAAAGCGGCTAGCTAAACGATTAAACATTCTACTGTCGTATCGGCTCCTTTGAGGGTATCGTACTGCTTAAACCCGTAGCAATTGTTGCATTTCCCAAACATTCAAAATACACCGCAATGATGTCAACCGCTTCTTCAAGTAACAGGGGCATTTTGAAAATCAGAAACGACACAACACTGTTGACACGACAAAATTTTTGACGTAATAATGAAAAGTGACACGCGTGCACAGTTTCAATTCATATTTTGTTTTTCCAAGGCTTATTTGACTCTTAGAAAAACCTTTACAATGCCAACTTGAAAATAAAATCATAATGTTCCGTAATTATGATTATTGTTGTTGATATTTCCGGATTAAAAATAGATATTTACTTGTGGTTTTCCCTGACTTCTTAGACTTTTAATCACCCTTGTAATCAGGTAAAATTGAATATAGTATTATATTTACAATTATGGAAAAAACGCGCAATGTTTGTGAAGTTGTAAGACAGCGCCCCCTAGCGCCTAGTGTAAAACACATATTGCCGTAGTTCATAAGATGCTATATAGAGTGAGAAAAGCCCTTTTTAACAAAACTAAGTTTACTAAATTATGTTGAGCCAGACCGGAGTTATCAGTATTTATTACAAATAATGTTCAACCTTCCCCAACCACTTTATCTGAAAAGTGACGAACACGTTCTATAGGTGAATTTTATTAATAAATCTTCGAAATATACAAAAATGTTATTTTCGGGATAACTTAACTAGGCGACTTTTGAGGAAACTTCGTGATTCATATTTACCGTTACTGTTGCGCCCTCTAGCGCCAGTCTGAGAAACTTGAAAATAATTTCCAGCAATTTCTCATGACCACTTTACCGAATATATTTTTTTTCCGCAAGCCATACGACTAACACTTTCTGAGATACGGCCGACAGCTACTCTTAGTGGGACACCCGGTACATCTCCTTTTGATATGTTGTATAGAACCTGTTTTCCTAAACAGAGCAATGATTCTTCTCAGGCAATGATAAAAATCCCCAGCAGTAAAAGCGACGTTAAGAAAATTTTCGAGAAAATCGTCCATGCAGAAATGCTGATGGTATAGCCAGTCACCATTTACTCTAGCCCTGTTCTGATATTCCGTAAAACCCATTGCGTGATTTATTCAAAACATTGGATAAATTAGCGAGGAATCAAATTACTTGTAACGACGGTTAAAGCTGACAGAATAACTGATTGACTGATAATACTGGTATTTACTGATACCCAACACGTATTAAGCTCTACCGCTAAGCAGTACGACCTCAAATGCAAAGCATACTTTGATGATAATAATTTTGGCTCGTACAGTGCATGAGAAAGGCTTTATTTTTCTATTATCTTAAAGTTCAATTGAAGGATTTTCTTTTGGCTATAAACGAGCCCAATTTTCTAAAAATTAATATATTCTATTATGGTTCTAGCAGAGCGATGTCTAGCTTCAAACCCTATTAATTATTAACAATAATTTTAAGGTCGTTAGCAAGTTGCTCCCAAGCAGGATTAGGTCAAAACATTGAAGCTGTAGAGGAGGAGGAAGTTGCTGTTACTTTTCCGGATACAGAAGCTCCTCCAATTGAAAGTAATAAAATTCCTGAACAATATGATGATTATGTTGATGATATTAAATCATCTGAGAATATGGCAAAGGTAAAATGATTATTCACGTTATATTAATGAAGCAGTTTTATGTTAACATAACCAATAATTTAGGGTACCCACTTTATATCACTTAATGTGATGATTGTTTGAAAAAAAAAATGTTTACCAATTTTATACAGGGTGTGTCAAGCCGATTTTCCCAGGTCATATCTCAAAAATGTACACAGATAAGCAATTTGAGGGATCAATACGACTAGTAATGAAGACTTTCTGCGTATATTTAGATTTTTATTTTGGTATACTATAAGCCCCAACAGGTGTTCAATAATAATAAAAACAACCAGCCAAATAATGAAGGATATGACTGAGGCAGTCTTAGCACGAGTCACATTTACTGCGTTCTACAATTAGGCAATCCAAACCAGGTTATTTTTGCCTGCCGCGGTCATATTGGAGTCACAAAGTGCTTCCATTATGGCCGTCGACGGCAAACGTCAGACAAACTAACCTTTATTTTTGTGTGAACGTCAGTGCCAGTTTAAACAGCGATTTTGGTTTGGTGTGTTTTATTAAGTTATTGTTGTTCAATTTGTGTTTTTTTTTTCAGTTATTTATATTTATTCATACTTAAAGTTTTTTGACCAACAATTTGGCGGCAAATCGATTTTTAGGATCGTGAGGTGCACAGAACTAGACTGAAAACTAAGCATTGAATCCGTGTATATTTGGCCAAATATTTGACTTCCACGGCCATATTGAATTGTTCGTTGAATGTTTTTGAGTTTTTTGGAACGAATTCAATATGGCCGTGGCAGGAAAATCTTAATTTGACACATCGTTGGATTACCTAATACGATTTTTTTCCTCAATTAGCTCCCCTGCGTTCTATTATATCTTCTTGCGACCGCGGAGAAAATCTTAGCTCGTTCTTTTTCCACCTCTGCGAAGCCGTCGAGTGAAATCTCGTTACTCCGATTTCATGAAGAGAGCTCGCAGATTTACTTGAATTTTGTTGACCCTTTTTTAATTTTTCCGTGCTCGATATTATTGCTGAGAGCAGACTAGAGCAGCTTCAATGGTGTGGGTCGTTCCCTGACGTTTAATTTTTTAACCAGCCGTTGGCGCTGTTATTATTGGAATTTTGTTTTATAAGGTTGTTCATATCCTGACGTTGGTAGGGACTATGCTATATTTAATACACATGTTTGTTTGTTTCACGGTGTATCTCCGTTATTAGTAGGGATGAAAAGATACGGTTTTCGCAGCACTGTGCTATTTTTTTGTGATGATGATGCAATCATAATTTTTGGAGTCTTCCTTGTTTTTGATATACGAGATATCTTTAATAATTTTACATTTTGGGACACCCTCCATAATTATTAGGTTACCCTATAGCTTATCTGAAAGAAAACAAATGTTCTTTTTGTAGTTTTTTACGTAGAATCCGGTGGCGTAGCCAGTTTTTTTCTACGTTCAATAGTTTTCGAGAAAAAAAAAACAAATTTTTTTTTTAATGGGTCACCCTATTTGTTAATAATATAATTCAGTTTATAACAAGCTTCTCAGAAATATATGTATTACCTTATTTTTATTTTTAATATTCAGCACGAAATTTACGTTTCATAAAAAACATATATTTTTTTGTTAGTAGGCCATGACGAGTATTTAAAAAAAAAAGACTACAGTCATTTATGTCATATTAAGAAATTCTTTAGTTTCTGTCAGATTATTCAAAATTTTTGAAAAATTTTTGAAAAATCCAACACGAACGAAGATATTTGGGGTTAAGTTTTTTATTAAAATAATTTTAACGAGTATTTTAATTATAAATATTTTTTATATCCTTTAGCAGATTTTAATTTAATTTTGGTAATGATAATTTTAGTGACAAAACGCTCGTGTAGCGTTATTACGTCTAGTGACGTCTCAGGGGACGCCTTAACAAATAATATTGGCAAAAAATAAGACGCCACTGAGTTTTTGGTAATTTTTATATTTTTTTCGGATTAATCAACTAAAAATATCCTTTTATTGTCTGTTAAATTGTTTTCATATTGTCAACAAAATGGCGGGCTCTACATTTTCAATTAAGGTTTTCACACTTCTAGACCACTGTGCGTTAAGGTCGCGGACCACTGTGCTATCCAATGTCAAGTTTAATAGAACAAGACTCAGCACTTTCGGTGTATAAATACCCGACCATTGGATGGACACGGTACCTTCGTCTCAACGACTGGTCAACAACCCTGCGACAGGAGTGCCCAAAGTGTCTGCATAGATTCGAGGCCCCTCTCCTGCTCGATTACAAGTACTCCCCGAGAGCCCCCATCGATAGTGCCGAACTGGTCTGCACCCCCGAAGACATGCTGGGCTTTCTCCGAGCCGCCTGGTAAATTTTGTAACAAAGAATTAATAAAACCTGTATTGTTTTTTAGCCGAGTGGTTTTCATTCGCCCCGTTAGGGAAACAACCCCCAGTTGTGACAATATCTTTCTTCGTTTTCAATAAATAAAAATGCATATCTCTGGAAAACAAAAATAATTAAATAATTAACATTATTAACACTCAGTGTCAGTGTCAGAATTTGCAATTTCTACATTTTTAAAACAAAAATGGTTCACCATACAAATCAAGACAAATTGAACATGGTTTTAGTTTATGGAGAATGCCATCAAAATGCTTCAGAAGCTGTGCGCTGCTATCGAGCCCGTTTTCCAGATAGACCAACGCCCGATCGCAAATCTACAATCTACAATCATACAAGATTCATTTAGTGCATCATCTACAACCAGAAGATTACCAGCGCAGATTAAACTTTTTGGCACATTTTCATATTCTTTTTGAAGAAAATCCAAATTTATTAAACCAAATTATGTGGAGTGACGAATCCCGGTTTCACAATAATGGAGTAATTAACAGACATAATTGTCACTACTGGTCCCGGGAAAATCCTAACTGGATGCGACAGACTAAATTTCAAACACGATTTGGGGTAAATGTTTGGTGTGGTATTGTAGGTGGTTACATAATCGGGCCCTATTTGTACCATGAACATTTAACTTCAGTTCGTTATTTACAAATTCTGCAAAATGATCTCCCTTTGCTGTTACAAAATGTAGGAATTGACGTAAATACTATGTGGTTTCATCAAGACGATGCCCCAGTACACAATAGCAATATCGTTGTAAATCATCTAAATGTGACGTTTCCAGGAAAAGTGATCAGCACAAATGGGGATCTTAGATGGCCAGCAAGGTCCCCTGATCTCACCCCGATGGACTTTTATTTATAAGGCTACTTACAAAATAAAATCTACAAGGAACCAATAGAAGACATGGCTGACCTTTACAACAAAATTTATGCTACTATATATAGCCGCTATTAATCTAAATACACTATTAAGAGTTTGCAGAACCGAATTATTATATCGATTTGCTATGTGTGTGTATGGAAACGGCAATAATTTTGAACCCATTAGTTAGTTTTTGGTATTGTTCTAATTTTCATTAATAACTTTGTATAATTTCTTATCAGTTCTTTCATAAAATTTAAAACATCTTTTAATTTTATTTTATTATGCTGTAATGTTTTAACTTTGCTTTTAAACAACAAAAAATACAACGTATTGATAATTTATGGTTTTGTTTCTTAATGCATATGAAATAAAATTGTTTTTATTTTTATTTCTCGAAAACGAAGCAAGATATGAAAACAATTTAGGAGAAAATAAAAAGATATTTTTAGTTGCTTAACCGGAAAAAAATATAAAAATTAACAAAAACTCAGTGGTGTCTTATTTTTTGCCAATATCATTTGTTAAGACGTCCCCTGAGACGTCACTGGACGTAATAATTTAGCGCTACACGAGCGTTTTATCACTAAAATTATTATTACCAAAATTAAATTAAAATCTGCTAAAGGATATTAAAAATATTTATAATTAAAATACTCGTTAAAATTATTTTGATAAAATACTTAACCCCAAATATCTCCGTTTATGTTGGATTTATCAAAATGAGACATAATTTGATCAAAAATTAATTATCTTTAAGAACCACAACATTTAAAAGTTCCTGTCATCGAAAAAATTCTTTGCACCATGGCGCCACCTACATCTTGTATTACTTAAACACATTTTTTACACAGTTGTGAAGCCAATCATAGAGGCTAAAAACTGGCGTTTACAGAATTTACATGTCACATATAGTTTTCGAAATAATTGGCCTGGGAGTTTCTATTGAAACACCCTGTATATGAATATTATTTATTTCCTAAGATACAGTAAGCCAAATTTCCTGCATAAAATGATCCGAGATATCACAATGAGTGACCCGAGACTTGAACGAGGTTTGTAAGTATGTTGTCGAGGGTAGTTATACAGTCATTGTGAATGCATGGATGATCAACTATTGTCTTGCATAGGCCATAGAAAAAAAAAGTTTACAAGTTACAATACAATGACTAAGCATTCTTCTGGGTATTTTTAAGAGACATTTTTAAATTATCGTTTCATTAACCCTTTCAGTCACCAACTTTTTGTGGTAAACGGAAAATTTTAAAATTTGGCACATATTATCTTTGATTTTTTTAATGATTTTTGGTAATATTAATTTTTTGATATGTCACTTATTTTATGACATATGGCATGTCCATCAAGGTGGACATGGTGACTTTAGAAAGAAAAAAAAACACAAATATTTAATATACCTTTACTGAGAAACACAAAAATCGCTAAACAATAGGAACAGTTGTTACTCTACTTTGAATGAAAATCAAGGAAACAGTTTCTTCCATTTACGAGGCACAAGTGTACGTTACATTTTATGCAGAAAGTTCTGGATTTTCCCTTGCATTTCTCCATTTTACATCTTGTGCTTTCTTTCTTAGCATCAATTTTTGGAAAATGACCAAATGTGTCGTACCTTTTTTCTGCAAATGGCCTTTCTTCAGTTTTAACCTTTTTACTTGGAGTAATTTTTCGTTCAGGTTCTCCTGATGGTCTTCCCCTTTTTAGTGGATCTCTATGGAAAATTAGGTATTGCGCAATATTTTGTCTGAAATCCCATAAATCCATAATTTTGCTTGCTTCCTATTGTCTCTGAATCTTTTTTATATTCAATCCATGAGTTTGCGATTGCCATGTCTATAGCGTGAGTTATCATCCGGACAGTCCATTATTTGGAACGTCTGTAGGATCTATAAATACTCAACAAAAAATCAAGCTTATCTACGCCCCCCATGTTTGCGTTGTACAATGCTATAGATTCGGGTCTCGGAATATGTATGTAATCTTTAGCTAATTTATCCCATCGTTTGCAGCTATTCATTTTTCCATCTGCAACAAAATTTGAGACAACTAATACTGGTTTGTTGTCAAACCATTTTGTAATCACTATCCCGTCTTCACTTACAGCTACATCAGTACTTCCTCTCCCTCGTTTCTTTACATCTTTGTCGTTTGATAGCTTTGGTCCGCAAAATATATTGACCCTAATTGTTCCTACAGCCATTATAGATTTTTCGTTAAAATATTGAAATAAATGATATAAGTACTAAAAAAGTTATCGAAGTATAGACCATGGTACTTTTCATCTATTCTTTCGGCTAACTGCATAACCGTTCCAGCACCTTGTCCAAATTGAGCATACACATCTTTTATTTCATTTGCCGCGCCTTGATAAATAATGAAATCGTTCCGCTCTGGCCAGCTAATATCCATAACTTTATGCCCCATTTTTTTGGTTTGTTTGGAAGATATCGTTTTATATTTATTTGCCCTTTGAAAGAAACAATCTGCTCATCAACACATAAGTTTGTTTCTAATTGGAGTTCTTTGCATCGGTTTCTTACTACAATATAAATATCCCTAACTTTCCAGACACGGTCTGTATTATCTCCCCTTGATGTAACATCTACTAAATGAATTGTATTTCTTAGTTTGGAAAACCTATTAAAAGTCATATTTTCTTGTATGATAGATATGCCGAGAACTTGGCTCCAATAAAGTCTTGCTCTTGGAAATTTCAGGTTCCCCATAATGATATAAATGCCTATAAACTTCTTTATTTCTTCTTTTGTTGTAGCTGGAAAACGCGCTATGTTCTGTTGCGTTGCATAAAGGTTTGTCATTTCTGAATCTTGCTGAATGCACATATTTCATAAAATATTCAATTGGTGCAGGTAATGCGTCGATATAAACCTTCTCGGGACTACACCATTTAACTGCCGTGTTTCATATTTTACATTTTTTTTCCATTCAATGTCTTTCTTGCTTGTCAAATTAAAAATATCAAAAAATTCTTTTAGTTTATCCTTTAACGCGCCTGGTTCTAAACTATTTTTATTTGTATTCTCTTCATTCTCTAGTCCATTTCCTTCCTCTTCTATTTCTGTTAGTAGTGCTTCAAATTTAGTAGCTTCTGTTGGACTTCCTTGATCTTCTTCTGCATGATTTTCGGGTACATTTTGTTCAACAGCATAGCATTGTCGTCGCAAGTTTTTAAGAACTCAGATATTTCGGTATTCTCGTCCTCATCGTCTGATAATCCCAGAATAACAGAATCGTCAACTTTCATTAGATACTCTAAAAGTTCTTCATCGGTCAACGGAGGTTCCCATTTTTTTTTTCTGCTTATAGATGGCAAATTTTCCATTTCGATCGTATCTGAAATTTTTTTAAGAAAATCGGCATCCGTAGTCATTTTGTCCATTATAATGGACATCATATTTCAAACGGACATGCAAGGCCCACAACATCATTTTTTAAATATTTTTTATTATAATAAATTAAAATATCATAATTACTTACCGATATTACCAAAAAACTGCGTAACTAAATAGTTTTTTATGAATTTTTAAGACTTTTAATAAGACCGTTATTACTTTTGTGTGAAACTGTCATACGGAATGCCGCCCGATGATAAATCGCCAAGTTTATATATTTAATCCTAGATGGCAGCACATACTTTACATAGGTTTTTAATGGGTGCCCAGAGGAATGGCCAAAATGACTTGAGCGATTGCAGTGGATAATTAATTAATAGAATGCTTAGAAAATGAATGTCCACTGTAATGGACAATATGACTGAAAGGGTTAATTAATAGGTACGTCATATTCTAAATGAAACAGTAAATGCATGCAATTCAATAATTCATGCAAACCTGTCTTACCAAGTCTGTAACCATTTTAGTTTGAGCAAGCTTCTAGAAGAATGAAATACATTTGCTTTTCTAACGCAAAAATGATCGCACTTACAATGGTTCCGGAAGAGGATCCAGTTATAAATGTTCAAGGGTCTATGAGCATAGTGTCCCTGCGAAGGTAAATAATTAGAAAAGAGCAATAAAATATCTTACGTAAGGCTTTAATATGGCCGCAAGATAGGAAATCCCAAACAAAGTTTAAGGTGGCACAATATATTGGCTTCTCTATTTATTTAGGCTAAGGATAGATCTCTATACTATTCAAAGAATTCAATTCAAGCTTAAATTTAGAAATATATTTATTTAGATTTGCACAACTTGACGTTTCACTCCAATCTGAATGTATCTTGTCAAATAACGGTGTTACCCTTCACTCTGAACGACAATGAAACCAGAAAAAAAAAGTCATTCATAACTTCTATTCCTCATACATTAAACCTTCGCCAAATCAAAACTTAACAAAGTATCTATATTAAAATATCCAAAAAATACAGTATCCATTATAATAATATTCTATTCTATTCTATGACGAAATCAACTACTTTGAGTATATCCCTTATGCCGTGGACATATCCCAAAACTAAAATTACAAGATTAAATTCTTGAATCCTTGAATCCTATAAAAAAGAAATTAATAAGTAATAGGTGTATTTTGTTCCCTTATTAGTATTATAATATTTTTAGAATTATTTATTATTAATAATCGGTCATTTCGAAAACAACCTAAGTCACAAAATGTTTTTTTTTTCAGGAGACATAAAAAACATTTCATTTAACTAGGTGGGTATTTTGAGGCAATGCTATTTTATATACGTATTGTAGGTTATAAATATGTACTTTTGGAAGACAAAAGTCGGATATTGATCATTTAGATTTTTTGTTATTAATTTTTTAAACTGTGGGACTTATGTTGTTTTCGAAATGAAGCATAATTTTTAAGTTTTTGATAAACCTTTTTATTTCAAACATTTGGAAAGTACAACAAAATAACAAAAATACATTAAACTTGGATATAATATACATATACCTAATAGAAACTTGAAAAAAGCTAAATATTATTATTTGGACTCACAGGTTATCCATCACTATCGGAAATTGTTGTAGGCCAGTTGCATATATCATTCCAAAATTCGGCATTCTCATCAGGAATATATTGCATGACCTTTTTAATATCCTTAATTTTGTTAATGTTTATTTGTATTCTATCTGATGTGTACGCAGGATTTTGGAGCATAGTAGGTGGTTGAGACGAGCTTCCAACCACGAAAGTATGGGGCGTCAAACCATCTATACAATCATACGCTTTGATACTACCAGTATATTCTGAAGAAAATATTAGCTGGTTAAATTTTGATATCGTGAACTGGGTTTTTTTGGCCTTTGGTATCTTCAGTTTTGCCGATTCTATAGATACTGTGTTTTTCTTTACCATATAGGCCACCAACTTTTGTAATCCTGAATTTCCCGGCTTGGCTTAGATATTATTCTAACAGAGTATTTAAAACTGATACTTGCTTTTGGAACCAAGGTATAGTACTCGTCGGGAACATAGATTCTATCGTGTTTTTTCTATATCCGTTTTATTCGCCCAAAATACCTATCACAAGGCAAAAACGAATGCCCGCGAACTGGAAAGTACTGGACAATCTTATTGAACCTTTTCGTGTCGGTAAGAGATATTTTCATGCTCCATCACACTTTCCGCCATGTTGTAAACACTACCCGTTCATTCCGAAAACCACACAAGTAAAGGACTTGTGTTGTTTTCGAAATGAATGAAAAATAAATTGGCCTTGCACCTATGCTATGAAACAGTAACTTGTGTTGTGTTCGCTGAGACTGATGGGTTTTAAGGTATAAAACATCATGGCTCCGAAATCTTGTTTTAGCCCAGATATGGACTTAGGTTGTTTTCGAAATGACCGATTCTAAATTATTTAATACTATTTTTTCGAATGTACCGGGTGTTCCACCTAAGGAGGTAATCGGCTATATCTCAGAAAGTAATAACACTAGGACTTTTGGAAAAAAAATTATCGACAAAAGCGGCTAAGAGAAATTGCTGAAAATTATTTTCAAGTTCGAAAAATGACCGCTAGGGGGCATAAGAGAACTTTCAAAATAGAAATGCCGATTTTCTCTTGACTTTTCTTAATAAAAATATGCTAAAAACATAAGCATTGTATTCTTCATAAAGTTATGCAACTTTATGTAAGGAATCGTTTTTTTCTATTTTCAATAATAAAGTGGTGGGAGAAAGTCAAACTTTTTTTCTTTCAAACGCTGATATATCTGCTTTGGATAAACCGATTTTATTCAACTTGGCCTTGAAAAAAAGCCCTTATTTTCCTATACACGTAGGTTTATTAACTATATCATATTGATTCTGATGGTGGCCACTAGATGGCGTTTTTCCGTAATTCCTCAATTAATAAGGGTTTTCTCAAAAAAATCAGATGCTATGATATGACTTTTTATCATATTTCATTTTAGGCTTATAAAGGCTATTAAATAGTGAAATAAAAAGTTCAGGTCCGTATTTAAAATAAAAAAGTTGATAATGGTCGCCCGAATCCGAAACGTCGGATTAAAAAACTAACCCCATCAGCTTGTAGAGGAGGGAAAGTTACTATAAGGAACTGAAAACCGCTACGTGATATCTTTTGTTAAACTAGAGAAATTAGGGATAATAATAATCAATATGGAAAAATAGACCATTTTTTAAAACATTAATTAATCAATTAAATCTCTGGTTTAATGACGTCCAAGATGCTCGAACTGTCTCCCATCATTTTGAATGCATAATTCCAATCGTTTCCTCGTCGACAAGACAGCATCTTGGACGTCATTACTTTCCGAGATATAGCCGATTACCCCCTTAGGTGGAACACCCGGTACAGTTGTGTGCATAAAAAAGTCGTACAGCAGTTATAGGCTTTTGTAAGTCAGGCTTGTCAATCTTAATTAAACCTGGATATAATCGCGCCTAAAAGGCTATGCTGCTGCCAAAAAGGTAATCCTGGGAAATGAACATAGACATGCAAGAGTTATTTTCGCTTTAAATAACATTTTACGCAAAAACTGGAATATTGTAGTATTTACCTATGAGAAAGTTTTCCAGTCATGCTTTACAGGAAATATAAGAGTGTACAGATCTAGAGGAAAAAGATTTAATGAAGAATTTGTTCATAATTTAGAAAAATCCGGTAGATTTTCGGTAAATGTTTGGGCTTGGTTAAGCTTTCGAGGATTGGGCGTGTGCTGGATTGTTAATGAAAGATTTAACGATATTACGTATAGGAACATTTTGGAAAATATTATGTTACCTAGTACTTCAGAACATTTTCCCGATCAAAATTTTATTTACCAACAAGATATTTGCCCGGTCCACAATGCAGCAATCATAACAGAATGGTTTGAACGGCAAAATATAGAGCGACTAATGTGGCCCGCCAAAAGTCCCGACATTAAATTTTAACTAAAAAAAATCTACAAAGTTAACTTCCGACCAAACACAAGGGATGAGCTGATAAATTTCATAGAAGAAACGTGGGACGAACTAGCCAATGACATCAATCTGATAAGAAATCTCTATGCTTCGATACCAAATAGACTAAACAAAATAACAGAAAATAATGGCGCCAAGACCAAATATTAATATAGCTTTGATTAATTTTTGTTATTGAGTTAATTGTTATAATGTTATGTATTATATTTATTTCATTTTTTTAACAATAAATATTCATTTCGATACTTCAGGACAAAATGTAGCATGATTGTTTTTTTAATTTAATAGATGTAACATACGTGTACTACTTTTTATTGAAATCTGGAACATCATAGGCAGGATTACACCATACAAACCTTGTACGATTTTTTTATGCATACAACTGTACTTCTAAGGTAATATAAACAAAAATACTTTTAAACTTTCGACTGCCTCCATAATAGTAACAAACATCCTATTGCCGTTCCGTTCGCTATAATATCGTACCTGTACCAGGCAACTGAAATAAAAAATATCACTGAAACTAGAAAATCAAACACGTGACAGTGCCAACCATCCAACGGACCTGGAATGAGTACCTGGTAATAGGCAGATGGAGTAGACAAGCGATACCTGTTCCTAAAGAACAGGTCTAGTTCCGCTGTAACAGCTCTTACGATTAGTGGTTATATATATTGCAATTGTCGTTTTTTAGTTAACTAGGTAGGTACCTAATACTGCGAATTTTTCTGTTACTTGTACTTTACTAACATAATATTATAGTAATAATAAATTAATTATAGTATATGAAATGTACGATTTAAATACTTTCTTGCTTCTTGACTGAACCATCATACCTGAAACATATTCTATTTATAATTAAAATTGGCACTTCTTCAAGCAATATGGGCAAATCCTCCCCTAAAAATCGGCTATAGCTATTGTCATTTAGTTTTTCTGGCAAAAATGGCCAATTAAGTGATTTTCAATAATTCCGACCAAGGCACTTAACGAAAATTGCTCTTGATGGCTAGATTCCACAATTACATGCGGGTCTTCTGTCCAAACATGAATATTGTGTAAATTTCGGATAGAGTTTCTTGAGAAGTTTTGCCCATGAACATTATTTCACAGTCAAACACGGGATTTTGCGCAATATTCTCTAAAACTTTAATGTTATTAAGTTTAATGATCTCTCTGAGACCATAATATGCAGAAGATTAATCACATGAAATTGACATAGCTTTTAAGTATCAGGTGTAAGGAATGCTAAGTCAGCGGTGGGCAATAATTCGACTCTGTGTGTGAATCTGGGGACTTAAGTCTCTATAACAGATAACACATAACAACCCAACAAAAAAAAAATTTGTCTTGGTGCCGAAGAAGAAACAATTGATTTTAGTTATTTTGTATGCGGTGATTCCAAGAACACTTAGCTTTTCTTCGTATCAGTTTTAGTTTTTGAGATAGAGCCTACTCATAATAAATTGTAATATTTTATATATTTGACAATAATAATGGTCATACATTTTATCAAAAACTTTACTAATTCCAAGACTAATGCCTTTTTAATTAAACCTATTTATTCATAAATCACTGGAAATGCCTAATCTTATATTGGCAAAAGGTCATTTAATTACTACAGGTAAGAAATAATTTTTCCTGGAATTTTTTGCACCTGCAGATTTCTTATTTTCGTATTTGCAATTAGCACGAAATATACAATAGAAGGCAATAGAAGTGAATGAAATTGTATACCGTAAGCCTCATAAATTAATTCGTTAACTTGGCTTGTGTCCGAGGGTATTAGTACCTATATAATTTAGTTGAAAGTTGAAGTTCATTGCAAGAGTGTGTTTTTTGAAAAATCGTATCTAAACATGACTTCTACAAGTAGGCGTAGTTGCGTAAACCATCCGGACGTTTTTTGTTACATATGTGGCTAGTACATTTTAAAAGAAAGTAGAAGAGTGATTTGTGACTTTGTGAAAAATCTTATTTGGCCTATTTGGGTGTTCACTTAGGAGAACAAAACAAACCCTGGGCTCCGCATGTTGTATGCAAAACCTGTGTCGAACACCTGCGACAATGGACAAAAGGACAAAGAAAGTGTTTAAAGTTTGGTGTTCCGATGGTATGGAGGGAACAAAAAGCCACTTTGACAATTGTTATTTTTGTCTTGTGAAGATAAAGAGCATTAATCGTAACAATTGGCATGAGTGGAACTATCCTCACCTGGAGTCAGCAAAAAGACCTGTTCAACATTCTGAAGATAAGGGGACTACGATGAATCTGTTGGAGATCCTTGAAATCCAGAAAGCTCTTAACAATCCCTCTTTACACTGCATTAATGATCAGATTAACTTTACTTGTCTAACTTTTCTCAATGCTCTAAAATTCTTAAATAATTAAAACATAACCTTATTTTTTTTAACTATCATTTCATCTCATGGCATCACGGTTTTCATAACTACCCTGTTATATCGCTCCATCTTTTTTCCGTTAATGGCACCTCGTATTCCATACATCCTAGTTCCCTGTCATGATTTACCTTCATAAACATTTTCAGGTTACTATAATATTAACATTTTACGCTCTCTTGTAACTGGCGTCCTAACTTTGCCTTGCTCATCCATTATGATATTATAATGCTTTAACAGATGTCTATGTTTTTAAGATTTTTTAGTTTTTATATTTTTATATTAGCTCACATCATACCTTCTCTAACATACAGTATACATATTCCTTCTTTATTTAGTTGTTACTCCATTTGTCTAAACAGATAACCTTGGACATTGTCGCAGTGCGTCGATTTTAACCGTTTTTTTTTGAATAATATAAAAAATAAATAGAATTATCCATTCATACTTCAACTAAATAAAAATGTTTACCTACCATTTGGTACGACTCCACCATGATGGTCGTACCCTATTACAATTTCCCAGGCAAATTTGGGTTTTTTAATAAATTTAAAATAAAACAAAATTTATTTTAAATTCATTTTATTCAGTTAATTTTACTTTTATTTTTAATATGTATTAGTTACCTAATTAAAGTTACATATGTTTTCTTAAATAATTTTTCTGCAACATTAGGTAAGTCTCTAACTTGACATTATTTTACGGTGGTCGCGGTTTTATATTAATCACCATATTTTACAAAATATCCTTCCCTAATCACATTAAACTTTCATTGATTACGCCTTTGTTGCTTTTACATTGTCTAATTTTGTTTTTTTCCTTCCCTTTTCAGTTTAAAAATTTAACAATGTCATTGGTCTCTTTATAAAATAACAACATCTTAATAATTACCCACTGAAGATAAAGGTTTATACCTTTGAAACATGTATGGGATTTTAACCTGAACTTATTTATTAAATTAGTGGAGCAGACTTTGTGTTTCATTCCTCACTTAAAATATTACTCCACTGTGAGATGGACTACTTCCATAAAACATAATATTCTGAAGAAATACCAATTCCAACATAGCAGCCTGACTACGTTACCCGAGGATACAGTCGAAACGTCATCTGACGAGTCCCGAACGCTTTACTCAGGAGGAGCTAAGTGACCTTGTCAGAGATTTAAACCTCCCAAAAGAGTGTGCCGAGTTACTTGCCTTCAGACTAAATGAAAATAATTTTCTTTATCCAGGCACCAAAATTACGTACTACCGTAACAGAGAAAAGGATCCTTTGCCATTTTTCTCTCAGGAGGATATATAAGTCTAAAATAAAAAAAAATAAAATAAAAATAGGGACAATATTTCAACATCTTCAAATTTGCATGGGATTTCCTATGTTGCATGGGTCGATGCATCATCCCGTGTATACAAAGTTCAAATATTAGAGCATATTTTCTAATAATTTTGGGTGGGTAATTTTCTAAGTCTAATTGACTTTCTTAAAATGCTTTTAATAATAATAATGCTAAAAAGTTATCTTGTGAATTTTATAGATACTGCGACGACGTTCCTAACACTGATGTTGTCAATAATGTTGTTAAACTTCACCCATCATCAGACTGCCAACGTAGTCCAGTTATTGATATTCTGGTAGGTGAAACCAAAGGAACTAGATATACACTAGACAGGGTGTCCGGAGGATACATGTACAACGTTTGATGGCAGACCCCTGACATCAAAATAGGTCAATTTAAGCCAAGTTAGTTGTTTTTTTTAGCCGGTAGAGGGCGTTAAAGATCACACATTTTTTGGGTGCATCAGGAGTATATCATCAAACGTTGTAAACGAATTTTCCGGACACATCAACTGTTTATACCAACTACTCGTATATTAAGATCGTATTTTAAATTTAAGATGTGCACTGTTGATAAAAATCCATATTGGTGGAAGAATAATACTCCCTTGATCACAAAGGTGGTATATGCAAAATTCGGAAGATCAAAGTATAAACGAAGTTTTAAACGGAATGCACTGGATGAAGATCCTTCTGATACTGTTGATGAACTTAACGAATTTACTGGTATGTAATTGTGCAGATAGATAGATACTTAATTAATTATTATTTAATTAATTATTTAATATGGATTGATTTAAACGGAATTATCAATAATAGTAGCACAAAGGCAGCAGAGCCATGTTATTTAAATTAGAATCTGGGGAAATTCAATTATGCTTTAGTAAAGCTATTACCCTAGCGGAATAAGCAACTGTGTGTATTACTATAAAGAATTTTAATTCAATGATTGATAATTCTAATTACATAGTTCAGTTATTACTACACGTTGTGGGCATTCTTTTGTTGCTTGGATTATTGCGGTCTCAGTTCTTATTGTTGAACTGATATTGGTGCTTTCTTGCATGGCTTTAAACCATTTAGTTGTTATAGGTAGGTTTGAGGACTCTTAGTTCTGCTGTCCATTGTATGGATTCATAGGAGGTGTTATTAAACGCTCCTTCGATGTCGAAAAAGGCAGAGAGTAAGTTCTTTTGCCATGATTGTCTTCTCTATTGCTCTAACGAGGGTGTGTGAAGCATTAATAATTGTAGATTGTGACGGTTGCAAATTGTTTTGATAAAGAAGAATTATCGAAAGAAATTCGCTTCTTATGTGTTCATTAATTACATTTTTCCATTGTTCTAAGGATAAGAGGGGTTAGGTCAGCGTTCCTCACCTTGTGGGGCGCGCCCCCCTAGGGGAGCGTTCTAAAACTAAATGGGGGTCGCGACCATCATATCGAGAAAAAATTAGAAAGAAAATATTATTAACAAATTTATTTAATTTACTGGAATTGTATCAGTACTGCCAATATATTTATTTATTTATAATTCAATAATATTATTTAATAATAATTAACTTATTAGTGACTCCCTTGGGCTTGTCTTGCAGAGCAAAGTTTTTCGAAAGGAGGTTTAATATTCGATATTGACACTCTAAGCGCTTTTTCTCTATTTAGCTGAGATCTTTATTTTGTCTTTAAAGCAGCCACCGCAAAAAATCCGGTTTCGCAAAGGAATGATGTTGAAAATGGTAATAGTATACGAAATGCTCTTGTTTTTAGTGCAGAGAACTTATCATCCAACCCTGCCCAAAATACAAAGAGTGATTTATTACTAAATTGTCTTTTCATTGCACCACTTGCCGTGAAGCCTATAAAGATTTCTTTTTCGGCAGTTGAGAGACCATCGGGAGTACTTTGAAATGCGTCCCTAACCCACTCGTAACTTTCCATTAAGTTGACGTCAGCGAGAAAATACTTTTTCGAATTCTTTGATGAATTGATGAATTCATGGTTGCAAGAACAACTTTCACATGTTGTTCTTCAGCCTTGCAAGTTTTAACACATTCATCCACATTTGCAAACATTTCCAGGTTTCTTTGGTTTACATTTCTGCTCCACAATTCCAGTTTTTTATAAAAAATAAAAAAATTAACTTCATCACTTGTATCCAACATATTATGTGTGTTTGCTCCTTGGAGTTAAAGATTAAAGGTATTTAGTTTCTCGAATATGTCGACCAAATAGCTCAATTTCATTACAAATAAATCATCTCGAAACTTCTCGGCTTTTGTTCGGTTTTCCTCTTCTAGAAAAATAGCGATTTTATCTCTTGATTTATAAACACGTTGCAGAAATGTCCGACGTAAAGCCGTGTACGGACTTTGCGAGGCAGCCTCTCGAGGCTGCCTCGCAGAGTTAGTACCTGCCTCGACTTAATATTTGCCGCGTTAAGAGGCAGCCGCGCGGCGAGCCATTCTCAGTCGGTTTTTGGTCCACTTCAAAGAAGCCTCGTAGCGCGGCATTTCCCAAGTTAGGACGTGTTTTGTGTAGTAAATTTTATTTATTAAAATGGATACCGAGCAGTGTAAACTTTTGATAGAATTGTACAAAGATCAACGTTCATTATGGGACCAAAAGACAAAAAATATTACAACAAAGTTACAAGAGAAGATTCATTGAGGCAAATAAGTATTGTTCTTGAGCTGAACGTAAATGAAATTAAAGCAAAAATGAAATCATTAATGGGTACTTACAGAAGGGAAAAATCAAGGCAAAAACAAAGCCAGATAACTGGTTCAGGTATGTATTTATATTTTTTTCTGAATGGTTACAAAATAGTAATAATAATTTTATTATTCTAGGTCAAGACAGTGTCTATGTCTCAAAATGGTTCGCGTTTGATTGGTTTAGCTTTCTCTCTGACCGTGATAATCCTAATCAAACGGTGGATACACTCACGGAGGTAAGTTAAACTTAGTAATTATTCTGCCAGGGTATCGCACCATTTGAAGCAAAATGTGTGGCCAGATGTAGACGAATATTTTTTAATTGATTTGCCGACCTTCGGGGAACATTTCGAATGGGCAGCAATGTTGACATACTCTGATCATTTCTCCATCTACCAGGTGTAATTTGTCCCCCTTTTTCTGAGTCAAAAGTTCCAGGTGGTGAATAGGTTTGACAGGAATTGGTGCGGTTGCGTAAAAAATTGTGTAAATATACAGTTGTCAAGATAATTTTGGAAGCTTTTTCTGGTTGCAACAAAATTGATTTTCTTAAAACACGAAAAACTACGCTTAATATACCAAATGCGTTTTCTAAAACTCTACGAGCTCTTGAAAGACGGTAGTTAAAAATTCTTTCCATTGAACCCCTTTTAGGATTACCTTCAAATGGTTTTATTAAATACTCAGATAATGCAAATGCTTTGTCACCCAGTATCATGTATGGCGTTTCTGTCAAATATGGAACTTGCAAAGGGCTTGGTGCTGGTATATTAAGCGTTTTATTTTCCAGTTTCCTGTAAAGACTGGTGTTTTTAAAAACGCCACCATCAGATATCCGCCCCTGACATCCAATATCAACGTACATAAAATTATAGTTAGCGTCAACTAAAGCAAAAAGGACAATGCTGAAGAAGTTCTTATAGTTGTAATACTCGGTGCCACTATTCCATGGTGCCTGTAGCATTACGTGTTTGCCATCGATAGCACCTATTGCATGTGGAAAATTCCATTTCTCTTCAAATTCATTGGCAACGCCTAGCCATTCTTCTTGACTTGACGGCACCTGCAAGAAAGATTAGAATAAGTACTTTTCCAATAATTAGAATAAATTTCTTTTTTTATTGCAGGAATCGGAGGAACATACTCATATAAATAGTCAAGCAAATATTCAAACTGAAGATTCCGCTACAGATGAAGATTTACAAGCCTCTGAACAACCAGAGCCAAAACAGAATGATCTCAAAAAACGGAAAATAGAATCAGTTAATACCCATTCCGTGCCAGGCAAGAAAAAACGACGCACCCCATCTAATTCTGCAACAGAGGATCCGATGTTGCACAAAGCATTTGAACTGTTGCAAAAAAGTGCTGAGAGAAATATCAAAGAAAAAGCAGAGCCTTACAGTGTCTATGGCGAACATATCGCCAACGAACTAAGGAAATATGATCCGAGGACCCTTGCTTTTGTGAAACAAGCAATAAATAATATTATTTTTCAAGCCGATGTAGGGAAAATTTCAGTACCAAGCACTAGTTACTTTGGTTATCAAGATTTGCAGCAAAATAATTATGCCCAATCACCTTCCCCCCTTTATTCCTCTGCTGCAAGTTCTTCCTTTACGCCAGTACCTACACCATCTCCTCAAGATGTAGCTTAGGTCCAGTCATCTTCGGCCGTTTATTCATCTGCTGCAAGTTGTACCTTTACAGAAATACCATCTTGTCGAGATGTAGCATTACAAAAGGATACAGAAAATATAGTTGGAATGGAAAATGGCATTGATAGCGACACTTTCTTAACTCTATTGAAATAAGTACTTTTTATTTGTCTTGCTTTAAATATAAATAAATATGTATTGACAACTAAAAATAAATTCCTATCTTAAATAACATCATACTAACATTTATATAATCCTGAAGTGACTTAATGATCGCATCGCAAACTTCTGGAACAATGGAAGTTATTGATTGCTTTGACACACGAAAAAGGTATTGCAAACTTGTATAGGAATCTCCTGTAGCTAAAAATCTTAAGGTGATGGCTAGCCTTTCTTCCACGGTAATCGCTTCTCTCATGAATGTGTCGCTTTTTTTAACCATTGGTTTTATTAATTTGACCAAGTACTGGAAATCAGCTAACGACATGCGAGTGAAGTTTTTAACTGTATCTTCAATACATTCAAACATCATGTCTTGCAATAGTCTGTTTCTATAATGTAAACCATTTTTATATAAGTGTTTGATCCACCAACGAGGTCTCCGTCGCTGTTTTTTCTTTGTATTATTTTTTAAAATTCTGTGTATCACAATAAAAGACATGGCAGTAGTTGCGACCGACATTTTTGCTCGCAGCGAGCCAACTGAAATGACGGCTCGCGTTGCCTCGCGATTACCTTTACCATCTTGCCTCGCAATAAAATAGTAACGCTGAATGTACTGCACTCATGTCCTTACAAAGTGCAGAAAAGATTCTTGGTTTTGGGCGTCTTTAATAATAACAATAATATAATAGAAATAAAGGTCTGTCTTTACCACCAAATAACTTTATTTGCCCCTCTAGGGTAGAAAACAAGGGTTATAGAAAATACATGAAATGATGAAGAATTATAATAAATTTCTTAAAGTTGTTGTACTAGTTTCGACTTTAGGGAAAGTCATCTTCAGCATCTAATCATTTAAGAAATTTTGTTATGAAAAGTAGTTAAAACAGTTGGGAGAACAATGGGTGATTCAACAATAAAATACAATGAAATACAGAATATGCAACCATTGGAATAGACAGCAGCTTATTATAAGGACGAAGTATCTCTATGCAATGGTAGGAGATGGTTTAAACGCAAGTAGGATAAAAGACCCTAATCATAATACAGTGATTTAAGAATGTTGAAATTAGAACATGTTGAAAAAGAAGAAATTAATTCCTAATTTAAAATGAGACTGGCTTAGTGAGGGGACATGTATATTGTTGTGGTGGATTAGATTTTATGTAAATTAAATTAAATGAAATTGCTTCTCCTTAGAATTGTCAAAACAATGTCAAACAAAACTTTATTTTATTTTATAATATAACATGTGAATAATGACCACTTGATGTATTCCCAAATTTTTTACCAGAAATGACATAGTTTTGTTTTGACAATTCTAAGGAGAAGCAATTTCATTTAATTTAATTTACATAAAATCTAATCCACCACAACAATATACATGTCCCCTCACTAAGTCAGTCTCATTTTAAATTAGGAATTAATTTCTTCTTTTACAACATGTTCTAATTTCAACATTCTTAAATCACTGTATTATGATTAGGGTCTTTTATCCTACTTGCGTTTAAACCATCTCCTACCATTGCATAGAGATACTTCGTCCTTATAATAAGCTGCTGTCTATTCCAATGGTTGCATAATCTGCATTTCATTGTATTTTATTGTTGAATCACCCATTGTTCTCCCAACTGTTTTAACTACTTTTCATAACAAAATTTCTTAAATGATTAGTTGCTGAAGATGACTTTCCCTAAAGTCGAAACTAGTACAACAACTTTAAGAAATTTATTTTAATTCTTCATCATTTCATGTATTTTCTATAACCCTTGTTTTCTACCCTAGAGGGGCAAATAAAGTTATTTGGTGGTAAAGACAGACCTTTATTTCTATTTACAATCTCGCCACAGAACATGGACTACTTCTTAAATAATATAATAATAATAAGTTTATTTCAAATAGTTACAATATAATAAACATGTTAATATGATATTCTTGAATGAACTTATCCATAAATTCCCCAGAAGACGTGCTTGTTAGGGACACATTTTATTTATTTAGAAGTATTTAAAATTATAAATATTTAAGAATATTTCTAAAAAAAGTTCTAAGCATTCAATAAATGCTACTTTCTTGACGATGGATTAGTAAATTTCTGAAAAGGATTAATTATATAATTGATTCACAGTAATATTAAATAGCATTAGTTAGTTATAGCATTTCCAAAAATATTTTTAAAGCGTTTGTTCCCAATATAAATGTTTTTATTTCAATTTTATATTTTTTTAATGAAATATTTTTTTTAATATTTGTTGGTAAATAATCGTTTAAATAAAAGCATACATTTTTAAAAAAAATTTTGTTTCTACGGACTTATTTATTTTAGGCTTTATGGATATTTTATTTTTATAACGTGTATTATGGTTATGGTCTTTAAATTGTATAATATTTTAATTTTTAAAAATATATATTAAAATATCCTTATTTGATATATTTTTCAAAAATCTTTTTTGTGATATTTTTAATTTTTTAATCAAAGTTCCGTTTATTCCTCCCCAACCTAAAATTCCGTAATTTAAATGAGTTTTGACTAATGCATAGTATAATATTTCTAGATGTTTTATATCCAGAAATTTTTTAATGCTTTTAAAAATTGGTAATATAATTCTTAATTCTTTAATCAAATATTCTACTTGAAAATTCCAATTTAATTTACTGTAAAAAATTATTCCTAAATATTTTACATGATTAACTTTTAAAACTTGAATGCCATCGCTTATATTGATGCTATTTATATTCTGTGGTACATTGTTTAGGTTTAAAGTAAAAGGAAGATAATTTGTTTTATTAAAATTAATTGTTAATAAATTAGTATCAAACCTATTTTTTATAACTTTAAAATCTTTTTTAACTTTCTTATTTAAATTGCCCCAATTTGTATCGCTATAGAAAATAGCAGTATCAAACTGCAAAACTATGAATTTTCCCATCGCAATTTATACTAAATAAATCAAAATATTATATATATATATTATATAAAGAAGGGTAGTCGTTGCTGGACTAGTTAGTAACAACAAGTCTTTTTGTGGGGAAGCAGCTTCCCCCGTTGCTGGACTAGTTAGGAACAACAAGTCTTTTTGTGGGGAAGCAGCTTCCCCACAAAAAGACTTGTTGTTATATATTATATATATATATAAATATTAAAAAATAATGGTCCTAAAATTGTCCTTTGAGAAACACCATATTTAAATACTTTTGAATAGCTTTCCTCTTTATCTCTTTTAAGTTGGTCTATCTTTAAGATATTTTTTAATTAATTCTAATTGCTTTCCTCTAAATCCAATATTTTCAATTTTTTTTAATAGTAAATTATGGCTAACCGTGTCCAAAGCTTTTGCTAAATCCATAAAAATACAAATAAAAGGTGTTTTATTATCTAGTGAATTATATATTTGTTCTGTTAGATAGCAATAGCATCTGGCGTCGATTTATTTTTTTGAAACTTAAAGTGTTTTTTAGAAATAAAAAATTTATTTTTTCTAAATAATTATTAATTCGCATTTTAAAAATTTTTTCAAAAACTTTAGCTAATGGAGATGTTAATGTCATAGGCCTATAACTACTAATTTTTCTTGAATCTCCATTTTTAAAAATAGGTTTTATTACACCAATTTTGAAAGCTTCTGGATATATACTTGTTTTAAAAATTTTATTTATAAGAAAAGTGAGTGGCCTAGAAATAGTAGTTTTAACAGATTTTAATATCGACACCAGGAGATTTTTTTAATTTTAAGCTTTCAATAATATTTTCAACTTCCTGATGATTAGTTTCTTCTAAATAAAGTGAGTCAATATTGTTTATTTTCTTATTTGAAAATGTGTTATTACATTTACTGATTTTATTTGCTAGATTTTCACCAACTGTAGAAAAATAGTCAATAAAGTTATTAGCTATACGTTTCTTGTCCGTAATTGACTCATTCTTAATTTTAATTTCGCTTATTCTTTTATGTTTTTGATTTTTATTACATTCTTTTTTAATGGCTTTCCACATATCCTCATTAGAATTTTGGCATTTATCAATTTCATGTTTATAAAAATTAGTTTTTGTCTCTTTAATTAGTTTAGTTAATTTGTTTTTATAAATTTTATATTTATATAATAAAAATCGATAATTTTTATTTTTCTGTAATTTTTTACAGAGCTCGTTTTTTGTATGAATAGAATTTAGTAAGCCACTGGTAATCCATTCTCTTTTCTTCTTATTTTTTATTTTAATTTGAGTTGTACATTTACAATTATTTTTATATAATTTACTACGGTTACCACCGTCGGCGTCGCTTTAGCACAATATTCAGACCAGCACTCATTTCTTTGGAAACCAGAGCTTTTCTGTTGACCGTGCAATGTGTCCAGGTATACTGTGCAGATTTTTGTTTTACAAGTGCTTTTACGCTTTGAAATCTTCCGGACATTATACGACCACCATCGGTGCATATTTCGATGCAATTATTCCACTCTATGTTTGCCTCGTTTATAAAATCCTTTAAGATAGCGAATAATGCCAGTGCTGTTGCTTGGAGGTCTATTGGTTTGCAGAATAGTAGTTCTTCTACTGCTGACATACCATCACAAAATCGAACATAGGCAGTACAACGATCATCTTTATTGCTATCTGTTGTCTCATCAAGCTGAATTAAAAAAAAGTATCACTCAACTTTTCGAAAAGCTGATGCTGTACAGTGCTTCCATTTTAATTTGTCCCACTTTTAAATGGCTGTAAAATACGTATTTTTTGAACTAGAACGTTAAATAAAAAAAGGGGTTGTAGGGATTTGAGTATAGTTTTATGTCGTTGAGTCACAAATAATTTAAACTGTCAAATGTCAAAATAATTGACATAACTCACTTTTTTTTAAAATGGAACGCCCGGTATATCATCACATATTTAAAAAGACATTTTTTTTCTGATTACGAAAATATACTATACATGCCCTTTCTTTTTATTTGTTTAGCCTAAATCGATACAAATATGATTAAAATTGAATTTTTTTTAAAACATCAAGATACCCGCGTGTATTATTTTCAATAATTATTGTCATAGTTTTTATAGTTATTACAAATGTCATATTTGTGAATTTTGTTCTCTGGTACACTGCCCTACTAAGCAAAACCCCCGCAAAAGGATAAACCACCAAATGGAGATAAATGACGTTTACTATAAAGTCTATTGCCGACCAATTCTAATAGGCATTTTTAATTAATTTTTTATCGAGTTTTTTTTTTATATATTTCTACTGAACTAATTATTGTTGGAATATTTTAATTTTTTCTAGTTAGAAATAGTAGAATTGTGTTTATGTCTACTACCAAAAATTTAGATATCATAGGTATGTGAGGCACATTATTTGTATTAGACAAGTGATACTAAAACTTGAGAATAGACAACATTTGAGATGAGAAAAATAAGTTTCTCCTACAATATGCGTAAAAAAATTCTAGGAAATACCCAAAAAGGACCTTTTAATTTTGTAAAATTTACACTTTTGAACCCCCTTGTAATTTATGTAATTAACTAGGTACCTTAGGTAAAGTTGAATATTATGATTCCGCTGTTAGTATTTTTATGACATAATATAATAATGTCATATACCTGTCAAAAATACCTGGGTAAATTTATATAATATACAGGGCTGGGCAAAACAGCGTGATATTATAACTTAAACTGATATTGTTCAATACTTTGCGTTAGCAAAATAAGACAAACATAGTCATAACTTGGGTAGGATACCACAAGTAACATTTGTGTAAAATGCCAACCTAAAGTTCTTAATAGAAACATAGGCTAACATAGCTTTAAAATTTACCATGCAAAGCCTTATGTCCCGCCTTAAAGAAAAACGCACTGTTTAAACATTTTTTAACAATTTCTTAATTCTCGATATTAGACTTCTTAGAATAGAAATATGAACTTACCCACTATCTTGAATAATTATTAGGTACACCTTACTGACTGAAAGTAAACCTTTTCTCCAGAAACTAATTAAAACTCACTCTACAACTGTTTAACAACCACCAAGTTAGTGGTGAAATTACACTAAAAGAAAAATTACCGTTTACCGCGCGTAATAGAACAACGCTGCCAAATTTAAGAAGAACACCGTATTTAAGACAAGCTAAGCAAAAACACCAAATATTTTGACTGATTTGTTTGTTTTGCGGTGTTTTAGCTTGGTATCAGCATTCTATCATGTTTTTGCTTAGTATTACTGGGGATATTAATAAATACGGGGTATAGACATAATGTAAATACTCATATATAAACCTATTTTATGGAATTTTTGCTTAGTAGATGGATAAATTTTAATGCCACCTATATGAAAGTGATTATAACTCATTTTCGACAAAAAATCAATTTACGGGGGTTTTGCTTAGCAGGGCAGTATATTTTGTTAGTAAGGACACGAAATGAGATATTCCACAGAAGAAAAATGTTTTATGTTCGATATCTATCGACAAACTGGTAGTGTTACAAAGGCGCTTAGAAGATATAGACTGCATTATCCAGGTAGAAGAGCTCCATCCAAGAAAATGTTTTATAGACTCAAGAAGAAGTTTTTCGAAACTGGTAGCCTGAATCGAAAAAAAAACTATTAGGCCAAAAACCGTTTTGACGGAGGAAACGGAAATTGATGTTTTAGCATATTTTAGAGCTTATCCTTAAAATGCATTAAGTGACTTAGTTAAAGAATTGCCAGTATGTAAAGGATCAGCCCACGCAGTGCTAAAAAAATACAAATTTCGCCCTTATAAACTAAAAAGGGTGCAAAAGTTAACGCCAGCGCAAAAGGGAAACAGACTGCAGTTTTGCAGACAAATCTTGGAGATAATTCAAAGGGATGTCACATTTTTGGATAAAATATTGTGGACCGATGAGTCATCTTTCTCTACTAGCAGAGGTTGCCATCGCCAAAATAAGCACCATTGGTCAGATTCAAATTCTTATCAAATACAGGAAATTCAGTTTCAAGGTCGGCAGTCTGTTAATGTTTGGTGCGGGTTAATTGGTGAACACCTGTTGAATCCTATAATTTTTAATGGTTCGTTGACTGGTCAGGTTTATTTAAATATGCTAGAAGCAGAAATTGAAGACCAAATTGACGGTTTATCTATAGCCCTCTCAAGACATTTAATTTGGCACCAGGATGGTGCACCGCCACATAATGTTATCCCAGTAAAAATGTTTTTGGATAGAAAATATTTACAGTGGATTGGAAAATCGGGTACAATAAAGTGGCCTTCTAATAGTCCCGATTTAACACCATGCAACTTTTTCTTATGGGGTCACGTAAAAAATATTGTCTATTCTAGGCCGTGCTATTCTTTGGATGATCTAAAAATTAGAATTAGAGGTGCCATCCGAGAGGTGCAAAACAATAGAGTCACTCTATTAAAAATTATAGGACATACAAAGAAACGCTATATTAAGTGCATTAAAAATGAAGGAGGTCACGTAGAGCAGCACTTATAAATACAGACAATTATTTTTCTTAATGGTTCATTATTTGTTAATTCGATTTATATCAGCTTTACATGTATTTCATTAATTTACTAAAATGGTTAACTTAAACATTCTTTGTTTTTTTAGTCCAATAATTTATAGTTTAATTTAAAGAAATAGTCCATTCTCGAAGTGGAGTTGAAATATAGGGAAAGGGGAAAAAAGTCAAAAAGTCTTTCTCCACTAATTTAATAGTGAGCTATTAAAGACTTAATTTTAAAATTAAATTGTCTCTACATGTTTCAAAGGTAGTAACCTTCATGTTCAGGAGACCAAAGTAGTGCTGCAGTTATTATTAGCAGTAGAGAGAAAACTGTTGGTGGAAAATGACGTTGATGGAGCTTTTTTTATTTAAAAATATTTTGACAAGATATTAATAATTGAATGTAATCAGCATGCTAAAATTGGAATTGAAAGTAGAATGTTATATTTAAATCAAAGTTTATGAAAAGACACTGTCAATCTGTGGTCGAATTTAAAAAGGGAAGATATTCGTTATTTGAAAATCATACGTCAGGATATATAAAAAGGATCTTTTGGACATTCTAGATCTTGTTAAAGAAAGATTTTTGTTTGTGATTTGTTTTATGAGAAATTCTGTAATAAGAAAAAAATTTGTAATTAGTAATGAAATAAAATTATTAATAATGTCTGTACTTACATAATGTTGAAATTTCATTTGTAAAATTAGTTATTGAAGACCTAAGGTCCCGTCACCTTGCGTTATGTTCGCCCCATTATGTAGGGAAAACAATAGAGTTTTATTTAAAATAAAATTATTAAAAAAAACAAAACAGATCTTATATTTTATATACCCTTAAAGATTAAAATAGGGAGACGAACACAGTTAAAATGAAAACGTGACAACGTGTTCAGTCATTGTATAGTCGACCGTTGACAGCTTGAGAACAAAATGGTTGACAATGTCAGTATAATTGCATTAACGAAAAAGGTATGAAAAGCTCAAACATCGTTCTTATAGTTACTAGTCAGTTAAATAAACATACATAAAACTTGAATATAACATAAAATATAAATAATAGTATATTATGTTACAAGGACGAAAAATGCAGTATTTCGGACGTATTGCGGGAGATTACTGGACGAGGCAAAGCCGAGGCCAGTAACCCGCATAGTCCGAAATACATTTTTCGTCCGTATAACATACGTTATTTTTTATCCGCTTGTGTTTTTGCTCGGATTATAAAATAATGTAAAAATTAAGAAAACCAATATATTTCATCTTGCATTGTAATTTTTTGTCCCTTGAATGTTTGAACAATGAAACCTGTAATATGCGTATCCATGGATCTAACAAATAATTAAATTAATATTATCAACTTACGTTTTATCAATCAGGCGATAGTTTTAACTAATCTTTCGTGTTCTGCTAGTTTTAAAACCTGAAAAACACAATTAAAAATGGAAATAGACGATGATCTTATAGAAGGTACACCACCTGACATTCAAGAAACTGCCAAGGAAGTAATGTTACATTTGTTGCCACAAAAATCTAAGGAAATATATAAAAGAGCTTATAAAAAATTTATGGATTACCGGCAAGAAAAAAATATACAGTCGTTCTCCGAAAACGTCTTCTTGGTCTATATGGCGGAATTATCGAAAACTATGAAGTCATCTACTCTGTGGTCGCAGTATTCTATGCTACGTGCAGTGGTAAATGTAAAACAGAATATTGATATATCTAAATACATGAGATTACGAGCATTGTTGAAACAAAAAAGTGTTGGATATTGTCCAAAGAAATCAAGGATCCTAACTAGAAAAGAGGTTCACAAATTCCTTTGCCATGCTCCAGATGACAAATACTTAATGTTGAAGGTAAATGTAACTATATAATAGTATTTTAAATTTCTGACTAACAATTTTCTTAATTACAGGTTGCTTTTATTTTTGGAATCGCTGGCGCATGTCGTCGAGAAGAACTGGCTCATATGAAAATTGATGACATACAAGATTTGGGAACGGCTTTGTTAATAAAAATTGCCTATAATAAAACAAACAAACCGAGATCATTTACGGTTACTGGAGAATATCTAAAGTATTATAGAAATTATCTGGCTTTACGTCCAACAAATATGAGTGATGGGCGATTTTTTGTGTCTTATCGCAATGGAAAATGCCATAAGCAAGTTGTCGGTATACACAAATTTGGCTCTATACCTCAGGAAATAGCATCTTACTTAAAACTGCCGAATGCCAAGGAATTTACGGGACATTGTTTCAGAAGAACATCGGCCACATTACTTGTAGATGCGGGAGCAGACATAACATCTCTAAAACGGCATGGAGGCTAAAAGTCTTCGGGAGTAGCCGAGGGCTACATAGATGATTCCTTAAGTAATAAGTTAGAGCTGACCAAGAAAATATTCAACATTCCACAATCTGACCTGCAGTCAGTCTCGACTCAGGTGTCGCAATCCGTCTCCCAATCGAGTTCAACATTGGAGAATAATATCATAACGGAGACCAAAAATAATAACACATCCTCAAAATCAAATTTACATCACCCCGTTCTTGTTCAAAATTGTTCTAATTGTACATTTAATATAAATATTGTAAATACTTGAATAAAATAAACTGTTGAAAATATTTTAGCGTCCGACAAAATGTTTTTCGGACTAGGACGACAAAGGTTGCCTAGCTACCAGCGCAATAATCAATACCTTATTGAAAAGGTTACCTTTTCGTCCAAATATCTGATCTATAAAATGTCATTTTTTGACACAATCGGATAAAAAAGATATTATAATAAAAATTTTTTTCACAAGGTTGGGGGAATGGTCCAAAAGACTTCCCTTTTATATTCTTTGGCGGTCTCCAGTGATCGTTAAAAGAAATATCGACATTTAAGTTGGGAGAAAAACAATCATTGTCAAGATACAGAATACAGGAGTATGAGTAATCAGGCAGAAATTTAAAGGTTTAGTACAGAAAATAAATGTCAAACAAGCAACCCAAAAATCAAAATCAGTTGTCTCAAACTTCCCTTTTTTCGGGAATAGGTGCTTTAAAGATCAGTGTTGTCATCTATGGGACCATCATCGAGGTGTAAGAATAAAGTGTGGAAATAATTTGATTTGAAATACTAAAAGTAAAAGAATTTTTTTGTCGAAAATATTTTATGTTGTTAAACGATTGATGACTTGGTTGGATGCCGAAAGGCAAGAGGTCATCGAAAATTTCGAACAGAACAGAACAGAATGATGGTTGACCAGAGAAGACTGTCACAGGTGGTTGTACATAACCTCTCAATTATATTTTTATTAGAGATTTCAGATTATTAAAGATTTACTGTTAATATCAAAATAATTGAAATTAGAACATAGAAATAGAGAAAAAGAGGTAAAATTGTTTGTTTAATTTTTAAAATTAAGAGCATTAAAAAAATGGGTAGAAGTATGCTGAACCTGATCATTAAGACAAACTAAATTTTTGTTATGTAACGCTTTGTTAATTTCAAGAATCTCCAACAGGTCAAGCCTGTTCCCCTTATCACAGATGTGTAGATATTCTACATTAGAATCAGGATTAAAATGGTGTTTGTTAATATAAACGTGTCTAGAAAAACTAGACTTGATTCTTGAGGGGGAAAGAATTTCTAACCAATTCCAAAGACACAATCCCAATCTCCAACAAATCTGGTGTCTACAGCATCACTTGTTCAACAGAGGGTTGCAGTGCTTGTTACATAGGTCAAACAGGGCGTAAATTTTCAGTTAGAATAAAGGAACACTGTAAAGAAATAGAGAAAGCTACAAATCAAAATCTTTCCCCCTCAAGAATCAAGTCTAGTTTTTCTAGACACGTTTATATTAACAAACACCATTTTAATCCTGATTCTAATGTAGAATATCTACACATCTGTGATAAGGGGAACAGGCTTGACCTGTTGGAGATTCTTGAAATTAACAAAGCGTTACATAACAAAAATTTAGTTTGTCTTAATGATCAGGTTCAGCATACTTCTACCCATTTTTTTACTGCTCTTAATTTTAAAAATTAAACAAACAATTTTACCTCTTTTTCTCTATTTCTATGTTCTAATTTCAATTATTTTGATATTAACAGTAAATCTTTAATAATCTGAAATCTCTAATAAAAATATAATTGAGAGGTTATGTACAACCACCTGTGACAGTCTTTTCTGGCCAACCATCATTCTGTTCTGTTCTGTTCGAAATTTTCGATGACCTCTTGCCTTTCGGCATCCAACCAAGTCATCAATCGTTTAACAACATAAAATATTTTCGACAAAGAAATTCTTTTACTTTTAGTATTTCAAATCAAATTATTTCCACACTTTATTCTTACACCTCGATGATGGTCCCATAGATGACAACACTGATCTTTAAAGCACCTATTCCCGAAAAAAGGGAAGTTTGAGACAACTGATTTTAATTTTTGGGTTGCTTGTTTGACATTTATTTTCTGTACTAAACCTTTAAATTTCTGCCTGATTACTCATACTCCTGTATTCTGTATCTTGACAATGATTGTTTTTCTCCCAACTTAAATGTCGATATTTCTTTTAACGATCACTGGAGACCGCCAAAGAATATAAAAGGGAAGTCTTTTAGGACCATTCCCCCAACCTTGTGAAAAAAATTTTTATTATAATATCTTTTATTTATATTTTATGTTATATTCAAGTTTTATGTATGTTTATTTAACTGACTAGTAACTATAAGAACGATGATTGAGCTTTTCATACCTTTTTCGTTAATGCAATTATACTGACATTGTCAACCATTTTGTTCTCAAGCTGTCAACGGTCGACTATAAAATGACTGAACACGTTGTCACGTTTTCATTTTAACTGTGTTCGTCTCCCTATTTTAATCTTTAAGGGTATATAAAATATAAGATCTGTTTTTTTTTTTTAATAATTTTATTTTAAATAAAACTCTATTGTTTTCCCTACATAATGGGGCGAACATAACGCAAGGTGACGGGACCTTAGGTCTCCAATAACTAATTTTACAAATGAAATTTCAACATTATGTAAGTACAGACATTATTAATAATTTTATTTCATTACTAATTACAAATTTCTTTCTTATTACAGAATTTCTCATAAAACAAATCACAAACAAAAATCTTTCTCTAACAAGATCTAGAATGTCCAAAAGATCCTTTTTATATATCCTGACGTATGATTTTCAAATAACGAATATCTTCCTTTTTTAAATTCGACCACAGATTGACAGTGTCTTTTCATAAACCTTGATTTAAATATAACATTCTACTTTCAATTCCAATTTTAGCATGCTGATTACATTCAATTATTAATATCTTGGCAAAATATTTTTAAATAAAAAAAGCTCCATCAACGTCATTTTCCACCAACAGTTTTCTCTCTACTGCTAATAATAACTGCAGCACTACTTTGGTCTCCTGAAGATGAAGGTTACTACCTTTGAAACATGTAGAGACAATTTAATTTTAAAATTGAGCCTTTAATACCTCACTATTAAATTAGTGGAGAAAGACTTTTTGACTTTTTTTCCCCTTTCCCTATTTATAGTTTAGTTTAAAAACCACAAAATCTTCTATCATAGAAAAACTATAAAAACTATGACAATAATTATTGAAAATAATACACGCGGGTATCTTGATGTTTTGAAAAAAATCCAATTTTAATCATATTTATATCGATTTAGGCTAAACAAATAAAAAGAAAGGGCATGTATGGTATTTTTGTAATCAGAAAAAAAATGTCTTTTTAAATATGTGATGATATACCGGGCGTTCCATTAAAAAAAAGTAAATTATGTCTATAATTTTGACATTTGACATTTTAAATTATTTTTGACTCAACGACAGAAAACTTTACTGAAAACCCTACAATTCCTTTTTTTATTCGACGTTCTAGTTCAAAAAATACGTATTTTGCAGCCATTTAAAAGTGGGAAAAATTAAAATGGAAGCACTGTACATCTTCAGCAATATCACCAATTCGACGGGCAACAGTATCAGCTTTTGCATTCACAGACATTTTTTCTTAAATGATTTTTCCGTTTCATATTATTTGAATTTTAATTCGAAGAATTCTAGGGGTTTGCCAACGTACTCACTATGAAGCGTTTCGAAATGTCGTTTCAGTTTATTAGGCTGCCAAAATCTTTGAGCAAATGACACCCAGGGGCCTTTTCTCTTCATTTACTTTAGTGCTGATAAACCCAAAATTTAAATGTTCTTGAGAATATTTTCTTGATTTTATCTTCGGAACCACTCTCGTCTGTGCACTTGTTTATATTTCATTATCGTCTAATGCTCGCTTACGCCCACTTAAATATTTATTCATGATTTTATATAATTCTACGAGATACTCGAGTTCAGATAACACTCAAATTACAACATACACATTCACTGCACACAAGGATCGACTCGACTGAGACTGGCTGGAACTGAACGAGATGCAGCATTTAAACACGCCGCGCAGACGTTCAAGAATGTTCCAGACAATTTGGAGGTCGCGAGAATGTCCGACATGGTGGACTTAAGACAGAGAGCAATAGAGAGACATCGATTCTGGCTTTATCAGTGCAGCGGATCGGTACTGCCGAATATAAATAAATTTAGGTATTTGTGGTAATTTTGAATGTTTATTATCAAGGTGATAGTGTAGCTTTAGCGTCAAAATACAATTAACACCGATTCAAATTTAATACAAACTAATATTACAACTATAGCACGATTTCAGTGAAAATTATTGTATAAGGGGGGGGGGGGGGGGATTATAATTGTGATTAAAATTGCGACGTGAATACTAAAAGATGGGTTAGGCTAATGGGACAATATAACTTGGGCTTGTCTAGCGGTTGATGTCCTGCCTTTGGTATGAATGTGGGTGTGTGTGTATCCAAGGGTGTGGTCATATTATCATTTAGATCCTTTTCTGGTAGAGCTGGGACTATTTGGCCTACATCTGGTGAATTAAATAGCTGGAAGCTGTTGATAGCCGATTGGATTATGTTTACTGTGACGATATTACTTACCGGCCTTTCTTCCCTTTGATTTGGTCGATTAACGCCACATGCTAAAACGTTCTGTGTTTAACTGTGGATCCAGGAAAGTGTATTTTAAATAGAATCCTTAAGCTTTGGTTCGGAGATTATTAGGCAAATATTGCTCTTTCACGAGGACTTTCTGGAGCTGCACTGCTGGTGCTAGTTCATATTTTATCCCCCCACAGAATGTGCCACAGGTTTATTTCTTAGATTTTCCCACTCCTTTGCTGTAGTCTGTAAAGGCTTAATACAGAGTGGCAAAAAGTTGCGCATAATGCCTGTAACTTTTGAATTACCTCGTATACGAAAAAGTGACCTTTATGAAAGTTGTTCAGTAAATTATTCCCCACATTTCTACCTGCATGAACTTTTCCTCTTATTTCTGGTTTGGTTGCCATAGAGACTAGCTTACTATTTTTAAATGGAATACCCCGCATATAATTGCATATCTGGATTCTACTGGGAAAACTCTGAATATTTTGTATTTCAAACTTTCACCTACCTGCAAGCGTTTCCGAGATAATGATAGCTCAAAAATGAAAAACCTCCTAATTTTAATTATTCCTACCCAATACCCACCAGTCGAGTCAAGGTGTTTTCATGACAGCGACCTATTTCTAATTTGTTTACATTATGGTTCATCTGAATGAGAAACAATGAGTTGAAATTTTAATAATGAGCGGTTACGGAAACATGAAGAGATCGCAAGATCAGATTTGTCAACTTTTCAATAAATTATATCCAAATAGACCTACAATAAATCAGTCAACGCTGTGTCGAGTGGTAAAGAGATTTTGAGAAACAGGCAGTGTTAGCGAAGCCGCTAGATCAGGTCGACCTAAAGCAGCAACCGGGAGAGACGAAGCCTGGGATATCATGCTTTCAGTACATGAAAATCAACACAATCATCCAGGCCAATGGCAATGGATTTTAATTTGTCTCATCAGTCAGTAAAAAATTTGTTTAAGCAGGAGTAGTTGCATCCCTACAAAATAAAGTTGGTGCACGAGTTAAACGAGGACGATTTTGATAGAAGAGCTGAATTTTGTGAGCTGATGATGGAAAGATGCAACAACGATAATAACTTCCCAACAAATATCATGTTCTCGGATGAAGTTACTTTCCATTTAAATGGCATTGTTAATAGCTACAATTATCGTTATCAGTCTGCTGAGAATACTCACTGTTTCCAGGAAGGTCTTACTCAGAGGCCCGAAAAAGTTAATGTTTGGGCAGGCATAGTTGGCAGACATATTGTGGGACCTTTTTTCATAGATGGTAATTTAAATGGCGAAAAATGTCTGGACCTCCTCAGAAATCACATAATTTGTTCTTGAATAACGGTTTTACTGGATGTAAATAATAGCATAAACAAACAGGTATGGTTCCAGCAAGATGGAGCACCTGCGCATTATGCGGCAAATAGTAGACAATACATAAGCGAACAATTTCCAAGACGTTGGATAGGCAGAAGAGGTACTATTGAGTGGCCAGCGCGATCCCCGGACTTAACCCCGCTCGACTTCTTTTTTTTCTGGGGACACTTTAAGAACAAAGTCTACGTTAACCGTCCAAATGACTAAGAATCTTTAAAAGTCAGAATTAGTGCTGAAATTTGGGCGATTCCAGGGGACTTTCTTTTAAACGTTGTAGACGGGTTCATGATCGACTGGCGCTCTGCTTGGCAGAAAATGGTTGTCACATTGAACACCTGATCTACTGAAAAGGTTTTACTTGTTGATAATTCCGATGTTAAGTTGTTCAATTTTCTAGGCTATTTATTTTGTTATCATATTATGTTACCATTTTTAATAAATAAAAATTTAAGATACAAAAAATTCAGAGTTTTCCCAGTAGAATCCAAATATGCAATTATATGTAGGGTGTTCCGTTTGAAAAACGTAAGTTAGTCGCTATGGCAACCAAACCAGAAATGACACAAAAAATTCGTGCAGGTAGAAATGAGGGGAAAAATTTACTGAACAACTTTCATTAAGGTTACTTTCTCGTATACGAGGTAATTCAAAAGTTACAGGCATTATGCGCGACTTTTTTGCCACTTTAATTGTCCCAGTAATTACCTGGCCGTAGTATTAACAATATTATAGGCCTTTCAAGATGTAACCTTCAGTCGGTCAAGTTCCTTATTTCACCAGGGCACGTCTCTAGATATTCCCCTTCGTCGAATAGGACAATTCCTTTTATTGCATGACATAATTCTTATAGATCCAGGTGTTCTTAGGCTGTTCCTGTGTCTATGTCCCCTCTAATTCTGACATTAGGTATCCTTTAAATAGGCAAATTTATTCACGCGTTTTACCTACGCCTCTATGTCAAATCGAGTGTGTATGTAGTGCGACATAATTCATTGGATACCTGCCATTTATTAAGTTAGTTATGAAAAGAGTGGTCAAAGTTAAGTCTAATGCCTCTTTCCTGGTCGCATTCGTCGAGGAGGGTGTATTGCCTTTATTTATAATTTCTATGTTGTTATTGTTCTGTGTTGTCTCATTTCATATGGTGTGCATTTGCATCGCAGCTCAGAATTAATAATTGTTTGTTCCGTCTATTGTACCAAAAAGTAGGCTGAGGTTACCACGATATTCCTCTGTCTCCGTCCAGTGGGTATTTCCACCAATGCTGGAACTAAGTCCCTATTTATGCTGCGCGTGGCAATTCATGTGAGGTTGTAAATTAACTTACATGATTGAATTGGAAGCTCTCTGATTATTCCTCCATTTACCTAGGGCTCTTGAATGTCTATTTTTTCTTCTTGTGAAGCTCCAGTTAAGAGAATTCTTGAAGCTGCTTTTGAATGGTGGAGATTTACTCGGAGGATATTGGATGCCAGCCTAGTCGTTTGGCGAACCGTGCAATGAGCAGCTCGAAATCCAAACTACTCTGGTGGTACAATGTTGTTGTCGATAATATGATTCACTATAAGTTTTTAAACATCCTTGCTGCGACAAGAAAAAACTAATTGGTCTGTAGTTAACGACCAATGTTAAGTCCTGCCATGGCTTGAAAGGACTTTTGTTGTTAGACCAACAATATTAAAGAAATTTCTGATTCATTTTTTCTCTTGATCAGATCCGTTCACCATAACGTTTGAGAGATACGAGAATATGACTAATCACACTGATGTACACCATGAAATGCTTCCGCATAAAAACAGTTTGGAAATGGATGAAAATAGCTTTAATGAAGAAGTTTCCATGCACCGCATTTACGTGTTTAAAAATCGTCGGTTTCGCGTGAGTTTCGAAAATATGATGGAAGATGATTACTATGATGTAAGTTTTAGACAATACGATAAGTCTTAATAAAAGTGCCTTTTAATTTTGTGCCAAGGAAAGTTATATTTTTTGGAACAGAATAAGAACTTATAACATACGTTATTTTTCTACAAACACTATTAAGCTGGGTAAGAAAATATGCGAATGATATTTATTTATTACTTATTATACTTTATTTACAACCACATATGACGCGCGAAATTAAAGTATGATTTCAAAAATATTTTTTATTTGAGATGGAATTATTGGCGTACGATATTTTGCTGCCCATAGGCACGCCACTGTTAAAGCTAAAAAAAAATTGTATTAAAAAATATGCACCTTTATTAACTGTCGCTAAGTACTAAATATCACTGAAGTATCTCAAGTAGTCTCGAAAATATTAATTAATTTCCATTTATTTCCTAAAACTTTAACTCATTCAAATTTTCGTAACGGAACATTTTTGGACCATAGTTTATAAAGAAAACTATCATAAATTTCTCACACAGATTAACACTCTTAAAAATTCGCATATTAGTAAGGAACACTTTGTATAGAAGGCTGTGACACAGCTTGTATATAGAAAGTTGTGGATGTGTGAATAAGACAAGAGAATTGCTAATTACCTTCTTACGACTTCATCATCAGTACTATTATTTCTATTCCCTCCACAAGCATAAAGGATGACAACAAAATCCTGATCAGTGGAACTGCAGAAGCGATTCATACTTCTGGTTTCTCAAATTGTGCAATACATATGTTAATGTAAATATCAAAAGTTAAAAAGATCTTTGCTTCTTTTTTAACACTTGTGTCATAAAATTACATTTTAGACACTATGAACAAACGATAAGAGTCTACTTTTAATAGTGCTTGTGTAATAAAGTAAATAGTGTTTGAAAAAAAAATATAATACTATGATATAGCCATTGCATTAAGTTAGGATCGTCTTATTTGTAGATTCTCTTAACAGAATTTGAGAAGCCAAGTTATCAATATTTTAAAACCCATTCACAGACTATATTTATGGAAAATCATTGGATAGAAGTTATTGAGACTCGCAGTTATGATACGTTTTGGTTTCTGAGTGTATTGCCTAACAAAAAAATGGTAAGCACCTATTCATTTATTTATAAAAATAAAAATATATTTTCTTATATATTCTCTATCAGCCACTGTTTGTCTACTTTTGAACAAAGGCCTCTTTCATTTGTTTCCACGCTGTTCTCTATTGGCTGCCTACTACCATCTGCCTCTTGTTATTTTCCTAGCATTCCCTCTGTGGTCTACCTACACTTACCTGCCGTGATATTTAGTGTAAAATTGTTCATCTTATTTATCTACCACACTTAGCCTGGCTACGTGTTAGTTCTATCCATTGTCGCTTTAGTCTCCTATCTTGGTTCTTCTTATTTCTTTATTACGTATATTTTCTCTTACATACGACCAGTCGCATTGCTTCCGGACATATCAGAAAGTATGGAGAATAGGGTGGGCCGATTTGTATACATAATACAAAAATTGGCAAATATCTGTGTCTGCATTTCTAAGAAAGTTGCAAAATGGGAAAAGAAAAATATTTCATAAGAAAAAAAGTTTAAAATTTTTATTATTTGAACTGCCACAATCACCCTAAAAAATTTTTATTTTTTTTTTCGGAATTTTAAAATCTGCAAATTTTTAAACGTTACATCACGTTAAAATAAACAAAAATTATTTTCTTTATTTATACAATGTAAACTGCCACAACTGCATTTAAAATTTTTTTTGAAATTTATTCTTAGTTTCTGCAAATAATGAAAATGGTTATCATAAAAATACAATGGTTTTATCAAGATATTTATTATAAATGAGTACAAAATGCATGAATAGTGAAAATATTTAAGTATCTAACATAATAATGCAGCAGATACATATCGCACAATATATTATGAAAGATTCTTTGAACAAATAAAACTTATTCTAATTTATAATCTTGTTTTGATCCAAAATAAGGCATAATTTCACGTGATTCTAATTTAGCTCGTATAACACCATCTCTATTGTCACTACCACAATCTGTAGCTGAAGCTTCAGTGACAATTTTAACAGCTCGTTCAACCACTTGGGTGTGACATGGATACGATTTTATTTCAGATAACAGAATTGATTTGTCCGGATTTTTCACGATAGCCTTTAAAACTTCTTCGGGTAACCCCATTGTTAATGGCGGTTCAGTGATGACAACTGTACTCCAATCAATTAAGTCCATATAGCTTAAGACATTTATATTCAGCGAGTTTAAAACTTCAAATTGTCTTAGTGTTTGCTGTATGTTAGATTTCCGAGCTTTAAAAACTCGTCGTACAGCAAGCTCGCGAATATGCTCTCGGGCATCCCCTAGCATTCCAAGCAAAACATTTTCTGGATGTGCGAAAAAAACCATTTCGCAATATAACTGGATCAATTACATCCTTTAAGTATTTCGGCAAATACCTTGATAGGTTAATCATTTTCAAGACATTAAAGGCTCCCTGCAGACAAGATGGATTTGTTTTAATAATGAACCACATTGGAGCATACACCTTTAAGATAAAAGTTGCCAAGATAACCAAGTTTTCTGATGGTTCCGCGGTTGAAACGTATAACCGCAGTATATTATTGGGCGTTGTCAGCTATCGAGAATTCAATTATGTAAAAATTACCTATAATGCAAAAATAAATAAATAAAATGGGTAATGAAATAAACAAAAAATAACTTACATATGGAAAGATTCTCACATCCCTTCAAAGCTTGTCCTATAGGTCCACAAAAGCCTTTAGGACCAGTTGTATTGCCATCAATAAAGTGTATCAGATGTCTCAATGGCAGTTCATTTGCATGGAACTGGCAAACAAACCACTGCAATGGCCTGTTTAAATGTTTCTCTAATTTTACAATTATTCCTAAATGTTTCCCACATTGACGTTTGTTCCGTCGCATCCTATTACTCTCAGCCCATCTGTCGAAATATTAGATTCATCCAAGTACTTCAAAATACACTTTATGATGTTCGACGAAATTCCTGATTCAGGACAAACATGCGTCAGGTATACCGACTCTGGCATTTTTATGAGAGTAATGTGCTCTTCTCGAATTTTTCGTCGATGACCATCTTCCATCTTTAGCGTTTTATCTTTCCGTCCGTCGGAAAAAAAGCCACGTAATAATAAATTTTGTGTGTTTCTAATATATTTTCACGTTTCTTACTTCTGGCGCGACGAATTTTGTTCTTATCTATGATACTGCTTTTGCCTTCTGTATTTATAATACCAACGTCCTGCAGAATGGCGGAAGCTACTGCAGCACCAGCTCTATTAGAAATACCATAGCGATCAAGTGTTCTCGCTAGCACAGGTAGTTGTTGTAATACATTATAGGAATCTTGTGAACTTCCTTGAGGCTCAGTTGAAACTTGTTAAGAAGTACTGGGTTCTGTCTGGGATGTTTCCGCTAATTTTCTGATACTTAAAGCTTTCTCTACTGGCAACTTGGCTTTCTCATTTGATACGCTTCTTATTTTCAATAATTCGCTTCTTTCAACCCGCTTCTGTAACATTTTAGTTGTTGTTACATCTACTGAACTAATCATCATATGCCTTACGGTTCTTTGGTCTAATAAAAAAGAGCGCTCTGCTTGCGGAACTTTGAACACTTTGTCGCAGGTACACAAATTAAGTTCGGGACATTTACAGGCAGCCACATCAAATAGGACCTTAGATTTTGTTCTAAAATCCTGCAACTGATTTTGATAGCTTGTGACCTAATTTCGTTGTTTATACGGCTTTAGTAAATTCCTTAATTTAAGACGATAACTTGTAATACGTTTAATAATAGTGCATTGCAGCACAGTGGGAATCGAAGCTTTACCCCAAATTTCTAAGATTATTTTCGCAACAACTTTAGTTGCCTCAGTTGCAGTTTGCTGTGGATTTGTTGCTACAGACTTCAGTTCATATTCCACCCAGTTAAAATGCTTATTAATATCTTAATAAGTTGGCAGAACATTTTCACTAATACATTTAGAAGCTCCAAATATAGGACATTCTAGTTCACTTCGGGTTATACGCGACATTCTGTTTAAATTCGATTTTTGGTTTTTAATTGAGCTCTAAACACTTGCAAGCGCGTCGGACAGTCAAAAAGCAACCATTTCTTTTTTCTTTTTTCTTTTTCTATGAAAGCAACTGGCAGACGTTGAAGAATGTGGCGGTGTGGTTATTGTAAGTGTGTGTTGCCAGATTTATCGCACTGTTGCATAGTTATTAATATTGGCTGACCGGTCATATCGGTGATGCGGCAGTTTAAAACATTAAGATAGAAAAAAAATATATAAACCAAAAAGATTCAGGGTTCCCACTGACAGATTTTTTTTATATGCAAATTCTAAAGTTTTAACCTTGAAATTTTAGTGCCCTCGTGGCAGTTGAAATAATAAAATTATAAAAAATTGCATTTAGCGAAAAATGTTTACTTAGATGACTTAAACAAATTCCGCATTTGCAAAAATTAAAATTTTTAAAAATTAAAATTTGAAAATTACCTGCCATTGTGGCAGTTCAAAACATAAAAATATATTTTTTGTCAAATAAAATAAAAGTTCGTTTTTCGGTTTTGCAATTTTTTTATAGTTGCAAATTCACATTTTTAAAAAACAACAAAATCGGCCCACCCTAATGGAGAAGGACATCTACCACAAATTACCGGAAAGGCTGTGGTGACTGTCAGTATGGATTTCGTAGGTCTAGATCAACATCGCAATAGAACATCATGGAGCGTCCCGGCGGTAGCACTGGACATTACCAAGGCCTTTGATTGAGTATGACATGATGGGATGAGGGGCTCCTAACTAAAGTAAAACCCTAAAATATGCCGATGCCGGTCTAATTTTGTTAATGCGAAGGATGAATTTCTCTCCGACCTAATTGTTTGTAATTTTGACAAAAACTATGGGAAATAGTGCAAATTGTCAAGAGATTATAGACAGAGAATTAAATCTTCTGCAAATATTTTAATAAATTAATATCATATATTAAGGGCAATTCGAAATTTTATTATTTTTTAAAGGTAACTCTGTGAACATACTGGGTCTCCCAAAAGTACCGCATAAAATTAACATCAATTGGAAAACGATCTAGAAAAAATGCTCGGACCCGTAAATTATTATTTTTAATTGTGCATTTTTGGACATAAAAAAATATTATACAGGGTGTCTCATAGAACAGTTCTCACGTCTTTGGCAATTGTTTTAAATGGCATGCCTAATTTTTTATTATGTTTTCAAATTCTACGAAAAATTCTAAACATTTTTGATGGAGGACTTGGTATCCCGATTTTCAGCTGTTTCCAAGATATTGACATTTAATTTGAAACTTGAAACAAAAAGGTTATCCATAAAAATTTGTTATGTATTACTTAAATTAAAATTCTAAAAGCGCAACAAATGCTGGAAATGTCCATCGCCTACCTGAAACGCCGCTAGGCGACGGTAAAATCCGTTTACTGCATTCCTTTTAAAATCAGGAGGTATTCTATTTGTCTCTGTCTTTATTCTTTCTTTGAGCTCTTCAATGTTGTTAGGTCTGTTTCGGTACACCCTTTCCTTTAAATAACCCCAAAGGAAATAGTCCAGCGGTGTTAAATCCGGCGACCTAGGTGGCCACTCAATAGTACCCCTACGACCAATCCAACGGTTTGTAAAGGTTTTATCTAGGTACCTTCGGACCTCCACGCCAAAGTGTGGAGGGGCACCATCCTGTTGCAACCATACCATCTTATTTGGAATATCTGGATCCATCTGATTAGGAAAAAGAACTGCTAATGTCGGAATTAAATCAAATGTTAAAAAATCCAAATAACGTTCAGCGGTAAGGTTCTCTTGAAAAAAATAAGGTCCCAAAATTCTATTACCTATTATGCCTGCCCAGACATTAATCTTACCAGCATATTGAGTGTGCGTCTCAAGTAATCATCGCGGATTATCATGAGACCAGAATCGATAATTTTGTCTATTAACTTGCCCGTTCAGGCAAAATGTAGCTTCATCAGAAAATAAAATATTACTTGAAAAGGCATTATTAGTATCAACCCTTATCATCATTTCTTCGCAAAATTCAAGCCGTCTATCATAGTCATCTTCTAGTAGTTCCTGTACAAGAAGAGGTTTATAAGGATGTAATTTTTCGCTCTTAAAAAATCGATGTACTGTACTACAAGTAGCTTCATTATCTAACGCCAAAGTAACAACTGAAGAGTGGTGGTAAGCGATAACACTAAATCGATTTGTTTTATCCTCGGTTAGAACGAGTGGTCGACCGCTTCTAGTTAAATCTCTAAATGCACCATGCACCTCAAATTTATGGAATACCCTACTTACAGTCGACTGACTAATTTGGTTTTCTGGATACTTTTAAAGCTCCGATATTTGTGGCTTAGTAAGTCTCTGGCAAAGGGCGCGGGTATGGTTCAGAATAGGTGTTCTTTATCAGCACCATGAGACTGGTCTCATTCTCTGTTTCATCCCGCTTTTTCTGTTTTAAAACGGACGCCTCTGCTTGTTTCTTTTGTCGAAACCTATAGCCTGATGAGCTGTTCTACAGTGAAAAGTGTCTGGGGATGGTTCTGGCATTATAGAATTGTGTTTAAACTAAAACATTAAAGTAGTCTTATGACTAACAAAAACTTGAAGCTAAAGAAGCATCAAGAGACCTATGGTTAATATTAGAATAAATTGACAATGACAATAATTAAGTCAGAATGTTTTTTTTATTGCAATTTTTAAACATAAAAAACGAGAGAAATGGAAGTATCCTGAGCATAAACATTAGTCGATTATCTTGACCTGTAATTTCTACTTCAGCTTTGAATTTAAATTTCGAAATAAAAGTATCAAGTGTTATTGTTATGCCTGTTATGGAAAATTCATGTGAAATTAGTTTGAGCTTAAACCTTTCAGCAAACTTATCTCACATAGGAGACACATCAGCCCCGGTATCAATTGAACCCATATACGTTTGTTTATCGATGTTTATCTTTGTTGGCGCACTCTTTTTCTCACTTCAGGTAAAGTTAACATTACGCCTTTTCTCTATGAAACCCATAAGAAAACAATTCTCAATCACCTGCCCAAGCTGAAAGCAGAAACTACATTTGTTATCTTTAAAGAAATTATTAGAATGTTCGGTTTCGGTTTCATTATGAATGGGCTTTATATGAGTATTAAATTTGAAAGGTTTGTTATTTTTAAAATGCTGTGAGGGGTTTCGAGAGGAACAGTGGCGTTGAGTGTGACCAATATGACCACATTTATAGCAAGACAATTTTGATTTGAATAAATTTGGTTTCTCCTGGTGACGTTTTGGGGAAACCATTGTTTCAGACTTACAAACTATTAACAATGTTATCAATGGCGTAAGATTTAGGGACATTACTTAAATATACAATTAAATCCGAAATTGAATTAAAATCTCGCATAGTCACCGATTCCTATACTTTACTATCATGAATGCCATAAATAATTAATTCAATTCGATCAGAAGTACCCCATTGTGCACATACATTCTTTAATAAGGCTATCTTTTAATGAACATATTATGCAGTATACAGTGAGCTCAAAAAGGTTGGAATAAATTCGTTTAAAATTCAGGTGATTATTTTCTGGAAAAGCGCTTGGACATGTCGATTATTATTTTTAATTGCGAATTTTATGACATAAGATATGTGTATACAGGTTGTCTCAAGAAGAACATATACCGTCAACATCAATTTTTTTAAGTAGAATACCCTGTATATTATATTATTTTTAAATTCTACGATATATTCTAAACACTTTCTGTATAACATACCATATCTCCAAAATCAACGGTTTTCGATATATTGACATTTTAATATTTTTCTGAAAAAATGCTGAGATCCGTGGATTTTTAGTTTTAATTCCCATTTCTTTATTATTATTGTAACCTGTTACCTGAATTAATTTATTTTGACACAGACAATTACGTATTGTCAAAAATTCTTCAAATTGTGTAGATCTATCTAACTTCAAGTAATTCTGTAAAAATGACGCGGTTAAGTGAAAAAGATAGCATAGAGGTACTAATGATGTTTGGAGATAGGATGCGAACCCAAACAGAAGTGTGTGAGTTATTTAACAATAGGTACCCAAACCGAGCACCAATATCTCAATTTGTTGTTAATAAAATTGTTAAAAAATATAGGGATTTGGGGCATGTTAGAGACAATTATATTCAAGGTCGACCTAGGATTTCAGAAGATGTGCAGTTAAATGTCCTCTTAGCTGTCCAAGAAAACCACCATAGTGTTACTCGCGGTATTGCCACGGAAAATAATATTTGTCAAGCAACCGTATTGAATTATTTACACAAAAATAAACGGCATCCCTATAGGGTACAGTTGGTTCATGATCTTAATGAAGATGACCCGGATAGAAGAAAAGAATATTGCGAAATAATGATGAACAGATCCATTGAAGATCCTCAAATTTTAAAAAGAATTGTGTTCTCTGATGAAGCAACGTTTTCTCTAAATGGGCATGTGAATCACCAAAACTGTCGATATTGGGCTAAGGAAAATCCGTTCTGGATCATGGAGTCCCACACACAATACCCGCAAAAAGTGAATATTTGGGCTGATTTTTTGATGGTACGTTAAATGGCGAACTGTATCTAGAATTTTTAGAATTTGAGTTAATACCGGCACTTGCTGTACTCTATCCAAATCCAGATGAGCCAGACATTCCCAACAATAACGTATGGTACCAGCAAGACGGAGCACCAGCCCATTACGCACGCCCGGTGCGAGAGTACTTGGATACAGTCTTTCCTGGCAAGTGGATTGGTCGACGGGGTCCATTAGAATGGCCGGCAAGCTCACCAGATTTTACCTCGCTAGATTTTTTTCTGTGGGGCTATTTAAAATCTAAAGTATACTTTAACAGACCCACAATATTGATGAACTTAAAGCTCGAATAAGGCATGAGGTTAGATTAATAGAGCCCGAGGTAATCCATAACGTTTTGGAAGAATTCAAAGACCGACTTGCATATTGCCAGGAAGTCGGTGGCGGTCAATTTCAACATTTATTAAAATAAAATTTAATATAGTCTATATAAATATTATAGACTAAATAGATGTAAAGAGTTAATTAATTTTTAATTGTAGTTTTCGTACCAGAGAAAATGTCAATATATGATTTTGGAGATATGGTATGTTTTACAAAAAGTATTTAGAATGTATCGTAGAATTTAAAAATAATATAATATACAGGGTGTTCTATTTAAAAAAATTAATGTTGACGGTATATGTTCTTCTTGAGACAACCTGTAAACACATTTCTTATGTCAAAAAATTCGCAATTAAAAATAATAATCGACATATCCAAGCGTTTTTCCAGAAAATAATCACCTGAATTTTAAACAAATTTATTCCAACTTTTTGAGCTCACTGTATGTGCTAGAAATATTAAAAATAGAAGCTTCATATAGCAAACGGTCAAGATTTTTTCTTTGTCAAAATGATTCTAAAAAAATCGTGTTTAAAATTAGCCCAATTTCTTACTGACGGAGATCAATCTTCAAACCAAGTTTCAGCATCCCCTAGTAAAAAATGTCCAACTCTTACCAGTACTTCCGGAACTCACCATTCAAATTCTCTTTTTATTTGTTTAACCTGTTAAATCCATACCTTTTAACCATCGAGATCTGGTCGAAAAAGAGACAAATCCACCTGTTCTGGGGCAGTTCTGCTACGTCTCAAATTAAACAACATTTCTTGTAGCAGTTTCTACATGGTGCAGTGGTTGCTTCAGTGGATACGTGAACAGGATCCCACTTCTGATGTAAAATCCCCCAAGGCACAACTAATAAACAAAACAAATTCAAAGGATTTCTTCAATGAAAAAGGAATATGGAAATTATCCATCTTAATGAAGAAATTAAACCGATGGCTTGCTCCGGATCGCGAGCTCAAGTGCCGCCCGTCGACGACTTTCCAGACGATGTGTTTCATCGGTACCTGGCTCTAACACTAGAGATTTTAGATATGTCCAAAGAGAATAATCCAATGGATTAAGATCGGGTGAACGGGGAGGCCAGGCAATGGGTCCACCTTGGCCTATTCATCGGTGGGGATATATTTGATTTAAATGATCTCGAACCAATCTACTGAAATGGGTTAGAGCTTTAGAGCTCAATCGTGCATAAAAAAGTTTGTAAGCCTTTGCTCGTGCGGCACATCTTCAAGTTGAACTGGCAAAGTGCTTTGTAGGAAATCTAATTATGCGGGTCCATCTAAACGTTGAGGCATAATATATGGTCCTATTAATCGATCACCCAGGATACCTGCCCAAATATTAATCGAAAAATCGAAATAAAATTGCATGGAGATTTTTTTTTTGCCCATACATGGTTGTTATGGAAATTTACGACGCCTTTACAGACAAACCCTGCTTTGTCAGTAAACAAAACTTTATTGAAAAAAAACTGTTTCGATGGCAATTTCTCTGCATCCACTCACAAAACTGAGCCCGAGGAAGTAGGTCTCGAGGTTTAAGCGACTAAACTCTTTGTACACGTTGATCATTTATAATGTCCCCCCTCTTAACTTTTTTGTTTTTTGCATTAGATAAAAATGTTAAATATAAAAGTTGTACAGAATAATGTAAGCTATTTGCAGAATAATATATGAATATACAGGGTATTGCAGAAATAAATCACAGGTTAAAATATTTTTTCTTTAAATGGTATATATTGTTAGCTTTTTAGAATCTCCTAAAACTTCTGAATATTTTAAATTAAAAAACACAAACTTAAAATAAGTTTGTGTATAGAGTTGTCCCTTATCCTTTCCGTCAGACCCAATCCTTGGACGCGTTTCGCCGTTTACGGCTCAGCAAGGCTCCGGGTCTGACGAAAAGGTAAGGGACCTCAAAGTGCTTTAACACAGAAACGTAAGTTGACGAATGAGAGTTGCAGCACGTGGCTACATCTCGTGGCAACCACACGTATCAACCCAACCAGGACAGCGAGAATCCATATAGGTTCAAACGCTGGCAAGGCGGCCCATTGCGGGCAAACTACGTTGGGTGTCGCTGGAAGCCAGTGTATCGGTTCAGCCTACCGAAAGCATGTTTAAATTAAAAAACACAAACTTAAAATAAGTTTGTGTATAGAGTTGTCCCTTATCCATTCCGTCAGACCCAATCCTTGGACGCGTTTCGCCGTTTACGGCTCCTCAGCAAGTCTCCGGGTCTGACGAAAAGGTAAGGGACCTCAAAGTGCTTTAACACAGAAACGTAAGTTGACGAATGAGAGTTGCAGCACGTGGCTACATCTCGTGGCAACCACACGTATCACCGTAAACGGCGAAACGCGTCCAAGGATTGGGTCTGACGGAAAGGATAAGGGACAACTCTATACACAAACTTATTTTAAGTTTGTGTTTTTTAATTTAAACATGCTTTCGGTAGGCTGAACCGATACACTGGCTTCCAGCGACACCCAACGTAGTTTGCCCGCAATGGGCCGCCTTGCCAGCGTTTGAACCTATATGGATTCTCGCTGTCCTGGTTGGGTTGATACGTGTGGTTGCCACGAGATGTAGCCACGTGCTGCAACTCTCATTCGTCAACTTACGTTTCTGTGTTAAAGCACTTTGAGGTCCCTTACCTTTTCGTCAGACCCGGAGCCTTGCTGAGGAGCCGTAAACGGCGAAACGCGTCCAAGGATTGGGTCTGACGGAAAGGATAAGGGACAACTCTATACACAAACTTATTTTAAGTTTGTGTTTTTTAATTTAAACATGCTTTCGGTAGGCTGAACCGATACACTGGCTTCCAGCGACACCCAACGTAGTTTGCCCGCAATGGGCCGCCTTGCCAGCGTTTGAACCTATATGGATTCTCGCTGTCCTGGTTGGGTTGATACGTGTGGTTGCCACGAGATGTAGCCACGTGCTGCAACTCTCATTCGTCAACTTCTGAATATTTTTCCTATAACATGTCCTATACCTAAATATAAAAGTTTTCGAAATAATCGCATTTTAACTAAGCGGCTACATTCAAAAATAAATATTCTAGATTTTAGTAAAGTTCTTAGGTGGCTGTGAATTATGCGGTCACGGAGCAAGAAAAACTATGTTTATTAGTGACAGTTACCGACATATTAAGTAAATATTACATTTTTTTGATAAATATGCCTTGTTTAGAAAGGGAAAAACAAGTAATTTTGCAAACATTTATTAAAGCAAACAATAGCGTTAAATTGGCTCAACGGGAGCTGCGTAGAATTAATCCCCAGATGCACGTTCCAGACAAAAAAAAACATTCCATCGAATCTATGAAAAGTTTCAACAAACATCTAGCCTAGCGAGAAAGAAAAGAACAATGGAATGAGACGAAAATAGTAATTTATATATACTAATAAAAGTTGAAGAAAATCCAAACATTTCTCTAAGAACAGTATCGAAAAGTTTAAAAGAAGAGCTTGATGATTTAAAAAATACCTCTTATGGAAGAGTTCAAAACACTCTTAAAAAATGTGGATATGAAGCTTTTAAAATTAGGCCTGTAACAAAATTAACGCAGAGACAGCGAGAAAAAGGGTTGAATTTTGCCAAACTATGTTGGAAAAAATTTATTTAAATCCTAGTTATTTCAGAAATGTATTTTGGACCAACGAGTCATCATTTTCAACTAGTGGCATGATAAACAGAAAAAATAGCAGACAATGGGCCACAGTAAATCCCCACTGCTACAGGGAATTTAAATTTCAAGGTCGTCAAACTATCAATGTGTGGTGTGCTTATTTAAATAACAAAATAATAGGTCCCCATTTCCTTAACGGTACTTTAAATGGAGAAGCTTATTTGAATTTTCTCCAATACGAGCTAGATGACTATTTTGATGAGCTTCCGTTGGAACAAGAGCGAAACATCGTCTTCCAACAAGATGGCGCTCCACCTCACAGTATAGTAGCTGTTACAAACTACCTTAATCGAAGGTTCAATGAATGGATTGGACGGGCTGCACCAATACAAGCCCTGACTTGAAGTCGATGGATGCATTTTTATGGGGAACGCTAAAGGATCGAGTGAATGCAAATACAATTGGAAGCACTGAACATTTAAAAGAACTTACTGGAACAGAAATTCAAACTCTGAATGAAGATTATTCCCAATCTATCACCGCCGCATTACGAAGGTTACGAAAAACGTATATCAAATGTATTCAAGAAAACGGTGGCCCAGTTAAGCAATTTAATTTGTAATTACCACAAGTTCTTCTTTATTGTTGAGATTTTAATTTTAAAAATTATATTTTAAATTTTGTATTTCATGTACTTTTAGTAGTATATTTAAATCACTATTTTCGTCTCTTTTCATTGTTCTCTTCTTTCTCGCTAGGCTAGATGTTTGTTAAAAGTTTTCATAGATTCGATGGAATGTTTTTTTGTCTGGAACGTGCATCCGGGGATTAATTCTACGCAGTTCCCGTTGAGCCAATTTAACGCTATTGTTTGCTTTAATAAATGTTTGCAAAATTACTTATTTCTCCCTTTCTGAATAAGGCATATTTATCAAAAAAATGTAATATTTACTTAATATGTCGGTAACTGTCACTAATAAACATAGTTTTTGTTGCTCCGTGGCGGCATAATACACAGCCACCTAAGAACTTTACTGAAATCTAGAATATTTATTTTTGAATGTAGCCGCTTAGTTAAAATGCGATTATCTCGAAAACTTTTATATTTAGGTATAGGACATGTTATAAGAAAAATATTCAGAAGTTTTAGGAGATTCTAAAAAGCTAACAATATACCGGGTGTTGCATCGTCGAGCGGGACATAGGAAATCCCATGTAATTTTAAATGGGGTCAATTATTGGCTTCCCTAATTATTTTAGAGAAAAATTCTATTTAGGTTTATTAAAGAGCACTAAAACCCACATTCAAAAGAATAACTTTAGATATTTTTGATGAGCCCGTTTACGGGTTATCGCCGATTTCTTTTTAACTATTTCTCCTTTTTATGGCCCCGTATTTGCGGGCACCAGTCAAGGTAAAAGATGACTGTCAAATAAAGTTGTCATTTTGAAAGGTGTGCTTTATTGTTATAAAAACTCGTACATCGAAAATATTAAAGGTGTATTTATGAGTACAAATTAATCTGAATAAAACTAAAATAAAGTATCCAATTACAAGGTTAATTATGACATTTTACATGTTTCAATATTTTACTAATTAATAGGTAGGTACTATTAAATTGTTAGAACTTTAGGATTTAAGAAGATGTTCAAATATTCCTCCATTGACTGCTAGACAATAACCGAGGCGATCATAAAATTCTCTTCTTACATTCGCTAGTTGGTAAACTGAAATGCTATTGAATTCGGCAGAAATAGCATTTTTTAACTCGTCTAGATTTGGGTATTTTTTATCTTTGTATATCCTGTTTTTTAAATGGCCCCAGAGAAAGAAATCATTTGGCGATAAATCAGGAGACCTGGCTGGCCAATTTACTGTATGATTTAAGCCAATAACATTTCCATTAAAAGCACGGTTTAAATATTCCCTGACAGCCAGGGTACTATGTGCCGGGCAGCCATCTATTTGGTACCAAACTTCCTGATTTTCCCTGGCGGCATCATGTAAAGTAGGTAAAATATGATCTTCAAGTAGTTCCAAAAAATATTCTGCATTTAAATTTCGTGTAAGAAATAATGGCCCGATAATATTTTCTCCGAAAATCCCAGCCCATACATTAACTTTTTGTGGATATTGCGTCCTTGTTTCCACAAACCTGTGTTGGTTTTCTTTGCTCCAATATCGATAATTTTGAACATTGGGTTCATTGTTTAAGGTAAATGTGCATTCGTCAGTGAAACAAATGTTTTTTAAAAATTCCCTATCCATGTTTGCTCTTTCCATCATACCAAAACAAAACTCCTGTCGTCGTATTTCGTCCCTATCTCTTAGCTCTTGGTGCTTTTCATATTTGTATGAATAATATTTATGTCGTTTCAAAGCTCGTAACGCTGTGGTGTGATCTAATCCTATGTCATCCTCAAGTTTCCTTGTGCTGATCTTCCCATCATTTTCTTCCACGCACAATAAAACTTGCAAGTCCCTATCATTTCTTGCATCTCTTTTTTGTTCCTGCCTTTCTTCACATCTGCAGTTATTTATTACAGTGCCTTTTGTCTCAAATTTCTTGATAGTCCTTTCGACTGTAGATTTTGCAGGTATCGGTCTATTCGGATACAGAGCAGCAAACATGTCTGACACATTTTGATAACTATTTCCTTGATAATACCATTTAATCATCAATATTTTTTCTTCAGAAGTGTAATTCATGGCTAATATTTTCGATGTACGAGTTTTTGTAACAATAAAGCACACATTTCAAAATGACAACTTTATTTGACAGTCATCTTTTACCTTGACTGGTGCCCGCAAATACGGGGCCATAAAAAGGAGAAATAGTTAAAAAGAAATCGGCGATAACCCGTAAACGGGCTCATCAAAAATATCTAAAGTTATTCTTTTGAATGTGGGTTTTAGTGCTCTTTAATAAACCTAAATAGAACTTTTCTCTAAAATAATTAGGGAAGCCAATAATTGACCCCATTTAAAATTACATGGGATTTCCTATGTCCCGCTCGACGATGCAACACCCGGTATAGCCATTTAAAGAAAAAATATTTTAACCTGTTACTCATTTCTGCAATACCCTGTATATTCATATTATTATGGTATTGGTATTTCTCTTAAGTCAGCTCCCTTGAGCTTTTACTTCTTTTAAATTTGTTGGTGCTTATTCTTCTACTATACTGGAATTTCTTTGTTGCGATGATCTTCTTGCATTGTTCTGTTTTCTTCATTGATTTGCTTGCTTATTTTCGCTATTTTGTTCCGTGTTGTTTTTTTTTTTTTTTTTTTTTTTTTGGTGTTGTATCAGTTTTTTATTTTGGTACTTTTCATGACTTTTTTTTTTGTTTCTCTATTGTTTTTGTTAATCCTTGTTTTTGTTTTTGTTTTTAGGGTGGGAGCCAATCTTTCGGATATTTAAAGTTGTTGTGTAATGTCGATCGTATGTGTGAGTTTTGTATCATTGGATTTGTCGATAAGTCTGTCCTTTCAAAGTATTTAGTTATTAATTTTGTATTGTGTTCCGCAATTGTTTCCATTTTTAGGTCTCTGTGTAATACAGCTGTCGGTACGTGTCTTTGTGCGTTAGTCATAATCCTCATTATTTTGTTTTGTAGTATCTGTAGTTTTTGGTATCTTGTTTTGTTTACGGTGCACCATGTTGGTACACCGTATGTCAGTACAGGTCTAATTATGGTCTTGTAAACTGTTGTCTTTGTCTTTAAATTAAGTTTGCTTTTGGCGCAGAGTAGGGGATACACTGCACCCATTTGTCTGTGTGCTTTTTTAAGTCTAGTCTCAACATTGTCGTTCCAGGACAACTTTTTGTCAAAGACGAGACCAAGATAGCTCGCTTTAGGGCTCCACTCTATGGCTTTTTTATTTACTTTGACTCTTGTTTCTGGCAGTCTTAGTCTCGCCTTTGAGAAAAATATGGCCTGTGTCTTCCCCTCATTAAGTCGCATCTTCCATATATCCAGCCAATTCTGCAGAAGCAGGATATGGCGCTGCAAGCGTAAAACTACTCTCCAGGGCACTCCTGAGGTGGCAGTAATCGCGGTGTCATCAGCGAACAGGTATAGTTGTGTAAATTGATTGTGCGGGATATCCGCTGTGTATATGTTGTATAGGATTGCAGCGAGTGGTGACCCTTGCGGGACCCCAGCTCGTGCAACCCTGGTTTGTGATAGTGTATTGTCTGTTGACACCGCGAATTTTCTGTCCTCAAGGTACGATATAACAACTCTGATTAGAGCGTCTTGCATGCCTAATCTAATTAATTTTAAGACAAGTCCGTCGTGCCAGACCTTATCAAACGCCTTAGAGACGTCGAAAAAGACTGCCCCTGTTGACTGGTGGTGGTTAAACCCTCTGAGTATATTGGTCGCCAGTCTTGTCGTTTGGCGCACCGTGCAATTATATTCATATATTATTCTGCAAATAGCTTACATTATTCTGTACAACTTTTATATTTAACATTTTTATCTAATGCAAGAAACAAAAAAGTTAAGAGGGGGGGACATTATGGATAAAGAAGTTGTTCATGTAAAATTTCTCATGTTGTGCTCTTAGGGATGCTCTTTCGTAAGGCAATTATTCTTGTACCCATGGATTAGCTGCAACGCATTCCAGCACTCTTTCTTTTGCTTGTGGAGTCCGAGTAGTACGGCTTCTTCCAGTATCATTCATATTTGGCCTAAAAGTGCCATTTTCACTTAATCGTTGATGAAATTAATAAATTTGTTCTCACAAGGAATTTGACGGTTTAGAAAATATTCTTGATACAACCTGCAAGCCTCTGAAGCACAACAGTTAGCTTTGTCACACATAAAATACATATCAGCTAGCTCTGCAAATAAATAATCTACCATCTTTTAAAATTTACCCCTTACCAATACAACTTATCAAAAAAACTGTGCACTTGATCAATGATCACTATAAATAAAAGCAAAAACGTTATCGTATTAGAATTGAATCTTTAGGGGTCACCTCTGGACGGCCATAGCTTCCTTAGAAGACATTTAAGGATCTCCATTCAAATGAACTTTAGTTCATATTTTCAAATGTAGCATATCCCCTTGAAATATATTAACGAGGTTTGCGGACACCCTGTATAAGTTATTTACGCATATACTACCAAATTTAACAATAAAGAAGATGCCAATATAGAAACAAACTCGACTTTGCAAGCACTCTGTTTTAATAGTTATTTATATTACTAGTACGGTATGAGCTTCATTACAGTAACGAGTGGGGAGTACTGCTACGACGAGGTCGTAGACCGAGTCGTAGTAACCACACGAGTGCTGTAATGGGCCTTACAGTACACTGCGCGTCATATAAAACTGGTACACTTTGATTTTATCAATGTAAATCGGGTTTTATAATATTCGCTATCAATCATGCTTTGCATAAGAATGACACCTAATACACCTGTCACTATGACAAATAATAGGATATTATGTCAAAAATTTCCATTTTACGTTATAGCGATGCCAAGGCAGTTGAGTAATTTCGAAAAGTTGCAAATACTTTCCAAAATAGAGGCTGGTTGGTCTGTAAGAATACTGGTCGAAGAATATAATAGAAGCAAAACTACGATCCAGAATTTAAAAGAAAGATGGGATAATGAACAAACTGTTGAAAGAAGAAGAGGGACAGGAAGATCGTGTATAACTAACGAACAGCAAGATGCAAATTTAGTTGATTTTGTAAGAGACCATCCTTTTGATTGTGCAAGAAAAGCTAAAGTTGAAACAAATTTCCCCGCTTCTGTCACAACTGCGTTAAGAAGGATTCGAAAAACGGAATTAAAAAATTGTGCAGCGGCAAAAAAATATAAACTTTCCCAAGAAAAAAAAAAAAGGTAGAATTATCTTTGCTCTTAATTACCTGTTAAATGATGTAGTAAATTTTTGGGGGAGAGTTATATTCTCTGACGAGAAAGTGTTTCAATCGTATCATGATGGTCATATTCGAGTATAGAGACCGCCTCGGTCCAGATACGAAGAAAAGTATATTTCTCCAAGCGATAAATCAGGAAGATTTTCAGTGAACGTTTGGGCTTGGATGTACAGAGGGGGATTAGGAGTATGTTGGGACATTGACGGAAGATTGAATGCGAGGAAACATATAGATATTTGAGATAATGTAATGTTGCCTTCAGTCAGGGAGGTTTTTCCGAACAACAATTTTATCTTTCAACAAGATAATTGTTCAGTTCACACTGCTAACTGTGTGAGGAATTATTTTGATGAACACAATATTCAAGTTCTTCCTTGGCAATCAGAGAGTCCGGATCTTAATCCTATAGAAAATATTTGGGGAATTATGGTAAAAAAAAATCGAAAATTAAATATCGTTCCGCAAAATAGCTGTGGACTCTTATTGAGGATGTTTGGGAAAACCTGCCCGAAGATACAAATTTAGCATTAAATTTAATAAATTCTGTGCCAATAAGGTTACAAAAAGTGTTAGATAATAATGGAGCTATGACTAGTTATTAACTTAAAATAATGTATAATTTTACTTAGCAGATGATTTTTTTTTAAGTTAAACCGATTTAATTATCTTTTCTGTAGTGAAGTTTATTTATTTACTCAGAAGGTTAAAGGAATTTTCGAATAGCTGACAGTAATGTTTCTTAAAGTCATAACCAACAAAATTCATTGTTATACAAACGTCATAAACGACCAATTTACAAAGCTTAAAAAAGCTAATTTTTAGCCTACAACAGTTGTACCAGTTTTATATGATGCGCAGTGTACGTGTGATATACAACATTTTATATAAGACCCAGAATTTTGGTTTTTTTATTTATTCAAAATGATTTTCATATTATTAGCGATTCCAATGATAAGTCCCACCCGCAACAATTAAAATAAAACGTTAAAAATTGCCCACTTTATTTAAAGTTTTGTTTAATTTGTAGGATATTTTATATTTATATTAAACATGTATGAATAACTTACCTTAACGAGCAAAAACTTCTTGTCCTCTACTTCTATTAGAAATTTACCAATTTCTTCTTTAGTAAACGTTCTACTCTTTTTGGCTTTATATCCTTCAGACTCTCTTTTTAAAAGCGCTTGTAGTTTGGCAAACTTGCTTATATCCATGTTATTCTTCATGGAAATTGTGGCGCGTAACATGGAATAAAATGCCCACAGACTGGACGAGCTGTACTTCTGTGATAATGTCCCAAATATGCGAGAAATACCATTTCTTGCAAGAAGTTTTTAATGTTTTTTTTTTGTTACACCAGGTAATGAAACGGTCTTTATTGTATTTGCCCTTGGACTTTTTTGGCAACAGCGAGGATATAGCGGATTGGGCAATTTCTTCTATGTCCGACGGAAGATCAGTTTCACTCATTTTTAGTATTTTTTTTAAAATTCTGTTTCTTTGAAAATGACACCTTGCGTCGTGGAATGGCTTGTTGAAACATTTGACAATATACTTCGTCGGCATAGTAACCAAAATTACATGCTACTTTGATTTTTTCTGTTTCGGCAGTATTTTTTGTGTAAGGTCACTTTCATAATATGAAAATCATTTTGAATACATAAAAAAAACAAAATTCTGGGTCTTATATAATAGTATATTATTAACCAAGGTTTAGACAGCCATCATTATTGCCCGAGCGGCGAGTTTAAATCACGAGGAGCGAAGCGACGAGGGATTTAAGACGCGAGGGCTATAATAAGCTGTCTAAACCGTGGTTAATATATTATTTTTTCCACTACTACAAACTTTTATATGACATTTATCTTTATAGTATTAATAATTATAAAAAATTATAGGTAGGTATAAGTATATTTTTTAATCAAGTTACCTGCGCTTTGGAATTGGCAAAATATTTTGTTGTTTTGTCAGGTGGCTTTGTCAATGTCAATTTGTGTTCATTTGTGTCATCAGATTTCACGAGTTTTGCGTTTTTTTTAAAAATGAGCGAAGAAAATGTTAGTGATAATATTATGTGTACACCTCCCGAATTAAGGATGGAAGCAGAAAAAATGTTGATTGTATCGATATTTTACAATATCAAGTAATCTAATATGTATTGATAATTATCTGGTTGCCTAACCACAATGAATTGATGTTGTAGAATTAAAAAATCAAGTTACCTGCGTTCAAACAAAATTCGGTTAAGGTCAAAGATCGGTCAATAATGGATTTCAATGGCTTATTATTGACCATGGTCAATAATGACTTATAAGGTAGAGAAAAACGATTTCTAGCGTTAATAAAATCGGTCAATAATGGCGATGTTATAGGTTAGTAGTGGAAAAAATATTGTATATCACACGTACGGTAAGGCTCATTACAGCACTCGTGTGGTTACTACGACTCGGTCTACGACCACGTCGTAGCAATATTCCCCACTCGTTACTGTAATGAAGCTCATACCGTATTAGTAATATAAATAACTATTATCATATTCTAATATGGTTCAATTTGAGTGTGTTAATGGATATATCCACAAATATTTTGTTCTAGGAGAAGTTGACAGATAAACTTTATTATTTTTCTGTTTCGGCGGTGGCCTGTTTTACATGGAATGAAACAGTTAAAGCATGGGTGTATGCTTGCAATGTAAGTATGTCAATAACTTTATTATTTTCGTAAAAAATTAAGTCAGATCATATCGTTGCTCCAGAACCAGGCTATTATGTCCACTTTTTTTTCAATTAAGGTTTTAATTCCAAAGTAGTCTATGTTCGAAGCCCTTTATGCCAATACACTCCAAGTGCGTCTTTCCCATATAGTTTTCGAGATACGCCGTGTTATAGTGTAATAAACATGAGTGATACAGAAGAAGAACTGTCTGAGCCTCTTCAAGACTCTGGGTCAGAATATCAGCCATCAATAAGTAGAAGGGAGACTTCGTAAGATATTTATTTTGTTTTTAGGTTAGGTTAAGTTTTCTATTTTAATCATTGTAGTCGTTGCGATAGTAGTAGTTGATAGAAGGCGTAGCGCGTCGATGCAGGAGTAACACGCGTTCTCGCTCTGGTCTTGTTATTTTAAGATTATCATAGGTTTTTATACTTAAATATTAACTATTTTAACCAAGAAGTGTAAAGTGAGTGTTGCAGTTTCCTGCCGTCTGAGGGTTTTCGGAGGTTCCTTTTATTTTAAAACAGAATAAAACTTAAGTAAAACAGAATAAAACTTAACCTACAACTGGCCGCTTCGATATTTGAACATTCCATTTAGATCGCCCAGGAAAAGAAAGTTGCTAGCATGGCAGGTGGGAAAACAACTAGAAGTGGCAGTGTTAGTGAATCAACAGATGAAGTAACTGAGAGGCTCATTAACAAGGTATGTGCCAATTTATTACTACAAATTGAGAACAAGTTCAACAATCGATTCGATAGAATAGATTCGAAGCTATGTGAGCTTAACAACAATTCAGTTTCATTAAAGAAAGATGTAGCTTCAAATTCTAAGGCCATTCTGAGCATCGAGAGCAGGACGGATAATATTGAGCAACACGCGAAACGAAATTCCATACGTATTCACGGCTTGACCGAAGAAAATAACGAAAATGTTATTGATCGTGTGGTAACCTTTGTTACACAACAATTGAAGGTTTCCTGTACCGTACGTGACATCGACTCTGTTTTTCGAATTGGTTTGGCAAATAATGATAAACCCAGGGTGGTGCTGCTGACTTTTGTCCAGTACCTGAAGAAACAGGAAGTTTTCCAATCAAAATCCTTATTAAGGGGAACAGAAATATCAATTTTCGAAGACCTAACAAAGAAACGTTTTGACATTCTAAAGGCAGCCAAAATGAAACATGGAAACAATAAGGTCTGGTCAGCGGGAGGCAGAATTTATATGTGGCAGGACAACAAGAAGAAAATAATTGATCACGCTGCGGATATGTAATATGTTGGTGCAACTAGGCTATAAAGTATAAATGCAATTATTATTTTTCAATTTTAATCATTCACCATTTTATCGTGAATTTTAGTTGCAGCACCATACCTACACCTATATCGTCAAGATAAGCATACATTGAAACATGATTTTTTTTTCTACTTAATTTTAAAGTACCTCTGTGAATACTCACAATATAAATTATATATATTTTTTTTTAATATTTGGGTATTTGATTATTGTATGTTTAGCTGCATACGATTTAATTTAATTTATGTTGGAATAATTGATTTTAAGTATATTATTTGATTGTTACGACAAAAGCCTTATGATTTCTTCAGTTTTTTTTTTTTATTCAATTTTAGGACCAGAGATATCATGTTATGCGTAGAAAATGTGTGATGAATTAATTAATTTTTCGCATTTTAATATTCGATCTCTTTTTACTGGGTTTGACCTTTTTTCAGATTTCGTGAGTGGGGGCTCACTCGATATTTTGGGTCTGTCTGAGACTTGGTTGAACAAGCAATTTCCAAGTAACAATTTGTTTATCGACGGTTTTAATTTTGTGAGGAAAGACAGGAATGGCAGAGGCGGAGGCGTGGGATTTTATGTAAAAGATAATATTAAATTTTCGGTTTTAGATATAGGTGATGATGAGAATATGTTAGAACAACTATGGATTAGTGTCAAGATAGGTGGTAGAAAGCTATGTTTTGGTTCATTATATAGGTCTCCTTCTGCGAATCTGCTTCAGTGCTTAGAAATTTTGGAGTTAAATGTAATTAATCTATTACCGGAATATGATATTGTAATTTTTGGGGGAGATTTTAATGTGGACTTTTTACGTTCTGAAAATAATAGCCCTGCTGTGGCTACTTTTACCAATCTTTTAAATACATACGGGTTAACTCAATGTATCACCGACGCTACACGGATAACTGACACATCTAAAAGTTTAATAGATTTAATAGTTGTTTCATCGCCTGAGATAGTCAGTGAGCCTATGGTACTTAAAATGGACGGCATTTCTGATCACTGTTTGGTAAGTTGTAGGTTAATTAATTTCTATAAAAAGAAATCTAAACCTTTTTACAAAACTTATAGGGATTTTTCTAAGTTAAATTACGATGATTTTATCTCCGATTTAATTAACATCAACTGGAATTCTTTATACACTTCAGATGATATTAACGACATTATCAACTCTTTTAATAAAAAACTTATTGATCTTTATGATGTGCATGCTCCCTTTAAAACTGCTAAGATAACTAAACCTCCTGCTCCCTGGCTTACTGAAAATTTGAAACTTATGATGAGGTTGCGTGATCGTGCTTTATCTAAATATAAAAAAGCTAGAACAGATGCAGCCTGGAATTATTATAAATAATTAAGAAACTTAACAAATTCGGCGGTCAAGGCTGAAAAAAAGGCGTATCTGCAATATTCCTTTCGGATTGATCCTGGGAATTTTTGGAAAACGTTAAAATATTTAAACATTTGCGCAGGGTCTAAAGAAAACTCCGTACAAGGTCTGGACGAGAGTATTACTGCGGAGGGGTTTAACGACTTCTTTAAAAATAACATTCCACTTTCTGCCGATAACTCCTCAAATTTTATTAATTTAAATTATGCAGACAAAATAATTTTAAAACCGAATGTACCACAGTTTAGATTCCAGGAAGTAGGGGAGGACGCGGTTGAGAAAATTTTGCATAAAATAAAAAGTGGCGCAACGGGTGTGGACGGGATTAATATTAAAATGTTGCTATTTACAGTGCCGCTTCTGTTGCCTCACTTGACTTTTATAATTAATAAATGTTTAAGTTCCGCTCAATATCCCGAGGTATGGAAAGCGGCCAACATAATTCCTGTACCAAAGATTACAAACCCAACTGAGTATTCTCACTTTAGACCCATAAGCATTCTACCTACTGTGTCTAAAATACTAGAAAAGATCGTTGCAGACCAATTAAATAATTTTTTAAAGGTACATGACATCCTACCGTCTACTCAATCGGGCTTTCGTCAGAATCACAGTACTGCAACGGCTTTACTTTCCATTACGGATGATCTGTGTAGGGCATATGATAGGAATGAGAGCTCTATTTTGGTGCTTCTCGATTTTAGTAAGGCATTCGACACATTGGACCATAATACTTTATATATGAATATATGGCATTGGGGATGAAGCCATAGCATTTTTTAAACAGTACTTTTCTAATCGTCAGCAAAAAACTTTTTATAAGGGATTTTTCTCTAGACCTTTTGAAATCGTCAGGGGAGTGGCACAGGGCAGCATCTTGGGACCACTTATTTTTTCTATCTACACAGCTGATTTTTCTCGATATTTGAATCACTGTAAATGCCATCAATATGCAGACGACACTCAGCTTCTGTTCTCCTTTGATCCGAGCTTGATCGAAATTGCGACAGAGAGAGTCAATAGCGATCTGAAAATAGTATCGGAGGTGTCGCATGCTCATGGTCTTATCTTAAATGCGAGTAAAACTCAATTAGTTGTTTTTGGTGGGAAAAATAATTTTAATAATCTGAATGTCAAACTTAATAACATTTTATTGAAACCTACAACTGTTTGTAAGAATCTGAGTGTCTTTCTGGACAATGAGTTGAGATTTAGCAGACATGTATCGTCAATTATCCAAAAATCAATTTTTAAATTAAAGTTATTATATGTGCACAAAGACATTCTTGATTGATAAATTAAAATTGGCCGATTCATTAGTCCTTTCACATTTGTCTTACTGTAATATAGTGTTTTGGCCATGTTTGACTCTAAGAGATAAACATAGTCTGCAAAAGTTGCAAAATTCATGTTTAAGATTTTCATTAAATTTACGTAAATTTGATCATGTGTCGGAATGTCTTAAGGTTTCAAAATGGTTTAATATACGGGAAAGATACGAAATTCAATTATGTAAAAGTGTATATAAAATACTTCATATGCGCGAACCCGTTTATTTGTTTGAAAGGCTGACAACGGGCGCTGATATCCATAGGCGTCAGACTCGCCATAATCATCTGTTTAGCATCCCCAAGCACCGCACTGCCTTCTTCCAACGTTCGTTTTCGTACAATGCGACGAAATTGTATAATTCCTTACCAATCGATATCAAGGGAGCCCCCACCCTTAATTCCTTTACCAAATTGCTTAAACTCTTCATTAAAGACAAAAGAGATCTTTGACTGCTTGTTAAACATATATTATTATGAATTGTAAATTTATTAATTATTCTTATATAAATATTCTTTATTGTTATTATTGTACTTTCCGATTATCACTTCGTCGGGTGGTTGTATGAGCAACGTAGCTGAATACCGCCACCCCATTAATAATGTACTGAAATTTTTTATTACGTAATATAAAGGCATCTTTATTTATTTATTTATTTATATCGATGGAAATTTAGCCGATTTGGAATATAGAGATATTGAAATAAACTTAGATAATGAACATGTTGATCACAATCAACGCAGCGTACATGCCCCCCGTGGACGGATGTGATTTAAGTAGTCCAGTTAATTCAAATGGTTCTAATAGTCCGGCAATTTTAGATAGTCAGGTTAGTTCAGGTATTTTTAATACTTTTAAGATGAAATTAAAAATATAACGTATATTAATTTTTCTCAGTAATCGAGTGTCTGATGAGAAAAGAACAAGAAAACGGAAACGGAATTCAAGAAAATGCAAAAAAAAACAGATAGAGACGGCGGCAATCAGGTCAGGAATATAAAAGCTACAAGGGTGGTATTGTTTCCAAAAAAAGACGTAAAAGGAACTGTGTAAATTGTCGTTTCAAATGCCTTGAATATTTTAGTGAGGACGACGTAGCGTTAACTCGCAAAGAATTTTGGAATAATGCTGACAGCGATAAAGAATTATTTTATGATAAAACTACTGAAAGATTTTTAGTAGAATAGAGAAGAAATCGAAATAAAGACCGCAAAAAAGCAAAAACTTATTTATAGTAGAGCAAATTAAAGTAGTACTTGCTATATTTCACAATATATTTTTTTAAGTTTAAGTTAAAGTTTCTACCTATTTGACCTATATAGATTGCATCACAGTCATCACATTGTATTTGGTAGACCCCGCTATGTGTTAATTTGTCTTTACTTTCAATTTTTGAATTAGCTATGTATTTACCCAGGTTATTTTTATTGACTTGTATGGGGATAAATTTATGGTTTTTGAGCTTTTTGGAGATTTTTTGGCTTGTGTGACCTGTATATCTGATTGAACTGTATTTCGCGTTTGATGGAAGGGGACGTCCTCGGTAGGTCGCACAAGCCAAAAAATCTCCAAAAAACTCAAAAACCATAAATTTATCCCTATACAAGTCAATAAAAATAACGTAGGTAAATACATAGCTAATTCAAAAATTGAAAGTAAAGACAAATTAACACATAACACACGGGGTCTACCAAATACAATGTGATGACTGTGATGCAATCTATACCGGGTGTTGCATCGTCGAGCGGGACATAGGAAATCCCATGTAAATGTAATTTTAAATGGGGTCAATTATTGGCTTCCCTAATTATTTTAGAGAAAAATTCTATTTAGGTTTATTAAAAAGCACTAAAACCCACATTCAAAAGAATAATTTTAGATATTTTTGATGAGCCCGTTTACGGGTTATCGCCGATTTCTTTTTAACTATTTCTCCTTTTTATGGCCCCGTATTTGCGGGCACCAGTCAAGGTAAAAGATGACTGTCAAATAAAGTTGTCATTTTGAAATGTGTGCTTTATTGTTATAAAAACTCGTACATCGAAAATATTAGCCATGAATTACACTTCTGAAGAAAAAATATTGATGATTAAATGGTATTATCAAGGAAATAGTTATCAAAATGTGTCAGACATGTTTGCTGCTCTGTATCCGAATAGACCGATACCTGCAAAATCTACAGTCGAAAGGACTATCAAGAAATTTGAGACAAAAGGCACTGTAATAAATAACTGCAGATGTGAAGAAAGGCAGGAACAAAAAAGAGATGCAAGAAATGATAGGGACTTGCAAGTTTTATTGTGCGTGGAAGAAAATGATGGGAAGATCAGCACAAGGAAACTTGAGGATGACATAGGATTAGATCACACCACAGCGTTACGAGCTTTGAAACGACATAAATATTATTCATACAAATATGAAAAGCACCAAGAGCTAAGAGATAGGGACGAAATACGACGACAGGAGTTTTGTTTTGGTATGATGGAAAGAGCAAACATGGATAGGGAATTTTTAAAAAACATTTGTTTCACTGACGAATGCACATTTACCTTAAACAATGAACCCAATGTTCAAAATTATCGATATTGGAGCAAAGAAAACCAACACAGGTTTGTGGAAACAAGGACGCAATATCCACAAAAAGTTAATGTATGGGCTGGGATTTTCGGAGAAAAGATTATCGGGCCATTATTTCTTACACGAAATTTAAATGCAGAATATTTTTTGGAACTACTTGAAGATCATATTTTACCTACTTTACATGATGCCGCCAGGGAAAATCAGGAAGTTTGGTACCAAATGGATGGCTGCCCGGCACATAGTACCCTGGCTGTCCGGGAATATTTAAACCGTGCTTTTAATGGAAATGTTATTGGCTTAAATCATACAGTAAATTGGCCCGCCAGGTCTCCTGATTTATCGCCAAATGATTTCTTTCTCTGGGGCCATTTAAAAAACAGGATATACAAAGATAAAAAATACCCAAATCTAGATGAGTTAAAAAATGCTATTTCTGCCGAATGCAATAGAATTTCAGTTTACCAACTAGCGAATGTAAGAAGAAAATTTTATGATCGCCTCGGTTATTGTCTAGCAGTCAATGGAGTAATATTTGAACATCTTCTTAAATCCTAAAGTTCTAACAATTTAATAGTACCTACCTATTAATTAGTAAAATATTGAAACATATAAAATGTCATTATTAACCTTGTAATTGGATACTTTATTTTAGTTTTATTCAGATTAATTTGTACTCATAAATACACCTTTAATATTTTCGATGTACTATTGTGCCGATAAAAAACTGGGACAAGAGATTTACAAAAACTAGGTAAGAAATACATATCTCCTAGACTATAAAAGGTGTCTAGAGCTGAAAAGGTAAAAACATCCAAAATTTAAAAAGTCACCTCGGTTACATAATGGAACGTTTTGTATTTTGCGATACGGGGTGGTTAAATTTTCGAGACATTCTATAATATGCATAAAGTAAATTTATTAGATTTTTTTTTCAAGTCAAATATTTAATAAATTATTATATTTACCATTACCACAAAATAATAAATAAAGCTAATACAGGTAATAAAATACATTTATTAAAAAGAAAAAAATTGCAAACACAAAGTTTGTCAAAACAACACAAAATTAATATTTGGTCATAGAACCATTTCTGTTTATTACTTCTTGAAGCCTTTGTGGCATACTTAAAACTAGGGGTCTGCATAATTCGCCAGTTATTTCATCCCAAGCTTGATTTATCCTGTGGCGTAATTCATCCCTGTTCCTAGGTCGAAAATCATGTTTATACATAGATTTGACCATGGCACCCCAAATGTTTTCTATCGGATTCAAATCGGGACTCTTCGAAGCCCAGGGAAGAACTGCTATGTTATTTTCTTGGAGAAAATTTTGTACAATGCGTGCTGTGTGTATTGGAGAATTATCATGCTGAAATGTGTAATTTTGACCGTATATAGCGTTTACCGATGGTATCATCACTTCGTTTAGTATATTAACGTATACTGCTGCAGTTAGTCTTCCTTCGACGATTTGGCAAAGTCCTGGTCCTCTAGCGCTAATCCAGCCCCAAACATTTATGGAGAAACGCCCACTTTGGTTGGTTTTGTGGGTGTATCTCTCATCATAGCGCATGCCGGAAGGCCTATACACCCGAATTCTCCCATTATTGCATTACTGAAAAGTTTTCTCGTCAGAAAATATAACTGTTTCCCATAAGTTTATTTGATTAATATATTCATGTGCAAATTCTAACCTGCCCTGTTTATTTATTTCCGTTAAAAAATTTTATTGGCAGCACAACGGCTTCGTATATCGGAATTTCGAACCCTGTCTCTAGCGGTATTTACAGAACCTGGAAAATTCGTCTCTTCTTTTGCCTTGATTGCAGTTTCGAAGGGATGATCCCTTAGGTAGTTAACCAGTCTTCTATCATGATCATCAGTAGAAATTTTAGGGGGACCAGAACCTGCATTCCTAATAATAGCCCCATGTCTTGCTATTTTTTGTTTTGCCAATAGCACGGTATTCTTGCTAACTCCCAGTTCGTCTGCAATATCCCTAATATTAACACTATCTCGCAACCGACTATAAATAATTGCCTTTTGCTGGGGGGTTAATTGTGGCATATTTACAAATAATATATGATTGTATGTTTGACGAGTCAATCATAAAGTGACAATCTTTATTGAAATGCAAATTTTCATGACATTTTACTGGTACCAGGATTGATGTAAAATTATTCCTAATAGTCTAGGAGAAAATAGAAAAATTTCCTGTCCCAGTTTTTTATCGGCACGATGGTACGAGTTTTTATAACAATAAAGCACACATTTCAAAATGACAACTTTATTTGACAGTCATCTTTTACCTTGACTGGTTCCCGCAAATACGGGGCCATAAAAAGGAGAAATTGTTAAAAAGAAATCGGCGATAACCCGTAAACGGGCTCATCAAAAATATCTAAAGTTATTCTTTTGAATGTGGGTTTTAGTGCTCTTTAATAAACCTAAATAGAATTTTTCTCTAAAATAATTAGGGAAGCCAATAATTGACCCCATTTAAAATTACATGGGATTTCCTATGTCCCGCTCGACGATGCAACACCCGGTATAGGTCAAACAGGTAGAAACTTTAAAACTAGACCCAAAGAACATAAAACATCCATTTTAAAAAAACAAAATAAAACAGGAATAGCGGACCACTGTATAGTAAATAACCACTCAATATCCGACAAAATAATACCGATATATATTCAACACAAGGGTAGAAAACTCAACCTATTAGAGACATTAACAATCAAAAAAGCTTTAAAAAATCGATGTAATGTTGTTAACAATCAAATTGAAATACCTTCAGGTGCTAATCTAAAAAACCCCAAATTATTATACACAGTATCATTTTCCTAATTTTATTACTTAGATGTAAATACCTCTATAACCACACCTGTAATTTAGTTGTACCTTTGGCCAATACCTGTAAATTAAGGACCAAAATAAACTTTCTCATCTGTCACTTTTTATTTTAAAGACATGTAGAATTTTTAACTGTCTCACAATGTCTTTGATAATGACCCGCAAGGGTTAAAACACGTGTCAGGAAACTGAAATATATTGTGAAATATAACAAGTACTACTTTAATTTGCTCTACTATGGAATTTCCATTTCACCAAGCATGTAGCCCATCACATATCAATTATATAAAAACTTATTCGTTTAAATATAATTTCGTAAAGAACGACCAGAAAATACGCGTCTGTAAGGCCCTTTATTTAGGCGTTTTTGTTATAAACCAGGTCAGAGTATTATATTTTTATACTCATAAACGTGCAGGCATAAGGCTTTCATAAGCCGAAAAAAGATCTGTGATACCCGTATGCACCGTAAGCTTATTTCGCGGATTAGTTACAAAAACCTGGATTAGATTATTGTTTACTATGCACCGCAAGAAAAATCAGGTTTAAGCTTCAGATTATCTAATCGGTCAACGAAACGTGGATTAGTGAACTCGCGTCAAACCTCAAAGTCAAAGTTATTGTTGTTGACACGGATTTTGTGAAGTGACGTAGTTTCTTTTGCAATTTTTTTCATTATTTGGGGATAAAATGGAGTTAGAGGACGAAATATTCATTGATGATGACCTAGATATCCTCGATATCATTAACTTTGGTTTTCCTCGAATAGTCTATGAAAGAAGTTATTATTTCGACACTATGGACAATTATTCATTTTTTCGAAGATTCCGACTGACAAAACCTACAGTTCTCAGCTTCCTGGAAAACGTAGAAGATGAAATTGAATTCCAAAATGACTTGTAAGTTCATAAATAGAACGGAATGTCTATTCTACCGACAATGTGAATAGAATAGACTTCCCTTAGGGCTTCTAGGTAGATATCTATCTACCATCTTATTTATTTTAGAAATAATAGTTTAACCCCGATGAACCAGTTCCTAGCCACTTTGCGTCTGTACTCTTGTGCGGGGCATCAGACTACAATCGGAGATTTTATTGGCTGTCATCAGACCACAGGTTCCAGAATTTTAAATCGGGTTACAACGGCCATTGCAAGAACAAGGCCCAATTACATTATGATGCCACATATATATAGGCCCCTGAAGGCCAGTTGGTGGACATCTTTGAGTAGGTTTTGCTGGAGTTATGTCTAGTTTTAGCTTATTATCTATAGGCTTTTGTAGGACAGTTAGTTGAGTTGGTGAATAACTTTGAGTCAGTTTTGCTGGCATAAGCAACTCTTCACAATCAGGGGCATCAAACAACTCCTAAAACAAAAACATTTAAAAATCTGAGAGTATCCAAACCATTGATTTTTGCAAGATTATTGTTACCATCTGGATAATAACTGTAATATTCCAGAGTTACAAAAATATTTCTCAGCAATGTTTATTTACAACTTACTGTCGTATCTTGTCTTACAACTTACAATTTTTACTCTCGACTTCATTTGGAAATTGAAACTTCTCATAGTCATCTTCCTTTCTCTTTTTTGCTGGAGGTCCCACTACTTCATCATAGTCAAATTGAGAAGACATACCAAATACTGTTTTCTGATTTATAATTTGAAGTAAAATTTTATCAGTTTCTTCTAGCTTCACCTCTTCGGGTGGTGGTCCTCTACCTGTTAAGTAGACCTAAAAATAATATACCTTTGTAATTTTCTAGAAAGATACCTATCCCTACTATCTAGAAATAGCTCCTAATGTATCAGGCTGTAAATGCCTTGATACAAATAAAAGTCCCTTTGGCAAACACAAGTTGTTTACCTAGGTACCTACCTGTTGTTTATTTTCAGCAGGTCTCTTCCTCAATTCCTTTTTTTTATTTTCGTAGAGCCTTTTTAACTGCTCAACTGTTCTATAGCAGAGTATAGGTGCAGTGCTGTTAAATTCTTCCCTAACTCGCTTCCAAGTTTGAGACTTTTCATCATTAGAAACTTTGTTTGTTTTTTTGTCTTCAATAATATAAGCATATTTTGAGAGAATCCTCATGAGACTCTGCTTTTCTCCCGGGGAAAAATTGGGGATTCTTTTTATGTTTTCAGTCATTGAAAATCAAAAATTCAAAACAACAAAAGTCAAAACAGACAATTATAAATTATTACCAAAAATACGGTTATATTTTAATCTTTAAAATACAGTGATGCCGAATTGTCCCCACGGATTACCTAATCCGATGTCGGTGCTTATAAAATAATTCAGTTAAAAGTAATCCAGATTTACTAATCTAAATTAAACTTGAAAACGGTGCATTCGGGCGTGATGAGAGATTGGTTCAGAGTACGATTTAAAAAAGCAAGAAAACGCATTAAGTGGTGATCTAGAGGGAAAATATAGGATGCATATAGAATCCAAGCTATCAGCCCGAGAAGAAAGTTAAAAGATATGAATACATGTAAAAAAGATGAATGTACAGTCCTAATTCGCTTTGATATGCAGAGCATTTTAACCTGCTCTTAGGCGCAAATTTTTAAAGTGTATTACAAAAAGAAACTTGCTGTGTGAAATCTAACAGGATGTGATGTATTGCAAAAGAAAGGATATTGTGCATGATGACACGAACTACTTGGTGGAAGTAAAGGTTTAGACATTGCATGTGCATTGTCTCTTTTACTTAGAAAACTTTTAGAAGAAAGGACTAACGTTAGAACAATAGTTTTGTGGTCAGATTCATATAATATGTCACAAAATTTAGATTCGCACATGTCTGCAGCGTTGTTACATTTCGTTAAGGAACATTCCACTGTAAAATCCATGTGAATGGCATGCACAGTGTTTTGAACCGACATCTGAATAAACTGGAATTGCATAGTCAACTCGCCATTTCCAAAGCTATTAAGAATGCAAGAACCAAGAAGCCAAACAAGCTTATTCAGATGCAAAAACAAATCTTTTTTGGATTTTAAAAATTTAGCAAGGTGTATAACTCTCTCTAAAATACCATATACACATGTTGTCCAGGTTTCTTATGAAAATAACTTGATCATCATAAAGTATAAACTAAAGTTCGGTAAAGTCGATTTGCACCCAGTGGCGTTCTTATCTTAAAAGGTAGTGACAGACAAAATTCTTCCAAGGCATTTCTAGATTCTTCTAAAAAAGCTTAAAGCATACCATTTCGGTTCCTCCAGTATTGAAATGCTGAGGTGATATCTCTCTGATAGGAGTCAGGTGGTGAGGGCTGCCGGGGTGTTCTCCGCGGAAAGTAAAGTACTAACTGGTGTGCCACAGGGATCTGTTTTAGGGCCGATCCTATTTTTAATCTATATTAATGATCTGCCACTAAGTGGCGATAATAATGTAAAATATACGCTTTTCGCGGATGATGCTACGATATCGGCTACTGGGTGGAGAAATAGTTCAATGCGAACATGCTGCTTCTAAATAAAGATAAAACCCAAAAAGTTGTCTTCTCCATGAGAAACACTGAAGATATTATTGAAAATATCACATCTGCCAAATTTTTGGGAGTACACCTGGATCCCAGATTACTGTGGGACGCGCATATCGACTGTCTTGCAAAAACTTTGGGAAGTAGCGTGTTCGCGCTCCGCGGCCTCGCTGGTTGCGTTTCTGAGAAGGTCCTGAGGATGTCGTATTTTGGCATCTTCCACTCAAAGATGACACACGTTATTTTCATATGGGGTCATGCCGCCCAGAGCCAAAGAGTCTTTGCGCTGCAGCGTAGGGCAGTGCGGATCGTTACTGAACTGGGCTACAGGGACTGCTGCAGGTCAGCATTCAGGCGTTTGAGCATATTGACTTTGCCATGTGCTTACATTCTGGAGACTCTTGTGTTTATTAAGCGAAATGGAGACCAATTTAGAACTCACCGTGACATGCATGACTACGATACGAGACATCGAGATAGCTTTGTCACACCATATTGTCGATTGAAGAGGTGTCATAATGGCCCTGGGTACCTGGCTGTTAAAATGTTTAATAAAATCCCACCTTTACTACGGGAACTACCAGACACACATTTTAAAAATAAAATTAAGAATATTCTCTTAAATACATCTTTTTATTCATTTGAAGAATCTTTTAATTATACATTTAGGGATTGATGATGGTTTTAAACTGTTTTAAATTGTATTATGTCTTGACTAGATGTAGGTAGTTGTAATTATTATAATTTTTATTTTATACTGATGTATATTTATTGTATACTCTTATGACTTGTGTAAATACTATATTGTATCGTGACATGAATAAAGTATATATCTATCTATCTATCTATCTACAAGATATTATAGATCCCATGGTTCAGCCTCCCCCTGAACCTCTTCTGCAAGACAAAATTGCACATATCAGGTTCTTAGCGAATCATTTCTCAGCAGTGGACGTACAATTCTGGACATGTATTATTAAAGGCTTTTAAACTTTCTTAGTTTGATGAGCTAGTCAAGTTTAGTTAGTATGTTTCAATTTATTACACAAAATAATTAAAAAGTTCAACTTTTTTTTCAATAATATTATGAGTTGAAGTTATTTTTTTTATCATGAATATTATGCCACCAAACTTGCATTATTTTAATTTTTTTTTTAATATAGATGAAGGTGCATTGGGTTATTCCCAAGAGGTTACATTAATTTATACTGCGTGGCCAATAGGGTTGCTCACTAGTTGACTGATTTTCTGCTACCTTCGATTGGAATAATTGTTTACTTAAACACTTGTGTTTTTATTGCTTAATGCAGGTATGGTAGCATGTTACAAGGATTCAAGACAATATACTAGTCGATACAACGTTAACATTACTAATAATTGCTTGTTTACATTAGTTCCCTAACTATCACCACTTAAAACTGCATCACAGAACCGCCCCGGTATCGTAGGGAGTTCAACCTCGTACATCAGATGACGCGGAATCGCTAACTGCTTAGCTTTACTTAAAAATTAACTGTCCAAAAAGGCCTTAATATCGTGCCGCTTGCGTAAGAGCACCGTGCGTCACGGAGCCATCATGGAAGACTACTTCAATTGCCCAAAAAGACGTTAAAATCGTGTAGCGCACGTAACAGCACTTGTTTCACCGAGCCATCTTGGAATACTACTCTCTCTTGACCGTTGCGCCGTGCCGTCTCGTCTCTCTATCGACCGGCGCGCGATTCAATCTGACCACATATTTTGCCCAATAGGAAGCTCGCGTGCCAATGACGTTCTACACGTCCCGTCGCGAAGCGAGTTTGACTAGCTACGTGACTGAATGTCAATCACTGCGTTAAGTTACAACCAAGGATAGGAGATATTAAAATCGCAGGCACACAGCATTTACTAACCTATTCTCTTTGACGTGATTATACACATTTCACCAATAATATAGAGTGTGTCCCCGGATCGACGCAACGATAGGTGAGAAAGGCTGAAATTTTTTGAGTTGAAACTTTAACTTCTGGGGTTCAGCCCTGCTTGGATAGAAACTAATTTGTGGCATAATTTTAATTTCGAAAAATCAAGTGTGCTTTGGAAATTTTCAAAAAACTTTTTTTCCCACCAGTAAAGTGCTTGATTTCTAGGAGATACGAAAAAATTTCATTAAGAAAAGATGTTCGGAAATAATAAACAAGTAAGAATACAAAATTTTAAAGTCCTATGCCTACTTTGATGCTTTGCATTATTTTTATTGCACGCACCTCCCTTCCCTATTGAAGATATTAAAAAATTTCGTTAAGAAAAGTTGTTCAAAATAATAAATTAAACACGATCGGTTAATAAGATACATCAAAAAAATTAATTTAGGTCAATAGTAACATTAACAACGGTTTATACAATACATGAAAAAATTAATTTATTTCAATACTAACATCAACTGAAAGACTTATTTATTCAATAAGTTCGCCGCCTTTATTCGCACATTCCTCAATGTTTTCCCGAAATGCAGTGAACGCTGCTCTTATCTCCTCCAGGGGAATAGAGTTTATTGCATCTATAATTCGAATTTATAAAACTTCTACGTCATTTAGAAGCCTATTCAAATATACAATTTGTTTTATTCGACCCCAAAAATAAAAATCCATTATTCTTAGATCCGGAGATCTGGGCGGCCACAAAATGGGACCAGCATTGGCTATCCATCTTTCTTGAAAATGCTCATTGAGCCATTCACATACCCGAAATGTCGAGTGGGCGGGGCAGCCGTCGTGTTGAAAATATGAAAAATATCTTGGTTCGTATGGTAGTTCGTCAATAAACTGAATTAGGATACTTAAATAAGTATGTTGATTAAGTCTTCCCTCAATAAAATATGGCCCAATTAAACCACAATGATAGGAAATGGCACACTAAACATTAACCTTTTTAAAATACTGCCGCCTAGAATTTATTACATAATTTGGATTATCTTTAGACCAATATCGGCAATTCTGTGATGAAGGTAGACCGTTAGTGGTAAAAGTCGATTCGTCTGAGAAAATAATATTTTTATGGAAATTTCGATCTTCTAGAATCTTCTCACCTAAAGTTAGGCAAAACTTCAACCTTCGGGATTCATCCCTTTCTTCTAACGTGTGACGAAATCTAACTTTATATGGTTTTACCTTATTTGCTTCATAAATGCGTTGCAAATGTGATTTGCTAACACGAGTCTCCTTGTACCGCTTTCTTAGTGACAGCTTTGGATTTTCGCGTAATCCATTGCTAATACAGTACCTACATCATCTTCGTCAAAGTTCTTCTTCTTTTTTAGTATATTATGTACAGTACCGGTAGTAACAAATTTTTTAACCCGTCTGGATACTGTAGATTTGACTAAAACTGTGTTCGGAAATTTCATATTAACCCAGATATGCCTACTGTCCTTCTATAAGGACACTGCGCAAACAGAGATTTAGAACCCATTTAAAGTATGTTTGGCTATTTTTTCATAGATGGCAGTATGCGTACCAGCAAGTGTTGATATTTTCTTTAAATATTATTGATATAACTGACCGGCAACAAGTATTTGCACGTGGTGATAAAATATTTTATTATCGATGGACCCGCCAATTGACCTTAAATTAGTTGGGTAAGTATTTATATTAAAAGATAATAAGTTGTTGGGTAATTTTGTAAAAAAATATTTTTTACAAACCTTCTTTTTTGTTAAATTGTGCATGTGATATATAGAATTTTATAAGTTACTTGCTAACCTCACATAATATTTAAGTGTTCTTTTTAAAGGACAGTAGGCATATAAACAACTTTTTTTTTCAGAGGTCTGACTTTGCACGAACTTCTTCAGTCTTTGGAAGAAGATGATAATGATGAGGATCATACGGAAGTTTCCTTGACAATTATTCCTCCGCTTAATTATGCTGAACCAGTTACAGATGAGGACTCGGGGGATGAAGATATAGTAAATATCAATAATCTTCCAGGATCACAGCTGCTAGCCGAGGCTGAGCTATTCGAATCAACCACAAATGTTGAAAATCGACGCCAAAAACACACAGAAATGGATTGTAATGACTCAGATAGTGAAGCCGAACTGCCATTGTCGGCGATAAGAGCTAGAATAAAGGAAACAGAATTGTAATTTGCCAGCAGAATTATTTTCTTTTTTTTGGAATGATGATATACTTGATATGTTTGTTACTTATTCAAACTTATATGCTTTGAGTAAAAACAAAGCCGGTAACATTACAAAACAAGAAATTAAAAATTTTTTTGCCATATTTTTGCCTAGTGGCTATATACCTGTGCCCCGTCGTCGAATGCTATGGGAGAATTCCCCTGACAGTCATAATGAACTTGTGTCTAATGCATTATCTAGATATCGCTTTGAGTATATTTTTAGCAATTTACATTGTTGTGATAATGCCAACTTAGATCCTTCTGATAAATTTACGAAAGTGAGACCCTTATTTCGTAAAATAAACAAAGCATTCGGTGCATTTGCTCCTGTACGTGAGAACCACAGTGTTGATGAAGCCATGGTGCCATATTATGGGCACCATGGCTGTAAGCAGTTTATAAGAGGAAAACCGATTAGATATGGGTTTAAGTTATGGACTGGTACAACTAGCAATAGGTACGTTATATGGTTTGAACCTTATCAAGGTGCTAAAAGCGAGATAAATCCAAAATATAAAGAGTTTGGACTAGGACCTTCCGTAGTACTTCAATACGCAGATGTCATTTCTTCAATACAAGAACAGCCTTACCATATATTTTGTGATAATTTTTTCACAAATATTCCATTATGTTTGGAAATAAAACGAAGAAATTTGCGTCTTACTGGTACCATCAGAGATAACAGAACTTCTAAGTGTCCACTTATCAGCACAAATGACCTTAAAAAACGTAAACGGGGGGGACTTCGATTTTAAATCCAATGAAGATGGAATTCTTGTCGTGAAATGGCATGATAACAGCGTTGTGTCACTGGCCAGTAGCTCAATACCTGTTTATCCTACTCATTCTGTAAGTCGTTATTCTCTCAAAGAAAAAAAAAGAATTACAGTTGAGCAACCTAATAATATTTTTGCCTATAATCGTAACATGGGAGGAGTTGATCGAGCGGATCAAAATATCAGCTTATACCGAGCTGCCTTTCGTGGTAAAAAGTGGTATATGCCACTGATATTTCATATGTTGGACATGGCGGAAAACAACGCGTGGCAATTGCATAGATTGCAAAATGGAACTCTGGATCATTTGACCTTTCGAAGAAGAGTTGCAATGTCCATTTTGGAAGGAAACCAAAGAAAATTTTCTAAACGTTCAAGGCCCTCTTTTCTGGAACATGCAGATTCTAGGTATGACCGTATTGGCCATCTAATAATACAACAAGAGAAACAAACTAGGTGTAGACTTTGTCACAAAAAAGTTTCTACAAAATGTGAAAAATGTAACGTTGCTCTTCATGTCGCTCGTTTTAAACCTTACCATGTAAGAGAATAACAGTTTAAAATTGTTGTAATAAACTATTTCTAAAAAAAAATTTGTCGTTTATCTGCCTATTGTCCTTTTAAAAGGACATCATTTTTTTCGTAACCTGTGATATATATATTTTTTTTAATATTTTTTTTTATGATTTTGGTTCAGTGTTGATACATTTTTTAGAAAAAGATATAAAAATTATACAAAAAAAAATTCAGGCATATCTGGGTTAAATCGCCTGATAACCTCTGGAATAGATAATACACCTATACCATAACATTGAATTAGGTAGATTCGTTCTGGTATAGCAAGCATAATTAATATTTCACAGTAACGTTTTCAAAAGTTCGGATCAGTTTTAAAGCACAGAACACTACAACAATATTAAAAATACCAAACTATTTTTGACAGCAAACTGTCAAAATATTATTTTATTCTTTTTCCTTCCATGGCATTCTATTTTTTTCTGAATAGCATTGAAACAAATTTATTCATATTTTGAAGGAAGTAAATTGCTTGTTATTTTTATGCTCGCATTTCTTTAATTATCTAAATGTCTATTAAAGGGAATAAAATAAACCGATCGTGTTTAATTTATTATTTTGAACAACTTTTCTTGACAAAATTTTTTAATATCTCCTAGAAATCAAGCCCTTTACTGGTGGAAAAAAAAGGTTTTTGGAAATTTCCAAAGCACACTTGATTTTATGAAATTAAAATTATGCCACAAATTAGTTTCTGTCCAAGCAGGGCTGAACCCCAGAAGATAAAGTTTCAACTCAAAAAATGTCAGCCTTTTTCACCTATCGTTGCGTCGATCCGGGGACACACTGTATATTGGTAGAATAAATTCCGTAATAAATTACTTACGCAATTATTAGTCCAAATATAGTTTTTCTTCTCAAAATTTGTTGCTCCTATTTATTGCAAACTGCATTTGTTTGAAAGTACTTAGCATATAATTACCATCAAAAATAAAGTTATACCACAATCCACTTACTATTATATTATCTAAGCTATCAAACTTTAAAAATCGTCTCCTGTAAAATTTTAAAAAATTTACATATAAGACTGGTTCTGGGGCGACGATATCTAACCTGAATACTGCTGGAATCAATAATCCTAGCTGAAATATATCAAATATTTAACTTTAAAATATATAAATTATTTAAATTTTTAGGCTTCCCTTGGAACTTCTAACATAACGTGCTTTTGTTCAACTGGAAACGTATTTACTGGACATATAATAAATAACAAGATTAACTTGGTAGAAAATATTCTGATCGATTTTCAACTTCAGCTGCAGCAATGCTGGATTATTTTTATTACAACTCTTATAACCTTCATCTTGTCTTGCGTCCTTTTGTTATATGGCTCGTTTGAACGAAAAAAGCATGTAAGTAATAGTTTAACCCTTGAGACGTATTTTTGTTTTAAAAATACATTCCAGCGACGGCAGCTGTTCGTCGGAGAGCACTAGGTTGTTGGTAAGGAGTGTGGTTCACTTTTCCCAGTCTGATTAAATTAATAAAAAACATTAAGAGTTCCAAACTGGGAAACGAACTCTTAAAAAATGACTAATAAAAAAATTACGTTATCAATAAATTTAATTAGAATTCTTTATTCTAGGAAAACTATAAAAAAAATTAATAATAAGATTTTGTTTTCCAAATGTATCGACCTATTTCCCCATTTGATTGATCAAACAATTTTACATTAAATCAACATTGGATTCCTATTTATAAAATACTTATTTTATTTTAACATAAAGATCGAAGCAGTATGACTTATTCATTACGAATGGTTATCTAATAGGTAATTTTAATTATTCTTGAAATGATTAACTAGGATCGCAGGCAGCAAATAAAAATAATTAATATTAAAAAAATTGAATAAACTGGCCTTATTGTTTTTGGCTTCCTCTGGAGTGGAAAACTCGGTCTGACTGAATTTTCTCTGCTTAACGCTCCATTGTAACTGCTAGACAGTGATGTTAGAGGAGGAGGATATATCGGCCTCACAAAAAAACTCTAAAATGGTTTGAAATACCGTTAAAAAAATGAATTACAAATGGCGACTGTGAAGCTTACCTCAAAAGTAGATTTTGAGAGTTTTAGGACAAAAATCTGCTTTCTGCATGAAAGATAGCGGTCGTCAGGTGGATTAATGCGAGATCCAATTAAAAAACTGAAATAATTAGCAAAGTTTCAGAGGATGGACAAGAAATAAATCGATTTCGTAACATACCTGAACGAATGATGTAAACCATATGGAATCCAGCGAATTGGGACGAAACAGTGGTTTATATAACCGGATCAAATAAAATTATTTACTCGCACAATGGAATTCAACTATATATAGGCCCATTTTTAGGGTAGAAATCCAATTCTGGGTTAAAACACCAGCTATCGCACGCGGACTTGACCAAAGTGTCCTTGCCAGGAAAAAGGCATAGCAACAACCCGAAGAAACGTCGAGTACCAGAACAACACCGAATCCTCTTTTATTAAAGTATAATAAAAAAGGATAGACCTACCTCAACATTTTCGCAAATCTGTAGTAAGTTAAGCATCGAAGCCCGCGCAGTAGTACTACGTAGGTATTCACGCGTCACGGTACTCTGAATTAAATATTTGGGCGAATGCGCCAGATAGTAACAAATAACACTATAAGTTAAATAAATTATGGTTCTAAAAATTAAATATAGTATTAGTAATTAATTAGATTTATCTTAGTAGCGCAAACGCTACACCCTTCATTTAATTCTGTTGTAAATTTTCAACAACATATTCATGTATGTAAAACTTTCATATTCTTCAAAACTTCACACTTTTGCATGTTGTTGCTAATATGATATGAGGGGTTCCATTCCAAAACTCGCCTTATCCAGTTTTTACAAAAAATGATATAGCAGTGCCTATAGTATTCGCTAATAGCCATTCACGCGGTAAGCCACCAAAAACGTGTCAAAATCCATCTTATCCTACGTTAAAAGCATATAAAAAATCAAGCATCATTCCATAACTTGCCTTATCCATCGCCTCTATCATTTCAAAACGCGCCATGTCCGGGCGACCAATAGAAACTCCGAATTTTTATCACGTGACTGTGTAATTTATTATTGCATCATACAAACGAATTTAGAACGTTTTGATCTGCTAATCATTAAACAAGGATTTTGGAACCGTGTTTAACATAAAATAATAAATATTTGATAACAATATGGATAATGAGTCATTTTGCTTACCTGTTGGGCAAGGAAAAGACAGACGTCGTCCCAGTGATCCTTCTTAATGAAAGAAAAACATCGCAAAATCGAAAAGGAAAGCTGTACACGTTTCTAATTTAAACAATTTAGGTTATGTTTATATTTTTTTGTTGATATGCTCCTTTGCAACTACATATTTTTCCTAAATGCAAACATTCAACGGGAAAAACCTATCGCTTTTCAATACTCACAATGCAGGATATTAAAGAGTTCCATGACTTATTTTATTCACTGTAAACCAAGACTGAACAAGACAACTTCATCTTGAAATATATGTGAGTCGGTGTCCCTTTAAGATCTAGAGCAAAGGAAGCAAGATCGTCCAGAAAGTCGTTAGCTATCAAGTACTTTGTGAGAAATAGGGAAACGAAGAACTTTACAGTACAAGTTTGTCAAAATACATTTAAAGGTATTCTTCAGGTTTTCAAAGATCGCATTCAAAGAATCGGAAGTTTTTTTACATACTGGCTTACCCGTGAAAAAGAAATCTGGCCAAAAGCCTCTTTATGCTCAAAAGAAAAACGCTGTTAAAAGTTTATTGAAAAATTGCACTGTTCTGATGTACACTATTGTAGAGAACAAAGTATCCGACAGTATTTGGCTTCTGATTTATCTATTAATTAGCTGCTGACCATGTATAGTGTACCCGAAAGCAATTTAAAACGTAAAAAGTCTTTTCTTAGAAACGTATCTTGCCTAGAATATAACATCGGTATTGGTTCACCAGCATCTGATACGTGCTCCCGTTGCAGCTCTCTGACTGAGAAAATAAAGCAAGAGAAGCATGACTACAAGCATAGTCACCTTTAAATTAAAAAAAAGATTTTATGGAAGTAGTCCATCTCACAGTGGAGTAATATTTTAAGTGAGGAATGAAACACAAAGTCTGCTCCACTAATTTAATAAATAGGTTCAGATTAACATCCCAAACATGTTTCAAAGGCATAAACCTTCATCTTCAGTGGGTAATTATTAAGATGTTGATATTTATGAAGAGACCAATGACATTGTTACGTTTTTTTTATTTTTATAAACTAATGTTGCAGAAAAATTTTTATGGAACCATATGTAAATTTAATTCGGTAAAAATATACTTAAATTAAATGAATAAACATAATTTAAATGAATTTAGTCTTATTTTAATTTTGAACTTGTTGAAAAACCCAAATTTTACTGGGAGATTGTAATGGGGTACGACCATCATGGTGGAGTCGTACCAAATCATTTTGGTACGACTCCACCATGATGGTCGTACCCCATTACAATCTCCCAGTAAAATTTGGGTTTTTCAACAAGTTCAAAATTAAAATAAGACTAAATTCATTTAAATTATGTTTATTCATTTAATTTAAGTATATTTTTACCGAATTAAATTTACATAAGGTTCCATAAAAATTTTTCTGCAACATTAGTTTATAAAAATAAAAAAAACGTAACAATGTCATTGGTCTCTTCATAAATATCAACATCTTAATAATTACCCACTGAAGATGAAGGTTTATGCCTTTGAAACATGTTTGGGATGTTAATCTGAACCTATTTATTAAATTAGTGGAGCAGACTTTGTGTTTCATTCCTCACTTAAAAAAAAGAGTTCATATCCTAAAGAGCAAAGCTTTTTTTTGTAAGTTAATCAACCCGAAAGTACAAGATCAAATTGCCTATTATAGCCGTCAACTTTACACTTACAACTTTACGGTAGTAATGGGTTTTTCAAAAGCCAAACTTCAACACGATAATATATTCATCTACACCTGGATGGAGCATGAATTCTACAAGGGCTCAAATGAAATTGCGTCAGCCGTTTTTCATTGGCTATCAAGTCTTATTGATTTATCTCTTACAACAAGATAAGATTATGTACCGACAGCAGCGGGGGGCAAAATCGAAATTCAACAATGGTCGCAATGTGCATTTATTTCCTTGTTAAGAATGCACTACTGCATATTAACGAAATTGAACTAGTATTTTCCATTAGAAGACATTCATTTCTACTATCCGACCGGGTTTTTGGTGTCATTGAAAAGAAATTAAAGAAGATCAGTGAAATAACTAACCCTAACACTGTGACTAAACTAGCAGATTGTGGAGCAAAATCCTGGAAGGAAGTGGAAAAGCACTATTTGAAAGGTGTTCAATCCTGGCATTTTAAATTTTTAACTGCCAGAAGAATTACAATTGAAAAAAATGGGGACACAGTAAAAGTTAGAGGTGAAGAAAACTACAACAGTAATGTGGAAGAGTCAAAATCAATCTTTAATCGTGGGAAATGAGCTCAGATGAAAGTAGTTGAGATTCAGAAAGAAGTGGCAGTGAATGCAAAAAAGTTAAAGAAGCTGCTAGTCTCCCATTTTGGGGAGAATTGGGGGGAGCGAGAATACTTAAGTTTTCTTAAGGTTTTCTTAGAAGAAAAGGACAGAATTGGAGATAAGATGAAGAAACCGAAACTAATGAGGTTTGCGAAGAGGGCCTTAGGGCCTTGAGGAAGACATTTCGCCAAGAATTTACAATCTAATAAATTGTAAATAACCAAATGAGAGTTGCAGCACGTGGCTACATCTCGTGGCAACCACACGTATCAACCCAACCAGGACAGCGAGAATCCATATAGGTTCAAACGCTGGCAAGGCGGCCCATCGCGGGCAAACTACGTTGGGTGTCGCTGGAAGCCAATGTATCGGTTCAGCCTACCGAAAGCCGAAAATTGAAAAAACACAAACTTATAACAAGTTCGTGCATAGAATTGTCCCCTATTCTTTCCGTCAGACCCAATCGTTGGACGCGTTTCGCCGTTTACGGCTCCTCAGCAAGGCTCCGGGTCTGACAAAAAGGTAAGGGACCTCAAAGTGTGGATTCTCGCTGTCCTGGTTGGGTTGATACGTGTCGTTGCCACGAGATGTAGCCACGTACTGCAACTCTAATTTGGTTATTTACATTTCTGTGTGAAAACACTTTGAGGTCCCTTACCTTTTAGTCAGACCCGGAGCCCTGCTGAGGAGCCGTAAACGGCGAAACGCGTCCAAGGATTGGGTCTGACGGAAAGGATAAGAGACAATTCTATGCACGAACTTGTTATAAGTTTGTGTTTTTTGAGTTTTTTTAATAAATTGTATTTCTTTATTTTCAAAATATTTTTTTAATAAAAGATCATAATAAATTAATTGCATTTTATCATTCCATAAATTGCTTTATCCAAGCAATCATGCGCCAAAACTAGCCTTGTCCATTTTATTTTGGTGAGTTTCCTCAAGATGGGGTAAACATGATTTAAATAAGTACTGAAATACTACTGTCATTATTATAATACATCCGTTACTGTATAGATATGTTGCCTAATATCTCCGTAGTCCTAAAAGAACGTTTTCTGCGAATTGTGAAATATTACCTTAGATGGACAAGGCAAGTTTTGCAATGGAACTCCTTATATTAAATTCTACCAAATAGGTATATAATTCTAGCAATGGCGTATAGATGTCTGAATAAGTCACATTTTTCGCGGTATCGTATTATTACCGCCTCATCCAATGTAAAGTGCTGTTATGGTTGAATTTGGAAATGTAATCTAGTTTTTTTTTTCTTCAGTTTACAAATAGAGGCATATTTATTAAGTTTCAATGATATTTCGTTGTTTCCTTACTAAGGGTAATTCTTTGGGGAACTCGAGTGAAGGTGATATTAGTGACTTTTCTGACACAGAAAGTATAATTGATCCAGAATATAATCCAGATAGCAACGAAGATGCCTCGGAATTGGAACAAGAACCTGTTCATCAGGTTACAGGCGAAATTTCTCAAGACGTCCACGCACGAACTTCACAGAGCGAAAAATTTACCCAGTTCCTCAAAAAAATTAAAATCTGCAAATTCCCAAGGAGGCAATTAAATTTCACGGGTAATCACATCTTGTTAGACAAGCTTTGGAATTAAAGACACCATTCCAATATGTTACCTACTTTTTATAAGAAGATTTATGTAACAGAATTATTATCGAAATAGACCTATACAGTGTCCAAAAGAATCATAACAGACCAGCAAATATTAACACTACTCTTTATCAATTTTGGGAGCGGATTTATACAGTGTGTCCACGTAAGTTGGCGGCATATGGGAAACTTCTTTATTATTAATTTTACGAAAAAAAGTTATTCTTCATAAAAAGTTCTGCATGGTCCAAAACCTAAAATGCAACCATCAGATGTTAAATTTTTTCAGTCATATACGAGGTTTGTCAAAAAATGTGATTTTTGCTCTAGAGTAAAGTACCTTTCTTTTTGACAATATCGAAAATTGTTATAAAGAAAAGATGTTTAGAATTAAAAATAGCTTTCAAATATTCAACATTGTTTATTTACATTCAAAAAATATTTTTTTCTACATTTTCTCTGCGATTACGTTGGAAATTTAAGTTTGCATATTAATGCATAATTAATCTAGGATGCACTGGCATTTTTTAAAACTGATAATTAAAGTAGGCTTTGCGAACTGTCTAAATATCGAAAATTCGAAGAAACGTCAACAATCGTATTTCATGTATGTGCAAACTTACTCTAAAGCAAAAATCACATTTTTTGACAAACCTCGTATATGACTGAAAAAATTTAACATCTGATGGTTGCATTTGAGGTTTTAGACCATGCAGAACTTTTTATGAAGAATAACTTTTTTTCGTAAAATTAATAATAAAGAAGTTTCCCATATGCCTCCAACTTACGTGGACACACTGTATATGGCAGTTTTAAAAACCTTCCAGGACACGTTGCCACTGGAGAGATGATATTGGTACGTCTAATGTTAGAAACACACAACGAATTCGAGAAACTAAAATTAAATATTCATTTCATAGAACTATGTTAACTATAGTCTATATACTATAATTTAGGATATATCTTACTTGTCATCTTCTATAGAATTCACTTCAATGTAAAAATAGCCACTTTAATAAACGGTTTTTTAGTAAGATTGAAATGTTTTGCTTAAAGTACCTACTTGCTCATCAAACTAAATTATTTTAATTTGCTCTTCACGTTCTCGATTTAGAGGGGACTAGTTCGGAACTATCAGCATAATTTCTTGCGGTTTCTTAATTTTCCTGCATTGTATTTCTCAGAAGATAAACAAAACTAACAAAGAAATTTACTGCTTACTCCTATTTTAAAAATGTTTTTCTCCTAAAAGGCTGCAAAACGGTCTAAAAGATTCAACAACAGGTCTATTTATAAATTATTATTATTTACTATAGGTCTATTTATAAATTATTATTATTTATTGTAGCCGAAAAATATGTAATAATATGCCAATTAGATTTTTAAGAACATATCTAATATTTGTAATAATTTCTGATTAGTAATGCATAGATCATGGCTGACGTTAATGTTTAAGTTCTTCTCCTCGTAAAAATGGTTTAAAAGTCATAAAATAGATGTATATAAAGTATGAAGTGCATTGTGTTTTAATTCTCACTAAGTAAAGTAGATTTTTTAAATGAGACTTTCTAAAGTATTATGAGTGTTTTGTTTGTTAACGTGCAGAAAATATATGTTACTTGTTTATAAAACTGCGGTTAATTTAATATATGCAGATATAAACCAGCTAGCCTTATAATATGATGAATATTAAATAATGAAGGCAAGCTAGCCACCCTTGTCCGTCCAATAACCTGAAAGAATTATTTGATTATGTATTGTAGGTTTGACATTAAGTTATTTTTTTTAGACATTAGATAAAGTTTTCTTTGTCGGTGACGTTCCAAGCTATTTTCAATATGCCTATATTATTGCTGTAAAGACTGGAAACAAAAGGTACTCTGGGACCACTTCTAATGTAACTATAAGATTGTATGGATCTGCGTCTGACAGCTTGGTAAGTTTAATGGGAGATAATTTTTTTTTTTTTTTTAATAATAATTTATTATTGACCTCAAAACAGTTTACAATAAAACTGGCACCGAGGCCTACAAATTGTATGGTATAATTATTAACATTCAAATAAAGTTATTCCGAAAAGCAAAAAAATGTAGTTTATATTTCTTTATCCTGCCACTTAAATGTCTATACTCTATTTTCCTTTATATATTTCTTAATATTGCACGTCAGTTTCTTGGTATTTCCATGGAGTATTCTTTGTGGAATCCTATTATATTCCTGTATACTTTTATATATTGGTGAGTCCTGTCCCTTTTTAGTTCTAGCATATGAATTTCTTAATTCATGGTTTGTTCTTGTGTTTTATGTGTAGAATTGTCTGTTATTTTGTAGTTTTACACTGGTTTTAAGTTTATTATTTTGTATATCATGTATTAGTTTGGTTTGTTCAAATACTTTCAATTGATTTATTTTCAGGTATGTCACTTTTTTATATATTTCCTCACTGGGCGTGTAGTAATTCATCCCGAATATCACTTTAATCGCTTTGTTTTGTAGTCTTTGGAGCTGATTCAACTGTCTAGTACATGTATTTCCCCAGCAGGGCATTAGGTATCGCATATGTGGCTCTATAAAACTGTTGTAGAGAAGCTGTCCAGATTTTTTATTGAGTTGGTGAGCACATCTTCTAATAGAGCCCAACATAGGAACTATTTTGTTTATCACACCATTTACGTGGTTTTTCCAGGATAGATTATCTGTGATAGTTAGTCCAAGGTATTTATATTCAGTAACTCTTTTGATATTTGTTTCATTAATTTTGATTTGGGGATTGCACGGTGGTTTACTTTTCTGCCTAATAACCATAAATACTGTTTTCTGGACGTTTAAAGAAAGTTTATTGTAACACAGCCAGTTAAAATACTTTACTAGATCACTATTGACAGTTTCTTCAAGTTGTTTTTCACTTATTAAATTGTTAAGCTATCAAAAATATTTGGATTTTAATCTACAGTGATGCGTGCGATCGCCACGATAGGTAGCCACATGCTGCAACTCTCGTCTGGTTATTTATATTTGAAGTCCCTTTCCTTTCTGTCAGCCTTGCTGACAAGCGCGGATAGAGAGGGGGGGGCAAAGGGTGCAATTGCCTCCCCCCCTGAGCGTTGACTGAGCTTACAAGAATCGTTATAAACCTATCTAATAAGGCTGCCCTACTTTAATTTTTTTTAGCTAAAATTTTCGAGTGCAGCGCTATGCCTTCTTCCACTGATTTAATTTAATGCCTCTAATTTAATAAATAGTTTAGGTATTGAAACTATTGAAACTGTTGAACTATCCAATCATCTAACCTAAACCATGAAATGAGTCGACTAATACTACAGAGTATTAATCTATATACCCTTACTAGATTTGTACCCACAGGCCTGCGAGAAAGATTTTCAGTTGCAACGTAGAACGTCTTCCAGCTACCAGTTTTAATTCCAGAAAATATACTTGAGACCTCTGTCGGTGAAGAAGAAGACAAAGTTGTCAAGTCCCTACTAGACCGCTTCGGACTGCTACTTGATGTCAATGAAGGTGTTGCTCCTTCTCTGCTGAGAGATGAAATTTTATTGCGGCAAGAGAAATTGATGCGGGAAAAGGAGCTGGGAGAATATTTGCCGAACAACTGCTGTACACGTATTGGCTAGGTGCGATAAACAAACTGCTGCTGCTCCTTGCAACGCTTCCGTTGACCAATGCATCTACTAAGAGATCATTATCCGCATTGCGGCACCTATTTACGATCAACCATGCACGAGAGTAGCCTCCTCGGTCTTGCCCTTATGCATATCCATAGAAATATTCCAATTGATATTGAAAAGGTGATCACCAGACTTGCGAAACCTCCTGGAGGAAGTTGGAATTTAGTATTTAATATAATAACAAATTAGCTAAGCATAATATATTCAATACTTACTATAAAAATATACCATGGCCTGTATTTTGTTCATTTTAGAAGGTCCAGAAACAGGTGTTATTTTATATGTAAGCGGGGGGAGGGGTTATCGAAAAATAAAAATTAGACCAAATGATGACAAGATTTGGGCATAGTTCCAACAAAATTTATTCAATCCCCCCCCCCCCTTCCTTTAATCGAAAAGCTGAATTCGCGCCTGCTTGATAATGAGCCGTTGAACGGCAGAACGCGGCCAAGGATTGGGACTTACAGCAAGGATAAAGGGCAACTCTATACACACTATTTATTCTAAGTCTGTTTTTAATCCTTTAAGGCGCCTACCCCTGAGGGTGCATTTACTGACCCGTGTTTATACAGGGTGGCTGATTAGTGCGAGGAAGTCCAATATCTCCGTTGTTCTTAAAAATATCGAAATTTATTAAATACAAAGGTTCTAGGATAAACAAAAGCGCACATTTTAAAAATATTTTTGGATATACAGGATGCTCCAAAAAAGTGGGGTTTAGCAAAGATGTATTTTTTCAAAAGGAACACCCTATATGTTATATTATTTTTGGATGCTACATAAAATTACAGTTGTTTTTCAATAAGTGCATTGTAGTTCTAAACTTAATAGTTTTAGAGTTATCGACTTTTCCAAAATGATATTTTTGAACTTTGACAGCTTCTAATTTTCTAACGGTACTTCTTAGAGCAAAACGGCTTACATGTCCCTATCTTACTTTTTAATTGTCTTCCCAAAAATATTAATTTCCGGTTAAACCGGAAGTACTATATTTCCGACTTTCAAGTTACATCCGGTTTAACCGGAAATTGATATTTTTTTGAAGACAATTAAAAAGTAAGATAGGGACATGTAAGCCGTTTTGCTCTAAGAAGTACCGTTAGAAAACTAGAAGCTGTCAAAGTTCAAAAATGTCATTTTGGAAAAGTCGATAACTCGGAAACTATTAAGTTTAGACCTATAATGCACTTATTAAAAAATTACTATAATTTTATGTAGAATCCAAAAATAATATAACATATAGGGTGTTCCATTTGAAAAAATACATTTTTGCTAAACCCCACTTTTTTGGCGCATCCTGTATATCCAAAAATATTTTTAAAATTTGCGCTCTTGTTTATCCTAGAACCTTTGCATTTAATAAATTTCGATATTTTAAAGAACAACGGAGATATTGGACTTTCTCGCACTAATCAGCCACCCTGTATAAAATGTTCCTGCATAGTTCATAAGATCTTCCCACTTCTCGAAACAGGTGCCTTACACGTGCACAAGCGATGGTTGTATTGCCACCCGCCACTTACTCTAACCTCGTTTCGGTAATATGCTTCAACCATGAATTTTTTGTACTGTTCCGTAAAGCCCATTGCGTGAATTGTATAAAATTGGATAAATAAGCGATAGTAGAGGAAATTAAAGTAGTACTTGTTATATCTCACAATATATTTCAGTTTCCTGACACGTGTTTCAACCCTTGCGGGTCATTATCAAAGGCATTGTAAGACAGTTAAAAATTCTACATCAGGGGGGTGTCACTAAAATACGAGCAATTTATGGGCAGTTCATGTCAGGGGGGCGGGAGGGTTTGACATATCTGCTAGTAACTTTTGGTTTTCTTATTTTAAGTTAAGATTTCATTAATAATCTTCGCTAATCGAATATTTTTAATAAGTTTTAATGATTTAATTGGATATGTAATTAATTTAAGTTCATACTATCATCATTTTCGGTTAAAATCTTGCAAAAACATTTAAAAGCTACTGATTTATTTTATGACAATGACAGTTTACTTCTCGTCTGGTCTTCTGACGCGTTTGTGATTTTTTCCACGACTTTTTTCTTTATAAAATGGGTTTAATTTAATCTTGGAATGAACTAGTGGGGCTTTTTGGTAAGTTTATAGTGATATCTAAGTCCTTAGTTTATTTTTCCATGAGCAAGTAAGTTCCTTCTTGGGATATTTTTTAGCTGAATCTTCGCTGTCGACCATGCTTTGGGATTGATGATTTTTGGAAGTATATTTATTGTAAGTAATATACTAAAGTAAGTTGATAAGTATAGTTTTAGATTCACAACTTTCTAATAATGATCTTTTGAAGTGTGTCTGGGTAAAAATGTTATTAATTAGTTCCTTCCTTATTTTTCAAAACTGGTGAATCACTTCTGTTTACCTACCTTACTTGCAGTTAAATATTTTACATATACCTACACCATCCCTTATGTTTAACAGCTTGTAGTAATCTTTATTTTTCTGTAGCTTGTAGTTACTAATAACTGTCTGTGAATGTATCAATATACTGATATATCACTTGCATAATATAGTCGGCCACTAACTGAAATAAATACTTATAGGTATGTATCTCACTTAAGTACTTACTGCATTGCCTTCTATAAAATACAAGTTTAGAAAATGTTTTTGGTATAAATACTATTAAATTAGTCTGTGTCTAGGTACAGGACAAACATTTTGTTTGTAGTTAAACATTGGATATATGTATACCGTTATTGATATTCTTTAGTTCTACTTATGTTTAGGTTAGTTCGGTTTATTTTCAAAAATACAGTTTAGCCTGAGATGAACTGGAGAATGAAGTTAACTATAACCTATAAACCTGGGCATTATTGAGTTAATAACAAAATTACATTTAATAAATTAAAATCCAATATAGGAAGAATAACATAGGTATTATATTTTTTCCATGGATTTGTTTGCAAATTTAGTGATAGGTATGAAGAGTATTTACTGGAATATGTTCCTTTAATTGGGTTTTACTTGTTTTCGTACAGTATGGGGTTATGCAGTAGAATATACAGTGTCCTCGAATGCAGTCCTTGAGAGTGTAAGCTTTTACATGTGTCTCGGGGAGCGTATATACAGCTGATACCAGCATTACTACATTGCATCTGCTATGCAATTTGACTGGCCAATGTTTCTCTCCTCACTCTAATTGGGCAAAATATAAAAGTTTTCGTACCTATTGTACCTTATATCCTAATTGAAAAGAATTTTTTTTTCTGTTTCAGTCTAACCACACTCCTAGGCTTCCTTGGCTGTAATAATTATTAGTGAGAAAATCTAATTTCTTAAAAATATCATGACTTTAGTGTTGAATATTGAATTCTTAAATCATATGTAGGTATCTTTTTAATTTAAATATTCTAAATAAATATATTTTGATCATATTTTCTTTTATTATGATAATTCACTAGACATTGTTTTATAATTAAAAAAACAGTAATAAAAACAATTAATGTGTAATAAATTTTAAGGTTTTGATTCAATTTGGTTGTAACATTACTATATAATTGTGTTCCAGAAGATATATTTTTAAATTGGTTAGAAATTATTACAAGCTGGCTCACATTTACTTATAAGGCGAGCAGCTTGTGTATTCCTGCCAAACATATATCTTTTGAAATCCAACTGTAATGTTACAGTCAAATCGAATCAAAACTAAAATTTATTTAAAAATTATAATATATTTTCAAATATTCCCGCACATTTCTTCAGTCGGTATGTCAGATTTCTATAATGCCGGTAATGCCATCATGACATCGGTAAAATATAATTCTATTTTGCCGGTGGGTTAGCCATGCAGTTGGTTCACAGATGGCCCATGTTTCGAAACTTTAACATTGTTGTAACATTTCTCTAACATTTATTGTTCTGTGTTCTACATGTCATTAAAATAAAAATTGACAGATGAGAAAGGTAATTTTGGTCCTTAATTTACAGGTATTGGCCAAAGGTACAACTAAATTACAGGTGTGATTATAGAGGTATTTACATCTAAGTAATAAAATTAGGAAAATGATATTGTGTATAATAATTATGGGTTTTTTCGTTAGTAATTATAGACAGCGTTTATTGTATATTTATCTTAAGTAATTAGGCTATTAAGTATTATATTAGCACCTGAAGGTATTTCAATTTGATTGTTAACAACATTACATCGATTTTTTAAAGCTTTTTTGATTGCTAATGTCTCTAATAGGTTGAGTTTTCCACCCTTGTGTTGAATATATTATATCGGCTTTATTTTGTTGGATATTGAGTGGTTATTTATTATACAGTGGTCCGCTATTCCTGTTTTATTTTGTTTTTTTAAAATGGATGTTTTATGTTCTTTAAGCCTAGTTTTAAAGTTTCTACCTGTTTGACCTATATAGATTGCATCACAGTCATCACTTTGTATTTGGTAGACTCCGCTATGTGTTAATTTGTCTTTACTTTCAATTTTTGAATTAGCAATGTATTTACCTAGGTTATTTTTATTGACTTGTATGGGGATAAGTTTATGGTTTTTGAGTTTTTTGGAGATTTTTTGGCTTGTGTGACCTGTATATCTGATTGAACTGTATTTCGCGTTTGATGGAAGGGTACGTCCTCGGTAGAGTAGTTTTTGTGTTTTTGTCTCAGTTTTTTCTTTAGTATTTTGTTTATGAATGTTGTTGAATAGCGAAGATTTAATCTAGGTGAGCACTTGAAGGTTATACATATAGAACTGCTAAAAAGATTGGACAACATTACATTCGATGAACTTACAAAAAACATTATAGAATTATTTAATTAACAAATTCACACACATTATCTTAACCAACATAAAAAACTCCTACAATTAATTCAAAACAAAAGAGAAAACCTAACCAACACTAATCAAAAATCATCACCAACAAACAACGTTATCTTTTATCCAAGAATTAAAAATTTCTCTAATACAGTATTTACTCCAAATGAATACAGACTATTACAAAAAGGTTTGAAATACTGCCCTGATCTTGATAATAAATCGGAAGACTATGAAATGCTTGCAATAGATACGGAACTAGCCCCAACCAAAATAGATCACATTCCAGAACATGATAAAAATGAATTTGCACATATCATCCAGAAAGACCTCAAAAAATCTCAAAATAATAATAGTCACACCAATAACCTCTAAAATAACATTATTAAATCAATTAAAAATAAATGTAACAATAACCAGCTCATAATATGTAAAGCAGATAAAGGCAACACTGTAACCGTTCTAAACAAAACAGATTATATCAAGAAAGTAAATGATTTTATTTCTGGAAATGAATTTGTTGAACTTAAAAAAGATCCCACACCAAAATTTCAAAACCAAATTATTAACGAATTAAAAAACATTAATACCTTACTACCCAACAATGAAACGTATAGACACAAAATCATGAACCCTACAGCTCCAACTCTGTACGGACAACCTAAACTACACAAAACTGACATACCCATACGACCTGTAGTATCTTATATTAACGCCCTCACATACAACTTATGTCAATTTCTTAACAACTACCTCCCTAAAATTATCAAATGTACACGGTTATCCAACCAAGACTGGACAAGGCGATTTTTTGACTTTTCCTGTACTTTTATAAAAAAACTGAAATAGCCATCTTAAGTCATTTTCCCCTGCGAATTCGAATATCTTCAGCAAAAAACAATTGGACATCAAACAAAAGTACTATAGGGGTCACTTTGATATTTTTTTAAATGGGATGCCGTATTTTTAATGAGCTTATCCGATTTCTCATATAAATTTTGATCTAAAATGTTGGATTTTTAATTCAAAAACGCCTTTTTTCTTCAGTTTTAAATTCGGAAAATGTTAAAAATAAAAAAAAAGAAAATAAATAAATTAAAAAACCAACATTTTAGATCAAAATTTATATGAGAAATCGGATAAGCTCATTAAAAATACGGCATCCCATTTAAAAAAATATCAAAGTGACCCCTAGTACTTTTGTTTGATGTTCAATTGTTTTTTGCTGAAGATATTCGAATTCGCGGGAGAAAATGACTTAAGATGGCTATTTCAGTTTTTTTATAAAAGTACAGGAAAAGTCAAAAAATCGCCTTGTCTAGTCTTGGTTGGATAACCCTGTACATCAGTTGTTAAGACATTTTAAAACAATTAGGCTGGCGCGACAGGGTCGTTGTTACCTACAATGAATTTTTGTATTAATATTGGTTAAGTTAAATTATATTATCCATTAAAAAGATTTGCGATACCTACCTTTAATAGTTTTTCCATTTTTTAAATTTTATAATGAGAATATACTTTCATATTTTTATTCAAAACTTTTTTTGAAATATCAGGGTGGCTTTGAAACAGCGGCCATATTCGTTTATAATTCAATTGTCTATTTTGTTATGTGCGTGAAAATAAAGTGTTATTAAATTATTACAATAAAGACTTATCCTATTCAAGAAAGAACTGATATGATATTGGTAGCTGGTGAGTGCGAAGAAAACTGCTTTTTGGCATCAAGGCTTTACGCTCAAAAGTTTCCCGAGCGAAACCATCCAAACAGAGCCGTATTTAAAAGACTTCTAGAAACATTTCGAAGAACTGGTAGTGTCGCTTACGAAAAGGTAAACAGTCGAAACCCATATTGGGAAATGAAGAAAATGAATTTCTTGTGATTGGCTCTGCTATTGAAAAGCCCCATATAAGCCAACGGAAAAATTTTCAAGAAACAAATATAAGCAGACGAAGTATCTCTAGAATATTTGAAAAACATAATTTTACCCATACCACATTCAACTGCACCAAGCACTATACGAAATGGATTTTCACCGAAGACTTGAATTTTGTTTATGGGTTCTTGACAGTCTAGGAGAGGAGAAAAACTTCTTTGACTATGTTTTATTTTCCGATGAATCGACTTTTCATAACAACGGGCTAGTCAATAGACACAACTTTCACTACTATAGCGACTGCAATCTCAATTTTTTTCGTACTCTCGATCGCCAACATAGATGGTCAGTTAACGTTTGGGGTGGAATTGTGGGATCACAAGTAATAGGTCCATACTTTTTTGATGGCACTTTAAACGGTATCAAATTTCGAAGATTTTTGTGTCAAGATTTACCTCTACTATTGGAAAATGTGCCATTAAAAACAAGAGAGAGAATGTGGCTACAGTTAGATGGGGCGCCTGCGCAGTTTCAAAGAGATGTGCGGCAATATCTAAATGCACATTTTCCTAACAAATGGATAGGGAGAGACGGCCCACAAAACTGGCCGGCAAGGTCACTAGATCTAACTTGTCTGGATTTCTTTCTGTGGGGATATGTCAAAAATATTGTTTATGATATCCCGCCAACAACTCCAGAAAATACGAAAGAACGGATAATAGCTGCCTTTCAAACAATAAGTCCAGAGATGTTAATTAAAGTTAAATTGTCCTTTGAAAAGAGAGTCCTATGGTGTATTGAAAATAATGGGCAACATTTTGAGCACTCACTTTAATTTATATTTTTTATACATTAGTGAATTCTACATAGATTAGTCAAAAATATTGTTATAATGTTAAAAAATTCGTTAGTTAAATAAACAATGTTTAAAAACTAGAAAACTGTTTAAGTTAGGTATAGGAAACCATAATACATTTTTAAAGACAACTTAATTTGCCATTATTTGCCCCAATAATATACAGGGTGTTCCATTTAAAATAAAGAAGTTAACCTGCTTTCTATGTAATTAAAATTAAACATTACTTTTTGAACCCCCTGTATATCTTTTTGACCAAAACTTTATTAACTTACGAAATTCATTTACTTAGCTGATAATTGGAGTTTCATATGAATTTTCAAAATTAATGTGTCTAGTAGATATTAAATTTTAAAATATACTATGCAATTCTACATATTCTAAAATATCTCAGAAACTAAAAAAGTTAGGTATAGGGAAGATGACAGTAACTTATCCTAGTTTGGCCCTTAGAATCCAAAAATGTCATAAAATATAGGGTGTTCCATTTAAAAAAATATAACTTTGATATGGATCTTTTTTTTGGGAAATCCGGTATGTTTCAAAATAATTTTAAATTGTACCCCCAAAGTTCCTGCATTTACCCAATAAAAAGAAATTTTAAGGATTCGGCCGTTTTCCATTAAACGACCGCGTCGTATAGGGTGCGCCACCCTGTATACATTTCTGGCGCAGATACGTAAATGATGTCTTTTGCGTTTGGACAGGAACAGAGCGACAACTAGAACAATTTCTTAACCTTCTAAATGGCTTAAACACTAAAATTCAATTTACCCTAGAAAGGGAAACTGACCACTCAATCAATTTCTTGGACCTTAAAATAATAAATCAAAACAACCAATTAACCTACCAAATCTATAGAAAACCAACGACAACCGATACAGTTATACCATCAGACTCAAAGCATCCCCAACAAACCAAACTAGCTGCATTCAATAGCATGATCCACAGATTAGTCAACATCCCACTTTCAGAAACTTCATATAATAAAGAATTAGACATAATACAAACTATAGCCTTAAACAACGGCTATTCAACAACATTCATAAACAAAATATTAAAGAAAAAACTAAGACAAAAAACACAAAACTACTCTACCGAGGACGTACCCTTCCTTATACACTGCGTCCATAAAGTCTTGCACAAATTCATTTAAAATTCAGAGGCTTACTTTTTTTAAAAACGCTCGGACACGTCAATTAGTACTTTTGTTTGCGCATTTTTTAACGTAAAATGTTTTTATACAGGGTGTCGCACGTATGAGGTATGAGGTCATCAAGGATTTTTTTTAATGGAACACCCTGTATATTATATCAATTTTGCATTCTATGATGAACACTTAACACCTCTGGAAATCACGGTTTCCGAAATATTGACGTTTGAAAATTTATTTTAAACACATTTATTGATGACCTCATACCTCATACGTGCGACACCCTGTATAAAAACATTTTACGTTAAAAAATGCGCAAGCAAAAGTACTAATTGACGTGTCCGAGCGTTTTTAAAAAGTAAATACCTGAATTTTAAATGAATTTGTGCAAGACTTTATGGACGCGCTGTATATTCAACACAAGGGTAGAAAACTCAACCTATTAGAGACATTAGCAATCAAAAAAGCTTTAAAAAATCGATGTAATGTTGTTAACAATCAAATTGAAATACCTTCAGGTGCTAATCTAAAAAACCCCAAATTATTATACACAGTATCATTTTCCTAATTTTATTACTTAGATGTAAATACCTCTATAATCACACCTGTAATTTAGTTGTACCTTTGGCCAATACCTGTAAATTAAGGACCAAAATAAGCTTTCTCATCTGTCAGTTTTTATTTTAATGACATGTAGAATTTTTAACTGTCTTACAATGCCTTTGATAATGACCCGCAAGGGTTGAAACACGTGTCAGGAAACTGAAATATATTGTGAAATATAACAAGTACTAGGTACTTTAATTTCCTCTACTATGGAATATCCATTTCACCAAGCATGTAGCCCATCACATATCAATTATAAATTAGCGATGATACAAATTACTTGTATCGACTGTTAAAAGGCTGAGACACAATCAAAAACTTAAGGAATAAAGAATAGGATTTAAGATTTAGGCGTTAAGGAATAAGAGTACAAGACAGAATTAAAATCTTAGTACCTAAATTTAACCAATCCGGTTAGTTAAAAACGGCGCGATTTTTAAACTCTAAACTATTGTCCTAACCCCACTTTTTTTGTTTACAAATACTATTTTTACAACTTTAACAAACTCGCAGTGAACTCGCCTATACTTTTAAAAAATATGGAGGGCTTGCCAAAAAAGTCCTTAACTCTTTTGAGTAGTATGTTTGCAATGTCGGCAGCGTTTTATTATTACCTTAAGAAACGGAGATCAATAAGGTGGCGCAACAGGAGATGGTGAGTTCGCCCTATTAATGTCCAAAGAGAATTCTTAGGAGACTTTAATGATAGAACGTAATCGTGAAAGTTTTGGTCATACATGATTTACATGAAACTCTTACTTTTATTAAAAACCAAAGTGAAAAACTGAAAATACAATTTTGAGGTTATTAAATAGTCAAAAGTCAAACCTAACAAACATGCTGACTTCTGATTGGTTGATTTCCTATTCCTTATTTCTTAAAACCAACAAATCGGTTTTTTAAATCTTAAATCTTATTCCTTAATTCCAAAAATTTCATTGTGCGTTGTTTACATAGGACAACATATGTTCGTTCTTAAATCTTAATTCTTATATCATAAATCTTATTTCTTATTCCTTAAGTTTTTGATTGTGTCTCAGCCTAAAGACGACAGACTGAATACACTTTAAATGGTTTTGATATTTCCCGTAGATTGAAGTTTAATATTGTTTTCACTAGGGGTGCTTTTTCAGTATTCATATTTTGTTTATCACACAATTACTAATAAATATGTTTATTACAGGAGCATGTGATAAATTATCCCGACCCGGAGTTGATTTTACTGCAAAGAGATATGGAGACGTGGTTCGTTATTGCAACTGAAAATTTATTGGGCGATCTAGATAAAATTGAAATATGGTTTGACTCAGTGGGAAATAACACGAGATGGTAACGTTAATTGAAAAATTTCGTTATTTACAGAACCCATCTTATATAGGGTAAACTTCATAGTCGTTGGACACTTCACACAATATAATTAGTAAAATTATTAGAACCCGCTTAAAATTTAGGTAAACGATTGTTTGATTGATATTGATTGATAAGTTTTATAATCATTTTGAACAAAATAAATATATTTGTTTTAAAATTATTCTTTAACAAAAAGGATGTGAAAAAACATAGTTATTGGACATGGCGTGTAGTTATAAGACAAAGAATATACAATTATTGCACAATTTTTGGAAGCCATAAGGTCTAATTAGTTTTATGATATTTTTGATATTGTGCCAACTTCTTAATCTTGATGAGAATCTTTACCTTCTTCGCTTTCTGAAGTGCTACTCTCTCGATAACACAGATGGCACAAGAATAAATCATCATCTATGTCGTCAGGAATATGTATTTGACGGCGTTTAGGAATGCACCTCTTATGAAACATTTTTGAACATTTGACACAAATCAGGCGGGTTTGGGCATGTACGCACTGTTTGCAAATTGCACAAGAATTTGTGGAGGTCGTATCAAAGAGTAACATAACCAATTAGAGGCGAAAGAAAACCAGTCCGGCGGAACCAAATTTGTATGCGCATGCGCGAAGTTAGTAGTATATCAGTCAAATTTGGTGTGTCATATTTTGTTATCAATCACTGTCAATTGTGTTTTGACGTAAACAAAGTGATAATTTTTGTGGTTTTCTTGTTTTATTTTTTTCCATCGGTGTTTTTAGTGTGTTAGGACGTATTTTTTAATAATAATTCCAAAACCTATTATTGTTTATTGATGGTTGTACAATAACAGCTTAAGTGTCAATATAAACAAAACAAAATGTATAGTATTAAATTTAAAATATAGTGTAATTAATACTTACAATCATAATGGCGTAATAATTAATGGTAGCAAGATTGAACAGGTTAACGAATGTAAATATTTAGGAGTAATTATAGACGAGAGACTTACATTTTCTAGTCATGCAAACTACATAGCAAAAAAAGTATAAAAAAAAATTAATTTACTGTGTAAAATGGGGAAGGATCTAAGTTCTTGGACGAAATTATTTATTTACAAAACAGTAGTACTTCCTCATTTCAATTATTTTTCCACCATAATGTACATGTTTAATAAGGAAAATATCAGTAACATTAAAAAAAAAAAAAATCAGGCATTGAGAAATATTTTGGGATGTAATAGATATAGCAGAATAAAAGACATGTCGGAAACAACAGATTTATTAAGCGTAAAACAAAATATACTCTTTAATACTATGATAGTATTGATAGTGATGTACAAAATAAAGAATAACTTGTACCCCCAGTTCGCATTTGGCATTCATCCGAGAACGACGTGTTGTCAAATCTGAGAGATTTTTGCTAAAAATATTAAATTTTGACAAAAATTCTTTATTTAAACCTACGTATCAGAATATTCAGTGCTTCTCTGTGAGATACCACGCCAGAGTAACAGTCCTGCGATGGAGGAAGCAGGGTATACACCTAAAATACCTCCAGGTCTCCCGGATTCGGAAGATGACGAAATGGAAACCCAAGATCACCCAACGACGGAAAGAGAGAAAGTCATGGAAAACCGCTATCTAAAACTGATGAACGATCTCAAAAGGGATTTTGAAAGAAGGCTCGACGATAATTACAATAAAATTAAAGAGTTGGAGGGCGTGATTGATACGCAACGCAAAGAACTAGACAGGTATGTGGGCCAGCTCTCTATTAACAGCGAATCGACGAATTCCAGCACGACCACCAACACTACCACATCAACCCAAAATTATTCTCCAATCACCACTTTACCTACAGACGCGGTTATGCACTCCGACGAGGAGGATTCTGTTAACGCTTCATTTAAGACAGTTACGCCTAACAGAAAACGATCAAATAAATCCACCGATACATCAAATGCCAAAAAACTTCAGGTAGACTCCGCAGCATGGCCAAATTTGCCAGCAACCAGCAATCAAACTCTTAAAGAGCATTTCGAACCTAAAAATTCTAATTTTTCAAGCTCTGGCCGTACTGTGGCACCTACCACATCAACTCCGGAACCGAATTCCCTGACCAATGTTGACAATATCACTAAAGATACCCCAAAAAAAATGCGCGTACCCCCAGTGGTGTTGCGCATTAAATCTAAGTATAACGAGATTACTACTTATTTTCGTAGTAACAAAATAGACTTCGGTAAAGCGATTACCGTTGAGGGAGGCGTGAAGCTCCACCCCTCGACTCCCAATGATTATTTCAAGATCATTAAGTTCTTCGACGCCCAAAAAATACCGTACCACTCGTTCCGCTTCCCGGACGAGAAGGATCTCCATGTAGTATTACGGGGCGTACTTGAATATTGGACAGAGTCAAAAGTCAAGGAAGATCTTGAAGGGTTGGGCTTTCACCCCTCCAGGGTCATCAGGTGGAATAACAAAAATGGCCTTCCATCACCTCTAATGCTGGTAATTTTGCCAAAAACTGATAAGGGAATATATGATCTGACCTCGTTGGACTCAAGGTGGAAACTCAGCGCTCTAAATCAAATATCTCACAGTGTCACCGCTGCCAACTTTACGGACACTCGCAGTTTAAATGCACTGCTCCGGTAAAATGCTTAAAATGCGCGAAAGATCATTTTTCGTATGAATGTAAGAATTTCACCGCTGATATGTTAAAGTGTGCAAATTGTGAAGGCAAACATCCAGCAAACTTCCAGGGCTGTCCTAGACACCCAAACAACTTGTTTAATTTAAAAAATAAGACTCCGATTGAGAGCAAATCAAATATTCCACCACCCAATTTTGTTTGGGGTTCCCAAAAGAATTCAAATTTGAGCAATAAAAACTCAAACATTGTACCAACATCAGAGGTAATGGACGCTGCGTTGAAGGCTACACTACAATCATACTTAGGCGAATTTTCCAAGATGATGCAGCAACAAATGCAGCTGCAACTTCAAAGTATGCTATCGACGTTTACTTTAACCCAAAAGTAATGACTTTACAGTCTGAGATTGCGTACTTTAAATTGGCTACGATCAATATAAATGGTTTGAAAGGCAAGAAACTTGAAATTATTAACTTTGTCGAGCATTATGAGATTGATATTTTGCTAGTACAAGAGACATGGTTTAAAGGTGAACGCTTCACGTTTCCAAACTATAATATTTTCAGGAATGACAGGCCACTTAGACCACTTGGGGGTACCATGGTTCTTGTTAAGAAAAATATCATTGCTCAGGCCGTGTCAGGCCCGTGCAATTGTCCGCACATTGAGGGCACATTCATCCGTGTAAAAACTAAAACCAAATGGGTTCACCTGGGCTCTGTTTACTGCAGTCCAGCCGTCGAATTTGACGGCACTTGTTTGGGCAGCATTTTTAATTCGAATGATACGATAATTATAGGTGGAGACTTGAATGCAAAACACCGCGTCTGGGGATGCCGTCGTGAAAATACCAGAGGTCGTATCCTGTTTAACAAGTCTTTAGACTATAATTATCATATTATACCGCCGAGGGAGCACACCCATTCATCTTTGAATGGGCTCCCGGAGATCCTGGATATTTTTGTAGTGAAAAATACAGACATATTGTCTCAACCTGAGGCGCTTTGCGACTTAACATCCGATCATTTACCAGTGGTGATCGAGTACGGAAATCCACAAGAAAAGGGGCAGGGGTTTGTCACTAGTACCTCCGTTAACTGGGCCTTGTTTAGGCGCACGTTAGAAAACAAGGAGCCACTGCTACCTATAGTATTGGATACCGATATCGATAAAGCTGTTATACAAGTTACTGACGTCATAAATACCTCAATGTCTAGTGCTTCTGCTACAAAAATAACCAGGTTCTCCAAATTCGGAGTCTTACCTCGCGAAATCAAGGAACAAATTAGAATAAAAAATAGAATTCTAAATCGGGCGTATCGCACTGGAGATCCACGTATAAAAGTAGAAGCTAACAGAGCTTCTGAACTTGTTCGCGCTCTTTTAAGAGCTCACGAGGCCTCTTTGTGGGACAATAAAGTCGCCGGACTCAACATCGAAGACGGCAGCCTTTATAAGTTGACAAAAACTCTAACAAGAGGCGACAAAAAGCCAATGTCTTTTATTAGACATGCTACAACACATGCACTAACTTCCGATCCCAGGGAAAAAGTCGAACTGTTCGCGGACAATTTCTACGAGCAGTTCGACGAATACCCAACAACCGATCCTGAGAGGGACGCGAGGATCTCCAGAACAATACGAATTTATAATTCTATCGAGCACCCCATACAGAATATTCGCAATATTTCTATGGAAGAAGTTAAAGACGTTATAAAATTCATTAAACCTAGAAAGGCTCCGGGTTTCGACTGTATAAAAATTAAAGCGTTGAAAAATTTGCCGGACAATGTATTAATGGACGTAGTAAATATAGCACAGGCTATTTTAGAAAAGGGCCGCTTCCCTCAGTTTTGGAAAAAAGCTAAAGTTATCTTGATTCCAAAGGTCGGTCAAGACCAAACTTTAGTTTCAGGATATCGACCCATCAGCCTTTTGTCATGTCTAGGCAAGATTGTTGAAAAGCTTATACTTTATCGTATAAACAATTTCATATTTGAAAACAATATTTTACCACCTGAGCAGTTCGGTTTCCGTTCTGATCATTGCACGGTGCGCCAGACCAACAGATTGGCTTCCAATATACTCACAGGCTTCAACCGTCGTTGGACAACTGGAGCGGTCTTTTTCGATGTCAGTAAAGCGTTTGATAAGGTCTGGCATGACGGACTTATACTAAAGTTAATAAGATTAGGTATGCCAAACTACCTAATTAAGGTAATTCACTCGTTCTTGTCGCACCGGATTTTCGCAGTTTCGTCAGAGAATGCATTATCAACTGTGCGACACGTCAGAGCCGGAGTACCGCAGGGTTCCCCCCTTGCACCGGCCCTGTACAATATCTATACCAGCGATATTCCAAAATTTGCTCAAACACAATTATACCTGTTTGCTGACGATACTGCGATTACCGCCACCGCAAGAAAGCCTAGGTTGGTAATCTCCAAACTGCAACGTCATATAAAACTTATCGAGGCGTGGCTTGATAAATGGAAAATTCGTCTAAATGATGCCAAAACACAGGCTATCTATTTCTCGAAGAGCCGAAGTATTCAACCTACATCCAGATTGCTTGTCAAAAACACTAGGATAAACTGGTGTCAAAATATAAAATACCTGGGACTGCTCTTCGATAAACAGCTAAACTGGACCGACAACACAGCCTCTCGTTTAAAGAAAGCGAATGGTCAACTAAATGCCATTTATGCTCTGATAAACAGCAAAAGTACTTTAAATCTGCGTACAAAAACTTTAATTTACAAGACTATGGTTCGGCCTGTACTTCTATATGGTATTACCACCTGGAGTACCATAAAGAAGACAAACTTTCTCAAAATTCAAAGGTTTCAGAATAAATGTTTAAGAATAATGACGGGGGCGCCCCGCTATACGATGACTCATACTTTACATAATGACTTAAAGATACCGACAATAACTGAGTACATGGACAAAATTATAGTGGACTACTACAAACGGACTGACACTTCCCTGAACCCTTTAATAACACACTCACATATACATTCAAACCCTTTAAAACCATACCGATTACCGAGAGACTGGCTCATTCCTCGTCTCCTCCCCCCGCCTGCACCTTAACTTGTTCCGAATAAAAAGAATCAAATGACTCAAAAGTGAATACTTCCCTACTGCATTGTACCTGCTCAGCTCAATAAGAACCAAATGTTCAATAACAAACCCCCCCATGGAAGACCCGCTGATGAAGCAATAATATAAACAAAAAGAAGTTAAAGTCATTGACTATACTTAAGAAAACCCTAATGATAAACGAAAAAAAAAAAAAAACTTGTACCCTGAACATATATTGGATAATTTAAGAACAGTAGGTGATATACATAACTACAATACTAGATCAACCTGAAATTTTTATGTCTCTAGGGTAAATTCATGTTTTGCACAAAATAGCTTATTTTACAAAGGTTTAATTGATTTTAATTTTATTCCAATAGAAATAAAAAATTTAAATTTTAATAACTTTAAAAGAATGCTAAGAAGATATATAATAATTTAAAGAAATAGTCCATTCTCGAAGTGGAGTTATTGTCGTATAACTAGTCATTTAATGCTATTTTATCTAGTGCATAACCCCTGTAGTAGTTTTTAAGTTTAATTTAGTTTTCAATTTTTTAGGAATAATAATTTGTTAGTATTATTATTATTTTTTTTTTAAAGGCACAAATAATGAAAAAATTATTTGTCAGAAACAAAAAGTAATTTTGGCAAAAAGTTGTTTTCGATAAAAGTTTTGAAGTGTAAAATGTTAATTCACGGTATGAAGTGTATTTGCCTTCTGTATTGTGGGTCATTTGTGTTTAGTTTTACGAGAAAAGTCGTTAAATGACTTCAGGCGGACAAATGGGATTTGTATTTTTTGGTCTCTGGGATGTTTTTAAATTTGGTTTTCGTGAGCGGCTTTTATGACAGTCAAGTGAAGAATGGGTACAACGATTTCGCGTTTCTATTTATAAGCCATTCAACTCCCTTAACAAGCCCCGCCTTTTGGTCATTTAGCGATGTTTTGTTCATTGATTGGTCGCGTTTTTTGATATACCCCAAAACATTTTCGGCTGGTAAAATTAATGCGTAATTAGCCCTGAGTAAGTCAGGAGGCTCCTCCCTGTTTCATACATATTTTTGACAATTGTTGCTAAAATTTGTATCACTAAACAAATAAAAGTTGATATTTTACTTTAATATAATGTAACCCATCGAAATGCGATATTTTTTCAAAAAAAAATTATTGATTATAGAAAATATCGAGTTGTAGTTTTTCGCTGGGTTGTCATTGGCTGAAACCGTTTATTGCGTTGTAATTAAATGGATAAGAATATAAAACGCGGCGTTTTTGGTTCATTCGGGACCTGAATTTTGCTTGCTAAAGTACTTCACGTCAGTTTAATTTTTGAAGTTAAACTTAAAATTTTTTTTTTTTTCTTCAAAATTTTCCACTTGTCATCAAGTGTTGTGCCGTACCTTTCAATAGGGGGGCAATAAAGTTTTCGCGTCTATCGAGGAGGTGATTCCCGTCCTTTTTGATATAGTTATCTTTCCGGGATTTACAGTGATTTGATTGGAATACTATTCAAATGTTATTCCCTTGATTAGTTGGTGGATTCCTGTATGTCAATCAAGTGTTATTCCCTTGATTTGGATTATCAGTGATTTATTTTTTGGATACTTCTGTGGATTAGTATGCTCATACCCATGCGGACCTGGGTCGTGTTACGCGAGGTATTGGGGAATCGGAAGTAGGGGGGAAAATATTTTCGGGCGCGAAATTTAAATGTTTCAGCTCTGGTTTTCACGTCGTCGCTTCGCATACAGGCAAGTAAGGAATTCCAGAGTTGAATAGTTCGTTGGCTGTTACCGGACTAGTCCTGGCACTGCAGGCTAGTTTACGAGGTAACAACCCCTAGATTTCTTTATAAAAATAAGAGAGACGCAGTCCCCCAGACTTGGCCGTCTGCCAAAAAGAGCCATTGCGAATTTATTAAGTGGGGCGCAGCCCCCCAAGTGAAAATAAGCTTGATTATTATTTATTTGTTGTTAATTGTTTATAATAATAGTTTACTGAAACTAATTTCGATAAACCTTTTAGTTTTTATAATTGAAGTTTTAGTTTTAAATCATTTTATTCTTGAGGTAAAGTTTATCGAGATTGGATGTTATATGTTATAAATGTTGGGTTAATATTAAGTTTGTCGATTGTCATTATTGTAATGTAAAAGGTTTTGAAAAAATATTGAAATAAACCAAAACACTTTATTCTCTTTTGCCCTCCGTGGAATTACATATTACAAATTAACATTAATTAAAAGTCCTCCCCTTGCCCCCCCCCATAAATTAGTTAAAAAGAAAATAGAGAAAAAGTATTTAATAATTGGTAATACGTTACCTTCTCTCTTACCATTAACCACCATGAGGTTATTGGTTGACCCCTTTTGATTAAATTTTTGATTTCTCTTCAAATATTTGTATCTTAATTTTGGTGGACCGGTGGCATTTCCGCCATCGGGGTTAAAGGAGGTGGGACCACCCTTAACAAAGAAAAAATTAATTAATATTTTTATGATTGATTTTTCTTATAAATTTAGTTTTTGATTTTTTTTAAAACCAATAAAAAAATCTGGCATCCCTAAATTATCAAAATGACCGAAAAAACCATTGAATGCTCGGGTAGTATAGAGTCCCAAGTAAGCCCTGAGAATCCTGAAGCCCAGGATTTTTCAACAATGGTAGAATCAATCCAAACTTATTTAAATATAACCAAAAATGCCGACCAGGACGCTTTACTTGCTTCCCAAACCAATCCTCGGTGGGACCGAGAATCACTCCCAGGGATAGAAACGCACTCCAATAGGGACATATTGGGCAACGTTAGGCCAACTCGCCCAGCCGAGTTGGCCCCAATGCGAGAAGTAGGAGTCGACCCTCTCTGGAATCCGGCTTTACTTAGGAGAACGCTACTCGGTCAAAAAGACCTCGACTCTGACTCGGGCTCTGAAGGTAGCGTATCTTTCCACAGACCGCCGAAACAAAGACATCCACAGGGCCGTATCGGCGACATGGCATCCCTGGTGGGGAAACAAATTGATGAAATAGTTGCCCCACGTAACCAGTTTGTACAGACCGATGGATCTGGAGGACCCTATACGAAGTTTGCCAACTCCACTTCTTGTGAAACCAAAAAAATGACAGATGTACAGGACCTTGTGCAGGCGATTGGAAGCTTAGTACATATAATCGGTGATCAACGAAGTAATCCCCCCGCCCCCTCAAATAAATTACGAGAAACTTTCAGCGGGTTTCAACACGAAAGCCCCGATTTATTCTTGATAACACTGCAAAGATATTTTTTACAATGCAATATTTTAGATGAAAATGAAAAAATTAATATTGCAGTGGAGCAGCTTCAAAGGGGGGCCCGAAGTTGGATAGAGCCGCTAAAAGGACTAATTTTGAATTTTGAAGAATTCGCTAAGCGCTTAAGCAGACGTTTTAATAGCCCCGAGCTAGTAAGCGACCTAAAATCAAATTTATACGGACTTAAACAAAAGAATAACGAAAAAGTTGAAGAGTTCATACTAAAAAAGAGAGCATTATTTAGGAGGTTGGTGCCCTTTGGGACAGAACAAGAATGTGTTAATGTCATTGTGCCCTTATTAATACCAGCCCTCCGTTCTAGGATAAGATGCGTGGACATATTGGATACCGATCGCCTTACGTGTCTCACGATGGCGATCGAGCAGGACCAGACTGAAGAACGACAACAGACAATTAATACTAACCCCCCCAATCCAACTAATATAGTAAATAATAATGAACGACCAAGGACGAATAATGTCTCGAATAGGCCAAGACCTCCTGTAAGGTCACGCCCCTGCCGACATTGTCAGGGGGAACATTTTGATCATGAATGCCGCCAAAGAACTTATGAAGAAAAGAAGACTCCCCCTGCCCGTGACCAAATTTTGGAAAATCAAAATTCCAAAAAGGAACAGGCCAAAAATAATTCCCAAAAAAACTAAGCGCTGATCGATCCGCCTTGGGGCAGGACGATCCAAGACCATTAAAGACCCCAATTAATGTAATTAAAGAATCAATTAATTCGATAGGCTCGCGGCCCTTAGTCCGAGTGCAAATGTTTGATAAAGATTATGAAGCCCTCATTGACACGGGTTCTGATTTAAATCTGATTTCAGAGGATCTAATCGAATCTGAAATATATATAGAAGATGATCGGGTTCTCATATTAGCAATAGAAGGTGCTAAAGCGAGAGTTCTAGGATTAATTGAAGTCAATTTAGTTTTAGGGAATTATAGTTATAAAGTAGTTTTCAATATTGTTGCAGGATTAACTGCTAAAATTATATTAGGTAGCGAGTTTTTAAGGACAGAACAAGCCCTAATGGACTTCAATAGAAGCTGTATATATATTGGACAGACTCTACGTCAAACCATATATTGGAAACAATTCCATTCGGTAGATATGCCATGCGAATTGCCGGAAATGGGACCGGACGTCCCGGGAAATATCAGGGATCTTATTCAGGAATTCAAAGACATTTTTCTAATCGGATTAGCACAGCCAACAACTCGTACCACCCAACATAGGATCGTCTTAAAGGATAATAAAGTCATCAATCAACGCTGTTATAATTTAAATCCAGACAAGAAAAAAATCTTGAATGATCAGATCCAAGAAATGTTATGCGCAGGCGTAATAGAACCTACACAGTCACCGTTCTCTTCGCCACCTTTGCTTGTTACGAGGCCAGGAAAAAACCCAAGATTCTGTATCGATTTTAGGCGCCTGAACGATATTAGTGTCGCAGAATCCTCGACCTTGCCACGTATACCGGACTCCGTGAAAGCTTTAGCCCAAGCCAAATATTTTACAGTTTTGGACCTTAAGAGCGGATACTGGCAAATTCCCATGGAAGACTCCAGTAAACAGTATACCGCTTTCACTACACCAGACGGGGCAAGTTATCATTTCAATGTGATGCCATTTGGGCTAAAAAACGCACCCAGTACCTTCCAGAAACTTATGTCGACAGAAGTATTGGTAGGCCTGATACAGGAGTTTGTACAGGTCTACCTTGATGACATTATAATATATTCAACCGACAAGGACACTCATGCTAGACATTTACGAATCGTTTTCGAGCGACTTCGGATACATAATTTGAAAGTAAGCGCCGAAAAATGCCAGATTTGCCAAACTAGCATAGACTATTTAGGATATAGGATTTGTGGCGATTACACTGAACCACAAACCAAACATTTGGAACAAATCAAAGCATGTCCCGAACCAAGGACCAAGAAGCAACTGCAGTCTTTCCTGGGATTATGCAACTGGGTACGGGAGTACATTCCGAATATGGCCGAACTTACTGCCCCGATGACCGAAGCGTTAAAGGGTTCAAAATTTACATGGACTAGCCTGCAAACTGACGCATTTATGAAAACTAAAACTACTGTAGCCCAAGCAAAGCAATTGAGTCGCCCTAATTTTGAAAAAAAATTCATATTACAGACGGACGCCTCAGCTATAGGCATGTCCGCTGTACTGTATCAAGAACCTGAAGATGGCTCGGAAGTACGAAACATTATTTCATACGCTAGCGCAAAATTTCATTCTTCTCAACAGCGTTACCACATTAACGAACAGGAGTGTCTTGCGCTCGTCTGGGCTATTCAATACTTCCGAGCCTATCTGGAAGATCGGCCTTTTATGGTCCGTACGGACAGCAAGTCATTGACCTGGCTCCAAAAATTTAAGGACTCACGAGCCAAGCTGACCAGGTGGGCGCTCCTTCTTCAGGAATTTAAATTTGAAATTCAACATGTTCCCGGATCAAAAAATCATTTACCTGATTTATTAAGCCGCAATCCCGAGGAGACTCCCTATGAAGCGGAACCAGACAATGATCGATTGTTGCCCCCCTCTGTGGAGACGACTAAATCAACGGTAGCTCAATGTGCTGTAGTTATAGCCGACCTGGGTGATTTATACACTAAAATTGCCGAAAACCAGGAGCATGATAAGGCAATTCGGCGTTTAAAAGTCACTTTGGACCTGCTTGCAGGCCAACAACCAACGGATAACAAACAAAGACGTGTATTGGAAGAGTTCGTACTTATTGATAATTTATTATGGCGTAGACATCCACAGGGAGATAGACTTGTTGTGCCCCGACAATATACACAACAAGTTATTTATATGCACCACGATGACCCGGAACAAAGCCATCCTGGAACTGAGGAAACTGTCCGAAAAATCGCAAACAAGTATTTTTGGGGATGTATGCACAAAGAGATCACAGAATATGTATCTAAGTGTATAATTTGCTCAATTTGCAAAACCCAGCAAAAGCAAAAGCATGCTCCCCAAACGCCACGCACTCCTACCAATCCCTTCGAGATGATAAGTATCGACTTGTTAGGACCGTATCGCGAAGCCGCCGGAACGCACAATCAATATATTCTTTTTGCCGAAGATGTTTTCTCTAAATGGATAGAGGCACGAACTTATTCGGATGTAAGTGCCAAGGATGTATTAGAATTTCTAAAGACGGAAATAATTGCACGATACGGATATCCTAAGCATATAGTAAGCGATAACGCCAAGATATTTAAGGCGAACGTACTAACGAAATTTTGCGAAGTAAAAAAGATTAGACAACATAACTCCAGTGTATACCATCAACGGGCAAACCCCGTGGAGAGAAGAGTACAAGAATTAAAAAAGGTATTGCGAGTTCTTTTATTAAATAAACAAGAAAACCAGTGGGAGCGAGTTTTGCCTCAAGCCCTCCAAGTATTAAGAAGCAGGCGAAATAGAGCCACCGGGGAAACGCCGGCGTCGATTATATTGGGGTATGAACTCAAATGCCCAGGCGAATGGCAAACTAAATGGACCCAGTACCAAAAAACCCAGACGAAAGAACAAAGGGTATTAACAAGAAGACAAGTTTATGCAAAACAGTTGGATTTTCAACGGAAAGAATTTTCTGAAGCCGGATCTGCCATACTTAAGTTAAATGTTGGAGATATGGTAAATGCAAAGTTTCACCGTACAGGAGCTTTTCAACCTGCCTGGACCGGGCCTCATCAGGTCACAAAAGTCTTGGGGAATTCAGCTTATGAGGTTATAGTGAACGACAACCCCGTTAACTTCCATATCGACGATCTGCGAAAAGCGAAGAACGGAAATCAAGTTGACCTCGACGAATACCCCATATATGAAGAAAGCGATGACAGCGACGCGGAATTCGAATTTTCCGCTGAGGAGGTTTCCCCCCAAAATGTCGAAGACTCTGAGGAAGAACCTGAACAACCTCAAGAAAATAAACAAATGGACGAGACGACGCCTCAATTACATGCAATGCAAATTGATCAATGTTCGAGTTCCGAAATACTGGGGAACAAATTGCCCACCGAATTCTTGCACCAGCAACGACTCCTAAAAGATGTTGAACGAAACGTCAATGTTTTAAAAACCAAAGTTTCCAATATTCAACACTTTCAAGATTTATTAATCCTAGAGGAATTGCTCACCCAGGAAATTCAAAATGTAGAGAAGATCGAAACGTTGGGGCATGAATGTTTGAGAAAACAACGAAAAAACATTGTAGACAAAATTGAGGTTGTAATCGACGATATGTATCTACGTGATCATATCCCCATGAAGACAAATCTACGCGATTGTATTCAACCAGAAACCCAGAAGACAAATCTTACAGTTCCTGCAGCCTTAAAAAAAGAAAAGGACGATCTAATCTCAAAAGCAAGTACGAAGTACTTCTATAACTCCAGGCTAAACAAAGACTCAGTACTACCCGGAGCTTATTGTAATAGGTGGGGTGATTTCTTTAAGTTAAAGGAAGAATTTTGGGAGGGGGTTCTTAATTGTTTTTGAGGGTTCGTAGAAATAAACTTAAAATTAAGTACTTTAAGTTATTTTTCCGTCTTGTGGGGGGGGTGTCGTATAACTAGTCATTTAATGCTATTTTATCTAGTGCATAACCCCTGTAGTAGTTTTTAAGTTTAATTTAGTTTTCAATTTTTTAGGAATAATAATTTGTTAGTATTATTATTATTTTTTTTTTAAAGGCACAAATAATGAAAAAATTATTTGTCAGAAACAAAAAGTAATTTTGGCAAAAAGTTGTTTTCGATAAAAGTTTTGAAGTGTAAAATGTTAATTCACGGTATGAAGTGTATTTGCCTTCTGTATTGTGGGTCATTTGTGTTTAGTTTTACGAGAAAAGTCGTTAAATGACTTCAGGCGGACAAATGGGATTTGTATTTTTTGGTCTCTGGGATGTTTTTAAATTTGGTTTTCGTGAGCGGCTTTTATGACAGTCAAGTGAAGAATGGGTACAACGATTTCGCGTTTCTATTTATAAGCCATTCAACTCCCTTAACAAGCCCCGCCTTTTGGTCATTTAGCGATGTTTTGTTCATTGATTGGTCGCGTTTTTTGATATACCCCAAAACATTTTCGGCTGGTAAAATTAATGCGTAATTAGCCCTGAGTAAGTCAGGAGGCTCCTCCCTGTTTCATACATATTTTTGACAATTGTTGCTAAAATTTGTATCACTAAACAAATAAAAGTTGATATTTTACTTTAATATAATGTAACCCATCGAAATGCGATATTTTTTCAAAAAAAAATTATTGATTATAGAAAATATCGAGTTGTAGTTTTTCGCTGGGTTGTCATTGGCTGAAACCGTTTATTGCGTTGTAATTAAATGGATAAGAATATAAAACGCGGCGTTTTTGGTTCATTCGGGACCTGAATTTTGCTTGCTAAAGTACTTCACGTCAGTTTAATTTTTGAAGTTAAACTTAAAATTTTTTTTTTTTTCTTCAAAATTTTCCACTTGTCATCAAGTGTTGTGCCGTACCTTTCAATAGGGGGGCAATAAAGTTTTCGCGTCTATCGAGGAGGTGATTCCCGTCCTTTTTGATATAGTTATCTTTCCGGGATTTACAGTGATTTGATTGGAATACTATTCAAATGTTATTCCCTTGATTAGTTGGTGGATTCCTGTATGTCAATCAAGTGTTATTCCCTTGATTTGGATTATCAGTGATTTATTTTTTGGATACTTCTGTGGATTAGTATGCTCATACCCATGCGGACCTGGGTCGTGTTACGCGAGGTATTGGGGAATCGGAAGTAGGGGGGAAAATATTTTCGGGCGCGAAATTTAAATGTTTCAGCTCTGGTTTTCACGTCGTCGCTTCGCATACAGGCAAGTAAGGAATTCCAGAGTTGAATAGTTCGTTGGCTGTTACCGGACTAGTCCTGGCACTGCAGGCTAGTTTACGAGGTAACAACCCCTAGATTTCTTTATAAAAATAAGAGAGACGCAGTCCCCCAGACTTGGCCGTCTGCCAAAAAGAGCCATTGCGAATTTATTAAGTGGGGCGCAGCCCCCCAAGTGAAAATAAGCTTGATTATTATTTATTTGTTGTTAATTGTTTATAATAATAGTTTACTGAAACTAATTTCGATAAACCTTTTAGTTTTTATAATTGAAGTTTTAGTTTTAAATCATTTTATTCTTGAGGTAAAGTTTATCGAGATTGGATGTTATATGTTATAAATGTTGGGTTAATATTAAGTTTGTCGATTGTCATTATTGTAATGTAAAAGGTTTTGAAAAAATATTGAAATAAACCAAAACACTTTATTCTCTTTTGCCCTCCGTGGAATTACATATTACAAATTAACATTAATTAAAAGTCCTCCCCTTGCCCCCCCCCATAAATTAGTTAAAAAGAAAATAGAGAAAAAGTATTTAATAATTGGTAATACGTTACCTTCTCTCTTACCATTAACCACCATGAGGTTATTGGTTGACCCCTTTTGATTAAATTTTTGATTTCTCTTCAAATATTTGTATCTTAATTTTGGTGGACCGGTGGCATTTCCGCCATCGGGGTTAAAGGAGGTGGGACCACCCTTAACAAAGAAAAAATTAATTAATATTTTTATGATTGATTTTTCTTATAAATTTAGTTTTTGATTTTTTTTAAAACCAATAAAAAAATCTGGCATCCCTAAATTATCAAAATGACCGAAAAAACCATTGAATGCTCGGGTAGTATAGAGTCCCAAGTAAGCCCTGAGAATCCTGAAGCCCAGGATTTTTCAACAATGGTAGAATCAATCCAAACTTATTTAAATATAACCAAAAATGCCGACCAGGACGCTTTACTTGCTTCCCAAACCAATCCTCGGTGGGACCGAGAATCACTCCCAGGGATAGAAACGCACTCCAATAGGGACATATTGGGCAACGTTAGGCCAACTCGCCCAGCCGAGTTGGCCCCAATGCGAGAAGTAGGAGTCGACCCTCTCTGGAATCCGGCTTTACTTAGGAGAACGCTACTCGGTCAAAAAGACCTCGACTCTGACTCGGGCTCTGAAGGTAGCGTATCTTTCCACAGACCGCCGAAACAAAGACATCCACAGGGCCGTATCGGCGACATTATATAATAGATAACTATAGTATATAAGAACTAAATTGTACCTAAATATTATAATGTATTTTGCTAGCTAATGCTATTAATAAAGATTATTATTATTATTATTAATAAGGCGCGTGTTACAGACTGAATATTTTCCGGAAGAGGTATCGTAGCGTTTGAAGTAGATGCTTGGAGTACTTTTACGTCTTCTTATTTGTTTTTTCCTTTGTTTTTTATTTTCGCTTGTTCCTGACATATTTCCCTCTTCTGTTTTCTTTCAGCCTTTTCTTCCTCTAATTTTTGCTTTTTCTCATTTTTTTTTTAAACATTTTTTTATATTTGTCTTGAGCTCATTGCGAATGGAAAGCGTTCCGTTTCACGTGTACCCTTAATAGACCAGGGTAGAAGCCTTTGAAAATGGTAAAAAGTGAAAAAAAATAATAGTAGGATGAAACCCATTGGAAAAGGAAGAGAATATAACAAAAATAAAAGGAAAAATAATTTACGGGCGATTTGAGGTCGGGAAGTGAAAGGGGGTGAGTTTTTAAGGGTAAAGAACGGTTTATTTCGATTTGCGGCAAAACTACAAGTTTTATGGAAAAAAAATTAAATATCGAAGTTGTAGGTAATAAAAAGATCTACAACTATTGCATTTACATTTTTTTCACATAACCTCAAAATTTATGTGAAAAATTCAAATAACCAAGTTTTTGGTTTAATATTTTTATCTTTAATAAAAAAAATTTTTTTTTAACGAAATTTGGTGAAAATTTACCTTTTCATGTCCCAAACACACTGTAATTTTTTTGATTTAAAATATTAATTTTTTCACCCTATTTTGACTTAATATCGAAAAATCACCCTTATTTTCAATCGAAAATTCTCGCGTCAAAATATCCGCTTTTTTTTTTTCACATAAATTTTGAGGTTATGTGAAAAAAGTGCGGATACAAAAGTTGTAGATCTTTTTATTGCCTACAACTTCGCTATTTAGCTTTTTTCCATAAGACTTGTCGTTTTGCCAGAAATCGAGATAAACCGTTTTTTACCCTTAAAAACGCACCCCCTACCACTTCCCGATCTCAGTTCACCCGTAAATTATTTTTCCTTTCATTTTGGCTATATTCTCTTCCTTTTCCTATAGGTTTCATCCTACTATTATTTTTTTCGGTTTCAAAAATTATCGACCCTGGTCTATAAGTTCAGGAATTTTGGGCAAAACTAAATACTTTCCAAATCCTGAATTACTGACGATTTTAAATTTAATTACATTTTCTGGACAAGTTCAGATGTACATTTTTTATTACTTAAATGTTTATTCTAATTTTCTACACTAACCTGTGCCTTTTTAGCTAGGTTTAGTTGCACGTCATTTTCCTCAACTTGATTTTGAATAGACACTTTCTTTTGACTCTCAACTTCTACTAATTCTTTAGTAATTTCTTCCAAATTTCGAGTTGCTTTTTCTTTAGATGGGTTTAGAGTTTCTGGTAAACATGACCCTTTTGAATTTTCTGCAATAGCTGCTGTTGGCCTATTGTCTTTATTTGAGTTTTGAAATGATTTCCAAACCTTGTACAAAAGGCAAAAATCTTGATTGTTACCTTCAGACATCTCATCGGAATTCAAACTACAAAATGCGTTTATTTTTTTTTACCGATAATTTTCGTAAAATTTTTAAGTTATAGTAGAAGTGAATTGGACTTCTTTCTTTCTCTAGGCGCAGATTCATGAAACTGTTTACCTTTTCCAAGATATTTTAAAAAATCAACATTTTCAACATTAAAGGGACAAAGTCCGCATACTCTGAAACCATTAAAGGCTTCCACACACCGACGCGGCCACGGCCACGGTAGCGGTGGCGGCCGCGGTGGCGATCATATTAGCGGTCGGGCTTATTCACACCAAAGCGGTGAGTGGAGCTGTAAGGTAGTTGCCGTTTACAGATTTTATGTATACGAAAATATATTTTTAAACGCCCAGGTTTCATTTTTATTTCTATTATTTGATATTATGATAGACGATGTGAAAGGAGATCGAGACTTCGTTACTATTAGCTCTTTGTCCCACACTTTGTTTTTAGCCCTTATATTTTTATAATTTAGATGTCTTGAATCAAGAAGTATGGTATATAATTTAACATTTTCTATTAATAATTCTATTATGTTGTTTGCCATTACTACTGTCACTTTCCGCAGTCAAAGTTGACACGTTGTATTTGACCGTCACCGCATATCAGAACGCTGCCCTAGGCCGCTTGATGATTTTATTCATTTACTTCCATGTGTTTAGATTGGCCGCCACCGCTACCGTGGCCGTGGCCGCGTCGGTGTGTGGAGGCCTTAATAAGGGTCTCAGGGTTTATGGCTGTGTTCACCACATTTTTCAGTATAGATGCAAAGTTTAATTTAGTTACCATTTCATTAATATGCTCATTACACTACACCACTCTCTAACTGCTTTCTTCCTGGCAATTTTAATTGAACGAAAAACAGAAACATCTGCAGGCTGCAGTATTCTGGTAGCATTTGGGTATAATACGATCAATTCTATTTTGCTAACTTCATAAGTTAAATGTGTTTTATGACCGTCTAAAAAATATATAACTGGCAAGTCGATATTTTCTTTAATTAAGTATGGATGGAATATATTTGCAATATATTCAAGAAATACTTCCGACGTCATCCAACCATTATCGCTCTTTGCAATTCTCCTTTCTGCGGGAACACTTAGTGCAACTTTTTCAGGAACTCTTTTTTATCCATAAATTATCATAAGAGGGCATGATTTTCCACTGGTCGAGAAAGTAAACATCACTGTAAGGTTTTCCTTTAAAGCACCATGTTCTACAGTATAAATATTTTTTTCGCCCTTATAGGCTAGCACCTTTCCAGTGTTAGGACATATTTGATAAGCTGTCTTGTCCCAGTTAAATACCCTTGATGGTTCTTGAATTACAGATTGCAGATTTTTTCCTTGCTATGTATTCAGAGATGTCCTGAAACCATTTTCCTTCTCTTACACATGAACTAAGTGAAGTAACGGCTTCACTTGTTTTTTCCACTATGAAAGGATGGCGTTTTAAAAAAGCCTTCACCCAGCCATCCCCAGGTCTATTATTCTTAAATGGGCTAGCGCGCGGATTATTATTTAAAAACGTTTGTACACTTGTTTGAAGATTTTTTTTCGTGGAAATTCTTTTCTTGCTAACTCAGCAATCCAATTCACCAGGAAGGTTCCTCTTCAGCACTAAGAATTGGATAAGGGCCAAATGTATCATTGTGCACTGGGTTTTTTAATTTGAAAGATAGGGTTGATTTTGGAACTCCATATTTATGGGCTGTTGATCGTAATTTTCCCCCATGTTGTTGAATTTCAGATACTGCTGCTTTCATGGCAGTTTCATTATACTGCTTTTTAGACATCATGAATCGTTCTGAAATAAATAATAATGCCATTTAATTAAATATCCCTTCTTAAAAAAATCGAAAAACAGTTATTGGACACATTTCATACATAGTTATGGGACATGTGGGCAATAACTGTACAGGTAACTTAAGCGTTAACAGAAATATTTGTGCGCACAAGCTGTATTTTCTCTTCAATTTAGTACGATCTTAATATGTATATTTAGTATATATTGTAATTTTTAGTCGTTGGATACCATGGCCAATAAATGAATGTGTTGTCTTTTAGAGTATAGTTATTGAACATATTATGTTTAACCTCAAAATGTTCGAGAATATGAATACTAGATCAAAAGAAACTATTAAAACTGATACAAAACTAGTTACCTACACCAAAAAAATAATTAAAAACAACTTTACCTACCTTCAAATATTACCACAAAATATAACTATTGCTTAACAAGATCCTTAGGGAAATAAAGCACATTTACCGCCAGATGTTAACCTATGATTGAACTGAACTAGCAACATCTAGTGACATTTTTGCCGATTTAGTTGTAAGCATGATAGTGTAATGGAGAAAACTTCATCTAATATGGACAAAACAATAGGACCGTATCCTTATTTTAAAGAAAATTTTAACCCCTGTCCTTTTACTGTCGTTGTCCAAAGACTGTGTGGTTTACCATAAGTAGTGTTTGGGAAACACGTTTTCTAATAATCGAAGTAATAAACATGAACTAATCTGTCAACGTAGCCACGACGTCTACGAATCGACAACGCTGCAATAAAGGAAAAACGCCGCTGTGTTCAAGAGTCCTTCAGTTTTCTAGCGTAGCAACAATATATTTTTATTCTATTTTACTGGTAAAACCGCCAAATGGCTAGCCTATAGCGTCTTAATAATTTGCACGTGAAGGTGGAATCATACGCATAAAATTGGCGAAATCTTGTGACTTGAGTTGGTTTGGAAGCATGAATGTCTCTATAATACGAAAAGTAAACAGTATAGAAGCCAGAGTATAAGAGGCGAAGCGTGGGAAGGAATTGTGATACTCTCCATACTGTTATTTTAAATTTATTGGATGCACCAAAATTTTCTTTTATTTCTCTCTTTTGAAAGAAATGAAGCTATTGCACTTCTCTTCTTGATCCCACTCTTAAGAAGAACTATTAACCGTCATGGTTTAAAAGTGACATAACATAGTATCGAGTGTGGTTGGAATAGTGGGCACACAGAGTACATATGACGCATCATGTCGAATGACGTGGAGTGGCATCGCATCACAACAATGTGTACCTGCCTTAATGCATTGAATTTTTCCCGTTATTAATTACAACTTCTATTATCCCCAAATTAGGGTATTGATCCTAACTAGCTTAAAATAAGTCCTTGACTGAGCTAGTCTGGAACTTGCACACTACATTACTGCCCCTGTACTGCGTTACGAGGCACGGAGAAAATTTGTAGTTTTACAATTCTCATACCTTTTGTGGAATACTTGTATTTAATACTACTTGTTATTATAATTAAATTTGATAATATATCCCAGATTATGTCATTAATAATTCTGAAGTCTATTTACTTTCCAAATAGACACGATGTAAAAATTTCAACGTGACGAAATAGGCGGGTCATCGCCACTCTTTCTATTCTTATTGGCTGTTTTTAATAAAAATAGAGACATGCTAGTAGGTGCATGTCAAGGGTTTTTACAGGATCGAAATCAGCTTACGCTGCTGTTATTATTGTATTTTTAGTTTTGTCGTTCAATTTATTTCTTTGATTTGCGGAAATGGGGACCTTTCACCACCCACTTATAGTTTCAATATTTTAAAATAAACCGTTGGGAAAATCCGTTGTGCGCCCATATCCTAGTAATAAGTTAGAAGAGGAAAAATATGATGTATTGCAAAGTAAACAGAAATAAATAAATAAATAAATAAATAAATTTTTATTTCAAGAGACCAACGTTTGCATTGGTATAGAAAAGGTCAATTTCAACCACAGACATCTGTGGAACAATGACTATTCAAATTTATAAATACAAAATATATATACTAGATTACAGTTAGGATAACAAATCACAATCCATATACTCACTAACATTGTAGAAAACACGAGAAATCAATAAATTACATACACTTCTCTTAAAAAGTACTTTGCTCGCTATGTTTTTGGTTTCCCTAGGCAACTTATTGTAGAGTTTTGTTCCCATGTAGAATGGGCTCCTCTCAAATAAGGCCATGTTGTGCGCCGGTACAACAAAGTTCATATTGTTACGCGTCTCATAATTATGAATGTTTTCCATGGATAAAAAACGATTTAAATTATTTTTTACGTACATAAGAACTTCTAAAATATATAAACTCGGCAAAGTGAGCAGTTTAAGTGTTTTAAATAGCCTCCGGCATGAATGACGACAAGACACTCCCATCATACTTCTTATAGCTTTCTTTTGGACTAAAAACACTCTATTTAAATTCGATGGAGACGAACCCCAAAATAAAATTCCACTTTTGACTCGGGAAACAAATTGGGCATGGTAATAAGACAAGAGAATATTCCTGCCGACCACACCACGCAGGCGGTAGAGAGCATAACATACTGGAGAAATTTTAGAACTTAGTTCAGTGCAGTGAAAGCTCCACGATAAGGCATTGTCAATATGTATACCTAGTACTTTTGTTTGAACAACCTGTGCAATCGACCCACCGTTGGCCCTGACAAGAAGACTCTCATTAAAGGTTGACCGGCCTGGAGTAAAGCTGATGAACACTGCTTTGGTTGTATTCAAACATAACCCATTGCCAGCAAACCATGTGTTGAATCTCGCAAGCATATCACGTAATAATGTAATCGAACTCTCGGAGGTACTGCCACAACTCAAATAAGAATTATCATCAGCGAACATGACAAGTTCTCTTTCATTATGAGTCAAGTCTGGGAGATCATTCGCAAAAATTAGGAATAATAGAGGGCCCAGGATGGATCCCTGCGGAACACCAATGCATATATTTCTTTTATCAGATCTGATACCCTCAAGATCCACAACCTGATCTCGACCAGTCAAATACGACTGCAGCCATTCACCAACCATACCTCTTATGCCGTATTCATGCAACTTCGCCGCGAGCAAGACGTGATCAACAAGGTCAAAGGCCTTACTGAGGTCCATAAAAAGGCCCAAGCATTTCTTATTAATATCAAGTGCACTATAAAGCTCACCAACAAAGTTCAAGATCGCCGAAGATACACTCTTTCCTTTGCGGAAACCGTGTTGACATTCTGTAATAATATTAAAAGTAGATAGGAACATTGAAATTTGGTTAAAAACAATTCGCTCCAGAATTTTTGATACTGAGCTCAGTAGAGAAATTGGACGATAATTATCTAATCTGTCTTTTTCTCCTTTTTTATAAAGCGGAATAACTCGAGCAGTTTTAAAGATATCAGGAAAAATTGCATTCTCTAATGACATATTTATTAGATAGGTCAATGGACTCAATATATAGCAACCAATGGATTTCAATACATTCACCGAAATATCATCAATGCCAACCGAGTTAGATTTTTTTAATGATTTTATGACGTCATTTACATCACATTCCAAGACAGGTCTGAAAAACATCGTTCCAACGTCTTTTCGATATTTAAAATTATATTCACTCTTTTGTCGCTTTATATTATCAGTAATTAAACTTTGTGGGGCCTCCACAAAATACTTATTAAAAGCATTAGCCATTTCATTCAGATTACTTATCTGGTCGCCATTCACGTGGAGACTTTCAATATTATTTCTAATCTCTCCTTGAGCTAAAGTATTTTTGATTATGCCCCATACAGTCCTGCCCTTATTTGCCGAATTTAAGTACAATCTATCATTGTGTAACCTTTTAGCAGCTTGAATAGTTTTCCTGTATATCTTTTTATATTTTTTATAGTAGTCGACCAGGACAGGACTATCAGTTTGCGCCACCAACGCATGCAGTAGTTTTATATTTTGCGCTGATACACGAATACCAGAAGTCAACCATGGTTTTCTGATATTATTTAAAAACATTTTCTTTAGAGGAAATGCAATATTAATATACATCAGAATAAGCTGAACGAATTCCTGAAAAGCACTGTTTACGTTGGTAGCTTCAAAAACAGTCAACCATGTCTCCCTCTCCAAATAATATTTTAATGTATTATGATTTTCAGTAGAAAACAATCTTTTATAAATGAATACTTTCTCATTTTTTGGCATAAGTACTTTTTTCAAATTTAAAATCTGCGCTGAATGATCCGACAATCCATTAAACTGCACATTACAATCTAATTCATAAACACCCATTAAATTTGAACACATATAATCAATTGCAGTTGAAGAACCAGCCACACACCTTGTTGGAACACTCACATGGAAGGCAAGTCCGTACATACTCAATAGATCATGAAGTTCATTTTTTTCTATTGTACTTTTTAAATAATCAATGTTAAGATCGCCGCACAGGATTACTCTTTCAGTTTTTTTTATGTTTACATTTGACTCTAAAAATTTGGTCAACTCATAAATAAATAGGTTAATATCAGTTAAGGGCGATCTATATATACAAAATATCTTTATTACTTTCTTATTTTCGAGCAATAGTCTTACACCGCAAATCTCAAAAAGTTTCTCAGTACAAACAATATTATTTAATTTTATTTCTTTAACGGATTTTAAAAAATTTTTGCTTGAAAATATTGCAACACCGCCATTTTTAAAATTTGTTCTGCAAAACTTACTGATTAACATATATTCGTTAAGACTTACCATATTAAATTGATTGTCATTTAGCCAATGCTCGGTAATACATACAATATCGGCGTTGCATTCCAATAAAGCGACCTCCAAGGTGTCAAGCTTATTCCTCAGACACTGCACATTCTGATGATAAACATTTACACTTGTATCCCCTAGTGTTAACGTACTGCCACTCAACTTTCCACTCGTTAATTGCTACTTATTAATAGCGTCCATACAAATTTTTTGTCTTTCGACACTGATGCGCTTATTCAAAATGCTGCAATTTTTAGAGTCAAAAGCCGAATGGTGTACATCCAAAGAAAGTTTGCTTTTTTTATTTGCATCTAGACAATTCACACATTTAAAACTGCCGCTGTTACACTGATTTTTCTCGTGATCATTTTCTCCGCATTTGAAACAACGAACTTCAGTAGTGCACTCCTCCGCCCTGTGATTGAAACCTGCACATTTATAGCACCTAAATATTTTTACGTATTCAAATACTCTGCACGATGTAGCCCATCCGATGCTTAAGCTTCCTTCTTCTAGGATCTTCTTTAAGGTTTCCGGATCACACTCAATAATCGCCATGAATTGGGTTTTCATCTTTTTAAATACAATAACCTTCATTTGGCTGTTTTCATGGTTCAAAAACAAGTTCTGTGACTTTATGCTGTCGATTAGTTCTTCACTGCTTAGCTCTTCAATAATGTCGCATACCTTAAATTGTGGTTTCTTTGATTGGGGCAAACTTACTTGATATTGCTTACCAAGGCATTTCTCTGCTTCTTTTTTTACTTTTTCTATCTCTGCCTTTGTTTTACACTTTAATAGAATACCTCCATCTTTCGTTGGTTTACATGTAGTAAAACCAACTTCCAGTGCCGACGGATTTAGCTTTTTTGTTAAAACCTCCTTAGTTTTGCTACTTTCTTGCTTATTTTTTGGCTTAATTAAAATTGCTTCACCAGCTTTGCGTGCCACGTTTGCATATGACATTGCAGTACTTGCTTGTAACGGCTCCTTCATGTTTTGTAGTACAAACTTCTCCTTCAGTATGTTAAATTCTGCTAGCAAACTTTCCTTAAACTGCATAAATTCTTTCTTCAATTCCATATTAATATTAAAATTTGTACTGCAGTCATTACAAAACCACTTGTAACCACGTATATTCTTGATTGTGTTGAAATCCTTGTTTGTAATATTCAAACATTTTACGTGAAAAAACTCGTTACAAACTCCGGCACATTTTATATTGTTTTCACGATCAATTTTATTGAGGCATATATTGCATGCATCTTCCATTTCGAGTTCTTCGTATCTCAAGAGACTTGGTAGTACTTCTGGCAACACTGTGTCGATTCAAATTTATCACTGCTTACCGGACCATATACTGTATTGTTTATCAGTAAATAAAATAAGTCACAAAAAAACTACCACATGTCCAAAACCCCAATAATTTAACAAACTAGGCGTTTTTTCTTCCATTATGCAATGCATCGAGATGTAACATACCCATTAACACTACTTGTTCATAAAAAAGTTAGCCCTTAAACAAGAAATTATACAAATTTACATAGACGCAATTCACCACATGTATCGAACCACAGCGCGACGTTATATAATAGGTGGATTACGATTCCCCTACTCCATCGTATCGCACCTGGCTCATTGTTTTGTTGGTGTCACGCCTCCCGCTGCGATCCGATTATTATAAAATAAATATTCATTCTTTCCAACGTTGCCGTCTGAGTGAAAGACAGTTCTAACTGTTTTTAAATTGTGGTTTCCGTGGATTATTTGCTATTTATATAAAATGTCAGTTTATACATCCGGGGAAAAAAATCTTGTAAATCCTAGTATTATTCCGGTAGTTCTGTCCGGGAGATAATTGAGAGATTTACTTTTTCGTTTGAGGACCGTCCTAATCCAGTAAAATCTACAATTTTTGGAATAATTCATAAGTTCCAAATTTATGGATGCTTACAGAATTGTAGAAACTGTACCCATTTAAACGAAGAGGCACCTATTCGGCCATATCCAGAAGAAAGGGAACTTCACGAAACTGATGTTATCCTCAAAAGGTCAACGCATGAGCTGGAATATTGGGAAATTTACTAACGGAAATTTTAATGCGGATAAATATTCCGAGTTTTTAAGAGAATAAATAATTATTATTCCTGCTCTTCGAAGACTAAATATCAATTATGATGAAATTTGGTACCAACAGGACATTGTTCGGCATATTACATAATGCCAGAAGGGTACTTGAGTCTTTAGATATTACCCTTCCCGATCGTCTTATTGGCGGAAGGGGCTCAATTAAATAGCCACCTAGATTTGCAGACTTATTACTACATTTTTTTTTTGGGGATATGCTACCTGTCAAATTTACTGGCATAAACCTAAGCGTGCTAGTAGTTTGAACGAACTTAGTGCCAACATTATGGAAACGGTGAACAATATCCTTGTTGAAATGTTGGAAAATATGAGCCAAGAATTTTATATCCGATTGGGATACTGTTCGGCACAATCTGGTAGTCTTTTTGAGCAACCTATAAAGTGATTTTAAAAGAACTGGAAAGAGTGTTTATTTTCCTATTTGGGAATATTATTGCGTTTATTTTTTATTACTTAGAATATTTATTTATTTGTGTTATTTACTATTAAACGGAATATTTATTTTACAACAGAATGTAACTTCTAAATCTGTCAGACGGCAAAAAAATGTACTGATAAAGAAACTAAAACTGAAAACCGGCTTTGAGTATATTATTTTTATGACACCAGTGTCCCACATAGTCCATCTCCCTTCGGCAGCGTAAATAGCACTAAAATTTAAAATTCAGTTCAAGCGGCAGATGTAACACCAGGACATCTATTCTCCAACAGAGAAGTGAAAGCTCTCGGGAGAGGTAGCTATTTACATCACATGGCCACGCCGTAGGTTTTTATTAACTAATCACGCATGCTTGTTAACGCATTTCTCACGATATGATCCCATTCTCTTACAAAATTCCGAGAGAACGCGATCTCCTGACTAGCGGTGGCGGCCGCGGTGGCGATCATATTAGCGGTCGGGCGTATTCACACCAAAGCGGTGAGTGGAGCTGTAAGGTAGTTGCCGTTTACAGATTTTATGTATACGAAAATATATTTTTAAACGCCCAGGTTTCATTTTTATTTCTATTATTTGATATTATGATAGACGATGTGAAAGGAGATCGAGACTTTGTTACTATTAGCTCTTTGTCCCACACTTTGTTTTAGCCCTTATATTTTTATAATTTAGATGTCTTGAATCAAGAAGTATGGTATATAATTTAACATTTTCTATTAATAATTCTATTATGTTGTTTGCCATTACTACTGTCACTTTCCGCAGTCAAAGTTGACACGTTGTATTTGACCGTCACCGCATATCAGAACGCTGCCCTAGGCCCCTTGATCTAGACCTGCCCGCGCTTGTATGATTTTATTCATTTACTTCCATGTGTTTAGATTGGCCGCCACCGCTACCGTGGCCGTGGCCGCGTCGGTGTGTGGAGGCCTTAATAAGGGTCTCAGGGTTTATGGCTGTGTTCACCACATTTTTCAGTATAGATGCAAAGTTTAATTTAGTTACCATTTCATTAATATCCTCATTACACTACACCACTCTCTAACTGCTTTCTTCCTTGCAATTTTAATTAAACGAAAAACAGGAACATCTGCAGGCTGCAGTATTCTGGTAGCATTTGGGTATAATACGATCAATTTTATTTTGCTAACTTTATAAGTTAAATGTGTTTTATGACCGTCTAAAACATATATAACTGGCAAGTCGATATTTTCTTTAATTAAGTATGGATGGAATATATTTGCAATATATTCAAGAAATACTTCCGACGTCATCCAACCATTATCGCTCTTTGCAATTCTCCTTTCTGCGGGAACACTTAGTGCAACTTTTTCAGGAACTCTTTTTTATCCATAAATTATCATAAGAGGGCATGATTTTCCACTGGTCGAAAAAGTAAACATCACTGTAAGGTTTTCCTTTAAAGCACCATGTTCTACAGTATAAATATTTTTTTCGCCCTTATAGGCTAGCACGTTTCCAGTGTTAGGACATATTTGATAAGCTGTCTTGTCCCCGTTAAATACCCTTGATGGTTCTTGAATTACATATTGCAGATCTTTTCCTTGCTATGTATTCAGAGATGTCCTGAAACCATTTTCCTATATCATTTTCACTTACACATGAACTAAGTGAAGTAACGGCTTCACCTGTTCTTTCCAAAATGAAAGGATGGCGTTTTAAAAAAGCCTTCACCCAGCCATCCCCAGGTCTATTATTCTTAAATGGGCTGGCGCGCGGATTATTATTTAAACACGTTTGTACACTTGTTTGAAGATCTTTTTTTCGTGGAAATTCTTTTCTTGCTAACTCAGCAATCCAATTCACCAGGAAGGTTTCCTCTTCAGCACTAAGAATTGGATAAGGGCCAAATGTATCATTGTGCACTGGGTTTTTTAATTTGAAAGATAGGGTTGATTTTGGAACTCCATATTTATGGGCTGTTGATCGTAATTTTCCCCCATGTTGTTGAATTTCAGATACTGCTGCTTTCATGGCAGTTTCATTATACTGCTTTTTAGACATCATGAATCGTTCTGAAATAAATAATAATGCCATTTAATTAAATATCCCTTCTTAAAAAAATCGAAAAACAGTTATTGGACACATTTCATACATAGTTATGGGACATGTGGGCAATAACTGTACAGGTAACTTAAGCGTTAACAGAAATATTTGTGCGCACAAGCTGTATTTTCTCTTCAATTTAGTACGATCTTAATATGTATATTTAGTATATATTGTAATTTTTAGTCGTTGGATACCCTGGCCAATAACTGAATGTGTTGTCTTTTAGAGTATAGTTATTGAACATATTATGTTTAACCTCAAAATGTTCCAGAATATGAATACTAGATCAAAAGAAACTATTAAAACTGATACAAAACTAGTTACCTACACCAAAAAAACAATTAAAAACAACTTTACCTACCTTCAAATATTACCACAAAATATAACTATTGCTTAACAAGATCCTTAGGGAAATAAAGCACATTTACCGCCAGATGTTAACCTATGATTCAACTGAACTAGCAACATCTAGTGACATTTTTGCCGATTTAGTTGTAAGCATGATAGTGTAATGGAGAAAACTTTATCTAATATGGACAAAACAATAGGACCGTATCCTTATTTTAAAGAAAATTTTGACCCCTGTCCTTTTACTGTCGTTGTCCAAAGACTGTGTGGTTTACCCTAAGTAGTGTTTGGGAAACACGTTTTCTAATAATCGAAGTAATACACATGAACTAATCTGTCAACGTAGCCACGACGTCTACGAATCGACAACGCTGCAATAAAGGAAAAACGCCGCTGTGTTCAAGAGTCCTTCAGTTTTCTAGCGTAGCAACAATATATATTTTTATTCTATTTTACTGGTAAAACCGCCAAATGGCTAGCCTAGCGTCTTAATAATTTGCACGCGAAGGTGAAATCATACGCATAAAATTGGCGAAATCTTGTGACTTGAGTTGGTTTGGAAGCATGAATGTCTCTGTAATACGAAAAGCAAACTGTATAGAAGCCAGAGTATGAGAGGCGAAGCGTGGGAAGAAATTGTGATACTCTCCATACTGTTATTTTAAATTTATTGGATGCACCAAAATTTTCTTTTATTTCTCTCTTTTGAAAGAAATGAAGCTATTGCACTTCTCTTCTTGATCCCACTCTTAAGAAGAACTATTAACCGTCATGGTTAAAAAGTGACATAACATAGTATCGAGTGTGGTTGGAATAGTGGGCACACAGAGTACATATGACGCATCATGTCGAATGACGTGGAGTGGCATCGCATCACAACAATGTGTACCTGCCTTAATGCATTGAATTTTTCCCGTTATTTATTACAACTTCTATTATCCCCAAATTAGGTTATTGATCCTAACTAGTTTAAAATAAGTCCTTGACTGAGCTAGTCTGGAACTTGCTCACTACATTACTGCCCCTGTACTGCGTTACGAGGCACGGAGAAAATTTGTAGTTTTACAATTCTCATACCTTTTGTGGAATACTTGTATTTAATACTACTTGTTATTATAATTAAATTTGATAATATATCCCAGATTATATCAATAATAATTCTAAAGTCTATTTACTTTCCAAATAGACACGATGTAAAAATTTCAACGTGACGAAATAGGCGGGTCATCGCCACTCTTTCTATTCTTATTGGCTGTTTGTTAATAAAAATAGAGACATGCTGGTAGGTGCATGTCAAGGGTTTTTACAGGATCGGAATCAGCTTACGCTGCTGTTATTATTGTATTTTTAGTTTTGTCGTTCAATTTATTTCTTTGATTTGCGGAAATAGGGACCTTTCACCACCCACTTATAGTTTCTATATTTTAAAATAAACCGTTGGGAAAATCCGTTGTGCGCCCATATCCTAGTAATAAGTTAGAAGAGGAAAAATATGATGTATTGCAAAGTAAACAGAAATGGGTGGATTACGATTCCCCTACTCCATCGTATCGCATCTGGCTCATTTTTTTGTTGGTGTCACGCCTCCCGCTGCGATCCGATTATTATAAAATAAATATTCATTCTTTCCAACGTGGCCGTCTGAGTGAAAGACAGTTCTAACTGTTTTTAAATTGTGGTTTCCGTGGATTCTTTGCTATTTATATAAAATGTCAGTTTATACAACCGGGGAAAAAAATCTTGTAAATCCTAGTATTATTCCGGTAGTTCTGTCCGGGAGATAATTGAGAGATTTACTTTTTCGTTTGAGGACCGTCCTAATCCAGTAAAATCTACAATTTTTGGAATAATTCATAAGTTCCAAATTTATGGATGCTTACAGAATTGTAGAAACTGTACCCATTTAAACGAAGAGGCACCTATTCGGCCATATCCAGAAGAAAGGGAACTTCACGAAACTGATGTTATCCTCAAAAGGTCAACGCATGAGGTGGAATATTGGGAAATTTATTAACGGAAATTTTAATGCGGATAAATATTCCGAGTTTTTTAGAGAATAAATAATTATTATTCCTGCTCTTCGAAGACTAAATATCAATTATGATGAAATTTAGTACCAACAGGACATTGTCCGGCATATTACATAATGCCAGAAGGGTACTTGAGTCTTTAGATATTACCTTTCCCGATCGTCTTATTGGCGGAAGGGACTCAATTAAATAGCCACCTAGATTTGCAGACTTATTACTAAATTTTTTTTTTTTTTTGGGGGATATGCTACCTGTCAAATTTACTGGCATAAACCTAAGCGTGCTAGTAATTTGAACGAACTTAGTGCCAACATTATGGAAACTATGAGCCAAGAATTTTATATCCGATTGGGATACTGTTCGGCACAATCTGGTAGTCTTTTTGAGCAACCTATAAAGTGATTTTAAAAAAACTGGAAAGAGTGTTTATTTTCCTATTTGGGAATATTATTGCGTTTATTTTTTATTACTTAGAATATTTATTTATTTGTGTTATTTACTATTAAACGGAATATTTATTTTACAACAGAATGTAACTTCTAATTCTCTCAGACGGCAAAAAAATGTACTGATAAAGAAACTAAAACTGAAAACCGGCTTTGAGTATATTATTTTTATGACACCAGTGTCCCTCATAGTCCATCTCCCTTCGACAGCGTAAATAGCACTAAAATTTAAAATTCAGTTCAAGCGGCAGATGTAACACCAGGACATCTATTCTCCAAAAGAGAAGTGAAAGCTCTCGGGAGAGGTAGCTATTTACATCACATGGCCACGTCGTAGGTTTTTATTAACTAATCACGCATGCTTGTTAACGCATTTCTCACGATATGATCCCATTCTCTTACAAAATTCCGAGAGAACGCGATCTCCTGACTATTGATGGAAGTAAACACTTTCAAGAATACGGTTTAAAAATTGTCAAGAGATAGCATTGACAGAAGATAGATCATTTCTCTTAATATGATTATTCCCCCAAATTCGAAAATATACGGCCAGGAGAACAATTTGAAAAAGGATGATTTCATTCCACCCATGGGTAAGAAGAAACTATGGAAAACTTTAAAGGGAATGAATTACTGTTATGAAAAAATTCAAAGCAGGAAATCACTTTTAATAGAGGAAGATGAAATCATCTGCTGGGGAAACAGCAATGTCTATTATATGGACGAAGCTTGGTTAAATGAAGATTTTACCGTTGGTAAAATATGGCAGGATAAACATATAAAAATCGCGAGGCAAGCTTTCATGGAAGGATGGTCCACTGGAATAAAAGCAGCATCGGAAAAAGTAAAAGATTAATGATTACTCACATTGTTAGAAAAAATTTATTTGTGGATGGCGACTTACCAGCATTTAAATCAAAACGAACTGGAGGCTATCATGAAGACATGAACGCTGATGTCTTTGAAGAATACTTCCAGCAAATGCTAGATCTTATTCCTCCTGGGTATGTTATAGTCATGTATAATGCCAGCTTACACTCAAGAAAATCCGAAAAAATACCAACGGTCTTCTTGGAAAAAAAAATGACATCATTCATTGGCTTACTGTATACAAGAAGCCGTTTCATGAAGATATGCTGAAAAAGTAGCTACTGGAGATTGTAAAGTTGAATAAACCTCCTTGTACGAAATTTGCTGTCGACGAAATCGCTTCAAAACGAAATATAACGGTACCTCGCCTTCTGCCATATCACTGTGAATTAAACCCCATAGAATTGGTGCGGGCGCAAGTAAAAGGGTTGGTAGCAAGACATAACACTACTTTTAAAGTGAGGGACGTTGGAAACCTCTTGCAATAGGGAATAAAGACAGTTGTTGGGGAAACGATCATCCAAATGCATTAAGAATAATGTAATTGAATGCAACAAATGTTTTTAGAATCAATACTACTGTTAAATATCTGATTTCAATATTATTTTAATAAAGGAGCAAAATGTATCAATATTTGCAGAACGAATAGTGTTGTCGCCGGGATAGATATTAAACTTGCAAATATCATCTTTTAAAATACATATAAGGTGACACAGCATGGTACATTTGTTGATTGCCGTCCAGTTAGTTGGAGGAAATCATGGCGGCTGTGTAGCCTATCAGAATGCATTGTTAGTTGGTCGTCATGATAACAGGGGCGTAACCTTGCTGTCAGATAATATAGTTTTTCGTTTTGTATACTACTACACTTTTGGCTTCAATAAAGCAAGGTTGTATGTCAACAAACCCACGTGGTTTCTTTCCGTCGGATTGAAACAAATAGCATTGCCTAAAAAAAAGGCACCCAGCAAATGTACTAAACAAATGTAGTGACTAAATATGTGTAAAATCAGTAGTGAATGTTTATGTTTATGTTTTTTTCGAAATAATAATATTTATTCTGATTTATCTATTTTCATATTGTTACTTGTATATAAGTTTTTATCTACTTAATTTTATTTTATTATATTTTATTTAATTAATATTAGAATAATTAATGCCTCAATTATCTGCCTTTCTCTATAATTACAATCAAGTATAATTATTATTATACTTTTTATTCTAATAAACTATCTGAAATTACGCCGTTGTCACCCCAATTTATTTCACCCCACTCTTTTCTTTTGTATGCAAATTAGGGTGAGCCAAATTTAGGGCCGATTCGGGGGGTGTAGGGTTGAAATACGGATTGAAACTTACTTGAAATTTACAATGCAACCTTTAAGTTGTCCACCCTGCTTAATGGGTCCTGTCATTACAAATTTACATTTTATTACTGTCTGACATTAAGCAACAGAGTATGAAAATAAATCTGCCATAGGGATCATTGTTGCATAAAGTTGGTTAATTATTACATAACATTCAATTTCATTAACAGGTACGGCAGTAAAATTGAAGTATACGACATTCAGCAGGACAAATCATGGGAATTTAAATTAGAAAATTGGTTTGATGTTATGAAGGACGAACATAATCATTTTATAATTTTTCCTGAGAGAAAACTGCCCACTCCCGATAATAAACAAGGGAAAAAAAGGAGAGTTTACAATGCAATACGAAATTTTTTGGGTAGGGATGCTCAGGAAGTTAATTTGTGGAATTTAGGGTAAGTGGTGCTTTTTTAATTTTTTTACAGTTATAATCCTAAAGCAGGATATACCTGTTTCCAATAATAATATTTATTTTCAAACGCAATATATATACAGGGTCGTTGGTATGTATGGAAACGGTCAATTATTTCTTAAAGTAAAACAATTAGCAAAAAATATTTGAGACAAAAGTTTCAGGGTTTCTTAAGGTCTATTAGAATTTTTAAAATAAGTATACAGGATGTGTCAAGAAACCGTTGAGAAACAAAGTTACTTTTTTTTAAATAGAACACCCTATATCTTAGAATAGTTTTGGATTTTACATAAAATTGCAATAATTTTTTAATAAGTGCATTATAAGTCTAAACCCAATAGTTTCCGAGATATCGACTTTTGAAAAATGACATTTGACACTTTGACAGCTTCTAGCGTTCTAACGGTACGTCTTAAAGTAAAACGGCTTATATGTCCCTATATTAGTTTCTTATTATCTTCCTAAAAGTGTCAACTTCCGGTTAAACCGGATTTAACTGAAAGGCCGAAAATACAGTACTTCCGGCTTAACCGGAAGTTGATGTTTTTAGGAAGGTAATAAAAGAGTAAGACAGAGACATGTAAGCTGTTTTACTCAAACACGTACCGTTAGAAGCCTAGAAGCTATCAAATTTCAAAAAAATGTAATTTTTCAAAAGTCGATATCTCGGAAATTATTAGGTTTAGACCTATAATGCACTTATTTAAAAATAATTGCTATTTCATGCAAAATTCAAAAATATTCTAAGAGATAGGTTGTTCTATTTAAAAAAAAGTAACTTTCCTTCTCTACGGTTTTCTGACTCATCCTGTATACTTATTTCTTTAAAATTCTAATTGACCTTTAAAAACCATAAAACTTTTATCCAAAGTATTTTTTGCTAACTGCTATACTTTAAGAAATATTCGACCGTTTCCGTACATACCAACGACCCTGTATAATAGAATGATATATCGTTATAGCAGAATCTGCCTTTACGTAAATTATATAGTATAATATATTTGCATAGTAAGGTATTTTTGTCAATATTACCGAAACAAAAATAAAATTCTTTAAGTTTTCTATTAAATGTAATAAAATTAGAATTATCTTTTAGAACAAAAGATCCACTACTGATGCTTAAAGAAAGGGTTGCGATCATTTGTTCAACCCTTATGACAATGTATCTAGCCATCATGCTCCTGTATAACATCCCCAGTTTTGATGAAAGCGACACTATCGATGAAAATGTCTTTGGACTACACTATAAATTAATATGGACCCCGATTGTGGGAAGCACATTCGCCTTTCTTGTTCATTTTCCTTTAACCTATATTATTAAAAGGGATAAGTTTATAAATTTTGGAAAAAAAGGGTTCAGTATTACTAAAAATGATCCAATCATTTGTTGGTAAGTATAGAATCAATTGAAGTAATTTTGAGATACACACTTCTTAGGTATACAACGCTAACTTCCACAAAATACGTCAAATTTTGCTATATTATTCAGGGCTCGTTGGGGCATGTAGCCCGAAGAATAGCTGCTTTAGCATAATTTGGTTAATCCTTATTACAGTGGCGTATTTAGAGGGGGGGGTCCGGGGGGTCTGGACCCCCCCCGTGGACTCAGTAGTAAAGAAAACTGAAATTCACATTCATTTATTTGCAATAAATAACATGAAACATTATTTAAAATTTTCCACATGTTTGGGGATTTCCAGAGTCTTTTAGTTTAATAATTGTTGAATTTTATTTTTCGTTCCGTGTTTTCTAATTCAGGTGAGTAAAATAGTATACCGTTATACATACCTTCAAAAAGCTAATACTTCAAATGCAAATATTGGCGTTTATATTTAAAAATTGCTTTATTTCTACGTTTTTTTTGAGCCGGGCTATCAAAACGTAAAATTTTCAAGTTTAGACAGTCCAAAAAAGGGCGTGGCACCTAAAAAAATTTTGCCTGCGGCGCATTTTTTTAAGAAAGATGAGTGTCCCCCCCCCGTGTCACAATCCTAAATACGCCACTGCCTTATTATATAAGGTCTCAGCAAGTGGCTAGAGAACAAAATTCTCAAATATATACACGTTTATCGAGACGGTAGTCGTTGCTGAACAGTTGAGAAATAAACTAGTGAATATTGGGGAGTGTAGCAAATGAAAGAATACTCTTTAAAGTTATTTCAAGCTTTCGGAAATCTTTATTTCATTTCCATCCTCAGGGAGAAACTTTTCTGAGATTGTTCATAAAGGCCTTCGTATAAATTATTAAGAGCCGTATGGGAAGAAAACGTGTTGAAATCCAAAGTCAATTTTATATAAAGTTAACGTCTGGAAGTACTTTTAATACCTTTGTATAAGGACGAAGAAACACACAATTTAAAATGAGAAATTGGAAATTAACTTGTCACATTTTAAATAGATTTATATAATTCAATTTTATGGAATTTTTAGGCGGGAAAACATGTCCAATCGAATTATATAATAGTACATTACATACCGAAGAGGTTTGTATATTATTTTATTTACAACCACACCGTTAATTGAAAATTAGATATTTGATTTTTTCAAATGTAGTAAAAATGTCAAAATATGCCATTTATTGTTTTGACGCCATACAAAAATATGCTGGTTGTGTCTTCAAATATGTTCTGGTCGCAGTGCTATAGTAATGGAGCATACCTTTAAGAACACTAATGAGAGAGTGAAAGAAAGAGTGAGGGAAATGGAAGAGGGAAGTAGACGTAGGTAATGTGACACTTTCAAGCCTTTAATAAGGTTAGTAATGTCAACATTACATGTATGATTGTAAATAAAATTATTTAAAATGTAACCATAGTACAATCAATTGTATGTATTATGGAAAAGCGGGTGAGAAAAAAATACCATAAGCGATTTTATTTGTGATTTGCTTAAAACCAAATTGTCGGGCCCCTCCCCCTTGGGCGCTTGTGGGAAACTCAAAAATAATTTTGACTTGATTTTCAGTAAAATTAACAGTAAGTCGCAGAGAAATATTTTGTAAACAAATATTGTTGAAAATAATATTCTCCACAATTTATCTCATAGAGTCACTGCGCTACGACTAAAAGTGCAGAAAGCAGAGGGCGCCAAAGTCGCTAAAAATCACTTTTTTCTTATTTTCGACGCTAAAAATATTTTTTTGCTCAATCGCATAAATACAAAAGTTGTAGAGCCTAAGAAATCCTATAAATTGAGTCCGCGCTTTTTTTTTTACAATGCACGGTTACGGAGATATAGCGCCTGGAAGTGCCAACCGAATACAGCATCATTTGTTTTATGTCCTGTGATCGTAGCATTCTATTGTTACAGATCCTCACGTTTAATATGACCACTACGCCACAAGTAAAAATGTCGAAGTCTTTCTCCACAAGTTTATTATAGTTATAGAATAGAATAATCAATATACCTACATTAAGGCGAATTGACAAAACGGTTCCACCCTGTAAATCATCGACTATGGGCGATTTATTTGCTTAGCTTGAAATCAACCTCAACAGTGAACAGAAATTATTGATAGGAAATTGACAGGAAAGTGTAAATTTAAAAAAATGTTAAATGCCCTTGATATTTTAAAACAATTAGGGGATATATCTTGATATGGAGTAATAAGAACTCGTAGAATGGAGTAATATTTTCAAATCGACGTTAGAATATCAGTATAATGGCCTTATACAAGTATTGTTAATAACTAATTCTAATTGTGTTACGAGATTACAGTAAAATTACCATTAACATTTTGAATGTGGTTCAAAACGCCTGCCTTTCTGTGACGTCAATAATCTGTAGTTACCGATGTTATCAAATATGCTGTTTTTGCAATTTTATTACTCTAGAACAATAGTATGTTTGAAGCGTTAATGTACTAAATTGATTTCATGACCATACATTATCAGTAATATTTTGATTAAAATTTGTTGATATTTTTAAAGCGATTTGGTAAAACAATACAATAATCAGTAAAAAATCAAACAATAAATGACAGCCGGATATTTATTAATATTCGTATCGTATGTTCATTCATGGCAACTGTGATTTGATATAACAGTGGTATACTTAAGGTGGATTTTCATGCATACGAAATACGACGGTCCGATGATCCGAAAGTGTTCCTATTGGTTGAATTGTTTTCGCGCCAATATTTGTCCGAATAATTTCAACTTTCATCCGATCGTCGGATGAGTTAAAATATTTTTAACTTTGTCCGACAATCGTATCAATTTTAACCTCACTATTTGACGTTTTTTTTGTGCGTTTTGTTGTTTCTATTTTAATAGTTTAACATAAAACTAATATTAACGAAATAAATCAGTGTCATTAATTATAATATTATAATATCCTATCTGATTATATTAAGAATGAAAAATAAACAAAAAAGAAAAGGATGGGGGGAAAATTAAGGCGCTTATCACAACCTGTTTCAAGAAATGAAATTAATAGATTCTGAAAAGTATTTCAATTGTAAAGGTCGTATTACAGTAAAAGCCGTATTACAGTCGGCAACGAATTGCAGCAATACTTTGACCTTGCAACTCTATTGCTGCAATTCAATTGCAGGACTGTAATACATCGTGCAAGTCGTGGTGCAAGTCCATGTTTTTAAAATTGCAATATGAGCATAAATAAAGGTTTATAGGGGGAATATGAGTACCAACACCAACCTCTAGAACTTTATGCGAAATGTCAATAAACTTTCTAACCTCTAACCAAGAAAATCACTAGAAAACCACCAGAATTGCAAACGCACTTGCAACAAAAATCGATCCCGACCGATCTTTTGGCAATAGCAATAGAATTGCCAAATCCGATCAGCTGTTTTCAACTGCGCATGCTTATAAGCAAGAGAATTGCGACTTGCCGATAGACTTGCCGACTGTAATACGGCTTTAAGTCCAAGATTATTAAAAGCAATAAACGTACGTAGACAAATATCAGAAAGTGAAAGACTTGCAGTTACACTTAGGCCCTCAGTACAGGTCACTAAACATAAACTTTTGTTTAGTGCACTCAGGTAAAATTAGGAGTGAATTGAATGACATTAAGCTGATAATGCTCGTCGTTGTCGCACATATATTGCTTAAAAACGTAATGAAATCAAATGGGTAATTAAACGCTATAATTGAGAATACAAAAAGGACCAAAACAAAATTATAACCTATAACTGAAGCGTCAAATGTATGTCCATTGACAAAATTCGGAACAACAGAAACGGAGCCATGAAAATTGGCAAGAATTTCGGACGAAATTAAACGTCATTTCGGATATCGGACCGTCGTGTTTCGTATGCATGAAAATCCACCTTTAATCAGCATTTTCAAATTGAAATATCTCGAAAACGGCTGGAGCAAATATCAACATAATATTATTATATTTTTAATATTAAAAAAGAAAATGCATTACATCTTTCTAAAATATACTGGATGTTCTACTTAAAGTTACCTAAGGTTGTATGTTAAACTAATTTGCCATATTCATTTGTTTTATTTCGTAACAGTTTCCTGTGATTAGTGTGCCAGATAAGGGTCAATATTAATAGAATGCTAAGACTGCATTCCGTTGGTACTTCCAGGCGCTATATCTCCGTAACCGTGCATTATAAAAAAAAAAAGCGCGGACTCAATTTATAGGATTTTTTGGGCTCTACAACTTTTGTATTTATGTGATTGAGCAAAAAAATATTTTTCGCGTCGAAAATAAGGAAAAAGTGATTTTTGGCGACTTTGGCGCCCTCTGCTTTCTGCACTTTTAGTCGTAGCGCAGTGACTCCATGAGATAAACTGTGGAGAATATTGTTTTCTACAATATTTGTTTACAAAATGATTCTCTGCGACTTACCGTTTTTGCGGAAAATCAAGTCAAAATTCTTTTTTATTTTCCCACAAGCGCCCAAGGGGAAGGGGCCCGACAATGTGGTTTTAAGCTAATCACATGCCCCCCTAACCATTTATGAAATAAAATCGCTTATGGTATTTTTTTCTCGCAAATTTTACAGGTTGGCTGTACTACCAGTTATTTTCCAATTTTTCATTTTAAATTGTGTGTTTCTTCGTCCCCATACAATGCTTTTAATAGTACTTCCAGATTTTATATAAAATTGACTTTGGATTTTAACCAGTTTCCTTCTCACATCTCTCTTAATTTATACGAAGACCTTTAAAAACAATCTCAAAAAAGTTTCTCCCTTAGGATGGAAATGAAATAAAGATTTGCGAAAGCCTGGAATAACTTCAAAGAGTATTCTTTTATTTGCTGTACTCCCCAATATTTACTAGTTTATTATACATATTTATATGTCATATTATAATTCTTTTGCTATTTATTGTGTTTATAGTACCATATGGTATTTTTCACTTAAGATTGCTAGAAATTTCTGGAAGATGGCGGTACCTATATTGTACTGCCTAGGCAGAACAATATTATAGCTATAGGATGTTTCGATTTTTCAATGGTAGGTATGCTCGCTTGTCATGCTTGCCCTGTACTGACGAGAACCAAAGAGTTTGAAAGCGGCCTACAGGTAGCAGTAGTGTAGCGTCCTGTATTTGGAAATAAAGATTCATTCCTTTCTTTTCCGGTAGTTTCTGCAATCTGAGCTTGTATTTTAGTACTAACAGTGATAGTCGAAATACGCCAAATTTAGCTGTATAATTCAGCGCTCTCACCATACTTTTTCAGGATGTGCATAATCTGCTTGATGACCCTCTGTATCACCGTATTAATCTGTTGTGGCTTTTGGATTCCCGAAGATACCAGTTTGTTATGGTTAACATCCGTGATAATAGGAATATTTTTTAATGTTATGGTGCTGCAAAATGTTTCTTGTATTATCTACGGACATTGGCTCAAGTTATCAGTACAAGTATGCCTATAAATTCATTTTATTTTAGTATCCATGGTAGTCCACCCTCAGCGCAGGATTCATCTAAACAACTTAACTTTTTATTATTTCTCAAAAACAGAGTAATGGGGCACTAAGTGTACAATTTAAAATTATTTTTAATCATACAGGAGGTCCCAAATTGTGTGGGTTTATTAGTGGTACTTTTATTTAGTGATAGACATAAGAATATTTTGTATAACATAGCGTATGTCTAAAATTATAATCATGCACCTGTCGCTAGTACCTACAAATCGACAGTCATACATGAAATTTTGGTTATAAAATAATAGGAATCTTTAGTAGCGACTAATGTATATTTAAAAAATTTAAAATGTTGATTGACCACTTTTAAAATGGTTTTCTAAAGGTTACAATTTTAAAAGCTTTAAAAATCCTAAAAGTATTTTATTTTAAATACAAACCATATTGTTTTGTATGTCTTAACGATAGGTTGAGAGTGGACCACCCTGTAAGTAATTATTTGTAACATACTCACTTAGTGGCGTAGCTACACCCCTGCTAGCCCTCGCGTCGCGGGGAGGGGGCACTGATGCTGGGCGCTCATTTATTAGGGTTGACAGGAAATATGTATAAAGTAAGTCCCAGAAGCAACGTATAAATTCATTTAAAAATCAGCGGTGTGTTTTTTGGAAAAAGGCTCGGACCCGTCGCTTTTTATTTCCTAATGCGGTTATCTTGATGGTGAATTCATGTATACAGGGTAGCCTAAAAATACGGTACGACCATCAACTCCCTCCTATACCTAAACTCAACAGTTATCGAAAAAATTACGACAAAGAGTATCTCAACTAATAAGAGGCGAAAGCTTTGTCGGCTTCTTTGATGTTGATGTACCCAAATTCTGTGACCTTGATACCACCAGCTACACAGTAAAAAACAAGATAAAATTATAGGACAAAAATTTATATCCGAACACGGCCTATACGGGAAAAAATGCTTAAATTCTTTTTATAATATTATGTTAAATTGCTTACAATAATACTGAATTTCGTTAGTACAGCGCGTATCAAAGTTATTGCTACTGAAATAGTTGAATAAATATAATTTTCAGTAAATTCGTGTTTTAAGTGAATTTTTTAATTTTAGTGGTTTTTGGTACTTTGTACCGGGTGTCCCACTAAGAATGGCTGTCGGCCGTATCTCAGAAAGTGTTAGTCGTATGGCTTGCGGAAAAAAAAATATGTTAGGTGAAGTGGTCATGAGAAATTGCTGGGAATTATTTTCAAGTTTCTCAGACTGGCGCTAGAGGACGCAGCAGTAACGGTAAATATGAATCACGAAGTTTCCTCAAAAGTCGCCTAGTTAAGGTATCGCGAAAATAACATTTTTGTATATTTCAAAGATTTATTAATAAAATTCACCTATAGAACGAACGTGTTCGCCACTTTTCAAATAAAGTGGTGGGGGAAGGTTGAACATTATTTGTAATAAATGCTGATAATTACGGTCTGGCTTAACATAATTTAGCAAACTTAGTTTTGTTAGAAAGGGCTTTTCTTACTCTATAAACCACCTTATGAACTACGGCAATATGTGTTTTACACTAGGCGCTAGGGGGCGCTGTCTTACAACTTTACGAACATTGCGCGATTTCTCCATAATTGTAAATATAATACTATATTCAATTTCACCTGATTACAAGGATGATTAAAAGTCTCAGAAGTCAGCGAAAACCGCAAGTTATTATCTATTTTCAATCCGGAGATATCAACAACAATAATCATAATTACGGAACATTATGATTTTATTTTCAAGTTGCCATTATAAAGGTTTTTTTAAGAATCAAATAGGCCTAAATGTTCAAATTGTCGCTCATCGTTCTGTATACACGACTCCAATCTCTCCCTGGTTGATAATACTGCAGTTTTCACCTCTGCCATAGGGATACGGCCGCTGCTGTCCATTATCCTTTCTATCATGTTTGCCCTTGTGGTGGGTTTGGTAATGAAAACAAGATCCTTCAATCTCCCCCATAGATAAAAATCTAGGCATGTTAAGTCAGGTGATCTAAAATAGAAATTACCACTTTCATTAACAGTATCACAAAATATCCTATAATATTATCTGGCAGGCCACGGAAATATACTCCCTCTTCCTACCACCTTGCAGGAAACGTGTCGTCAAGAAATTGACGAACGTTTGCCGCAAAATGTGCAGGACATCCATCGTGTTGGAAAACCATAGTTCTGCGAATATCCAAGGGCACATCTTCGAGAAGAATTGGGAGTTCGTAATTTAAAAAATGTAAATATCTTTGCCCAGTAAGCAACTCATTAAATACAAACGGTCCAAATATTCTGCCACCCAAAATGCCGCACCAGACATTGACACTCCATCTCCCTTGATGCTGCACCTACCGCATCCAATGGGGATTATCCCGCGACCAATAATGCATATTATGATGGTTTACTCCTCCATTACTATGGAGAGTAGCTTCATCAGTCCACAATATTCTGGAGAGGAGATTTCTATCTTCCAATATCATATTGAGCAACCAATAGCAATGATCCAATCTTCTATCATAATCTTGCGGGGTCAAAGCCGGGTGGAGCACAATATGGTAGGGATGTAGCCTAAAGAAATACAAAATACCTATTACATTTACTTGAAAACTATTAAGAAAAATATTGGCATCATTCTAAACTATTTAAGAGTTATAACATATAGATATAATTATTTACCTTACTTCTAATAAAATCCTATTCACAGTAGAGCGAGTAACGCTCAAGTCTCTAACAATTAATCTAATACTAATTTGTGGATTAAATTCCACATATGCCAAAACATTTACAATGTTTTCCTCGGTTCGACCTCGGCGGAATCTGCGATATACAGGGCGACGAATACTTCCAGTAGTAAGAAAACGGCTAGCTAAACGATTAAACATTATACTGTCGTATCGGCGCCTTTGAGGGTATCGTACTGCGTAAACCCGTTCAGCAATTGTTGCATTTCCCAAACATTCAAAATACACCGCAATGATGTCGACCGCTTCTTCAAGTAACAGAGGGATTTTGAAAATCAAATACGACACAACATTGTTGGCACGACAAAAATTTTGACGTAATAATGAAAGGTGACACGCGTGCACAGTTTCAATTCATACTTTGTTTTCCCAAGGCCTATTTGACTCTTAAAAAAACCTTTACAATGGTAACTTGAAAATAAAATCATAATGTTCCATAATTATGATTATTTTTGTTGATATCTCCGGATTGAAAATAGATAATAACTTGCGGTTTTCGCTTACTTTTTAGACTTTTAATCATCCTTGTAATCAGGTAAAATTGAATATACCATTATATTTACAATTATGGAAAAAAAGCGCAATATTTGTGAAGTTGTAAGAGAGCGCCCCCTAGCGCCTAGTGTAAAACACATATTGCAGTAGTTTATAAGATGATATATAGAGTGAGAAAAGCCCTTTTTAAATAATAATAATAATAATAATAATAAACAATTTATATTAACCAAATAAATTGAAGCATACCAAGTACAAAGTATTAATAACAAAAAATAAATTTAAAATTAATTATACTACATTTATAGGTTAATAAGGGCCTGTTATTACGCAGACAACTGGTATTTCGCGAACAACACCAGATACTGTTAAGGCCAGAACTTATATAATATATTAGTTTTCAAAACATTCTAAACCATAAAGAAAAACTTAAATCATAGTGGCAAACAATATAATATAATGGTGGATGAAAAAGAGCAAAAGAGAAAGGAGGGGCATATTACAGTACAAAAACATTAGGTATACCAAAGAATAATTAATGGAAGTAAAATTCTACTGACTCGAGAACAAGAGGTTTTTATATTTACTTTTAAAGACAATAGCCGAGCATTCAACATCACGTGCATCCAAGGAATTGACGCAAGAGGCAAAGTTGTATGAAAATGATCTTTTGAAAATTTCTTTTCGATGTCTAGGGATATGTATAATGTTATTTCTACGAAGATTCAGGCTATGAATATCATTTCTAAAAACAATTTTAGTGAATAATATATAAGGGGCTCTGGATTTTAAAACTTTGAGGCAAAAAGAAGCAAAATGTAATTTTCGTCGATTATGCATATTAAGCCATCCCGCATTTGACAAAAACTGAGAAACTCTCTGCGTTCTTCTGATGCCATAAATAAGCCGCAAACACGAGTTTTGCATTCGTTCTATTCGGCGAGAGCCTGCACTATCAATACAGGGGCCATACACAACATCACAATGATTAAAATGGGACAGTACTAAAGTGTCACATAACAATTTTTTTATTTCAGAGGTAAGAGAATACCTGTGATTGTAAATAAGTTTTAAGGTACAATATGCCTTTCTGACTTTAACTTTGATGTGTTCTCTAAAACGAAGATTAGAATCAACCAATAAACCCAAGCTTTTGGAGACACTTTTATATGGTATTGCTACATTGTTAATGGTGATGTTCAAGGAATTCTGTACCATATTTCTTAATGTTTCATTACCAAACAAGGTGATGGATGATTTGGATGGGTTGATTTTAAGTTGATGGTCCCTGGATGCTTCGATTAAATTCTTAAGATCTAAGTTAATATTTGTATTAACAGAATTCAAATCAGAAGTGTCAAATGAGCAATATATTTGAGTATCATCGGCATATAAGTGATAGTTACAATAATTTAAAGTTTCGTGAAATTTTCCCGTTTAAATTATATACAATAGAGGTCCTAAAATACTACCCTTTTTAACAAAACTAAGTTTACTAAATTATATTAAGCCAGACCGCAGTTATCATAATTTATTATAAATAATGTTCAACCTTCCCACACCACTTTATTTGAAAAGTGGCGAACACGTTCGTTCTATAGGTGAATTTTATTAATAAATCTTTAAAATATACAAAAATGTTATTTTCGCGATACCTTAACTAGGCGACTTTTGAGGAAACTTCGTGATTCATATTTACCGTTACTGCTGCGTCCTCTAGCGCTAGTCTGAGAAACTTGAAAATAATTCCCAGCAATTTCTCATGACCACTTTACCTAATATATTTTTTTTCCGCAAGCCATACGACTAACACTTTCTGAGATACGGCCGACAGCCATTCTTAGTGGGACACCCGGTACATAATATGTTCATGCTGGGTATACGAATTGTGATTGTTTAGTTGTGGAATGTCAAGCAGTAAAGATATGACTGGTAAATATAACCAAAATATTAATTCTATGTTTGTTTTGGTTTCTTTAAATTTTACCATATTATATTAAGGCTAGTGTAAAATAAAGGGATTCGTCAAGAGTTCTGTTTGATGAATGGATATTATGTATCAATGTGGATAGTGGACATGTATTTGTTAAATAAAGGTATCCTTGACGAATTCTTTAATTAAAACTAAAAAAATCATAATAAAACCATATTTTATTTTTTCTCTTTATGTTAATGAAGTAATTTACATTTTAAAAATGTGTACTAAACGAATCATACTACAGTTGACGAAGAAAATCGCAAATATGTTTGAAATCCCTATAAGGTTGTCGGATTTGTCTCCTCTTACAGAGCTCGCTCGGGCGGGGAGGGGGCCTTTTGATGTTCTGCAGTAGACATACCTAAAATATTTACAATTTTATTTTTAAAGAGTCAATTTTACTATTATTCTCATTTTACAGCCTAACAGAAAAACAAATTATTCACACTGTAACAAAGTAGGTGTATTATTTTATTTTAAATGAAACTGCACAAGGTGTCCAGATTTTCATGTTTTTGTATGTTAGCACCCTTATTAGTAAAGATGGAGAGATGCGGCTTTCACGACATGGCGCTACTTTTGTATGAAACAAAAGATGTCGTAATTAGATTTCTTTAACCCTCTTAGTTTTTTAGATACAGAGTTTTTCTTTCTAAACAATCCCATATATGCAGAAGTACTTGAGTAACTTGAGCTAACTTATTAATAATCTAATGTTTTGATAAATGAATAATAAACTGACAGATCTAAACAAATCTATAGGAAACGACCTTTATAGGTACATATTCAAATATCCAAGCATCTTGTAAGGGAACAGGGGAAAACATATTTTATGCAAGTGCACTGTGTTGGGTGCTTTACTGCCTGCTGTAGTTTACTTATGGTTTCACAGAGTACATGGTTAGAGTCCAATGAGCAATTGGGAGTCCTGTAAATGCATGATAGAAGTATCCTTATTCAGTCAACCTTTAGTTCAACCCAAAGCGACTCAAAATCATGGTTGCTGTTATTGATAGACATCAATGGCCCCTGCAGGGTTGCTTGGGTTCGTATACCCTGGATTTCTTTACTGATGTAGATGCAGACACCTCCTCCTTTTTTGCTTTGGTCTTCTTTCTTTCTCTTTCCTCCACCTCGCTGACTGCAGGTAGGATTTGACTAGCACTATGGCTGGGAGGCTGTGCACGGATTTTTTCATTTAAAGTATCAAGCTCCGAAGAGATTGACTTCTTCCGATGCATGGATCATATTATTTAGGTCGTTACTTAGCTTGTCGATCTTTGTGTTTAGAGCTTGGACCTCTGCCTGTTCTGGAGAGGATATTTCTTGCTTCAGCTCCTTGGTTCTTTGCACATCTGTGTGATTTGAGTTTGCATGTTGGGCAGAACCTGAAGTGCCTCGTGGATAGACTGTTTGCATCCTACGCAGTAGAAGTTTAATACTCTGGTTTGTGTGAAAAGGGCTCTAATTTCTCCTGATGATATTTCAGCACACTTTTTGCAGTACACACTGTTACACAGGTCACATGGGGCACCAAATAGGTCCTTTATTTCTTTGCTTTTGGTCACGTCTTTGAAAACGCATCTTGAGCTACACTTTACACACACGGACATTTTTAGGTTATGTTGATGTTATTATGAGATTTCTGGAACTATTCGGATGATTTCAGCGTGAAAAATAGTCCTAATGGGTAGCTAACCTAGTGCTTGATGGCATTAAGCACACCAGCACAAATTCCCTGTCGAATTTCCACCAAACTCGCGTAAAAAAACACCGGACGAAATACATAAACATGCGACCGATTTGAGGTTAGAAGGCGGTTCATGTGTGATCTGTGATCCAAGATTTAGAACCAATGAATAATAACCACTTGTAATTCGTTTTGTAAAAAATTGTAGTGGTGGTCTTCTGTGAGGCGATTCTCCTAAATGAAAGGGTCAATTAGATAACTATCGAGCATACCACACCACACGTTTACCGAAAACTTATGTTGAAAATTACTTTCGACTGTTGCGTGGGGATTTTCGATTGACCATACATGAGAGTTACGAGTATTATTAATATCGTCACGGGTAAATGTTGCTTCATCTGTAAAAAGTATACGCGATATAAGACGATCATTATTATTTATCCACCGACAATATTCCATACGTTTAGCAAAATTCTCTGGGTTTAGGTGCTATACTCGCTGTACCTGGTATAGATATTAGCCTTGCTGGGTCTAGGAATTTCCGCCGTCACCGTTTCGCCGACGGGACAATTGGCTCTCGAGTAGAAATTAATAAAATACGCAATAAAGGTTGCTTATAATATATATTGATAAATTGTTTAAAAAAATATACATAGGCAAGTCAATAATAAACTTCTAAGATATTATACTATAATTATATACGACAAAATTATTACATTTTATAATTATGGGCTAAACCTCTGAGATATTCTGTAATACTATCGTTTCTAAAATTATTTACTAACGACAATATTCTTTCATCAGCTAGTCTATACTTTTTTAACTTTAGGGGCGGAAGACTACCAGCCACAAGCTGTTCGTAATAGAGATCTCTTCTCTTCCCCTTTGAACTCTCTTGATACCTTAAATGAATTGCTATATCTAATTTCCGTAGGTGTCAAGTTTGGTATCAGTTCTTTAATCATACTAAACATCTGGTTGTAGGTAGCTCGTTCTTTGTTGGGTAGCATGGCGGAAAATATAAGATGAACGCCATTATTTTTTTAGTGTAATCACAGTGTAAACTTCAATGTAAGGTAAATAATGGTGGTGCTATTGAAAATGTGCCATCAGCATACCAAGTGGTAGCCTGCAAATGTTACAACCAACTTTGCCTACCGATATTAAAATTCTAGTAGACCCGTCCTCGCGGTCTGACGATAAAGAATTTTTTTCAATGCCAGGTTAATGTTGGTAAGAGTTGGTAAGATTTTGGGATGATGAGTTTTTCGAGATTTATAGGATTTGTGGGTGCAACATGGATCTTATTACGCTTACGCTTTACTGTTTTCTTCAAAGCACATTGGTTGGTTAATTTAGCTTGCGCAGCTTGTGAAAGATTAGTCCGGCATCCGTTAATTACCTGAACTGTACCCTCTAACGTTTCTGCAGCACGTTTCATTATACTAGTCACCACTTGCGCAACTTCTATAGAGACTGCGGAAGAATCGTGTGTGTGCATATTGATATTTCTGGTGACTTCGCTTCCTGTATGTAATCTTGTCTTACATATATTTCTCCGCTTACATTTCCAAAATTTTACATCACCGTCACTTTAACTTAAAGCATCGAAAACGTACCATTTCCAAAAAAAATTTCTTTTCTTCTCTTAGATACACAATATTTTTACGTCCATTATCAAAATTACGGTTTTTACGAAACTAAAGTCCTTATCAAAAATGTGAGCGTTTATATAGTGATAGAAAAGATCATTTGCTACGGAAGGCACTAAGTACGTTTAATTATCCCATCAGTATAACCTTAATAACCTTATGTTTAATTGTACCCTATTAAAGTGTAATACAATTTTTTACTAGGGCTATTGGAACTTAACTTAAATATATTTTAATTGCACCCTATCCTATAATACACTACTGTCATAAAATTTGTAATTAGGGTTATTGAAATTCAACTTAAATATATCATCATCATCATCATCATCATCATCTTCAGCGTGTCTCAGTCCATCTTTGGACATACGCCTCTCCAAGTTGTCTCCATTGAGTTCTGTCAGCTGTTCTACTCATCCATTGCACTCCCGCTACCTTCTGAATATCGTCTCTCCACCTGGTCTTTGGTCTTCCTGGGTTTCTTCTACATCCTCTTGGTCGCCATTCGGTCACTTTCCTTGTCCATCTATTGTCCTCCGTTCTCATGAGATGTCCTGCCCATTTCCATTTTAGTCTTGCTACGTGTTCAGCAATGTCAATTACCTTTGTTTTCTGGCGGATCCATTCGATGGTTTTTCTATCTCGCAGTCGTATCCCCAGCATACTTCGTTCCATCCTTCTCTGTGCAATTCTTAATGTGTCCATTATTTTGCCGTTTAGTGTCCATGTTTCTGCGGCATAGGTTAAAATTGGTAGCACACATTGGTTGAAGACCTGAGTTTTGAGATGTTGTGGGAATTTGGTCTTAAATATGTTATTTAGTCTTGCATATGCTGCCCATCCAAGTTGAATCCTTCTCCTGATTTCTGTCATCTGTATGTTCTTATCGAAGGATATTTTCTGTCCAAGATATATATATTCATCGACAACCTGCACTACACTGTTATCACCTAAATCAGCCATCGTAACGTCTGCTGAATTTGACATTATTTTTGTTTTACTCGCATTGATTTTGAGACCGTATTTTTTTGCGGCTTTGTTTAGGGTTGAAAGCATATTTTGGAGGTCTTCCATCTTTTCTGCGAGAAGTACGATGTCATCTGCAAAGCGCAAATTACTCAGGTGTTCACCGTTGATGTTAATGCCAGCATTTTCCCAATCGAGCGTTTTGAATATATCCTCCAGAGCCGCAGTAAATATTTTAGGGGAGATTGTGTCGCCCTGTCTCACGCCCCGATTTACGGGTATGGGATCTGTACCATCATAGACCTGAACTGTCATGGTGGCGTTGTCATATAGGGCTTTGACAAGCTGTATGTATTTGTTGTCAATACGGCATCGTTTTAGAGCATTTAGGAAGGCCCATTTTTCAATAGTGTCAAAAGCCTTTTCAAAGTCAATGAAGGCAAGATGTATGTGCTGATTATATTCTTGGGACTTTTCAATCACCTGTCGCAATGTATGCAAGTGGTCAGCCGTGCTGTATCCCCTGCGAAAACCAGCTTGTTCCACAGGCTGGAAAGCGTCTAGTTTGTTAGCGATTCTGTTGTTCAATATTCTTGTTAGTAACTTATAGAGGTGAGACAATAATGAAATTGGTCTATAGTTTCTTATATCCTCCTTATCGCCTTTTTTATATAGTATAATAACATTTGCGTTTTTCCATGAGTCTGGTATTCGGCCGCTGTCAAGGCAGAGATTGAAAAGTCCTTCCAGGTACGTTAGAAGTTTCCTACCGCCCATTTTAATATATTCAATTACTATGTCATCTGGACCGGCCGCTTTATTATTTTTCATTTTCTTCATGGCGCACTTGATCTCATATTTACTTATAGGTGGTAGTTCCTCAGTGTTATGTCTGGTCAATTTAGCTCTTTTGTCTGTTGTTTCATGTGGCCTTTCTGGGACCTTTTGGGAGTACAAGTCTTCGTAGAATTTCCCTATGAAATCCAAGATCTCAGTTCTAGTTTTAATTTTGTTTCCATTTTCGTCCTTTAATGTTATTATTTCTGATTTTCCCTGCGATAGTCTTTTTCTAAATACTCTAGGGCCCTTATTATCTTCTATTACATCTCGTACTAGCCTTTCGTTGTACCTGGCCACATCCTCCTTCACTTTTCTTCTGATCTCTTTGTTTTTTTCCTTTAACTTCTCGATCGTCATGAACCTTTTATTTTTGTTCCTGTCCCTAATTAATTCTTTAGTATTTTCTGAAATTTTACTGTTCTTTCTTGCTGTTTTGTTCCCTGGAATAGTTTTGTTTATACTTTCCCTTATACTATCTACTATACTATCTATCCTTAAATATATACAGGGTATCAATTTGAAAACTTCCCACCCTTAATATCTTTCTTGCAGTTAAAAATATGAAAAATCGGAAAGACACGTCAATTTTATTTGTAAGGGGGACACTTTAAATAAATAGTTTTATCCTTCTTGTTTTAACCCCTTACGAGGGGTAGATGTCACCCTTAGAATCTTAAATAGGAATGGGGCTCAAGTTGCACATCGTTTTAAAGGACGTTCAATTCTCTTTTCAGTGGTATCCTACTTTCTTGCTTTTTGGCCAGAGGTTTCCGAATAATCGCGTTTTAAAGTTGCAGAAACAATTAAACTTGCCTGCATTAAGGTTTAGGTTGTCGGGTTAGTGTTTACACAAAAATTACTGCATTGGGCCTCCTTGTAGTACAAATGATTAGAAGATTAGGTGGCACCATGGGCGTAGCCAGACATTTTTCTAGGGGCCAAATACTAATAAACACAAAGCATCATAAACATTAACGTTTTTTTTATCAAATTCCAATAAGTGACAACTTCCAGGGGGGACATGGCCCTCCCCTGCCTCCCCCTCGCTACGCCCATTGGTGACACTGTTTCAAGCTTTATGTCGGGCACGCCTGTGAGCTTGGACTGGAGACATAACAAACACTTAAGATAGGCGACCTATAAATTAGATATTAATGTTGTTAATATATTCAAACGTGACAGGGGTGTTACCCTAGTGTAAAATTAAGTTGAGTTTGAAGTATATAGTTCAGTTAGAATTGGTTGGTTGTAAAAGATATTACGTAATGTCAATACATGTTTTAAATTGAGTGTTCTTTCTATTTATTTGCCTTCCTGACATTTATTTGGGGATTGGCAAAGTAACCTCGAAAAATGTACACAAAAAGTAATCTAATAAAAATTCGATGGTACTACGAGTACCTAGTTAATTTGCGTTCATTCGATGACTTATCACTGAAATTCCACAAAAAGCCTTGCTATTCTACCAACAAATTCTAAAAATACGTTGTTTTTTAACAAAAAACAAACATGGTCAGCAAATTTAAAAGATGTAGCCAAAACAGGAATATTGTTGTTAATTCGCTTGTGCTTGTTGGGCTGTTCAGTGATAACTTTTGATGAGCGCATAAAGTGTGAGAATGGTTTATTCTCTTCAAGAAAGAACTGAAATTATTTTCATTTATGGAGTGGTTGGAAAGTGCGCACGAAGGACGGCATTGGGTTTCAATGAAAGAAATCGAAATCGTGATCGTCACAGATATGTGCTGGATTTGGTGGCAAAGTTCTCCGAAACTGGTTCGGTGAGTAATAGAAAAATAAATAACCTACGAGTGATGAATAAAGGAGCTCAAATTGATGTTTTGGGATTATTTGCTGCAGAGCCCACCAGCTCCTTGCCGATAGTAGCAGAACAGACAGGAATATCACACGAGACTGTAAGAAAAACACAGAAATTGCATAAACTCCATCCATACAAAATGCAGATAATTTAAGAACTTCATGACGATGATTTTGATTGAAGAATAGAGTTTTGTGAATTCATAAGTCGTCAAGTCAACGCCATCCCTAATATTCTGCCGAATATCTGTTTCAGCGATAAATGTTCATTTTTTCTAAATGGAAATGTTAACAAACAAAATTGTCGATATTGGAGTGACGAAACCCCGCATATTTTTCGAGAAGGACATACACAATATCCCAAAAAAGTTAATGTTTGGGCTGGTATTCTTGGAAATGCCATTATTGGTCCTTTATTTATTAAAGGAAACTTGACAGGTAATATGTACCTTAATATGCTTGAAGAGACTATTAATCCTCTTATTAGCCATAAGCTAGAAACTTAAATTGATGCAGAGGGTAATTCAGTTTTACAGGAGGATTTGATAACATTCTAGCAGGACGGTGCTCCACCTCATTATTTTCTTCCGGTCCGACAGTGTTTAAACGAGAGATTCCCGGATAGATAGATTGGCAGAAGGGGACCAATTGAATTTAACACCCTTCGACTTCTTTCTTTGGAGACATCTTAAATCCATTGTTTATAAAATACAACCTGCTGATATTGATGATCTTATAAGGCGAATTGCGGCAGAATGCAGGTCAATTCCCGGTGAAGTTTTCCGAAATGTTAGGGAGGAGTTCGAAAACCGACCTTATTATTGTTTACAGGAGAATGGACAACAATTTGAACAACTAATAAGATAGTGCGTAAGTAGAGCCCATGTGTTTTATTGTAGAAATTTTTCTTCCGCAATAAAAAGTCATTTTTGTCGAAGTAAAATAATCAATAAATAAGAAATCAATTGTTTAAACTAGATTTTCTTTCTGTTATTTAACGATTTAAACGGTGCCGCCTAATCTTCTAATCATTTGTACTACAAGGAGGCCCAATGCAATAATTTTCGTGTAAACACTAACCTGACAACCAAAATCTCAATGCAGGCAAACTTAATTGTTTATGCAACTTTAAAACGCGATTATTCGGACACCTCTGGACAAAAAGCAAAAAAGTAGGATACCACTGAAATGAACCAACCTAAAACTAGCGGCCAGCGGCTAGCGGCCGATTAAGTCAATTTTTGACGCGGAGTGTACCGTATCGCCTTTTATTTATTTTGATCGTATTAATAAAACTAAAAGACAATAATTGTTTAAACTTTGTCAGATGCTTCCTAATATAAGTAGATATAACACGTATATAGAATTCGCCAAAAAACATAGGCTACAGGGTTCATTCAAAGTCCTTAACTTCAAAGTAACAATAAAATAGTAGTTTCCACCAGTTCACGTTCATACTTTATACGATGCTTTAAACTACTGCTAGAAACAATATATTTTCAGCTTTTGCCAAAAAACAGAGGCTACGGGGTTCATTCAAAAATTTGAACATTTTATATTCAAAGTTAGAAGAAAATTCCAGTTTTCACCAGTTCACGTTTTCACGTTATTCGATGCTTTAAAATATTGCTAGAAGCAACATATCTTTGGCACTTTTTAAAAAATAGAGGCTACGGGGTTCATTCAAAAGTTTGAAAATTTTATATTCAAGGTTAGAGAAAAATTCCAGTTTTCACCAGTTCACGTTTATACGATATTCGATGCTTTAAAATATTGCTAGAAGCAACATTTCTTTGGCCCTTTCCAAAAAGCAGAGGCTACGGGGTTCATTCAAAAGTTTGAAAATATTATACCTATATATTTAAAGTTAGAAGAAAATTTCAGTTTTCATCAGTTCACGTTTATACGTTATTCGATGCTATAAAATATTGCTAGAAGCAACATATCTTTGGCACTTTTCAAAAAACAGAGGCTACGGGGTTCATTCAAAAGTTTGAAAATTTTATGTTCAAGGTTAGAGGAAAATTTCAGTTTTCACCAGTTCACGTTTATACGTTATTCGATGCTTTAGAATATTGCTAGAAGCAACATATCTTTGGCACTTTTCAAAAAACAGAGGCTACGGGGTTCATCCAGAAGTTTGAAAATTTTATATTCAAAGTACCTATTAGGAGAAAATTCGTCTAACCTTGAACATAAAATTTTCAAACTTTTGAATGAACCCCGTAGCCTCTGTTTTTTTGGAAAGTGCCAAAGATATGTTCCTTCTGTCAATATTTTAAAGCATCGTCTAACTTATAAACGTGAACTGGTAAAAATTAGAATTTTCTTGCCAATTTATCTAGGTATAAAAGTTTCGAAACTTCTGAATGAACCCCGTAGCCTCTGTTTTTTGGCAAAAGCTGAAGATATATTGTTTCTAGCAGTAGTTTAAAGCATCGTATAAAGTATGAACGTGAACTGGTGGAAACTGCTATTTTATTGTTACTTTGAAGTTAAGGACTTTGAATGAACCTTGTAGCCTATGTTTTTTGGCGAATCCTATATACATGTTATATCTACTTATATTAGGAAGCATCTGACAAAGTTTAAACAATTATTGTCTTTTAGTTTTATTAATACGATCAAAATAAATAAAAGGCGATACGGTACACTCCGCGTCAAAAATTTACTTAATCGGCCGCTGGCCGCTAGTTTCAGGTTGGTCTGAAAAGAAAATTGAACGACCTTTAAAACGGTGTGCCACTTGACCCCCATTCCCATTTAAGATTCTAAGGGTGACATCTACCCCTCCTAGGGGGTTGAAACAAGAAGGCTAAAACTATTCATTTAAAGTGTCCCTTATCAATGAAATTGACGTGTTTTTCCAATTCTTCATATTTTTAACTGCAAGAAAGATAGTAAGGGTGGGAAGTTTTCAAATTGACACCCTGTATTATAGGCAACTTTTAATACGTGTTTTATTAGTTTCTACTTGACGGCGAAATGGCTCATGGCGAATAATTGTCCTGCCAGCGAATTTTCCTGCCGGCAAAATGGCGCCGGCGAAACGGCGACGGCGAATGTCACATTCCCAGCCTTGCTTGTGGAGTGTGTTTATTAGTCTTTTCGGTGGAATGCCTAATTGAGTACCAATTCTTCATGAGCTGGCCCTTTTGCATCTTCTACTAAATCCAGAATGTTCTTTGCTTTTTCTAAACTTTGTCGAGTAGCTCGTTCAAATGTTATGTTAGCACTGGAAAGCTTACCGGTCTCATACAATTTGTTGTAAACGCTGATAAATACGTTCCTATTAGAATATCTATGATGTGGAAACCATTGACGATGTTTTTCAACAGCAGCTGTAGTAGTTCCATTACAGAAGTCATAAACAACCATAGTTGCATATTGTAAATTTGAGTAGGTATTTTGCATTTCGTAATACTTTAATCATTCAAACTTGGGAGAAAACGTTCAATTACTGCCACAGTACACTGACACATTGTCAAAACAACAAAGATATCAAATGTTTTTGAGTCTCGAACATGGTATACTGTGATTATGCGAAAATTTGGATGCAAGTGAAACGTCTGATAAAATTTCTTAATTACGCTAGAACTCAAAAACAAATGAAAATCGGTTAAGAACATATCGATTTTTTTACATTGTTTTGATTTGCAAAATACATTCCTGGAGTTTGGTCCGTTCCACCCGACTCATCCTGTAGGGTGTTGTATAATAAGTGTCCGATATTTTACAGGACGATTCCTCAGTTATTTATAAGGTGAAAAGTTCATATGAGCATGGGTCCGCAATCCCTTCATTTTTGAGATACAGGGTGCTACAGTTTTTAACAGGAGCAAAAAATATGTACGCCACTGCCGTTTTCTCTTTGGATAACACTGTTATGTAGGCACTTTATTGGCTAATGCAAGGTATATTTTCATAATTTTTTGATTTCGGAGATAAATGCTATTTTATCAAACTCTGATATGGGCATAGCGATATGCAAATAAATGCTATTTCTTTTTCTCGAGAACGATTGCTCGTTGCTACTTCTACCAAGTACGCCTTTGTCATGTAAAAATGATGAAGAAATACATTTTTTTACTTAAAGCACGTATAAAGAAGTTATGACGCCTCAAAAGAGTAAAAAGGCACGTAGGTGGCACCCTCTACAAGTGAGAGCAATAATAACATTAAATTCGAATTTCGCCTTTCGAAAAACCCCTAGATACCAATTTTCGTCCAAATAAAATATTTTAAGCAGCCTTTTGTACTATTTTTCATTTTAAGTTAAGAAACTGCTCACTTTGGTGCTGACAGTATTGCGATCTCGGAAACTAGAACAGATAGAAAGACAATTAAATAGGGAAAGTTTTACGCAATTATGTAGGTAGTTTATTGGTGCTTACGGATCGATTCTCGTTCTTTTGGGTTTTGAGATATTTTGAATAAACCAGAATGTTGCATTTTCTTAGATCGGTAGTAACTTTTTTATTACTCAATATTTTTTAAACACATTTTCATTGCCCCTTTTCACATAGAAGATGCCTACCTGATCATATCTTGGTTACAACGTTTCGGTTTCCTGTAGCCATCATCGAATTTCTTATGACCGCCATATTGGATTTTTTACTAATCGAAAAGTACTTAATTTTTCCGATACTATGATACTAAACACTAATACAAAATAAAAATTTATAACCTCAAAATAACAAAAAGTCTTATTTTCAAACATATTTGGCAACACCGACATATCGGATAGTTGTTTTCCTTAAGAATAAAGTTAATTAAATAACAATATAAGTTTATACTACTTTAAATTAAAGTTAAAATCTAATAACTTTTTTAAAAATCATAAAAATCTTGTAGGTACCTACCTATCTAATAGATTTCGATAAGTTTTTATCAAAGACCTATAATAAAAGAGAGACAAAATTGTTTACCTTTTACCCCGATCACACACCGTTTTAATCAGAAATCAATGTTAACGAACTTCTGCGGATTGCCCTAAATCTACCGCCGGTGTTTGAAAACAAAGGGTATTATTACTTATATTAAATGCATCCTTTTTGTGTGCGTAAGTAAGAATATTATACTAAATTATTTACGTGCTCTTTTCCTGAATTAAGATACATAATTTCTGCTTTTAAAATTATTTATTGTTTCCTAATTACACTAAGCAATAAGTAGAAGGAAATACCTGTGGCAACGCTGTACGGACGTATTTAATACGTGCGACGCGAAATCTTATATGATTCATTCATGTTATTCCTTTTGCGTGGAAAGATAGTATTACAGTGTTGTTCCGCTGCGGTTGTGCCCTTTTGCGATTTTTGACTGATTTTCAGTGTTTTTTTTTGGTAATAGAACTAATAAAAGTCTTATTAGCAATCTAAAATGGTTCGCCAGTGCGTAGTTTGTAAAAAAAGTGACTATTCTAACCCCGGATTGATATTACGGCGGTAAGTAAGGTTATGTTTTTTTTAGCTGAAGCAGTGCGGTGGTTAATAGGTTAATTATTGAATATTGTATATAATTTATTAAATTATACTGGAGAGATATTTTGTTTGTCAAAAAAGAACAATAAGAATAATTCTTAATCTGGGCGTAAGAGAATCATGCAGAGGTAAATTTAAACAACATAAACTGTTGACAGTGTCTGTGTCTGCAGACTACATACAAGAGAGTATATTGTTTTTCGTTAGACATAAACAACTTTTTGAGATTAGTGACTCACAAAGAACTTATGCAACACATACTCTAAACTACACATACCCTAGACATAGGCTAGCACTGTATGAAAAGGGTGCATATTAGCAATATATTAAAATCTATAACTCTTTGCCAAATTTATTTCAATTAGTAGTTTAATTGTTAACATTATGGAACCATATACCGTTGAAGAATATTATAGACATTTGAGTACTTAATTAGAACTTAAGATATTTTGTGTGACACTACCTATATTGTTAAAATAAAAAGTTTAGTTATTTGTTTACTGCTACGCAGTGACGTGTGGCAATTAAAATGCATTGGCCACCAGGTTAAATGCGATAAAATAGAGTAAATATGTGTTAAGCAAAACTGCTAATTAAGCATAGGTAAAGACAAAATCTAGACCTAAAAAATATATGTCGGGGAGTCTAGATCAAGTAATTATGTTTTTCAACTTTAAGTTTTGTTTATGGTTGGATATTGATGCGACCGGGATCAATAAATTTAGAGTTAACAGTTTTATAGATTGTTTAGGATAACGGACAAGAAACGCACTTGATATTATTAAGGTAATATGTCAAGTTGGGTGGGGAGCCGGTAAGTGAAAATAAAAAAAGGTGAGGGGATTCACTGAAAGGTATTAAACTCGGTATTGAACAAAGTACGACCGGCTCCGGATCGCTAGTTCTTTGTTTCTTTATTTCATTTTTTTTTTAATTGTGCTAAGTAGTTGGATTATTTTATTATGAATTGATATCATGTTGTCGAGCGTGTTGTTTGTTATTTGAACTTGAATAATTTACATATAATAAGACAGTTAATTAATTGCAGTGTTTAAGTGTTTGTTTTTCGTGCTTAACAATATTAATGTCTGAACAACAGACCTCCTGTTCTCTATTTCCGACATATACTTAAGAAAAATATAGGCTGTAAGAAAATAAATAAAAGCAGCTCGGCTTGTATTAAAGTTTATTTTGTTGTTTCCCTGCCCTGTCCTTTGCTTAAGAATAAATCTAATATAAATTAAAAATACATTGTTTCTTATAATCCTTAAAAAAAACCGCACGTCTCTGGCCAAGATAATAGGCGAAGGAGACCGGCAGATTACAGCGTTGCCATTTTTTAAAGCCATCTTTTTCCAACTTATTTAAAGCTATGAAGTTATGTATGATTGTAAACAAATCGTGTTTTATGAATGGGATGTCCTGTCTCCTCTTTTCTATATGTCTATGGTTTTTATTGTAACATTTTTGTTTAGAAGTCTTTGAACTTTAAACAAATGAAATTTTTTAATCTGTCAAATAATTTTTCTACGTTGTAATAAACATCATTAACTATGGCGTTAAATTATTCTAACGAAGAGAAGTTTGATATGTTAGCGTGTTATATAATAGAACTGTGGTTAATTATTTTGGCATGTACCCCGAAAGACGACAACCCAGCAGAGCGTATTTTTCTAAACTGACTAGAAACTTACTAGAATTTGGCAGTTTTGAAAAGCCTCGTCCCAAAGAATATGGAATAGAAAACGAAAATCGTAATAGACTAATTTTAGAACATTTTAATGAATATCCGACTTCATGTACAAGAATCGCTAACACACAGCTTGGAATTCCAAAATCCACCGTTCACGATGTCACCATCCTTACAAGTCAACAATTGTACAGGGACTTCAAGAAGGTGATTTTGATAGGAGGGTCATTTTTTGTAATTGGTATCTTGGTAAATGTCGAGAAAATCTCACATTTTCGGATAAAGTTTTATGGATAAAACACATTTCACCAACTGTGGAATCTTTAATAAAAAGAATCACCATCACTGGGCTTTTGAAAACCTGCAATTACTCGAACCAAGCAGATCGCAAGTACGATTTTAATTTAATGTGTGGTGTGGAATAATTAGTAAGAAATATTTTATTTTGGTTTAAATTAACTGCAAAAAATGCTTGAATTACTTATGTTCACAATTTATTTAGCAATATTATAATGATTACGATGGATCTTTTGCATACTTTTTATTATTTTTAGAAAATCAGCTAATTGGTCCTTTTATTTATGACCAAACATTGACCGGTCCAAGATACCTTGCAATGTTGCAAAATCAAATTATTCCTGCACTTCAAGAAGTTGTTCCCAATGATCAATTTAATAACGTGTGGCTGCAGCAAGATGGTTGTCCCGCGCATAATTCCAGACAAGTACAAACATTTTTATCACAGACTTTTTGTGAAAAGGTAATATCTACCAGTGGTCCTGTGCGCTGGCCTGCTAGGTCTCCGGATTCGTCAAAAATGAGGTATATGAATTTAATCCCCCTGAAATTCGCCAAGTTCTTGAGCAGCGAACTAGGAATATTTTTAGTCATATTAACCGTAATAATATACCATTAATCGTGTAACTAGATCTGTAAAAAAAAAAATGTCAGCGATGCGTTAAAAAAATGGTCGACATTTTGAACCTTAGTATATTTTGCTTAATTACCTTTAATAATTCTTAAGCAAAAGAACTTTCCGATATATCGGTGTTGCTAAATATGTTCGTAAATATGATGTTTTTGTTATTTTGAGGTTATAAATTTTTATTTTGTATTAGTGTTTGATATCATAGTATAGGAAAAATTAGGTAATTTTCGATGAGTAAAAAATCCAATATGGCGATCATAAGAGAAAAGAAAGTTTATGATGGTTACAGGAAACCGAAATGTTGTAACCAAGATATGATCAGGTAGGCATCTTCTATGTAAAAAGGGGCAATGAAAATGTGTTTTCGGATTTAAAAAATATTGGGCAATAAAAAAGTTACTACCGATCTAAGAAAATGCAACATTTTGGTTTATTCAAAATATCTCAAAACCCAAAAGAACCAGAATCGATGCGTAAGCACCAATAAACTACTTACATAATTGCCTAAAGCTTTGCCCATTTAACCGCCTTTCTATCTTTTCTAGTTTCCGAGATCGCAAACACCCTGTATCTCAATAATGAAGGGCTTGCGGACCCATGCTTATATGAACATCTCACCTTATAAATAACTGAGGAATCGTTCTGAAAAATATTGGACTGTATACATACAAATTTTTACTTTTAGGTGGAGTCGTTTGCTAAAACTACAAAAAATATAATTCACTATGTCGAGCTGCAAAGAACATGGCTCTTCAAGAGGTTTGGGGCTCTCTCACTAAGACCTTATTTTCAGCATTTATATGTTCGTCTGGATTTTGTTGCCTTGAGGGTAGGAAAAATTATATAATAATATAATAATAATACAGGGATAATAATAAATTCATGATTTCTAATTTTTTGAAAAATCACCCGGATCCGTTGATTTTGATTTATGGCTGTGAATTGTTTAGAATAATTTTTATTATATAGAGTATGCCCTAAAAAGGGGGCTGATTATCAACTAATTTATACTTAAACGATATTTTTCCAAATATGTGGATTGGAAGAAAAGGAGCAATCGAGTGGGCACCAAGATTCCCAGACTTAACCCCATTTACTTTGATTTTAGGGGGATATATTAGAAAAATTGTATTTAAGACAAAACCTGCGTTAGAGGACTTAGAAATTCGTATTACTCATGAAATACGGTGAATTCGACCAGAAATTATTTCTAATGTACACGGGGTGCAGTTTTCTTGTGTTTTCATATACCATCTACCTTTTTATAAAAGATGGAAAGATGGGGTTTGCGGCTATTGCTAGTTCTATTATTTTATGAAACTTTCATTGCAGCAAACGAAATTTTCATAGCCCTCTCAGTTTCTGACACACAGGGCGATTTTGAAAATTTGTCATTTATTTTGTGACGCTCCCTGAATCTCGATTATTTGATAACTTATCAATAAGGTAAAAATAGGTTATTATAGAGTTTCTTATGTAGAATTCAGTGGCGCAGATAGTTTTTTTTTAAGTCTTGTTTTTGAGCTATGACTCAAACTTGTGTTTTTTTTAAATGGACAACCTATATACTATTTCTTAGTCTTATCCCTCTAGAGCTTTCCAAAACTGTATGATAGTCCATATTTATTTCTTTTAAAAAGAGACAATTTTAACATTTTGTGTGAAATTAATCGTTTTTCGTATACAGGGTGGTGCATTGGCTGGCGCAACATAGGAAATCCCATGCAAAATTTTAGGTGGTCATATATTGGCTCCCCAATTTATTTTAGAGCAGAAGTTTATCTAAACTTTTTAAAGAATCCAATAAACTAAACTTAGTTTCAAAATTTTAATAATTCTTATGCAGTCTATCCAAAGTTATTTGACAAATAATATTTTCTTTTATTTTCCTAAAATGGATTATACGGGTCTGAATTTTAATATTTTGATTGATTAAGTCAGTGTCAAATTCAAACCAAGTTTGACAATTTTTTTAACTATAATAATTATTATTTCGTTATGAACTATTTTACGTCTGAAAAGATTGCTATAGTTAAGTGGTATTATGCAGGAAACAGCAACATCGGATAGGTATGTGTGCAGTACATTATCCAGAGAGACCAATTCCAGCAATATCCACTATAACCAAAATAATTAAAAAATTTGAAAATAGTGGGACGCTTCTCAATAAAGCTTGATTTATAAACTTAAAAAGTTGGTGAGGTTGAAGTTATGATCAAGTTTGTGAGGTTAGATATTTTGAACTCCGAGCATAAAAATTGGTTATCTCGAACTACCCGGGAAGTTTTCGAACCTTACATGAGCTTTACATGAACAACATGAACGAGTGTATAAATGGAACTGAGTGTTTCCTTTAGTTTAAATTGAACTCCTATTTCCAACACCAACTGAACCTCAACCTCGCCAACTTTTCGAGTTTATAAATCCAGCTTAAATGTAAATGCGACAGAGAAGACGAAGGTAATAATCCTGCAGGTAATGATAAATACTTAAATATTTTGTTAAGTGTGGAAGAAAATAAGGGAATTATAAGTACTAGGCATATTGGAGACAAAGTGGGGAAACATCATACAACCGTTTTACGAGTACTATATAAACATAAATATTATCCGTATAAATACCATAAAGTTCAAGAACTAAGAGATGGGGACATGATTCGAAGGGCTGATTTTTGTTTTAATATGATGGAGAGAGCAAACAATGACAGGGAATTTTTGCAAAATATCCGACGAATGTACTACTACCTTGAATAACGAGCCTAATGTACAAAATTCTCGATACTGGAGCCAAGAAAATAAATTTCGGTTTATTGAAACAAGGACGCAGTATCCCCAAAAAGTCAACGTGTGGGCTGGCATTTTGGGACATCATATCATCGGACCACTCTTTTTAAATCAAAATTTAACCGCTCAATATTTTCTTGAACTGCTTCAAAATGAAATTACGCCTGCGTTGCATGAAGTTGTTCGAGAAAATCAAGAAATTTGGTTCCAGATGGATGGCTGCCCAGCTCATAACTCCGCAGTAGTTAGGGAGTATTTAGGGAATGTTTTTATAGGAAACGTTATTGGACTAAATTACGCAATTAATTGGCCAGCTAGGTCTCCCGATCTTTCGCCGAATGACCTTTTATTTTGGGGACACCTAAAAACAACCATCTACAAAAATTTTAAATACGAGACGCTGGAGGATTTAAAAAATGCTATTACTGCAGAGTGTGAAAGGCTGTCCGTGTATCAATTAAGAAATGTTGGAAACGAATTTTATGATCGTTTGGGGTATTGTTTAGGACTAAATAGGGGGTTGTTTAAACATTTAATTAAATAATTAGTCAAGTCTGTAATTTAGTTGTTTTATTATGCATTAGAAAGTCAAATTCTCGAAAAATAAAGCACTTTTTGTTTACCAAACTGTTTTATTGATTTATCTCCCCCCCCTATATTTTTGTTTGTATAACAGAGAGACAAACCAAATTGTATTAAAAATCTTAAACCTTAAAGCTTTTAACCTATTTTATCCGAAAACAAATGTGTCGTCATAATACATCTTTCTTGTCAGTTACTGACATTTACTGGTGTTTTTATTATAAAGCGTCAGAACCGTATTTGTTAATTTTCCCTAATTATAGATTGACGCTTTTTAAATAAGCCCTTAATGACTTCATAAATCCTGCTAAAATTTCGTCAGTTAGTTCGCCAAAGTATTCCCTTTAATAAAGTTAAAAATTATCGGCCTTAAATAAAGAAGGGAGCCAATATTTTACCATCTCAAAATTTGCATGGGATTTCCTATGTTGCGTGGATCGATGCACCACCCTGTATGGCTATGCCATGGTCAATTACGGATAGCCATGACAAAAACTGCTCTGTAAGACAACAACTTGATAAAAGAATATTTCAAAAAATCAAGCCAATCTCATTGAGCACGGATCTTTTAAAAATCCAAGACCTAATTTTTACAACACGGAAAATAGGGAAGAAGAAGAATTAAGTATTTTCGCCTCTGTCGCGATACAACCATCCATATAATGCAGAAAAGTGTATGATGACGAAGGGATTAAAAATCAAGAACGCAGTTAATTCTAAAAAAATATAATTGTAAGCCATACAAATACCATCTCGTCTAACATTTGCATCCCGGTGACGCAGAACGTGGGATAGTTTTTTGCAACTGGTACCTACAAATGTTGCAGGAAAACGTAAATTTTGTTCTGGTATCTTAAACCAAAATAATTCAAGGTACTGGTCCCAAAGAACCAACACGTAATATTTCCACGAGAACGTCAAGGTCGCTTTGGATTTAACGGGTCATGCTTTATTTGTCGTACTAAAATTAAGTATTTTATCTACGAAGGAAATTTAACCAGAAATAGACACCTAGATATAATGCGAGATGCACTAATGGAAATATTAGAGAATGCCCCTTCAAGGGCGGTTTTAGCTTTCCAACATGGGGGGGGGGGGGGATTCTTAAATCCCATTTTTTTTTTAAATGGTATCAATTACCTATGCATTTAGATAGGTACATTTTTTTTAAAACAAGCATGCAGTAATATATAGAAAAAGTCTTACTAACCTGAATTAACCAGAAAATAAGATCAGGGGGCTAGAAAAAAAATAGCGCCGCAGCGACAAGCCATGACGTATGGTAGCGGGCAGCGGATGGTGTTCAACAGAAACAAGAAGAAAATGCAATGCTTGGTTGCCACGATAGCAACGGGCGTCGCGTCGTGTCATCGAGGCGCTGCAAGCAGCATTTGGTTGTACCTTGTACCTATAGTTTTTCTGCTTTTTTAATCTTTTTGCTTTTCGCTTGTTTAAAATTCTAAATTCATGGGGGGGTAATTAGCCTATTACCCCTTTGTTGTGGCTGTCTTTGCTGATCACAAAAAAGCGTTCGATGTTGTTAGTATAATGTATTGTTAAAGAATTTAGGAGATATGGACTTTATCATATTTGACAAATAAAAACCAGTATGTAAAACTTGATGAATTGCATCACTATCAAGTTCACTAACTCGAATCAAACAAATGTGGAGTTCCTAAAGGTTCAGTGCTTGGTCCTCTGCTTTACTAATTGCATGCGCTGAGCCTCAAATGTGCAGGTTTAGAGGCTCACATATTAGCTGATGATACGGTACCACTGTATACTAATAAAAATAAAGTAAACTTAGAGCGTAGTGTAAATGAGGATCATAAACGATATGCCAATGGGTTATTATGTATAATAAACTTAACATTAATGTAACAAAAACAAAACTTAAGCAAAAAAATAGGTTAGTTTATTACCCAATAATTAAATTGTATTATAACTATATTGAAAGAGTCTCAAGTATAAAATATTTGGGTTTAGTTTTGGATGATAGTCTCAACTGGAAAAACCATCTTGGTTACATAAGCAGTAAAATTGTTTCAATGGTCGGCGCTATGTATAAACGCCGAAACTGTCTAGATAATAAAAGCAATGTCCTTTTGACCGATTTAAATAATATTTTTTGCCAGCAAGATGGCGCTCCAAGTCACATTCTCATATAGTGAGAGAATATTTAGAAACCACATTTCCCGATATATAGATTGGTACCAATGGACCTGTTAGGTGACCTCCAGGATCACCTGATCTCTGTGTGTTTGAGAGCCTACATATTAAAGCTTTAGGCTTTTGCAGGGAAGGCCAATTATTTTATTTAAAAATGCATTGCATTGTTTAGAATACAACGGAGCCCAATTGAAGCAATTTTTATAATTGAATAAAATAATATATTTGTTTTATTGTTAGTTTAAGGTTCGGTAATAATATAAAGTTGTATAATAAAAATAATGTCGTTAATTTTGTTTCTTATTTGGGGGCATAGCCTTCTATACGAGAAATGATTAATTCTTCAAAAAATGTTGAAAGTATACCGTTTTGAAATAAATAAATATGGACTATTATATATTTTTGCAAAGCTCTCAAAAAGAGAGATTAGACAAAGAAATAATACATACGATCTCCCATTTAAAGAAAAACACAGGTTTGGACCATAACTTAAAAAAAAAACTTTTTAGAAGAAAAACTCACTACGCCTCTGAATTGTACATAAAATAGTAATCCATTCTTATCTTATTGATAAGTTATCAATTAATCGAGATACCGGGGAGCGTCAAATATGACAAATTTTCAAAATCGCCCTGTATGCCAGAAACTGAGGGGGCTATGAAAATGTCGCTTGCGGCAATGAAAGTTTCATAAAATAATAGAATAGTAAGCCGCACACCCTATTCAATATTTCAATATTTTACAATAAGGGAGCTTTTATTTGAAATCACACGAAAACTGGACACCCTGTGCAGGGTGATTTTATTAATCGCTAGGTTACTGCCAATTAACAAATGGAAAATATTTTTACCATTTCTTAAAATAATAACAATTTAACATTTATTTAATCATTAAAAATACAGAAATTAGAACGGAATTTTATTTTTCAGTGACTTAAACACATTTGAATTTGGGTATCATCATAGTCACAATGTCTTAGCAGACATGTTGTGAACTCGTAAAATGAAATGTTCTAAGTCAGAGCTGGAGGGTTGCCGAAACGAAGGTTGTCAATTGCTCTAGCAATTGTATTTCGCCATCTTTCACGATTATTTGTCAATTCGGTCGCTCTTGTGACGCTAGTATTTAGCAATTGTTTTGTCGCATCCACCCAGCGTGTAGGAGAACGGCCACGACGCCGTCCTCCCGGAGCATGGACAACAAGTTTTTCCATATTATCACTTCTATGGATATGGCCGAAGAACTTCAGGATACGCGTCAAGACAATGGAAGATAGTCGCTTTGGATTTCCGAGTTCAGCGGTCTGCCTTTCTCACAGTCCAAGTTTCAGAGCCATACATGAATATGGAAAAGACAAGAGACTGAACCAGCGACATTTTGGTGGCTTTGGTGACATTATTATCACGCCATATTCTAGTCAGTTTAGTCATAGCTGACCGTGCTTGTTGAATGCGCCGTCGGATTTCAACCTCACAACCTCCCGAGTTATCGATCGAAGAACCAAGGTATACAAAACTTTGGACTACCTGACAGCGGCCTACTGATGTTATTGCAGGGTGATTATCATGTTCTCTGTCCACGATCATAACTTTGGTCTTTTTGTAGTTGATACTAAGACCATATGCTTCACTCTGTTGTTCCAAGATGTTAAGTAGAGTTAACAGTTCGCCTTGAGAAGCAGCAATAAGGGTTGTATCGTCAGCAAACCTTAAATTGGATATCCTGACACCACCAATAGTCACACCACCCTGCCATCCGTCCAGCACCCCCCGCATCACAAACTCGGAATAGATGTTAAACAACATCGGCGACAATACACATCCTTGGCGAACTCCTTTTTTTGTTGTGGTTTGACCAGACATGTTGCTGTCAACTCTTACTCGGGCTGTGTTGGATTCATAGAGAATTTGGGTATAGGACATGTTATATAAAGAATATTTAGAAAAGCGGAAGAATTCAAAATGGGATAAGGTGTGCATTTAAAAAAATTAAGTTGATATTAGCTTAACTTTTTGGGCCACCCTATACAGTAAAGTGATTTTAAAATATGCAGAGTAAAAAAACAAAATTGACGGGTACGAGGGATTTTTCAAAATATTAGGAATTTTAAAAGTATTGATATTTAACTTCATCCCTGTAGAACAGTATACAGGGTGTCTATTCTTAAAAAGATAGAGACGTGCGGTTCATACATTACCGCTACTTTTTCGTGAAACAAAAGATGCCGCAAACAGAATTGTCATAGCTTTCTTAGATTTTGAGCCATATGGTGTTTTCAAAAATGTTTGTTTTTTGATCACCCCATGTATTTCGGTTATCCTTTCACTTAAAAAATTGAGAATTGTATCTTAGGGTGTTTTTTAAGTAGAATTCAGTTGCGTGCTTACTTCTTTTCTGGGAGTCTTACTTTTCGAGATTTAAAGCAAACATATGTTTTCTTAAATGGGACACCCTGAATATTTTTTTCTTATTTGATTGGGCTATTTTTAAGCTTTCCAAATGAAGCGCCCAATTCCAAAACTAGTTTAATCCACTATAACGGAATTCTCAGGAAAACCCAAAAAAGTTTCAAACGTTTCGCAGCTGACCGACAGACTTCCAAATCCGTATATATTATCGTGGCACCTATCAACATTGATTCATAACTAATAGAAAAAAAAACTGAGTCAGCAGAACCTCAATGTTACGACAAAAAAGATGGACTAAAGCAGTTTTGTAACACACAGTGGATTAAGAAAAAATTTGAACATCTCGAAATGGGATTAAAACAGTTTTGAGAGAGTAAAAAAAAGTTTTCTTATTCAAAATTATTTGGTACAACATAAAACTCAATAAAAGCAATTCTAAAACATTTTCTTAAATTGTATTAAATTAAATTCGAAGTTAATCGTCTCCTCCACGGCCACGGCATCGAAACCCTCATTCAAAGTTTCAGTATGACAATCATCCATATCTCCTGCATTGTCAATAACATTTTTATAGAAATTTAGAAGATTCACGTCAGCAAGATTTCTCCAATCCGGCTCAAAGTGTGTTTTTAAAAGTTTATCTACATCATATAGCGTTGCTTGTTTAACTGGAACTTTCTTGGGAAGAGGATCTGGACTGATGAAGGCAAGAGATTTTCCTTTTTTGAGTACCGACTTGTAATGTTCTAAATCCCTACCCAGTAAAATGAATTTTGGTGTTTCTTCCGCTTCAAATGATGTAGAGATTGCTAATTTGTTTCAGGAATATTTTGGTAGTGTGTATGAGAAACCGAATGCTCCATGTTTGGTTAATGTAGCCGAACCACTGGACTCGTTTACAGTAAATTATATTCCGTATTCGATTATCGAAAAAACTCTAAAGGGTCTCGACCCTAAGAAGGGACCCGGCCCTGACGGGATCCCATCGATATTTTTGAAGTCTTGTCCTAGTCTAAGTAAACCATTATACAAGTTATTTAATAAGTGTCTGTCTCTGGGAATTTTTCCAATAAAATGGAAGGTCGCACAGATTGTTCCAATTCATAAAACCGGAAATAAAAATAATGTTGAAAATTATCGGCCAATCTCTCTATTGTGTCACTTTGGAAAAGTTTTCGAGTCTGTTATTTTGGAGCTCCTTTTTTTTCAAATTAAAAGAAATATCGACATTAATCAGCATGGTTTTTACAGGGGTCGGTCCATTCTGACCAACATTGTTTCCTTTATTCAGAGAACCTATGAGGCAATGGAGAAGGGTCGTGATGTCTGCGCTGCTTACACCGACTTTTCCAAGGCCTTCGACAAGGTCCATCACCCCACTTTGGCTGTGAAACTTGGAAACTTCGGTGTGCAGGGCTGGCTACTCGATCTTTTAAAAAATTATTTGCAAAATAGAACTCAGTATGTAGCTATTAATGGAGCTAGGTCGGTCTGCTTGGATGTGACCTCTGGAGTTCCGCAGGGTTCACACTTGGGTCCCCTGCTTTTTGTATTATTTTTGTATGACATAGGGACCTGTTTTCTGGACTCGAATAGTGTGTATTCCTTATATGCTGACGAGCTTAAGATTTCAACTATCATTAACTCGCCTTTGGATATAGTAAAACTGCAGGGGGACATTAACAGATTCTTTGAATACTGCACACTGAATCGTCTGCATTTAAATGTTGATAAGTGTCACTACATTGTTTTCTCTAAGTTGGACCTCTCAAGAAATCCAAATATAGATTTGAGTTTAGATAACACACAATTAAAGCGTGTTAATGTGGTTAAAAATTTGGGGGTCACCTTGGACCCCAGACTGTTGTTCGAGTCTCATATAGAGGCTATTATGTGTAAAGCATTGCGCCTTTTAGGATTTATTCTAAGAACTACTGAAGTCTTTAAAAGCCCTGCATCGTTAATTACTTTATATTGCAGCATGGTAAGAAGTGTTCTGGAGTACTCGTCAACAGTCTGGAGTCCGATGTATCACAAATATATTGATCGAATTGAAAGTGTCCAAAAAAAGTTTATCAAAGCTCTTAATTTTCGTTACAATAGACAACGGCATTTTTACTCGTATAACGAGAATTTGTTATTTTATAGATTGCAATCGCTGCGGTCCAGAAGGCAGTGTGTACCTAGTTGCTTCTACCGATTTTTCCCAATTAAAAATGCCAAAGTCTTTTTGCATATCGAACATTGTTGTATATTCAAAAAAAAATAGCTCTATATTTATTGGGTTCAACTATTATTTCTTTTTTTCGTACTATCTTCTCAATTTTTCCAGAAATTCTGTTAGGCGGTAAATATGAATGACCAACTATAGGGAAAGTTACATGGATCTCTCTGACGGATGAGTTGGTTAAATATAGTCACCGTATAAGCGTACCCATCATAGCAATATTTTTGTTTTTCCCAGGACATCCATCGTAAAAAGGTTTTAAGCTTGTAACATTTTAAAGATTTAAAGAAGTTAGTTTTGCATATACCATTGATGAAGTATCATTATATCTTTTCCATCTTATATTTTCTGTCCACGTATAAGCTGGTAATGGCACTCTTCATTTGATGTTTAGAAGTAGACTGCTCCTCGCAAATTGTAAAGTTGTAAAGGTGTAACTGCCTTGAGTTATTTGATGCCTGGTCAGGAATACGAGGAAGTGCCATAATATTTTGGCAATCAAAACTTAATTTAATTACGTTTTCTTCTGGTAGCTTGCCATTTCATAAAAAGCCTTTGATTTAAGTTTATGCACTCATAACTTGCATATTCGCTCAGTCTTGGTCTCTGCATTTAAACAGCTTGGGCGGCAAAATATTCTAAAGCTTAAACGCATTTTTGATAAAGTTAAAAGTTCAGCGCATAACAATTGCAATGGATATAAGAGTTCTGATAACAAATTTTATAATTGAATGTAGATAGTAGGTGTGATGGATTAAAATAGTTTTGGAACTACAGACAAGGTTTATATGCAATTTGTAATTGGATCTAAGACGGTTGGACAAACCATATGTTAAACATAGATAAACGTCTTTTAAAAAAAGTAGCGCCACCACTAACTCATTTATTTCTTCTATGGATTAAAGCAGTTTTAGAATTGGGTGCCTCAAATATTTATAATAGTTAATAGTTACTATTAGGGTAGTATAGGCCATGAAACCATTGAAACAGACAAAAGAATATCTATCTGGCAAGTCTACTAGTCAAAATGTAAAGGCAAAAATAACGTTTTGTTAAAATACATGTCACTATTTCACCAAAGTTTAAAATAATGACGAAAATGTAGTAGTATAAAAATTTAGAAAACTACGACATACTACTTTAATAGAGTGCCATGAAAATAGGTAAGTTTGCAATCTTGTAATTTAAATATCTAACTTATAGTGTTCATACTTTCATAGAAATCCAGAGAGAAGGTAGCCCAATCAGGTAATATTTTCAAGTCTAAAAATTAATTTAATTAAGAATCGACCATTAATAAAGCCAAAACCTAAATCATATATAATAAAGAGTATCGCGAAAGTGACGAAATGAGCGTTATGGCTTTTGTAGAGGCACTAGAAGATTGTGCAAAGTCATAGAAAAAGATCTCGGGGTAATAAAATCTTGTCTATAAAATTATCAAATAAAAATCATTTGAAACCCTAAGAAGTAAAGATTGTGCACCCTTTAAGTACTGCAAATGCTGCGCGATGACTTATTTTTAGCAGTAATGACATAGTCCTTTGTGTTTCAATGATTTTATAGCCTACTACCCTAATTTTCTAAATTTTTTGATTTGTGCGCTTATTGTTAATAATAACTGGTTTCATGGCCTATACTACCCTAAACGTACTATTAACTACCATTTATTTTTGAAAACCTTAAAAATACCCCAATGAGATAAGAGAACAATACCCAACCAGCATAAATACATACATAAGACGTTTTAAGTACGTACTAGTCGGACATAAAGTACGTCTTATGCATGTACGTTATTGGACGTAGTACGTACATTTTACAAACTTAGTACGTAAATTTTCCACACAATTGTACTTAATTAAGACGTACGACAAGTACATCTTATGTACGTACGATAAACGTATATTTAATGTACGTACATTTACTGTATGCATCAAAGATGTACGCACACTTCGTGCTATGTACGTACTACATACGTAAGAAGTACGTTGTTTGTACCTACAATGGATAAATAATAACTACTGATAAAGTATCTACAATAATATATTACAATCAATTTGTTGGTTAATATTTAGTAACATTCTTTATATATTGTGTATATATGAATGTATTATTATCTATCTGATACCATATGTTTGCTTCCAATCTCGAAAAGTAAGAATTCCAAAAAAAAAAGGAGGCACGCCACTGACTTCTGCTTAAAAAACTCTCTTAGAAACCAAAATACTGGTGGTGTTGAAAATGCAAACATTTTCGAAAATACCCTGTAGCTTAAACAGAGAAAGCCATGACAATTTTGTTTGCGTTATCTTTTGTTTTACGAAAAAGTAGCGTGTGTAATGTAACAACCTTGAGTCTCTGTCGTTACTAATTACCGAGATACCCTGCAATTACATCGAAAAGGGACACCCTGTACTATATTTTACATATAGATTGAATACTTAGATACTGTGTACTTGGTATTTTAGGACCGAATTAAAATGTTGGACCTGAATATACAAACAATAAAAATCCTAGAAGATTTAATTATGATCGTTATTTACGTAGCCCTGCTGTATGTGGTTTTAACGTTGGATAAGGAGCCTATGGCTGTATACAGTCATAAAGCAATAAAAAATCTACTTACAGGAAGAGCCGTGAGATCGAAAATGGATCCGGACACTATATCAGAGTAAGTTTATTTTATACCATCCAAAGTCCTATACAGTGACTGTTAACAACTGGTCGGTGGGAGTTCTAATTAGTTGAAGGGCGGAATATATGCAAAGTGCCATACCGTATATACAGGGTGTCCGGAAAATACGTTCACAACGTTTGACGATAGACTCCTGACGTCAAAATTGGTCGATCTAAGCCGACTTAGTCATATCCAAAATTGTCTCCATTAGCCGGTAAAGGGAGTCAAAAATTTGTAAAAATATTGGTTTTTCCTAAATTACGTGAAAACCTGCTAATCGATTTTAATGATTTTTAGTATGTAGACTAATACTATAAAATGACGTTTTCTAGTAGTATAATTACCGGCTGTAAATAAGTGGAAGTTTTATAAAAGTGATATAATACGCCAACATTTCTCCTGATTTTTTATATCAACGGCGTTATGACAACCCAGATATTTTTGTCGAGTGACTGTGTTTTAATAGCGCCCCACCATTTTACTGGTGCATCATTGCCCCTTCCAATCCATCGGTTGTGATATTGATGGTGTAAGTATTGCCGAACGGAACGGAAAAATTGGGTGGGGTACCATCATGCATGTACCATATTTCCCTCCAAAGTAAAAGGGGCAAGTTTTTCAGAAGAATTGGTAATGTGTGTTGCAAAAAATTTAAATAAATATTTCCATCTAACCTGCCTGGAATAACAATAGGATCAATAAGGTAGCGATTAATAATACCTGCCCAAATATTTTATTTAAATTGATGCTGATCATGTGCAACTTTAATTGCATGTGGATTTTCATCGGAATAAATATGTTCGTTGTGCCGATTGGTTACTACAGATCTTGTTAAGCACCCCTCGTCAGTAAACAATATATTTCTACAAAAATTTGGATCACGGATTCTTTTGTTTCTAATAAACTGACAAAATGTAAGCCGCATGGGGGGATCAGTCGGTAAAAGTTCCTGGACTTTTTGCACGTGATATGGATGTAACAACTGTTCTTTCAAAACCTCATTGACAATCGTTTTAGGGACATGTAACTCACGTTCTAAGCGACGGGTACTAGTACTTGGTTCTTCTTCAACTCTTTCCAGAATGTTCGCATACGACCCCTGCCTTCAAACTTTTTCTTAAAGCTGCCCGTTTCCCGAAGATGACGCTCGATATTGGCAAATGTTTGGTGGTTTGGTGGTTTAGTATTCGACGGTTAGGAAATCTCTTCATGTAAACCCTAACACTCTGACGCCCATCTCCTTGACAAGACCCGTACACCAGGAGCATGTCAACCTTCTCAGAGTCCGTTTAATTTTCCATATTTAATGGTAAATAGAACTTGTAATTCAAGAATGTTGATCGTATACTTTCATAGACTGGTGACAATTTGTCAATACTTGTCAAATTATTAAATGCCATAGCAAGAAGGTCACTAAAAAAATTATTGTTACAGGTAATTTGATTTTAATTTTATTACTAATGTTAATAATTGATGTATGCAGGTAATTGTAAATATTTTTTTTCTGGTAAAACAGCTCATCCAACGAAAAATATTGAAGAGGTAAAATAGCTTCCAAATACATCGAGTCACTTGACAAAAGTATCTGGTGGACGTATTATATCACTTTTATAACACTTACACTTATTTACAGCCGGTGACTATACTACTAGAAAACGTCATTTTATAGTATTAGTCTACATACTAAAAATAATTAAAATTGATTAACAGGTTTCACGTAATTTAGGAAAAATCAATATTTTTACAAATTTTTGCCGCCCTTTACCGGCTAAACGAGACAATTTTGGATATAACTAAGTCTACTTAGATCCACCTATTTTGACGTCAGGAGTCTGTCGTCAAACGTTGTACACGTATTTTCCGGACATCCTGTATAGATGTAAAGTACCATATACGGTGCTGCGTCAGACAAAAGCACCAAAAACATCTCATCTGGGACTGGATTTGGTAAGAAAAAGCTCGATACGGACTGCTGAATAAATTGCGTTACGGTCACATTATTAGTTTTGTCTAGCTGCTTAGAAGCTATTAAATATGGGTTTGTTGCTTTAGCTTGTATATATTATATTATACAGGGTTATCTAAACTAAGTGTCCACCATTGGTAACTTTGTTATTATTATAGATACAGAATAGTTTCAGCGTGTTTAGCTTGAATCGATGCAAGATTAATATAATTCAGTTTTTCCGTTTATAAATCCTTTATTTGTGGTTCAGTTTAAGTTCATACCTCCTACCAATGATATCATTACGACCGTTGGCGACAAAAGTTTCATTTTTTCAAAAAAGCAAACCCCTACTACAGATTATTTCATAAGTCATGATTAAAGGGCGGAAGTTAGTTATCTAAATTAAGTGTCCACCATTGGTAACTTTGTTATTATTAAATATAGAGAATAGTTTAAATTAGCAAACTATTAGTATTTTTAACGCTCATTGCGATGGAAGAATAAAAAAACAAATAAACATCACGTTTCCGAGTTTGGACGAAAATTATGATTTTTTTAAATATAAACCCCGTGTATCATATTTTTTTCCGTTAGAACTTTAAGTTTTAAACAAAAAAGCTTATAAGTAATTTTCGTAAGTAATTACATAAGTGCATCAAAATTATCGGTAATTTTGATGCACGAATGTAATTTGGTAGAATATTTCTCGAGTACGTGAAATGAAAGCACAAAATTTAATATTTTTATTTAAACGTTATATTTAATTATATGAAAATAAACAAATTAAAAATTGCATGAATGGTAAAATACTATATTCATTTTTACGACTTTTTAAATTTGATTTATGTATGTCAAAATGACAAATACATAATATCAACACAATAATACACCTACAAGGTGCTATTGTAAATATTAATTATTGTTACTTAGATACGGACCTATAGGAAAATTTTCGACGGGACATTTTCGCACCTACTGTGCAATTTTCGGGGGTAAGTGCACAAGTGCATCAAAATTACCGATAATTTTTGAATGAAATATGTTTTTTTATAATTGCAAGAGTTTGTTTTCAAATTTTCGCGAAAAAGCCCGACTCCGCAGGAGGAGGGCATTTTCGTAAAATATGAAAACAAACGATTGTAATTTGTAAAAAAAACACATTGAATAAAAAAATTATCTGGTTATTTTTATGCACGAGTGTAATTTATTTGAATATTTCCCAAATTAATTAAGAACTCGAATCAAGTAAATTTAAATATTTTATTTATCAGAAAATACTAACAATAAAATTAAAATGCTTTAAAATTACAAGAATTGCAATGAAAAGTACAATTATTGTAATTAACAATATTTTGCTTCGAATTCGTAAGAACGTGCCCCCTTTCCTTGCAAAAACACATGAACTGCCGCCAAATATAGTAGTGATTTGATGCAGTATTCTTTGGAATGGCTTCTGTTATTTTCTGCTCTATTTCGAGGATAGATTCTTCGCCAAAACGAGACATTTTTGTAGTAAAATTACGTCTACGGAAAAGTTCAATAGCGTTGTTTACAAAAAAACAAAAAAATTTACGTTGCCACGGGTTATCCCAATGCAAAGAGATAACGAGTGATTTTTAATTATTTTGCTCAAGGGAGGCCATGCATTTTAAAAGCATCATGGCCGTACTGCGTAGATAAGATGACATGATTGTTTTATGACATTTACGTCTTATTTGAATTTGTGTATTTGTAAAGTTTAAAAATTGGAGAAATTTTGTAATTTTTGCAGTTATTTGAAGGTAGGTTACTATTGCTTTAACTAATATTTCTCCGGGGAGTCGTCTTTTGACTATTATAAAGTGCTATTTGCAGGATATGATTTAATTTTTAATTTTTTTTTTTATTTTTCAGCGTATCAAGTTTTGGTGAAGCTTTGTTGCCGGATTGAAAGTTCTACAGTAAAAATGTTTAGTGAAGCACAAAAAATTTTTATTGTTGAAAGTTTTTTTAGAAATGGAAACAAAATAGGCGGTGTGTGGAATTACTCTATGCATGACTGCTTTGATGAATTTCGAACCGAGTTTCCTGATGTTGCGGTGACCTTTCATAATTTTCGTACTGGGTCACAATACCTAATTGATAAATTTCGTCAGACTGGTTCTGTTCAACATAAAAAAGGGGCTGGAAGACCAACGAAACGATCGAATGAGGTTATTGAAGAAGCGCGACAAATTTTGGAAAATAATCCTTCAACTTCTATTAGGCATTTATCTCAACAAATTCAGCAAACGGATTTATGCTACAGTACATGTCAAACACTTTTGAAAAAGGATCTGCATCTATACCCTTATCGTGTTACGGCTATTCATGAACTCCTTCCCAATGACGTTCCCCAAAGACTTAATTTTTATGAATGGTTTTTAAACAATTTTCAAGAAGAGAATAGTGGTGCTTTTGAAAAAACATTTTTTACCGATGAGGCTTATTTTTATTTATCAGGCTATGTTAATTCACAAAATATGCGAATGTGGAATACGCAAAATCCGCATGTTTTTGTAAAAAGACCTCTTCATCCTCAAAAAGTTTGTGTGTGGGCAGCAATTAGTTCTAGAAGAATAGTAGGCCCAATTTACTTTGATGGCACAATTACAGCTGAGAGATATCGGATCGAAATTCTGACAACATTTATTAATGAGCTTCACGATGATGAATTGCGGGAAGGTTACTTCCAACAAGATGGCGCTACACCTCATGTAACCAGAGAAAATTTAAATTTTTTAAGTGAATTTTTTGGAAACAGAGTTATAAGCCGAAATACGCAACAAATATGGCCACCTCGTTCCTGCGATTTAACACCCTGCGATTTCTTCTTGTGGCCTTTTATAAAAAACTCCATTTATCGAACACCAATTGAGGATATAAATGATCTTAAACGAAGGATTTCAGAAAAAATTGCCGAAATTAATAATTCTCAAACGTATTGGTTAATGTGTCTCTGAGGGTAAGAAGAAACATCAGAAGGTGTCTAGAAGTAGGAGGCATTGACTTTTTTGTCTGCTGTCACTCAATAAGATGACGTTAATTGTCAGAATATTACATTTTTTGACGTTTGTTAACAATAAAATCCCGCTTTGACGTTTCGTCAACAATATAAACTTGCGATGCAATTTTCGATTTCTGGCAGTGCTGTTTTCGCTGTAATTTTGCGAAAATTGCATTTCTCTTATGGGAACTTTAACATATGAGGGAAATATTCGTCGAAAATTTCCCGCTTCATATGGTAGTCTTTACACATGAGAGAAATATTCGTAAGTAATTACATAAGTGCATCAAAATTACCGATAATTTTTTATGAAAGCATGTTGTCTAAAAACTGGATGAGTTTAAAGATCCCGACACCGAAGGTGGAGGGCTCTTTAAACAAAATATGAAAACAACCGAATCCAGTTTTTTACTGACAACATGCTTGAATGAAAAACTATCAGGTCTATTTTGATGCACGAATGTAATTCGGTAGAATATTTCTCGAGTACGTGAAACGAAAGCACAAAATTTAATATTTTTATTTAAATGTTATATTTAATTATATGAAAATAAACAAATTAAAAATTGCATGAATCGTAAAATATATACATTTTTACGACTTTTTAAATTTGATTTATGTATGTCAAAATGACAAATACATAATATCAACACAATAATACACCTACAAGGTGCTATTGTAAATATTAATTATTGTTACTTAGATACGGACCTATAGGGAAATTTTCGACGGGACATTTTCGCACCTACTGGGCAATTTTCGTCGAAAATTTCCCGCTTCATATGGTAGTTTTTACACATATAATTCTCCTAAAGTCAAAAATGACGTTGATATTACAATTTCTAAATATTAACAGTAAAAATATTAAGAAGGCTATGAAAGCCACGTGATCTTTACGATTTGATGGTATTAAGATAATTGATGAATCGCAGAAGGCAGAAATGCAGTTCCATATCAAGGAGGCTTTGGAAAACAATGATAACGCTCTCTATCAAGTAATGTCAAACATTAGTATGCTTTAATTTATTTTTCTCTTATAACTTTTGTTGTGTCAATTATTAATTTAAAAAAGAAAATGGTTTTCACTCATGAGCAAGAGTGTGATATGTTAGCTTCTTACTTAGTGCGCAGAAAAGTCAGAGCAAAAGAATACTACGCTGAATTATATCCACTTCGCATTCAACCACATGAGAGATATTTTCTGAGACTGTACCGAAAATTTAGAGGCAATGAGTGTGTTTTTGAAAAAACAAGGACAAATAAAAATTTCATAATAAGCGAGGCCACGGAAATCGCAGTTATTGCATATTTTGAAGCCTACCGTAATAATTCAATACCAGATATTGTCAAGAACTGGACCTTATAACTAGACTTGCATTTCCAGCAGGATGGCGCACCTGCGCACAACTACAGAGGTACTTATCAACTTTTAGGTACTATTCTTAATGATCAGTGGATAGACACAAATGGCCCTATTCAGTGTCCTCCACGATCACCGGACCTAACCCCGCTTGATTTTTTTTATGGGGTTTTTTTAAAGAACCAAATTTACAAGAAAAGGTACGAAAACGTCGACGCCTTAAAGACTGCAGTTAGGAAAAAGATAAACCAAATAGATGGTAGAACCATACTTAAAGTAGTTCAAGCTGTTCAGAAACGTGCACAAAAATGTATTGAGTGGTGTTTTTGAGCATCTTCTAAAAAAAATTGTGTTTTTTTATTCACATTTTCTTATAAGTGTCTAAAATAAAGTTTGTACTTAAAACTTACTTAGCTGTTTTAGTTTGAGCTTCATAACCTCATTAATTTTCATCCCAGTAGAAAATTACTTATAAGCTTTTTTGTTTAAAACTCAGAGTTCTAACAGAAAAAAATATTATATACGGGGATTTCCATTTAAAAAAATCGTAATTTTCGTCCAAACTCGAAAACGTGTTGTTCATATGTTTTTTTTATTCTTCCATCTTAATGAGCGTTAAAAATACTAATAGTTTGCTAATTTGAACTATTCTCTATCTTTAATAATAACAAAGTTACCAATGGTGGACACTTAATTTAGATAACTCTGTATGCACTTCCGCCCTTTAATCATGACTCATGAAATAATCTATAGTAGGAGTTTGCTTTTTTGAAAAAATGAAACTTTTGTCGCCAACGGTCGTAATGATATCATTGGTAGGAGGTATGAACTTAAACTGAACCACAAATAAAGGATTTATAAGCGGAAAAACTGAATTATATTAATCTTGCATCGATTCAAGCTAAACACGCTGAAACGTCTACTTGCGTCACCGATTTCACATCTCGGCTCACCATCCACTTTGAGACTCTAGATGCCACGGTGTAGCTTGCTGCAACTAATGCATATCGTGCGACTCGGGTCCATACATGCAGCATGCCTTTTGAAACGATTGGTTCGACGCATGCATCGCCGTATATTACTGTGTGTGTAGGCACCTTTCAGGTCATTAAGTTGTGGGAGAAATGACTGAAAAAACCTGCTTGTGGTAGGACCCCAAAAGATTGTCTGAAGCCTGATAGCTTAAGTAGAGATTATTTAAAAAGACCGAAACCCCAATAAAACGTGCAACAAAGAACGCTACAGGGTATTCTTTGTTTTCATACAAATCAAAAGCAAGAATAAATTAAAGGGTCCAGTTGACGCCCTTCAAAGAGAGTAAGATAATAAACCACATAAATATTATTGTTCTATCTTTTACTAGGTACCCAAGCGTATACCTGAGGAACAGAGACATAATATAATATGAGGGTGTATTATGTATCTTTTTATAAACTGATTGATATCTCTGGCGAATGCTGGTGGGATATTGGGTCGGATCCGGAATGTATTATTTCAGAAAAGTTAAGTGAAAATTAAAAATGAAACCAGTTTATTGAAATTATGTTTTATTTTACATATAATTTATAATGAGCTAATTTATTAATAATCGTAATATTTTATATTTTTGTTTTTTATAGTTTTTATGTTCAGTGGCAGCTTTAGGCCTTTGGTCTTTAGGGGGGGTCAAGAAAATTTTAAATTGTGTACATTAAATAATACATTAATTAATACTTTTTAAATATAAATATAATAAAAAGAAGAAAAATAGAACAATACAAAAATATATTTTGTATTTATATGTATAACATTTTTATAGAAAAATAATGAAATAAACAACTACATACAAAAAGGTTAATCTGAATCTGAAGGTAAAGAAATGTCATTTGCAACGCGTCTTTCGCTGTTATAATTTTTTTTTTTTTTTTTTTTTTTTAATCAGGGAATTTATTTAAATTAAGTTAAAATAAAAAAAGAAGTAAAAGTGAAGCCAAAACCACGAAGCCAAGCTGAGGTGAGAGGCTAAGGGACCGCGTGCAAATGCCCTAGGCTGGACTTCACAACTTAGGTAAAAAAAAAGCTAGATAAAGAAAACCACAGGGAGAGCTGTATAAATAAAACAAAGAGAATTCAAATTACTAATGCTGGCTTTATTCAATAAACAGAAGTAAAAATATGGGGGGTTAGTACTTAAGCCTAAACTTATCTGTACAGACGTTCCAAGGATGATGTCCAAAAAAAAAGACGTCACAAGATCAATCAGATCAGAAGATCTGAAGGGAAGTAGAGGGAGGTAAGAAGAAGAAAGAAGAGTAAGAAGAAGACCCTGTTAAAAAAAGAAAGCAATTGCTGATGGCTTATTAATAAAAAAAAAATTACCTAGTTCCTTTTCCCTTTTAAATTAAATTTATAGTAAAGTAATAAAATTAAAATTAAAGCAACTATAAAAATGTCAAATTATAAGCAAGAATTAAATTTAAATTACTTTGAATCGAATTAAATTTGAATTAAATTAAATTTGAATTAAATTAAATTTGAATTAAATTAAATTTGAATTAAATTAAATTTGAATTAAATTAATTTTGAATTAAATTAATTTTGAATTAAATTAATTTTGAAAAATGTCAATAAAAATAATTAAAGTTACAAATCAAGTTTTGGTTTGAGATCCAAAAAAAAATAAGTTTATAAAATTATATTCAGGGACGTTAGTATAGTGATCAACTATTTTAATTAAGCTTGAAGAGCCAAGAACTTAAAATAAAACTAATTTATTAAGCCAGCACGTACGCCTATGTACTAAGGTTACATTATAAAATAAAAAAAATAATCAATTATGTACAGGGTCTTCCAACTAAGACTGAACAGGGGCTCATTTTTGAGCTTCCTTGTATTTAAAGAAAAATCCCAAATAGCCAATCGATGTACTTTTTCCTGCAGAATTCAAAAATAAAACCAAAAATTTATTTGAACCAGAAACAAAAGAGTTACGCTATGAATAAGGTGTTTTTTAAATGAAACATAGCTTTTTTATACGATTTTTGGAACGAGTGATTTTTTTTTTGTCCGTTCTGATTAAAATATTTAATATTGTGACAGCTATTTTTATTAAATTTTAATGTTTTATCCAGTATAATTTAACTTTAACCTGTTTGAAACATACACTAGGTAATAAAGGTATAATCACCTTTGAATCCTTCAAAGTCAAAAAATTTGACAAATTTACTATAATATTGCCGAAATGAAATATTCATTAGATGAGAGATTGCAGATTGTTATCTTGTTCTACAAATGCCAAGAAAATGCAAGAGAAGCAAGGAGAAGATTTATTGCAAATTTTCACAGAAATATATCCGTCAATACTATTCTAAGGATAAAGAACCTATTTGAGGAAAATAAAACATTACATGACAGAAAAAGAAATCCAACTCTATACTAATTAAAAAAAAAAAAACATTAATAATTTAATTGTTTAATGTGACCTCCGTTGTTCTCGAAACATGTGCGATAACCTCTTTGTAGCCTTTCCAAACTTGCTGTTATACTGTGATTTTCCTGGTTAAGGCGATTTATTTCATTCACAATTTTCTGCATGATCTCTTCAATATCGTGGTTTCGCTGCTTGTATACCACGTTCTTTAAATGGCCCCAAAGAAATGTGTCTAATATTGACAAATCGGGACTATTGGGTGGCCAAGCGTAGGTTCCATTTCTACCAATCCATTCTTCATGGCGTCCGTTTAAATATTGAGTAACCTCACGCACGGCATGCAGAGGGGCCCCATCATGTTGCCAAATTAAATTTTGGCATTCTTCCAATGGTAAATCTTCCAAAAAGTTCTCAATTTCGTTTTCTAAGAACTCGTAGTATCTCTGTCCAATTAAAGCCCCGTTAAAAAATATTGGTCCCAAAATTCTATTATTTTTTATGCCACACCAAACATGGATTGAAGTCCTTCCTTGAAATTTAATTGTCTGAAATTTTCTTGGATTTCCAACGGCCCAGTGATGATTATTATGTCTATTGAAAACCCCCGATGTTGTAAATGTGGCTTCGTCAGTCCATAAGATATTTCTGAATAAATTAGGGTCTTCGTTTTCTTTCCGAATCACAATTTGGGAAACAAATTGGAAGCGAAGTTCTTTTTGTGCCGGTGTTAGATGTTGAAGTGGAAGGATATGATAAGACTTAAATTTATGATTTCTTAAAGTCCTGTGAACAGTTCCTTGGGTAACTCTTCTGCGTCTTACACCGCCGCCGTATTGAACGTCCCGAACTGCGTCCGAAATTGATTTGGTTGGATTCAGTCGAAAATAATTCACAATGGCACGGTCTCGATTTCTATTCCTTTCTGGATTTCTTTTTCGGTCATGTAATGTTTTATTTTCCTCAAATAGGTTCTTTATCCTTAGAATAGTATTGACGGATATATTTCTGTGAAAATTTGCAATAAATCTTCTCCTTGCTTCTCTTGCATTTTCTTGGCATTTGTAGAACAAGATAACAATCTGCAATCTCTCATCTAATGAATATTTCATTTGGGCAATATTATAGTAAATTTGTCAAATTTTTTGACTTTGAAGGATTCAAAGGTGAATATACCTTTATTACCTAGTGTATGTTTCAAACAGGTTAAAAATTATACTGGATAAAACATTAAAATTTAATAAAAATAGCTGTCACAATATTAAATATTTTAATCAGAACGGACAAAAAAAAAATCACTCGTTCCAAAAATCGTATAAAAAAAGCTATGTTCCATTTAAAAAACACCTTATCCATAGCGTAACTCTTTTGTTTCTGGTTCAAATAAATTTTTGGTTTCATTTTTGAATTCTGCAGGAAAAAGTACATCGATTGGCTATTTTGGATTTTTCTTTAAATACAAGGAAGCTCAAAAATGAGCCCCTGTTCAGTCCTCGTTGGAAGACCCTGTACACACATAAGAGAAATATACAACTATATAAAATATAGCACAAGTAATGTCAACATATTAGTTATCAATTAGCAAACCAATCAATAATTTATTAAAGCTAGGACATAATAAAATAAAAATAATTACATAATTAGGATATGCCGCTATTAAAAGGGCAATACAAACTAAAAATGTTTATTTAAGAACCATATTGACAAACTGGTGGATTTATAATAATTATAAACAAATGAGGCTGCATTATCTGCAACTTCATCATCTCAAATTTGATCAAATAATTTATTCGATGAGGAGTGAATGCTGTGTAACTACATGGTTTAAGTTACTTTACGTCTGTAGACATTAAAATATTTACAGTCTGCTTGCTAATCTCAACGATAAAGTATGTGTGATTTGATTTTGACACACTTAATAATATTTTATATTTCGGGCACACCCTGTATAGCAAGAATTAAGATACCATGTCACACTTTAAGCAAACTTGTGCTATATAAAACAAAGAAAACGTACCAAAATAAAGCAGTAAGTTGGACCCCGTTATAAATAAAAAATTATAGTTTAAATTAAGTTAATTAAATTTCAAGGTCAAGTCAAAGTAACAAAAAAAAATTCTATAGTATAGGTAAAATGGGGTCCACTTATTCGTAAAACAATAAATAATTTTAATTCCTCAGCTAACGAGGCTAATAAATTATACTCGGTCATAAGTACGAAAGCACATTTATCTGAACAAAGCATGTGGTGTTAAATTATAGCCATTTTGAAGCAATATTCAGGGACAAATATGAAAGAAAAATGAATTATGCTTACCTAAGGGAGCTGTAGGGTCTTTAAAATTGAATTAGGAGGTTCCAACGTTGGTGAGTGCTCCAGACGGTCGGCCTCTTATGGTCTTAGTGACCCGACTTAACTAAAAGAGAGCCCCAGATGGTGTTTTTAGGAGAAAAGTTGAAAAATTGACAAAGAAACGGCATGGTATATAAAAAAAACCTACCTTCAGCGAACAACTGGTGACAAAAAATCCCACGATGTGGCTTTCTGTGGCCCCGGAAACCAAAATAAATCAAGCAAACTTAAGCAATCTGAGGGACAGAAAGTATCGCTTCAAGATCCAAAATTCTGGTACACAGATGGCTTGAATATCCCTGGATCTAGAAACGCCTGCTGCCTCGTTGAACGCTGGAAGTTAAGTGAAGTCACTGAAGAATTGCAGGTTAAAAGTTAAAAAAACGTGCCGTTAACAGGATATGAGAGAGAAGAGAAACGCCAGAGAGGGGTGGAGAGAGATAAAGCGAAAGAGCGACCCATTTCCGGCCAGAACCACAGAATAATAAAGGTTAGGGCAGAACTACCTGCTCGCTCCGAAAGAGAGAGACCAGTTCACACACTGGCGGCGACACGGAATGAAGTGTTTAGAGCAATGCCCATTCAATTGCAGATGCTCCAAGCCAAGAGAAATGAAACAGATGCACCCAAATTTAGTTTTACATAAGCAGTCAATTCGAAAATTCTACAATTCACTAAAAATTGTTTAAAGAAAACCCAAGTCCTAAGATATCCCTGCCATTCTCGGAGCAAACGACCATTAATGTTATGGCCCACACATGTGCAGAAGAAGAATATTAACCTAGAAAATTCATCAGTCAATTTGACAAGTGATCATAAAAATGGTAAAACAAACAAAATAAATATATTAATTGAATCTCACAATCAAACACCAGAATAAGTCTCAGATAGTGTATTCCAGGGAGATATGTGATTTAAAATGGGAGGATAATGTAGCTTTGCTCGGTCAAAGACAACGAAAACAGAGGCCGATGACCTTAGGTATGTATTTACTTTATACAGGGTCATTTGTTAAAAGACACCATACAATTAGATTAAATTAGTTCATTTGTGACAAAATCGGATTGTCACACACTTTCCGAATCTGAATCAGAATCTGACACATACATTATCAGTGGCTTAACCTGAACATCCAGAATGTGTTCTTTTTGCCCCAATAATCTCTTATAATATTATTTGTATGGCAAACACAATCAGACCAATTTTTGGGGGTAATGGGTTGTAATGCCTCTTTCCAAACATCCAAAATAGCTTTTTCATCTTTCCTGTCTTTTTCAATAATTTAGTACAAATTAATTCATCCACGGCATATCCTAATTTTGGCTTGTGTTGCTTTACTATTTGTAGCAATTCGGGGTTGAGTGCGTTTTCCATAAAATTGACATTTTTGCTTTGTAGCCAGGAAATGATATCAGCTTTTCTCCTTGAAGCATTTGGCACATTTTCGCTGAACCGTGAATGGTACTTTGCATTGTCCATAACGAGAAGCGAGGATTTTTCGAGCCGAGGTAAAAGCTGTTCTTCCAACCATTTTTTAAACAATGTAGAGTTCATGTTGTCATGATAGTCAGCGCTTTTATTTTTTGTAGAACAAACTAAGTCTGCCCCATCTATAAAGCCATCTTTGCATGGTACCAGCATGCAAAACTATATATCTTTTGCCGTCTGATTGTTTTTTATTTAAAACTGATTTGATGTTGTCATCATGCCATGTTCTAATGTCGCTACCATTTTGAAATATCCATGTTTTGTCTATAAAAACCACATCTAACAGAGTTTCTGATAACAAGTTTTCTGGATATTGTCTCAAAAATTTTATACGTTTTAAAACAATATCCGGTTTCTCCGTAATGTAGCGCCTGCCACTGTCCCTAAAATAAATAATAAACCCCAAAATTCCTTGCCCGTACCTGAATTTTTGGATACCTGAAAAAGTTCTTTGTTTCGCTTTAATTTCTCACACCTGACAAAGAGAGGCAAGTAAGGGTTGGTACTTGCTAACTTCATGCCTATGATTTGTTTAGAAAGAGAGATGACTACAAGCTGTAGCTTTCATTGTTGCAGGTTTTATTGCCCTTTCGGTTTTTTTAAATAATCTATACTATAGTAGGTTTTGTCTCAAGCAGGTCACATTGCGCGCCCACAATGTGGAAATGCGATGCCGATCGTATACTGAGTCTATGCCTGGCACCACAGTGACAATATATGTATACCTAGACCAATACTAAATATAAAGTAAATTTTGTTTCATGTATTTTTAGTGTTGAAGATTATTTAGACAAAATCTTAATTCCTTCAATCCAGTCTTTACAATGGTATGGAAAATATGTTCAAGAGAATCCAGGCATGACAAAGGATTTCTCTAATAAATATTTGGGTATGTTATTGAATACCAATAAAAAAAAAATTGATAATTTGAAGTCTTTCTATAAATTTATCTTTATATACAGGGTGTCCGGAAGTGACGAATACAAATTATAAGATATTCATAAAAAATAGGAAACAGAGTTCATATTAACATAGGTGCGCTATTACTTCCACATGGAGCTAAAGGCCCTTGAAGATGGTGTCATCAAAGTTTTCCATTTATTAGGATCTAAACTGTTGGAACATTAAAATGCATAAGGAATATTATTCGTATATATTTGAAATTAACGGCTAATCTGTTATCGAAACATTTGCGGACTTATGTTAATGTGAACTTTTTTTTCATATTTATTTTTGTAAAATGATACTTTAAAATAATAATGGTATAGCAATTCCCGTACACAAATAAATGGATTTATAATTTTAATTTTGAGGCAGTGTATTGTCTGACACATTATAATGACTTTATTATGTCCTGGAGCTATAGTAGCTTATATCAAAGTTTTCTTTATTGAAATGTAATCCACTTGATCAAAATAATGTTTAAGTGTGACTAAATTTACAGACTAATGCTGAAATGAAACACTTTTTACAATGAAGGTCAATGTGAAACAGATGACTTTTTGTAACTGAATTACAAAAAGTTTATTCAAGATCTTGCACTCAGCTCCCTTGAAGTTCAAGTTCTATAATACTGTAAGTGATGATGTTTTCATCTGCGGATAGCACTGCTCGTCCAATAGTGTATATGAAAATATTTTGACAGAACTGAAGCTATACCAATTATTCTGAGAGTAAAGATATTCGGACGTGAAAGTATCGGGTCTTAGAGATTCAGATTTTGATCTGCTAGAGGATAATACCTGTATAATGATTGGGAACCACATTCGGAAATTATTTTTAGACATACAGGATGTTTCACAAAGGCGGGACAACTTGAACACACATATTTTTAAATGAAAATTTTTTAACCCGGAATTGATAAATCGGTCACAATTTATTTATTCATCATCATCATCAATCAACCCTTCCTTGTATCTACTACTGGATATAGGTCTCCTTTAATCTCTTTCATTTGTTCTGATCTTGTGCTGCCTGAATACAGTTCCTTTGGCAACGCTTTAAGTCATCGGTCCCTTTCGTTGGAGGGCGGCACCTATTTTGGTAGGCTCCTTGTCTTGGTCTCCATTTTAATATTCGTCTGATCCATCTGTTGTCTGTCAGTCTAGCGACGTGTCCTACCCAGTTCCATTAAAGAGTTCTCTCTATCGCATCTACTGTTTTTGTTCTTTGTCGTATCTCCTAGTTTCAGATTCTGTCTCTAAGAGAAATGCGCGTTTCATTGCTCTTTGTGCCACACGGATTTTATGTGTCGTTTCTCTGGTCAATGTTAATGTCTCTGATATGTAGGTCAACACAGGTAAAAGTCCTTTTTTAAAGGTTAAGTTTAGTAGTTTGGTTGTCTCTTCCTATGCAAATCTCGTGTCCCGAATATTAGTACGACGTAGTTTGGTCGATGGCTTTTCCAGCGACCGTTATATTTTCACTAAGCACCAGGAAGAACCGCACAAAGAAGATACGTACATTACAGCGGACCTACGAGTTAAAGAACCATCCCTTGAGGAAACACAAAAGGCAAAAAATAAACTAAAGAATTTTAAGGCACCTGGCTCGAACGAGATACCTGCAGAGTTTCTAAAATATGGGGGAGACGCACTACATCGACAAATTCGCCGATTAATAACTCTTATATGGCGAAAAGGAAAAATACCAGCGAGATGGAGAGAAAGCATCATTGTGCCCATTCACAAAAAACGGGACAAATGAAAATGTTCCAACTATAGAGGAATCTCACTAATAAACACCACATATAAAGTTCTCTCAAACATCCTACTATGCAGACTAACACCATATGCAGAAAATCTGCTGGGGGAATACCAAACCGGCTTTAGGACAAACAGGCCAACAATAGACCAACTCTTCACACTGAGGCAGCTCCTGGAGAAAGGATGGGAATATAATAGAACGGTACATAACCTCTTCATAGATTTCCGCCAGGTTTATGATAGCATAGAGAGAAGTCAAGTATGGAATACGATGGCGGAATTTTCAATACCAAAACAGCTCATCCAGATGACCAAAATTTGTATGGAGGGCGGAATATCTAAAGTACGAGTAAACAACAGTCTATCCAGTAGTTTCGAAATACACAGTGGACTTAAACAAGGCGACGCCCTGTCACCACTACTTTTTAACCTCATCTTAGAGAAAGCCGTGAGATCAGCCGAAATAAAAACCGAACTGCTAACAACTAAAGGTCCCAACCTACTGCTAGCATACGCAGATGACATTGATGTCATCGGAAACTCCATCGTAACCGTAAAAGACATTTTCAACAATATCGAAAAAACAACAAGTGAAGTGGGATTAAAAATCAACGAAGAAAAAATGAAATACATGTGCATAAACAGAATGGGACGAAGAGATAGAATAGGACAAAACGTCACAATAAACACACTAAATTTCGAAAGAGGAGAGCGTTTCAAATACCCTGGAGCTACAATAACTGCTGATAATGATGTTACGGAAGAAATCAAAGGCAGAATCCAATCTTCAAACCGCTGTCTATACGCACTTAACAATCTTATGAGGTCAAAAGACCTAACCAGAACATCAAAGATTAAAATTTATAGAACCATTGTCAGGCCAGTAATAGCATATGGATGTGAAACGTGGACAATGTCCAAAGCAAACGAAGAAAATCTCAGACGCTTTGAACGAAAAATCCTCAGAAAAACCTTCGGAGTCCACCACGATCCGATAGGAGCTCTACAACGATACCGATATCGTACAAGAGATTAAATCCCAACGATTAAGATGGACAGGCCACGTACACAGGCTTCATGATGAAAGACTGGTAAGATTGGTGTGGGAGGAAGTCCCAACAGGAAAGAGACCACTCGGACGTCCCAGAATGCGTTGGAGAGATAACATTAGATCAGATCTACAGAAAATGAATATCCCCTTTGACCAAAAATTGATGGAAGACCGCATCAATTGGAAGAAAGTTGTGCAGTCAGCCAAGACCCACCCAGGGTTGTAGCGCTAGATGATGATAATGATGATGACCAGGGAGGAAAGCTATAGCCTGTCTAATAGATTTTCGGCTTCATCCATTTGGTCAGTTATCAAGACTATATCGTCAGCGAATCTCAGGTGACTAAGCCTTATTTCATTTATGTTTATACCCCCTCCATCCAAATTTGCCATTTTGCATGTATATTCCAGCCGGAGAGTAAACAGCCTTGGCGATGCAGTGTCTCCTTGTCGTACACCACGTCGTATAGGGAATTTATTTGTTTATTGGCCTCCGATTGTCACATTCGTCGTAGCAATTTCGTATATATAGAGTGGCAAAAAAGTCGCGCATAATGCCTGGAACTTTTAAAGTACCTCGTATACGAAAAAGTGACCTTTATGAAAGTTGTTTAGTAAATAATTATTCTCCACATTTCTACCTGCATGAAATTTTCTCATTTCTGGTTTGGTTGCCATAGAGACTAACTTGCTTTTTTTAAATAGAACACCCTGCACATGCATGATTGCATATTTGGATTCTACTGGGAAAACTCTGAATTTTTTTATTTCAAATTTTCACTTATCTGTACGTGATTTCGAGATCATGACACCTCAAAAATGAAAAATTATAATTATTCCTACCTAATACCTACCAGTTGGGTCAAGGTGTTTTCATGACAGCGACCTAAGAGGTGTCAATTTTAAGTTCCTGTTTAATTCTCTTTGTCTGATTTCTAATTTGTGTACACTATGGTTCATCTGAATGAAAAACAACGAGTTGAAACTTTAATAAGGAGCGGTTACCGAAATATGAAGAGATCGCAAGATCGGGTTTGTCAACTTTGTAATGAATTATATCCAAATAGGCCTCCAATAAATCAGTCAACGGTGTGTCGAGTGGTAAAGAAATTTCGAGAACAAGGCAGTGTTAGGGACGCCGCTAGATCAAGTCGAGCTAAAACAGCAACCGGGGGAGACAAAGCTTTGGATATCATACTCTCAATACATGAAAATCCAACACAATCATCCAGGCCAATTGCAATGGATTTTAGTGGGTTTTATTAGTCAGTAAAAATTTGTTTAGGCACGAGAACTTGCATCCCTACAAGAAAAAATGGTGCACGAATTAAACGAGGACGATTTTGATAGAAGAGCTGAATTTTGTGAGCTGATAATGGAAGGATGCAATAACGATAATAACTTCGCAACAAATATAATTTTTTCGGATGAAGCTACTTTCCATTTAAATGACATTGTTAATAGACACAATTATCATTATTGGTCTGCTGAGAATATTCACTGGTTCCAAGAAGGTCATTCTCAGAGGCCCGAAACAGTTAATGTTTGGGCGGGCATAGTTGGTAGACATATTGTGGGACCTTTTTTCATAGATGGTGATTTGAATGGCGAAAAATATCTGGATCTCCTCAGGAATCACATAATTCCTTTTTGCAGAATGTTTTTACCGGGTGTAAATAATGGCATAAACGAACAGGTATGGTTCCAGCAAGATGGAGCACCGACGCATTATGCGGCAAATGTTAAAAAATACATAAGCGAAGAATTTCCAGGACGTTGGTAGTCATAAGAAGTGCTATTGACTGGCCAGCGCGATCCCCGGACTTAACCCCGCTCGACTTCTTTTTGTGGGGACACTTAAAGAACAAAGGCTACGTTAACCGTCCAAATTACTTAGAATCTCTAAAAGTCAGAATTAGTGCTCAAATTCGGGCCATTCCAGAGGACTTCCTTTTAAACGTTGTAGACGGGTACAGGGATCGACTGGAGCTCTGCTTAGCAGAAAATGGTGGTCATTTTGAACACCCGATCTACTGTAAAGGTTTCACTTGTTTATTATTCCGATGTTAAGTAGTTCAACTTTCTAGGCTATTTATTTTGTTATTATAAAGTTTGTTACAATTTTAAATAAATAAGAATTTGAAATACAAAGAAACTCAGAGTTTTCCCAGTAGAATCCAAATATGCAATCATATGCAGGGTGTTCCATTTAATAAAAGGAAGTTGGTCTCTATGGCAACCAAACCAGAAGTTACAGAAAAAATTTAGGCAGGTAGAAATGTGGGAAATAATTTACTAAACTAATTTCGTAAAGGCCACGTTTACGAGGTAATTCAAAAGTTACAGGCATTATGCGCTTTTTTCCACTCGTATTTGTGTAACGGTGATATTCGACATTCCGTTAGAGCTTCCAACATTTTTTGTTAATTTATTGTGTCGAAAGCATTTTCGTAATCCACAAATATCAATACCAAAGGTTTGTTGTAGTCTACATCCATCTCAGTTAGGTTTTTTATTACCAGTAGATGATCGTTTGTGTAATATCCAGATCTGAAACCTGCCTGTTTTCGTGGTTGGTAAAGCTCTAGTTTGTTTATTAGTCCGTTTGTACGACTTTGTAGACTTATTTATTATTTATTTATTAATTTCAATTGAATAAATTTTTTTGCAAACAGTTGCATCAGGGTTATACAAGTACTACTTATATGATTGTACGAGATGTTTTTATGTGCTCTAATTAATTTTTTTTTATCTACAAATTTCGGGAAGTTTGGATTAATTTTACTACTTATTTTTAAATAAACCTGCCTTTATATTTCGTCAAAAATCGAATCTTCTACTAGGTTCCCTCATAACTGTTAAATATTTTATTATGGTCTGCGGCGTAGTCAAATCATGAATAATTTCTCAAAATTTTCGACATCCTTTTTTATTAATTTTTTTCTATACCTTAAGTGTAGATGGTCTGGTATATTGTAACACATTATATTTCATTGTGCATCTCTACACTGTATATCAAAATATATAATTTTATACAGACCATATAATTCTTCTCAGCACTCACTAAATTATGTGTTTTATATCTTTTAAAAATTTCATTTAATTCTGCCCACTAAAATGTATACTTACCAATTATTGTTTATAATTATAACATCAAAGAACAATTTTTGTCCTTAACTGTGTGACAGGATTATTCTAAAGAATTGTTAGGTTAAAGGGAATCGGTAGCGTTATGACCGATATCAATAGAATGAACATTCTGTAGCATTAACATGACGTTTAGTCCAAACCATTCTATACCAATAATAATTATCTAGGCAAAAGCACTCTAGAAGTTCTTGAAGAACATCAGTTGTCCAGCAGATGATGAATCAATAAATTAGTATAGTGTTGATAGTAGAGTTTCACTCTAACTTACTCCTAATCTGGACCAAGTTACCAAAATTGTTGACCTGTCTTGCAGCTTTAAGATGATCACCGATGTTCTCAAAGTTCTGACAGAAATGTGAATAATATCACGATTCAAGTTCGCGGATTTATCCGATACAACCGGTAAATATGTCTGTATGGCGGACCTTACTTTAACAGGAGCTGGGTATTTAGTTTCTAATTAAAGAAAGAAAACTCCCCTTTTCAGCCAATACTTAAATCTATTGAACAAAAGATATATAGAAATAGGAAAAAAGAATAAAATTGTTCGTAAAATAAGAGAACTAAATCTAAGGTTCACAAGTCAAACGAAAGGGAAAAGGAGAAATAAATTAAAAACCTAACTGGACCTTGACAATTTATCTGAGATGTTACTCAGGTACTTTGAATAACCGGCATGCGTCTACTATTTGATAATCCCAAAAACCCTCACAAAATCAAGAGTATATTTTAATTTAATGAAGTCAATATATTGATAATTTGAAAGATAATTAAGAATAACCCCAAAGATATAACATTAAGAATGATCTAATAATGAAATTTTCAAAAGAGAAATAGATTGAAGAAGTAAATTTCGGAACTGAAGCTTTTGGCATTTACCTTGTAGCTTTAGTGTTGTTACTCCTCCAAGATATTTGAAATTATCATAAATGGTCCATACCAATGAACGTTTTTAAAAACTATTTAACCACCTAAGGGGGTGGTTTTCACACATTTACGTAGTACCAGATATGGCAATGGGTGTCGACAAAACCCTTAGTTTTAAAAAGTGACCGATAGATGGCTCACCTCATTCATGTTCGGAATATAATTATTAATTAGCTATTTCTCCCCTTTCAATGTAACTTTAAAGAAAAGTTTTACAATAGTAATACCAAAGTATTGGTTATATTTTCACCGCCCATCTAGCTTTTTTATTTTAAGCTTTAGAAGAAAACATTAAATGCAAGTATTGTGGCTAGTTATGTGTAGTTTATTTTAAAGTTGACACTATATATACCGGATGTCCCATAAATAAGTAATGAAGCAAACATACATTTTTTTAAATGGAACACCCTATGTATTATTCGAATTTTGAATTCCTCAACAAATTCTAGGCATGTTTATTTTTTGCTTAGCAAGCCATGAAAAACAATTGAAATAAATATTTATTACCTTGAGATTTATGAATTGTGTTTTCTTGTCAAAATAAAGTTTATTCAAAAATGGGCATTACAGAGCAAGAAAAAAAGCAAATAATCAAAAAGAGAATATCTAAGACTGTATCCTAATGATCGCCTGCCAAATGAGCATTCATTCAAATATATATATAATAGTGTCAATCGCAACATTTCGTTAAGCCGGAAGAAACGAACATATGCGCTAAATGAAGACGATAATAGAGAACTTAATGTCTTAATTTATTTTCAAGGTGAGATATTTAAATTGATAATAATATTAGTAATAATAATAAACTGGGTTAATAATCATTTTTAGAACACCCCGAAAGTTCAATTCCTAAAGCCAGTGAACATTTAGAATTGTCATATTGGAAAGTTCAATCGACTTTGACAAAGTATAAACTTCATCCATATAAGTTTACTAAAGTGCAATTTTTATCTGAAAATAACAATCAAGCTAGAGCAGATTTTTGCCAAGAAATTCTTCAAAGGCTTAATGAAAATCCGCGTTTATTTCAAAACATTTTATGGTCCGATGAGTGTTCTTTTTCTACAGCTGGTGTTTTTAACAGAAAAAAATACACATTTCTGGTCTAACATGATTCCACACTTAACAAAACCAATCCAATTTTCTGGGCGTCGTTCTGTTAACGTTTGGTGCGGCATACTGTGGGGAAAAATAATTGCTCCATTTTTTATACGAAATTCTTTAACTGGTCGTAGCTATCAAGAATTATTAGAAAATATAATAGAACAGCTTCCACAAATATTTCCAAACGAAAATCTGGATGGAATCATATTCGAGCAAGATGGAGCACCCCCACACAATGTTGCTGCTGTTCAAAATTTATTAAATACCCAATTTCCAGAGTGGATCGGACGGTTTGGCCACCCTATAGTCCTGACCTAACACCCTTAGATACCTTTCTGTGGGGTGCTCTAAAAGACAAAATAGATTCGTCCGATAATTTAATCATTAATAATATAGAAAACGTTATTAGGCAAGAAATAAATTAATATTAAAAATTACGGTCAATATTCATGGTGCTTTGGAAAAATTGAAGTGGGGCTACAGACGCTGTCTTGAAGAAAATGGAGGCCATATGAACATTTGCATCGTTAGAATTCCAATTTATTTTAAATGTGGGCGTAGTTTTAAGGTGGAGCAAATATTACCAAAGTCAACTTTAAAATGAAGAGAATGAAGTTAGCATTTCTTTTGTATTTGTATGTTTAATAATTTTTTATAATAAATTAACAAACTATTCGAAACATATGTTTCAATTTTCTTTTAAATTTCATGGCTTGCTAAGCAAAAAATAATCGATCATTATGGGTATGGATATATGAAGCTAAGAAAAATATTTTTTATGTTCAAATCAAAGTAATTTAAAAACAGTTAAAGTTAGGTAATAAATATGGCATATGAAACATGCCTAAAATTCGTTAAGGAATAGGAATTCAAAATTCGAATAATACATAGGGTGTTCCTTTTAAAAAAATGTATGTTTGCTAGATGGGCTAGATGGGCGGTAAAAATATAACCAATAACCCTGTACACCCAAAAGTGTTAGAAATGCATGAGAAAACAACCTTCTTCGTAGTTTGTACGTATACTTCGTCCTTTTCATCAAGGAGGATGAAAAAAGCATTCATAAAGCTTTGCATATGGGTTTTAAAAGTATAGATTGCAATTTTACAGTACCTTTAAACGATATAAACTGCTGATCAATTGCGTGGCCCGAAAGCAAAGTATGGGTTAAACTTAAATCCAAGTAGCTCTAGAAATTTTTGGCCGATCTTAACGCGGTTTCCAGATTCTTAAAAAGAAAATATTTCAAAACGAGACTTTTAGACTCATCTACCTCAACATCATCATATATCTATAATACAGGGAGTTTCACATTTACCTCGCATCATTTATAAATTTTAAAACGTTCCCCAATTTACAACCGTTCATTTTTTTCCAATCTTTTCCTAAAATTATTTTTGCTGGGCTCTTATATCGGGACGTTTTTCTCGATAGTGCTCTAGTGATGACAAATCAAAAAATACGAGGGTTTATTGAAAAATTGCATTTATTGATAATTTAATTTTTTTTAAAGTATAAAACTATCAACATTGTACTATAATTTTTGATGTTTCTATGATAAATTTTATGATAATTAACAAATTGCCATGTACAGGGTTGAACAACATTTCTTATTTTTGGTAAAACTTCTCAAAATGCGAGATAATAGAAAAAATTTCATTTCAGTCTTAGATTCTATGGTAATGTTATCTGTATGAATTAATTGTCCTAAATTACAATTTTTGCTGGATTATTTATTAAAAACTCGAAAATGCCAGCTCCAAAGTGAGGTTCAAATGAAATTCAAAACGTAGTACGTTTAGTACTGGATGGAAGGAGTCATGAAGATGTAGGCACTCTGTATAATGTTCACCGCAGCACCATTACGAAAGTAATGAAAATATTAAGGTAGCATGGAAGCGCTAATTACAGGCATGACGGCGGCAGGCCTAGGATATTAAATAATCGACAAGCTCGGTATGCAACGCTCCTAGCCCGAAGAAATAGAACATATACTTCCAGAAGAATTAACGCAAGTCTACGTGCTGCGACTCAAGTTAATGTGTCAAATGTAACAGTAAGAAGAAGGTTACACGAATCTGGCCTAAGGTTGTCAGACGCATTTTTTGTTGTTAAAATACGAAACGTTAAACAATTTTATTTGGTTCTAGAGCCAGGCGTAGAGCGGCATGTCCGTTACTAAGACCACATCATCGAGCTGCTAGGCGCCAATGGGCTCAGGAACACCGGGAGTGGAACGCGGAATGGCGAAACTGCATGTTCGTAGATGAGACGAGGGTAAATTTATACGGTTCTGATGGGCGTATTTTTGTTTGGAGAGGGCAACATGAGCGGTATATAGAGGAAAGTATGGATCCTTGAGTGGCATTTGGGGGTGGCGGTCTTACAGTTTTCGGAGGCATAATCTTTAATGGGAAAACGGAACTTTTTATAACCAACAATACAATTAATGGTTATTCTTATGCAAACGACTGTCTCATTCCTATCGTTATTCCATTTGCGGAGAACTTCGGAGAGGACTTTCTCCTAATTGACGATAATGCTAGGCCACACAAGGCTCAAATCGTCAACAAACTTCTTCACGCAAATACAGAAAATCGAATGATATGGCCGCCAAATTCTCCCGATTGCAATCCTATAGAACACGTTTGGTCAAAATTAAAAATGGCACTGAGATCCAGAGACAGAATGTTCGAAAATTTTGAACAACTAAGGAAAGGTATTGTGGAGGAATGGAATCTGCTAAATCAACAGTTTATTAACAATTTAATTTTAACAATACCAAATCGATGTAGAGATGTAATACGCAATCGAGGAGGGCCAACAAAATATTAAATTTATTGAATACAGCTCTTCTGTCAATATTTTCATTATTATTGTAAATTTTCTTAAAAATAAGAAATTTTGTTCAACTCTGTATATAACAATTTCATATTATCATCATCATAAAATTTATCATAGAAACATCAAAAATTATAGTACAATGTTGATAGTTTTGTACTTTAAAAAAATTAAATTATCAATAAATGCAACTATTTAATAAACCCTCGTATTTTTTGATTTGTCATCACTAGAGCAATATCGAGAAAAACGTCCCGATATAAGAGCCCAGCAAAAATAATTTTAGGAAAAAATTGGAAAAAAATTAACGGTTGTAAATTTGGGAACGTTTTAAAATTTATAAATGATGCGAGGTAAATGTGAAACTCAGTGTATTATAGACATATGATGATGTTGAGGTAGATGAGTCTAGAAGTCTCGTTTTCAAACATTTTCTTTTTAAGAATCTGGAAACTGCGTTAAGATCGGCCAAAAATTTCTAGAGCTACTTGGATTTAAGTTTAACCCATACTTTGCCTTCGTGCCACGCAATTGATCAGCAGTGTATTTATCCACTTCATATTAAAATATATTATTCAATTAATTTCCTCTGTTTCCCAGGGGCCATCCAAGTTAGGTTAGTTGTACATCCGTTGTTTATTACTTTATATGTCATATTCTCTCAAAATATCGCAATATTATGGGAAGAAATAAAAATAAAGTCGCTTTTAAAACTTTAATTTGTTGGTGATGCTTTCTTGCCAAAAGGGCCTAAATAAATATCCGTTGTTAACTTATTCCATGAGTTTTACAACTGAATGTTTAACATTTTGTTGTTTGTTGTTTTGTATAATAAACTTTAAGCTCTTCTTAGCTAAGAATACCTTAAATCCTAAGTTAACCTTAAAATACTTAGTTGTGCGCCAACCACAAACAAAGTTAACTTAGTCTCAAAATAGTCGATTAATTAAATGAAATGGAAACAATAAAAGGTGTCTTTAGTTTTCACTGGCTACCCTTAAAACACACTTGAAATGTATGCAGTTTAGAAACACGTTATTTCCATAGGATATTACAATAACAAACAGATAAACATATTTTAAAGTAGCAGTTCATCTTATGAGGGAAGTATTTAGTTTAAATTACTATTGTTTTCCCTTTCATTAACAATATTGCACAATGTATGATAATATGAACTTGCAATCCCTTTATCGTCAGTGACGGACGTTGTGTGTTCGAAAAGTTCTCAAAATCTCATATAAATTCTTTAGTAAAATCATAACTTAGATAATCTTGATGCCTAACTTAGCTACACACATATCAAATTAAAAGATAGGTATCGAAAATTCGGTGAAAACAACCATGATTTGGCAACGCCGCAGACAATACTAAAAATATTTTAAAGGTACAAGGGACTTAGTGGTTCAAAGCAAAAGTTTCAATTTTTGACAAAATATGCAGGCTGCTCCATTTAAAAAAATTTAGTAAAACTATAACAAACCTCCCGATCTTTGGAAGTAAAATTAGGGCACCCTATACAGGGTATTTCAGAAGCACGGAACATAACTTAAGGGGGTGATTCCTTATGACATTGTAAGAGAAAAAGTTCATATGAACACATGTCCGTATTTTTTCCCGTTTTTGTTATACAGGGTGTTAAATTAAAAAAAAAAAAAATGAGTTTTTTAAAATTTATTTAAATATACTTTTCCGATTTTATTGAAATTTGGTACCGTTATTTTTAATGATAAGGGGCTTAATTAGCCCTCACTAGATTAAGTTAGTAGCGTCACGGGGAGCACCTTATCGAATGTTATTGACAATATACACTATCGGACAAAAGTAGAGCAACACTATCGAAAAATAAAAGAAATCTCGATTTTATAATATTAAATGATTGATAGTGTATTTAAATACATCGTGTCTTAAGCATCAAAGTAGGCTGCTGTTATCGGCGGCAACAGCTTTTTCCAACAATCAAAACAAGTGAACTGATATTGACGTGAACTTTTAAATACAGTATTGTAATGCGTCAAAAGTAAAGCAACATTTTGATATTTTCCTAAAAAAGAAAGGTTTTAGTGAAAGTAAAGGTTAAAATATTTTTGCAGAGTTTATTTTATGTTTAATTAATATTTCTGTGCTGGATTAATCATGCTAAGAGGTATTCCAATTTCGAAAGAATTAAAGCAGAGAGTAGTGAATGCACACTTGGAAGGTACAGTACAAGCCACAATTTCAAGACGGTTGGTTTTACCAAGATACAGCGTATCCAAAATAATTTCAAGTTACATTCAAAGGGGACATTTAGAGAATCTACCGAAATCGGGAGGGCCGACAAAAACAACAATTTGGACAGACAGACGCATTAAAAGAATTTGTCAAAACGATCCTTGGATGTCCGCACCTAGAAATATTGTTGAAATTCCCGAAATTATAATTAGTCCACGGACAGTTCAAAGAAGGTTGGTAGACGCAAAGTTATTTAGTAGACGCCCGGCTAAACAAAAACATCCCCTTATTTCGGCAAGAAATAGAGTGGCTAGGCTTGAATTTGCACGTCGACATTTAAATTGGACAGTAGTTGAGTGGAAAAAAGTTTTATTTAGCGATGAAAGGCGTTATAAAATTTTCAATTCTGATGGAATGAAGCGTGTAAGACGGCCAATCAACACAAGGTATAATCCGAAATATGTTGCACCCACAGTTATACATTGCAAAGGCATTGTTTTTCTATGGGGTTGTTTCTCATGGAATAGGGTGGGTCCTTTAAACTTCATTAATAACACCATGAATCGATTTGTCTATGGAGATATAATGCAAAATGTAATGTTGCCTTATGCAGAGTGGGAAATGCCGTTGTGTTTTATTTTCCAACAGGATAACGATCCAAAACACTCTTCACAAATTGTTCAAGAGTGGTTTCAAGAAAATAACGTTCGGGTTTTGCAGTGGCCGGCCAATTCCCAGGCCTTAACCCCATTGAAAAGCTATGGGAAGAAGTTAAACGTGGAATTCGTACACAATTATTTCCAAATAAACAATCATTGGTAAATAAAATCAATGAAGTTTGGACAAACCTTCCCGAAAATACTGTTCAAAAACTGATTGCCTCAATGCCGCGACGTTGTCGGCAAGTAATAAAAAAATAATAGATATTCTATTAACTATCAACATAATACTTCTAGCTATTGAAATTATTAAATGTGTTTAATGTTCTTTTTTTTTATTTACTATTTTTTACGGTCGTCGGCGTATCAGAGGCCATCTTGAACCGGTCATCGACCGAACGGTTTTTAATCGTACGGTCTACCGACTGGGGAGTGTGAAACGGCATCTTCATCCTACGAGATATCCGATCTCATCCGGCCTGTCCGGCGTGAATAGGATGGTTTTGATGTCGATTCATTTTACACTCTTCCCTAAGACAAGAGCACGCGGTGTTTCCCAAGCGGTCACCCATCCAAGTACTAACCGCGCTCGACACTGTTTAACTTCGGTGATCTTACGGGAACCGGTGCTTTAAGTGTCGCTAGGCCCTTGCCTATTTAATGTTTCTTTATCGTAATATGTAAAATAAAATACTGTTGACACAATTTGTTGCTTTACTTTTGACGCACTTCATTTTGTCGATTTTTTTCTGATTTTGATAATTTTTTTCGGATTTACCAACTAATAGTGCAACTTTGTTGTTCATTGAACTGTTATCGTATCTTGCTTCGTTTTCGAGAGAAAAAATAAAAACCACTTCGCATTTGCACTTGCATTTCATGTACAAAAGAAATACGTATATGTAATATGTATTTTTTTAAAGGTCATTAAAATGTGAGGTAAAGATAAGTTTTGATTTAAGTCTAATTTACCCGTTTTGTCAATAACTAGTCAACAATGAATAACTGTACTAACGCTGAAATGGCCCAGATTTATTTTAATGACGGCCTAGCAAATGGAATGGAATGGAATGGAATCCAAACAGAGCACTGCCATGTGTCAAAACATTTAGACACCTGCATGCAAGACTCAGTGAGATGAAAGTTTTAAACGTTGTACGAAGCTTCCTGGCAAACCTGCAACAGTAACCACGCCTTAGTTAGAAGAGGCTATACTTCGAGAGATAGAAGATGATTTTTGAACTAGTTCAGGAAGGTAGCAGTGCAACTTCAAATAAGTACATTAACTGATTAAAAGGTTTTGCATCTTTATCACCTATACCCATACGATATTCAACGTGTGCAAGCTCTGCTTCCCTGTGATTTTCAGCAAATGCTTGATTATAGTAGGAGGTTGCTGCATACAGTATAGGGTCGTTTTCAGCAACACTTTTCGGTGAATTAATGGGCAGGGATCATTGGCGACTATCTTATTGGACCATACCTTTCAGCACCTCGATTAAATGGAAACACCTATACGCACTTTCCATCTGAAGAACTTGACGTTCTGTTAGAAGACGTACCTCTACAAATAAGAACTAATATGTGGTTCATGCACGACGGCGCTCTAGCTCATTTTAGCCTAGTTGATCGTCAATACCTCGACATCACTTTTCTTAATTGCTAGATTGGACGTGAGTTTGTGGTCAATAATAACCCCCAAATATTTTACTTCTGTGCTTCTCTGTATTTCCTGTCCATACATTATGGGATTCCTCAGTTCCCGAAGATCCCTTTTACGTGTGAATGTTATTACAGATGTTTTTGATGGGTTTACCTTGAGGTCTTCCCTATTGCACCATTCTTCAACAGTGTTTAGTGCAAGTTGCACTCTATCAGAGACAACACCCCCAAATTTACCGTTTATCAGAATAGTTATGTCGTCTGCATAACCTTGTGCGTAGATGCCTTTTTGTGTCAGTTCTATCAACAATGTGTCCACAACCAGGCTCCACAGAAGTGGTGAATGGACTCCACCCTGAGGACATCCCTTTGTAATCCTGATAGTCCTGGTTGTTTCTCCAAGAGAGGTTGTTATATTTCTATGTCTCAGTGCTGAGTTTATCCATCTTGCGATGGATTGTTCCACTCCGTGCTGTTCCACTGCTCTGATCATTGAGTTGAACGATGTGTTATCAAAAGCGCCTTCTATGTCTAGAAAGACACCTAGTGCTATCTTCCGGTTATATACGGCTAGCTCTGCTCTGCTAGTAAGTTCGTGCAGCGCCAACTCGCAGGATTTCCCAGTTTGGTATGCATATTGATTTTGGCGTAGTCCTCTGATTGTCAGTTTTTCATCTCTGATGTACCTGTCGATCAGTTTCTCCATTGTTTTCAGGAGAAATGATGTGAGACTTATTGGTCTATATGCTATAGCTCGGTCGTAAGATACACGTCCTGGCTTTGGTATGAATATTACTCTAACCTTACTCCAGCTGCTTGTTATGTGTCGTGTTGCCAGGCTGGCTCTGGGCAGTGTACAGATTAGTGAGGAGAGTTCTTCGATCCCTCTTTGTAATAAAGCTGGAAATATACCATCTGTACCGGCCGACTTATATGGTTGAAACATTTGTATCGCCCATTTCAGTTTTGTTTGATTGATTATTTTATTTGCAAGTTCCCAGCCCTGCCGGTTTGCCTTTAATTCTGGTATCCTTAGGCTTGGCTCTGTATCTCTTGTGTTCTCCAGTAGGATTGTGCTACCTGGAAAGTGTGTGTCTAATAGTACCTCAAGGGACTCCTCCTCACTGGAAGTGTGGATTCCCCGTGCATTAAGCAGTAAGCCTATTTTTCCATTGTTTACCTTTTCCAAAGCTTTGCGAAGTCTGGCACATTCCGGTGTCTTTTCAATCTCCTCACAGTATTTCCCCCAAGTGTCGTCTTTTGCTTTTCTTATTGCATACATGTATTTTAGGTTGGATTTTCTATGCGCATTCCATTCACCAGTACGTTTTGCCCGGTTGAATAGTATTCTTGTTTCAGCTCTCATTTGAGATAGGTCCTTGTTCCACCAGGAAACATCCCGTTTTTCCTTTCTCACTTTTAGAGGGCAGTTATTTTCATGGGCTGTGATTATGGTCGAAGTAATGCTATCATTCATTATGTATATTTCCGCTGCTGTTTTCGGTTTGGTCGGACAATCTCTCATTCCCTGCACGAGATCCTCCTTGTAGAGTTTCCAGTCACAGGTTTTCGGATTGCGATATTTGCTAATTACAACCCGAGGTGTATCTATTTTAAAGTAAATATATCTGTGGTCCGATAAGGACGGTTCATCCAGTACCCCCCACTCTCTTATTGCCGAGCTTATAAGACTAGACCCGAATGTTATGTCGATAACCTCCCGTCTTGTCGCAGTTACAAAAGTAGGTTCGTTACCGCGATTTGCTATGTCTAAATTATTACTTATGATAAATTCTAAAAGGGACTCACCTCTGTTGTTAACTCCTGTGCTCCCCCATATATTGTGGTGTGCGTTGGAGTCACATCCGATTAGAACTTCTTTTTTGCCATTGTCGCAGTCCCTTATTAGCTCCCTCACTTCGTTGGTCGGAGGTTGCTCTGGTTGGTCATATGGGAGGTGAGCGGATGCAACTACTAGGTCCCTCACGCTTCCCCTCAGAGTAGTTTTTAATTTTGCCACCATTAGGTCCCTAGAACATAATGCAAGATCTGGGGTTTGCTTGGAGAGGTTGCAGTAGCTCCCATTCTCCAGGCATCCCCAGACCTTTGATTTGACCGTTAACAACCCACGGTTCTTGTAACAAACAGAGATCTATATTTTTGTGTATTAAAAAGTTCTGCAAAACTGCCGAGGCTGTTTTGCAGTGATGTATATTTACCTGTATTATGCACGCCATCGTGGATCCTACATGGTGTCTTATTTTTCTGGGTAGGTTTAAGCTACCTCAGCCTCCTCCATAGGTTGTGCATCTGGAGGTAGTTGTTGTGGAGGTGTCTCTGAATCTCCCTCTTGTTCTTTTATTTCATCCTTATTCTTCTGTCCCAGCGCTTTAAAGTGTACCCTGGTGAAGTTGAGGTATTGTCTGTATTGCAGTTCCTCTAGTTTGTCCCAGGAACTTTTGTCTATTAACAGGATAATCTGTTGCCCTTTGGGGTCCATTTTCCTGTCTACTGCTTTCCAGGCATCAGTTTTGAGGCCTGGGTTTTGTATCTTTAGCCGCTTTAGTATGATTTCGACCTCCTTTTGCGGTACCCCTGGAATCCAGGTCATGGCTCTTATGGGTTTAGGAATATCCTTGGCGTCAACGACTTCAAGTTTTATTCCTTCCGCGGGTATGATCTTAGCGGCCATTCCTTGCAACCAAGTCCTTGTGGACTCGTCTGCGCAGGAGACCATAAGAACTCCCCCTCTATGCCTGAGGTTTGAGAATCTGGGTGATGGTCCTCCCTCTGGTATTAGGTCGATCTTTTCCAGAAGAACGTTTTTTATGTCTTCGCTTTGTTGCTTGTTGATCAGGAGCTCCGAATAACCTACTGGAATGATGGCCACCCTGATATCTGTTATGGCCTCCCTAAAGGTTTTGGTCGGTACATCTGCCGTCCTGCCCTTCTTGGTTTGCTGTTTCTGTTCAGGGGTACTGCCATCAGAACGGTTGCGCTTTTGGCTCCCTGTTCTAGAGGCACCCCCCTCCTTGTTTGCGCTTGTTGAAGGATTTGCGCTGGTTGACGGAGTTTTGTCCGACCCTTCTTGTTCCCTTCTGAGTTTTTTCAGCCTTCGCTGAGCAGCCCCAGACAGTTTTTTGCGAGGTTTTTCCCCTTTGGATGGTGGTGAGGAATTTCCATCCCCCCCTCCCTCCATTTTGGAGGGTGGTGCGGGATTTCTATCCCCCCTCCCTCTGTTTCGTTTTTGTTTTTGTTTATATTTATATCGGTTTCCATATTAGATCCCACGAGTAGCGGGGAAAGAGTGGTCACCAACGCATGGAGCCCCATCATGCGCGGAGGGCTTTTATAAAACGGGGTGCGCCTGGTGCCCCGAGTTTTGTCGCTTGAGACTGAGCTTCCTCTCAGCCATCCATCTCTTCGGCGCGCACAATACCTTGGGATTAGGAAGGTTTTTATTGTGGTACCTCATCCACGCGGTCCGGGCGGTAAAGCCAAGACCCCCGTGCCACTCGTGGTAGCTTCCCCCGATGTCTGGGATGTCCAGACCTTCGGAGGGTCACAGCTCCCTCGAGTAGTTTACGGTGTGAGTCGCGAGCTGGTCCGCGGTAGACGGTTTTGAGGGAAAATATTGAAGATATTAGTCCCCTCATTCCCTGGTATGACCGCCACTAACCAGGTTCCATACATGTAGAACCTGGCCGCTCCCCTATCCGCCACCTGGGGACGCGCCCGGTAGGACCCTGGTAGGACCCGCGGAGGACCTAAATCATATATAATAAGGAGAATCGCGAAAGGGACGAAATAAACGTTATGGCTTTTGTAGAGGCACTAGAAGTCATTGAAAACGATCTCGGAGTAATAAAATCTTGTCTAAAAAATTATTAAATAAATATCATTTGAAACACTATGAAGTAAAGATTGTTCACCCTTTACGTACTGGGCATACTGTGCGATGACTTATTTTTAGCAGTAATGACATATCTTCTGTTTGTTTTAATGGTTTCATAGCCTACTACCCTAATTTTCTAATTTTTTCGTATTGTGCGTTTATTGTTAAAAGTAACTATCAACTATTATATATTTTTGGAAAGCTTAAAAATAGCCCAATCAAATAAGAGCAAAATATACAGGGTGTTTCATTTAAAAAATCACATGTTTACTTTAAATCTCAAAAAGTAAGAGTCCCAGAAAAAAAGTAAGAATGCCACTGAATTCTACTTAAGGAACTCTCTAAGAGACAGTTTTTAATTTTTTGATAAGTTAAAGGGTTACCAAAATACAGGGATTGGTTAAAATGCACGCATTTTCGAAAACGCCCTGTAGCTTAATAACTAAGTAAGGTATGACAATTATGTTTGCGGCATCTTTTGCTTTACGAAAGAGTAGCACAGTAAGGTAAATACCGCAAGTCTCTATCTTTACAAGTTACCGAGTTACCCTGCAGCTACATCGAAATATGGACACCCTGTATACTCGAGAATAATTTCAAAATCCCCTAGCTTATGTACTAGTCTGTAGTTGATTGAAATCTGTATCTCTTATAGTATAGACCACGAGAGCTAAGTTGCAGGATCCTGCATATCACATAGTCAATCAAATTAATTGTGTCTATTGTCGTTTGGTCTATAACATTCTAAGACACTGTATATTATTAGGCATTATACGTATTCGACAGCATCGCACAAAAGAAGTGCCATGCGTGGTTCCAAAGGAAATGGAGTTTTTAAATATAACTTGTCGACCAGATTTCAACATGAAAAAGGAGTTTGGAAACTTTTCAAGAAGATGGGTACCTGCATCGAAATTAACAAATTTAGTACATGAAAGAATGGATGGTAGTTGGAAGTATTCCAGCTCAAATATCACTGGGACTTTATCTTATTTTGGTATAGTAACTTTCCACCCTTTGGGCTACTAAATTATCGAAAATTTAGATGTTAAATATATTTTTATATTTAAATTACACTGGGCGACAAAATTTTTTTTTGTTGTTATAACATAAAGCTGAATCGCATACTGTATACTCTGCTGCTGAATGCGAGAGAGTAATAAAATCTCAATTTGCAATGAGAGGACCCATTAAGCAGGGTGGAGAACTTAAAGGTTGCATTGTAAACTTCAGGTAAATTGCAAAGATAGTTTTTTAAAATTCCGTATTTTAGATATTTAAGACCCCGAATCGGTCCGAAATTAGGATCTTCCTAATTTAAATACAATAGAAAGACGAGTTGAAAGTAATGTGACAACGGAGTTACTACAGGTAGTTTATTAGAATAATATGATAATAATTATACTTGATTATAATTATAGAGATAGGCAGATAATTGATAATTAATTATTCTAATTTTAAGTCGATAAAAACATATATCATATATAGAAGTAACAATAATATGAAAATAGATAAATTAGAATAAATATTACTATTTATAAAAAAAATCTACTATCTACAGGGTGGCCAAATAAGAACGGCCCTCGGCCGTATCATAGAGACCGTTAACCTTACAGCTTTAGGAAAAAAATATCTGTAGTAAATATGGGCAAGAGAAATCGCTGGAAATTATTTTTATGTTCGTAAGATGTCCGCTAGGGGGCATAAGAGGCATGGTCAAACTGAAAATTATCTGTTTCTCTTTATCTTACCAAATTAAGAGATACTGAAAATATATACGTTTTGATCCTTATTGTATGTCGGATCTTTTTTGTTTCAAATATTTTACTCTAACTTCTAAAACAAAATGGTGGGGGAGTGTCAAACTTTGTATGATATAAAAACCGGTCACTTCACTTCGGCTAAACGGATTTTAACAAACTTAGCCTCGTTCGATAGAGTATTTATTTCTCTATCTATTGCGATTTGGCTGTTTTTTACGTAAACTTTACTTTTCCCGCTAGAAGGCGCTTTCCGAAATCTAAACATAAAAATAGCTTTTTCTGCAAAAAAACAAAATGGAATGATATATTTATTTTTTCATGAAAAAATTGAGAATTCAAAGCTCTAAATGTCAGTGATAACCCTGTCTAACGTTTTTCTAACCAAAGATATTGACAAAAATTTTTTGAAAAATAAATAAGCGTGCCAAAGCGACTTTGATTATTAGAGTACTGGTTACAATAAAGAATTTTGACTATTAACTAATAATTCTACTTGAGCAAAGTGTCAGTATTTAACAATTATGTGATAAATTAAACTTATAAATTGCTGATGTAAAGTAAAAAAATACGTTAAAATGAAATCTACTAACACGCAAAATTTTAAGAAAGTAGGCTTTGGAAAAAGAAGACGGAATCTTAAATAAACTAACATGTGAAATAAATAGTTCTTCCCTGATGTTATTACTTAATGAATGATCTTAAAGAAGTTAATCTTTATATTGAAAATATTTAAAATGCGATTCACCAATGAAGAGGCATTTGATTTGATTACGGTCTACTTCGAATGCCTAAGAAATGCTACCATTGCTACCAGATTATACGCGCTTAATTTGCCCAATAGAAGGCACCCTTACAGACGGGCCATTGTTCGGCTGGTGCATCGTTTTCGAACAACGGGAATTGGTAATCTTCCTGTGTTTCGAAAGCAAAGCAGAGGTCGCAACGAAGAAAATATTATTAATGTAATAGCATAAATATGTGGAATTTGATTCACAAGTAAGCACCAGAATACTTGTCATGGAATTAGGCATATTATGTCTAACAACAGTTGAAAATATTCTCAAAGATTTTCGGTAAGTATTAATTAATAATTCTTATAATAAAATATTGTGTATGCCATATGTTCTTCGTAAACTGTAAATTGTTAAGCTAGTTAATTGGTTTAGATATACTTTATAAGGAAGCTTTTATTGATACGAAACAAAATCATCAGGCTTTAAATGATGAAGATTTTGATAGGAGACTTGACTATTATTATTGACTATCCAGTATGTTAGAAGACAGTCCTGAACTACTTCACAACATCTTATGGACGGATGAAGCAACCTTCTGCAGTAATGGAAATGTCAATCTTCATAACATGCACTACTGGTCCAAAACCAATCCTCACTGGATGAGGGAAGTCCAGTACCAAGGGCGCTGGTCAGTAAACGTATGATCCAGAATTCTTAATGGACAAATTATCGGGCCATTTATTTTTAATCAAAGTGTAAATGGGGAAGTCTACCTCAATTTTTGAGGAATCAATTGCCAATTCTTCTAGAAGGCATACCTTTGGCATTACGACGTGCGATGATTTTCCAACATGACGGATGTCCGGCCCATTTTGCTGCCGATGTTCGACAGTTTTTAGAGCAAACTTTTCCTGGTAGATGGATCGGCCGTGGAAGTATATTTCTATGGCCACCTTGGTCTCCAGACTTGACTTGTTTGGATTTTTATTAATGGGGTAGAATTAAAGATTTAGTTTTTGCCACCAGACCTACTACTCGACAAGATATGATTGAAAGTATAAGAGGCGCAGCGAGAACAGAAGTCGAGACTGCTTGCTCTTCTACTCGAAGGAGATTACAGTCCTGCATCGAAAATAATGGAAGACACTTCGAATATTTAGGGCCCAATTTTTATTCATATTTTTTTCATTATAGAAGTTTCCTTATTCAATAAAAAAATAATTTATCACTTAATTGTTAAATACTGACACTTTGGACAAGTAAAATTATTAGTTAATACCTAGTTAAAATACTGTATTGTAATCAGTATTTTAATAATCAAACATTTTTCGTCAACATCTTTGGTTAGAAAAACGTTAGACAGTTGCGGTTTTCACTGACATTTAGAGCTTTGAATTCTCAATTTTTGCATCGGAAAATAAATGTATCATTTCATTTGCTTTTTTGCAGAAAAAGCTATAAATTATGTTTAGATTTCGGAAAGCGCCTAGCGGGAAAAGTAAAGTGTACGTAAAAAACAGCCCAATCGGAATAGAAACTCTATCGAACGAGACTAAGTTTGTTAAAATCCGTTTAGCCCAAGCGAAGTGACCGGTTTTTATATCAAAGAAAGTTTGACACTCCCCTACCATTTTGTTTTAGAAGTTAGAGTAAAATATTTGATACAAAAAAGATCCGACATTCAATAAGGATCAAAACGTATATATTTTCAGTACCTCTTAATTTGGTAAGATAAAGAGAAACACCTAACTTTCTGTTTGACCATGTCTTTTATGCCCCCTAGCGCACATCTTATGAACTTAAAAATAATTTCCCGCGAATTCTCTTGCCCATATTTACTACAGAATATTTTTTTCCTAAAGCTGTAAGCTTAACGGTCTCTATGATACGGCCAAGGGCCGTTCTAATTTGGCCACCCTGTAGATAGTAGATTTTTTTTATAAATAGTAATCTTTATTCTAATTTATCTATTTTCATATTATTGTTACTTCTATATATGTTTTTATCGACTTAAAATTAGAATAATTAATTATCAATTATCTGCCCACCTCTATAATTATAATCAAGTATAATTATTATCATACATATTATTCTAATAAACTACCTGTAGTAACTCCGTTGTCACATTACTTTCAACTCGTCTTTCTATTGTATTCAAATTAGGGAGATCCTAATTTCGGACCGATTCGGGGTGTGTAGGTCAACCTAATTTTTAAATTCTAGTCATCATGTTCCGAGTACTCTGATGAACTATCGTCGTTGGGTCCAGAGAAATAATAAGGGGCTCTACAGTGTTTTCTAGCGCATTCTTTCTTCTATCTTAATTACATGATCGAAGCACTTTTTCACATTTCACTCAATTTTTTTTACAATGCACTGCCTTTATTTCCTCTTGCCAGGGGTTTCCAACGTCTCTCACTTTAAAAGTGGTGTTATGGTTTACTTGCGCCCACACCAACTCTATGGAGTTTAATTCACAGTGATATGGCGGAGGGCGAGGTACCGTTATCTTTCGTTGTGAACCGATTTCGTCGACAACAAATTTCATACAGAGAGGTTTACTCAACTTTACAATCTCCAGTAGCTCCTTTTCAGCATATCTTTATGAAATGGCTTCTAATTTACAGTAAGCAATGAATGATGTTATTTTTTTTCCAAGAAGACGTTGGTATTTTTTCAGATTTTCTTAGTGGTAGCTGGCAGTATCTATGACTATAACAGATGCTGGAGGAATTAGATCTAGCATTTGCTGGAAGTATTCCTCAAAGACATCACCGTTCATGTCTTTATGATAGTCTTCAGTCCGTTTTAATTTAAATGCTAGTAAACCGCCATCGATAAATCCATTTCTGCGACCAATGTGAGTAGTTATTAATCTTTTACCATTTCCCGAGTGTGCTTTTATTCCAGTGGACCATCCTGCTATGAAAGCTTGCTTGGCACTTTTTATATGTTTATTCTGCCATATTTTACCAATGTTATATCTTTTATTTAACCATTTCCATATAATATATATTCCTGCTTTCCCTTCGAAACTGTCTAACTGCCCTCAAATGTCGTCGTTGCCACTAGATGATTTCGTGTTTCTCTATTAAAATGATTTTTTGTTTTGAATTTTTTCATAACGAAAATTTATTTTCTTCAGTTTTCCATAGTTTCTTCTTACCCATGGGTGAAACTAAATCGTTCTTTTTCATTTCAGACATTATTTTGTCCAAGGTAGGTATTTCTTTTTTTAATTGAAACGAGTGTATGATTCTTCTGATGGCAGTCTTTTCATTCTTATTTATTACAGTTTATTTTCTTCCTGTACTTCTCTTCGGTGACCTGATGGGGCCACGTTTATCTTCGTATACATGTCGGTATATTGTTGACTGTCCGACTCCAGTCATAGTCGAACATATTTAAACTATTTTTGCAACTCCGATTTTTGAATTTTGGTGGCGAAGAGTGTTGAACACATTGTGAGTAATAATTTTCTCATTTTTAGATAGCGCAGTTTTACTAATCCGTTTCTCAGCAACAAATCCAGAATTACTAACCATTTTCAAGAACGAAGTTTTTTGCCGGAAAGTAACTAAACATTTCCAATTTTTGAAACAGTGATCTCGGGACCCCTGAAAATAATTATAGGTATAATAATAATAATAACTGGACTATTCCTATGGAATACGGCGAAGACCACTGGGTTTTATAATTCAATAATGGTTTATTACTCTCTCGCATTAAACAACAGAGTATAGTAGAATAAACCTATCTGGATACGAAAATGCTTGTTGTAATGTTGTAACAAATAAGGTTTCCTTGTTACATTTAACAAACCACATGTACAGGGACATTTTTTTAAGTGTCTCACCCGATTGGCGATTTTCCTGCTGACTATCATAAAAAACAAATTACATATTTTTAAATGATTTTCGATAAGGAAGCCGAATTTAATGTCAAAAAATACATAGATTTACAAATTTGACAGATGAGACGCCATTTTGAATTTTGTTAAATGGCAACCCCCATAAATAACCGCACGCTTGGATTGCATTTGGCGATCCGATTCTAAAACTATATAGTTGTTGACACTTATTTTCAGCCGTTTCAGAAATACGGGGGTTCCTAATTTGCCTCCATCGATTTTGTCTTTTAAGTGTCTCACCCCTTTAATAAATAGACCTTCTAAGCTGAACACCCTAATTTTTTTCATAGTGACATAATTTCCCGTGAGCAAGCGATCTACGCTATAGTCAAATCAGACAGATGTCAAAAAGTGACAGATACGACGCCATTTTGAATTTTTTTAAAATGCAACCCTCATAAATAACTAGACGATTCAATTGCATTTGGCGATCCGATTCTAAAACCATTTATCGATTTTGTTTTTAAGTGTCTCAGCCCTTTAATAAATAGACTTTCTAAGCTGAAAACCCCAATCTTTTTGCTGGTAAGTTGTATCCTAATGAAAATGTTATCCCACGTATAATTTAATTTAAACAACAAGAAACAGTACATGTTTTTTAAAAAAAATTTATTAAATTTCTATTATCAAGCTCTAACAAGTAAAGTGAATTATTATTGATTATTATAGTGAGTGGCTTTAAACAAAAGGTTTTATTTTTACCCCTTCCAACAAACTACCGCCACTTAAAATGGCAAAATGTTTTAGTATTTTCTTTAACATATTTTATGCACTTTAGTTTATTATATATTATATAACTATTGGGAATAGTAAAAAAAGGCATTTGGGTGCCACTAGAATGATTAAGATATCCTATTGCATGTCTAGTCGAAGCAAATAAAAAGTAAGGATTATTAATTTGTATCTGTCACTTTTTGACATCTGTCGGATTTTACTATAGCGTAGATCGCTTGCTAACGGGAAATTATGTCACTGTGAAAAAAATTAGGGTGTTCAGCTTAGAAGATCTATTTATTAAAGGGGTGAGACACTTAAAAGACAAAATCGATGGAGGCAAATTAGGAACGGCTGAAAATAAATATCAACAACTATATACTTTTAGAATCGGATCGCCAAATGCAATTGAATCGTCTAGTTATTTATGAGGGTTGCCATTTAAAAGAATTCAAAATGGCGTCGTATCTGTCACTTTTTGACATCTGTCGTATTTGACTATAGCGTAGATCGCTTGCTCACGGGAAATTATGTCACTGTGAAAAAAATTAGGGTGTTCAGCTTAGAAGGTCTATTTATTAAAGGGGTGAGACACTTAAAAGACAAAATCGATGGAGGCAAATTAGGAACCCCCGTATTTCCGAAACGGCTGAAAATAAGTGTCAACAACTATATAGTTTTAGAATCGGATCGCCAAATGCAATCCAATCGTGTGGTTATTTATGGGGGTTGCCATTTAAGAAAATTCAAAATGGCGTCTCATCTGGCAAATTTGTAAATCTATGTATTTTTTTACTTTAAATTCGGCTTCCTTATCGAGAATCATTCAGAAATATGTAATTTGTTTTTTATGATAGGCAGCAGAAAAATCGCCAATCGGGTGAGACACTTAAAAAAATGTCCCTGTACACTGTACAGGGTGTCCAGTTTTCGTATGTTTTACGGGTTATCTGCGTTATTAGTAAAGATAGGTTGCGGTTTTCGCGGCACTGTGTTACTTTTTTGAGAAACGAATGATGCCACAAACAGAATTTTCATAGCCCCCTTAGTTTTTTAGATACGGGGTTTTTTGAAAATTTTGCATTTTGGGATACCCCGTATCTCGGTTACGCTGCAACTTATCAAAAAGATAAAAAATGAACTTATTATTTGTTTTCACGTAGAATCCAGTGGCTTAGTCAGGTTTCTTCTATGTTTAATGGTTTTCGAGAAAAAGAGCAAACTTGCATTTTTTTAAATGGGACACCCTATATATTTTTAGCTATTATGATTCAGTTTATCACAAGCTTTTTAAAAATGTATAATACTTTGTAGCTGATTTCAATGTGAAGCTCAAAAAATTTTTTTTAAACGGCACAACGTATAAATTTTAAGATTAAACAATTCAGATTGTCACAAGCTTCTCACAAATATAAAACACTAATTTTAAAAATATATACCTATAAAAATAACTTTTATAAATATAAATAACAATTAACTCAGTTGTGTTATGCGTTCAAAAATTAAAAACTACGATTATTTGATGATTTAGAAAACTGTCTCATAAATATTGCTTAAACTGTTTTTCATTATGCCTAACACATGTTTCACACATTGCTATGATTCGCCTCAGTGCATTTAAAATAATAAACCTGCCTGTAACTCCCTAAAGGCTCTTTCAGTGGCTTCTCTTAAATCTGCCATCGTTTGGTACTGGACGGTATAAATTTTATTTTTTAGGTAGCCCCCACAAAAAAATCTAAAACCGTTAAGTCGGGTGACCTGGGTGGCCATCTTACAGATCCATGTGTTCCAATCCAGCGGTCAGGAAAATTATTGTTAAGATAAGCTCTTACAATTTGAGCATTTTGAGCGGGAGCTCCGTCCTGGTGCAAATATAAGCTATTACAGATGAGCTAGGGGCACATTCTCTACTATTTCGGGCACAATGTTTTCCAAAATTTCTAAATATTTATTTGCAGTAAGACCGCCTTCAAATATATTATATAAAATGTTACTTCCCAGTATGAAGCATGAAACGCTAAACCCAAATCTGCCTTGCCGTTCCCGTGAAAATATAACATGTTGATTTTCCTGGCACCAAAACCTAGTATTTTGCCGATTAAATATACCGGCACTGGTAAAATGACTCTCATCAGACCATATAATCGTTCTTTCAAAATGATTTTCTCTATTTTCATTTTGTAAATACCAGTTACAAAACTCTACGCGGCGCTCTGCGTCACTGAGATGTAAGTTTTGTACAACATGAAAATTGTATGGCTTAAACTTGTGTTTTTTTAGAATATTTTGAACCCTTGATTTTGTAACACCGACAGAACCTTCCACTGTTCTACAAGAACTACTTTGATTTGTTTTAATTGAAGCCAAAACGTTTACTTCATCAATGTGGTTTTCCTTATTGTAAATACTAGGTCGGGGTTTGGAAAATGAGCCGACTTGATTTTATTTTTAAAAATATTCTTTTATCCGGCTGTCTTCTTTCTGGGAATCTGCGAATATTACGTTTTTATAAATTTTAAAATATGACGAAAAATACAAAAAGATGCCCATACCTATTAAAATAAACTTCTAATGCTTCATTCGAATTTTCGTTACGCTGATTATAACAAACGAACTTATCGTACTTTTCATAATTCTCGAATTTTGCATTCGCAGCCATAATTAAGAAAAAAGTGCTATTTATTGAAACTGAATAGAAATAAAGAACAGAAAATGGATAATCTATTCTGACAGTAAATAAAGATTTTTTCAGATAACAAGCCTGTCATCTTTTGTTTTCCTAAATACCCGTCATGACCTACTAAAAAAAAATGTAAATTTGTTGAAAAATGTAAATTTTGAGCTTCACATTGAGCACAGCTATAAAGTATTACATACTTTTAAAAAGCTTGTGATGAACTGAATCATAATAGCTAAAAATATACCGGGTGTTGCATCGTCGAGCGGGACATAGGAAATCCCATGTTATTTTAAATGGGGTCAATTATTGGCTTCCCTAATTATTTTAGAGAAAAATTCTATTTAGGTTTATTAAAGAGCACTAAAACCCACATTCAAAAGAATAACTTTTGATATTTTTGATAAGCCCGTTTACGGGTTATCGCCGATTTCTTTTTAACTATTTCTCCTTTTTATGGCCCCGTATTTGCGGGCCCCAGTCAAGGTAAAAGATGACTGTCAAATAAAGTTTGTCATTTCGAAATGTGTGCTTTATTGTTATAAAAACTCGTACATCGAAAATATTAAAGGTGTATTTACGAGTACAAATTAATCTGAATAAAACTAAAATAAAGTATCCAATTACAAGGTTAATTATGACATTTTACATGTTTCAATATTTTAATAATTAATAGGTAGGTACTATTAAATTGTTAGAACTTTAGGACTCAAGAAGATGTTCAAATATTCCTCAAAATGACAACTTTATTTGACAGTCATCTTTTACCTTGACTGGTGCCCGCAAATACGGGGCCATAAAAAGGAGAAATAGTTAAAAAGAAATCGGCGATAACCCGTAAACGGGCTCATCAAAAATATCTAAAGTTATTCTTTTGAATGTGGGTTTTAGTGCTCTTTAATAAACCTAAATAGAATTTTTCTCTAAAATAATTAGGGGAGCCAATAATTGACCCCATTTAAAATTACATGGGATTTCCTATGTCCCGCTCGACGATGCAACACCCGGTATAGGGTGTCCTATTTAAAAAAATGCAAGTTTGCTCTTTTTTTCGAAAACAATTACACATATAAAAAATCTGACTAAGCCACTGGATTCTACGTGAAAAAAAAATATAAGTTCATTTTTTTTCCTTTTGATAAGTTGCAGCGTAACCGAGATGGTGTCCCAAAATGCAAAATTTTCAAAAACACCCCGCATCTAAAAAACTAAGGGGGCTATGAAAATTCTGTTTGTGGCATCATTTGTTTCTCAAAAAAGTAACACAGTGCCGCGAAAACCGCAACCTTCTATCTTTACTAATAACGCACATAACCCGTAAAACATACGAAAACTGGACACCCAGAATGGTACTATGTAATATTTATTGCAAAAATGATTCTACAAGTATTTTAACCCTTTTTCAAGAATGAATGATATAAAAGGGAGGGTTTATAAAATGTATAAATTCTGGTTTTCTAACAATTATTTATATAATTGGGGTAGGTACTAAAATAGATTTAACAAAGGAGATTTATTTAAATCTGTTTGACAATTCAATAAACGGCCGGTATTCTTAAATTTCCAGAGATTTCAACAAATCTAATTCTTAATTTAATCTTACTTTTTTATTATCTTCCCAGAAGTGTAAACTTCCGGTTAAGCCGGATGTAACTCGAGAACCGGAAATATAGTAGGTACTTTCGGTTTATCCAAAATTGATTTATGTAGAATCTAAAAGTATTATAAGATATAGGGCGTTCCATTTAAAAAAGTGAAATTTTGTTTACCATGACTGTTTGAGGCACCCTGTATAATTACAAGTGTCCTAGGTTTATAGATTTTTTAAGGCCTACAACTTTTATACCGGAAGTTTTTTTATATTGTGCGCAATTTTCTAAATAATTGACCGGTCCGGGACTTTTTGAACACAGTGTATACTCTCCACCAACAGTAATCACCCATCATGGCCGGATCCCCTCGTCCTTGGTACCAAGTTTCCATTGTCCTGATATATTGATGGAACCTTTTACCCTGCTCGTCGCTAATAGTGCCAAAATTGTCAGGAAAAAGATGATAAATGTGAATGGAGAAAGTGAATTCTTAATGATATTCGGCGACCAAGCGATTTATAGGAGTCGATAGGTTTATTAACTAGTTGCTCATAGTTTGCATCAATATTGTTGCCTAAAAACCCCCTTACTACACCAACAAATGAGTTCCAAGCTCTGAGTTCTTGCGTGGTGAGCTTTTCTATAAAATTAACATCGTCCAATAATTTTCTAATTTGTGGCCCAATAAAAATGCCTTGTTTCAATCTGGTGTCACTTAACTGAGAAAAAGACTTGTCTTAGGTATTTAAATCCTTCACCCACTTTATCCATAGCCTTTACAAAGTTTTTCATTGCTCCAAGTTTAATGTGAACAGGAGGCAAAGGGATATTTTTTGGGTCTACAAGGGGCACATACTTAACATCTTGGGATCTCGGTTGAAATTTCCTCAATTCTTTTCAGGCCATATTTTCGTTACGTAATGTTCATTCACTGCACGACTGTCCTACAAACAGAGAGAGCAATATTTTGTAAAACCTCCCTGAAGTCGAGCTAAAATTGCTACAACTTTCAAATCCCCACATATCTGCCATTTATACCGGTTGTAGTTTATTTTATCTAAAATGATGCGCATATTTTCATTGGCCTCTTTTATTGTCACTAAATAGGCAACTGGTATACTGGGTCTACCAAAAGTCCCGCATAAAATTATTATTTACTTTTTTTTTTTATTTACTATTTTTCACGGTCGTCGGCGTATCAGAGGCCATCTTGAACCGGTCATCGACCGTACGGTTTTTAATCGTGCGGTCTACCGACTGGGGAGTGTGAAACGGCACCTTCATCCTACGAGATATCCGATCTCATCCGGCCTGTCCGGCGTGAATAGGATGGTTTTGATGTCGATTCATTTTACACTCTTCCCTAAGACAAGAGCACTCGGTGTTTCCCAAGCGGTCACCCATTTAAGTACTAGCCGCGCTCGACACCGCTTAACTTCGGTGATCGGAACCAGTACATGGTTAAGCTTAGTGTCCCTCAAACCACACTGTTTTAAAATTCTTTCATGTGGAGAACGTCATCACTCTGGAGCGACCTCCCTAAGATTCAACACCAGCGTGAATCGTTTCCTGTGCACACGCAGCGCTCCCAGAACTCCATAAAGGATTTATCCTGCAGTGCTGTGCCTTATCGTAAAAAAAAAACTCATCGAAATATAGTTTAAAAGCTGTGTTATTACATAATGGAAATTTAAAACCATCTACTGGGTCTCCCAAATGTCCCGCATAAAATTAATATCAATTAAAGGAAAACGATCCAGGAAAAATGCTCGGACCCGTAAATTATTATTTTTAATTGTGTATTTTTTGACATAAAAAAATATTATACAGGGTGTCTCATAGAACAGTTGTCACGTCTTTGACAATTTGTTTAAATAAAATGCTTAATTTTTTATCAGGTTTTCAAATTCTACAAAAAATTCTAAATATTTTTTATGTAGGACTTGCTATCCGGATTTTCAGCTGTTTCCAAGATATTGACATTTAATTTTTTTTTATTAAAGGTGATACTTTTAGTACATATTGTATTTTATATTAGAACATGTTAAATAAATCAGGTATCTTACCGTCATCAACTGTCCTTAATTATGTCGATACTGACTTTGACTTATCAATTACCTAAAAATGTTAACAGAAAAGCAGGGCATCGAAATTTAAATTATGTTGGGGTGTGGGGACAAAACAAGAACTCAAGCTAAGGTTTGTACTTTGTTTAACGAAAAGTATCCAGAAAACCAAATTACTCAGTCGACTGTAAGTAGGGTATTCCATAAATTTGAGGAGCATGGTACAGTTAGAGATTTACTTAGAAGCGGTCGACCACTCGTTCTAACCGAGGATGAAAAAATCGATTTAATGTTATCACTTACTGAAAGCCCCCACTCTTCAGTTGTTAATTTGGCGTTAGATAATGAAACTACTTCTAGTACAGTACATCGACTTTTTAAGAGCGAAAAATTACATCCTTATAAACCTCTTCTTGTACAGGAACTACTAGAAGATGACTATGATAGACGACTTGAATTTTGCGAAGAAATGATGATAAGGATTGATACTAATAATGCCTTTTCAAGTAATATTTTATTTTCTGATGAAGCTACATTTTGCCTGAATGGGCAAGTTTATAGACAAAATGATCGATTCTGGTCTCATGATGATCCGCTATGGTTACTTGAGACGCACACTCAATATGCTGGTAAGGTTATTGTCTGGGCAGGCAGAATAAATAACAGAATTTTGGGACCTTATTTTTTTCAAGATAACCTTACCGCTGAACGTTATTTGGATTTTTTAATATTTCATTTAATACCGGCATTAGCAGTTCTTTTTCCTAACCAGATGGATCCAGATATTCCAAATGAGATGGTATGGTTTCAACAAGATGGTGCCCCTCCACACTTTGGCGTGGAGGTCCGAAGGTACCTAGATGAAACCTTTACAAACCGTTGGATTGGTCGTAGGAGTACTATTGAGTGGCCACCTAGGTCGCCGGATTTAACACCGCTGGAATATTTTCTTTGGGGTTATTTAAAGCAAAGAGTGTACCGAAACAGACCTAACAACATTGAAGATCTCAAAGAAAGAATAAGGACAGAAACAAATAGAATACCTCCTGATTTTATAAGAAATGCAGTAAACGGATTTTACCATCGCCTAGGGGCGTGTCAGGTAGAAGGCGGTGGACATTTCCAGCATTTGCTGCGCTTTTAGAGTTTTCATTTTAGTAATACATAACAAATTTTTATGGATAACCATTTTGTTTCAATTTTCAAATCTTGGAAACAGCTGAAAACCAGGATAGCAAGTCCTACATAAAAAATACTTGGAATTTCTCGTAGAATTTGAAAACCTAATAAAAAATTAGGCATTTCATTTAAAAAAATTGTCAAAGACGTGACAACTGCTCTGTGAGACACCCTGTATAATATTTTTTATGTCAAAAAATTCACAATTAAAAATAATAATTTACGGATCCGAGCATTTTTCCTAGATCGTTTTCCTTTAATTGATATTAATTTTATGCGGGACATTTGGGAGACCCAGTAGATGGTTTTAAATTTCCATTATGTAATAACACAGCTTTTAAACTATATTTCGATGAGTTTTTTTTTACGATAAGGCACAGCACTGCAGGATAAATCCTTTATGGCGCTCTGGGAGCGCTGCGTGTGCACATGAAGCGATTCACGCTTTGGAGATTATATTCGTTGGGGAACACGATCTTAGGGAGGTCGCTCCAGAGTGATGACGTTCTCACATGAAGGAATTTTAAAACAGTGTGGTTTCAGGGACACTAAGCTTAACCACGTACTGGTGAGCTGCAGTGGCTCGTCGTGTATTTCTATCATGCACCGCTCTGGGTGGAATTAAGCGGGCAACCTCAGTTGAGCACTTGCCATAAAAATATGTGTAAAATAGACTCAAGTCGCCGACCCGCCTTTGATGTTCAAGGCTTTTCAGGTTGCTTGTCAGATCATGGTCACCGATCAAGTGAATTGCTCTTTTTTGAATAGGATCTACCAATCTCGGGGTATGTTTAGGAGCAGAGTCCCAAATATGCGAACAGTACTTCAGCGATGGCCAAATTTGGGCTTTATAGAGCATCAGAAGTTGTTGGGGTGCATAGAGGTTCTTAGTTCGAAAAAGTACTCCAAGCTTCTGCGAGGCTGCCTTAGAATTGGCCGCAACGTGACTATGCCAAGACATATGACTATCCATATTAACGCACAATAAATGAATTGATGAAGCCAAGGGAATCGAGTGTCCCGCCATAACTATATCAGGTTCTTCAACATTCACTTTTTTAGAAAAAACTGCCGCCTGGGTCTTTTTAGCGTTAAATTCTACTTGGTTACTGTCACCCCAAGACAGAATTTCTTCCAGGTCTTTGTTGAGATGTGAGACCTCTTGCTACCTATACAGATGTGCATTGGCAGCCGATGTACGAGCATCCAAAGTAAAAGATGAAACAAGTGTGCTGTTATCAGCAAGCTATGTATAGGATTTTTGGTTTTTTCCAGTCTATGAATAAGCGCCACTTACAGGGATAATGCTCGATTCAGTTCCTGCAATAAACCGTCGATATCAGTAGGCATACATAACGAATTTTCCTTATCGTTAAATAAAGAGAACGTAGCATTTCTTTCCCATAAGCCGTAATTTCTATTTCTTTGGCTAGTAAGTTCCACTCTTTAAGACGGGAACCAAGAAGTTCTCACTGTTGCTTTCACAACCTCAAATCACGCACTAAATCATTTAATTCACTTTCAACAATCAAATGTGGCTCGCCGGAACTGGGACCTAGAGCGAAAGTGGGATCGATACACTGTTCTACGAAACTGCCTGATGATGCGTTATTATCTCCATTATCTCCCAAAAAAATATCTCATCAATCTAAAAGCGAGGTGGATACTGGTAAGTCTGCATTGTGAGGAATTTTCTTTTTTGGAATCACCTTTATTCTTGTCATGCAAGAATAGCAATCCTCAAAATGATTGATGGGTTCTCGCCAGACCATTGGAGCTGCAAAAGGCATACTCATCCCTTTTACCCTCTGCATCAGTGCTACGCTACAGCTGACACAGCACAAATGGGAAGCCCACTGCTTGTCTTGATCTCTGATTAAAATACCAAAATACACGAAATTGTTTTTTTTTTCACATTTTCAGGAAAATACAGTAAGTCCCAGAACTAACGTCTACATTCACTTAAAATTCAGCGGTGCGTTTTATGGAAAACTGCTCAGATCCGTCGATTTTAATTTCTTAATGTGTTTTTTTTTAATAGTAAATTCATGCTTACAGCGTAGACAAAAACTAACCATGACTATCAATTTCATTTTTTTCAAATAGAAACATATATTTTTAATTTTGCATCGATTTCGAAGTATGTTTCATGTACCATGTCCTATATCTAAACTAAACAGTTGTTATCGAAAAAACTACGATTAAACATATTAATGCCTGTTTATTTAAAAAGAACCGAACAACAAATCAAATTAAATGTTAAAAATGTGCGCCATTTACGGCTTGACAATATTCAAGGCGATTGCACGTTATCAGCCATTTCCGGAGTTAAGGCACGCACTTTTTCTTGAATCTTCTCTTTCAACTCCTGCAGATTGTTTGGCCTGTCAACAAGTACTTTCGATTTGAGCTAACCCTATAAAAAAAAGTCCAGCGGAGTTAGCTCTGCCGACCTAGCAGGACATTAGATAGGTCCCCTCCTTTCTATCCACCGATTGTGAAAGGTTTCATCCAAAAATATGAGCACAGTGGTGGCAGCATAGTGCAGAGGAGCACCATCTTGCTGGTACATCAGTTCTTCATTAGGGAAGTCTGGGTTTATTGGCTTCGGAAATAAAGTTACTAATGCTAGAATTAATTCAAGATGGAGTAATTCAATATATACTTGTTCAGTTAAAGACTGTTTAAAGAAAAATGGACCAATTACTCTTCAGCGCACTATTCTACATCACACATTTTTTTAAAGGGTACTGACTGTGAACCTCAATCATCCAATGCGAATTTTCTGGTGCCCAGTAGCGACAATTATTTTGTTTCTTCATATTGCCATTCAAACAGCTTCATCGGAAAAAATAATACTTTTTACTAAAATATAATCTCGATTGCACATATTTTACATGCGTTCACAAAGCTCATTTCGCCTACCAAAATCATTTTCAAATAACTAATGCATTGGAATAACTTTATATGGGTGACATTTGTTCTTGTGAACTATTTGGTGCACAACAGATTACCGCATGTGTAAATTGGCCCCAATGTGCGACAGAGGAGTATATGGATTTTCTTCCAAGGAAAACAAAACGTCAAGCTGTTCATTTTCAACTCGAGCAGGATGACTGTATTTAGGCAACTCTTTAACATGACCGAATTCTCTAAATTTAACCTCTATTCTACTCACCACATTTTATATATTATAGGAGAATGATCAGGATGGATTTCGTTGAATAATCGAGCTGTTTCTATTTGAGTACGTGTTCTATCACCAAACCCAACCATGCATAGAGTTTCAATTTTTTCTCGTTCCGTTAACTTCACCATTGTGACAATCGCAGCTTTGCAACTATACTTGATGATTACTTATTTGAAGTAAAATTGTCATACAGTTTCTATTAGACTAAACGCTGACCAATCAACGTTCAGAAATATCAGAATTGGAAAGAAAACCATGTGTTCAATCGTAATTTTTTCGATAAGTGTTGAATTTAGGTATAGGACATGATACATGAAACATACTTAGAATTCGATGCCAAATTCCAATAGGAAATTAAAAATATATGTTTCCATTTGAAGAAATAAAGTTGATGGTCTTTGGTTATTTTTGGGCTACCCTGTATCTCTCAACGCAAACATTTTTTCCATAGAAAAATAATTTTTTTGGGCGGCCATTTTGTCCTGTTTTTAAGTTTTGGAAAGTTAGTCACCTTACGTATAAGGTCTTTTCATAAAATTTGAGGCAGATCAATTGTGTACCAAACTGGGTCCAAATTTCACAAAATACTCAATATTTTATCGGGCAAATTTTTTGTTGAACAGTAATTATGACAATATCAACCTTTTGTCATGGACTTACTAAACAATTTTTAGAGCAAAATAATTATAAAATATGCACTTTTGTGGAAATGTTACGGTACGAATCAAAGGTAAATCTACATTCCCCAGAAAGTCAATAGTGGCATTTTTTAAAATGGCTACATAATTATTAGGGAACATCCCGAATATTACTAGTTACTTATTAAATTTATTTTACAGGAAAGTTAACCTACTATCCTGGTGGCGGATATGTATCAACACTGGGAAGAACCCTGAAAAATTCCCTCATTAACTTAAAATATATTAAGAAGTATGCGTGGTTAGATCTGCGGACACGAGCTGTCCTCATTGAATTCTTGACATATAATCCAAATGTAAACCTTTTTAATACCGTTCAAGCGGTTTTTGAAGTAAGTGCGGCAGGATCTATTGAGAGCAAACTTGAGGTATGTAATTTATTTTACGACGCCTAAAGACTGAAGCCTTTTAGATAACTAAAAACTATTTAAAAGTTGTTTCCACTTCTTTACTGTTCACTGTACAACATATTATGTTTCGCTCAAAACAGATAATGCAACATTATACCTAAATGGAGCAATTACATTAAAGTATGTGCGTTTTAAGAAGTCCGATATCGGATTAAATCACCAAGGGATGTTATCGCTTTTAAAACAGTAAGTCGGTTAAGTTACAATATCTTCGCACCTCCGCTATACTTGATCACACCGAACATCCCACTGGTTTACTGTATTCTATTACTGGGCGAAATCAGAGGTTTCAAAACAAAATTATCTTAGAATTAAGGTGGATTTTCATGCATACGAAATACGACGGTCCGATGATCCGAAAGTGTTCCTATTGGTTGAATTGTTTTCGCGCCAATATTTGTCCGAATAATTTCAACTTTCATCCGACCGTCGGATGAGTTAAAATATTTTTAACTTTGTCCGACAATCGTATCAATTTTAACCTCACTATTTGACGTTTTTTTTGTGCGTTTTGTTGTTTCTATTTTAATAGTTTAACATAAAACTAATATTAACGAAATAAATCAGTGTCATTAATTATAATATTATAATATCCTATCTGATTATATTAAGAATGAAAAATAAACAAAAAAGAAAAGGATGGGGGGAAAATTAAGGCGCTTATCACAACCTGTTTCAAGAAATGAAATTAATAGATTCTGAAAAGTATTTCAATTGTAAGTCCAAGATTATTAAAAGCAATAAACGTACGTAGACAAATATCAGAAAGTGAAAGACTTGCAGTTACACTTAGGCCCTCAGTACAGGTCACTAAACATAACTTTTTGTTTAGTGCACTCAGGTAAAATTAGGAGTGAATTGAATGACATTAAGCTGATAATGCTCGTCGTTGTCGCACATATATTGCTTAAAAACGTAATGAAATCAAATGGGTAATTAAACGCTATAATTGAGAATACAAAAAGGACCAAAACAAAATTATAACCTATAACTGAAGCGTCAAATGTATGTCCATTGACAAAATTCGGAACAACAGAAACGGAGCCATGAAAATTGGCAAGAATTTCGGACGAAATTAAACGTCATTTCGGATATCGGACCGTCGTGTTTCGTATGCATGAAAATCCACCTTTACGCGTTGAGCATAAATAATAATTAAATAGATAATTAAATTATTTTGCTATTATTATAGTTAAATCTATATAATAATCGCTATTTTCCAAGAACCAATTAAAATTTGCTCAAGTGCGGGATGGTTAAATATGTTAAAGATTTTGTCAGGTATATACTTTTCCGATAATGACATTATTTTGGGATTATTATAATTAAATCTTCATAATAATTACTATTTTCCAAGAAATAATTTAAATTTGCTGAAGTGCGGGATGGTATGTTCTACTTTATTTTAAATAAGTAGTTATGCTTTTCACTTTTAGTTTGTTTCTCATTGTGTGTGAATTAAAATCAGTTATTAAGCAAAATTATGGAAAATGTTCAGCAAGGTGGCACATCGCCTAGAAGGCATTTATCTCCAGGTGAACGCCGTTTGTATTACAAGTGGAACGTTATTTTAGTTTAGAAAAAGATAAGTCGGGCCCGTTAGAGTCTGTTTTGGCAGTGCAAAAACGAACGTCTGATGCTTGCGGCATTTCAGAGAAGACCTTAAGAAGACTTCGAAAAAAGAGTGAAGAGGATTTGGACAGACCATATAAAAGGATTCGATTCCATTCAAAAACCTTGGATTTATCCCAAGGGATAAAACTCTCTATTAGGAATATTGTTTATGATATGTATAAAGCCAAGGAATATGTTACCCTCAAAGCTATTCATGAAAAGATAAAGCAGAAAAAACTTTGCGATATTGGAACTAACAGTTTGTCCATCATCTTAAAACATATGGGTTTCAAATATAAAAAAACGAACAATAGAAAACTGCTTTGCGAGCTGTCCAATGTTGTTTCGAAAAGATGGCAATTTTTAAGGGATTATTTAAACAACAAAAAATCGGAATTGTCAAGAGAAGTTGTTTTTCCTGACGAAACATGGGTATTTGCAAACGGAACTTCAACAAAAAAGTCTTGGCAGGATGACTCAAACCATTGTTATTCAAGTACCCGTGCAAGTAATGGAAAAAGGTATATTATATTACATGCTGGTAATGAAGAAGGTTTTGTTTTAAATGCCAGTTTCATATTTTTATCAACAAAAAAAACTGATGAGTATCACGGCAATATGGATGCTGAAATTTTTGAGCATTGGTTCGAGGAAAAACTTTTAAAAAGTTTAGAAAAACCTTCCTTAAATGTTTTAGACAATGCCTCTTACCATACGAGACTCGAAGAGAAATTCCCTACAAGCAGCTGAAAAAAGGAAGAAATAAAAGAGTGGTTGTCAAAGAAAAACATAAGCCATGAAAATTTATATTTAAAAAGTGAACTTTTAAGCAAGTGTAAAGAGCAGTCATTTAAAAAAAAGTATGTTGTTGACGAATTAGCCCTCAAATATGAACATCAAGTTTTGAGATTGCCGCCCTATCATTGTCATTACAATTGAATTGGTATGGGGTATTAGCAAGAACTATTATGACAAACATGCCTGTAAAAATATCGGTAAGCCTAGCGTTATAAAGTTATGGAAGGAGGCGCTTAGCCAAGCGGAAATACATTGAACACACAGAAAAAATTATTTTTGAATCTTATGAGACAGAACAGGTTATAGACGAAGTAAGACCGTTAATTATTACGAATGATGATGATGATGACGATGATGTTGATTCTGATGAGTCTGAAATCATGGGTGAAATTTCAAATGCAGAGGAAGACTACTTTTAGTAGTACCTATCTACAAGTAGGTACGTTCTGTCGCAAGACTACAAAATCGGTTCTTTTCAGAACCAAAACTTTATAAAAAAGAATTCGTAAAACTAATTTATCTGAATACTACAAAAGCTAAAAAAATATAATTTTTCTTTACCTAAACTAATTTTTTATTTACTTTAAATTATTTTATTTAGAAAATGTAATTCATCAACATCCAAAATTACCTTCAATATAATTTATTGTTTGAGAGCCACCGACATAATGCTCAAGAGGTTTTATGGCTTGGCGGACTTCTTAAAACGCACAGACTATAGCCTATTTTTTCCTAATTGCTATTGGATTTTTTGTTATGCATATTTAATTCGGGGGACGGGTTCGGCCAACAACACTGGCAATATAAGGACTCGGTGCTCTCGCGTGACGTCACACAGGTGGCGCGTTGAGTCGGCAGCTCGTACTGAAGGCATACTTTATTATGAGCCTTTCGCTGTTTTACCATTAAAAAATGGGTACTTTTAAAACCTTATAAGGTTTTGGTAAAAGAGGGCACCAGTCGTCAACTGAGCAAAAACCAAAGCATATTTTTAACAGGAGTAATAATTAAAGACTGCAATTTACGACTTTTAGATGACTTAGCCAATCAGAACAGTCATTTTTTAAAAGAGTGTTTACTGTGCAACTGTGCATGTTATTACAATCGTTGCAATATGAAAAATCACATAAATAGTAAAATTATGATCAACAGAGAGATAAGTATAACAAAATGTATCAAGTACTTATTTTGTAAGCATGCGGACTTATTTGACCAATATGGGCTTAAATCATAGTATAATTTGTATAAGGACCCAGTCCGCAGAAGCACGTCAAGATGACGTCAGTATCTGGTGACTACTTGTCAATAGGCGTCAGCCAACCAAAAATCGACGACATTTTGACGTCAGTTAAATGCCGAATTTCTGACGTCATTTAATTCACGTCATATTGCCGACTTTACTTGGTGATATCTGGTTTGATATATTTTTTATTACTTCTACCCGTAAACTATAATAACTTACACGACATTCTCTCTGCTGACGCAAAAAAAAAGAATAATCGCCTCATAATCATGCATTGGCTGCGCGCGCCGCCCATCGTGCCATCTACAACGAGGATGAACAGGGTTCCCAGTTTATTGGGAACTCCCGGAACTCCTATCTACGCCATGCATCTTTTTTCATTAGTGTAGTGAAAATGCTATTTTATGTTTACCAGGAATACAGAAAAGTTTTGCCAGTAATTTTGTGTTAACCTGTTGGCAACCTTGCGGACGAACCTATAGGCTCGCGGCTCGGGCAGTAAGCGGCAAATCCATATTTAAGCTTTTTTCCATTACGCTGACGCCATTTTTTTAATAAGTAGGTCTAGGTAGTGTTGTGTTTGTACGTTGATTAGTGGTAGTACATACTTTAACCAACGAAACCAAAGCAAAGGTAAGTACCTACTATTATTTGCAGGGTATTGTTGCTGCATGACAAAGGATTTCTTGATTTCTAGTATTGTACTTATGTTAGTAGAGTTTTATAGACGAAATCTATAATTTTTAGTGTATTTGTGCTTAATTTTCTAGTAAAATTTATTACACTTTAAGATCATTTTTAAGTTAACTTGATGGGTATTTTAGGTGGATTTAGCACCTAAAGTACCCATAATAACGGGACATTTTAGATGACTTTAAGAAGTTGTTGCTCATCTTCTTAAAATTTCAATATTCAATTGAATTGCCAATAAATTTTACCCTGACCTAACCTAAAAATAGCCCTTAAGTGCATAAAGAGATAAAGTTTAAAGTAGTTCATAAATCCAGCATGGCGATAAGGATATGTAAAAATAAACAAAAGATCAATTTTACTAGAAAATTAAGCACAAATACACTAAAAACTAGAGACTTCGTCTATAAAACTCCACTAACATAAGTACAAAACTAGAAATCAAAAAATCCTTTGTCGTACAGCAGCAATACCTGCAATCAGTGGCGACGCCAGGGTTTTGTGTTAGAGGGGGCCAGACTGGGCCAGAAAAATTTAGGGGGGCACTTGTTTTTACTTTATTGCTTTGCTTTGGTAGGTACCCTATTTAAATCAATTTATACCAAAAAAGGTATGGAGGGTAATATTGAGATTCATTGATTAAGGTAATAAGAAGCAGAGAAGTAGGTAGATATAGGTTAAGGTAATAATAAACATTTAAATTAAATTATATTGAAACATTACAAAAAAACATCAACGTATATACAAGACATTTCCAAATAAAAAAAATATTCGGAATTTCAAAGACATCTGAGACTGAATATTACTACTCCTCTGTGATATGGTTTGATTTTTGTAATTATTATTATCAATCATTGTATAATATTTTTGTTTTTTTAAAAAAACTTTATGTTGAGATGTACCTATAATATGTTTATATGTTATATTTTAGCTATTTTAAATTATTACTCTTGTAATTTTAACTTTACTTAGTTTTAAGTCTTGTTAATTAAAATTTTTTTTGTAGAAATGGGCTACAGCCCGTGAATTATTAAATAAATAAATAAATATTTTACCGAAACCTAAAGCAGTAAGATTCTTCCGTTATTATGATTCTTAGCAAAAATATCAACAATTTTGTCGAGATTAATATTTTTAATGCGTTCTTTTTCAATACTTAAAATAGATACTGCTAGAATCTTGTGCGATTTAGTAAATAAGTCGAACGGGTGCTGCTATTCGTAATTATTGCAGTACGCTGTAGGCTTTTTTCATGCGACTTTTGACATTACAGGGGGGGCCGGCTAAATTTAGGTGGGGCCCGGGCCCTCTCTGCCCCCCCCCCCCCTGGCGTCGCCACTGCCTGCAATTAATAGTAGGTACTTACCTTTGTTTTAGTTTTGCTGGTTGAAGTATGCACTTACCCCAAATAAACGCTTACACAATATAATATTTAGTATTTTATGGAAGTAGTCCATCTCACAGTGGAGTAATATTTTATTTATGGAATAAAACACAAAGTCTGCTCCACTAATTTAATAAAATACATTCATATTATATGCCCATGCCCATACATGTTTCGAAGGCATAAACCTTCATCCTCAGTGGGTTATTATTAAGATGTAATTAAATTATGAAGAGACCAATGACATTGTTAAATTGTTAAACTTATGTTGCAGAAAAAATTTTTAATTTTTATAAGAAAACATATGTGACGTAAAATTAATTTACTAATACATTATAACTAATATAGTAATACAAGGTTTGAAGATAAATATGAGTTTTAAATATTTTTATTTTATTTTGAACTTATTATAAAACCCAACTTTGACTGGGAAATTAAAAGCAAAATAGGGTACGACCATAATTTCTTTTGGTACGACATCACCATGATGTTTTCCGTGCCTTGCAGCGACATCCTACAGTTTTTCTTGCATCCACAAGGTGGGCCTTAAACTCTTGCTGCAACATCTTTTCCCGTTTTACTTGTATATGGTGGGTCATTCTTTTACAAACCGCACGGATTTTAGGAAAAAAAAAACTTGACACTTTGGATTTGCCTGAAACTTTTATTACCGTTTATACACATAAAATAACTTAACACGTATTTCATGGTTTTGCTTAAAAAAATTTTTTCTCGATAATATCCACACACGAGTATTCGATTATGTGACCAGAATTTCTCAAATCCTTTGCTACTTAAAATTCGTTATCTCCAGTTGTACTGATCAGATCAATGTCAGTCTTGTTTTGTTTTAAGCGTTATTACGTCAGCTTTCACCGTATACTACAAACGAAATTTTTATTATTAACAATTAATTGTTAATAACAATTTAATTGTTTAAATACATTTAACATGCTCTTCCCCCACCTCAAATCGATTATGAAAAATATCATATTGTTTAATCTTTTTATGTTCCAAACACATTTTACAGAAAAGTGGTATCTTTCGTGGATCGGTAAATACGAAATTTTTTCGAGCGCAAGTCACGCAGCGCGTGAGGAGTCGAAGCGCACGGCGTGCAACAAGTCTAATCGTGTCTAAACTTGCAGTCTAGCACGCTGCAAAGTAAAGAATTTTTTCAGTGCCTTGTTCGAAATCGTGGCAGACTCATGTCTTCGGGTCCTTATCCTCTTAATTAATAGTTTGTGGAATGTGTGAATTTTTCGTAATATGCCCAAATCTCCCAAAGTTTTAAGTGCTCCGAAAATTCGGGATGATCGATGTTTGAATCCTTTCGATCTACCGTCTCATCGAAAACTGAAAAATCTTCGACGAATCTCGGAGGAACATTTGAAGATTCTAAATTTATCAGTTACTGAAAAATCTCTGAAACAAAAAATTTGCAATTCTAGCCGTATTAGAGTTCTTCAATTACACAAGGATACCGAAAAAGAGGTAAATTTCACTGTCAATGCAATACTTCGAAAAATGGATTTTTTGCCTACACTTTATTAGAGTAAAACGCGGGTTCTGAGATTCTAAAAACATTTAAATGAACTGTTGAAAGATGAGGTCACTGTAGTTACGGTACATCACATTTTTTCAGAATAAGGATATTCCTGATAATGATTTTGATGCGTTGAAAAATAATGATGACAACATCAAATCGTTTTTTGACGATCCTGGTGCATTATTCAAGAGCGATAAAGAAGTCTTTTCTGCAGCAATTGATACGTTAAATCAGGGATTTGATTTGGATTAGCTGCAAGAGCTAGTCTTCAAAATAATGTCCAATCCAATTCAAACGACGAAACAGTTATATATGAATGGGCAAGTTAATCTCTTCCGAATATCTCATTAAAATATGTAACCAATGAAGAACATCATAAAGGAGAACGACAATTAGAGTCGACATTCAAAAAAGCAATAACTGTAAAAGGAACGTTGAAATTTCATTGCTTCACTCCTGTTGGATTAAAAAAATTGCGAGCCAAGCACTTTTCTTTGCAAAAAGCAAACGACTCTTTCGAAATAATAGTCATGCAATAAAATGTATACTTTGCGATTCATCGACCTAAACGAAATTTCTTATACTTGAATAGAATTTAATAAATTGAATACTTGCGATTTTCTTACCTAGTTTTATTTTTGTGTTTATTTATACTCGATACTATTCGTTAAATATTTTGGTGTTGCACGATATTTCATGGCTTAGTTTGGTAGTTTTTTAGGAACTTGAAATTCTAATATTTATTTCCATCGGCGTAAAAATGATGCTGCCGTCCGAGATCACTGACGCTTGCAAAGAACGCTGCGTGACTTGCTCTCGGAAAAATTTCATATTTTCTGATCTAAAAGAGATACCACTTTTTCGTTTAATGAGTTTTGTAGATAACAGAATAACCAACAAAATGATAACAGTATAAATAAATTTGACTTGGGGGAAGGAATTCAAAAACTAATTGGAAGAAAAACTTGTTGTTATTGTTTATTATTAAAAATGATAACAATAAGCGATTTTCAAAAACACCATCTGTAAGCTAACACAATTACCTATAAAATAAAAAAAAACCCACATCAATTGGACCAGTATAAGTGGAGATATCGAATTTTAAGTATAAGAAGTTCAAAATAATTGAAAAATTTGTCGAAAAATCAAACGTGGATATTTTTTGAAAAAAAAATTTTTCGGCCAAATCCTGAAATACGTGTAAATTACTTTTACTTATAGCGTCTGTAAACAACATTTCAGCTGAATCAAAAATGTTAAGTTCAAAAAGGTGTGCGGTTTGTAAAAGAATGACTCATATTTATCTATATTTTTTTTCGCCACCTACTTTTGAGTTTTTTGTCAGGGGTTGAAAGATCAGCACGGCATGTTGTGGTGGGTTCCTGCAAATAATGAAAAATTTTTATGCGGGTGACGGGAGATGATACGATAATCCGACAAAATTATGGGTTGAAATCAGTGATGTTACACATCTGCCTATCAAAACGTAGTTTTTTCACCAAATCAAATCATTGTCGAACTGTCTTATCGTCGCACTGTCGCCTGCATAAAAATCATTCTTAAGACTCTCGCACGACAGAAGTGAAACTTTTCACTCGTCAACCCAATTTAATTGTATTCAAAGGCAAGTTCGCAGTGAAAAGTGAGACCGCAAATAATTCCTCCCAAGCATCACCCTGAACAAGGAAAAGCAAAAAAAAACTTCAAAAATACGCTGTGAATAGCGGTCCTAGCACTGTAAAAAAAATCATAGCATACCCCAAAAGACAGGAACAGATTCAATACAATTTCGGGAAAAGGGTATATGCCACAGAATAAGCCACATGACTGGCAAAATTACGTCGCCAAAATACTGAGTAAAAGGGTGTATGCCACATAACCTTAAAGACATACCGGTTCTTCCTCAGAGGATGATGAACTGTTTTCAATTTCACTCTCAGTATAGTCCTTGTCCTTTACACTATCGTCTGAGTCAAACTCACAGCTATTTTGTCGCTTAAATCACTAAAAAACTCATCTAACTCGCGAGAACACCCAGCACGTGTTTCACTCATGATTGTGGCTTGTACCGTTGTTATGAAAATATTCGTCGCCTAGCAGAAATTGTAAAAACGTCATTTTGCCGCACCACTGCCATTTCTTGGAGAATCGCTAAACTAAGTTGTATGTGGCTCGTACCTTTATTTCTGAACTATTTGCACTAAAAATACAAATTTGTGAGTTTTTGTGGCTTGCACCCTTTTCACGCCAAGGTCTTTAATTCTAACTTATTCAATTAAATGTGATGGCAAAATTACGAAATTTTCATAGTTTAGGTACCTAATACAGCAAACACCAGCAAATAATTTCTATGACGCTATTGTCAAAAATTGACGTGAAGCGGGACATAACGAATAAAGATTACTTTACATTAACAACACGTTTTCGTTTCACCAGTCCGGCAATCACATATTCAAAATAAGTTTTTCCTACTAAGCCTTTAATTTAACATAACATACCTGAGACTACAGATTTTCACAAAAACATTAATTAAATTAATGTTCAAACAACCCTCCATTAACAGCTAAACAACATCCCAACCGATCAAAAAGTTTATTTCTAACATTACTGAGTTAATATTGAGAAATTCAGTCTCACTCTAAAAAGTCCGTTTCGTTGCAGTTGATAGCTCATATCGAGGGTTGAAGCCATAAAACAACCATAAACCATAGGCGTAGGTAATTAGTATATTATTATTATAATAGTAATTACCTACTATGCCTTATTTAATAAGAAAATGGGCCTCTGTCCATTTTTAAATATACATTAGGAATATTAGGGTTAAAGTAGGTACAACAGGAGTAATTAGTAATTAAATTTACCTATTTTTGCCTGCTTTAGGATATTATTACGCCATTTGATGTGCGTTTGTCAAACTATATTTTTAGTGTATTTATATACTGAATTATCCCAAAGTTGAATTATTTTCTATACTTGTGACAATGGCTTCAAGTTTTTCGCCAACGTGTCTTCGTCAAATTAGCAAGAGTGCATATTCTCTGCGAGAAAAGACATTAATATTAAACGTGCATGATGCTCTAGTGCACCAGAAACCTGCAAGTGATGTTTATAGCATCATTGCAGAGTGTGCCAATATGGTAGTAGTTGGAGAGGCTACTATATATAGGTTCTTGCGTGAAAGAAAATCTAAGAACCTCAGTGAGCCAAAACCACTCCCAGGAAAGAAACCGTCAGAAATTGACGATTTCATTAAAAATGGTATTAGAAGATAATATAATAAAATAATAAGCGGTTAGATTATATTAAAACCCAACTCTCCGACCATGGTGGGCCGTTTTAATCATTATCCTTTCATTTCATTTTATGGCTCTATTGTTACTTTATCTGTTACCGGGTGGAATAGGTCAAAATTTCTTCATCCTTATGCTAGATGTACGTAAAAAGACCATTTTATAGGTAAAATATTTTAAGCCACCCTAGTCTTGTTTTGAATCTTTAATGAGGGTATCGAGCTATCAACGGCAACGAAACGGACTATAACGAAATACAGTGTTTTAGCTAGTCTAGACTTTCAAATTTTACATCTTTATAAATATGGCTTGCCCAAGAATCCTCATGCTAATCATTTTATTTTCCTCCACGTGCAGTAAAATATCAACATCTCTATTATCCCTTTTGTCAGCTCTATTGGTATTCTGGGTTGAGCATTTACAATTATTTATTGGACTTTGGACTCAAATTTACTAATGATAAGTATAATTAATAAAATGGAAGGGATAGGCTTATCAGCGAATTGAACTGAAAACATATCAGACACTGCTCTTAAACTGTTTCCTGTATAATATCACTTAATCATAGTTACTTTTCTCTTAATGGAATAGCTCATAATATTTAGCTATGCTTAAAGCGCCTTTAATGAAAATGTTGTCACTGACGCTACTAATCATCCGGTATATGTGTACAATCAACAAGTGGAAACAAACAACTTTTTAATAGTTTTTATTCATATAAATTCAAATGGATTTCCATCAAGTAGCGATTTCATCAATTAATCAAGTAAAATTTTTTCATTCAAAATATCATTGCATTATAGCTTTTAGTAAGGAATTATCATTAGTTGTGGCAGATTCAATTTCAATTCATTTTGAAATGGAAGGCTCACTCCAATTTTACATAGGTTGGTGATACCTCACCCTTAAGCCGCACTCATATTAGTAGGTTGCTGCTGGTTACTAAAAGCTACCTGGTAGTGGGGCTGGGCTATCCTAATTCCGCGTTGTCCTCAAAGTTTTTTTTTTAAATTTTATAATTATTTCAGATACAAACTAGGAAACTCCTCATGGTAGATAATGAAAAAATATTAACTAAAAGAGTCATAAACGTGAGCTTTCTCGTAATACTTTCGATCCTTTTTATGAGAGTTTCGTATAAATTTGTTCGGAATGGTAAAAAGATTATTTATGATTTATGGACCCTTTTTGATCTTGGAATAGGTAAGTCGAGAGTGAGATTCGTTTAATCAAATGCGTTGCTTAAGAGTTTTAGTCAGTGGTGAGATGTTCATATAATGTAGCAAGAGTAAGAACATAATATTGCCTAATTGCCTAAAGCTTGTGTTGCAGAAACATCTGCGGCTGTCCCAAGCAAAAACACAGTAACTGACATTTTTGCAAAAAGTGACATTTTTCAATATTCCAGTTGCTGGGTTTCTGACGTACATTTTGGTATTTGAATTATTAAAATCGGTTCATAAATACCGCATATTTTAGTTTCCCAAAACCTAGTAACTGCCCAACTTGTTCCAAATCCGCACACAAAAACACAGTAACTGCGAATCCCAACGCAAAAGCACAGTAACTGACAGTGCAGTTACTGTTTTTTTGCTATCCGTGTGCAGTTACTGTGTTTTTGGGTGGAAAATATATTTAAATGTTTATCCCGAAAGATGCCCCCACCATTGCTAATACCTAGTAAGAGCGTAAATCAACAGTCGCGACATTTATTTTACCGTTCGTGTATTTTTCTGTTAAAGTTTGTCTTAGTTTCTTTTGTGACGATGACGTTGGACGCCACTGTAACGTTAATGATAATCATTCAAATGATATTGAGTTGCCTCGGCTAAAAAGACTTTTTTGTTGTTGTTAGGTGTGGGTTTACCTTATTATCTGACAAATTTTTTTAGGGCGCCATCCTACCAGAAATAATACAAAATTTTACAAACACTTAGTAGTTTATTAAACTATACTTGTATAATGATGGTTGTTGAGATTGGTTTCTGAGGAAACAGTTTACAGTATAAAAAGGTGAAAATTAAAATGAAAATATAGCAATGGTCTACTGGTCTTTACAAAGCTGTCCTTCTGACTGACAAATACTTAGCTCTGCATTGTCTTCCATGTGGTGTGTCCAAAATTCAGTCCTCTTCACCTGTAAGTTGTCTCGATGAGGTGTTCGGTGTTCCACGCATATACTTCAGCAACGGAGAAGGTGTTCCATGCATAGACTTCAGCAATGGAGAAGGTGTTCTATGCATAGACTTCAGCAATGGAGACGATGAGGAAGACGTCAGGACTTGATTAGACTTGAATTCTTGTGACAGCGATTGATAGGAGTAATGACATCAGATGAGCTTGTCAGTTTGTCAGCCTCAGGTTTGCTCGTGTACATGAAATATTAGAAAGGTGGCGTGAGGCCAGCGAATAATATTGCAATAAAGGTTTGAAAATGAATACTTATGGTAAACAGTATTAGTTGTAACTTAAAATTCTATACTATAGTCACAGGATGTTTTTACTCCCTGTTACTCAAGTGAATATGCATACAGTTTTAAATTAAGAAATTAAATAACCATGTTTAATTACATAAGGTCAAAAACAAATTTTCTTTCGTGTTTAAGTAGTACGAAAAACAAGTGATTTGATTGACTTAAAATGTATCTAAGTTTTAAGTTAATCCAAAAGAAGCATATATTGTGCCAACAAGATAAAAGTTAAGTAATTAATATACAAAATGTACAAATATATCATACAGATATTTAAACTAGTAGAAAATGCTGCACTCAAAAGCATCTAGAACTTTTGTGCAGATTCGATAATGCATAAACGAGCAAAAAGGCAATCGTTTGCGAGATAAAAGTGGTTTGAACGAGCTACAGGCATTCGTTACCACATGATATTGGCGTACCAGACTAATGTCTTAATTATGGCACCCAAGGTAAGATACGAACAAGATAAGTTCAAGATACGGTACAAGAGAAATTGTTTATACAGTGTGACTTAAGATACTATCCCTCCAGTACAAGCATGTCACGCTAATTGAGTGAGAAGTTTAAGGAAAAATAAATGTTAAATCAGAATTGATTTCTGACAGATATCTTTGAGAGAAACGAGGTGAGCTTTCCGAAAAATTCAATTTAGGTTTCTGATTAGAAACAAAAGAAAAACTCACCTGCTTTCCTCGATATCAGCTTGGATATTCTGTCAGTTACCAGTTCTGTAGAGCCTGGATCTGTCGGTTTCCTTGTAAATGGTCCAGCCAGGTTTACCCTATATCTGGTCCTCACCAATGTTCATCAAGAACTTAAATAAACCACCAACTGGCCAATGATATTTGCTAAAACGTAAAAGAACGACAGAATCCCAAAAAACAAAGTTAAATTGAGAGTTTAGATATGAATTGATGAAGAAAAACACACAAAACCATGACCTGTTGATTGACTTAAAATAATATTCAAATTGAATGCAAAATTATTAAAATATTGATTGAAATTTACACTTACTGAAGAAATAATATTATTACTACGTTCTGTCTATTCTTGCTTTTAGATCTTTAAAAACACTATTCTTTACAAGGATAAATGAGATGAATGAAGATTATTAAAATATGACGCCATTATGATCGGCATGTATTGTCTTTATTTTTGTTAAAACATAAAAATGTGGAATTTAATTCGTGTAAAAATAGACTAAAAGGTCATGGGTTTCTAGAAAGTAATATTTATGGTTCAATTAGTTCAATTACATACTTAATATCAGATAAAATATAAATTTAGTGAAACAAAAGCTTAGCGTGACATACCTGTAACAGGATAAAAACGAAAGTGAAAGTCAAAAATTCACTTTTCTGAGTCGAGCCTTTACGCATCCTCGGAGACAATATGAACTAAATTAAATGTAGGAAATCGATAATCTATATTAAAGAATAACCTAGAGATCTATATTATAGAACGACAAATTTACAGTTGCTCTTTTCCTTTATACAAACTTAAATAATCGATATTCTGCAGAATGCAGAGTTATCCATAGATGGCAGCGCCAATACCTAAAGATACTTTAAAATCCAATGTAACGAAATAACTTTATTTCGTTACACTTTTATGGCATAAGTTTTTGATAAGTGGTATTTAAAAGCACTAACTATTCTATGTTAATGCCCTCTTATAGTTACTTAGCAAGTTTTTTTTACTTTTTATTATTTTGTAACCTTATAAATCGTATAAAATATATAAGTTTTAAATTCAGTTATTGTGTTATTAGGATCGAAATAAAACTTATTGTATTTATAAAATACACACAGCAAGTGCAGTTACTGTGTTTCTATCGCATGCATTTGATTTTATAAAGTGGATAAGAGTGTGGAAAAACAGTTTTTTAACTGCCGAGCTAACTTCATTTTCATAATTTGGTTATAACTAGGTACTCAAATACTGCTCGAAGCACTCCTTCTTTGGTATAAAAAGTTGAAACAAAAATCTTAATAAACGTTGTGAGGCAATACAATTTTATTAAAAACTCGATTTTCTCGAAAGTTTGTTTCAAGCAGTTACTGTGTTTTTCCTTGGGGCAGCCGAAATCTGCAGCACAGATGATTCACACGATGTAAATAAGTTTAGGTATTAGGTATTTCATGACTGTGAATAAATTTACCTAATTAAGTAAATGGTCGGACCGTGGAATTCTATAAAAGAACCATAAAAATTAAGAAGGAGAGGGATAAATAGGGTTGTTTTTCTATTGTTAAAAATGGTATGATAAAAAGGATTTTTTGCTAGTATTGTATCGAGACAGGGGTCGTTCCGGCTGCTCTAGGCAGAAGTATTATAAGTTGTTTCGGCTGCTAAGCCACAAGTTCTTGAAGTTTGATAGTGTGAATATTACTGTGTAGGCCGCTATTGCCACAAGTATCATCATCAGTGTTGTCTTCGGCTGCTCTAGCTGCAAGTGATTATCAAGAAATTACTGCTTCGGCTGCTCGAGCCAAAAATTTACGACTAGTCAAAGTATCTGCGATTATTAGTATTTGTAACAGTGTTTTTCCTCTGCAAGTAGTATGCACCAGGCGAGTTTAAGTGATCAGTCATTATTCTGTTGGTTTTTTATGTATCCACCTACATAAAGACCAAATATTGTTTATGTACTACAAGTAGTCAACTTATATTTTTTCCCATAAGTATTTGGCCAGTGTTTTAGTATTCCTACATAAGACGATTGTCGGGAAACCAGAACTCTAGACTCTATGGTCAAATGATTCCTCGGCATGAAGTAATTAGAACAATTTATCTGAACTTTATTGTAAAAAATCAATTAAGACAATCAACAAAACTGTTTCAAGGATCTATCTGAACTAGTGTGTGTGCGCAAGATTAGTGCGTGTACAGTGTACCCAGAGACCAAGCTGCTTACTTTATTACTTTTGCTTTTTTTCTATTTTGTCATCTCGTGCGGTAGAAAGCTTGAAATTTTATTATCTCTTGTATGTCTTATGTTTCTTTCATAGAATGTAATGTTGGAGCCTGTTTTGTACTTGTAGAGGGATATTGATTATAAACAAACCGGCCATCTAAGTAAGTAATTTGACGAGATACGTGAAAAATGTAAATATAAAAGTTGTAGATTTTTATAAATTATTTTATGGTGTTACACAAAAAACAATTGAGCATTACATTTGTGAAATATGACATAAAGATTTTAGTTTTAAAATGGAGTCGAATGTATATTGTTTTTTAGTTTTTTTTAAACTTTTAATTATCTATTCAGCCGTAGTGACAAAAAAGTCGCGCATAATGCCTGTAACTTTTGAATTACCTCGTATACGAAAAAGTGACATTTATGAAAGTTGTCCAGTAAATTATTCCCCACATTTATACCTGCATGAATTTTTTCTTTGGTTGCCATAGACACTAACTTACTTTTTTTAAATTGAACATCTGCATATGATTGCATATTTGTATTCTACTTTTTTTTGTATTTCAAGTTTTTATTTATTTAAAGTTGTAACAAACTTTATAATAATATAAATTTATAATATAATAATATAAATTCATAATATAATAATATAAATTTATAATATAATAATATAAATTCATAATATAATAATATAAATTTATAATATAATAATTATTATACCGATTTGCTAAGTGTGTGTATGAAAACGGCAATAATTTTGAACACCTCATTCGACCCCATTAGTTAGTTTTTGGTATTGTTCTAATTTTCATTAATAATTTTGTATAATTTCTCATCAGTTCTTTCATAGAATTTAAAACATCTTTTAATTTTACTTTATTATGCTTTAATGTTTTAACTTTGCTTTTAAACAATAAAAAATGCAACGTATTGATAATTTATGATTTTGTTTCTTAATGCATATGCAATAAAATTGTTTTTATTTTTATTTCTCGAAAACGAAGCAAGGTATGAAAACAATTTAACAGACAATAAAAGGATATTTTGAGTTGCTTAATCCGAAAAAAATATAAAAATTATCAAAAACTTAGTGACGTCTTATTTTTTGCCAATATTATTTGTTAAGGCTTGCCCTGAGACGTCACTGGACGTAATTGTTTAGCGCTACACGAGCGTTTTATCACTGAAATTATCATTACCAAAATTAAATTAAAATCTGCTTAAGAATATTAAAAATATTTATAATTAATAATACAGTAAAACTTCTCAATAGCGGCCACTAAAAATTTCATTACAAATTGGCCGTTTGAGGGAGTGACCGTTTTTGAGGGGAAGGAAAAAAATAAATTACATATCTACATATAACATATGTGTCATGTGAATAAAATTCAACTTCATTAATTAATAAAAGGCTAATTACAAACACATACGTTATTATGTAATATCAACTGTAAATATATAGACATAACTATTTATTTCATAACTCCTACATAATATGTATACATAAGAATGTGCACTACATACGAAAAAAAATTATGCATTGTGAAAAAAAGATTCAATGGAAGTCTGTTTCATATTTTTAATTTTAATTTTTGCTGCTTCATTTTCACATTTCATTAGGATATTTGAAATATCAATGGCCAAATTGCCATTTTCTTTGCCTAATAAAAAATTTTGTACGTCTCTTATTTTTCGTTTGCATTAAAAATATCTTTATCATCATAATCCTTGATAATTAATTTTAACTTAGTGAACCAATCTTGAACACTCACTTCATCCACATCAGCAGACTCACCAGAAATTGTTTTAAAATTGATGTCATGTCTTTTGCAGAATCTATCTAACCAGCCATTTGATGCCTTAAAATCACAATTTTTCAAATTTTCTGACACTTCCAGAGCTTTTTCCTTTAGTAGTGGTCCGGATATTGGAATGTTTCTGTTTCTTGCTTTGCAAAACCATTCATAAACCATTTGGTCAATCGCAAGTCCGTCTGTTTTTGAAAACTTCCGTTTTTGATCTGCATTAACTCCTCCTTCTTCACAAAGTTTTTTCAGTTCGATTTTACTTTTTAGAATATCATTACTTGCGTTCTTCCAACACCAAACTTTTCCGTTATCTTTCGAGCACTGATACCATATTTTTCACTATCCGCGATGATTTCGAACTTTTGTTTAAAAGATAAACGTTTACGTTTCAGAGACATGATCGACTATTATTGTGCTGTTAAAATGCAACTGAATAAAATTTTACCTTTTATGAAAACATATTAAGATTTAACAAATTATATTTGTACGTACTTAAAAACCCATTTACATAATTAGGTTTTATCATTCTCCGGTATTTCCAATAGTACCAGTAAGTACCGGCTGGGTGCAAACATTCCCAGAAGGGTCGAGACGACCGCAATTAAGGGTAAAAATTCAAGGTAATTTTCTTAGAATACGGATTCATGTGACCGTGGCCGTTTTAGAAGTGTTTCGGTATTCGAGGGGTCTTTTATTATTAAAAATGCTATAAGATTTATTTTAAGAAGCCAAAACTGACCGTTCAGAGGGGTGACCGTTTTTAACGGATGGCCGAAATGAGAAGTTTTACTGTACTCGTTAAAATTATTTTAATAAACAACTTAACCCCAAATATCTCCGTTCATGTTGGATTTATCAAAAAATTTTATGAGATATAATTTGATCAAAAATTAATTATCTTTAAGAACCGCAACATTTAAAAGTTTCTGTCATCGAAAACATTCTTTGCACCATGGCGCCACCTACTTTAAACACATTTTTTACACAGTTGTGAAGCCAATCATAGAGGCTAAACCCTGGCGTTTATAGAATTTACATGTCACTTATAGTTTTCGAAATAATTGACCTGGGAGTTTTTATTGTAACACCCTGTATAAATACAAAAAAATCAGAGTTTTTCCAGTAGAATCCAAATATGCAATTGTATGCAGGGTGTTCCTTTTAAAAAAAGTAAGTTAGTCTCTATGGCAACCAAACGAGAAGTGACAGAAAGAATGCATTCAGGTAAAAATGTTAAGAATAGTTTATTGAACGACTTTCATAAAGGTCACTTTTTCGTATACGAGGTAATTCAAAAGTTACAGGCATTATGCGCGACTTTTTTGCCACTCTGTATACAGTATGTCCGGCGATGTTGTAGACAAGAAGGCAAGCGAACCAAATATTTCATTTTTCGAGGAAAAGTCATTTTTTATAAAGAAATTTGCTTGCTGAAAAAATACGACTATCGATGAAAAGCAAATTGTATACAGAGTGTCCAAAAAGTTAATAACTTGAATTTTTTAAGAGTAAAGTACCCTTATTTTAAAGTTTTTAGCAAAATGCCATTTAAGAGAATTGTTTAAAATCATCACATCTTCTAAGATATTGGTTTTCATTAAGTTTAGATAGCAATGATATTTTTACTTTAAATTTTCATTTTACTGAAAAGTTTGGTAGGTGTATCTCAGATTTTGTATATTTTAAGTATCACCTTTGATGAGGTACCTCAGAAATAACTTATTGCAGTGTGAAGCAAAATGTCATTGTCAGTAACTTTTCAAGATTTTATTAGTTTACAATATTAACAACGGAGCAAAGAATACATTACCTACATCCAATATTATGGTAACAGGAATGTACCCGTAATCAAATGGGTGGTCCGCAAGCTGGTCAAAAAATTTACTACAATGAAGAGGATGCAGCGACTCTACTCGTACTGCAGTCTGTTAGAGGAAACCCCACACTGTTTTTGAGGAAACGAGCTGAGTAACTACAGGTGGTCCAAAAAAGTAAAATGCAAGAGATTTAAAACCAAAAGATTAAGATACGTCCCTACAAACACCATTATATTCACACATTAGAAGAGGGCGATGATGACAAAACGTTGGATTTTTGTTTGTGGGTAGGGAGTAAGATTTCAGGTGGTAATAGAGGATTCCATAAACTTGTAATGTTCTCGGATGAGTCTACGTTTTCGACGAATGGAATTATGGCATCGCAATATGTTCTGTATTGGGGTGATGCTAATCCTATGTTCAGAATCCTAACCCAACGCTAATATTTAAAAAAAGTAAATGTTTTTGCGTTGTTTCCTACTATGGCATAACAGGACCATATTTCTTTGAGAATGCTTGTAATAGAAATTGTTATTTAAATATGTTAGATACTTTATTTTCTGATCACTTAGAACAACTGCCATAAGATTAGCTAAGTAACAGGTACTTCCAGCAAGATGAATGCACGGCCCAATTTGCTAGAAAAGTAAAGGAGTGGTTTAATTTGGAATTTGGACAACAATGGTTCGGGTCCAGTATAATGGCCCCCAAGAAGTCTCGACCTTACGTTGGCAGATATGTATTTGTGAGGACGCGGAAAACAGTTAACTTGCCAATCCGCTGCCAAATTATGAAGAATTATATTAGTTGTAGAAGCAATATCCCTAAAACCGGGTGACTGTAGCATGGGAAGCAAGAATATTGCCGCGCGACCAGGCCCTGAGCTTGTCGTTGCATTTTCTTCTACTAAATCCAGAATATTTTCCACTTGTTCTAAACTTTTAAATATGTGGGATTAGACGTTATGTTAGCACTGGGAAGCTTACCGGTTTCGCACACTTTATTAAACACTCTAATATATTATACGTTTCTATTAGAACATCTGTGATGTGGAAACCGTTGACGATATTCTTCAACTGCAGCTGTAGCACCTCCATTATAGAAACCATGAAAAAAAATACCATATCTGCATATTCCTAATTTGAGTAGGTGTTTTTTTTTTTATGATAAGGCACAGCACTGTAGGATTAGCCCTTTATATTGCTCTACAAGCGGTGCGCGGGCGCAGAAACGATTCACGTTAACGAGATTCACGAGATTATACTCGCTGGGGAACACGGCCTCAGGGAGGTCGTTCCAGAGTAATGACGTTCACCAGATGAAAGAAGTTTTAAACAGTGTCGTTCATTGGACACTAAGCTGAAACACGTACGGGTGGGCTGCAGTGGCTCCTCGTGTGCCCATGCACCGCTCTGGGTAGAATCAAGCGGGCAACCTCAGTTAAACTAATCTGCCTTTGATGTTTAAGGCTTTTCAGGTTGTTTGTCAGATCATGGTCACCGATCAAGCGAATGGCTCTACTTTAAAGGGATTTCAGCCAGCGACGGTCGAATTTGGGTTTTATAGAGCATCAAAAGTTGTTGGGGTACATGGAGCTTTTTAATTCGGAAAAGTATTTCAAGTTTCTGCGAAGCTGCCTTAGCAATGGCCGTAACGTGACTATGCCAAGACATATGACTATCCGAATTGACGCCCAATAAATTAATTTATGACGCCAAGGGAATCGTCCCGCTATGACTCTAGCCAGTTCTTCAACATTAACATTTTTAGAATAAATTGCTGCCTGGGTTTTTAGCGTTAAATTCTACTTGGGTACTGTCACCTCAAGACAGAGTTTCTTCCAGGTCTTTGTTGAGATGTGGAACCTCTTGCTGCCTATAGAGATGTGCATTGGCAGTCGATATTCGAGCATCCAAAGTGAAAGATGAAACAAGTGTGCTGTCATCAGCGAAGCTATATATTGTAATAATAATAATAATAATAGTCTTTACTGTAAACTGATAAGTAAGTTACAATTCTTAATGAGCGAAGTATAGCAGACTAAAGTCCGCTACTCAGCTTTACCCTTCTTAAATAGGACAATAATTTATCTATATGTACCAACATAACGTTCTTTTTAAATAACTTGAATTAACAGATTAAGAGAAAAAAGGTCTTATCTAGTACATTATTTACACACAAGAGGCACCATAAAAAAAATAAAACAAAACAAACATTTCCCGAAAACTAGCCCTCAGCGTTAGGATTCCCCTGCTTCTGCAGCAACGCAATCCTAACTCTCTTACGAAATACTACTAAAGAGGAAGAAGTAAAATAGTTATTGAAATCATTAAAGAGTTTAACAGCATTGTAGGTAAATCCACGCTGAAAAACAGCTTTTCTATGTTGGGGCATAGTAAGCGTATCTGATCTTATTGAAATAGGGTGAATGTCACTTCGAAAAACTAAAGCGTATCTTAAATACATGGGGGTTGACGTATTCAATAATTTGTATACGAATGTTAGTAATAAATATTGAAATAACTGTTCCATGTTTAACCAGTTGAGTTCACAGACTTTTTGAGATATATATGGTCGTATTTTTTTAAGCCAAATCTAAATCTACTGCAGTTGTTCTGCATTCTCTGCAGACGCCGTTTATCCTCTCGTGTTACACATGGATAGTACAAAACCATGCGATAAGAAAGCATGGACGTTATATAGGCTTCACATAACCTTTTTCGTATGTTGGGAATTGAGAACATGTTTGTTTGCGTATAGTGCTCTTAACACAACATACGATCTTTTATTCAAATTTGAAATATGTTTACTATATCTTAATTTGTTGTCAAATAGTACTCCTAAATTCTTGGTAGTGTCCGTAAATTCAACGCATTCGCCATATAATTGGTTGTTAACATATTCTTTAAGAAAAACAGAGGACCCGTCAGGTGCAAGAAGCAGAAGCTGGGTTTTTTTTAGCATTTAATTTAAGGTTATGCTTAGCACTATATTCAGAAATTTTTTGCAAATCTGTGTTTATATCTGCTTCAATGTCACTATAATTTGTGTATCATCGGCGTACGAGTGAATTCTGGAGAATGATGGTACTTTACCCATATCAAAAGTATACAATACAAATTAAAGGGGACCCAATGTCGAGCCCTGCGGTACTCCCGACTTTACACAGCCAACGTCTGTGCGTAACCTCACAAGTTGCCGTCTACCCTCCAGATAATTTTGGAAAAACGAAAGCGCTTGATTTGTAAGTCCAAAGTAATGTAGTTTTGCAAGCATAAGAGGATGATCCACGCAATCAAACGCTTTTGAGTAGTCAAGTTATGTCAATACCGTTGCCCTTCCCTCATCCAGACTCCTAACAATCAGATCATTAGTGTGCAGCAAAGCAGTCGCTGTGCCATGCCCAGGGCGAAATCCGGACTGATGAGCCGGAAGTATCTCATTTTCGGTTGCATAAGAAAGTAACTGCTTATACACAACCCTCTCCACCACATTGCTAAGTACTGGCAGAAGACTTATAGGTCTTTTAGTCATTATATGTTGCTGGCAAATTAATCTTTGGCATCGGACAGACAACTGCTGTTTTCCAGACTGAAGGAAAATAGCTTTGTTCTAAACATATATTTACTATGTGAGTAATGAGTTAGCAAAGTTGGTAAACTTAATTTAAGCATTATTAATGATATATCATCAAGACCCGCAGCATTTGACTTTAAACTACGAATTATAGTGTTTATCTCCTCCCGAGAAGGTAGGCGGAAGTAGAGCCGAGCATCACAATATGTGTTTGACTGAAAGTATTTGGTAAGTTCTTTATCGGCTCCAGCATTGGAGAAGGCGGAAAGAAAGTGTTCATTGAGACTGTTGGTGTTCTGTAAGGTAACAGGCAACTCCGGTCTGGGTCTGGAGAGTATACGGGCAACCCTAAGTCGTTTCCACAGAGCTGCGGCATCTTGAGAATTGATAAACCTCAAGTAGGCCGCCTTCTTACGCCTTACGGATGCAAGTGCAAAATTACGTAAATGTTCTATGTTTCTTATGCTTGCGAAAGGCTTTGTCGCGTTCCTTTAGAATTGCCTTTAGTGCATCCGTAAGCCATGGTGCTGGCGCCCTACTCAGTCGAACAGTGCGTAATGGCGCGTGAGTGTTAAATATGTTTAGTAAATTTTCAGTTAGGAAGCGAATTTTGTTATTTACAATATTTATGTAATAAATATCATCCCAACTTACCCGGCGCATGTCCTCGGTAAAAACTTGCTCATCAAAGTGTTTAAAGCATCTGTAGGTATATATTTTTTGGGCAGACTCAGACGATGCCAATGACATTGTACAAAATACGAGACTGTAATCAGAAATAAAATCCGCATTTATAACACCATGCTGTTGAACCATATCTAAACTATTAACAAATATAGGATCTAGTAACGTGGCAGTCGTCTGAGTAACCCTTGTTGGCTCATTGATGCCCTGCGCCAGGCCATAGGAATCAAAATATTCACTTAAAGAATTATCTGGGTTTAGCATATTAACTTTCACACCACCTGTAATCATCACGTAATCAAATGCTGGCGTTATTTCGGCCAATATAGCATTGCACTAAGTAACAGTCTGCGCGATGGAGTATGTGGGGGGTTGATAAACACTAAACAGTTCCTATAAGCACCGTAACTTTTCTAATCACCAAACTAATCCACAAACTCTCAAGCATTCCACCATCGCACGTTGATAAGTAATAATTTTTACATTATATTCACTGCATATGTAAAGTGCCACTCCACCTCCTACTCTGTCAATGCGATATCTTCTTATTAGTTTATAGCCCTCTATTTCAATCAGTGACGACGAAATATCAGGTTTTAACCAACTTTCGGTTATACACAGCACATCAAATGCATTGGCCCGTACCACATGACTGACATCCGCAAAGTGTGGTACCAAGGATCTTACATTAAGGTTTCCGACTTTAAATTTTTTATTATTACCCGCCATCGTAGCATTATTATAGATCAATTGCCTTTATCCGCAGGTATTTATTTATTTAGGCGTGGGTGCTCAATATGTCTTTTAGCTGATCACAGCTCATAACTTTGATAGCCTGATCATTATCGCTTTTTCTTAAATACACCGAACCATTACTGCTCCAGACATACTTGAAACCCTTCTGCTTGCATTGCATCGATTGTTTTAACAGCATGTATGTGTCCTTGTTGAGGTGCTCATTAATGTAAATTCTTTGTTTGCTGGTACCAAGTCCGCACATAACTGTGTCCAAATTACCCTTTTCTTCTCTTTTTTTAAGCGTAGACGTAACCAAGCTCCTTTGTTTTAATGATATATTCACCAGAAGGGGCTTGTTCTTCAGCTTAATAATCCTAAAATCTTCAATGCAGTTTTCTGTGTGTGTCTGTTGACATATTTCAGGAGCGCAGTTGTTTTATTCTTCATTACAATGTCTGCATCACCGTTCTCATACGCGCCATTAATGACCAGGCATTTACCATTTTTGTCTGTTTCCAATTCAGATATCTTATTTTGTAACTTGGTCATATCTGCCCGTAATTTAGCATTTTCCTTTTTAACTTCATCTATCATATCACCCATAACTTTATTTGTCTGCTTTTGTTCTTCATAGATAGCATTTAAAAACTCCAGAGACTCTTTCATGTCAGTAACATCCCCTTTTAAGCCCCTTATTTCCGTTTTCAGTTCCAGAATGAGAGAACGCAGCGTTTCAGAATCCTTTTGTTCACCCCACAACGTCAGCCTGCGCTCCTGCGCTGTTTCAGGAGCAATTTCCGATGATTCACTATCACTGCGACTAATTTAAGACTTTCTTCTGCATTTATTGCAAGACCAGGCTCTATTTTGTTGACCCATCACTCCAACTTGCTTAGTTTCGCGCCAGTTGCATGATGCCACCTTTTACATGCATCATGCTGTATTCGGAAGACACTTTTTGGAATGTTTTTGTTGCACGCACCACAGTGCTCAGCCTTTTGTCGCGGGCCCATTTCTAACTACCGGTACAAATTCAAAACAAATGTGGCAACAATGCCGCTGCAGCCGATCAAAATAGGTAAACAAATGCACGTTTCTGGATCAAAATCAATTCAATTATCAGCCGAAAACAGTAATACCACCTGGATAACATCCCTCTATAAGACTATTAGAATCATTTTCACTATTTATTTTACACGAAATCACAACAAATTGTCTTATAACACAGCGGACAGCAATACCACATTGCCAACCGTACCCGTAATGACAAATTGTATTTTTAGTTTTTTCTATAAGATCGTTATTGTATAGCAAAAAGGGGTGGGCGACAATATGCAACCCTGAGGGACTCCGGCGTTAATGTTAAATGTGTCTGAAAGAAATCCGTTCATCGCCACCCGCAGAGAACGGTTTATAAAAAAGCTTGGGAGCCATGAACAAGATTGAACCAGCATTCCGCATGCTCTCACTTTATTTAGGAGCCAGTCCTACCATACTCGGTCAAAGCCCTTCTAAATGTCCAGTGCTACCGCCCGGGACTCCTCACGATGTTCTAATGCGTTGTCTCAGACATAAGTAACATAAGGGAGAAGGTCTCATGTTGACCTAAACTTACGGAATCCATACTGGCGGCCACTAATAATGTTGGAGCCTTCCAGGTACTTTATTAAGGAATTTTGTATCACTTTAGTCATTCAAACTTGAAAATAAGCGTTCAATTACTGTCACAGTACGCGGGCGTATTGTCAAAATAACAAGGTTTTCAAATGTTTTTGAGTCTTGAACATGGCATACTCTGATTATGTGAAAAATTGGATATAAAGTAGAACGCTAGATAAGAATTTTTAATTACGCTATAACTTGAATGCAATGAACCCCCGATTAATAAAGTTTTTAAGTGAATGTGACATCCTTGTAAATTGTCAACACGGTTTTATAAAAATAGATCTACACAAACGACAATTTTTGAATTTATAACATATATTGGATTTAAGAAGTAGTCCATATTCTGTGGCGAGATTGTAAATAGAAATAAAGGTCTGTCTTTACCACCAAATAATTTGGTGGTTAAGACAGACCTTTATTTCTATATATATTGGATCACATCGAGAACGGGGACTTAGCACTGGGCATGTTTCTAGATTTATCTAAGGCCTATGACTGTTTAGATCATCATATACTTATTAAAAAATTAGAATTGTGTGGTATTAGGGGTAACAATAAAAAATGGCTAGTGTCTTATTTAGAAAATAGAAAACAATGTGTCAGTATAACAAAAAATGGAAAAACATCGCGATCTGACATGCTCCAAAATAATATAGGTATAGCACAGGATAGTATTTTGGGTCCTCTTCTGTTTATTGTGTTTGCCAATGAGCTGTCTACTGTGGTCAATGAACCTTTTCAACACATTGTTAAATATGCAGACGATACAAATTTAATTATAAGTAGCAAAAAAATAGAAGATTTGCTTCAAAAATCAAAACTCTTCTTTGAGGTAGTCACAGAGTGGTTTCACAAAAATAGACTGGTTCTGAACAAAGAAGAAACAAATGCTATCGTCTTCAGTACAAAACAGGCTACAATAATTAAACCAGAAATCATCGAAACGGAAAATGTAATCATTACAGTATCTGATAAAGCCAAATTTCTAGGTGTATACAGTGTGGCCCAAATTGGGCCTACATGTATGGGGATCTTGGAAACTATAGAAGATAGAGAAACGGTTAAATGGGGAAAGTTTTTGACAATTATATTTCTAACTGAAAACCGTTTAGTTCGCGGCCCTATCTTTTTTGGTTTTTGAAATATTATGAAAAAACCAAAAAGATGTATTTTCGAAAATATGCTGTAGATTTCTTATTATTCACTATTTTGGCAATCTGTAAAAACATTTTTAAAGCAACTTTTTAAGTAGATTTCAGTTCTGCAATTTAATTTTGAACACGACGTTTCAGTTATTTTATACCATCATCAGGTTCATTTTTTCTTATGGGCGCCATATTGTATTTTATACTTAAAAGGTAGCTTATGACGTCAGCTTTTCAACGATGTATTATTTGTTGGAAAATAAATGAAATTGACTTGAAAAATAAAGAAAATTAATTTTCGCAACACGTCAAATTTGACAACTGCACTATAACTCCCTAAATTGAATACCAATTAAAAGGTTTACATTTTGTAGTATTCACAAAACACTGCTTGCATTGTTTCAATCAACAATATTACAATAACCTATGAATCAAAAATAAAATCCAGTAGCCTATGACCTTACAATAATTTATGAATCAAAAATAAAATCCAGTAGCCTATGACCAACCACTACCGTTTGAAAATGAAACAAAAATATTACTTGTCAGAACGAGTAAAAGTATAATAGTTTTTATTATTATTATCTAATAATAACGATTTATTTGTGTATTCTGAATTTAAAAGAAAATGGCATTGCGTTTTTCTCACGAAGAAAAATTTGATTTGCTAGAATGTTACATTCATTGCAACAGAAATGCAAACCTTGCATTAGAAAGGTATTTTGAAAATTTTCCTGAAAGCCCGCAGCCAAGTGTCAGACTTTTTCCAAAAATTGTTATGAACCTGAGAAACCATGGAAGTTTTGAAAAACCGCGGCCCAAGAGTTACGAAAAAGCAGGTAATAACGAGCGTGACGAAAATGTCAGAGCCTATTTTAATGCCGCTCCGACATCATCTACAAGAGCGTCGGCAAGAGACTTACCAACCCCGCGAAGTACCATACAAAGAGTCCTTAAGGAAAATAAATATCGACCATACAAGCCAACTATAGTTCAGGGTTTACGAGAAAGGGATTATCCAAGAAGAATGCAGTTTTCAAATTGGTATGTGAATCAATGCGAACAAAATCATGATTTCAGTCGTCTTGTAATTTGGACCGATGAATCACATTTTACCAACTGCGGGGTATTTAATAGACATAACCATCATTTTTGGGCAACAGAAAACCCTCACCAATTGGCTCAATGAAGACTGCAAACCCGATTTGGTTTTAATGTATGGTGTGGTATGTATGGTAAGTAATGTCACCTAGCTTGCTAAATACATAGCAGGTATTAAGTAACCCAGCTTTACTTTTCCCTTACATTTTAGACAACATACTTATAGAACCATTCTTTTATAATCATACGTTGAATGGCCAAAGATACTTGGAGCTGTTAGAAGATCAAATATTACCGGCAATTAGAGCAAGAGTTCCTCAAGATCAATTGAATAATATTTGGTTTCAACAAGACGGTTGTCCCGCACATAATGTTCGGGAAGTTCAAACTCTCCTAAGACAGATATTTGATGACAAATTAATTTCAAACGGCGGATCAGTTAATTGGCCTGCTAGATCCTCTGATATAACTCCTCTCGATTTTTATTTATGGGGTTATGTAAAAAATGAAGTATCTGAGTTTGAACCCCCGGAATCTGTACAAGAATTAGAAGAGAGAGTGAGGAATGTGTTTACGAGCATAAATATCAACACGCTTCGTAGGGTCATCAATACTGTGTTAAAAAAGTGTCAAAAATGTATTATTAAAAACGGCCAACATTTCGAATAAGTATAGTAAGTTAGATATTTTTTCTTATTTTCTTTTTAAAACAATAATTATTATTCCTTGCGTTTTTAGTTTTCTTTATTTGAAATGTTAATATGAGATTTTTAACCATAAGGAAAAAATTAAATAATGTATTATAATATTATGATATTTTAAACAAATTTAACCCTGCCTAATGTGTTCTTCTCAAATTTGACGTGTTGCGAAAATTAATTTTCTTTATTTATCAAGTCAATTTCATTTATTTTCCAACAAATAATACATCGTTGAAAAGCTGACGTCATAAGCTACCTTTTAAGTATAAAATACAAAATAGCGCCCATAAGAAAAAATGAACCTGATGATGGTATAAAATAACTGAAACGTCGTGTTCAAAATTAAATTGCAGAACTGAAATCTACTTAAAAAGTTGCTTTAAAAATGTTTTTACAAATTGCCAAAATAGTGAATAATAAGAAATCTACAGCATATTTTCGAAAATACATTTTTTTGGTTTTTTCAACATATTTCAAAAACCAAAAAAGATAGGACCGCGTACTAAACGGTTTTCAGTTAGAAATATAATTGTCAAAAACTTTCCCCATTTAACCGTTTCTCTATCTTCTATAGTTTCCAAGATCCCCATACATGTAGGCCCAATTTGGGCCACACTGTATATTGATAAGTATTTAGACTGGTCGGATCACATAAATAGAACTGTTAAAAAATTAAACTCAATTTGTTATGGTATACGAATCATGGGTAAATACATGGACGAGAGAACACTAAAAATAACATACATGGCAAATTTTTAATCAGTGTTGAAATATAGCATAATTTTTTGGGGAAGGCACAGTTGAACGAAAAGTGTATTTGTAGCGCAAAAACAAGTATTGAGAGTAGTTAAAAAAAAGAAGTATTTAGAAAGTTGCAGGGGCCTATTTAAAAATCTAGAAATAATGACTGTATAAACTGTATATGCAATTTACATAATAATATATGAATGTTTATTGTTTTTTATTAAAAATAAAGATCGTTTTGGAATCCAATCTCAAAGAAGATATGAAACACGTACTTTAGAAGTAATGTATCCTATTCATAGACTTTCATTCACTGAAAGATGTCCTCAATACATGTGGTTAAAGTTATTTAATGCGTTGCCTCGAGAACTAAAAACAATAAGCGAACCAAAAATATTAAAAAAAAAAACAGCTGAGAAAGTACTTGATAAAACTAGAACCCTACAGCTTGAAAGATTTTTGTAGTAGTTTGTAAGAATAATGTATTGGTTGGAATTTTTGTATGACGCCATTTCACCTTATGCTGCATGTAACTTGTAAACATAATTTGAAATAAAGTTTATTATTATTATTATTATTAACTTGAAATGAAATGAAAATCGGCTAGAAACATATGGGGTTTTCTCATTGTTTTTATGTGTATAATACACTTTTGGGGTTTGGTCTGTTTCGCCTGACTCACCTTGTATAAAGGTCCAGGCCTTTGGATGTTATGCGTATTTCATGATTTCAGAGCGGAGAAACGTCTTTTTAACTATTTAGTTAAATATCCCAATGGCAAATATTATAAATACTTTTTCAATCAATTGAAGACCTATTAACGGGTTCATTGATAATAAATTAATTATATTATCTATAACAACTACACAATTATTCTAATCAAAATAATTTTTTGTTAACCGACTGATTTTATTTTTTAGTAATTTTAAGCTTGGTGTCAATCACTTTATATTATCTAAGGCTTAGAAGCATAAGGGCTTATGTAAATGACCTAACACAAGCGAAAAACAATGAGTTTGTTAACTATTTTCATTTGTTTACAAGAGACAATTTATTGACATCGTTAACTGCCACGCTGGTCTTTATTGCAACGTTTCGTCTATGGAAGTTGTTAAGGTAAGTTTTAATTACAAAATTATCTAAATGTTTCATTAAAGACTTATTGCAATAGAAGTTATGCCTATAACCTATAGTAGAGCTAAATATGCCTGACGCTTTGCGAAAACAGAGATATGTGGATACGAATGTGGCTAAAATATTTGCCAATGTCGCACATAGATACACACGTCTTTCCAGTGCTTACCAATTTACCCTCTTACCAAAACAAAGACCCAAATAATATACAGGGTGTTAGTGAATAAGTGCGACAAACTTCAGGGGGTGATTCTACATGAAAAAATAATGGTAGTTTGCTATATAACGTTTGTCCGCAAATGCTTTGATTTCCGAGATACAGGGTGTTAAAGTTTTTATTAAAAAGTGACGATTTATTTATTGCTCTGAAACCCATCGAGATATGCAAATGAAATTTGGTAGGTTTTAGGAGGTAGTTATTGCGCATTTTCTGACATGCCATTAAGAATTTTATGTTTATCATTGGCGCGCATAAGGGTAATAATCTCAATTTTTTTAAAGAAAAAAATGATACGCCACTGAGATATATCAAACTAAAAACAATTTTTGAATTTCTCATTCAATTTGTGACCAAAAATCTCTCTTGCCTTTTTTTCGTATTGGGCGCCGTTTTTATGCAGAAAAATAAAACATCTTAACGCGTATTTTTCATTTTTTTAATACATTATTAAAAACTATCTAATACAATAACATTAAACCAGAACAATAACAGAAAATAACACTAATAAATAAATAGGCGCAAAGCTACAACAAATGTTGAAAATGACCTCCCTCAGACGTGATACAAGATTCAACTCTTCGCCTCATTGATTGTCGTATTCGCGCAAATATTCCTGGTGTATTTCTTATACCAAACTAAAAGCTTAAAAATGAAGAAACTCTAATAATTTGACATTTCGTTGAAATATTCGTATTTAACAGTATGTTGACAGTAGCCTACTAGATGATGTATTAAAGAAATGAAAAATACGCGTTAAGATGTTTTATTTCTTTTCATAAAAACGGCGCCCAATACGAAAAAAAGGCAAGAGAGATTTTTTGTCACAAATTGAATGAGAAATTCAAAAATTGTTTTTAGTTTGATATATCTCAGTGGCGTATCATTTTTTTCTTTAAAGAAATTGAGATAATTACCCTTATGCGCGCCAATGATAAACATAAAATTCTTAATTGCATGTCAGAAAATGTGCAATAACTACCTCTTAAAACCTACCAAATTTCATTTGCATATCTCGATGGGTTTCAGAGCAATACATAAATCGTCACTTTTTAATAAAAATTTTAACACCCTGTATCTCGGAAATCGAAGCATTTGCGGACAAAAGTTATATAACAAACTGTCATTATTTTTTCATGTAGAATCACCCCCTAAAGTTTGTCGGACTTATTCACTAACACCCTGTATATAATTATCTCAGTTTATCCTGGAGTTTTGGACTATCAAATGGGTTTTTGGAAATTTCACATTCGACTTTTGGGAAGAAAGTGGCTTGGGCTCTTGCGTCATTTAAACGAATCTTTAATTTTTTAACCAAACCTTCAAGTTTTATATTGCTGGTAGCTTCGGGATAATTAGCCGTTGCTATTTAGCGGTGGCAGAGATCGCGGCATCGTCACCAAAGAGATATAGTTCCAAGGGTTAGACTAAACTTTGGTATATCTGACGTGTAGATTTGCACAGGACCGGTGCAAGAGGAGACCTGACGTGCCTCAAGAATTTTCTTTATTAGGTTGATGCACATACACGGGGTCTTGATTGGGGTTTTACGTCAGGATATTTCTCTAACACCTGTTGTTTTATCGAAGACTTTTTGAGCCCTGTTGCTTAGTTTCCAATTTTGATTCGGCTATTGCTTCATTTATTTGTGTTGTTTGTCATTTATGAAGGCTAGAAAGCTGCATAGTTTTCGGCGCCTGTTACATGTCTATTAGACGATCATGGTAGTGCTTCTCTACTGTATACTCAAAGTGCTTATCTTCTGTTAGAGGTTTATGCCAACGGAGAGCCAATCTTTCGGCAGTTTGTATGTAGAGTTTGGTCTGGCCGTCTGTTAACAGAGCTGGGCAAGCTACTGGAAAAAAGTAGCTAGCTACAAGCTACAAGCTACTTAAAATTGAAGTAGTTAAGCTACCGTATAATCAAGCTACTTTTAAATAAAAGTAGCTTAGCTACTGGTAGCTTAACTATCGGTAGCTAAAATACAAGCTACTTCCATAAGTTACTCTCTTATTTTACTTTATGTCAGTGAATGCAGTTTTGAAAAACTGCGTTCTTCGGCATTAAAAGAGTTTATTTTTAATATAGTGATGAAAATAAAAATATAAAAGTTTTAATAATATACCTAAGTATAAATATATTCTTGAGCATCTTTTTAACAGTGCAGAATAGGAGAGGTACATCGTAAAAAATTATTTTTGCCGTACTTTGAAGCAATTATAGGTAATAGATATTTTTTTGATATATGACTGACATGACTGTCAAAGTTTTATATATTTATTTAGTTTTTTAAATTTTAATCTAATGACGATGAACAAAGGCAAGATGCTAAGTTTATAAATAAATATACAAAATACAATTACCTTTAATTTATTGTAATGTAACAGAATAACAGAATGACAGTAAAACTAAATAGGTATAACAATAATTTTAACTCTTAGCCGAAGGTGGAAATAATATAATTACAAAAAAGAGTTTCCTTTAAGTAGAACTAGCTTTTCAAATAAGCTGTCCCACAATCCATTTCGCCTCGAAGTATTAATATAGGTAGAAAACGAAAATTACAATAGTTTGCTTAATGATTGGATAATCTTCTAACATAGCGATGTGCTGCCTTTTGTCATCCAGAAACTTAAAAATTTTTAATTCGATTTTATTTTCTAAAGAAGTGTCTTCGGTTAACATCAGAATCAGTTGCAGCCGTTGAAGGTGCAATTATTGGCGTTAAGGGTGATTCGTTAGAGCCAAAGAAATCTGACATATTTTCCGTATGTTCAATCGTATCACTTCCTCTATCAATATGGATTTAAACTATTTTCGTAGGAGCTTTCTATACTATTTTGCCATCAACGTCTGAATTAGTTTCTCTAAAAACGGGTAACCAACGAAGTTTAATTGAGGGAATTGTTACAGCTGCAACAACAGCTTTTTCGGAATTTGTTTTTAAAAAACATTAACTTTCAAATCGTTTTGACAATGACTTACAATTTTTTTTTAGTACACCAGCTAGCATTTTCATTTTGTTCTCTGCTTGCAATTAATAAAGCTTTACTTTAAGGGACATTATACTGGGCAACACATAACCAAAGTACGTATTATGTTGAACAATATTCTTCCAAATATTGAATATCTGTTTCTTTAAAAGCATCATTCTTTAAATCTAATTTGTCAAATAATTCCTACCGAAAGTACCTTAAGCTATCGAGAGTAGCTTAAGCTACCGAAAGTAGCTTAAGTAGCTTTTTCGAGTAACTAGCTACTTTTTAAAATAGCTTCATGTATACACTAAAAAATAATGTAAAAGCTACAGCTACAAGCTACTTGATTTTAAAAGTAGCTCGAATAAAGCTATTAGCTACCAAGAAAGTAGCTAGCTAGTAGCTTAACTACTTAGTAGCTAGCTACTGCCCAGCTCTGTCTGTTAATAAATGTTTTTCGAGCATTCAGTGCCGAACTATGGAGATATTTCTTGAATATTTTTAAACGATAGCTAAAAAGCTGAAAATATGTTTAAACCAATGCAAGTGGGTCATCAGTTATTTTAGAGTTCAAAATAGCCATCGATTAAAAAAAAAGAACACAGGGGACCGTATTTAAAAAAAGAAAGTTGAGGATGTTTTTTCGAAAACGAAACGTCGTACTGAAAATCTGTAAACGCTATCTTATTCAGCTTGGAAAGGGACAATAAAAAAGTATTTTTAATTTTTTTATATCTGTAAAAATAATGCAACAAATAAATAAAAAATAATACAGCAAAAAATAATTTTTTTAAAAAATATCGAAATCGGTTAAAGATAGTTTAATTTTGCAAACACCATGTAAAATGTATTTAAATTGTGCAACTTTTTCCTGATTTAACCAACATTCTAATTCCTACTGTTTTCAAGATTCCAATGCTACACCATTCTTATCTTGAACATATATCTGTATATAGAATTTGTATAAGCTTACGTATTTTATTAGAAATATAGTTAATATGTTGGCCCCACTTTAAACACTGGTCAACCAGTACACCAAGATATTTTGTGTGAGTTACCCTAGGAATTTTATCAGTACCGATCTCAGACGAACAAATATAGTACCGATAGTAATATCTGTAAAATTGGGCTTGCCAGCTCTTGTTCAAGAGAAGGCAATGTAATTTATTTTATTTAAATTGGGTGATAGTTTATATGTTTCCAACCAATTCCTAACCTTTACCAGTAAATATTATAGCCGTGTCATCCGGGTAAGATATAACTGCGTACCACCTACATTTTCTGTTAAAAGAGCATTAAGATAGGTGATAAAGAGGATCGGACCCAGAACGGTTCCTTGAGGAACACCAATTCTGATCATCTGCCTCTCACTTAATGTATTATTTACTTTAACCATTTGTGGTCTATCTTGTAGATAATTTTTTATTAAATTAAGCACAGTTCCTCTCACGCCGTAATGTGACAACACAGTTAAAAGTTGGTTGTGTGGCACCGTATTAAAGGCTTTAGCAAGGTCAATGAATATCCCCGAGCATTTTGTACCTAGGTTTAGATTTTTTGTTACCTTCGAAGTGAATGCATACAGGGCGTCCCCAGTACTAGATCCCTCTAAAAAGCCAAATTGATTCTCTGATAGAACTTTATTTTTTGTAAAGAATGTTACTAGACGATGTTTCATGCACTTTTTGAATATCCTTGCAAAATGAGTTATTAAGCTGATAGGCCGATAATTTTTTATTTTTGAATGCTCACCGCTCTTATAGATTGGACAAACTATAGATGTTTTGAAATTTTGTGGAACAATACCTGTTTTAAAGATGGTGTTTATGATATGTTTTAGTGGGATTAAAATGTTTTGGTGTGTCTTTTTAATTATATTTACCGCCACCCGATCAAAACCAGGAGAACTATTATTTTTTAATAATGAAATATGTCTAATTATTTCATTATGGCATACTGGCCATAAATACATAGATTGTGCGATTGAATTTTTTAGATCACATGGCTTGCGTGGTGTAGGAATTTTTTTTTCCATTTCAATTCCGATGTTAATAAAGTAATTATTAATGTAGTTACTCATTTCATGATCATCAACAAAAGATTGCCCATTGTCATTCAATATCTCAATTTTATTACTTTTTTTTTGTTATACTTTTGCAAGTGACGTATTTTATGATTTCATAGATTTTTTTAATATTGTTTTTGTTTTTTGTGATTTCAGCCCGATAAAAATCATTTTTTTGTTTAGAGATTAGTTTTTTCAAAGTGTTCTTGTAGTGTTTATACTGATTTTCTAATGCTACACTATAATTTTTTAATAATTTTCTTTTTAATTTGTCTCTTTGTTTAATTGATATGATAAGACCATTAGTGGTCCAGTTTTTAATTTTTTTGTGACGTTTTATTTCAATTGTGTACTTTTCCGTTCCCTGATTTATTATGTTACCATACAATGAAAGAAAAGAACTCGTGGAACTCTCCGGGTTTTGATCACTGGTTGCAACTGTCCAGTCTTGTGCTTGTAGTAAGTTATTGATTTTATGTAGGTCAGTTCTTGTTTTGTCAATTGTAGTTAGTCTTTCATTATTATTTTGTACTAAAGTGTCCTGTGTTACATTGAGTAATATTGGTGTATCATCTGTGATATTACTATCTATTACAGAAGATTGAAAGTTTATGTTTTTTGTTGTTTTTTTGTATTTTATAAATAAATGATCCAAACAAGTGCCAGTTTCGAAGCGAGTAACCGAATTTATATAAGACTGAAAACCTAATTGTGTCATGGTAGCTAAATACTCAAAGCTATCGTCATCTGATGTATTCAATATATTAATATTTGCATCACCGATATACCCTTCAATATCATTGTTGCCATTAATAGAATCTAGATAATGTTCAATATCATAAATGAAATCTCGCTTTGAACTTGGTGGTGGTTTATATACAGTGGTAGGTAATACCTATATTTAAAGCACTCTTTTAAATGTTAATCTGCTAATAGTTGCTTTAGAATTAGAAAATTTATGAGAACAAAAACTTACGTTAAGATTAGACCTTACCAATATAATTGTGCCATCATTTCTGTTATAGTCACCATTATTTTAAAAAGTTGTGTATCCATTTATATTACATTGATCTAATGCTACATTCTGAAATGTCTCGGTTAATACTATGAAATCTACAAAATTAAGGTTGTAAGCCTCTATCATGGGCAGTAGGTTATCAAAATTATGATTGGCACTTCTTGTATTAATATGTAGAACACTTAGTTTTGTATTTTATAAATTAACAGACGCGAAAATTTGGTCTTTATCCACTAACTGTCCACTATTATTGATATTGTCTTCTATGCTTTCTAAAACTTCATCCACGGGTGAATTAACCATCATGCACCGTAGTTTATGCGGCTCTTCAAAATTTTTATTTGATATAACGTTGATGGACAGTTTGAGTCTGCTGCTGAGTGATCCACCTTGTGGTCTTTATTAAATTTTGAGTTATTTACGCACTTTTTTGAAGATTTGTTACACACAGATGTATTGTGCGCTCCGGAACAATTACCACAGGCAATTTCATTGGCACATTCATTACTGGAATGGTAGAATCGTTAACATTTAAAACATCTCAGTATATATATAGGTCTTCGTAAATGGGATAGCGTTCATAATTTAGATAGATTTTACCCAAATTAATGGAAGTTGTGAAAACTTTAGGTGAGCATTCATCATAAATGTTTGAATAATTTTTGTTTCTAATTTTTTTTATGAAAAGTGTTATCTTCTTTGATCCATGTATTCTGTTTGCGGATTGCGTGTTCAACTTCCTGTAATTCTTCATTTCCCACATATCCTACTATTTTGATTTTAGGGGCTTGCTTAGTGCTTTCTTTGATAGAGTATGCTGCCCCTAGCTTCTGTGTAGCTGTTTTTTTAAATTTCTCCATCTCCAATCTTGTGGGGCATTTGACAACAATATTTCCCTTTTTAGTATTTTTTATGCTCTTAATCCCAACTTTAATTTCAGATGGATTGATTTTGGTCTTAATAGTATTTAATGTTGTTTGACTATTTTGACCTTCTGCGACAAATGCGAATTATAAAACACTACAAAAACCATAATGGCAAGGAAAACGTCGTAAAGTAAGTTGATTCTAAGACATATGACTTACTCCAAACCAAAGAAAAATTAGCTATAGGATGGAAATCGTACAGATTCTTTGACCACATTAATATTGTACAATGCTATAGATGTTATAAATTCGGACATATGGCAAAAGAACGTAAATGCGAAAAGAGGGTATGCCCTAAATTCGTAGGAGATCACAAAGCGGAAGAATGTCAAGCTCGAGAAATAGTTTGCGCCAATTGTAAATATGCTGGAAATACATTAAAAGTACCAAATATTACATACACACATCATGCTTATGATAAAAAATGTGCAATGTATAAAAAAATGTACAGAGAATTGGAACAAAAATACAATATCCAGATATATATCCTAGTCAAAAATAACAATCAAATAGTGAAATATTGTACCTGAATGTGCAAAGTCTGCTTCCGCATAAAGATGAATTAGTGATATTGATAAATAACAAGAAACCTGCAGTAGTGTGTTTGTCTGAAACACGCATCACGGATGATATATTTGACCATGAAATTAAATTTGAAGGATACAGGACAATAATCACAACTTCACAGAATAGACATACAGGAGGAACCATCATATACACTGGCGAGCAAAAAATTTAGGTCACTTCAGAAATTGCAAATAATTTTTGAAATAAAATTAATCATTGAATCATTGGGCCAGTAGGCGGTGCATCATTTGTTTCCCGAGAAATCCTATCTGCCATATTTGTTATCTGTCACGTATTGTCATCGTAGTTATGCCTTTGGTTAACTAACGTGAATTCAGTACAATTTAATATTTTTATTTCGTTGCCTATTTCTCAGTTTAGTGTTGTTTTCTTTTTCTAAAACCTATCGGTCTTACGGTGTATTGTTTGTAGGGTTCATTTAACAGGTCATAATGCCTTTAGATCCTATTGTTGTAGCAAGAATTGTAGCGTTGATACAAGATAGCCGAGGACAACGTGAAACTGTAAGAATTGTTGGTAAGAACCTATGTGCTGTAGAAAACGTTTACCAGCGCTATCAGGAGACTGGCCTGATAACCAGAAGACCAGGATCCGGGCGAAAAAGAGCCACAAACCAAAGACATGATCGGTTTTTGGTGTCCGCAAGTTTGCGGAATAGAACAGCTTCTGCGGTTATTCTGCGAAATCAACTTCAAGAGGTTAGAGATGTTAATGTTAGCGAATGGACCGTTAGAAGAAGGCTTCATGCTAATGGATTGTCTTCTAGAAGAATGGCTATAGGACCACCATTGCAGCGCAGGCATCGAATTGCAAGATTGGCTTTTGCCCGAAATCACCGGGTGTGATGAGTCGCGTTTTTGCCTCACTGAGTCAGATGGACGTCGGCGAGTATGGACAAGACCAGAAGAAAGATATGCCCCAGTTTGTATTGACGAGAGACTTCCATTTAGCGGTGGGTCGGTTATGGTTTGGGCGGGTATCACTTCACAAGCACGCACAGAGTTGGTCTTAATACAGAATGGCTCCCTGACAGCTCACAGGTATATTATGGAGGTCCTAGATGATTATGTTATGCCTTTCATGATCACTATGGGCGAGCATGGTATTTTCATGCAAGATAATGCTAGACCCCATGTGGCCAGAATTGTCAGTGACTATATGGATCAGGTAGAAATTAGGCGGTTGGATTGGCCAGCACTCAGTCCGGATATGAATCCCATAGAACATGTCTGGGATGAGTTGGGACGACGAATTCGAAGGCATACACCAACTTCAAGAACTGCCCAGGAGCTGAGAGAGTTGCTATTGCAAGAGTGGAATAGCATCGACCAGCATGTGATCTTTAATTTAATTCAAAGTATGCCTCGTCGAATAAAAGCAGTCATTAATGCAAGACGAGGGAATACACGTTACTAATTATCATTTTTTTTATTAATGTTAAGTTTTACTCGTTCCTTTAGTTCCAAGTAACGATCAGTCGAACTTCGCTTGAAATGTAAATTGGACGTTTATTCAGAATAAATCATAAAAACCAAAATAAGGTGTTTAATTTTTAATATTTAATATTCAATTTAGCTTACAAAATACATTCGAATAATTTACAGTTTGCAAATATAAGCTAAAAACCGAGAATTTCAAAAAAATATTACAATTTCAATGTGACCTAAATTTTTTGCTCGCCAGTGTATATAAGGGAAAATTTGCGGTCCAAAATACTAAGAAGAAAGGTGATCGATAAGAACTTATGGATTACCGGTGCAGATATAATAATGAAGGGAAAGAAATTTATTATGTTTAGTATTGACCACTCACCTACATAAAGTGATGCTGAATTCTTGACACTTTTGGACAACATTTTTGATGAATATATAAACACAGAGGGAAAGCTGATTTTCATTGGAGATTATTATAGACATGTCGAAATATACATTTTACTCTGAAAAATTAAGAAAACTAATACTAGAACATGCTCTACATCAAAATGTTTCAAATCTCACCAACATTATTGAGCATTCCTCAACAATAATAGACTTGGTTATAACAAATGATAAGTCAATGCTTCCTACAGTACACTTAACCCCTAAAATATTAGATCACTGCAGTAATGAACTAAATTTTCAATTTAATTAACTGGAAACTCCATGGAATAGAAACTGTACAGAAATCAATACAATGGCTAACCAACTGGTCGAAACACTACTGAGCGCTTTAAACAAATATGCCCCACTAACAGCAAAAACCCAGAATGAGAGAATGACTGATAAGAAATGGTGGACTCATGATATAGAAATAAGTATAGGAAAAAGAGACCAGTTATACCGTAAAGCAATGATAACGAAGAATGAAACTGATTTTAATGACTACAAGACCCAAAGAAACAAAGTAGTAGAAATAATAAGACGACAAAAAAGAGACTATTACAACAATACAATAGACAACAATCAACATGACCCAAAAGAATTATGGAAGACTATCGAAGAACTAGTTGGAGGAAAAAGCATGAATAAGCAGCCTGGTATATATGTTGATTGAAAGATGGAAACTAGCAATTATATTATATCGGAGAAATTTAACAACTATTTTATCAGAAGTATTGAAGAAATAAGCACGAAGATAGATGAACAAGACATTTTAAAGAAGTGGTAGGAAAAATTGAAGGTGCAAACACTTACATTGTACATTTAAACTATTATAATTTGCCGAACTGAAAAATACAGTAAAAAGACTTAAAAAGAAAAGCAGTAGCATTGACAGAATTACAACAAACATAATACAAAAATCTTTTGAAGTTATCGGTGATAGATTTCTACAAGTCATAAATACCAGTTAAGAAAAAGGTACATTTCCAGAACATTGGAAAAAATCAACTGTCATTCCCATAGAAAAAAAAACAATACAAATAAGTGTGAAGAATATCGACCTATAAACATGATTCCTGTATATGCAAAACTGTTAGAAGCAGTAATGAACACACAGCTTATAGAGTATTTTGAGAAAAATGACCTTCTCACTGAACACCAAGCTGGCTTCAGACAGAAAAATTCCTGTGAAAGTGCCCTTCAATCTGTGTTGATAAAATGGAAAAATGCATTAACCAAGAAACAAATAATAGGAGTAGTTTTCTTGGACTTTTGAAGAGCTTTTGAAACGATTGATAGATCATTTTTGATAGAAAAACTAAATAAATATGGTGTAAAAGGCAAAGTGCTTTAATGGTTCAAAAATTACCTTAAAGACCGCAAACAAGAAACCAAATATAGAAATAGTATCTCATCTGGAAAAGAAACAGCTTTTATAGTTCCCCAAGGAACTGTGTTGGGACCAAACTTATTCGTTATATATATAAATGACATTTTTAAAGTCTAAAAAATTGTGATGTTCAATTGTTTGCAGATGATACTTTACAATATTTTGTCGGAGAAGATATGGATCGAGTCGTTAACACCATCAATGAAGAACTTGCTGGGATTTTTAAATGGTTGAAACAAAATGGATTAAAATTAAATAAAGAAAATACTAAGTTTATGTTAATAAAAAGTAAACTCAATTCAATGCCAACAAGAAGTCATTCTGGTATCTATATAAACAACGTCCTTATTATAGCAAGTAGAGAAATGTAAATACCTAGGTATCATAATTGATGAAAACTTAACATTCTACAGACATGCAGAATATATTAACAAAAAGATTGCAAAAAAAGTCAACCTGTTAGGGCGAATCAGTGACTACCTAAGTGAATGGACAAAACTAACAGTGTATAAATCAATTATTTCACCACACTTGACATATTGCTCAACAATTCTATTTCTACTTAACAACACAGACATAAACATTCTACAAAAAACGCAATATCAGGCGATTAGATATATTTTAAAATGCAACAGATATACAAGTATCAAGACAATGTTAGAATTAACAAAACCACTAAGTGTTAGACAGTCCATATTTGTAAATACCATGACCTTAATCTATAAAGTTGAAAATGGGTTATATCCCAAACATTTACTGATGAACACACGATCAGTGACTGATGCACATGATTACCCAACAAGGAATAGAGACACTTTTTATGTGAGCACGGTATTCACCAACTACAGTCAAAATGATCTTTTTCATAATGGTTTGATTAAGTACAACAATCTGACCTCCGAAATTAGAAAGTCGAGAAACACTGCAATGATCAGAAATAAATGTATTAAATACTCTATCGATAACATACTTGTTAGTTAGCTTTAGTATAAGTGTAATACTTCCATGAACTAATTCATAGTACTAACCTATTAATAAATGTTATATATATTTTTTTTTATGTGTAAAGTGTTAGCTCTGGCTATTAATAAAGATATTTATTTATGAATAATGTGAGAGAATCTTAGGGTTACGGCAAATATATATTTAGCTAGGTGGACAAAATAATCGTACATCAGTTGAAGCAACTCACCCACTCAAAGAGTATTTTATGTTTGTTTAGATTGTAAGCCAGATTACGACAACTTTGTCTGCACGTACCTACTATACATAATAATGGCAAGATTTTTTGTTTAGCAGTATTTTACCTACATCCACTCTTTCTTTCTTTTTGTTTTCTCAAAGCCCATGCTGTTAAGCTGGTGCGCTACTGTCTGCCATAACGCGTGCCTCTTTGCTGTGCCCTCAGGCCCATTAAATTTATTTGTAATAAGTTGGAGGTTTCTCTTCTTCATATTCAACAGCAAAGCCCAATGTTCTGTCTGAACGCGCATTGTTCTAAATCGCCTTGAACTAATATCGCCAAAGTCAAAGGGTATTAAACAAGATAGCGTTCCATGTAACCGAAGTCGCACAATAGATACTAATATAATTATTATTGATAATATTAAGCACAGAAAGAATTAAAAACAAAAACAAACTTTTGACACCTTTGAAAGGCGTTATAGAAATCGACACGCAGAGACGTCTCGTTTTCTGGCGAGAGATTTTCTCGACTTTAGGAGATTACTTCTCAACACGGAATGCCAGCCTTGCCGAGGAGCAGTAATACGGCGAAACGCTTCCAAGGATTGGCTCTGACGGAAAGAAAAGGGACAAACTTTTTTTTATATCGCGTTATCGGTAAAGAAACTGACAATTGGCTTTCAGCGCCACCTGACATTAGATACCGGTTTATGCGGGTTCCATTCCAGCGTTTGATCTTCTCTAAGACCTTGCCGGTCTAGTTGGGTGGATAGCTCGATTGCCACGAGATGTCGCCACGTTCAACATCTTGCATATTGTATGTTATCAGTAAGTTGGTGTTTGCGTCTCTAATTATTGTCATGGGTGACCTACCGCCCTTGGTCACAGTCCGTGCCATTACAAATAAAATGGTGATGGCCTGAACACATATTATTTTATTTTAAACACTTATAAATCTATATCATCACTCAATGTAATGTCAGGTAGGTCAACTTGTACTCATGTTATTTTTTTTTAGGTTCATGATCATTGTTCAAACTGCCGAAAAAACTCTCAGAGATGCAGCACTGCCTCTGCTGGTATGCCTGGTTTATCAATCAGTTTATATCATGGCATTTTCAATCAGTGGCACCATCTTTTTTGGAGCTGATTCAAAGGTAAAAACTTGTATTCTGTTTAGAATTCTGAATTTTTATGATCAATAATCACTCCCTAGATATACATTTAGGAAATCGTGATTCTTATTAGACAATTACGTCATACAGGTATGTCATTATTTTATTATTTTCATTAAGGCCCAAATTATCGATATCCTCTTGGTGATGACAGCCAGTGACAGTAATTGTTGCAGCAATGGCGTACTTAGAAGTTACCTTGTAATCAGAATTAAGAGGGGAGTTAAATAAGAAATCAATTGCAGAGCCTAACGCAAAAGAGATCAATTCAAAAACTATTCATTTTCAAAGCATTTTGATGGCGCGCGTTTAAAGATAAAACATGAGGCTCGGAGTTCGTCTATTTTTTATTATAAAATATTGCAAAATAGTGAAGTTATCAATTAACAAAAATAGCAACAATTTGAAATCTGTTGTCACGGAATGAAATAAAAAAAAGTGAAACTCCTAGGTAATATTACAACAAACATATTTACGTAGTTTCAACAAGAAAAACGTCGGTTTGCAGTTAATGATCTCATTTTAGTAATTATTATATCATATGGGACGATTTTTGTCTGCCATGTTGAAGTTTTAGGCGAACGGTTAGCTTCGACAACCACCATCGCATGGATAACTTAGTTCAGTACCTACATGCCAAAGGGAGCAGCACGGGTGTCCCAAAAGTATTTTCTTGGTTACCCGACTTTAGATATAATTGTACTAAAATTTACAGCGTTCAAGGTATAATATGCAGCATACGAAATGAATTAAAATATTCAAAAAATAAAGAGACGCACACATTTCATAAGTAAATTTAATTATTAAATAAAAAAATTGCGGAAGAGCCTCTCACAACGATATTTTCTTTTAATAATTAAATCCGTACCTACATCAACTAATTTTAATTACAAAAGTCGCGTACTATGTGTGAACTGCAAATTTAGGGTTGACAATAATTTTAATAACTAAGCAATAATGGTCTCTATGCATATCTAATATTAGGTATAAAGGTATATAAAAAGTAATAAAACCCATAAATGCTGTATTAAAATAATATTCATTGTTTTAACAGGGACACCAAAGAGAAAAGTCCCCCAACTAATTATTTGACCAAAGTTGGGCGACTGCCTTCTTAAAATAGGTAGGCACTGACAGCGTACCCAGTAAAATCGGTGGTACAAAAAAGCAACGTGGAATACTAAATCTTAAGAAATACCTATTTATTTAAACAAAAAAAAATGACGTACTTCTCCCACTTGCCGGGGAGCGCCAGCGGTAATGAGCCAATAAGATTGAAATTTTACTGACACGTGTCATCGGAACTAATTAAAGGGAAATGTCGAGTTGCATGACGCGAAAGCGAAGGACTCGCGGCGAAGAACGTATGAGTCATTTAAACCGGTCTGGACGTAGACGATGCATATTTTAATACCTCATTTTTATATTTTCAAGCGTTCTAAATAATAATACCGGGTGAGCGAAAGCTAATTATTTAAAGGTATGAATTTTTTGTTTTATTATTTAAACCTTCGGCCTTTAGTGTGGTTTAATAATTTGTAAAAATAGGTACTGGATGTTTTACTAACAGTTGTGCACAATTTTAATACTTTTTAAGTAGGTATATAGTTACGACTTTTTCCATACGCAATCTCATTGTAATATACCTACCTAGTGTATTAACACACAAGGTGTTCAGGGTTGGTCCAGGTTAAAAAAAAAGGTTCTGATGGTTTTCTGTAGGTTAGGTGTATATTCGTATACATATACAGGGTCCCAAATTTAAAACTACCCAGGCCCGTATTATCCTTAATTTTTGACAGACAAATTTGTGGGGATTACTGAATTGTAGAGATTATACTATCGTGTCGTCGATTAAAAATTTGTTGTGCTCTCTTGGTACTTATAGCTGAAGATGTGGTTACATCCCACAGCAAACTTCTATCTTTTACTTCGTTAATTAATTGCATTTCATAATAACACAACACCAGCTGATGTGTGTCAGGTGATCAAATGACTACAGGGAGAACTGTTATTGGTTACGGTTCTATTGATAATAAAGAACATGGACGGGAGAGACATATTATTGGTTTCGGTTTGGGTTAGGTTAGTTATAGTTAGTTAGTATTTACTCGATCCGCACATCGCAGGGACCCTGCAAATTGGGTATGGGAGAGTGGGTAACAGTGGATCACTTTTTTTTCTAACCCATGCAGATTCAAAGTTTATCGCTCAATCAGTGTTCTCTCAAATTAACTTTTAGGAGGAGTATTAAACCTTCATAGAAAAAGGCATTTGTTGGTGAATAATACATAAATTTGCAAAATACAGCTTTTGAAAAAAAGGTTGTATAAAGATCCACTGTGGCCCAAGAGTGGGTCACTGTGGATCGGCGTATGGGTAACAGTAAATCAACTGGGGCACACTGGATCTACAGAAATAAATACAGCAAGTAATTACTTTTTTTAGTTTTTTTAGTTTTTAACCAGATATAGTAAACAGTCTTACAAAAGTTAACAAAGATTACATTTATTATAACTTAGATATCTGTCTCTCTCAGAACAGATAGGTACAACAACCTAAATCTAGTTTTGACGTAACTTGCTACATAACTAATATTCAAACTCGGTCGTAAACTTTTCATTAGTACCTACCACTATATCATTAGGATAGAAAAGTGTAAAAGAAACAACAAATTAGGAACAAAAATACCTACTTCTTTATAGTATCAATACTTATTAAAAAAATAATCAATTCTTAAATTTAAAAACTCCAGATTAAGTTTAAATGTAATTAACGTAAATTAATATTAGAAAACTCAAGATCAAAGTGGTACATGCCTTGTTTTCTTTTCGTATTTCCAGAAACCTTGGGTCGAGGTAAAATCATTTTTATATCGTTCAGTGCAACCATTGCAATATCTGGCACATTTGGCATAAAAAAATTATTTGGTGTTTTGTCAGATTTTCTAAGAAAACTAACTTCTGCGTCATTCCCCTTTTCTCCAATGACTTTAGCTGCATAATAAATTTTTTCCCCTTTTACCTCAAATTCAACAATAACAAAGCTACCTTCCTTTGGCAGACTTTCCAGGACACTAAAGTTATTGCAATCAACTACTCATATTCATCTTCTTCCTCAAACCAATGTTCTTCTTCCGAATAAACACTAATTTGGTCGTCGTCTTCGCTGGAACTTTCTTGTAAAATTTTTCTTTTCGTTGTTTTTGCAGCCACCTTAGTCTGTTTGAGTTTCTTTGCTTGTCTCTCTTCTATTTCCTGTTTATTTGGTGTGTCAGTTACAATAATCGACTTCCCTTTACGTCTTGGTGCTCGTCCTTTCTTTCCTGGACCTGCTTTGGGTAGCCCTCGAAACTCAAATGGGCTCACAAAGGTTTTTTCAAAATTTGTGGAGATATCTGTCTCACTTAAAGCCATGGCCGGAGTTTGAGGCTTTGCTTCTTCAAGAGTATTCTTACGTGCCGTGCCGCATTAGCAGATAAAATATTGAAGCATGACGTGCTAGCCGTATCACGTTGTTGAATAATTTGTTTAGTTGGAGTGCAACAAGTCTCTTGTATTGAAGGCGACGAAATGCTCGTTCTGTTACTATCATTAGCATCGTGCTCTTCTGGTCGATTGCATTGATTTGATTCATTTTCCAGATTGATTAGTCGATTAGTAACCTCACTAGGTGCAAAGTATAGATCACTAAAAACGTCTCTGTTGAAGGGGAAAATTCCCGTCGCTTTAAAAGCAGCGCAAATAATTCCGGGTGTCACAGCTTTCATGTGAGCCTCCCTAACGCATCCAGCCACTTCATAAATTGAGTACGTTTGCCCGGGATTTCGCATCATCCAGCTGTCAACTGCCTTGTTATAGGCAGTTTTGAATGGCCCGAAAACTCCGACATCCAGAGGTTGCAGTTTTCCGGTTGAATGCGGCGGCACTGTTCAAATGGTCACACCATTTTCTTTTGCTAGATTCAAGGCTTCTGCACAAATGTGGGACTGATGATTATCATAAATGAGCAGACTTGGGTTTTCTTTATTGCTGTTTGTGTGGGTTATGAAATGTTGCATAGTTGCTACAAATAATTCTGAATTCATCCAGCCAGACTGTGTAGCTAGGCCTAATGTTCCAGCCGGAGCGTCCGCAATCATATGTTGCTTGAAATGTACTCTCGGAAATATCATTACTGGTGGCAATGCATTCCCTAAAGCGCTAATAATGTAACAAGTTGTTACTAACGTCCCTCGTTCTGCGCTAGTAACCTTGGAGACTTGCCTCTGTCCTCTGGCTGCTAGCACTTTGGCAGGCTTCTGAACCGTCATAGTATTTGTTTTATCTAGGTTAAATACTCTTGTCCCATTGCCAAAGACTGCCTGTCTAGACATTACAATTTCTAAATTGTCAAAGAATATACCTACATTATGGCGGTTGAAAGATGTCGCTCTACTTAAACTGCATCCCTCAGGAGTTCGCAAAGATAATCGATTATCTCTTTTTCTGAGATTATATAAATACTTAATGCCAGAGAGCTTCGTCTCGTGCCATTTTTCTGGTACCTTTATATTGTTCAACATCGCTACTTCGTAAATTATGCGTCGAACGTCCATAATTGTAAGTCCATAAAACATTTGGCTGCATTTAACAACATAATCGACAATACTTTTTCTTGCACATCCGTGAATATCCTTTTAACTGCGTAATTGGGTGTAAGCCTAATTATCGTTTCAGGATCAGGGTTATTTTGTTTTTTTTTTGTTAAACCTGTTTAAAGTTGTGTACGGAATACGGGTGGTTCTTGCAACAGCTCTTATTTTCTGGCCATCCGATATAAGCCTTAGAGCGTTTTGCATATGTTCTTCAGTGTAGAGTCCGACACTTGTTTTTCTTTTCCTGTTGCGAGGCATTTTCACCTAGTAAAAAAAGTAAGAATAAGTTAAAGCTTCGCGGGTCACAGTGGACCGCTGATTCACTGATCCCCAAAACAAAATGATTCACTGTGACCCAATGACGGTTATTATTTAAAAAATCAGATAAAAAATAAACAAACACTTCTAAAGACAAAATAACATAGTTTACAACTAATATAAGCAGTGCCAAACATAAAACTTTAATCAAACATCTAGATTTATTACTCAATTAAATACAACACAAATTTTTAAAACACGCGATAAAAAAGTTTCGTACTTGCCTGTTGACCGGAGCGTCGCAGTACGTCCTACCCCTTTGAAATTGTGGCAATGACTAGTTCGCCTGAGGGGATATATTTAGGAGGGGCTACCAACCGATTTTCGCGCGCGTACGCGGTATGTATACGAAGCTATGGTATAGTATTTTCGGCCAGTAAATCTGCAAGATGGCGGCTGGCAAATCATGTCAGTGCTCTCAAATCACGTTTAAACGAAGATAAAAAGTTACTAGGATTTCACACCAGAAATTATTAAAATTACATTCCAAACATAAACAAAAGCAACTTTTATTAGGTACCTACATCGTATATCTATCATGTTTGCTCGTGTTGAGTTAAATACATGCAAGAGAGAGACACACACCGGTGCTAACTAACACGAACCATTATACGATCACAGGCCAGGTCAGGCTTTGCTTCTTCGCTGCTATAGTTGTAATAGTACGGGCAAATCAATTAAAAATTTTAATTAATTTTTAGGATAAACGCTTACCCACTACGAAAAACTTCGTTTTTAAAAACGCTAATACCGACCTCCATGTTTATGATTGTTCGCTAAGATAATGCAAGTCAAAACAACTCTTTCTCGATATTTATATTTTTATGAGTTTTCGATTTTTATGTAACCGTAGAAAATTTGTTTTTGCATTCCCTTCCTCCAAAAACATTTATTAAAGCTGGCCAGTTGGTTTATATTACAGGGCATGTAAAATATAAAAGCAAGAATTAAGTTCTGCAAATTATTTCTGTTTTATTTTCCCGTACTATTAATTGAATCCACATTGCCAAGGTAAAGCGTCGCAATACGTCTTGAATGGAATTAAACGTGCTAGATAGAGATGCAATTATAAAGTAATATTTAAGTGTTATTGTTTCAGGTTTTAGTTGACATTGTTTTGGTGCTTTGGTTTGTCATTTTAATTCATTTTTATCCATTTTTGTGCCTTGAAGCTTTATTTAATATTAAAAACAGTTCTTTTCAGAGCTATTTTCATCGTACTATTGCGTTGCCGGTAAGTATTTTAGACATTTGTAATTATTTATTCGTTTTAAGTATTCTAACCTCTATTTTTATAAATAACACTTCTTAACATATTATTGTAATTATAGGAAAATATGAGTGAACAAGTTATGGACCATGATTATTGTGCTGAAGCACCTTCTTCACCTAAACAAGGTTATTGTCTCATGCAAGGAAATAAAGTTGCCCAGCAGTTTGTTCAAAATGTTTTCAAATATTTTGTAGAAAACCACCCTGAGTTGCCTCCGACCACGGTTAGTAGTAAAAGTAATTGAGGTTTTTCTCACAACATGTCATACTTCCCAGTCCAAAAATTTCGAGATTACTTATTAAATATTTATAGTGCCACATTAATTTTAGGAAACTGCCAAAGCCAAGAGAGAAATTCCAATAGTTTAATCAATGATAAACATCATGACAAGTTTAGGACAGTTGACAAATTTCACTCCCACTTTACACGGGATTGCAGGAGCAGTATTCACATTCCTGGCTTTCGGCTACCTCACATGCAATTGCTTTTATACCATTGATAAGTATTTCGGTCCTTCATGAATCTTGCGACTCATATGTGTGTTATGTATGTCTGATGTAACATACACTACAGTGTATGTTCTTTCCATTTTCATTTATTATGTTATGTATTTATATAGACAAGTTTTAAAATTTTAATAATAGTTTGACAATGTTAATATTTACTTTGTAAATCTGTGTAACAATAAATAAATAAATAAACTGAAGAAAAATGTTGACTCAAAGTGCTATTTCACCTAATGATAGAAAAAATACGCATACGAAAAAATGACAGCAGTGCACCACTTGTTTTACAAAAAATTATCAGAAGACATGTTTGCAAGCCACTTGGTGGAGCACTCTCACTTTTCTAAATAAAGTATGTGGTTTTATATCCTATTAACACATACTAAAATTGAAAATAATCTTAAGTAGGTACTTTCAGAGATAGTATAAAATAAAAACACCTAGTAGCAAAAAAATGTCGCCGTTGCGGGCATACGTTCAGATAAACTTTTCTCCTAAAAATATCATGAGAAGTCACCTTGAAATATTACTAGGTCATTAAGGAATACCCTGTATATTTAAAAAAATTGTTTTCAATATTATGGAAATTAACAAATTTTATTACAATTTTTAAGTCCGGTTCTGACCATAAAAAACTGCTCGCCATTATATTGCTGCCAATATTATTCTTACTAAAAATTAAATAGCTGAAATATGACTGTTGTCATATGACATGTCGGCCATCTTGCAGGATTACTGGCTGAACCAAGTTTCATATGATCCACTGTACCCCGTGATCCACCGTTACCCACACTCCCCTATGCCGGACCGACAAAATCCAGATCGGGCGGTTGGTTTGAGGCGACCATACGATCTCTCGAAGTCCCCACTCCAACGCCCTGCAAGTCTGATCGTGTGGAGCACGGTTGGGTCAATTTTCAACGGTAATATACCTATAGAGGAGGCGTCTTATCGGTAATACCGATGTTTTTAACAAGAAATCGATTTTCTGACAAATTTTTACGAAATGTAATTTTTACTTATAATCTGATATGATCCCGAGAGCTCTAGCTCGAGGGTCTTATCTTTGATTATAAGTAAAAATTACATTGAGTGAAAATTTTCTTGGAAAATCGAGTTTCGAGTGAAAAACGAAGGTATGAAGATAAGAAACCGCCTCTAGAGGTGTATTTTATTGGATAATTTACTGAACATAAAAATGAAGGCCGTCTGATAAAGGTTAATATACAAGTTAGAGGTGTTACTAATTTTTTATTTAAGTAAAAAAGCTACAAGCGTCTTTTCGAAAGCGTCTTTTCGAGCTAGCGGTAGTCTTATCGGGTAAGACGACCGTTACCAAGGTGGTTGCTATGAAAATGAGCGTTTTGATTGGTTCAATAAAAGTGAGGTGAATTATTATCTATATTTGACGGGGCACGTCATGTTTTAATTCTGACAGAGAATTGCCGCGAATTTTTATTATTTTTAATCGAATATTTCTCTCATGTGTAAAAACTACCATATGAAGCGGGAAATTTTCGACGAAAATTGCCCAGTAGGTGCGAAAATGTCCCGTCGAAAATTTCCCTATAGGTCCGTATCCTTCAACTAGACGAGGAACACCACTCTAATATAGTAGAAAAAATGAGAGAAGACAATGATAAGGCTAATCATAACCCAGAAACTAATATCTGTATGCCAGGTTCTACAAGTTCTAATTCAATGGCAAACTCACATACATTAACAAGTAATGCAGCAAACTCCAAAAATGGTAATTTTTACAATTATTGTGTTTTCCACTGCGATTCATGCAATTTTTAATTTGTTTATTTTCATATAATTAAATATAACGTTTAAATAAAAATATTAAATTTTGTGCTTTCATTTCACGTACTCGAGAAATATTCTACCGAATTACATTCGTGCATCAAAATAGACCTGATAATTTTTCATTCTAGCATGTTGTCAGTAAAAAACTGGATTCGGTTATTTTCATATTTTGTTTAAAGAGCCCTCCACCTTCGGTGTCGGGCTCTTTTGCCAAAATATGAAAATAAACTCATCCAGTTTTTAGACAACATGCTTTCATAAAAAATTATCGGTAATTTTGATGCACTTATGTAATTACTTACGAAAATGTCTGAAAGGGATATTCAAGCTGGGAGAGAAGTTTTTGAGCTATATAGGGATATGCCCTGCCTGTAGGATATTACCAAAGCCAATTATTTAAATAGAGACATGCGCAGCCATGGAATGAAAGTTTTTAAAGGCAATTGGTCCTAGTTCTTTAAGAAAATTAATATGGCTATACTTATTCCTCTCTTGTAGCCACTTTTTAACCCAGCATTTTCTTTTCATTCTTCACGAATTATTTTCCAATACCGTAATTCCGATTTTTTGACATGTACTTAGAGGAGCCATTCCACCTTTAACGTCACACGCTCGAACCACAGAAAAAGATTCGTTTTTCTCAACACGCTGCGAGTTCGGGTGGTGTGGAGAGCATCAGCACCCGATTTTCCCTTTCTTATATGCTCTGCAAATCGGACCCTGCAGATTGGGTCGTGTGTAAGGGCTTTTACTGAGAAACTCTTTGGGTACCTATACCGACACCGATAGTACAGTAATAATTAACGCGACGGCGACGCTTTACAAAGTGGATTTATTTGCTAAATAATAATAATAATAATAAATAAAATACTGCTTTATAATATGGTATAAAATGAAGGTCCGCTTTGTTAAAAAAAAACACACCTGCATTTGTAGGAGACAAATTTTAAGGCACAAGAATAATTATATTGAATACCATAATATTATCAACAATTTCTCTTTATCAAGCTGTAGGAAGCAGTGGCGTAGCCATCCTTTTGGGGGGGGAAGGGGGGCGAATTGTTGGAGGGGCGCAGACTGCGGAGCTAAAGCGCCGCAGGAAAAAAAATTTTGTGACCACGCCCAAATTTCTTAGGAATTCACCTTCTTTATGCTCCCTAGGGAACGTGGGTCTGGCCCTAAACGAATTGAAAATCTGCTTTATAAGAAAAAAATATTATAATGTGGTGGGACGCTCTTGAAACCGGTTTTATTAAGTATATTCCCATCGCTTTTCTTTACTAAAAATAAAATAAGACCGATCTTGTTTTTTAAGATATATTATTTAAGTAGTAAAGGGCGCCATGCTTAGGGGGGCGGGCGATCGCCCTCCTGTGGTTACGCCACTGGTAGGCAGACAGAATCGTTGCCTTTGTCTCGGTGGTGGCAGTTTTTTAAACGAACTAATTATTCGCAGGTGATCCACCAAAAAGACCGACAAGCTTCAGCACGGGGTAAAGGGCGTGGAGTGACAAAGAGTTTTTACATCTAACCGATATTTTGCGAAGAACAAACTGACAAGTTTTGTTTAATAAAAACGATGTTTGATTTTGTCAAAAGATATTCCAAAATAATTTTTTGACTTCTTTACAAAATATTTCTCTGCGACTTACCGTTCTTGAGGAAAATCAAGTCAAATTTCTTTTTGAGTTGACATTTTACAGGAGTCGCTACATCTCAAATGTATTAAGTTTTGCTTTTTGGTCTTAATTCATAGTTTCTGGACTAATGTAGGGATTTCGGAGACGTTAAATTTGCCATTAAAAAACAAAATAGGATTTCTTCCCCATAAGATTACACAAACATAATAAGGACATCTAGAATGAAACGACTCATTAATATAAATAAACTGGAAAAAGATGATTTTGTAAGCACTAAGGAATTAGAAAAAAAAAACTAACAAACAAATTATTGTGAAATAAAGGTACCTAGTACTTGAAAAAGAATGCCTTTCAACTTAAAAGGAAATCTGACCAAATGGAATATTTTTAAGAATGCCATTTTAGGCTTATTAGTCGTTAGATTTTGATTATTTTTACTAATTAGGTGTTTCTTAACTCTTTAGAGACATTGTGTATAAAACGAATTGAAATAATAGCAAGAAATAAGTAGGTAGCTACTGATTAACAATGAAAATAATGAACTGCCAATAATTGGACCCGCAAAATTTCACCTTGTCCCTAATATTGGCACCTGATGCCAAAGTTAGGAATACCAGTACAATATGTATCCTAGCACTGAGAAAATTGTAGCAATATTAGCTAATAACTAGTATTAAAACATATATTTTACTAAGTTAAAATCCTAAGGAAGCAAGTTCCTAACTTAAAATCTAAAATACAACTTTCTTGCCTAAAATAGCAAGCACCCAAATTTGAGTGTCTCTTAAAAAAATGGCTGCATACGTACCGTTTTCAGGAGCTTTCAACACCAACCAGTTGATAGTTAATTCGGTTATTACTGAACTACACAAAACAAATAAGAGGTTATAAATGCAAACTACGTAGAAAACCAGAGAAACAAAGATTCAAATTGGCCACCAGTCCACCCCGAGCAGCGCTACGGTAGGAAATTTATTGCGGATGGCGGGTAGTTCAAATAACTCGCTTTCAAATTACTGGTTTACTGTTTAAACAATATTTGAGATTTTTAAAGACGTTTTATCGCTTTTTGAGTTAATTCACTCTAAAATATCATGTATTCACTAAATTTTAGAATTTAATGAATGTGTGTATTTTATATAAAATTATACCAAAAAAGCAATAAATGTCAATAAAAACCAAATATTGTTGTTATATATGAATGCCGATGTAAATACCAAACAAAGATTATGAAAAAAAAATTAAAATTTATTTAAACTTTACCATAAAAAATAATGTGAACAAATTCTGACAAGAATTGGTATCGAAACAATAGAAATACTTTATAGCTACAAATAAAAAATGTTCTGTATAAAATAAACGAAAAATATAACTAATAACAATGACGTGACTAAATGGTTCCAAGTGTTTCATGAACCCGGGCTTGCTCGAGGCAAGTTAGGCAAGTAGGTGAATTCTTGACATTTGGGCGTTGCTCAAAAAAGAATGTTTGTGACACAGGTCATCATAGATACTGATAGAGGCAAATAAGGAGAATACACTTAAAGTATTAAATGGCAAAGAACAAAATGAAAAACTTACACGAGGCTGAACATTAAAGTCCTTCGGCATGACTTATCATACAGTTCTATTTGCATTCGTTTGGGTTGTGGATATGGACCTCTTCTATAAACTACGGTTGGTAGACCTTTTTGAAGAGTATGTTAAAAATATACGAAAAGATCCAATTTCAATTTCAAAATTCGGCAAACCTAACCTTCAAACCGCAAATTTTGCATTCAGGTTACATACCTGTGATATAAAGTGGCGTAACCATCCCAAAATCCTTCAAAACGTGTAAAACGATCTGTAAAGGATTAAAACGGTAAATTATGATATAAAGATTTAAAAAAAAATCAAGTTCCTACCAACAATTCGTTCGGGGGTTCACATTTCACAAAATTGACAGAACTTTTCTTCTTCTTTTTTATCCACAAAATGGATAATAAAATCCTCCAGTGATTTGGCGCAATATATATTGTGTTTTTAACAAGGTCTATCTCTTTTTATAGATTAATATTATGAGAGAGAGATAGTCGAGAGTTCTGCTAATATGCAAGTCTGATGTGTTAAAGAGCACATGTGGCCCTAAAGATTCAAACTAGGTTTTGTAACGGTTTTCTTGTTGCAAAGCCGCTTATATTAGTTTCACCCATTTGCTAAACTGTTATTGTACGGGTGGAAATTAAATGAAAGGGGCATGTTGCTAGATTTAAAAAAAAATTCTAAATGTTAAGTTAATAATTAATAATCTAAGAAATAATCTAAATTAACAATAAGATGCCAATCATTAGCGCATTGCCAACGTAGGGGTAGTTTACCCTAGGGTGTACCGAAAAAAAGTTAATATAAATTAATAACTTTAACTTTCGGAAACTATCAATTTTTGGCCTTAAAGTAAGTGGGCTAGATCATGATATTTTAGCCATAGGTATTTGTGCTAGCAATTTGTAGAGACCTTTCAGAGATACCCTGTATATTTAACATTTGCTTGTGACTTATAAAATTTAAAAATATGTTTTAAAATCGGTAATTTTTTTATTTAAGGATTTTAAGGATATACTCAGCTCTGTAACTACCCTTATGCTACTAAGCATAGGACTGTATCCAGATTTTGACATAGATCCCATAAGGAAGCATCCACTTGGCACCCCGTATTTTACTCTATACGCTTTGTTTTCGCTGTTTTTCATTACTGTATATGTCGCAATAATAACGTTGTATTATGCTGATGCCAAAGACTATTATTCGGGCGAGACAGGATTTGTTACAACGTTTATACAGAAAAAGTGGACTTATTATAAGACACTATGTACTGTAAGAGTCAAGAACTTAAGAGGAGGTGCAGGTTAGTATGTAATTAGGTCTGGCAATTTGTAATTTAGGAATCTGAAAAAATTACAATAAGGGAGGCGTTAGCTATAGTTTTCTTGAAGGTCGTAGACAATTTAGAATTATGAATATCATAGCCACTTAATTATTATTAAGATTACATTTTGATATTAAAGCTCCCTCTTTGTTTATACTAATAGAGTAAAGAATATAAAATTGAAATTTAATTTATTAGATAGCCTGCTTTGCTTTGTGATACAGTAAATTGGCTGTTTAGTATAAAGACCTGCTTATTTTATTAGCAAAGAAATATACATTATTTAATTAACTAACAAAACGTCAAATAGTATCTTATAAACCCACTTTTATAACCTGAGGCGCGTAGCGCCGAGGGATTTAATGTGCGAGGTCAATAATGGCCGTCTCAACCGAGGTATATATAGAATTTTCTACTACTAACAGCCGAACTAACACCAAAAGACCTCATTTGTATTTTAAAATTAGCCATTTCCCCTATTATTCAAACGTTTCGAAATAACAAGTAGCCTGGGGCTCAGTTGTCAAGGCAACGAATAAAACAATTGAAACTGATGGGTTTCCATAAACGTCATTATTCGCAAATAATTATGGCCGCCTTTTGAAGGTTTGAAGTTTTACAATAAAATATTAAAATATGGCTGAGAATTTTAGCGACAAAAGTGACAGTTAGTTAGAAATAGAAAATTGTACTCCACCTGAGCTCCGAGAGGAGATTAGCTCTATCACTGAAAGAAAATATCGATATTTCGAAGTATTTTAAAGTAGTGGCATTTTTGAAAAAGAAAAATGTCACGTGTATTCTCAACAGTAATATACCGATAGAGGAGGCGTCTTATCGGTAATACCGATGTTTTTAACAAGAAATCGATTTTCTGACAAATTTGTACGAAATGTAATTTTTACTTATAATCTGATATGATCCCGAGAGCTTTAGCTCGAGGGTCTTATCTTTGATTATAAGTAAAAATTACATTGAGTGAAAATTTTCTTGGAAAATCAAGTTTCGAGTGAAAGACGAAGGTATGAAGATAAGAAACCGCCTCTAGAGGTGTATTTTATTGGATAATTTACTGAACATAAAAATGAAGGCCGTCTGATAAAGGTAAATATACAAGTTAGAGGTGTTACTAATTTTTTATTTAAGTAAAAAAGCTACAAGCGTCTTTTCGAAAGCGTCTTTTCGAGCTAGCGGTAGTCTTATCGGGTAAGACGACCGTTACCAAGGTGGTTGCTATGAAAATGAGCGTTTTGATTGGTTCAATAAAAGTGAGGTGAATTATCAACAGTAATATACCGATAGAGGAGGCGTCTTATCGGTAATACCGATGTTTTTAACAAGAAATCGATTTTCTGACAAATTTTTACGAAATGTAATTTTTACTTATAATCTGATATGATCCCGAGAGCTTTAGCTCGAGGGTCTTATCTTTGATTATAAGTAAAAATTACATTGAGTGAAAATTTTCTTGGAAAATCGAGTTTCGAGTGAAAAACGAAGGTATGAAGATAAGAAACCGCCTCTAGAGGTGTATTTTATTGGATAATTTACTGAACATAAAAATGAAGGCCGTCTGATAAAGGTAAATATACAAGTTAGAGGTGTTACTAATTTTTTATTTAAGTAAAAAAGCTACAAGCGTCTTTTCGAAAGCGTCTTTTCGAGCTAGCGGTAGTCTTATCGGGTAAGACGACCGTTACCAAGGTGGTTGCTATGAAAATGAGCGTTTTGATTGGTTCAATAAAAGTGAGGTGAATTATCGAAAGAAGAACTTGATACATTTTTAAATGAATGATTTAAATGATAATTGAAATGGTGAATTTTTATCAAAAAAGGTATGAATTTTATCATGTTAATTTTATGTCCTGCTTTAATAAGCTCTAAATTCTAGGCTATTGTGATAATTAGCGTAGCCGGTTATTATTGTGATTATTTACCTCATCCATTATAAAAGGAGGTTGATTTTCACCTGATTATTAAGCGATAATCTCCCGCTCTCCGGTGAAAATCACCCTTGTCAAAAGTGAAAATCTCACCCGTCAGAAATCCAGCGATAATCTCCCGCTCTCCGGTGAAAATCACCCTTGTCAAAAGTGAAAATCTCACCCGTCAGAAATCGTTAGTTTTTTATTTGGTAAATAATCTTCAAAATACATTTCGGGATTGAGAAATAATCAAAAAATCATTCTCAGATTTCCACGGCAAAAAATCTTCGGAATGATTTTCGATAATTTCCCTATCCCTTAATATATTACTACAGATAAGTATTCCTAACTCAAAAAATGGGTCATCCAGGAGATTTGTTATTGTCGAACCGCATTGTATTACCGTCGTAAAAAAATACTTGGCTAACCGGCCGACTGACATTAGAAAACTATTTATTTTATACCGCAAAGGTAAACATCTTAGACAAAATATTAAGCACAAAACTATTAGTAAATTACCATATGTTGTGGCTCAATTTCTTAAATTACAACATCCTGAGTGTTATAGTATTTGTAGAATTATATCGTTGATCTTTAGACTGCAATAAAACCCTCATTATCCCTTTGACCATAAAATAAATAAGGAAATCCCAAATTTTAAAACCATTTCGAGTAGAGCCGGACCAGGTACAAATTCAATTTATACCTATGCCTGATGCATATATAAATACAAACTGATTTTTAATAATTTTACCGATGCCGAACTAATAATTAAAAATGTGTATCAATCTTTGTTGAGTAGAAATTTTAATTCGATAGATGCTTTAGCAGAGACGTCTACTTTGACAAAAACTCCTTTATCTTCGGTAAGAGACATAGTACTTAAACCTGTTAATCCTAGAAAAAATCGGAGTGATTTTGGCACATTTAGAAGCATTGACGAAAATGACATGGATTTATTAAGAAGAAAGATTTACCAAATGTATGAGGCACAAACTGTACCCACTTTGATTTCCCTCAAAGAGCGGCCGATTAAAGACGAAACAAATATCTCTTGTAGCCTTTCAAGTCTTAGGAAAACATTGCATAAAATGGGTTTTAAATACCGAAGCATTAATAAAAGACAAACATTAATGGAATCTCAACGTTTACGGGAATGGAGACTTAAATATTTAACAGCTGTTAAACAATTTAGAGAAAAAAATCGTCCAATTATTTACCTTGACGAAACATGGTTCGATACCCATGACACTCCAAAAAAAGGTTGGGATGGTTCTTCCAAAAATTGTCAAACCAAGGCACCACCAAATAAAGGCAAAATAATCACAATATTACATGCTGGTTCAGAGAACGGGTTTGTTCCAAATTGTCTGTTGCTTTCAGCTAAAAACATAGCAGATTCTTCTTTAGATTACCATCAAGATACCGACGCACAACTTTTTGGAGATTGGTTTAAACATAAACTCCTTAAAAATATACCTGAAAATAGCGTCATTGTAATGGGCAATGCTAGTTATCATAGTCGGCAAGCAAAAATCATTCCTAATTCTAATAATACAAAAGCAGAAATTCAAAATTTTATGATTGAAAATTATTTATATTTTGAAGAAATTACAAAAAACGAGAACTGCTAGAAGTATTAAAGGCTTTTAAAATAAATAAGGACAACGAGTGTGACAAACTTGCAGCAGAAAATGGACATACAGTGTTGCGTCTTCCTCCATACTATTGTATATTCAATCCTATTTAGCTAATATGGCACCAATTAAAATCCAATATTAGGAGAAATAATATTTCTCCTACATTAAATGCATCTGTAGTAGAATTAATTAAAAACGAAGTAAGAAAAATTTCTGCAGACAGCTGGAAAAACTGTTTGCAGCATGTACTTGAGGTGGAAAATTCTTACAATTGTATGATTACAAATGTTCAATGCTTAATTAAAAGTTTAGGCTTAGATGAAGATAGTGATAGTGATACAGAGTTCAATTTTGGATAAATTGTCAATAGTTTTTAAGAATTTAATTAATTTTTATTGTACTTGTTATCCTAATAGTTATACTTTGAAATTATATTATTTTCAATTATCATTAATTGTTATCATTATTTTACGATTATTATAGGTACCTAAAACTAAAAATACCTGTCTATTTATTTTAAATTACAAAAATAAATCATGTGGTGTAGGTACATTTTCAAGCCGACCCTGATCCCATTTATTCAGCTTTGAAGAGGTTGAGGCGTATACAATAGGATTTAATCAGGTAGATTATTTATGGCAGTAAGAGTCAACGGTATAATTCTGCAAATACTATACACTGGTCATTCTCTATGGCGCAGCTCGGCAACACTTCTAGCAGAAAATGGAGTAGACCTGCTAAGCCTAAAAAGGCACGGTGGATGGAAGTCGGCGACAGTAGCTGAAGGATATATTGAGGGATCGATAGCGGACAAGAAGAGAATAACCAAACTAGTACAAAAACCGAGACAAAAACCCATCTTATCCAATGAAAATTTAAGTATACCCCTCACTTCTTTCGCACGTCAAGATGGTCTGGCAGAAAACTTACAGACTGGTTACTTAGTACCAAGTGTTAATGAACGTTCACAAATTATCGAAAATATTCATAATACTGGAATTAATAGTGGAAACGCAGCAGTGCACATAAGTTGTAATAACTGTACAATTAACTATAATTTTAAATGATTTCATAGTTTTTGATAATTTTCGTTATCTTAGGATATTTTCTAGATTTTATTTTTTATGTTCACTTCGTTAAATCAATAAAGTTTCAGTCAATCTCTTTAAAAAGATAAAAAATCTCCATTATTAACCTAGGTTAATAATGATGATTCATATTGTAGGTAAATAATGAATCATCATTATTTACCTTAGTTAATAATAAACTACTTCTCATTACACAAATGAGGTAAATAATATTGTTTTCTCATGTTAGTAGTAGAAAATAGTACATTACATACCGAAGAGGGAAGTGTTTCATTACTGCCGAGAGATTAGTTAGTTATCCGAGACGCGAAGCGTCGAGGTTAACTTTAATCTCGATACAGTAATGAAAACTTCCCTCCGAGGTTTATATACTATTTTATTTACAACCACACCGTTAATTGAAAATTAGATATTTGATTTTTTCAAATGTAGTGAAAAATATCAAAATATGCCATTGTTTTGACGCCATACAAAAATATGCTGGTTGTGTCATTCAAATATGTGAACACGAATGAGGGAAATGAGCGAGGGAAATGAGTGAGGGAAGTGGAAGAGGGAAGTAGAAGTAGGTAATGTGACACTTTCAAGCCTTTAATAAGGTTAGTAATGTCAACATTAAATGTATGGTTGTAAATAAAAATATTTATTCCCTCTTCGGTATGTAACGTACTATTATTTACAACCATACATGTAATATTGACATTACTAACATTATTAAAGGCTTGAAAGTGTCACATTACCTACGTCTACTTCCCTCTTCCATTTCCCTCACTCATTTCCCTCATTCGTGTTATTCTCTCATTTCTCCCACTCATTCAATAAAGCAAAATATTTATGTAATATCTTTATTTAACAATTCTTAACGTACACGTAGAATCAACAAGACAATTAACAACAATTATTAAACAATTTATCACATTATTTATTTGTTAAAATCATATATGTATTAGTACTTATATGGCTATTACCCTGAATATCTTGAAGCAAAAACAGATATAGAAGATCCAGGGTCATTTCGACGTGTGCGCATGCGCCGTAAGGGTATTGCAAAATATAATTTTATTTCTTTAGAACAGGGCAGAAGAGTGAGCCTCAGAAAATTAGAGCAATGATAAAATTACCAAAAATCTTGCTTAAAAATTGTAAAATAAGCATTAAGTCTGTACTTCCAAGTGTTTTCAAATTATTTGCTTCAATTTCTAAACTAAAACGCGTTAAATAACAATTTCATATAACTGGAAGGCGACAACGTGACAACGTCTCATTTTTACTCGACATAACCTCGAAATCTGCAAATGTTAATTTGTTTGGCAGTTCGCTTCATCGAGTTGATTTGGTATTATTAACGGCTTTTGTGTACTGTTTATCTTTACTTTTCTGCAAATTTTGATTGTGTGTGTGAAGTGTGATAATTTTGTGACGATGCCGAGGCAAAATAGAATATTTTACATTATTTTAAACAGGCGTAAAAACTTAAACAAAGATTTATCGTTCTACAGGTATGTACCTAGACCGGATGTTTCTTTCTTTTAACTTACCTACGTTAATTTCGTGAGGGAACAATAACTAGGTAGTCCATTTCCTAAAGATTATTTTCCTTTGCTGCTGTTGATATACTTAGGTACCCACCTATTTTTACCGAAAATTGCATGTACTTCAAAGAATCCTACAAAAACCTATTATTTTACTTGTTAAACTCTAAGAATAATTGTAAAATATCTAATAAAAGTTTTATTAATATGTTTACCTGCGTTCTTTTTCTTTTCTCAATCGAAATAATATACAAAATCTTAAACAAATCAAGAACTTTAATGTTTGTTTACAAATTTCGGTCCAGTTGTTAAAGTCAAATGTGATTTGAACGTCATTTTTTTTCCGTTAAAACAAACGTCTATTTTCTTTTTCTCGCGCATGCGCACTGCGCGAAATGACCCTAATTGAACAAGGAACCTAGGCTTCACTACGTTTACATTGGTTAAATGGGCAAGGCGCCATATAGTACCAATACATATATGGTTAAAATTAATGGTCAAATTTGAATTTTCATAGGCTTTAACAACCAGCATATTTTTGTATGGCGTCAAAACAGTAAATGGCATATTTTGACATTTTTACTACATTTGAAAAAATCAAATATCTAATTTTCAATTAACGGTGTGGTTGTAAATAAAATAGTATACAAACCTCGGAGGATAGTTTTCATTACTGTCTCGAGATTAAAGTTAACCTCGACGCTTCGCGTCTCAGATAACTAACTAATCTTTCGACAGTAATGAAACATGCACTTTCCTCTTCGGTATGTAATGTACTATTAATTCGGATTGGATGGATATTGTTTGGGTTTTTAAAGATGTACGGTTTGCTAACCCCAAAATAAAGTAGAATAATGGAGGTGACTATAACTGACAACAGCTTTCAATAGGATTTCCCGTTATGGCCGCTTGGTGGCGTAACGGGGAGACCTGTTTTCTTAAATATTTTAATACTTGAATTGTCGCTAGAATTTTGTAGTTTAGGTTTTTCCTGCCTTTTTTGTTGCTTAAGGCCTCAACAGCGGTTGACTGAGCCTAAGTAGAATTACTGTCAAACATGCCGGTTGCTAAGAAAAAAAATGGGGATTGATATTAGTCGAAACACGGGTGTTAAATTGTGATATGAATAAGGGGACACAAGTCTCAAAAACAAAGCTCTTTGTTATGTTCTTTGCTCCCGAAAACGTTATTATATATTATTATTCTCGAGAACGGTTGCTCGAAGCGACTTCTGGCAAGTATGCCTTTTTTTTACGTAAAAATAACAGGGAAATCTATTTTTTTTACTTAAAGATGTAACACAAGCACGTATAGAAAAGTTATGACTCCTTAAAACAGTAAAAAGACATGTAGGTGGCGCCCTCTACAAGTGAGAGCTATACTTATATATAGCATTTCAAAAAACCCCTAAATGCCAATTTTAGTTAATATATCGACATTATTACAAAAATCATTTAGAGAAAACGAAAATAACAATAAAAATTTAAAATCCTGTATCCCCGAAACGAAGAATTTCCGGACATCCGATCTTTTTTCATTTTTAATTTTTTTCGCAATATTAATGAAACAACCTGTAGATTAACATTATACTAGGCAAATATGAACGGTAAAAATTATTGTAGATACTGAGCCATACGAAAGAGTTATCAAGCCAAGAATAGGAGATCGATACGAAGATTGTATGACAATTCCCAATAGTAGGATTCATGCAATGGCTCTCATTTCAATGTGTGTATTAAGAAATGAAAAGCAGCACCCAAGAATGACGGATAAAGATTTTGAAGTAATTTCAAAAATGGTATGGATATTTCCTATAAAGATACAAAAAATTACGGGCGGAACACCAAGCACTTTCAGTACTTTTTTTTACCGCAAAATATCATTTTTCTCCAAATGACATTAAAAGCCGATTTTAAATGACACTTGACAGGCTTTAAAGGTGTATTTTTACTGCGTAGTCAGAAAAAGTGGCTTTTTTCTGCCTAGGAAGAAAAAGTTCGTTCCTATGCCACTATCAGGCAACTATCAGGCTTTAAAGGTGTATTTTTACTGCATAGTCAGAAAAAGTGGCTTTTTTCTGCCTAGGAAGAAAAAGTTCGTTGCTATGCAACGTTGCAGGTTATAATTTAAATCAACCTGGTAATTAAAATTGACAATGATATCAGGTAAACGCAAAATGATGGAGTTTTAAAAAACAATTACACAAAACTGGTTTTATTACATTAGAACTACATTTTTTTTTTTAATTGAAAATCACATTACCCGTCAGATCACCGAAGTTAAGCGATGTCGAGCGCGGTTAGTACTTCGATGGGTGACCGTTTGGGAAACACCGCGTGCTCTTGTCTTAGGGAAGTGTAAAATGAATCGACATCAAAACCATTCTATTCACGCCGGACCGGCCGGATGAGATCGGATATCTCGTAGGATGATGGTGCCGTTTCACAATCCCCAGTCGGTAGACCGCACGATTAAAAACCGTACAGTCGATGACCGGTTCAAGATGGCCTCAGATACGCCGACAGACCGTAAAAATAGTAAAATAAAAAAAAAAAAATGACATTAAAGTAAACACAAACAATTCAACAAACGTCATCAGCAGTAAACATAGTAACAAAGAGCCAGTTACCTTTGTTAAAATAATTTAATTATTTTGCTATTGATAATGAAACGCAAGTAATAAAAAATATAAAAAGAGGATTTTGGGTGAAATTGGAACAAATTTGGAGAAAAAATTGTATAGTAGTAGTAGTAGTAGTAACAAGATTTATTTTAGCAATACTGCTACAATATTATAAATTCTAGTTTTTTTAACAATAATTAAAACATTTAAAATTACAATTTTATGCACCAAAAATATTTTTAAATAAATTTTATCAGATATTTTGTTTTTTAAGTAATGATATTTTTAAGGATTTTTTAAATTTACTTAAGGAATTTTGTTTCTTAATTAAAGAATCTAAATTATTATATTCGTGAAGTCCTTTAAAAAGATTGATTTATATGTCAAATTTTTTGTCACTTTCCCTAAACAAAAATTTTGATCGTTTCTGGTTTGATAGTTATGATTTTCAAAGTTTTGCGTTATAAAGTCTTTTAAATGAGATGGTAATAAATTATTTTGAATTTTATAAATAAAAATACAAACTAGGAAAAATATTAAATTTCTTATATTCAACCATTTAAGTTTATTTAACAAATAATTTATCTTTGTGTATTTATCAACATTTAATATTATTCTCATCGCCTTATTTTGTAAAATTTGAAGTCTACTAAAAATTCCTTCATTTGCAGTATATAAAATAGTAGAGCAATACAAATAATGAGATAAAATTATTGTGTTATATTATATTGTTTTTTTTTTAAATAAACTTAAATTTTTACTTACTCTTTTGAAATAAATAATTTTTTTCCAATTTTAGATAAGTGTTTTCAAAATGAGCCTCAAATTTTAATTTAGAATCCATTATTATCCCTAAATATTTAAAAGACTGAACTATTTCTAATTTTTGGTCATCTATAAAAATATTTATATTTTCATAATTTATATGTCCTATTGCCATATTATATATTTCGTTTTAGAAATATTTAATTTAAATTTATTTACTTTTAGCCAGTTTGATACCAATTTTAATTCAGAATTTAGACTATCTATGCAACTTAAAATATTTTTACCTTTTACGTATATTAAAGTATCATCAGCAAACATTTGAATATTAGTACTTATTTGACAAAATATTTGGCATATCATTTATATATAAAATAAATAATAAAGGACCTAAAATACTTCCTTGTGGTACACCGATATTATTAAATTCCCTTTTTGAAAATGTTTCATTTATTTTAGTTATTTGTTGTCGAATATTTAATTAATTTTTAAACCATTTATAAACAGTACCCCTTAAACCATACCGATATAATTTATTTAATAATTTATTTCTATTAATAGTCTCAAAAGCACGTTTAAAATCCAAAAATATTGCCAGAATGATTTCATTTTTGTCAACTTTTCTCTTCCAATTTTCAATAATATATTGTGCTGCTGTTTATGTTGAATATATTTTTCTAAAATCTGCTTGAATATTTGCTAAAATGTTGTTTTTTTCAATAAAATTTAATATTTGTTCATAAACTGTCTTCTCTAAAAGTTTTCCAATATCCCATAATAAATTTATCGGTGTCATTTCAGTAAATTTTTTTGTATTTTTTACGTTTGATACTGGTGTTATACATGAACATTTTAAATCATCAGGTATTTCTCCATATTTCAAACTTGTATTAATTAATTTAAGTGATATATTTCCAATGCTGCCAAATGTCTCTTTCATTAATATTATTTGATTTTATATTCCAAATTTTTATTTTTAATTCTTTTATAGATAGTTTATGGAAATGTTCTATTACATTATTTGATTTACTGATCTTTTTACAAATATTTTCATTTTCATTTTCTATTTCTGCAACTATTTCTTTAATACTATTTATGTAATACATATTTATTTTTTCTGCGATTTTTAACAATTTATACACAACAAATAGCAAAAGAATACCACTTGGCAAGTGGTAATTGTAATATGACATATGAATATGTATACAGAGTGGCAAGAAAGTCGTGCATAATGCGTATAACTTTTGAATTATCTCGTATACGAGAAAGTGACCTTTATGAAAGTTGTTCAGTAAATTATTCCCCACATTTCTACATGCACGAATCTTTTCTGTCATTTCTGGTTTGGTTGTCATAGAGACTAACTTACTTTTTTAAATGGAACACCCTGCATATGAATGCATATTTGGATTCTACTGGGAAAAATCTGAGTTTTTTGTACTTCAAATTTTATTTATTTAAAATTTTAACAAACTTTATAATAACAAAATAAATAGCCTAGAAAATTGAAAAACTTAACATCGGAATAATAAACAAGTGAAACCTTTTCAGTGGATCAGTCAGGAATGGCCCGAATTTCAGTACTAATTCTGACTTTTACAGATTCTAACTCATTTGGACGGTTAACGTAAACTTTGTTCTTTATGTGTCCCCAAAAAAGGAAGTCGAGCCGGGTTAAGTCCGGGGATCGCGCTGGCAAGTCAATAGCACCACTTCTGCCTATCCAGCGTCCTGGAAATTGTTCGTTTATGTATTGTATGTATAACATTTGCCGCATAATGCGCAGGTGCTCCATCTTGCTGGAACCATACCTCTTCGTTTATACCATTATTTACACCCGGTGAAACCATTCTGCAAGAAGGAATTGTGATTCCTGAGGAGGTCCACATATTTTTCGCCATTCAAATTAGCATGCATAAAAAAAGGTCCCACAATATGTCTACTAGCTATGCCCGCTCAAACATTAGCTTTTTCGGGCCTCCGAGGACGACCTTCGTTGAACCAGTGAGTATTCTCAGCAGATCAATAATGATAATTGTGTCTATTAACAATGCCATTCAAATGGAAAGTAGATTAACCCGAGAAAATGATATTTGTTGCAATTGTTATTGCATATTTTCATCATCAGCCTACAAAATTCAGCTCTTCTATCAAAATCGTCCTCGCTTAACTCGAGCCATTTTCTCTTGTAGGGATGCAACTTCTTCTGCTTAAACAATTTTTTTACTAACTGATGAGACACATTAAAATCTATTGCCATTGGCCTGGATGATTGTATTGGATCTTCATGTATTAAGAGCATGATATCCGGTATGATAGCGCTGTCCCTAACACTGCCTGTTTCTCGAAATTTCTTTACCACTCGACACACCGTTGACTGATTTATTGGAGGCCTATTTGGATATAATTCATTGGAAAGTTGACAAACCTGATCTTGCGATCTCTTCCTATTTTCGTAACCGCTCATAATTAAAATTTCAAATAGTTTTTTCTCATTCAGATCAACCATAGGGTAAACAAATTAGAAATCAGATAACAGAAAATTAAACAGGAACTCAAAATTGACGCCCCTTAGGTCGCTGTCATGAAAACATTAGGTGGGTATTAGGTAGGAATAATTATAATTAGGAAGTTTTTCATTTTTGAGCAATGTTCCATTTAAAAAAAAGTAAGCTAGTCTCTATGGCAACCAAACCAGAAATGACAGAAAAAGTTCATGCAGCTAGAAATGTGGGTAATAATTTAGTGAACAACTTTTATAAAGGTCACCTTTTCGTATATGAGATAATTTAAAAGTAACAGGCATTATACGCGACTTTGTATATGTGAGAACTTTGTTCTCTAGCTACTGGCAGAGACCTTATACAATAAAGATTAACCAAATTATTTGTTAATTTTGAAACACCAGCCGCGGCAATAAATCTTGTGCTTTTCTGCCTAGTAAAACCAATAATTATTTACTGGTCCAGACCGGACATCAAAAAAGACAGGCCGGTACTAATTTCGACTTTCATTATTTTGACATTTAAAATGTTAAAAAAATTCCTCTTATTAATTTCATATAGGAATATGAAAAATTTTTGATAATCGTCCCATTGCTATAGGTAACGTAAACAAAAGGAAGACTTCTAATTGGCTATAGATAAATGTCTGAAATTGTCAATAGGATATTCTTTTTCTTTTAGATAAAGACTCTTTTCGAAGAAGAATCATCAGAAAAAGAAGCTTTCTTCCTCGCTGGCGACACGCATCATATCGATTTGGTAGACAATCGCAAACTGGAGGAAATTGCAGATATTTGTGAGCGACTTGTGGTTGAGAGCAAAAATTTAATCAGAGTATCACGGAAAATTGAAAAGCCATTTTTTGAAAACAGAATTCAAAGAATTACTGCTCTAATTGAGAATGTCAAAACCATATCTCGTATCTTAGATAATGTACAAATTAATACATAATATTGTTGGGTTAAGTTAATTATAATAATATTAATAAAAATTATAATATGCATTGTTTTCAATTATCATTAATTCACAGGCCTGGATTTTTTAACACTTTGAAAGTTAATTTAAAAATTTTGACTATTTTCTAGTAACTGGGGACCGCTGATTTCAAATCTGCTTTTAGTTTTTTTGTATCACGTAAGGTTATTTTTCAAACCAGTAAAATCCAAAAATATAGAAAAAACACGATTTATTTCATTTATAAGCTAGTTTTATAATATATTAAAGAAGAAAATACAAAAATATACAAAATATACACATAGAGACTATTAGAAATAGTTATTTCTTTTTTACGCTTCTTATAAAAACGTTTTCTTTTTTCAGAAAAGCTTCTTTGGTTGTTTTTCTGTCATATATAAATAATATCTTGATGTAATCTTTCACCTTGCTGGTCGCTCACATCCCCAAGATTTTCCGGGAAATAGTCCAAATGGGAATGTAAAAAGGGAATTTTTATGCTTATATTGCAACCAAGTTATCAAAAAAAATTAAAAATAAACATAGCGCTGGAGATGACGAAATTCCCACAAGCATAGTTAAACTAAGCATTCCGGTGATTGTCGATGTGCTTTGCTTTTTAATAAATAACTCATTAAGAGAAGGCATTTTTCCTGATCACTTAAAACTAGCTTTAATTAAGCCGCTGTATAAAGACAAAGGGGATACTGAGGATATGAATAGTTATAAGCCTATAAGCTTACTTTCCGGGTTTTCAAAACTATTTGAGCTAGTAATGTGCGACCAGTTGACGACGTTCATGAAGGAGTGTGCACTATTCTCAGCAAATCAACATGCATATCGGGAAGGGAGTTCTACTCAAACTGCTGTCTTTCAGTTTACGCAACGAATATTAGATATATTAGGGAATGGAGAAATAGCTCTGGGTATATTTTTAGACTTGTCAAAGGCATACGACTGTTTAAATAGGTCACTGCTTCTTAAAAAATTGCATTTGTATGGAATCAGGAAAAATGCCTTAAAATGGTTTACATCTTATCTAACTAACAGAACACAAAGAGTTGCGGTAGAGGGTGAAAATACTTATTGTAAATCAGATATATTATTATCTAACAATTTAGGAATCCCTCAGGGCAGTATTTTAGGGCCCATTTTGTTTATTATTTTTTTTAATAATCTATATTTCGAAGTAAATCCTAAATCGGGCTTAACATCATACGCCGATGACACAAATCTGTTAGTGGGAGCATGCCAGATTCCTGCCCTAATTGAATCTGGTAATCATGTGTTTAATATAACTAAACAGTGGTTTCACATGAATAGGTTAATAGTTAATGAAAACAAAACAAACATTGAAATTTTTAGAACAAAACAAAACAAAAATATTACACCTGAAGAAATTTCCATTAATAATAAACAATTAAACGTTCGAAAAACAACAAAGTTTTTAGGGATTCACAATAATGAGTTTTTGGATTGGACAGAACATATAGAAAATCTAAGTGCGAGATTAAATAAAGGTCTCCGTCAGAAGGTGTGTACTCAGGAGCTCCGAGGCAAGTAACTAGATCAGCAATTGCTTTGCAGTACACAAGTGGTCCGCTTTGTGCAAAATATTTTAAATATTCAGCCTCACGATTTCTATACCAAGAGAGGGTAGTTTCTGGGGTAAGCAAATTTTTTCCTTTCAACTTAAACCGCAGTACTTCAGAAAGATCTTTTGAAAGTCCCAAATCTCTTACTAAATCATTCAGCTCGTCTTGTGCAAATAGTTGAGGTTGGTTTTGACCTGAGGTTAATGGTTCAAAATCACTATCTATAGCATAATGTAGGGAGCCAGAAGTTGAGGAGTTTTCAGTATCTTCTTTTAGAACTTTGGGGGGTATAAGTATAGGTACATCATTACTGTGAGGAACTGGTCTGATAGCTGATTTAATATTGTTCGGGTACAAAATATGTTTCAAAGTTTTTCCATTATGCCCCTTAATATCACAAAGACAAAAGTAGCAATCATCATGATGATTTTGCGGTTCTCTCCAAATCATCGGTATTACAAAAGGGAGGCTTTTTCTATTCCCTTTGGCCCAATGTCTTAAAGCTTCTTCACATACCTTGGAAAGAACGTGCCTTGCCCAATCTTTATCTTGATCTCCTAATTTGATTTTGAAATAAGCATGATATGCATTTTTCACAAATTCACCAATTGGTCTCTTAAACTTTTTTAAGACGAAATATCCACAAATATAACAAAATTCGTCCGGTTTATTTTTGCAACACCGGCTAGACATGTTTTTAAGCAATGTATATAAAATACCACCCACCAAACTAAACAAAAAATAAATTTTACTTGTTACTGGTCAAAACTCAGAGCTCGAATGAACAAAATGACAAAAACTTAAAACCCTTGTTCTTCGCAGTACTAATAATGTTAAGGCATAATAAATAGGATTTAGCAGATCAAATTTCCCGAAAATCTTATCGAAACTACCATAAATTTAGCAATTAATACATATAATAAAAGATTTACCTCAAGTAATTAGAGCCATAATAAAAGATTTACCTAAGGTAACGAGCGCCTACTTAACAAAATTCATGAAAAGCACCACAGAAAATCTTTTTTGGGTTAATACCTACAATTTGAAGTACTACATTAATTTTAAAATGTATTAAAACGCCTATTATAGGATTCTTTATATTTTTTCTTTTCTTTTGCAAAAAAAAATTCTGCGAGTGATAGAGACCATTTGTATTTTAATTAGTTATTTATATACCGGGTGTTGCATCGTCGAGCGGGACATAGGAAATCCCATGTAATTTTAAATGGGGTCAATTATTGGCTTCCCTAATTATTTTAGAGAAAAATTCTATTTAGGTTTATTAAAGAGCACTAAAACCCACATTCAAAAGAATAACTTTAGATATTTTTGATGAGCCCGTTTACGGGTTATCGCCGATTTCTTTTTAACTATTTCTCCTTTTTATGGCCCCGTATTTGCGGGCACCAGTCAAGGTAAAAGATGACTGTCAAATAAAGTTGTCATTTTGGAATGTGTGCTTTATTGTTATAAAAACTCGTACATCGAAAATATTAGCCATGAATTACACTTCTGAAGAAAAAATATTGATGATTAAATGGTATTATCAAGGAAATAGTTATCAAAATGTGTCAGACATGTTTGCTGCTCTGTATCCGAATAGACCTGCAAAATCTACAGTCGAAAGGACTATCAAGAAATTTGAGACAAAAGGCACTGTAATAAATAACTGCAGATGTGAAGAAAGGCAGGAACAAAGAAGAGATGCAAGAAATGATAGGGACTTGTAAGCTTTATTGTGCGTGAAAGAAAATGATGGGAAGATCAGCACAAGGAAACTTGAGGATGACATAGGATTAGATCACACCACAGCGTTACGAGCTTTGAAACGACATAAATATTATTCATACAAATATGAAAAGCACCAAGAGCTAAGAGATAGGGATGAAATACGACGACAGGAGTTTTGTTTTGGTATGATGGAAAGAGCAAACATGAATAGGGAATTTTTAAAAAATATTTGTTTCACTGACGAATGCACATTTACCTTAAATAATGAACCCAATGTTCAAAATTATCGATATTGGAGCAAAGAAAACCAACACAGGTTTGTGGAAACAAGGACGCAATATCCACAAAAAGTTAATGTATGGGCTGAGATTTTCGGAGAAAATATTATCGGGCCATTATTTCTTACACGAAATTTAAATGCAGAATATTTTTTGGAACTACTTGAAGATCATATTTTACCTACTTTACATGATGCCGCCAGGGAAAATCAGGAAGTTTGGTACCAAATGGATGGCTGCCCGGCACATAGTACCCTGGCTGTCCGGGAATATTTAAACCGTGCTTTTAATGGAAATGTTATTGGCTTAAATCATACAGTAAATTGGCCAGCCAGGTCTCCTGATTTATCGCCAAATGATTTATTTCTCTGGGGCCTTTTAAAAAACAGGATATACAAAGATAAAAAATACCCAAATCTAGACAAGTTAAAAAATGCTATTTCTGCCGAATGCAATAGAATTTCAGTTTACCAACTAGCGAATGTAAGAAGAGAATTTTATGATCGCCTCGGTTATTGTCTAGCAGTCAATGGAGGAATATTTGAACATCTTCTTAAATCCTAAAGTTCTAACAATTTAATAGTACCTACCTATTAATTAGTAAAATATTGAAACATGTAAAATGTCATAATTAACCTTGTAATTGGATACTTTATTTTAGTTTTATTCAGATTAATTTGTACTCATAAATACACCTTTAATATTTTCGATGTACGAGTTTTTATAACAATAAAGCACACATTTCAAAATGACAACTTTATTTGACAGTCATCTTTTACCTTGACTGGTGCCCGCAAATACGGGGCCATAAAAAGGAGAAATAGTTAAAAAGAAATCGGCGATAACCCGTAAACGGGCTCATCAAAAATATCTAAAGTTATTCTTTTCAATGTGGGTTTTAGTGCTCTTTAATAAACCTAAATAGAATTTGTCTCTAAAATAATTAGGGAAGCCAATAATTAACCCCATTTAAAATTACATGCGATTTCCTATGTCCCGCTCGACGATGCAACACCCGGTATACAAACTGAGCTTAACAAACAAAAATCATGTCATCACAAATTTCATGCAGGCCAGTGATTATATCTATTATGGCGGTATTTATTTTTATTAACCCGAAGTTTTATTTTAAAGTGCATTAATAGTATACCGGGTGAACCAAATTAAATGCGCACCATTGCTAACTTTTTATTATTGAAGACACAAAGTCGGTTAAATTAGCAAAGTAGTAGAATTTTTTCTGTTAATTAAAATGGTGAAAGCAGAAAAACAATTGGACATAACGTTTCTGAATAAATGAGGAAAATATATTTTTTCTTAATGGCACACCCTGTATAATTTTTACCGCAACGTTTGCAAATCGTATAAGGAATAAGAAAGTTCATATGCAATATTGGCCTAAAATTGAAAAAACATCGACACAGCCACGGAAATAAAAAATGGTTTGCCTTTGGCGTTTTCATCAAGCCTGCCATGAAAACAAAAACGAATTTATTTATTTATTTCAGAAATTAAAACTTGATTTTATTTTTAGCGGAAGAAATAAAATAAAACTATATTAAATGTTCACACACATCACCGTTTTGTTCAATACATTTGCGGGAATTCTTTAATACACGTTTTGTAGCTTTTAAAACTGTTCTGCCATAGATGGATGCTATAATGCGTCTAATGTTGTCTTGAAGTTTGACCAGATTCGCATATCTCGTTTTAAAGACTTCGTCCTTGACATACCCCCAGAAGTAAAAGTTTAATGAAGTTACGTCAGGAGACCTTGGTGGCCAACGTATCGGACCATTTGTTGCCATCCACCTATCTCTGAAAAGCCTTTCTAACAAAATTTTCACCTCGTGAAACTGATGAGGAGGAGCTCCATCTTGTTGAAAATAAATTTGGTTGCGGTCCTCTAAGTTCACATCATCTAAATATTCTTCTAGTAATTCTGACAACATATTAACGTATCCCCTGCCGGTCAGAGTACCTTCATAAAAAATTGGCCCAATAATTTGGCTGCCTATGAGACCACACCAAACATTAATGCTAAATCTTACTGCAAATTTCTGGGAACAGCAATAAACAAATTTGTTCTAGACCTAGTTTGTTCTAGTGCATGTTTTTACGATTAAACATACCCCTATTTGAAAAGTTCGTTTCATCGCTCCATAAAATTTTCTTTAAAAAGTTAGGGTTTTGCCTACACATATCTTGTAACCATTGGCAAAATATGAGTCTTCTTTCAGTGCCACCAGATAATAATGTTTGCACTGGTCGGTACTTATAAGGTACAAACTTATATTTTTTTAAATTCTTCCAAATTGTAAATAAACTGAAAGCACTGTCTCTTACCAAATCTCTAGTTAAATTATTTTTGTGCGCTTCAAAATATGCCAATACATTTACTTTTACTTTTGTTCACTTATTATAAAATAAGAGGGAACAACAGTCGTTTTTTTGTATTACGTGTACCATCTTGAAATTTATTTAAATTAGCAGAGCGCTTTTGGCCTTAGGCCATCTTCAGTGCTTCCTAAAAGCGAGGAAAATCCAATTTGTAAAATTTATTTAAAATGTCGTTGTTCGAAAGTTGATGCAAATTTGTGTGAAATCAGTTGAGTTATTTAACTATTTTTATTTGTTGAAAATTTGTTCCGAGAAATAATATTAAATGTATTTTTTGGTTTTTACTCAATTTGTCAGGAACCTTCATTGACAAAATTAAATTTTCTTGAGTGCGCCATCAACAGCACAAAGTAAAAACTTATTATGTAAAAAGCAATTAACATGTAAATTTGTAAAAAGACGAACAATTGGGACGAACCACTTTTTAAATTTTGTTTATTAACCATTGTTTTTATTTTTCTTTTTCATAATTAAATTTTAACTACACGTGGAACGTATTCTTCAGTCGAAATTTGATGGTTATTTAAAATGAAAGATTAAATTTGTCTTGTCATTGAAATGACATTGTTGACGTTGTTGAGAGTAAAAAGCGGGCAATTTAAAAATTGTTAAGGTTAGAGAATATTGAAATTTTTAAAAATTAATTCAGAAGGCGCCTGTGCAAAGGAATGTAACTTCTGTTTAGATTACTAACTACTGTTAGATACACAGCCCTACCTCATCTATTATAATATTATATTATTAACCAAGGTTTAGACAGCCATCATTATTGCCCGAGCGGCAAGTTTAAATCACGAGGAGCGGAGCGACGAGGGATTTAAGACGCGAGGGCTATAAGCTGTCTAAACCGTGGTTAATATAATATTTTTTCCACTACTACAAACTTTTATAAGACATTTATCTTTATAGTATTAATAATTATAAAAAATGATAGGTAGGTATAAGTATATTTTTTAATCAAGTTACCTGCGCTTTGGAATTGGCAAAATATTTTTTTGTTTTGTCAGGTGGCTTTGTTAATGTCAATTTTTGTTCATTTATGTCATCAGATTTCACGAGTTTTCCGTTCTTTTAAAAAATGAGCGAAGAAAATGTTAGTGATATTATTATGTGTACACCTCCAGAATTAAGGATGAAAGCAGAAAAAATGTTGATTGTATCGATATTTTACAATATCAAGTAATCTAATATGCATTGATAATTATCTGGTTGCCTAACCACATTCATATTTATGAATTTATGTTGTAAAATCAAAAAATCAAGTTACCTGCCTTCAAATAGTTTCTTGAACATCGGTCAATAATGGATTTCAATGCCTTATTATTGACCATGGTCAATAATAACTTATAAGGTAGAGAAAAACGATTTCTAACGTTAATAATCGGTCAATAATGGCGATGTTATAGGTTAGTAGTGGAAAAAATATTTTTAGTCCTTGTCTTAATAAAAACTCTTTCGTTACTTCTAAATTTTCTATACAGCGTTAGAAAATACCTTCTGTCTGGTTGCTCACGTTCAGGATACATTTGACCGTATTGCTCGAGTGCTAGTACACTATTTGTTCTGCAACCAAGATACGCTTCTAACATATCGCAATGTTCTAAATGCGTGAACGCCATTTTGTAATATTTAAAAGCAGAAACTAGATAACTTAACGCAAACTATGGCTACCCAAAACGAGGACACTTTAAATAATTCGTTTTTGTTTTCATGGCAAGCTTGATGAAAACGTAAAAGGCAAGCCATTTTTTATTTCTATGGCTGTGTTCTTCTAATAGAGTCGATGATGTTGTATTCGGTAAGTCATTTTATTTGCAATATTTTATTTTAATTCGATTGGTTTGTTTATAGCAAAAATTTTGCAAAAAAATCGAAAATTGGCAAATTGTAAATAATCACCTTTGTTAGAAAATGAACAAACGTATGAAAACGCCGATTCAGGTTATCGTAATTTTCCAGCAGATAAGATAATGTGGAAAGAAATAGATGGTTCGGAAGATTTACACAAATTTGAATTTACTGGTACTTCAGCATTTAACATTGACGAAGAGCAACTAAATGGTCATGAGCCGGTTGATTTTTATTTACGATTTGTTGATCATGAGATTTAAAATATGTTAGTAAATGAAACAAATAAATATGCTAAGCAAAAAATAGTTGAGGGGATTGTAAATTACTCACTTTCAAAACATTCACTTTTGAGCCAATAGCAAGACACAAATAGAGTTGAAATACTTCGTTTTTTAGCTGTTGTAATGTGGATGGGCTTAGACAAAAAACCGGAACTATTAGACTATTGGAACAACAATCCACTCTACAATAGTGACATTTCTAAACGTTGCGGATTTAGTAGGAACAAATTCGAGACATTTTTACATTGCTTTCATATTTCTGATAATCAAAATAGTCCGCCAAACGACAGACTGTACAAAATTTCACCTCTGATAACAATGTTGAATAATAAATTTCAGAAAATTTGACAACCTAAAGAGTCGGTGTGTATTGACGAGACCATGGTGCCTTTTCGTGGAAGATTAAGTTTTCTGCAATATGTGCCTAGAAAAAGGCATAAATACGGAATTAAACTCTTTAAACTTTGTGTAGCTGACGGTTATACGGTTTATGGAGGACAAGAACAGCCTTTAGAGAAATCCCTAGCTTCTAGGGTTGTTATGCAGCTCATGCAACCGCTTTTGGATACCGGAAGAACTTTGTTCACTGATAATTTTTATACAAGCGTTGCACTAGCACACGAGTTAAACAGTAAAAATACTCACTTAGTGGGTACAATACGTGTTAACAGAAAACACAATCCGAAAGCTGTAAGCGATATTAAATCCCTACAGAGCAAGACAAAGGTTATCGTTGGTTAGTGGAAAGATAAAAGAGACGTTCTCTTTTTTACGACTAAGGATCCTCCCTCAATTATTGAAGTTGAGACTAAACTAGGGCCTGTTAGTAAACCGTCGACTATTGTTGAATACAATGCGGCTAAAGCATTTGTTGACATGTCAGATCAGAAAGCTGCATATAACTCACCGATTAGGAGAAGTATTAAGTGGTACCGAAAGGTCGCTATTGAACTTCGAACCAATACAGCAATTGTGAATGCACATGTGCTGTACAAATATATTACGGGCAAAACAATATCTATTAGAACTTTTGGAGAAAAAGTAGTTTTACCTTTGCTAAATCTTGGGGCACCTGCACCAGATCCAGACCAAGCCGTTCGGCACCGTATTACTCACAAAGGGAATAGAGGAGGATGTACACTTTGTTATAAACATTTTTCAGAGCGTGAGGGAAGGTAATCGGCAATAAAAAAAGCTAAAAAAGTTCATACATATTGCCCAGGCTGCCCCTCAACTGTTTTTATGTGCATAGACTGTTTTTTTGATGCTCACACAAGTAATGTTAGATAATTACGCATTTCACCGTCCTGTCAAATATAGCCGCCTAGTGGCATCATAAGATTAGTTCTTTAGTTTTGTTTATCATTGATAAAATACAGTTTATATTGTTTAGTTTATATATAGAACATCATAAATGTAATACTCGGTGCAATGTATTGCTTTGTACATTGTGGTGTGTGCGAGACAATCTGGTGCACATGGTCTAAACTAAAAACAAGAAAAAAAATTATTTAACAGACCGTGTGCATCTGACGTGGTCACACTGTTTTTTTTACAAAAAATATGTCAGAGCCTCAAGTTATTATGTAAGTAGCAAAACTAACCTAATTTTAATACCAAAATTTAAAAAAAAAATGGTCTGGTCTGAGGTGAAAGTCATGCTTTTCACTCTGGGGCTTAAAAAAAAATACATTTTCATCATTTATTCAGAAACGTTATGTCCAATTGTTTTTCTGCACCATTTTAATTAAATGCTACTACTTTGCTAATTTAACCGACTTTGTATCTCCAATAATAAAAAAGTTAGCAATGGTACGCACTTAATTTGGGATATTAATATGGAGCCTTGCCCATTTAACACATGTAATATGAGCCCATGAAAAACAGAAACGTGCGGTGCTTGTGCGCAGGAAATGGTCTTGAATGTTTGGAAATTATACTCGTTGGGGAACACGGCCTCAGAGAGGTCGTTCCAGAGTGACGACGTTCTCCAGATGAAAGAATTTTTAAACGGTCGTCGTGTATTTCTACCATGTATCGCTCTGGGTGCAATTAAGCGCGCAACCTCAATTGAGCAGATGCCATCAAAATACTTGTAAAATAGACTCAAGTCACCAACCTGTCTTCGATGTTCAAGGCTTTCCAGGTTGTTTGCTAGATCATGCCCACCGATCAGCAAATGGTTCTTCTTTGAATGGTAGCAATCTCAGGGTATGTTTAGGAGTAGAACCCCAAATATGCGAACAGTACTCCAGCGATGGTCGAATTTGGGCTTTATAGAACATTAAAAGTTAACAAAAAGTTGTATTATTAGTTGGTAAATCCGAAGAAAATATCAAAAGTACAAGAAAGTCAGTGGCGTTCATATTTTTTTGTCAATAATGTTCGTTAGGGTGCTTCCCGGGACGCTACTGGACTTAATAAATTCAATCTAGTTGAAGCTAATTAAGCCCATTATCATTATGAACACCGGTACTAAATTTCAATAAAATCGATTAAAGGATATTTTAAAAAATTATAGAAAACCGATTTTGTTTTCTTCTCTTAGAATATCATATTCATTATATCATATCACTCCCTTAAGTTACGTAGCGTACTTCTGAAACACCGTGTATAATAACATAATAGCACCATGTGCAAGTGAAGCTTGATATCTGCTATCGCTGAACAGATTTGACTTGCTGGGTTAGGATCCTAACCTAAAAACTTACTTGTTCTAAATCGCAATTTTCTTCACTATAATTAGTATCAGAATCTGAGCCCTCAAAGGGCTCCTCTGGTGAAGAAACAAAGGTCTGTGCGTTTTAAGAAGTCCGCTAAGCCATAAAACCTCTTGAGCATTATGTCGGTGGCTCTCAAACAATAAATTATATTTAAAGTAATTTTCTAAATAAAATAATTTAAAGTAAATAAAAAATTAGTTTAGGTAAAGAAAAATAATAATTTTTTAGCTTTTGTAGTATTCAGACAAATTAGTTTTATGAATTCTTTTTTATAAAGTTTTGGTTCTAAAAAGAACCGATTTTGTAGTCTTGCGACAGAACGTACCTACTTGTAGATAGGTACTACTAAAAGTAGTCTTCCTCTGCATTTGAAATTTCACCCATGCTTTCAGACTCATCAGAATCAACATCATCGTCATCATCATCATCATTCGTAATAATTAACGCTCTTACTTCGTCTATAACCTGTTCAGTCTCATAAGATTCAAAAATAATTTTTTCTGTGTGTTCAATGCATTTCCGCCATTCTTCTTTGACCGCTTGGCTAAGCGCCTCCTCCCATAACTTTATAACGCTAGGCTTACCGATATTTTTACAGGCATTTTTGTCATAATAGTTCTTGCTAATACCCCATACCAATTCAATTGCGTTGTAATGACAATGGTAGGGCGGCAATCTCAAACTTGATGTCCATATTTGAGGGCTAATTCGTCAACAACATACTTTTTTTTAAATGACTGCTCTTTACACTTGCTTAAAAGTTCACTTTTTAAATATAAATTTTCATGGTTTATGTTTTTCTTTGACAACCACTCTTTTATTTCTTCCTTTTTCCAGCTGCTTGTAGGGAATTTCTCTTCGAGTCTCGTATGGTAAGAGGCATTGTCTAAAACAATTAAGGAAGGTTTTTCTAAACTTTTTAAAAGTTTTTCCTCGAACCAATGCTCAAAAATTTCAGCATCCATATTGCCGTGATAATCATCAGTTTTTTTTGTTGATGAAAATATCAAACTGGCATTTAAAACAAAATCTTCTTCATTACCAGCATGTAATATAATATACCTTTTTCCATTACTTGCACGGGTACTTGAAAAACAATGCTTTGAGTCATCCTGCCAAGACGTTTTTGTTGAAGTTCCGTTTGCAAATACCCATGTTTCGTTAAGAAAAACAACTTGTCTCGACAATTCCGATTTTTTGTTGTTTAAATAATCCCTTAAAAATTGCCATCTTTTCGAAACAACATTGGACAGCTCGCAAAGCAGTTTTCTGTTGTTCGTTTTTTTATATTTGAAACACATATGTTTTAAAATGATGGACAAACTGTTAGTTCCAATATCGCTGTGGTGTACTTGCTTACACTGATTTTATTTTGTTTTATTTTACGTCGTATTTTATGATTGTTACCTTTGACAGTGAATGTAACTGTAACTGAGGAAACGGAAGTTAATAAAAAATGATTACAACTGACAAGAATGTTTTATTATTTTTGAATGATATAAAAACTTCATTTATATAAAGAACAATTTATATTTTAATATAAACCCCCACAATCGCAAAGTTTTATTTAACCATCCCGCACTTGAGCAAATTTTAATTGTTTCTTGGAAAATAGCGATTATTATATAGATTTAACTATAATAATAGCAAAATAATTTGATTATCTATTTAATTATTATTTATGCTCAACGCGTAATTCTAAGATAATTTTGTTTTGAAACCTCTGATTTCGCCCAGTAATAGAATACAGTAAACCAGTGGGATGTTCGGTGTGATCAAGTATAGCGAAGGTTCGAAGATATTGTAACTTAACCGACTTACTGTTTTAAAAGCGATAACATCCCTTGGTGATTTAATCCGATATCGGACTTCTTAAAACGCACAGACTTTTTTTTTATTCTCCGACATGTTTAAGAATAAATCGAGACGAAAATTACCACCTATTAAGTACAGGGACATTTTTTTAAAGTTTTTTTACCCGATAAGCGATATTCCTGCTGACAATAATAAAAAATAAATTAGACATTTCTTAATGACTTTCCACAAGGAAAATTTGGCTTCCACGCGGAAAATCGTTAAGAAATGTCTAATTTGCTTTTTTATTATAGTCAGCAGGAAAATCGCTGATCGGGTGAGACACTTAAAGAATGTCCCTGTACACTCACCGCAGTTGGCAAGCTTTTCGCGCATAAAACAGAATGCTTGACAATTAGCAGGATTTCGATGATGTGAGTTAACAACATGTATGATATATTTACCAAATTATTATATAGTGAAATCTGTAGAATGATCACTTAACAAATTTTTTAAGCAAGCATATGTAAATCTAAGGGGCTACTACCTAACATGTTTTAAGACCGAACCCTTCAATTAGTGTGTCAAGATAATAGGCTAGTTCTGTCTTTATTGTGTTTTTATAAATTGTGGGCAAAATAGGAAATTAATAATAAATTTATTAATAAAAACTAACCCGAAACATTAGTTGGGGCCAAACTAAATAAATCAAACTACCATTAGCTGCAAAAAACATAAAAGTCTAGATGCTTATTATTGTCACCATCATATTTTCTGAGATTTTCTTTTTGCGAGTGTCCGTCCAAGAGCCGGATGCACTTCGGCCAGGTTTGTTCATTGAGCTCACCCTAGTTTATTCTTACATCCACTCATTGATTCCAGTTCCCTGCACTAGTTTGTGTAGGTGAACTGGAGAGAGTGTCGGAATTTCCCCTGGTTCAGGCTAGTTCAGGTTAGTTTTGTGAGATTGTTAAAATCAGTTATTGGTTTACAGATGAAAGTTGCAGCACGTGGCTACATCTCGTCGCAACCACACGTATCAACCCAACCAGGAGAGCGAGAATCCATATAGGTTCAAATGCTGGCAAGGCGGCCCATTGATACGGATGATGACGGAAAGGATAAGGGACAACTCTGTACACGAACTTGTTTTAAGTTTGTGTTTTTCAATATTTAGCTTTCGGTAGGCTAAACCGATACATTGGCTTCCAGCGACACCCAACATAGTTTGCCCGCAACTCCCGCCTCTCATCTGTAGATTTGCATTTCTGTGTTAAAGCACTTTGAGGTCCCTTACCTTTTCGTCAAACCCGAAGCCTTGCTGAAGAGCCGTAAGCAGCGAAACGCGTTCAAGGATTGGGTCTGACGGAAAGGATAAGGGACAACTCTGTACACGAACTTATTTTAAGTTTGTGTTTTTCAATCATCAGTTATTGGTGTTAAAATTAATATTTTTGTAAATCAAAGTTTGTTTTAAAAATAAATGTATTTTTATTAATTTCTAAAACTGACCTTAAGACTAGTAAAAAAATTAAGAATAAATTAAATCTGTTACAATATTACAAGACATTAAGTAAAAATCTCAATCAATTTCTAACTTTCTAAAACTGCCCTCTAATCCAAGGTCTCCTTTAAAATATAGATTGCTCTCAACTTTTTTGGGGATTCCAGTTATTTTCACACGTTCTTGGTTTTCGAACCAATCAGCATTGTCGTTCAATATCTCGTACCAATCGGTGGCTTGTAGTCTTAATGTTTTCAGGCTTCCATTGTAGTCTGAAGGAAGGCGATCAGGTCCAAAAAGATTGGGTAGGATTTTTGAATCGGAGTGAATGTAAACCTACAATTCATGTGTAGAGCATTAGATAAAAGAAAATAGAAATTATATTAAGTAAAAATTAGTATTTTAATTTTTGATTAAATCAAACAACCTTTACGTGGAAGAAGAAATTATTATTATAGCACTCAAAATCTCTGCAGTCTTAACTTGAATTAAATTTTAAATAGAAAATGCCCGTCAGATGGCGCGCAAAAAGCTTTCTAGTTTTCGAGCAAAAAGAAAACGGAGGTATAACCAAGCGGGACTGGCCCTTTGAAAAATCATGTTTTTCTAGATAGGAAATGGAAATTGACGACACTTTCCATTGATCAAGACAGAAGATATAGGCAAATAACTTACAAACAAAATAAAACAAAAAATTTAACATTGAACCCACGTACCTTTTGCTTCTAAAACCATAGAAACGATGTTTCTTTTTAGTTATATTCCTCGGTCAATTTTCTTTCTCATTACACAGGGTTTTAATAACGGATAAATTCAATACAAATTAAATAGGCGCGTGTTCGGAAAAACGCTCAAACCCCCCCGTTTGGTAGCGCATATGTTGACATAAAATGTAGGTGCCTATACAGGATGTCCCACAAAAGTGTGGCAGAAGAAATATTTTTTCCTTAAATAGAAATTTCTATATATTATTGCATTTTCGGATTCTCCGGAAAATTCTAGCCATGTCTTATGTATAATATCCTAAACCTATCTTTAACTGTTCACGAAATATTTACGCTCAAAAAGGTCTGGTGACCTAGGTGGCCACTCTATTGGTCCGGGCGCTACCCAGTTGGGCACAGCCGATGGAAATTCGAAAAGCCTACCTACCAGTTGGGCACGAAACGAAATTTGAAGGGATTAGTGTAATCTTATTAGAGGGTGAACCTGACAGGTAGATAATTTCTTAGAACATTTACTAAAGGCATGATTAAAAAGTGTATATGGATACGAGGTTGCACAATAATTTTCTTCAGTTCTTTAATTTACCGGTTCGAAGGTGGAAGTTAAAACAATGCTTAGTAAAAAAGGGAAAAAGCTGTTGATTATAGGTCAATTTAAATTTTGTGTTGCTAAAGAACTAAAAAATAATAGCATTCATTGGAGGTGCCTAAACAAAAAATCAAAGTACTTAGGTATATACCCCCATTGCAGACTTTAGCACCATACTAAAGGTCGATTTGGCTCATAATCATGGGCCAGAAGAAAACATTTGCAGACAAAAATTAAGTAACTCTATCAAGAGATAGGCTGCAAAAAATCTCTACGAGCGGCCATCAAAACTCATTCATTAAGAACTTTGTGATAATGTAGCAGAAAGCATTACAACAAATGACTTAAACTTAATCCGAAAGAATATTTATGAGTGCAGAAAAAGCGTAGTACCCACTTTGACAAAGAATCGGAATGAAGGTTTTTCGTCTCTCGCAACTTTGCAACCCAAAACTCCCAAGGACGAGTCATTCTTATCGGTAAATAATGCAGAACTTGAAATTATAATTTTTTCGTGTGCCAAGTTTTTTGCCAATTTTTTACCATATTTGGATTTAAGGGTGGTTATTATGTACTCCTTGTATTCTGCCTATTGCCAAGCAAAAAGCAACATGTGTATTAATCTCTATTCAGAATTATAATTGATAGGTGTAAAGACAATGATTTAATTTTTAATCTGAGGAATATTGTAATTGATTTTGAGGTAGCTATTGACAAAGCTGTTAATAATATGTCTTGCTATAATTGCTCTTTCTTGATGTTTTTTTTAGAGATGGCGAAAGTCGTATTCGCTCGATAGGTTGTGCCTAACGACAGTGGCGTTTACTATCGGTTTGTATATTTGCATATTAATAATAATAATAATAATTCTCCTTATTAAATAAATATCAAACCAAAAAAAAAAGATTTACGGAATCTTATTGGAATATTTGCTCAATATACCATTTTGCCTCAAAATCCTTCAATCCTTCAACAGTTAAAAACTTCGGTCAAAATCCTTTATATTTAAGGAAATCCTTCAAATCTGGCAACACTGCGGTATATTACAAATACGTATTTTTTAAAGAAATATTTCCACTAAACTTATTATTATAATGCATCATCGAGCACAGGTAGCTCCGTGTCCAACTAGTATGTAGGATTATAGAGAAACAGATTAGACAGGTAAACGTGCCCAACTGTTGAACTCCGATTGATCCACGTCTGCCTATCCACCGGTTTGGGATAACATTATCTGAGAATCTTCTAACAATCGCAGTATAGTGGGGCGGAGCTCCATCCTGTTGAAACCATAACGCTTGGTTTGGTATGTCTGGATTATTTTCATCAGGATTAAGTGTAGCTAGTGCTAGAATCAAGTCGTTTTCTAAAAAGTCATGATAACGTTCTCTCGTCAAAGTTCCTTCAAGGATGTATGGTCCTATTAATCTGTTACTAATAATAACTGCCCATACATTCACCTTTTAATAATTCTGAGAATGACTTTACCTAAACCAGTGTGGATTTTCTGGCGCTCAGTATCTAAAATTATGCCTATTTACTTCTCCATTCAAGCAAAACGTTGCTTCCCGGAAAAGCATATCTGTTTTACTAGTCTAGGATTATTACCAGTTCGCTCGGTCATGGTCTAGCAAAACTCGTTTCTGCGGTCTGGATCATCTTCAAATAGCTCTTGAACTAATCGAATTTTATATGAATGCCACTTTTCCTCTATAAAAATTCTGTTACAGTCGACCTATGAATCGTGCTATCTAAAGCCAGCTGACTACTTGAGAGGTTCGGATTTTCGTGTAATGAAACAAAGATGTCCAGTTTTTTGTCATTAGGGACGCCAGGCCTTCCAGGTTTGCCAAGATCCTTAACAGTGCTAGTCTCTCTCCACTTAGCCTCAATTCTACTGATTGTAGATTGACTTACAGGTTCTCTGTTCAAATGTTTATTGTTGAACATTATTCGAACTTCGTTGTGTGTTCTAGTTTTCTCACCACAGCCAAGCATAGTTAATATTTCGATTCTCTGAGTCTCGGTTAAACGCATTGTAAATATTTTTGTTTAACAATACAGTGACACCTTGTCAAAATTTGACGCTTTGTCAAATATTCACAAGCAGAGGTGTAATTTATTTCGTGGACAGTTGAAGATAGGTTTAGGACATTTTACATGAAACATATCTAGAGTTGTCCGGAGAACTCGAAAATAAAATAATATACAGGGATTTCCATTTATGGAAAATAATATTTTTTTTGCCACACTTTTGTGGGACATCCTGTATACCTATGTCAAAATATGCGCAATCCAAAAACAAAATCGACGGGTTCGAGCGTTTTTTCATTTAATTTGTATTGAATTTATCCGTTATATATCCTTGTATATGATTTATTGCAAAAGTATAGTAAATAATATAGAAAAATAGCAATATTAAAAAAAAGACAACAAAATATCAATATATTTTTAAACTCACCTCACCATAACTTCCTTATGCAAGAAGCTATTTATTTGTTTTTTTTTAACTAAAAACTGCGCAATTTAACAGGCTTCATTTGGTATTGACTAATATTAACTTTATGTTTTATAATAAATTCGGTAGGGGCTTTAGAACGTAGAGGAGCCGTGCTGCGGCGGCAGCCGTTTTCTGCATACCACCGAGGTGCGGCAATCCTAGAATCCATTGTCTGATAGGGGTTTGTTACCGGTTTCAATTAGAAAATGTTAATGTTTATGGCTGGTTGGTTTTATTATACATAATTTCAATATTTGGTGATTGGTAATTAACGTATCCAACTGTATTTCGATAACGATTTTAATATTATTACTCATATATAAGATAGTGGCCAATGATCCCTGCCCATTCATTCACAGAAAATTCTTGCTGAAAACGACCTTCTCTAATTTTATGAAGATTATCGTCCGCCCAAAAATGTTCGTTATGAAAATTCATAATGTCTTCTCTTGAAAAGTAGCCTTATCAGTAAATAAAATGTTCGGTAAAAAATTGTTGTTATGTGCCACTGTATGTAGTAACCAAGACAACTTAACACAGAAAAATCTCTGCTCGCAAAGGCCCTTAACTTTACGATTACCCCAAAGGAAACTCCACTGTTGGACATTATATGTGCAACAGACTCAGTAGCCATTAAAGCGACCCAAGCAGAAGAATTCCGATGAAAAGTCAGAGAAATTGTACAGAAATCCAAACTCCGGAGCCAAATATTCAAAGAGAAGAATCAGTTGCCCTCTCCAAACTACGCAAAGATATGACCATCAAGATTCTACCCGCAGATCATCTGGAATAGAAGCGATGACGAACTCCAAGCATTTCTATATCACATAAATAACTTGGCACCAACAATCAAGTTTACCATGGAGAAGGAGGAAAATAATAAACTACCTTTTCTAGACGTCATAGTATAGAAGAACAGGGACATCATCCAAACATCGGTATATATAAAGAAAACTCACACTGGTCAATACCTTAATTATGCCTCAAACAACTCAAATACCACAAAACATAGAATAGTGAAAACACTTCGAAACTGGACCCACCATAAAGGTACCATATGCCAAAGGAATCTCTGAGAAAATTCGAAGATTAGGACAGCAATACAAAATTCGAACAGTATTCAGCTCCAAAGATTCCTTAAGAAGCCACCTGACGAATACAAAGCCAACCAGCCAAAGGGACACGAAGAACTGGGTATATAGAATGCCTTGCGAGTGCGGACAATCCTATGTTGGTAAAACCCTACGCCCCTTTGTTATTTCTTATGAATCAAGGAACACCGAAACCACACAACGAAGGGAGAAACAAACAGATCCGGTGCGGCAGAACATGCTTGGACATACGGCCACCACATGCAATGGTCAGAGGCAAAAATAATACTCAAAGAAGAACACTGGCGAAAGAGGAAATTTAAAGAAGCGGCTGTCATAACCCAAAATTCAGACTGCTTTAGCACGCCCTCTTTAGACATAAGAAATATTTGGAAACCCTTGTTAAGTAGATGTAAGCTTAGTTTAGGACCACGCGGTTTCGCATCTCGGTTATGCGCTGCTAACCAGGAGGTAGTATAAATACCCTTGTAGTTTCGTAACATTATTCACCTGAGGACGACTGGAGATACTCACCAGTTGAAACGTTGTGATGTAAATAATTAATGACAATGGTAGTTCAAAACACGTCTATGATTCACGTTGAATATGGTATGGGTACAGTTGATAAAGAAACCCTGCTGCCTTCCTGGCACTAATTGAAGGATCCTCTTCTATCTCTCGCAATATAGCCTCTTCTAACTCAGGCGTCGTTACTGTTACAGGTCTGCCAGAAAGTTCCGTACTACTTTTAAAACTCCCAGTCGCACTCAATCTTGCATGGAGCTGTCTAAATATTTTGGCACATGGCAGTACTCTGTTTGGATAACGCTCCCGATAAATTTCCCGAGCGTTTTCAGCATTTCCATTTGCTAGGCCATAATCATAATCAAGACTTGCCCTTGCCTCATGTCATAATTTATCTTGAAATACATAGGTATATTCTTTGTGCATGCAATAAAGTGGTTTTTATTTTTTCTCTCGAAAACGAGGCAAGATACAAAAATAATTTACGGCACAAAAAAGTTGTATTACTAGTTGATAAATCCGAAAAAAAATATCAAAATTTAAAAAAAAGTCGGTAAAATCGGGTGAAGGAAGTGATATCAAAAACGGGCAACTTTTTCTCTTTATAAGGAATCACCTCCTTAAGTTACGTAGCGTACTTCTGAAACACCCTGTATAGGTACATTTATTTCCTGGGTTTTAAACTATTCTAATTTTTCTGACGGCATTGTAGAAGAGTTGGATATGGATATATCTCGTATTACTACCAGTACTACTACCACTGACCTGCTACGTGATGAGAGGGTCTCCAGAACGATACATATATATACAAAACCATGGTTCACCCACAACTTCGCTGAGGTCACGCTAGAGCTGGTAAAAATGCTGGCTAGTAATCTCAATATCAGGAAAGCCCCGGGTTTTAACGGTCTGAAAAATGCGGAGTTGGGAAATCTACCAAACAGAGCTTTGGAGAATATAGTAAATCTATCACAGGCAATAATCAGAGAATGTCATTTACCGAGCGTCTGGAAAAGGGCAAAGGTGATACTAATTCACAAAAAGGCCGAAGACCCTACTGTGTCGTCAAGCTACAGGCCTATCAGTCTTTTATCAAGCCTGGCAAAAATTGCAGAGAGGCTGATTTTAGCTCGAACAAACAGTTCTGTGTTCGAGCACAACGTTCTGCCTAACCACCAATTCGGCTTTAGAAGCGAACTTTGCACAGTTAGGCAGACAACGAGACTCACGTCCAACATAATGAAGGGCTTCAATAGAAGGGAGCACAAGGGGTTTTCCTTGACGTTAGCAAAGTATTTGGCAAGATCTGGCATAATGATCTTTTACTGAAATTATTAAGACTCGGAGCTCCGAACTACCTCATCAAGGTAGTAGGCTCTTTTCTTGAGAATAGAAGTTTTGCAGTCTTGTCGGAGAATGCACTTTCTTTGAATAAACATATCAGGGCAGGTGTGCCGCAAGGCTCACCTCTCTCCCTGATGCTGTATAACATGTATACGCATAACATTCCGCGAGATAGGCAAACGCAGCTTTATCTTCTTGCTGACGACACTGCAATAACTTGAACTTCCAATCAACCGCGGCTAGTCGTCATACGTATGCAGCGCCATGTAAACCCATTGGAAAAATGGCTTTTCAATAATTGAAAGACTCGTTTGATTCCTTCCAAGACAAAAGTCATATTTTTCTCCAAGAACCGCGTTAGACGGCCCGGAACAAGGCTCAGAGTCGGTAGGTTTCAAGTGAATTGGTGCCAGGAAGTGAAGTACCTGGGACTTATCTTTGATCAAAGACTGAATTGGAGAATCTACCCTCTGCTTCGCAGGCGGAGTAGACTTAGTAATCGCACCAAAGTTAGCGACTATAAGGTCTTGGTCAGGTCGGTACTTACTTATGGAGCACCATCTTGGTGCAATATGAGTAAGTCCGAGCTGAATAAATTCCTGGTGATTCAAAACAAGGCGCTGAAACTAATCGCAAATACTCCCCGATATACAATGAACGAGTTTTGCATCAGGACTTTCAAATACCGAGAATCAACGAATTCTTTTTAAAAATAATCACAGACTATTGCAGACGTACGGACATATTGGCCGACATACTAATAACGGACTCGAATACGACGGCCAGACTAAACTCTACATACAAACTGCCGAAAGATTGGCTCCCCGTTGGGATAAATCTCTAACAGTAGAGAGGCACTACCATAATCGTCTAATAGACATGTAACAGGCGCCAAGAACTATTCAGCCTTCATAAATGACACACAACACAAATAAATAAATCAATAGCCGAATCAAAATTGAAACTAAGCGACCCAAAAAGTCTTCGATGAAGCAATAGATGACAAAGGAATATCCTGACGTAAAAACCCAATCAAGACCCCGTGTACCAGTAACGCCATTTTAAATAATTTTAAGAAAGTTCAGCTAAGACTTACTGAAGCCTTTACATGTCACTACCATCATGTATATGAAACCGTAAGGCGTAAAAAGGTTTGTGATAAGCTTTATTAGTGAAACCTGGTGATGGCATTTTTATTCCCCATGGAACTACTCCAACAAATCCTAAAGGAAATACTTACACACGCGCTAGCATTGATAATTTTGATCATGATGAAGACACAGTAGATGGTGAAAATTATACTCAAAGCTTAGCTGTGGTAATATTTTCAAAAAAAGAGCGATATATTTTCAGAAATCAACTAGGATCGTCTTTCCAAGCGTTCATTAACCAATCTTGATTCCTTCCATATCCATAAAAGTAAAAACATAAATAATGTGTATAAAAGGCTGCAAAACGTCCTGAGCCTTCTCAAGTTAGTGACGGCATGGCAAATAGTTGTTTTAATAATGAAGCCCCGAATCTTATATCCTTATTCCTGAGATACTTTATGGAAGATATTGAAACATACAAAACACAGCAAGAATTTTTAGCCATCAAGAACATTTTTTTTTGTATTTCACAATAACCATCGCAGTTTTGCTGAAATTACTTTCAATACATTTACAATGGGTAATAGCTGACAACGCATAATTATTAGGTCGCGGATGATCTACCGGGTTTATCATAAAATATAGACTCGACACAAAATAAACCTGTTAAATTGCGTAGGTTTTAGTGAAAAAAAGCGTCTCGAATAAGGAAGGTACGACGAGGTGGGTTAAAAAAATTATTGGCATTTTTTCTCTTTTCTGAAATATCGCTGGTTTCCATATTGTGTTAGACAGGGGTTCGGCCTGGCCTCACATAGACACTGTATTACCCACAGTGTAAGGTTGGTTCGTTTTATTTTTGCTACACCAATTAAACCCAACTTACTTTGCTGTCTTTTTATTCTTTCACTTTTCACCATCCTTACAATTTCATTTCTTTCTACCATAGAGAATGAATCAGATTTAAACTGCGAAATTAATTGTACGTTTAAAAGAACGGTAACATGTGTTACCGGGCACGCGTCCCCAAAAAATCAATTGCTTTAACATTAGAAAATCACTTTGCCTGACACACATGTCAGATCAAAACTCGTGCTATTATTGTTTTAGTCACGCTTCAGCTTACGTTGAAGTCTAACAGGAACTGAGTTGTTTATGGAGATAAAACGCTGTGATCTGGGACGTCCTCTAATCACATGTGGTCATGTGGACCCTATTGACCAACGAGAAGCAACGCATTCAAGTGATGCTTGCCCGTTGTCGGTCAAAACATCCTGGAAACTTATTTACATATTCTTGAAGCCGCAGAGCTATTGCAAAGCTACCGACTAACGGTTTGCGTAGAAATGAATTTAATACTGTTTAGTTTAGAATAAAGCACGTTTTTATGTTTACAGAAGACTTAATATTTTTCAACAATTAGAATATTAGTGGTTAATTTATGTTTATTACTTTGATTACTAGAAAACGTGTTTCCCAAACACTTATAATATTTATCAAATTCTTGCAATAAGTCAAAAGAAAATTAAATGCGGAAAGATTAAAAAAAAAAAACATTGTTCCTTTTTTTGTTTGCAACAAAAGTTATGCGGTTCTAAAGCTAAAATTTTTGTGTTGTATTTTTTTAGTTTTTTGCCTATTTCCTTGTTGTTGACCAATGGAGAGTGTCGTCAATTTACATTTCCTATGTAAAAAAATATGCTTTTTGAAACGATAAAGGTCCCATTTGGTTATACCTCGCTAATGTTTGTGCATCGTAGCCGGACCTATCCGACGGACTAAGAGGTACAGTTGACGACATTTAATTTCGTACACTAAACTGTGACACTGTAAATGCAACTTTTTTACCTTTATTACATTTGTATCGTGTTAATTGTTATCATCATATCTGTCAAAGTATTGTCATCATCTTATTTGATTAAAGAAATGCCCCATTTAAGTATTATTGAAAAAGCAATAATAATATGTTTAGAAGAAATAGGGTGGTCTTATGGAAGAATAGCTGATCATTTGAGAGTACCTAGAAGTACTCTTCAAGGAATTGTAAAAAAATGGCGCTATCATCAAACACTTGAAAGGTCTGTTGGGTCAGGTTTAAATAATAGAAAATCATCAAATGAAAAATACCGAAATATCGTAGAGTATTTAAGGCACAATCCATTTGAAACTGCAGTATCCGCTATGCACAGAACAGGGTTCCCGGCTTCATCTAGAACTGCGCAACGTCGAGTAAGACAATGTTCCGAATTAAGAAATCGAGCAGCTGCATCCAAACAGTTTTTAAAAAATAGTGATAAGGAACAAAGAATTGGTTTTGCTATGCAATATTTACCAGAAAATTATTTTTTTTGGCAAAATGTTATCTTTTCCGATGAGAAAACTTTTCAGTCTACATATAATGGAAAGATTCGAGTATATAGACCACCAAATTCCCGATATGATGAGAAGTATGCTCAAAAAAAGCAAACCAGTGGACGTTTCTCGGTTAATGTGTGGGCATGGATAAGTGTTCACGGTGCAGGTGTATGCTGGAATATTGGTGGAACATTAAACAGTAATATATACCTTCAGATTTTGAAAAATGTTTTTCTTCCTTCTGCCGCGATAGTTTTTGAAGGAAATAACTTTATATTTCAGCAGGATAACTGCCCTGTGCATACTGCAAGAAATGTAGGTAACTGGTTTAGAGAAAACAACGTAACATGTCTGCCTTGGTGCTCAAAAGTCCTGATTTAAATCCAATTGCAAATGTTTGGGGATTGATGGTAAAAGAAATATATAAAATAAATTTTAAACCACAGAATAAAATAGAGTTATTTGATAAATTAAAAGAAATTTGGGAAGGGTAAACTCCGGATTACACCAGAAGTATTATTTTGTCAATGCCAAGAAGATTACGATTAGTGTTAGAATCCAATGGCACAGCAATTAAATATTAGTATTTTCTTTGTTGTTTGTTAATAAATTTACTCTTTTTGGCTTTATACTTTTGTAGTTTTCCTGGTATTGTTTTATAATTTTATAATTTGGCGGCTGTAATTTAAAGACAAAAATATTTAGAAATATCCATTATTAGTTATGGTAAAAAATTGTACATACAATTATTTACAGCGACGTATATAGCTGGTGTTCTATCCAGGTATAAGCAGCAAGGTGAGAAACCCGTTTTACCCAATTTTGTTGTAATTGGGTTATGTATGGGTGGAGTGTACGAATTTATATGTCGTTAACTGTACCTACAATTTTATTATTAACAATAATACAATAACAACGGAAATGAAAAACTAACACCCTTAACTTACCGATTCTCGAACTTTAGGATGCATGATCGGTTTGACAACATTCATCATCTTAGCCAACATTGATGGCGCATTTATCACATGAATCTGCTTTAGTCTCATAGCATATGCTTCTTTTAACAACTTATTTAAAACCCTAAAAAATGGACCGAACCATTTGGCAATGTGACCAGCGCCAAAGTGAGCAGCGTCAAAGATAGCTATATCTCCGGCAAATGGGTTATCTGAAGATATTACCAGTTCGTCTAAAAAACAATATTATTAAAAATTATGAAAAAAAAATTCATATTTTGATATAGGAAGAAGCAACACAAATTACAAAATTTAGTGCCGTAATTTTTGGCACTGATTAACTCATTTGATAGATAATTAAAATAATCAGGGTGATGGTGCACTACTTTTTTACTTTTAAATTTCGTTTATTTCCTGTTCTGTTATAATTCTAACTTATTGTCTAAATTAATCCTAAACTAGCTTACACCAACTTAAAATTTATAACAAGTTTTGGGCGCATATGAGCCGTAAGCATACGGCCCAAAATGCGCCCAAGAAACCAGACAAGTCCGGCGGCTGGTATTTTGGCCTATTAGGCAACGCTAGAATTTAAATCCGCACTTCTCACTTGACTCACGCACCGGCAGTGCCTGAACGGGTGCTATGCTGCTTTTGTTACACCGTGGAGTTTAATTGGAACAGTTTTCGGAAATTTTATGCAGTCAGTTGAAACACCAATGGCAAGAACTCTGGGAAAAGCTCAAAAAACCCAGTAAAATTATTTCAGGTACGAATGTTTATGCCCGCCCGCAGCGGGAAATCGGAATGTAGCAGCAAATAACCTCCACCCAACCGTCATGACGGTGGAGAGAGGCAATTAATTTGTGGCGTATCTTTGTGTGTAGTTCAGGCGAAGTGTCCCCCCACTGGCGTTGTCGAAGTTGGTGGGTATGCATTTTAGGCTGGATACTCAGCAGCCTTTGCTTGTGCAGTGTTTGAGATACTGCACCATACAGGGGCTCCGTAAGTAAGTATAGGTTTGATGATTTGTTTATAGACAAGACACTTGTTAGGAGGGGATAGGTGGGATTTCCTGGAGATAATAGAGTATAGGCTTTGCATCGCTGCAAAGCATTTTTTCGAGACTTCGGTAATGTGAGGTTTAAATTAAAGCCTCTCGTCTATAGTAATGCCTAGGTATTTTAGTCTTCGTTGTGGTTGCATTGTTGTCTCGTTAATTTTGAGTGGTACGAAAATTTTGTTATTAGTAAATTTTCTCATTAGGGTTGCGAAAACCGTTTAATTTGGATTAACCACTATCTTCCACTTTTTAAAGTAAGCATCTAAAATGCTGATATGCGATTGTACTTGTCGCTTAGCGGCTTTCACGTAAAACGATTGCGCGTAGATTAATGCATCCGCATACAATGCGAGTTTGGTGAGGAAGTACCACGGGAAATCCGGCCGTATACATGTTGCATAAAAGTGGAGACCACACGGTTTCCTGAGGGACCCCCGCATTAACGATCCTCGGTGCGGACAACGCACCCTGTACCCTAACGAAAAAAACTGTTTTTATTCCTTAATGCAGGTTATGATAGCATATTATAAGGATTTACGGCAAAGACACTATTTACCGTTCACATTTCTTAGTGCTTTTATATATTTCTTTTCTAGCTATCACTTAAAAGTACATCACAAAAACGCTCCGGTATCGTAAGGAGTTCAATTTTGTACGTCAGACAACGCGGAATCGCCAGCTGCTTAATTCTACTTAAAAGAAGAAACTAGTAATTGCTCAAAAAGGCCTTACATTTGTGAAGCGTACGTAAAAGCACTTGCTTTACGGAGCCATCTTGGAATGTACTCTTAATTGTTGCAAAAAGACCTTAAAACTTAGAATGTGCGTAAGAGCTCACTTGCTTCACCAAGTCATCTTGGAAGACTACTAAATTGCCCAAAAAGGCCTTAAAGTCGAGGAGCGCACGGAACAGCACTGGCTTCACGGAGTCATCGTGGAAGACTTCCCCGTAGTAGTCAGGTGAGCCTACCTTGAAGGAGTTATCGGGGGCCAGAGCTATCACGAGCTCTAATATCCGCTAACTCCCCCTAGGCTAGCCTGCTTCGCCCCCCTGCGGTCCATTACGCAGGGTCTCACCATTAACAGCAAACTCCGCTGTTCACATGGAGTCGGGAATGTGGGTTTTAGAAGGTTTTGGGAGAAGTATCTGAAGGGCACTGCGGGGGGGTAATGTGTGTGGCTACACCTATAAGAGTTGGTGTCGCGGACGTTTGTGTCGGTGCTGGGCACCTATATTATAGTCAGAGGCTTGTCCGATTAGTGGGTTGGGGTGAGTGAGGGTGACAGTAAGGATTTTAGTTCCTCTTTCACGGAGGTATTGGGTGAGGGGGATATGTTTGATATCTCGGTGTAGATCTACGTTACGGATGAACCATGGGATGTCCATGGCTGTGCAAATGTAACGATTTCATGTGATTGGAGACGGTTGAGGTTGTTTGGAGCTGCGTATCCCCAAGCTGTTTAACTGCATGTGAGGGTGGGGCGGATTATTGAGTTGATGAGGAGGAGTTTATTTTTATGACTGAGAGCGCTGCGTCGATTAAGCAGTGGGTATAATTGACTATAGAAGAGCCTGGCTTTGTTAGTGGTGTTCTGGATATGGGGGCGTCAATCGAGGGTTTAGTCGAGGGTACGATACCAAGGTACTGTGTCGCACCAGGGGACTTCGCGTCCATCCAGGTTTATCACGTCGAAGGGCGGCTGCCTTCTACGAGCAAACTGGATGGTTTCGGTTTTATCGTGATTTAGACGAAGTTTCCAGTTTACAAAGTATCTGGAAAATTCGTTTGCTGCATCTTGCAGTTTTCGCGTGACTATGCGTGGACTCAGTGACCTTACGACGAAGGCGGTATCATCAGCATAGAGGGCTAGGGTGTTGTCGGGGGCTTAGGGTATGTCATGGATTAATATGTTGAAGAGATGTGGAGAGCGGAATGCGCCTTGAGGGATGCCGGATTCTAGAGTTCGGGGGTTGAGAAGGAGTGGCCTATGCGCACGCCAATTTTGCGCCGGCTTAAGTAGGATTGTATTAGACGGACGAGATTGGAGGGATAACCAAGGGCTGTCATCTTGTAAATCAGCCCATTGTGCAAGGCGGTGTCAAAGGCGATTTCAATGTCAAAGAGGATCTCTTTCCCTTTGCGCCGTTCTTCTTATATCTCGATCGACCGGCGCGCGATGCGACCCAACCTATTTTTCGCCTAATAGGAAGCTCGCGTGCCAATGTCGTTTTACAAGTACCGTCACGACGCGTTTTTGATTAGCTGCGTGACTGAATGCCAATAACTGCTTGAACAGGTTACAACTCAAAAATAACAGAGATTGAAATCACACGCACACAGCATTTACTAACTTATTTTATTTGACGTATTGATACGCGTTTCCCCAACACAGGGTTTCGAATGTGCCAATCTCAATATGAATTTGAAGGTTTTGGTACATTAGAAACGATGATTGTTTTAATCGTCTATCAAATGAGTTAATCAGTGCCAAAAGTACCTGCATTTAATATGTTTACGAAGGAACATTTTGATTTAAAAGATATTGAAAAACAATGGGGAAAGGAGAGGCAAAAAGTCTTCCTCCACAAGTTTATTAAAATGTTATCCGTAGAAACGTTCATCATCAGGAGACAGAAAAAGTTATATTGCTGTTGGTATTAGCCAGTGGCGACTCGTAGGTTGGCAGCCGGAGTCGGCAGTTCAGTACAGTTCCTTTTTGATTTTGTAAGAAGATGCATATTATGGTCAACAAAACAGTTCAATTTTGGTTTTACTTCCCGTAAAAATTAAATTACCTTCCCAGTGTTAATGGAATTCAACACTTTAGAGGTCGTTGGACACTTTTATTTTACTTTGTTCATCGAATGAAAGAGAAAACGAATATTCACATTTTACACTTTAAATACAGGGTGTTATTATATAAGTGACCGATATTTTACAGAACAATTCCTCAGTTATTTATAAGGTGAAAAGTTCATATAAGCAAACCCTTCATTATTAAGATGCAAGGTGTTACAATTTTTAACAGGAACAAAAAATATGTACGGCACTGCCGTTTTCTCTTTTGAAAACACTGTTATGTAGGCGCTTTATTGGTTAATGCAAAGTACATTTTCATAATTTTTTGATTTCGGTTTTGTTTAGGAGATAAATGCTATTTTATCAAGCTCTGATATGGGCATAGCGATATGCAAATAAATGCCATATATTTCTTTATTATTACTTTTCTCGAGAACGATTGCTCGTAGCGACTTCTACCAAGTATACCTTTTTCGGGTAAAAATGAAAAAATCCATTTTTTTTTGCTTAGAAATGTAATACAAGTGCGCATAACGCATTATGACTCCTTAAAAGAGTATAAAGACACGTAGGTGGCTCCCTCTAGAAGTAGAAGCCATGCTAATATCAAATTCCAATTTCGCATTTTAAAAAACTCCTAGATACCAATTAATGTCCCAATACAGACATTATTTCAAGAATTGTTTACGAAAAACAAAAATAAAAATAAATTTTTAACACCCCGTATCTCAAAAATGAAGGGCTTGCCCCATGCTTATATGAACTTTTCGCCTTATAAATAACTGCGGAATCGTCCTGGAAAATATCGGACACTTATTAAATAACACCCTGTATATTGAATTTTTTTTTCATGTTATTACGTTGTTCTAGGGATGGGCAAGAAACATGTTTAAAAAACATCGATGTTTCATCTCCAACATCGATGTTTTAGCTTCGATGTTTTTTTGATAACATCGGTGTTAATTTTAAACATCGCAACATCAAAATATAATCTCAACTCAACTTCCGAACAGTGTAGTATAAAGTTTTGCTTCAAACTTTGCGAGCAGGCATACAATTAAAATCTAAACACTTTTCTCAAATAACTTTTTTCAATATCTCGTCATTTAAAACCACTTCTCATGAAAAATATTTTTTTTCAATTTTCCCGCCAAACGAGTAGTCACGTCAGGAAAATTAAAATAAAATGTTTTTTTTTTAATAAATGTGACTAAAATCTTAATTAAGAAAAACATCGATGGTTTCGAAGATCGATGTTTTTTATTCGATGTTTTTCAACATCGATGACTAGTTTCGATGTTAGCATCGATGTTTTTTCTCGGTGTGCCCATCCCTACGTTGTTCCTGCCTCCAAACAAGAAAATTTTAAAGCACTTACCTCAAGTCCTAATCCTAAATAATCCTAGAAACCAAACCGAAAGTTTTGTTTTTCAACAGACAACCTTGATTTACTCTGACTTATTTTACACTAATTCAGTTCTTTTTTGTCAAGAATAATAACAGACGCTCCTCACTTTAAAGTTTGGCCCAATCCAAGTCACATTGTGTATATTCAGGCACTTCTGTTGTTATAACCAGTCTGTTAGCTTCTTCTATCCCAAATAAATTTGTTATATTATTCGAAAAGGGATTTTTTAAGATTAAAGTTGTTTTTTGTGTTTTTTAAAAACGCCTTTCCCTCGGCCCAAAATATAACTCCAGATCTATTTTATATATTATGAACGATCATTTCTAGCCTGTCATTTGGTCGAACCTCAAATTACACTCTTTACCTAATTTTATGAAGCATTTATGAGGTATGGTCGCCCAAAAATTTGAAGTTAATCCGATAAGTAGTTTTCGAAATATATATATATATATCGGTTTTAGAACGTTCTTCGACGTCTTCCGATGCCCAGTCGCCATTGATCTCTATCTAACCAGAGATCTTCTTTCAGTCCCCGGTCGCTTATCTCCTTGTCTATTCCCTCTCTCCAGCTTTTTCTTGGTCTTCCCCTTTTTCGTCTTCCTGCTGGCTTCCAGTCTAGGATCTGTTTTGGCAGTCTCTCGCGAGGCATTCTTTGTACGTGGCCATACCATTTTAGCTGTTGTGTTCTTATGTCGTCAACAATTGTCCTATTTATACCCATGATTTCTCGAATTCTGTTGTTAGTTATTCTTTCCGCTCTAGATTTACCTGCGGCACGCCTCCAGAAATCCATTTCTGTCGCTTCGAGGGTACGTATGGTTCTGTCCTGCCATACTTCGCTTCCATAGGAGATGATGCTTTTCACAATTGTGCTGTATATTCGGTGTTTGTTAGTTTTAGAGATATGGTTGTCCCATAGAACACTGTTTAGCATAGATATTGCTTTTCTTCCTTGGGTATTTCTCTCCTTAATAGCTTCATCTAGCGTTCCACTATTTGACATCTTCACTCCCAGATATTTGTATTTTTCGCAACCCTTAATAGTTTGGCCATTTTCCAGTGGTAGGTTTTGTTGGGGTCCGCCGACGCACATGTATTCGGTTTTAGATATATTAACCTGTAGTCCCCATTTGTCATATTCTTCCACTAGCTTTCTGGTCATATATCCAAGATCGTCCATGTCTTGTGCCATTACCACTTGATCGTTTGCGAAGCTTAAGGTATAGATGGTGTTATCGTTAAGCGGGATACCCATATTGCTACATTTGCGTTTCCATTGTAGTAGCGCTTTTTCTAAGAATATTTTGAATAGTGTAGGAGACAGACAACATCCCTGCTTTAAGCCCTTGTTTGTAAAGAAACCGTTGGAGAGTGTGTTTCCAACTTTTATTTTTATATGAGAGTTTTTGTAGATTTCCCTGATGGCGTTGATTATAGTTATATTGATGTTTGTTGGCTCCAGGGCTTCCCATAATTTAACCATTGGAACGCTGTCGTAAGCTTTTTTTAGGTCTACGAATAATAGGTGGACTTCTTTGTTAAAGGCTGACATTTTCTCTAGAATTTGTGTTACACAGAAAAAGTGATCCACTGTAGATCTTCCTGCCCGGAATCCAGCTTGTTCTTCGGCTTCATTGGCGGCAAATTCTTGTTCTATTCTGGCTTTAAGTACTTTGCCGTATAGTCTACTTATCGACCCTGCAACTGCAATGCCCCTGTAATTGCCACATTCATCTTTACTACCCTTTTTGTGTATTGGGGTAAGATATGATTCTTTCCATTCTTCTGGAATCTCCCCAGTGATAATGCATTTTTGGAATAACTTTGCTAAGTGTTTGTATAGTGTTGGTGTTCCAAACTTTAATAATTCAGCTGGTATGTTACCTGGTCCGGGGGCCTTTTTGTTTTTTAAGCCTTTGCATGCGTCTTTAACTTCTTTTATCGATATTCTGATGGGTGAGGCTGAAACATGTATGTTATTTCCATTCCGCTCGGGTTCCTTAAATTTGTCTCGGTCTTCTTGTAGTAGTTCACTGAAGTATCTGTCCCATTTTTGTAATGAAATAGGGGATATTATATCTGTCTTTCTTTCTTGACGTAGTGACTTCAATATTTTCCAGCCTTCTGTGCTTCTCCTTCCTCCGAGGTATGTTTGGATTGTTGTACATCTTCTTTCCCAAGATTCGTTTTTCTTTTGTGTGATATTTCTCCTGACTTTTGCTTGGGCTTCTTTAAATAGCAATTTGTCTTCTTGTTTCTTTGTTGTTAAGAATCTTTGGTTAATTTCTCTTTTTTCTTTAATGTCTCTTTCGATGTCCTCATCCCACCAATAGGGTTTCCCCTGTGTTTTTCTCTCATATACACCCAATGCCTCGTTTGCAGCGTCTTTTAAGCAGTTTTTTATATGGTTATAATGGTCATTGTTGTTTTCGAAAGGCGCCTCTCTTAGTTTTTCGTCGAGTCTTTTTGCGTAAAGATTTCTGGTGCTTTCGTGTTCTAGGCTGTCTAGGTTGTATCGTGTTGGTTCTATTTTTTCGCACTGCTCTGGCTGATCGATGTGTTTTGTTTTAGTTCGCGTGAGGAATCCTATTTTTGCATTTAGCAGGTGATGGTCACTGCCGCAGGTTGCGCCTCTATAGACTCTGACGTCGTATGTTCTTAGTGCGGTCTTTTGATTCATTAATTCGTTGCTTTTGTCGTTTTATAGGTTTCTGTCCGTTCCGAGGCTTTTGACTGGGTTTTTTAACATTACGAAATTTACGAGATCAAAATAAAATAAAACCTGGCGAGGCGGTGATGTCATTACCTAATGTACATATATACATATACAAGGGAGATGCGCTTACTGTTTCTTTGTTTAGTTAAAGCAGAAGTAACAGTATATTCTATAACAAGTGGGAAATGTCATTCCATTCGAGTTCTAGATATTACTTTCTCTAACACTATTTAATTCCTGTAACCGCTTTAGCTTGGCGTAGAGACATTGCAGGATTCATAGCAAAGTGTCCTAACACTTCCACGTGGGCCACTTTTTGTATTTCTTACTCTTCCTTGAACCTTTTTTGTTTGACACTGATCCCGTTTCTTCAAATTTCAGAATCTGACATCAGTGTGACAATTACCTACGCATTCGTGATCTGGTGGCCAAAAGTTCCGCAGAGAACCTCTATGCTGAAGCTAGGAAGTCTTCAGAGACTGGCCTGCTTGGTCATAACAGGTGCAATCAAATCGACCCCTTCTGCAGCGATGGAGCGCCTTCTTGACCTCCATCCTCTTCACTTGACGATACAGGGGGCGGCGAGAACGGGCCTCCACCGCCTTAAGATGATGCTGCCGACCTCCAGACTAAAGAGGGTAGGTCACGAACTTATAGAAGACATAGCAGATGTGCCTGAGACGAAGATGAGATCAGACCAGAGGATACCAAAATTTGTTTACGACACACTCTTTGAGATAAGCGTTCAGGATCGAACCGTGTGGACAAACAACGAACCAGATTTTTTGTCAGGAGCTCTGGTGTGGTTCACCGACGGATCCAAGACTGAAAAAGGTGCAGGGGCTGGGATACACGGACTAAGACCAAGAAAATACTTGTTTTTTCCATTGGGAAAACTCCCAACAGTATTCCAGGCAGAAACCTATGCCATACTACAATGTGCATGGGAAAACAATAGAGCCTACCAAAATAGACGAATCTATATATATGCTCAGAGAGTCAAGCCGTTTTCGAGGCTCTCATTAGCCAAAAGGTAACATTAAGACTAGTCTGGGAATGCTATAACAAACTGAGAACCCTGGCGGACAGAAATACTGTTAAACTATTTTGGGTACCGGGTCACAGAGGCAATTTTGGAAACGACGAGCTCGCGAGGCAAGCATCAGCTGCAGCATACGTTGGTCCTGAACCAGCCCTAGGAGTGCCTATATGCACAGCACGAGATGCTATTAAGCGATGGACCAAAGATGAAAACAAAGTCTACTGGATCAACAGGGACTCAATTATAGCAAGAGAGTTATGGGGAGTATTAGTCCTAAATTCTCAAAACAGTTGCTTAACCTTAGCAGGAACCAACTAAGAACAACAACGGGAATCCTAACAGGACATAAGGATGTCAAGGATCACCTGAACAAAATGAAGACATACAATGGAGATCTTAGCTACAGGCTCTGCGGCTAGGATAGGGAAACTGTTTATCATGTTGTCTGTCAATGCGAATCCTTGGATCGCAGACGCTATGTCATAATCGGGATAGTAAAACTGGAACCGAATATAATAACCAATAAATCAGCAGTTGACGTGCATAAACTAATACACGGAACCAAGATAACCGAGTGGTTATAATAAAATGAAGGTTTGCACCATAGGCCTACTTATGACCGCAGTGCTTCGGATAAGGATGGGCCTAAAGAAAAAAAAAACCCTTTTTTATTTGACACTGATCCCGTTTCTTCGAATTTCAGAATAAGTTGTCTAACATCAGTGTGACTGGCATTTTTAATCAGGGTTCACTTTATTAAATGCTGCAGCCGTTCTTAATTCACAACGGTTCTAAGATCCATGGGGAAAGACTATCTGAATTCTTTCAGGCAACGTGTAAACCATTATTGATTGAAAAATTTAAAAATTTATGCCGCTTTAAACACGATACCACTGTTTGACGTTTTTCGACTTTACAGTGCCAACTATTTCGAATGACTAACCGGTATTATTTACCTTACAATGATAAAATAATAAATTTTTTTGGTATTTTGCTAGATTTTCTTTTACATTGAGTTCAAATTAGAAATTTTCCTTTTTATCGATTTTTTTTGTGCAGCTGAATACTACTCAGTGAGATCTTTCATTTGAGGTATAATAAAGGGAGTGGTGCCACTTGAAATTCTAAAGTGGTGGTGTGTTGCGCCTAGGGAGTGACTGATCCCTTGACTAAAGTATGGTGGTTCTAGTTCCCTCTACCCAAGTAACATTTATACCAAATCGCGTTGTTCTAACTTTTGTAGTATTCGAGATATTTGTACTGAAAGTTTTCAAATTGACACCCGGTATATACCACCAACCATCTTCTCTATGGCAATACCAACAGTAACATAGCCTTTTCTGTCTCCTGATGATGAACGTTTCTACATTCGAAACATGTAGACCGTTACTAAAGAACGAATATAATTTTAGTGAACTTGTGTAGGAAGACTTTTTGCATTTTCTTTTACCGCAAAATAGTTATTCACTTTATATTAGAAATTAATTATACAGGGTGAGTTTTTTAAAGTGTAACAAGGCGATATCTCGCAAACGGTTTAAAATATTTTCTTGAAATTTTAACGAGGCAATAGTAAGATGGGGGAACATATTTAAACATATTTTTATCATATACGTCCCATTTGTTTATTAATTTCGAATCTACGTGAAAAACTACGTATGTGTACAAGAAAAAATTTGATGAAAATGATTTTCTCGACTAGCTACGGAAAAATGATTTATTAGGTTATAAAAATTAAAACCTATTATTTGCCATTTAATTTCTACTTATTTATTAAATTTCTATTGGATTTGAAAAATAACTACATTTCACCAATAAATCAAGTTCACTTATTTCAGAATTATTATTCGTTTACATGGAAATGCGTTGTTTTGACTTCTGTCAGTTGAAAATTTTTACGTATCAACGATTATTCCTCAGGTTGGTCAATTAAACATGGAAGTAAATAAGTGAATTTTAGTATGCAAGTTGATATGTTGTTAAAGTTGGGGGAGTGCAGAAGATACTACAGACAAGCTTCACTAATGTGAACCGAGAGGTTTCCTAACAACCCGAAATCTCACATGGCATTTAAAAGGCTGGAAACAAGAAGTCGTACTACTGGCAACCTGAAGTCAAAACCACGATTTCGGAAGCGTACTAAAACGGATGAAGATAGGGCCGTTGGAGTTTTAGGAATGGTAGCTATTAACCCGCATGTAGGTTCCAGGCGGCTTGCTGCAGATGCTGGAATAAGCCATATTGCATATGTACAGGGTCTTCCAACGAGGACTGAACAGGGGCTCATTTTTGAGCTTCCTCGTATTTAAAGAAAAATCCAAAATAGCCAATCGATGTACTTTTTCCTGCAGAATTCAAAAATGAAACCAAAAATTTATTTGAATCAGAAACAAAAGAGTTACGCTATGGATAAGGTGTTTTTTAAATGGAACATAGCTTTTTTTATACGATTTTTGGAACGAGTGATTTTTTTTTTGTCCGTTCTGATTAAAATATTTAATATTGTGACAGCTATTTTTATTAAATTTTAATGTTTTATCCAGTATAATTTAACTTTAACCTGTTTGAAACATACACTAGGTAATAAAGGTATAATCACCTTTGATTCCTTCAAAGTCAAAAAATTTGACAAATTTACTATAATATTGCCGAAATGAAATATTCATTAGATGAGAGATTGCAGATTGTTATCTTGTTCTACAAATGCCAAGAAAATGCAAGAGAAGCAAGGAGAAGATTTATTGCAAATTTTCACAGAAATATATCCGTCAATACTATTCTAAGGATAAAGAACCTATTTGAGGAAAATAAAACATTACATGACAGAAAAAGAAATCCAGAAAAGAATAGAAATCGAGACCGTGCCATTGTGAATTATTTTCGACTGAATCCAACCAAATTAATTTCGGACGCAGTTCGGGACGTTCAATACGGCGGCGGTGTAAGACGCAGAAGAGTTACCCAAGGAACTGTTCACAGGACTTTAAGAAATTATAAATTTAAGTCTTATCATATCCTTCCACTTCAACATCTAACACCGGCACAAAAAGAACTTTGCTTCCAATTTGTTTCCCAAATTGTGATTCGGAAAGAAAACGAATACCCTAATTTATTCAGAAATATCTTATGGACTGACGAAGCCACATTCACAACATCGAGGGTTTTCAATAGACATAATAATCATCACTGGGCCGTTGGAAATCCAAGAAAATTTCAGACAATTAAATTTCAAGGAAGGACTTCAATCCATGTTTGGTGTGGCATAAAAAATAATAGAATTTTGGGACCAATATTTTTTAACGGGACTTTAAATGGACAGAGATACTACGAGTTCTTAGAAAACGAAATTGAGAACTTTTTGGAAGATTTACCATTGGAAGAATATCAAAATTTAATTTGGCAACATGATGGGGCCCCTCCGCATGTCGTGCGTGAGGTTACTCAATATTTAAACGGACGCCATGAAGAATGGATTGGTAGAAATGGAACCTATGCTTGGCCACCCAATAGTCCCGATTTGTCAATATTAGACACATTTCTTTGGGGTCATTTAAAGAACGTGGTATACAAACAGCGAAACCACGATATTGAAGAGATCATGCAGAAAATTGTGAATGAAATAAATAGCCTTAACCAGGAAAATCACGGTATTACAGCAAGTTTGGAAAGGCTACAAAGAGGTTATCGCACATGTTTCGAGTACAACGGAGGTCACATTGAACAATTAAATTATTAATGTTTTTTTTTTTTAAATTAGTATAGAGTTGGATTTCTTTTTCTGTCATGTAATATTTTATTTTCCTCAAATAGGTTCTTTATCCTTAGAATAGTATTGACGGATATATTTCTGTGAAAATTTGCAATAAATCTTCTCCTTGCTTCTCTTGCATTTTCTTGGCATTTGTAGAACAAGATAACAATCTGCAATCTCTCATCTAATGAATATTTCATTTCGGCAATATTATAGTAAATTTGTCAAATTTTTTGACTTTGAAGGATTCAAAGGTGATTATACCTTTATTACCTAGTGTATGTTTCAAACAGGTTAAAGTTAAATTATACTGGATAAAACACTAAAATTTAATAAAAATAGCTGTCACAATATTAAATATTTTAATCAGAACGGACAAAAAAAAAATCACTCGTTCCAAAAATCGTATAAAAAAAGCTATGTTCCATTTAAAAAACACCTTATCCATAGCGTAACTCTTTTGTTTCTGGTTCAAATAAATTTTTGGTTTCATTTTTGAATTCTGCAGGAAAAAGTACATCGATTGGCTATTTTGAATTTTTCTTTAAATACAAAAATGAGCCCCTGTTCAGTCCTCGTTGGAAGACCCTGTACAAATTTCATCCATACCACATTACACTCCACCAAGAGCTTTATGGGCAAGACTTTTACATTTTGCAATTGGGTACAAAGGCAAATGCAAGGAAATAACAGGTTCCTAAAGAATGTTAGCTACTTTTCATAATTGTGGCCAGGTAGGGTTTTAAGTTATCCCTTGTCAGTAAAAAATAATTGTTTTTTTTTTGTTTGTTTTCTTAAAGGTAAATAGACACAATATGCACTACTGGGCATCGGAAAATCCCCACTGGATGAGAACTGTGCCAAATCAACATCCTTGGGCAGTTAATATCTGGTGTGGTATAATTGGAGATATAGAGTTATTGGTCCGTATTTCTTTGAACGTCATTTAAGTGGAGAAATGTATACAGCTTTTTTAAGGAACCAATTAGCCCAATTATATTAAACCAAAACATAAATTCTGAGATGTAGTTTCAACAGGACGGAGCTCCACCGCATTATGCAATACAGGCCCGTAATCAATCGAACGAATTGTTTGAAAACAGGTGGATTCGTCGAGCTGGTCCGGTCAATTGGCCTGCTAGGTCCCCGTATTTGACCCCTCTTGACTTTTTCTTTTGGGGATTTATAAAGGACAAAGTGATGGCGACTGCACCTACAACTGTAGACGATATGAAAGACCGAATCCGCTTTGCACGTTTATTAGTGACACCTGAAATGTTAGAGCGGGCACGAAATTCATTTAAAAAATAGTGAGAAAATGTTTGGAAGTTGAAGGGAGACATTTCGAACATCTCCTAAAACATGACAGGCGATAAATGGTAAATAATATTTTTTAATTTTTATAAGCTAATAAATCATAATTCCGTAACCAGTGGAGCAAATCAATTTTTTTTTTGTACACGTACGTAGTTTTTTACGTAGATTCGAAATTAATAAACAAAAGTACATAATCCTATTTAAAATTTCAAAAATGGGGACAGGAGGTATATGATAAAAATATGTTTAAATATGTTCCCCAATCTTACTATTGCCTCGTTAAAATTTTAAGAAAATATTTTAAACCGTTTGCGAGATATCACTTTGTAACACTTTAAAAAACTCACCCTGTAGACATAATCTTGCCACACACCGTACTAAGCAATACTATGATTTGACCTTGTGCTCTGACTATCTTTTGATAACTAAACTGGACTTTCCATTGAAATGTAGTGTAACATTCAGCCATCGACTTCAGAGAACATTCAACTTGCTATGACTTCTAGAGCAGGTCGTCTATGACTTGATGTTACAGTACTCGGACCCTAGTGGGATGCTACATTATTTTCAATTTGAAACTTTTTCTAATAATCATATACATACATATCATAAAAAACAGCTTGACCACATTGGAGGGGATGAATTCTGCTGGATCATATCTGTTGAGCCTGAAGAATAAAAGTCGGTGTCCTTGTGTTGTCAGTTTGGGTAGTGCAGCTATGCTCCTAGATGGTAAAGTAAATTAACTTGATGTATGTTAGTGGGCAGGTTTCAAGCCTTACTTGTAAAATAAACAAATAACGACGAGAGTAAGATTTGATACGCACATTTTTAATTTATTAATATACATCGTGTCCCACAACGACTTTCTTAGGTCATATCTCGAAAACGAAAACAGTTAGACAGACAAAATTTAGGGGGGCAATACGACTAATAATCAAGACTTTCTGCCTACATTCAGATTTTTATTTTTATCCTTCGTTTCCTCTCACGTTAAACCATCTATTATATTTGAAGTGGAATACTTTGTATAGTGTTCAACATTAAAGTACATTGTTTTAAGACAAATTTAATTATACCACACTATAGTCTATCTTTAAGTGATGCAAAGTAAAAAATCAATCAAAACCGTCTTCTCCATGGGCGTTCAAGATTTTTCGGGGCATGTATAGATTTAAATAGGCCTGAATTCTTAAATTTGTGCAGAATTAGTACAAGTATCGACATTAAATTCAACTTTTGTCTTCAAATATACAGTATGTCCACGGATGGGGTTTACAAGAGGACAAATAGACTAAAAATTGAAAGATACGAAAAAAAGGCCCTCTTAATAAACGTGTTTGCTTGTCTAGAAAATACGATTCATCATAAGAAACTTCAATTTTTTTATACTGGGTGGGTAAAAACTGCAAAAATGTTATTTTGCTAAGAGTAAACATACCTTATTTTGAAAGATACGAAAAAAATCCACTCTTAATGAATGTGTTTTCTACACAACTAACCGAAGTAAAACAATTTCTTTAAAAGGTTTACCTATGTGAAATATATTTCCCAAAAAGTATTCGCTGGCACACCTCTGACTGGTGAACCTAGTTAAAATAATAATGACACTTAAGGTGATAGGTACTTGTTGTCAATGTCTTTATTTAATGAAGTTATTATTTAAGTAGAAATGCTATCTACTGAACAAAGAGTTTTTATAATACAATGTTATGGGGATGGTCAAGTCTCATACCGCTACGTCATGGAACAATTTACCGAGAAATTTGTAGGAATCCCAATAACTAGGATGACAATCTGCAAGTTAATAAAAAAGTTCCAGAGAACTGGTTCGGTTTTGGATCTCAAAAAAAAAAAGAAGAAATACGACCATGATGATGATGCTACAGTCTTAGTTCTTCAATCTGTTAAAGAAAATCCTATGACGTCCCTTAGAACTCGTGTTACTCAGTTGAAAGTTGTGAAAAAAAGTCAAATTCAGAAGATCCTTAAAGCAAATAAATTCTATCCGTATAAACCGCACTTTAATCAAAGATTGGAAGAGGGAGATTGCGCGAAACGACTTGATTTTTGCTTGTGGATAGGAGACGAAATTTTAAGTGGAAATGTTGATTTTTATAAATGTATCATGTTTTCTGATGAAAGTACATTTTCTACCAATGGAATCGTTGCAACCCAGCACGTTAGGTACTAGTCTTTAGAAAATCCCGAATTCAGAATTATGACTAGAAGACAATATTTCACAAAAGTGAACGTGTGGTGCGCGATATCCATCCATGGCATCATAGGGCCATATTTTTTTTTATAAGACGTGCAATAGATTATCATATTTAGAAATGCTGGATACATTTTTCAATGATGAACAAGAAAATCTACCATTAAATTTTTGACAATATATGTATTTTCAGCAAGATGGTTGTCCAGCCCATTTCGCTCGTGAGGTTAGAGAATGGCAGATTTGGTCCAAGGTGGATAGGCAGGAATGGTCCAACTTTGTGGCCCCAAAAAGCTCCGACTTAACCTTGGCGGATATGTATGGGGCCGTTTAAAACGAATTGTTTTTGCTACCGCAGCACCAAATGATATTGAGGTGATGAAGGCCAGAATTATCCAGGCTGTTCACTCGATATCTCAGGAAGAAGAGAACTGGTTCCTCCTGTATAAAAAAATTGAAGTTTCTTATGATGAATCGTATTTTCTAGACAAGCAAAAACGTTTATTAAGAGTGACTTTTTTTCGTATCCTTCAATTTTTAGTCCATTTGTCCTCTTGTAAACCCCCTCCGTGGACATACTGTACATTTTAATATTAAATTTTTTAAGCTTAAAATTATGTACAGCCGTAATATTTGCCTGGAATTTTAGAAAACAATTTTACCAAAATTAATTGGAATCTAGGTACTTATTCTGTTTCTGCTCTAGTCACTTTATTCCTTTTTTTTTGTACTAATCCTGCATGGTTACCTGTTTGCTAATTATGTGGTAATCATGCCTTTATGGGTGCCCTTATTGGAATGATACATCTATTTATATCTATACATATCTACCTTGGATGTTTGTTTTTCAGTGAAACTAGTCGAAGTGTGAAGTGTCAGTGTTTTTTTTAATTAGATATGGAGAATTTTCAACAGTTGCCTAAACGCCCTAAAGTCGGTCCATGTACAGTAAATGAAAAAAAAAAATAGTTGTTCTATTAAAAGTAAGAATGCGGATTTTAGTGTTGCCAATGCAGTGCAATTTACAGCAGATATAATTAACGATGGAAAAACAACAATATATATACTTCTAAAAGAAGAAAAAAGTGTTGGCGTTAAACCTCCGAAAACTTCTCCAGGACCACCAAAACCTGAACTAGATGACGTTTTAATGTAGAGAATAAGGCGAAAGGTTCATAATTTCTTTTTAGAAAAAGAAAATCCCACGCTGGACAAAATTTTGTCCTTAATCCGAGAACACCAGAACTATCTATTTATGTGTAGAAATACTGAAATGTATGGTTGGGTTTGGTGATAGAACACGTACTCAAATAGAAATAGTTTAATTGTTCAATGAAATCCATCCTGATCACCCTCCCAAATGTCAAATATTACCCATCCAAAGTTATTCTAGTGCATGAGTTATTTGAAGATGATTCGAATGGTGAAATAAGTTTTGTGAACCATTGCAAAATATGTGTAATCTAGATAATAATTTGGTAAAAAATAGTATTTCCTTCGACGAAGCTTTGGTATGTTTAAATGGTAATATGAACATACAAAATTGTCGTTATTGGACAACACAAAATCCCCTTTGGTTGATGGGGGTTCACAGCCAGTACCCTCAAAAAACAAATGTGTCGTGTGAAATAGTGCGCGTAAGAGTAATTGGTCCATTTTTTGTTGAACAGTCTTTAACTGGACAGCATTAGTGGCTTTATTTCCGAATGCATTAGACCCACACTCCCTTGACGAAGACCTGATGTTCCAGCAAGATGGTGCTCCTCCGCACTATGCTGCGACTGTGCGTAGATTTTTGATAAAACCTTTCCCAATCGGTGCATAAGAAGGAGAGGATTTATCGAATGGCCTGCTAGGTCGCCAGACCTAACTCCGCTGGACTTCTTTTTGTGGGGTTAGCTCAAATCGAAAGTATTTGTTGACAGGTCACACAATCAGCAGGAGTTGCACGAGAGGATCCAAAGAGAAGTGCTTGCCATAACTCGGGAAATGGTTAGAAACCGTGCAAAGAGAGTTTATTGATCGCCTTCGATATTGTTAAGCCGTAAATGGCGCACATTTTCAACATTAAAATTGTTTTGTTGTTCTGTTCTTTTGAAATAAACCGGTTTTACTTATTGATACGTTCATTCAAAATTTTTTCAATAACTGTTGAGTTTAGGTAGGACATGGTACATAAAACATACCTAGAATTCGAAGCAAAATTTAAAAATGAACTAAAAAATTTATGTTTTTATTTGAAAAATGAAGTTGATGCTCGTAACTTATTTTTGGGCTACCCTGGTTGCATCGGAAGAACCACAATATGAAATAAAAATCGACGGATCCGAGCGTTTTTCCATCGCTGAATTTTAAACGAATTTAAACAGTACTTCTGGGACTCACTGTATATTGAGGCTATGAGATGCAAAGTGACCTAAACCCAAAATACAACTAATGAGAAAAACGACTCTGAAGTTTTTGATATTTTCATACTTTTATAACAAGGTTAATATAAGAGGTATATTGCAATATTTTTGTGCAAAACTAGCTACAATTTTGACTTATTTTATTAGGTGTTAATTAAAATATAAAAAACCTCAATTTTTTTTGCAAAAATGATGGTTAGGCCACTTTGGTTTTTTCATATAAGAAGCGATAAGTGGTTTAGACCACTTTGGCGCACTGGGTTTTAGGTAAAAAATTCTTGATTATAAGGACTTTAGGAACGGATAACAGATAAAATCAATAAACCAACAGTTTTTATTAAGAATTTAACTGAAATAATACGTAAGTACATTAAATGTACAATTGAAAAAGTTCGATGGAATAATGTTTTTATTCTGACATTTCTTCTCTATCCCTAGAAACGGCAATAAAATCTTCAGATACATCGTCGGCGGTCTAGAGGTTTGCATAAAAATTATGATGAATGGGGTATAAACTGAGTTAATTCCATTAGGTCAGGTTTTTTTTCACATAAATTTTGCGGCCGTTCGGATATAACAAATCATTCAGGTTTGCAGGAAAAACAGAATTTCTTTTCTTTACATCTACGTCATTAAATGGAACTACATAATTCGTTGTTTGAGTATTTGTACGAAATTGTATTTTTATCCATTCAACTTTAGTTTTTTTTTCGGACGCGATTTTTCTGTTTGTAATGCTGCTTTCTAATTGTTTGGTAGAAAAAAAGGTTTCTGATTTCAAATGAACGATATTGAATGGACTCTTTTTTCTAGCGGTCATAACTACACGAGACTAATCTTCAGGGATGTAAATTTCTTTATAGTACTTTTTCTCTTTCTCGACGGCTCCAAAGTTCTGATCACAAGCAAGGTAAGAGTGTTCACTAACTAGAAATCTGTGGTCAATTTCTTCTACTTCGAAAGAAGGAATATATTATGACTCTCCTCGTTGTCACATAATTTTTGATAAAGTACAGTATGCACGATCCTGTTTCTTGAGGACTCCTTGAAGCCGTAACCTCGTGCCACATGAACATGTATGCTTCTCAGGAACTTTAATTATGTACTCCAAAACAATATGTCCAGAAGTGACGTTTTTAGTAGCAGATACCTGTTGTTAAAACAGGTGTTGGGAGATTCTTCATTGAATCGAATGCTATTACAGTGGGATCATGCTTCTCTGATGAAGTTCACGATCTAGATTAATTTGCGTCAATAATTTTGGATCATTGGTTGACTTTACACTTGCTATTTAGGCTGACAAGTTAGAAAATAATAATATTCACGTGTACTTCTCTTTATTAACAACTGCCGACCCCTTTTATAGGCATAGTGGCCTAACCCACAGTATATGTGGGTTAGGCCAGCATTACCTTTTAAATTATGGGAATAATTTTAAATGCAAAAGAAACTTACGGCGACATCTACCAATCGATAGCCGAAGATTGATTGGGCCACTTTGCATCTGAAAATACTTAAATACCAGATAACTTTACTTTCATAATCGCGTTTTGGCAAAATTGTGGGTTAGGCCACTTTGCATCTCATAGCGTCATTATTGTACTTTTTGGGCACTAATACTATGACTTACACTACATCCATTGCTTGGACAATTTCTTTAGCCAGTGGTGATCGATTAGCATATACTTCAGGATATAAATGTCTCGCACTAAGGTGATGCTCCAGTTTTCGCTTTGTTCTGTCTAAGTTATGTTTACTACCACGGAGGAAAGCTCGAATGAAGCCCTTGTCTAAAAATGAAAAAACATAGCTTAATAATGCTTTAAAAATTATAGTGCTGATATTTTATGCAACGTGTTCTAGGATGTTCTGATTAAATATCACTTGGCGTACCACAGGAAGTTACCGCAAGTTTTAATTTTTAAATAGCAACCTAAACTGAACTAACCTAAACAAATCACCTTTTTACTGACATTAAAAAATAAACTTACTAAGGGCAAAAAATATAGTCGCGTGTATTAAACAATGTATTGTGGAACTGAGAAAGGAAAAATAAATAGAATCTAGTAAATTGCGTCTTTACATAATTCAATAAGTACAGCTTGTGCATTTTAGTTTAAGGTCCGAAATGCATATATGATAGAAAAGGACAGTCAGTGTATGACTGAGATACCTATTACAATTTCTACTGTGCACCCAAGGTTCAAGCTCATGCTATATTGCTAGACCTGTTCTGGCATTTTTTCCTCAGTTTTTGAAAACAATGATTTTTTTTAAGTCTTAACTTGTACCTTAGTTTAGAGCAGTTTCAATCGTTTTAATAGTTAAAATCGATCGTAACGTAAAGTACTTCCCAACATATTTCGTTTGGCTTAATGACTGCAATAAAACCCATCATAAACTCGGCTTTCGCTTTCGCAGAGACGTATTATCCCGCATTTATTTTTAATGCCAGTTTATAATAACAATAGATAGGTGCATTACTTGATTTGTTATCAAAACTAATAAGCTGTCTAATTAAGGTTTTCTAGAAACAACTTAATTATTAGGATATTTCTCAATACTTTTTAGTTACCGGTACCTGTTTATATAGCTTATATAAATAGTAAACATAATATTTGAAATAGATTAGTACCTATCTACTATTTTACTTTGAAACAGTGTGCAACAAGTTAATATTAAAAGTATGTGGAGACCTTGGGAATCTTCAGCTATTGCGATATCTAGCTACCCTAAACATTCCAGGAAGCATTTATCTTCTGACGCCAAAGTGGTCGTGAAAAATGTATGTGAATCGTTATTAAAGAGCGGCCACGGTAAAGTAATTGCCATTAAAAATACCAGTGAAATGACAAAAGTCCCATTGTCGATGGTACGAGATATTATGCTAAAAGGACAATTTAAAGGAAAAGTTCGCAAAGATACCGGAAAAATGAAGTTCGTAGATGATTGTGACAAATATGTTATTCGCAGGAAAATATACCAAATGTATTGAGAAAATGTTTTGCCCAAAAACACGGTTAACAACTGACGATGCAACGATATCATGTAGCAGGACAAGTCTTCACCGCGCTTTGCAAGAGATGGGATTTAAGTATAAAAAAATAAACAAGAGACAAATTATTATAGAGTCCAAAAGATCCAAATGAGACTTCTATACCTTAGGGAAATAAAACAGTTTAGATCTGAAAAGCGTTCAATAGTTTATCTCGATGAAATGTGGTTTGACACTTATGAGACTGTCAAAAAGGAATGGGTTGATTCAACTCTGGACTATCATGAAGATACCAACGCCGCTCTTTTTAAAAGCTTGTTTAAAGTCAGTGTGCTTTTAAATGCACCAGAACACAGTGTTATTGTGATGGACAATGCAAGCTACCACAGTCGGCAACTGGAAAAGTACCAAATGCATCGAGCACAAAATCCGCAATAAAGGAGGTCATGTTAAAAAATGACTTGTACTTCGAGGAAACGTATAGTAAAAAACAGCTGTTAGAAGTGTTAAAGGCATTTAGTATTAAAAAAGAGTATATGTGTGATAAAATGGCGGAAGAATCAATACAAAATCCGTTTCTGTGCAAAGCAGTACCCCTTATTTCATTTCATTTCATTTCAGTAATGTAAACAGTGATGCCAGCTGGGGCCAGGTAGATTTCGCTAGTTGGCACGCTCATCGACAGTTTTATATGGGTAATTTTACCAAGAAATTCGTTAAAATCGTAGGTTTGGCAATCGAACAGGTAACGTTTTTTTTTTTTTAATTTGGGTGTTTACAATATAATAAAACTATTGTTGCAGTTATTAGGTCAAACGAAATATGTTCGGAGAGACTTTACCGTTAGTCATATTAAGACATCTTAGAAACGTGTTTTGCTTCAATTTTAAAAATGCTGCAATAAAAAATTTTATTTTAGATAATTAAATACTCATTTATTTCTATTCTAAAATTTTAAAAATAATCTGTGGGCTTAGGTTGAACCAATAATAAAGGTCTCTAAATTAGTGACGTAGCCTTATCCAAGATGATAACTTAGCATAAGGTCGAAAGCGCTAGGCTCGTGTCTTGTCAACTAACGGTGTTAACGCTTTACAACAATCGAGTCAGAAGAGAAGGATCAATTATCCACACCTTATATATTACACCTTCAAGATTCAATGAAGTATTTATATTAAAATATCCAAAAAACATATTATCTACCTAGTATAATAATATTCCATTTAATTCTATTCTTCGAGGAAATCTATTACTGTGAGCATATTCCAAAACCAAAAATGCACAAATCTACAATCCAATTAAAGGATTACAGGCCTGCAGATTACAGATTGCAATACTCCATCCCGATAGACAGATCTTAAATCATACTTGGCGGATTCTTCTTTTAAGAGCTTGGGGAATCATGTTAAATAACCTACTTCCAAGGGTGGTCCAACGAAAACTTAACACCTCGATTTTCCTGCTTTAAAATGAAAATGTGGAAAAGCGCTCGGACCCGTCGATTTCTGATTCGAGGGGGAATAACTTTTCCGCTTTTTTCGTCTCCGTCACTTCAACCACCTAACGGGGGTGAGCACAACCCCCTGATTTTGAATAGGGATGAGGGATGTTGCGATACCTCATTTTAAAGATCTTATCGAGTGCTATCGGACCCTAAAATTTCGCTTCAAAATTTTCATCTTTAACGAAATGACAGCCAAAATAGTGGAAGACTACTTACTTTTGTGACTAGTTTATTAAATGCTGAAAATGGCCACCATTCACCTGCATGCAGTAAAGAACGCTGGTGTATGAGTAGAGAATGTGGAACTAAATTAGCGAGGGGACATGCTTAATGTTATGGTGGATTGAATATTTGTTAATCAAATTAAATGAACTTGTTATTCTAAATATGTTACAATTCTTCTTTTTCAACACGTTTTGACTTCAACATTGCTTAAATCACTCGACTATGATTGAGGTCCTTAATTCTACTTGCGTATAAATCAACCCCTACCTTCACATGGAGATACATCGTTCTTATACAAAACTCCTGTCGATTCCAAAGGTTGCATAATCTGCATTATATTGTATTGTATTATTGAATCACCTCTCTGCTCTCCCAACTGTTTTAACTTCTTTTCATATAAAAATCTCTTAAATGGTTAGTTGCTGAGGATGACTTTCTCTAAAGTCGAAACTAGTACAACACATGCATTAAGAAATTTAATTTAATTCATCGTCATTTTATGTATTTTTATAACCCTTGTTTTCTACCCTAGAGGGGCAAATAAAGTTATTTGGTGGTAAAGACAGACCTTTATTTCTATTTACAATCTCGCCACAGAATATGGACTACTTCTTAAATTTTGTTATATAAGGGGTTCCATTTAAAATAACCAAGATTGAGATATCTTCCGGCATAACCGGAACTCGCACAAAGTCGCCGTTCTTTCCCCTGAAGAGGGCGTCTCTTTAAACCTCTAAATCCAAATTTGCAGGATTCAAATCGCATTGCTTTCCGAAATATTCTAATGGACGGTCACCGTGAGACACCCTGTTTATGTCTGATACTTAGAAAATATGTGTATTCAAATAACTGGTCTGTGGGAGATCTGATTTCCAAACTATACAGGGTGTCCGGAAACTTCGTTCGTATATTTTATGGGGATATTCTACATATGAAAATATGAAAAAAAGTTCATATGAATGTAGGTCCTTAAATGCCTCATAAGGAAGCTATGGCCGTCCAAAGGTGATCTCTAAAGATTAGTTTCTCTCTTATATCTTTGCGACCGCTTGAGGTATCGATGTGCTTTTTGACACACAAACTAATATTAACAATTCCTAATTTATGATATTGAGAGTTAGAATGAAATTTAGTCAGGGACGTTCTTACGGGTGGCTTAGTTTATTTATTCCTAATTTTTGTCCACGACACATTTAAAAAATTTTACCCAAAAATTATAATTCCAGTGATTTTTCTACACAAAGAAGGTATTCTTAAAAAAATTATTGGGCCAATGATTTAGGAGAAAAATCGATTTATTTAAATCGTTGCATAAAGTATTATCGAATTGTGTTTAAACTAAAACATCAAAGTAGTCTTATGACAAATACAAGAAGCCCATGGTTAGGGTTAAAATAAATTGACAATGACAATAATTAAGCAAAACGTTGTTTTATTGTAATTTTTAAACAAAACAAATTAAGAGTTGTTGGTTTAACAATAATAAACTGAAAAAAGTAGAAAAGTTACAGCAAATGTTGAAAATGGTTTCCATTCATATTAATCCAGCCAACTAAACGATTTCTCATTGATGTTCGTACTCTTGCGAAAACTCCTTCCTTATTACGAATTTCCTCGCAACAATAAATAACACGTTGTTCCAATTGTTGTACATTTTCGACAGGTACTGAATATACCAGAGACTTCAGATATCCCCAAAGAAAGTAATCCAATGGATTGAGATCAGGTGAACGGGGAGGCCAGGCAATGGGCCCACCTCGGCCTATCCATCGGTCTGGATATGTTTGATTTAAATCTCGAACCAATCTACTAAAATGAGTTGCATAAAATAGTTTCTAAGTCTTTGCTGGTACGGCACATCTTCAAGTAGAACAGGCATAATGTATGGTCCTATTAATCGATCGCCCAATATACCTGCCCAATCATTAACTGAAAATTTATTTTATAATCGACTTTGCTCGAAAATTGCATGGGGATTTTCTTCCGCCCATACATGGTTATTATGGAAATTTACGATGCCTTTACGGGTAAAACCTGCTTCGTCAGTAAACAAGATTTTATGTAGAAAAAAACGGTTTTGATGACATTTTCTTTGCATCCACTGACAAAACTGTGAACGAGGAAGTAGGTATTGAGGCTTAAGCGCCTGAACTCTTTGTATATGGTATGGATAAAGAAGTTGTTCATGCAAAATTTCCCATGTTGTACTCTTAGGGATACCCTCTTGTGAGGCAATTATTTTTGTGCTTATACCCGGATTGGCTGAAACGCATTCGAGCACTCTTTCTTCTGCTTATGGAGTCCTAGTAGTACGGCTTCTCCCAGTTTTATTCATATTTGGCCTAAAAGTTCCGGTTTCTCTTAACCGTTGATGTTAATTAATGAATAATTTCTCACAAGGAATTTGACGGTTTGGAAAATATTCTTGATACAACCTGCGAGCTTCTCGAGCACAACCATTAGCTTTTCCATACATAAAATGCATATCAGCTAACTCAGCAAATGAATAATCTGCCATCTTTTAAAATTTGCACATTAATTAATCAAAAACACTTGCACTTGATCAATGATCACTACAATAAATCGCAAAAACGTCATTGTCAATATATTCTAACGCTAACCATGGGCTTCTTGATGTTTTTTTACTTCAAATTTGTATTTGTCATAAGACTACTTTAATAATAATAATAATAATAAACGTCTTTTATTTTGGAAGAAACAGAATGTTATATACAAAATGTAATGTAAGGAAAGATGTCAACACCTGGCGCAGTCTAGCTGCAGTAGCTATTCTACTGAACCAGACAGAGACACCTAGACATAAAGAAATATAATAATACTTAATAGTGTAGTAGAATATTACGTAGCAACCCCAACCTACTAGACATATTTGCAATAATGAGACAAGCAATGAAAGGAGAAAAGAGTAATAAATTCAAATTATTATTAAACAATATTAAACAATAAGTAACCGTTAATATCTCTGTAAATTTAAAAGAAATGACTTATATCTAGTCTTAGAAACATTAGCATTTAAGTGTAACATATCAGTGGGCAACAAGTTATAATACTTAACTGAGTTAAAAGAAAAAGAACGCTGAAACATGGCGCTCCGATGATGAGGCATGGTAAGCCCGCCCGCACCTCTGATATCCCTATCGTGAACACTCCGACGAAAAATCAAACGCTCGCCAATAGAACCAGGAGAATTAGGATTATTTATAATCTTTATTAGAAATGTGCAAAAGTGAACAACCCTCCGTCCATCCATTTTCAGCCACTTTATATCATTATATAAATGAGAAATATGGTCAAACTTTCTAATGCCGTAAACAAAACGAAGACATGCATTCTGAACCCTTTGTATACGTGATCTGCTTTCCGCGTCCAAACAAAAGCCATACACAAAATCACCATAAGTAAAGTGCGACAAGACAAGAGATTCACACAAGTTCTTTCTCAATGTAAAGTTCAATACGTGTCTATTGCTGTATAGTACCTTCAAAGCGAGATAAGCTCTCTGAAAGAGTTTTTTTAAATACTCTTGAAATCTGAGATTAACATCAAAAAGCAGACCCAAATTCTTTGCGATATTAACGAAATTCAGTTTTGAGCCGTTAATAGATATGTTCAAAGTAGGTTTCAGAGTGTCAACCTTGCTCTTACTGCCAAAAATCAATATGGAAGATTTATCTGGATTTAAATGTAAATTATGACCCAAGGAGAGCTCACTCAATATCCTCAAATCCTGGTTTATATGTAACTCGGTTTCCATGTAATCCTTGGGATCAAAACAGCAATATAACTGCGTGTCGTCAGCAAATGCCTGGACTTTGCAACATTTCAGCGATTTAAGTGTGTCAGAAGTATATATAAGAAATAGCAAGGGACCCAGAATGGAGCCCTGCGGCACGCCCGATAGAATTTTGACTTGTTCAGAATATTTATTATCAGAAAAAATCTTTTGAAACCTGTTGGATAAGTATGAATTAACAAGAAGGCAAGAATCATGAACAAAACCATAGTATTTTAATTTAGAAATAAGAAGAGAATGGTTAATAGTATCGAATGCCTTAGAAAAATCGAGAAGTACTAGAATGCTGATCATTTTTTTATCCCAGGCGCGAATAATGTCATCTGTTACATTTGTTAGAGCAACCGCAGTACCAAAGTCCTTCCTAAAACCGCACTGAGTGGGGGGAATAATATTATTATCGACGAGATAGATATACATCTGGTTATGCAAGACCTTCTCAAAAATTTTCGAAATTGCTGGAAGAATACTTATCACACGAAGATCGTTATAACCGTTTGGATTACTAACCTTTGATAATGGTTTGCCAATGGATAACTTCCATTTATCGGGAAAGTAGTTAACTTTTAAACAACAGTTAATTATATGAGTAATATATTTATCGATATAAAAGCTGCAATATTTAAGCATAAGAGGCGAGATATCATCTACACCAGTTGCGTTAGTTTTTATGCTATTTAATATTTTATTAACGTGGCTGGCAAAAAAGAAAAATGTAAAGATTCATCAAATATATGATTTTCGTAAAAGTTGACTCGATCATTACAATTAGATATGTTTTGAGTAAAACCAGCAAAAAATGTGTTAATAGCATCAGGATCAGATAATGTTTTAGGTATTGAATTATTTTTATTAGTACAAATATTATAGTTTTTTAAAGCAGACCACAGTTTTTTAGAATTGCCCTCTCTACAAAGGGAATCCAAACAGTTTCCCTTCTCTCTCCTTATGGCGGCCAGTGTAAAATTTCTCAAGTACTTATAATTAACCCAGTCTTCATTAAGTTTAGATTTTTTAAATTTTCGCAAAGCACTATCCCTTTGTTTCATGAATACCCTTATATTAGCCGTTAACCAAGGAGCGTTAGGTTTAGTCACTCTAGACACCTTAACTGGAGCATGCTCATCAAACACGGTTAAAATCATGCCGTTCAGCAGCTTTATTTTTTTGTCAATATTGTTTTCATAAAATATATTATCAAACGGAAGGTTATACATAGTATTCAGAAAGTTATTAACATTAAAGTTATTAAATGAGCGGTATCGAATTATATGTGGTTCAATCGGTGTTTTTGCTAGGTTGCAATCACAATAAATTATTTTATGGTCAGAGATATTATCTGCAGAAATTACTCAAGATTTACTTATTAAGGATGTATTCGTCACAAAAATAGCATCAAGCAAGGAACTTACGGAATCAGAAATACGGGTGGGTTCCTCTATAACCTGCACGAAGTTATAGGCATCAAATAGTGAAGTCAAGGGGTTATCCAGGTTAAGTAAATTTATGTTGAAATCACCCAAACAAAAAATTTCATCAACTGTAGGGTAAATATGCGAAAGAATGTTATCAAAGTCTGTTTTTAAGCTATTAAAGTTTATTGAGGGTGGTCTATAAAAAACTGCAAAAGCATATATTTTATTTGTTATTTTTATCCTAAATATTAAAAATTCAAGTTGCTCATTAACAGTAAAATCAAACGATACAATATCAACGGCGCAATTAGTCTTTACGTATGCTGCCACTCCTCCACCTGATGATGTTTTAGTTTAAACACAATTCGATAATAGTTTATGCAACGATTTAAATAAACCGATTTTTCTCCTAAATCATTGGCCCAATAATTTTTTTTAAGAATACCTTTTTTGTGTAGAAAAATCACTGGAATTATAATTTTTGGGTAAAATTTTTTAAATGTGTCGTGTACAAAAATTAGGAATAAATAAAATAAGCCACCCCCCCCCCCCCCCGTAAGAACGTCCCTGACTAAATTTCATACTCTCAATATCATAAATTAGCAATTGTTAATATTAGTTTGTGTGCCAAAAAGCACATCGGTACCTCAAGCGGTTGCAAAGATATAAAAGAGAAACTAATCTTTAGAGGTCACCTTTGGACGGCCCTAGCTTTCTTATAAGACATTTAAGGACCTACATTCATATGAACTTTTTTTCATATTTTCATATGTAGAATATTCCCTTAAAATATACGAACAAAGTTTCAGGACACCCTGTATGTAGTTCTGATTATTCTTTTTTGTGTGACCTACAGTGGCCTTAATATATTCTCGTAAGCTCCACCCCATGCAATTATGCCATAGCTCAGAAGTGACTGTACTAGAGCAAGACTCATGTTGTTCGTCTGAGTATAGTACGCATACATCCTATATCAGAAATTCCTTAAACCCGCTTGAATATCTATAGCAGGAGCCTGAGTTCTTTTGCTAACTGCTCTATATGAAAATTCTATTTTGAAACAATATTCCCAATACCTCCATGTTTTATTTTTTCTAAATGGCAAATCAATCGTTATTTCAGTCTTGGCAGGTAGGGTGAAGACATTATTGGTAAATAGAAAGTAGGTAGTTAGTTTTACTTAAGTTTATCGTTAGTAAGTTAATATCCAACGATATAATAATTGTTTTCATACTTTCATTGATATTACATTTAACCTGATCCCATGACTCATCATCTACAAATGAAACTGTGTCATCTGCGAAAGATATCATATCACCTGTATAATTCTGAATCAATAAACTATTAATATATATATTATACAGTAGAGGTCCCAGCATTGTACCCCGAGGCACGCCACACTCAATATCTCTTATAGCACTTGATGCTTGTTGTATGTCGACCATTTGTTTTAGGTCACTGAGGTAACCACTCAGGATGGTCAGAGCCGGTCCACGTATTCCCAAGTTCTTTAATCCTGACAATAGCCTCCGATGGTTCACTGTATCACAGGCCTTTGCCAGGTCCAGGAAAACGGCTGCACAAATGTTGCTTGAATCGATATTTGCATTTACCTTATTTGTTAAAAATGCGATAGCGTCATTGCTGGACAGTTTTTTTTTGGAACCCAAATTGTCGAGCAGAGATAATTTTGTGTTCGTCCAGGAAGTCAACAATCCTATTTTTGAGTGCTTTTTCGATCATTTTAGTAATATTAGAAATAGGGCTAATTGGCCTATAATTTTCCACTCTTGCCATATCTCCTTTCTTACATATGGGTTTAATAATTGCGACTTTAATGATAATTTTCTTAAGATTATAATAGCTATAATAAATAGTTTGAGGCCTAGACATTACGTCTTGTTTGTTTAACAGTTACTAAAGCACCTCTGTTTGAGGAAAATGGACGATTTAATAAATAAATAATTTTGATTTTAAGGTCAACTTACCGATATCATTTGGAAAATGGCTTTGGCATTGTATCCATTCGTGCATAAGTCTTTCACTGTGTTGTAATTTTTCTTCACTGATTTCGTTTGTGTCGGTTCGAATAATTTCTAACTGTGTGGTGCTTGGAGGTTCGATGATTGCCCCAACTGTTTTCTTGTACACCTGGAAAATACTTTATAATGTATTTTGGTTCGTTTAAAAATAGGGTCCAATTTAAATACTTAAAAATATTTTAGACAGTTGGGCCCAATAGGTACAGAAATTAGGCAAAAATATTCTTAAATGGCGCTTGATAATAAACCAGTCCTTAACCTTTCATTAACTCGCTTCATCAAATCAGTACTTCATCCGGGGTAGCACCTAATTTCTAAGTGAAAATTTAACTTTGAAACTAATGGCGGATATCCACTAAAGCAACTTGTTGTTGGTGTTTTTACTAAAAAGGCCCTCGGAGTTTTATGTGAAAAATCTTGTTTGCGACTTTGCATTTATGCATACTTTTCAATTGTTAAGGACGCTTCTCTATATTTTCCAAATTATCCAAAAGTTAAATCTCTCAATAGCGACCACCCTTCGGTTAATACAGAAAAATTAAAGAACTGCTCTGCATTTTACCGTGTTTGTTTATTAATAAGTATCTACATATATGTAAATAATAGATAATTTAAGAAGTAGTCCATATTCTGTGGCAAGATTGTAAATAGAAATAAAGGTCTGTCTTTACCACCAAATAACTTTATTTGCCCCTCTAGGGTAGAAAACAAGGGTTATAGAATAGTATATTATGTTACAAGGACGAAAAATGCAGTATTTCGGACGTATTGCGGGAGATTACTGGACGAGGCAAAGCCGAGGCCAGTAACCCGCATAGTCCGAAATACATTTTTCGTCCGTATAACATACGTTATTTTTTATCCGATTGTGTTTTTGCTCGGATTATAAAATAATGTAAAAATTAAGAAAACCAATATATTTCATCTTGCATTGTAATTTTTTGTCCCTTGAATGTTTGAACAATGAAACCTGTAATATGCGTATCCATGGATCTAACAAATAATTAAATTAATATTATCAACTGACGTTTTATGAATCAGGCGATAGTTTTAACTAATCTTTCGTGTTCTGCTAGTTTTAAAACCAGAAAAACACAATTAAAAATGGAAATAGACGATGATCTTATAGAAGGTACACCACCTGACATTCAAGAAACTGCCAAGGAAGTAATGTTACATTTGTTGCCACAAAAATCTAAGGAAATATATGAAAGAGCTTATAAAAAATTTATGGATTACCGGCAAGAAAAAAATATACAGTCGTTCTCCGAAAACGTCTTCTTGGTCTATATGGCGGAATTATCGAAAACTATGAAGTCATCTACTCTGTGGTCGCAGTATTCTATGCTACGTGCAGTGGTAAATGTAAAACAGAATATTGATATATCTAAATACATGAGATTACGAGCATTGTTGAAACAAAAAAGTGTTGGATATTGTCCAAAGAAATCAAGGATCCTAACTAGAGAAGAGGTTCACAAATTCCTTTGCCATGCTCCAGATGACCAATACTTAATGTTGAAGGTAAATGTAACTATATAATAGTATTTTAAATTTCTGACTAACAATTTTCTTAATTACAGGTTGCTTTTATTTTTGGAATCGCGGGCGCATGTCGTCGAGAAGAACTGGCTCATATCAAATTGATGACATACAAGATTTGGGAACGGCTTTGTTAATAAAAATTCCCTATAATAAAACAAACAAACCGAGATCATTTACGGTGACTGGAGAATATCTAAAGTATTATAGAAATTATCTGGCTTTACGTCCAACAAATATGAGTGATGGGCGATTTTTTGTGTCTTATCGCAATGGAAAATGCCATAAGCAAGTTGTCGGTATACACAAATTTGGCTCTATACCTCAGGAAATAGCATCTTACTTAAAACTGCCGAATGCCAAGGAATTCACGGGACATTGTTTCAGAAGAACATCGGCCACATTACTTGTAGATGCGGGAGCAGACATAACATCTCTAAAACGGCATGGAGGCTGGAAGTCTTCGGGAGTAGCCGAGGGCTACATAGATGATTCCTTAAGTAATAAGTTAGAGCTGACCAAGAAAATATTCAACATTCCACAATCTGACCTGCAGTCAGTCTCGACTCAGGTGTCGCAATCCGTCTCCCAATCGAGTTCAACATTGGAGAATAATATCATAACGGAGACCAAAAATAATAACACATCCTCAAAATCAAATTTACATCACCCCGTTCTTGTTCAAAATTGTTCTAATTGTACATTTAATATAAATATTGTAAATAATTGAATAAAATAAACTGTTGAAAATATTTTAGCGTCCGACAAAATGTTTTTCGGACTAGGACGACAAACGTTGCCTAGCTACCAGCGCAATAATCAATACCTTATTGAAAAGGTTACCTTTTCGTCCAAATATCTGATCTATAAAACGTCATTTTTTGACACAATCGGATAAAAAATACATAAAATAACGATGAATTAAATTAAATTTCTTAACGTATGTGTTGTACTAGTTTCGACTTTAGAAAAAGTCATCCTCAGCAACTAACCATTTAAGAGATTTTTATTATGAAAAGTAGTTAAAACAGTTGGGGGAGCAGGGAGGTGATTCAATAATATAATATAATATAATGTAGATTATGCAACCATTGGAATCTAAACTCCTGTCGATTCCAATAACGTAAATCCGGCTTTTATGAAGCATTTTTTTATTGTCACTGGGGACAAATTGCGCCAGGCCACCGAAACCCATATCAAGGTGTTGGTTATGGTCATATTATTTTCAATTTCTTGAAGAGGACAACCACTGTCTACACATGTTAAAAACTTTGTAATAAGGTAGCTTCTGTAGAGCGTTTTAAAGTTCTGAATAATGCCTTGGTCCAAAGGTTGGCAATGTGAGGTAGTATTGGGTGGAAGAAAAATAAGTTTGACATGATCCCGTGTCATTTGGGGTTAGACGTTGCGTTATCCAGAAATAATACTACTCTTCTATTCTGCTTCTTCATCTTGGTATCAAATCTGTGAAGCCATGTTGTCATGATGTCTGCTGTCGTCCATTTTTTTTGTTCGAGGCCCATTGGAGAGTTAACTTATCGATATGTGCGCTCTTAAAGGCTTCCACACACCGACGCGGCCACGGTAGCGGTGGCGATCATATTATCGGTCGGGGGTGTTCACACTAAAGCAGTAAGTGGAGCTGTAAGGTAGTTGCCGTTTACAGATTTTATGTGTACGAAAATATATTTTTGAACGTCTAGGTTTCATTTTTATTTCTATTATTTGTTATTATGATAGACGAAGTGGAAGAAGATCAAGACTTTGTTACTATTAGCTTTTTGTTCCATACTTTGTTTTTAGCCTTTATATTGTTATAATTTGGATGGCTTAAATCAAAAAGTATGGGATATAATTTAACATTTTCTATTAATAATTCTATTATATTATTTGCCATTACTACTGTCACTTTTCGCAGTCAAAGTTGACACGTTGTATTTGACCGTCACCGCATATCAGAACGCTGCCTTAGGCCGCTTGATCTAGACCTGCCCGCGCTGATATGATTTCATTAATTTATTTCTATGTGTTTAGATTGGCCGCCACCGCCACCGTGGCCGTGGCCGCGTCGGTGTGCGGAAGCCTTAAAACATCGAGGATTTTTGCTTTTGCCTATTATAAGTGGTTATTCCTTCTCACCTTCCATAATTGCCCAGAACAGAATTGTAAATCGTTATTTTGCTGTCTGTTTACCAGTACACTTTCAATGCATATGTTTTTGTTGGCAATTCACGATAGTAGATATCTGTCTCATCTGCACTAAATACGTCCCTTGGGGCATAATCCTTAAAAATGATCAATAGCCTTTCCTTCCACGCAGTTACGTCTTGGATATTGATTTCGGGTGATAAGCCACATATTTTCGTGAAGGTAATACCGTGCCGCAGACGGATTTTTACTAACCGTCCATTTGATGCCTTGAAATTATCTAGTCCTAGACATTAAGCAGATTCGAGGGCCTTTGCTTTAATTATGGGGCTGGATATTGGTAAGTGCTTGTTTCGCGCCTTACAAAACTAGTTAAAAACAACTTGGTCTATCGCCAGTCCTTCGGTTTCGGAAAACTTTCTTTTTTGTTCACTGTAGCCACCTTCTTAAAACAAAACAAATTTCTAACTTCTGCTTCATTTTGAAGCAACATAGTCACTTGGATCTTACCCGCTGTAAATTGTTAAGTGAATTTCCTGGTACTTAAACCAGTTTTTTCACTTTCCTCGATTATTTCAATTTTTTCGCTTAAAGAAAGACATTTCCCTTTTCCTGCCATCTTCAAATATTCACGTTAGTCCGAAAACACACAAAAACTATTTAAAAGAAAACTAATGTTAACAACAAATTTATCAGCTTTTAAAGCAAATTGAATGGATCCGCCTGCAATAAAGTAATTAGTTAATACTATACTTATATTTCCTAGGAATTGTCGGGTCGGGTTTTACTACTCCTAATGGAAGTTGTTTATAGCATTCACGTTTACTAAAAATTCCGATGATGAGTGCCCGCGGTTCTTTAATAGATGGATCGGTAAAGAGAAGTATGAAATAATGGGCTTTCCATTTTTAAATATAGAGAATTCATAACCGGTCGTCGTTTAACGCAGGTGGCCACTTTAGAGAGCCGGTCGCAAACAGAGGTTTTTCATACATTTGAACCATTTTTAGATTTTTGGCCTACCCCGTATGCTGTGTAAAGTCATTCCAAGTGCACCTGACATGGATATCGGACATGCACCCACTGTTGACTGTATTTCGATTGCGCAACTAATAAAAATGTCCCATTTGTGGCACACTTACGTATAAACCATATAATTACAAAAAATGAAGAGAGAATCGAAACGGTGTATTTTGAAGACGCAACTATGCAATTCAGTCAAATCCGAAATCTTGCTTTCCTTTGGCAGCGGGGTAACCAGTGCATTTTTCCAGCTTTGTGGAACCAACTAAGTGAAGTGTGCGTCTTATTCCTCTCTTGTGTTTTAAAAATTTATTCCATCAGGTCTAGAACATTCTTGGTATCGCTGAAAAGCGTTTTTAATAAGCTTTCCAAATGGGTGTCACAAGTGGGATAGTAACATATAAGATTTTATATCCTACTCGAATATTATTGTTTTATAATACCATAGTTACCAGACACATTAAATCGTATATAATACCCTAGGTCAGAGGTTCCCAAACTTTAAAGATAACGGAACACCTTCTTTCTTTCTTATTTTGTTAGAAAATGCGCCGCAGACGAAAAATTTTTGGGTGCCACGCCCTTTCTTGGACTATCATAACTCTGAAATTCTACGTTTCGATAGCTCAACCAAAAAAATGTAGAAATTAAGAAATTGTAAAATATAAACGCCAATATATTTTTTTTAAACATAAATTTTTTTTATAAATAAAACAAAGCAGTCCTCCTCCACAGTTTATTAAAAATGATGATAGATGAAAAGGTTCCCTACATGTTTCGAGCGCTTAAGCACTCATCATCAGGGGATATATATAAAGGAAAGTACAAAGTTAAAACGACCAATGAATATTAAAGAAAATTTTTTAAGGACTAAGACCTAACATCGAGTGTTGTAGACAAAACGTTGTCTCAAATTAATGAGTACAACTCATAGTAACTTGAAAGTTGAAGACTTGGTATGTGAGATGTTTAATTATCTTAAGAAATGAATGAAGTTCTGGTTAAATGTGATATTAAGATCTGAGAAAAAACATTGTGAGTGGATAATGGAACAGTTTAAAATTTATGAAGGAGAAGAATTTTTTTTTTTAATTATAGTTGTGCGTTTAGAATTAAATTTATATTAATACACTGCTCAAAAAATTTTTTTTTTTTTTTTTTTTTTTTTTTTATGGTAAGGCACAGCACTACAGGATAAATCCTTTATGGCGCTCTAGGAGCGGTGCGTGTGCGCAGGAAACGATTCACGTTGGTCTTGAATCTTTGGAGACTATACTCGTTGGGGAAGACGATCTCAGGGAGGTCGTTCCAGAGTGATGACGTTCTCCAGATGAAAGAATTTTGGAACAGTGTCGTTCGAGGGACACCAAGCTGAACCACGTACTGGTGGGCTGCAGTGGCTCGTCGTGTACTTCTACCATGCACCGCTCTGGGTGGTATTAAGCGAGCAACCTCAGTTGAACACTTTTGGATAACCCTATAGCTTCTTGGCTTGCTGTTATTAACAAATGAAAATTATATTTTCATAATCGATTTGCATCTTATTTTAGTGATGTGTTAAAAAATAAACGTGATTATGCTCATTTATTCGAGATAAGTTTAATTTTCTACAGCAAGTACAAAAAATAAAGTGATTATGAAAATATTCACATTTAATTTTTATGTTGAGGCAGGCTTAGAGAGCTTCACCGGGCAACGGCATGACAGTTTGTAGTTGTTGAATTCATTATCTTTCAAAATGAGAGATCTTAGCGAGATAGAAGTCGCTCGTGCCATAGCTTAAATTGAAAATGGTGTAAAAATTCGACAAGTAGTAAGAAATGTTAATCGCAGTCCGTCAGTCATCAAACGTGTGTATGATCGCTATAGAGAGACTGGACGATATAAAAGACGAACCGGACAAGGTCGAAAGCGAAAAAGTACACAAATTCAGGACCGATATTTAGTAGTTTCTTCTTTGCGAAAACGAATAGCGACAGCAAAGGACCTTCAAAGTACACTTTTGATGGCTCATCAGGTAACCATTTCTGACCAGACTGTCAGAAACAGGTTACGAGAAGCAGATTTAAAACCTAGAAGACCGGTACGAAAACCTGTTTTAACTCGACATCATAAAACTATGCGATTAAACTTTGCTCGTGATCATTTGGGATGGCAACTTCGACAATGGAAACCAGTACTTTTTACAGACGAATCAAGATTTCGTCTCACTCGTTGTGATGGTCGGGTGCGTGTATACAGACGTCCCAATGAACGATACTCCGCTGCTACTGTACAAGAGGTATCCAGATTTGGAGATGGTTCGGTAATGGTCTGGGGTGGAATAAGTTTGGAGGAAAAAAACGATCTTGTAGTGATACCAGGAAGTCTTGCAGCTACAAGATATATTGATATCATTCTGTCAGGTCACGTTATTCCTGCAGCATATGGTATAGGTCCTGATTTTCTTTTCATGCAGGATAATGCAAGGCCTCATACTGCTGCGATTTCTATAGATTTTCTTAACGAGCATGAAATTCGTGAAATGGATTGGCCAGCGATAAGCCCTGACCTTAATCCAATTGAACACTTATGGGATATATTGGACAGACGTATTCGACGTCGTCCAAATCCACCTCAAACCCTTCAGCAACTAACAGAAGCCCTAGTCGAAGAGTGGGATAGTATACCACAGGAAGACATTCGAAGGCTCGTGAGAAGTATGCCAAGAAGTAATTCGTGCTGCTGGAGGGCATACGCGATACTAAAACACATTGGTTTTCAGATAGCGGAACATTGCCTTTAAAAAATTTTTTCTTTTCATTTTGTTATTCGCACTTTTTTTATAATTGTTCCTTTAATTTTTTTGAGCAGTGTATATATACATATAGTTAGCTGATGTAGTAGTATGGGGCTATGCCCCATATTTTGGAGAAGTTGTAGAGGGTAATCATTTTTATGATCATGATTATTTAATTGTTTAAAAGTAAATAATAAATAAATTATATTTTAGAAAATTTTTAGAATTTTTAGTAATTTAAAAAAGTACAACCTGTTCTTCAGACACTGCCGCGGAACTGTTGCAACGTATAGGCTGAAGTGAGGTTACTTTGAAAAGAGAAATGACTTAAATGTCATAAAACCAAGTTCAATTATAAGAAATATTAAAATATTAAAATACAAAATGATTGTTGAAATGAAGGTGTAGGATTTAACTGACTCGATGTTAATTTTACAAAGTCAATATAGGATCGATCAATCAATAGTATTTGTCATCACTGGACGTATACAGTACTTAAGAATTGGCAGAAAATAAACATATGTCAACAAATTAAATGATCCAATTTTATGGTTATGGTATGTTGAAAGGGGTTGTAAATGTCTTTTGGGGGGCCGATGAAGCGCTGTACTGAACTAAAAATACACTTTTCAGGGATGGTGATAACACTAAACTTCACTGTCACAGTAACTATGGGAATATTATGGATTTTTAAATTAATTCAACAGAACATTGGAGAATGATGAAGAACTTTCAAACTTAAAAATAATAGGTGGATATAATCAAATTTGCAAAAGAGAGCTAGAAAGTATTGAGTAGAAACAGTAAGAGGTATATTATTATGTAAGAGAGACTATATTGTGATTATGATCTGTCCAGATTCAGAGCATTGAAAAAATTAGTACTGCTATGAATAATTTGGTCATTCACACGATCTATGTTTGGGTTTTCCTTAAAAAATTTTCTTTTATATTCATTGGTCGTTTTAACTTTGTACTTTCCTTTATAGTATCCCCTGATGATGAGTGCTAAAGCGCTGGAAACATGTAGGGAACCTTTTCATCTATCATCATTTTCAATAAACTGTGGAGGAGGACTGCTTTGGTTTTAATTACATCAACTCCACTGAAAGTATGGACTATTTCTTCAACTATAAATTTTTTTAATATAATATTTTACAGGATTTTATACACCTGAATTAAAAAAACACGGCGCAAACAATAAAATATGGTAATATTTAATGTGAAGAATGAAATTGTTTCACTGTTTTATTAATAATTGCTTTATAGTTCGGTACTATGTCCGACAGTTGTATACGCATATCTGGGGTAGCATCCAATTTCGACCTGAATTTGTTTTTTGTGTAAGTGTAAGCTGAAAAACCTGTTTCACAACGGTACGTTGTGATAAATAGAAGCAAAGTTATTATAGCCTTTTTGGCTAGTTCACTCCAAAACTCATTTAGAGATACAGACTCAAATGTGTGTTTTAATGTGGATGAACTTTGAAAGTCTATAAATGTTTCATAATCCAGGACGTCTAGCATCGCAGGTTGACTTCTGATGATAAATGGATTTTGTACCCATTCAATATTATTATCACTATCCGGAAAGTAATCTGACAAAGATTTCAGGAGATTTACTAAATGTCCAGTCATGATGTTTCTCATTTCATTTGGTAATTTCAACGCGTTTTCTTGTAGAAAGTTGTATAAAAGTGAAAAACATTCAATGTTGTTTTTTTCTACGCAGGCAATCCAGAAATTTAATTTTCTTTTAAAAGCTGATAATTTGTCTCTTGCCATAAATATGGTTTTAATTTAAAGAAATAGTCCATTCTCGAAGTGGAGTTGAAATATAGGAAAATGGGGGAAAAAAGGTCAAAAAGTCTTTCTTCACTAATTTAATAGTGAGCTATTAAAGGCTCAATTTTAAAATTAAATTGTCTCTACATGTTTTGAAGGTAGTAACCTTCATCTTAAGGAGACCAAAGTAGTGCTGCAGTTATTATTAGCAGTAGAGAGAAAACTGTTGGTTCATTTTAACTGTGTTCGTCTCCCTATTTTAGTCTTTAAGGGTATGTAAAATATAAGATCTGTTTTTTTAATAATTTTATTTTAAATAAAATTCTATTGTTTTCCCTAGATAATGGGACGAACATAACGCAAGTTGACGGGACCTTAGGTCTCCAATAACTAATTTTACAAATGAAATTTCAACATTATAATTTCTCATAAAAAAAAATCACAAACAAAAATCTTTCTCTAACAAGACCTAGAATGTCCAAAAGATCCTTTTTATATACCCTGACTTATGATTTTCAAATAACGAATATCTTCCCTTTTTAAATTCGACCACAGATTGACAGTGTCTTTTCAGAAACTTTGAATTAAATATAACATTCCACTTTCATTTACAATTTTAGTATGCTGATTACATTCAATTTTTAATATCTTGTCAAAATATTTTTAAATAAAAATAAAGCTCCATCAACGTCATTTTCCACCAACAGTTTTCTCTCTACTGCTAATAATAACTGCAGCACTACTTTGGTCTCCTGAAGATGAAGGTTACTACCTTCGAAACATGTAGAGACTTATTTAGAGTAATTATAAAATTGAGCCTTTAATAGCTCACTATTAAATTAGTGGAGAAAGACTTTTTGACTTTTTTTCCCCTTTTCCGTATAAATATGGTTGTTGATTTTCCCTGCAAAAGTGTGGTAATTTCATGGACCTTTCCAAAAATTTCGGCAAGATAAGCTAATTTTATAAGCCATTGCTCATCATGCAATACACTAAAAATGGTTGGACCCTCAGACTTCAATTGCCTCATTTGGAAAACCTTCAGCTCGTCACGAAGTTCATATAACCTGGCTAGAACTTTGCCTCTTGAAAGCCATCGGATTTCGGTATGCAAGAGTAGGGCATTAAGGAAGTTTATAATGCCCTCGGGCATTAAGAGAAATAAATAGGAAAAATCAAAGTAACAACTTTTTATTAACGAAAAAACTTATTTATCATTTATATTAAATGAACTGTTATGAAAAGACCCAGTAAAAACGAATTTACCGGCTTTTGATGTCAAGTCAATGTTTTCTATTATTTCGTGATTTTCACTAACAGAAATTAACGATGATTGAAAGTTTTTTGATGTTGATGGTTTCGTTGATGGTACTCCAGCTTGCCTATGGTGTTCTTCCCAACTGGCTGTGAAAAACAATTACGGTAACACAAAAATAATCTATTGATGTTACAGCTCGTCGGGCGTAAAGACCAATAAGTTCTCAGTAGCTTTAAACAACCCATCTCCTTCTCATCAATAATTGTGAAGACACGCTTTTTATCGGTCTTCGTATCGGGAATATTAACTATTACTACGGATCCTCTATCCTCTATATGTTCAACCAACATATTAACTAGCTCTTGGCAGCGGCACCCACCAAATACACCAAATAACAGAGCCATTTTGTACATCAAAAAAGTTTCATTGGGAGCTTCACGGATGAATTTCAGCACATCTTCTCGAGTCAAAATTTTCGATTTCTTCGGTTTATATTTTTATTAACTATTAATGTCCTCCTTAACATTCAATATTTCGTCCATAGGGACTTAGGAGTGAATGTTCCAGACTATAATCGATATACATAATTAGTATTTTATTATAATTTACCACAGCAATTTTAACATACCAATTCCTGGAAATATCCGAGTAGCACCGTCTCGTTGATAACTTTTACATCATTATTTTTCATCCAATCCCCAAACCTTTGATATTCCTTATCATAGGCGTCTTTAGACTTCTTTGGGACAAGATTATCCAAAGCTTTGGCAGCATTCACAGCAATTCTGTCCGGAATCAACGGAAAATCAATTATTTTATATGAATTTCAGTTTTGACTTTGACACATCACAACAATGAACACACACCTTTGTTTATTTAGCAACCATATAGGTAAAAAACCTTTCGTGATTTTGAATTTTCTTTTAATTTAACTTGGAATTATCTGAAGTAGGACATAAAATATTGTATGTACCACGGGCATTACTTGATGTCTATACCCTCGGGCAACTTACAAACCCTCAGGTCAAAGGCCCTCGGCTTTGTAAGATTGTTGCCCTCTGAGGCATAAACATCTTCATAATGCCCTTAATACATAAATAACTATTAAACAGGATGACGGTAGTGCTTAATGGGTGGGCAAGGATGATCCGCAGATTACCTCATTTTTAATTAGTCGCGTTTTTATTAAAACGTCATTTTTAATTTTTTGATATCTTCTTTAGTGTAAACAATATTGCCATTGGGTGTTCTTAAATTGTAACCTTGAATAAGATAATAAACAACTACTATTTTATGCAAAAATGCAAATGAAATCCAAGCTTAATGAAAGTTTTAGTATTTCGCTATTGAATAATTTATTCTAAAACCCGGTTTATTTCAAATTTATTTGGAATTATGTCGCATTTTAATTAATAAATCAATGCAGATTGGCGGATACACCGAAAAAACTACAACGGGTATAAAAAAATTTATTACGTAAAAATAAATAAACTTTTAAATATTAAAAAAGATGATCTTATTGTTTTGTTCATTTTCCATGGAACGTAGAAATACATATTATGGTTATGATATCATGTTATTTTGAAAAGAAATTTGACAAGGCAACGACTATGACATTATCTTGAATTGAAATCAAAGGCGATTTCCAACTTATTTGAACTATTTTCAATAATTCAGTCAATTCCTACGTTTCGACACTCTCCGTATCTTCATCAGGGCCAGACTGATAGGTCTTGGTTATCCAGCTTAAACACGTGTTATACTGAGTGCTGTCGACTATGGATGTCAATCCTGATAGGTTCTCTTAATCCCGGGATTTTCGAGATTTGTACGACAAATCCCGGGATAGATGTACCGAAAAAAATCAGATAACATACAAAAACTTTGATTGTATTAACTTAAATCACAAAATTTAACAAAAGATAACTCCTAAACGAACTTAAAGAAGTGTTTTGCAAATAGCAACAAATAAGTTTTAGATTAGAGATTTTTAAAAAAATACCGCAAAAATATAAGTGTGTCTAAAGTTTCATCTCCCAGCCTCGAACGTATTTTATTACATAAAAACCGTGCAGAAGAGAAGCACCTCTCAGATTCCACGCTTGTGGGCTAAATGGTTAATAAAATTTCGCAGGCTTTTTGAAGATTACCACCATTTGCGTATAAATCAATTTCTTGAGTAATGATGGCTGGCAGTCGCGTCTTATTAATTTTTTTGTCTGCTTTTGTATTGACTCTGAACAATGTTGTAATGCCTAAACTAACCTGCCTTTAGAATTTCCGCAATGGGAATCAGATCCTCGCGCTGTCGTCGCTGGTTTCTCTTCCAGATGCACCTTCATTGTCTAGCCTGATTAAAAGTTTTTTTAATTCAAATTTAATTAGAGAAATACTTGATATTTTGAAGCAATCATCTGGTTCAGAGCTTATAATGTCGGTATTTGTAAGATAGCCGAGAATTTCAGAATAAATGGGTTCTGCGTTTTTTATTGCTTTTTCTTCATGGGTCTTGTAGATCTGTGCTGAGTGGTGTTTTAATTTTGGAGCACTTTTACAACGCCATTAACAGTTTGCCAAGATCTTCTCAGTCAAGTAAGCTGCTCTATCTGGTTTTACAGCCTAATATAAGTTTCAATCAAATCAATCAAATATACTTTATTGTCCAAAGAATACAAAATTCTCATTGACAAAGTCTATCTATAAATATATCTATCTATATCATTTAATAATAACAATAATATATATTAATAACATTTAAAGAAAAACCAAAAAACAAGGGTAGGCATTAAAGTTTGGTTATTCAATTAAAATTTGATTATTTACGGTATGTCAACAATTATCTAAATATATCAAATAAAACCCTTAAACAAAACTCGAAACATCGGAATAATATTCCTCCAGGCAATAGTAAGCCTTCTCCAACAACATCCGCGTCACAGACCTTTTAAATAATTTAAGTGACTGTAGGTCCTTTAAGTAATTAGGTAAATGATTATATATTTTTACACTTTCATATATAATCGATTTGTTTGTAAGGGTTGAGGATGGTATTGGCAAAGGCAGATTACGATATTGTCGTGTCGTATAGGAGGAGTCAGTATTTAAAAACCTATATCTCATCTTAAACATTAAAGTGACAGTCTCCAAAATAAACAATGATGTTAGTGTCAATATTCTTTTCTGCAAGAACAATGGTCTGCATGAGTCTCTGGGTTTGGCCCGACGAATGCAACTCACTGCGCGTTTCTGCAGAACAAACAGAACACCGAGCAGTTGCTGACTAGAGAACCCCCAAAAGTTCATTGACTACCACTTTGACTGCAAAACATGCCGAAGCCAATTTTCTGCTCAGTGCCCTGATATTACTCTCAAATTTAAGGCCACTGTCAATGACAAGGCCCAGAAACTTGGTACTAGGGCAATTCACAAGGGATGAGTCACCAATGACCAAGCCCTCCATAGTACACTTAAAAAAAACTACATTTGTTTTTTCGACGTTTAGAGACAGCAAGTTTGATTCACACCATTCTCTGACCTTAACCAAATCTGAGTCAATAATATCTTTTAACATAAGGGCATTGTTAGAGTGCCATAATATTGTAGTATCGTCAGCGAAAAGTGTGAACTCTCCTCCAATGTTCTTTCCCATAATCGTTCCTAATTTGCTTTTGTAGTAAATCATTTCTCGTTAGCGATTTTCTAAAGATGCGAACAGTTTTTCTAACTTGTGATATCAATATATAGAGGTCACGATGATTCGTGATTCCTAAAAAGTCATTGTTTTTACATGCTTCTATCCTGTCCATGTTTTCAGTTTCTTCGCACTCAGACTCACTATCGGCGTCGCTGTCGTTAAGGTCAAGAATCCCAAGATCCTCTTTGGCATATGTTCTAGAAGTTGGAGGAAGAGGAGGCACAGGCACATCTTTTTTTTTTAAAGAGGTTGTCGATGATAGCTAGCTGAATGCCGTGTGCATAGCACAACTGCTGCATAGGTGCAATCAATTTGCCAACTTTAACAATAGTGCTGGCTCCGTCAATTGTAACAGCCACAATATCTTTAGACAGGTTTAACTGGAAAGCTACGAGTCCTTTTTCCAAATAATCCAGACACGTTGTGCACAAACATTTATTAGATATCGATGTCCAGTCATCAAATGTTAAACTGAATTTTTCACCGTTGGTTTTTAGTTGGTGAATTTCTTCGATAACGTTTTGAACATGAAAACTTCGTGCTTCTAGCAACTGTCCTAAATCAGATGATTTAATAAAAACAGAAGACAGAAAACTATCTACTGCGGTCATACGAGCAACAACACCTTCAAATCGCCTATCATTCTCATGCACAAGAAAGTCTATTATTTTTCTTTGATAGGTGGATTATTACCAACGACTTCGATCATTTTACTTGTCCCAGCACTTGATAAACTTGATCCATCTTGCGATTTCTTCTTAAGACGTTTATCCAAAAGATCGATTTTATGGACTTTCAGATGAGTTATTAAACCTTTGGTGATTCCCCGATGCCGCGGTGATTCCTCGAATGCCGGGGCCTGCTGATCGGTTCAACTGTGCGTTATGTTTCCGGAATGCATTGCAGCAACGTTGTCGGCTTTCGCGTTTATTACTTTAGTTTTAAAATAGCGAAATGATGCGAATTATTATATGCATAAAAAATCGGTATTTATCCCGGGATTAACAGGTCTAATCCCGGTATTTTCGAGGCATGTTTGTCATTCGGGATCCCAGAACTCCGAGATTTCGGGATTGACATCCCTACTGTCGATTTTGCACGCTAAGAGTCAGATATGTGTGTTTCTAATTCTTCCCTGTGAAAAAATAGAGTTTTCCTATATTTCATTTGTTGAAGCTGGATAACCAAGTCATACAAAAAAGTATATGCAGGGTGTCCGGAAAATACGCGTACAACGTTTGACGACAGACTCCTGACGTCAAAATAGGTCGATCTAAGCCGACTTAGTTATATTCAAAATTGTCTCGTTTAGCCGGTAAAGGGCGTCGAAAATTTGTAAAAATATTGGTTTTTCCTAAATTACGTGAAAATCTGCCAATCGATTTTAATGATTTTTAGTATGTAGACTAATACTATAAAATTACGTTTTTTAGTAGTATAGTCACCGGCTGCAAATAAGTAGAAGTGTTATAAAAGTGATATAATACGTCAACATTTCTCCTGATTTTTTATATCAACGGCGTTATGACAACCCAGATATTTTTGTCGAGTAATTGGATGTATTTGGAAGCTATTATACCTCTTCAATATTTTTCGTTGGATGGGATGTTTTTCCAGAAAAAAAATATTTAGAATTACCTTTCGACGGGTATCTCCGTTATTAGTACAGATAGAATGATGCGATTTTCGCAAACCTGTGCCACTTTTTTGTTAAACAAACGATGCCCTAAACGGATTTATCATGGCCATCTTGGTTTTTGAGATACAGGGCGAAATTAAAAATGGTGCATTTTCAGACAGCCCTTGTATTTCAGTTATCTTATACCCTATCGAAAATGTAAAAACAGGGTGTTATACAGTTTTTTACTTAGAATTCAGTGGCGTACTTAGTATTTTTCCAGGTACCCCCATTTGTGAGAAATATACCAAAGTTATGTTTTTTTAAATGGAACACCCTGTATATTTATTCATAGTTGCATTCTGCTTACTGAGGGCTTTCCAAAAACATATAACAGTTGACACTTTGTTTTAACAGGACGGTTCAAATTTATATTTTTTGAATAACAAACTTTAAATTGGCAGTAGGCCTTGGATTCTGTTTTAATAAAAATAATTTATTGACGATACAATACACCATGAATCTTACCTTATAGTTAAATTTCAAACTTTTTAAGTTTTCTAATACTTTCAATAGTAAACAGGAATTTTTTCTTGTATATTAATGGAATAAACAAAAACATCTACTAGTAGGCCTAGACTTATTCAGGCTATAAAGCAAAAGTTTCATAATGGCGTTTTTTATTAACGATGGCCCAAAAGTTTGAGAATTAAGAAAAATACGATATGCTAAATAAATTATCAGTAACTTTTCAAACTTCAATACCTAAATCCAATTCTGACAAGAGCTAAAGGCCATTATGAAACTTTTGTTTTATAGCCTGAATAAGTCTAGGCCTACTAGTAGATGTTTTTGTTTATTCCATTAATATACAAGAAAAATTCCTTTTCACTATTGTAAGTATTAGAAAACTTGAAAAGTTTGAAATTAAACTATAAGGTAATATTCATGGTGTATTGTATCATCAATAAATTATTTTTATTAAAACAGAATCCAAGGCCTACTGCCAATTTAAAGTTTGTTATTCAAAAAATATAAATTTGAACCGTCCTGTTAAAACAAAGTGTCAACTGTTATATGTTTTTGGAAAGCTCTCAGTAAGCAGAATGCAACTATGAATAAATATACAGGGCGTTTCATTTAAAAAAACATAACTTTGGTATATTTCTCACAAATGGGGGTACCTGAAAAAATACTAAGTACGCCACTGAATTCTACGTAAAAAACTGTATAACACCCTGTTTTTACATTTTCGATAGGGTATAAGATAACTGAAATACAAGGGGTGTCTGAAAATGCACCATTTTCAATTTCGCCCTGTATCTCAAAAACCAAGATGGCCATGATAAATCCGTTTAGGGATCGTTTGTTAAACAAAAAAGTGGCACAGGTTTGCGAAAACCGCATCATTCTATCTGCACTAATAACGGAGATACCCGTCGAAAGTGTCGAAAAGAAGACATCCTGTACATCAATTATTATTAACATTAGAAATAAAATCAAAGTCAAATTACCTGTAACAATAACTTTTTGAATGACCTTGTTGCTAGGGCATTTAATAATTTGACAATTATTGACAAATTATCACCAGTCTATGAAATTGCCTAAAGTATACGATCAACATTCTTGAATTACAAGTTCATTTTACCATTAAACATGGAAAATTATACGAACTCTGAGAAGGTTGACATGCTCCTTGTATACAGATTTTGTCAAGGAAATGGGCGTCAGAGTGTTAGGGTTAATATGGAGAGATTTCCTAACTGTCGAATACCAAACCACCAAACATTCGCCAATATCGAGCGTCATCTTCGGGAAACGGGCAGCTTTGAGAAAAACTTTAAAGGTAGGGGTCGTATGCGAACAACTCGAACTGTGGAAGCAGAAGAGAACATTCTGGAAAGAGTTGAAGAAGAACCAAGTACCAGTACCCGCCGCTTAGAACGTGAGTTACATGTTCCTAAAACGATTGTCAATGAGGTTTTAAAAGAAAAGTTGTTACATCTATATGACTTGCAAAAAGACCAGGAACTTTTACCGACTGACTGATCCCCCCATGCGGCTTACATTTTGTCAATTTATTAGAAACAAAAGAATCCGTGATCCAAATTTTTGTAGAAAAATATTGTTTACTGACGAGGCGTGCTTTACAAGATCTGAAGTAACCAATCTGCACAACGAACATATTTATTTCGATGAAAATCCACATGTCATTAAAGTTGTACATCATCAGCATCAATTTGGAATAAATATTTGGGCAGGTATTATTGATCGCTACCTTATTGGTTCTATTGTTATTCCAGACAGGTTAGATAGAAATATTTATTTAAACTTTTTGCAAGACACATTACCAAATCTTTTGGAAAATTTGCCCCTTTTACTTCGGAGGGAAATGTGGTATATGCATGATGGTGCCCCGCCCCATTTTTCCGTTGCCGTTCGGCAATACTTACACCATCAATATCCCAACCGATGGATTGGAAGGGACAATGATGCACCAGTAAAATGGCCACCACGTTCTCCGGAGTTAAATATGTGTAACTTCTTTTTGAGGGGCGCTATTAAAACAGAAGTTTACAAGACCCGGTAAACACACGCCATGATTTATTGACGCGGATTTTAAATGCAGGCAACCATTTTAATAACCCCGAGACATTAAATAGGGTGTATTAAATAAGTGTATTCAGCAAGATGGTGGTAATTTTACACATTTGCTTAAGTAATGTTTTCGTTTTACTTAGTTTCTTGCAATATTTTTAATACATACTTCCAACTTTGTTGTACTTTGTTTTATTATTACTGTTAATAATTGATGTATGCAGCTAATTGCAAATATTTTTTTTCTGGCAAAATAGCTCATCCAACGAAAAATATTGAAGAGGTAAAATAGCTTCCAAATACATCCAGTCACTCGACAAAAATATCTGGATTGTCATAACGCTGTTGATATAAAAAATCAGGAGAAATGTTTACGTATTATATCACTTTTATAACACTTCCACTTATTTACAGCCGGTGACTATACTACTAGAAAACGTCATTTTATAGTATTAGTCTACATACTAAAAATCATTAAAATCGATTAGCAGGTTTTCACGTAATTTAGGAAAAACCAATATTTTTACAAACTTTTGACGCTCTTTACCGGCTAAACGAGACTATTTTGGATATAACTAAGTCGGCTTAGATCGACCTATTTTGACGTCAGGAGTCTGTCGTCAAACGTTGTACACGTATTTTCCGGACACCCTGTATATAACAATAGAATATTGATATAATTTTATTATTTCTTTGAGAAATTTTAATTGTGAAGTTTTATATCAAAGTAGAAAGAGGATTCTGTTATGGATCATATTTCGCCTCAAGAACGTGAAGAAATTGTTCAATTATATTTCCAAAACCTTTCTTCGATAATTTCAGCTAAACGTGCTTTTAGGAGAGCGCATCCGGATCGAAGAGCTCCACACGAAGAAACAATTCGACGTTTATCAAACGCATTTTTGCAAATTGGCCCAGTAGGTGATGTGAAGCATACTGGAAGACCTCGTTTTTGTCGTCTAAACAGAAATATTTAGCTTGTTCGGGCTTATGTTCTGGAAAACCAAGAACTTCCACAAGACGACGTGCGACGCAATTAATAACATATATATTAATACAAAATTCAAACTGCAATTATTCTTGCAACAAAACTTAAACGGTTTATTAGAAAATGTGCCCTTTGAAATTAGAAACCAGATGTGATATATGCACGATGTTACACTGCCCCGTTTTAGCAATTTAGTTCGTCAGGAAATTTTGGTAATCAATGGATAGGTCAAGATGGGCCTATTATATGGCCACCGAAGTCGCCCGACTTGACTACCCTGGTTTTTTTTCATGGGGAAATTTAAAGACGCCAGTTCACACCAAGAAAGATCTGATAAAAAGAATACCACATCATCCTGGAATATTGTTCCAAGTACAACGAGAAAACAGCCTTCGGCTAAAGAAATATATAGAGATACAGGGTTATTGGTTATAAATGTCACCCCACTCTAGCCTCTTCATTTTGTAAGATAGAAAGCTGATTTGTTTACTGAATTGTAGGGCATTGTCTGAATTTTTTTAACTATAATGGAAATATAATACAGGGTTCCACAAAAACGCACCGAATCAAATTTATATATTTTTTAATAGAACGCCCTATATATTAGTCTGCATAAAATTCTGATCATAACTCATGTAACATGTCCTATACCTAAATGTGACTGTTTTCCAACTAAAAGCAATCAAAAATTGGCTTTAAAATTACCTCAATCACACGCCTTTTACCCTATATTATAATTTGTCTAAGTTAGCTATGATTTTAAATCTCTAGTGCGCGGGCAGAAGGGCTTAAGTCAAAAAACCGTCATATTGACTTAAGTACATAATTCGGTTTAAAACTAACTGCGGAATATTGGATCCAAAGGACTTAACTAAATTAATGATATAAATTAAGTTTTTAGCAATGGTTTAAGGGACCTAACTTTTTTAAAGCGGTCAAAATGACTTAAGTGCCATAAGTCTTTTTTATTATTGAATATTTAGTGGTAATATTGGCTTAAGTCAACTTAAGTCTCCGTGTACCAAAACAAAAATGTAGAAAGAGGTTATGTTAGTCTTTGCAGTCACGTTATTCGATGAAGTTGTAAACCTTAAAAGAATTATTATTAATATGTCTAACCGTACGAAAAAGATTTTGGCTATGGTGGAACGTCCTTCGACTAGTTTCGGTAAGTTCAAAATAATTACTTTGGTTCTTGTACACTAAAAAACGGTAGGTCATTTAAGTTACCTACTTAGTTTGTTTGGCTTTGTATTTTATCATTGTATGGTAGTATTGTATCTATTTTGATAAAGACAAAGGAATGTCCGGTTTTTTGTGCGTAATTTATAAATATCTAAATATATCAAAATAAGTAATATTATGGAAGTGTATGAAGGAGCAGCCCGACGGAAAATTACTCATACAGAATTCTTTAAAGCCTGTTTCATAAACAATTTCAATTTGACTAGCTATAAGTGGTGTGTTTTAAATTAAGGTGTGACTGATGTATGTCTGTCCATCGACCTTTAATTTTTTTAAAGATTGATCGGGGTATAGTCATTTTGGTTTAATATAGAATATTTTATCGAACTTTTTAAGCTATGTAAAAAGAAGAGAATGATGCGTATACAGGGTTTCTAGTTTTAACTAAATGTTAAAGTAGGTTTTTACTAATTACGTGTGATCTCCATTTCTTAACGTTGATTTAAGTTAAAATGGTAGTTAGAAAATGTAAGTTCTGTTAGCTAAAATAGACGTTTTTTATTCCAGCTACACTAGAATGGAATAATTCCGATGACAGCGACAACGACCCTAATTTTTCATGTCATTCAGATGAAACTGATAGTGAAAGCGATTGTGAGATTAAGAGTAGGAAAAAGAAAATTAAGGGGGAAAAAAATAGAAATACGAATTTGCCTAAAAAAATACAGGAAGAATCTAAGATAAGTGTCCAGCAAGGAATTGTAGAGTTTGATGGCAACGAACCAAGCAGTGTTGAGAAAGCTATAGAAGAGAACATTTTGGGAAATGATCACCCACACGATATTGTTTTACAAGAAAATAGTAATGATATTACTGACAGTGAAAATGTCACGGAAAAAGACAACAAAGTGCCAAAAAAGTTTTCGCGACAGCTAAGGAAAGAAAGAAAACTTAAAAGACAAACTGGACAAGAATATGTAACACCTCAAGGAAAAATTGTTAAAAAACGAACTTTAAAAGATCTTCGTGATTGTAGAATGAAATGTCGAGAATGGTTAAAATCAGACTTGAGAGAAATCATCTTTGATGAATATTGGGGACAAGGCAGTCATATTAAACGTGCAAGCAACATATCAAAGCTTGTTACTTCAGCGCCAGTAGCTACGCACAGAGGTCGACTAGAAAATACAGATAAGTCTAGGAGTTTTACACACACATACTCATTTGAAATTCAAGGGCAACGACAAAAGGTTTGCAAAAGTTGTTTTCAAAATACTATAGATGAGACAGAAAAGTTCATTAAAACTACATTAAAGAATAAGAGCGACAGCTTAACGGGCGTTATTAAAGATGATACCAGAGGAACTCATGCACCCTCTAACAAAATTACAGATTTGCAGAGACAAAATATTGTAAGTCATATCCAGTCATTTCCCAAATATGGGAGCCATTACACACGTCAAGTAAATGATAAACAGTATTTGAGTTCCGATCTTAATTTGCTTAAAATGTATAAACTTTATTGTGAAACATTTTCAAATCATGTTGGTAGAAAACTATATGAGCAAGAATTCCACAAGCTCAAGTTAGCATTTAAGAAACCAAAAACTGACATTTGCCATAAGTGTGAAGTGTTTCATATGCAAATACAACTGGCTAAATTAGATGAAGAAATAAATCAACTAAAAGAAGAAGAATAAGGAAGCAGACGTTGCATATAAAAGCAAGAAAGAAGATAAGACTATAGCCAAGTTAGATTATTCAAAAGCATGTTATACATTCGACCTGCAGCAATGTCTGCCTACTCCTCATCTAGAAACATCGGTTTCATTTTACAAAAGAAAATACTGGACCTATAACCTTACTGTTCATAACTGCGCTTTTGGTACAGCGTCATGTTATCTGTGGCATGAGTCATTGGCAATGAGGGGTGCAAACGAGATAGCCTCATGCCTATACAAAGAATTAATGTTATTACCCGAAAAAATAAAATATGTGACAGTTGACACGTGCGGAGGCCAAAATAAAAATTTTCATGTGGTAGCCATGTTTCTGACAGTTATGCAAAGAAAAAAGTCACTGAAAATAATAGATCATAAATTCATGACTTCAGGTCATTCGCATATGGAGTGCGACTCTGATCATTCCCAAATAGAAAAACAAAAAAAGAAGTCAGGAATGCAGGTATCTCATCCACACGACTGGGCAACACTGATTCGTTGTACTAATAAATCAAAACCGTTCAACGTAGTGGAAATGCATCGAGAAGATTTTTATGATTTTGCAGAATTGTTAAAAAGTAGTTTCGTAAAAAAGCAAAAAGATGTAAATGGTGATAATTTTAAGATACAAGATTGCAAATGGCTCCGTTATACTAAACAGCCAGGATGTGTATTTTATCGCCAGCAACTGGAAGGCGAGGAGCAGTTTAAGGAACTTAACTTAAACCGACGTGGTCGTCCTACATCTGCACTGGATTTAAAAATTCGCTACCAGTGTGCTGTACCTATTGCTACAGAAAAAAAACAGCATCTTCTAGAATTATTACCATTAATTCATGAAGGATACCATGATTTTTACCTTAATTTACCGACCAAGCCTACTGGGGATACCGACCCTGATTTGGAAAACTTTAATTCTGATTCAGAATAGACTTCTTGTTTTGTATATAACTATTTCAAATAAAGATTACTTTTGGTCCTTTAGACTTATGTTTTATTTAACTTTTTTTTTATTTTTAAAATGGACTTAAGTCAAGATAAATCGGGAAAATCCCTGGAGTACAAGTAAATTATGAGTGCCTGTATTCTTGACAATCACTTTTAAAATGTTCTAACCGAAAATATTACTAAAATTGTACAAACCCGAATTTTCACGGAACTGCAAAATTTCAATAATTTATTCTACAAAACTACATATTATGACTTAAGCCCTTCTGCCCGCGCACTAGAGAAATAAAGCAAAGATATTGACACTGACGTTATTCTCAATTAAATTTGCTTATGTGAGTATAAGTATAAAAATATAGTATACTTAAATGTCTTATTCAGAGAATGAAAAACGCGAAATTTTCGAACTTTATATCAAAAATGGTTATAATGTTAAACTTGCCATACGGGAATATCGAAGACTTTATGAAGGCGTAAGGATAATTCCTACCAATAAAAAAATTTTAAGAGTCTATCAGAAAGCTTCACATGAAGCATCTTTCAAACGAAAAAGGAGAACAATACAGCCAAATGAACTAAATGAAAATGACGAATTAGATATCCTTCACTATTTTCAAGGTATTTTTTACACAATTTGAACGTTTGTTCTTGTTAATAATTAATAATTATTATTTTAAATAATCCTTTTGCTTTAATTCCAAATGCTGTTGATATTCTAGGTAAAACAAACTATAAGATACAGAGAACTTTGTCAAAATATAATTTCCATGCCTATAAAATTTTACCCGTTCAAGCGTTGAGCCAAGATAATAAAGCCGCGCGCTTACGCTTTTGTCAAGAAGTCATGGAACGCTTGAATCAACAACATCAATTTTTCAATAAAATTATCTGGACAGATGAAGCAGCGTTTTCAACCTTCGGAAGATTTAATAGGAAAAATGTGGACTATTGGGCTCCTGAAAATCCTTACGCTATTCGGGAAATACGGCATTCTGGTCGAAATTCCGTGCACGTATGTTGTGGGATTCTTAACAATCAAATTTTAAGGCCAATATTTTTTAATGGAAATCTGAACGGGCGTAATTATTTAGAGTTAATAAGACCAGTAATTCAAAATTTTGTTGAACATCACAATGATATATTTTGGCAACAAGATGGCGCTCCAGTGCACAACATTGCTGCCGTTACGGAATTTTTAACGAAAATTTTCCGTTTTGAATAGGCAGGTTTGGCCAGATGAGGTGGCCACCAAATAGCCCAGGCTTGACCGTAATGGATTCCTTTCTGTGGGACTTTTTAAAAGGAAAGTTGGGCGAAGAAAGACGTCCGCTAACCGTTAATATTATAAGAGAAAGAATAACCCAAGAAGTTGAAACACTAAACCATCGTAATCAGGGAATTATTTTGGCAGCTATCGAAAGACAGAAGAGAATTTATAGGAAATGCATTGAGCAAAATGGGGAGCATGTGGAACATTTAATTCAATAATTTTGTTTTTATTAGTTTTAAACTTTAAACCTTTCAAAAACAATACCTATCCGATTACTGGTGATTTCATAAAAAAAATAAATAGCCAATTTTCGATTGCTTTTAGTTGAAAAACAGTTACATTTAGGTATAGGACATGTTACATGAGTTATGATCAGAATTTTATGCAGAATCCGAATATGCAATAATATACAGGACGTTCTATTAAAAAATATATAAATTTGATTCGGTGCGTTTATATTTCTATTATCGTTAAAAAAATTTAGGTGATGCCCTACAATTCAGTAAAAAAATCAGCTTTCTATCTTAAAAAATGAAGAGGCTAGAGTGTGGTGACATTTATAACCAATAACCCTGTACAATGTACATGTCGCCCATTTCAAAAATAAAGTAAACAAGAAAAAGCAAATATTTCACATTTTTAATATTCTTACGTTTAAGTGATTTCCCAAATGTTAACCTTTTAATTGGTTCCTTCAAGCGACACACTTTGATTCAGAAATATATCAGAATAAATTCTTATTGCATCCACACAATTGCTGATTACTTGTCCATAAGTTAGATGCATGTGAGCATTAATGAGAAGTAATAATGGCACATTTTATTATTTTAATGCGCATTATTAGTTCTGTTATTATTCGATTAGTTACTCTGCTTAAATAATTATGTTAATAAACTTGATTATTGAATAAATTTCGAAAGTGAATTCTTAAACGAGTTATACAAAAATTTATTTTTTTCGGAAACGGCGACCAAACATCAATTAAGAAAAAAACAAAGTTTGACAGTGTGGTTATAAATGAAATATTTTATTTTGCATTTTTATTGGGTTGTAGACTTTTGTTAATCAAAATTCCAAACATTTTGCAATAGTCATATGATGTCATAATATTTGTTACTATAAAAATTCGAAATAGTAGTGCTTTTTTTCTGTTTTTTATTAAAGGTCGTTTGGACAGGTTTTCTTACAACATTTAAATAAGAAAACAAAATAATGGTTCCTAGTGGTAAGGATCAACAGCGCCTTTTAAAATATTTGCACCATCTGTAAAACTTCTTTATGGTTGCTTTCTAAGTAATTTTATTTATTGTATACAGGGTAATAAAAGAAATAGAAAATGCACCAAAAATTAAGTACTGAGTATAAACAAGCAAGAATGTACGGTTTCGGAGAAAGAGATATGGCAATTATTGGAAAAATAGATAAAAAAATAGAGTTCTTGCTTTAATTTTCTTGAATTGTCTGTTTGGCCGTTACAATGGTATTCAATTTTTGTTTTTGCCTTATATCGTTACTTCATCTTTGCTATTCCTTTCTTGAAACTATTATTTTAATAGCGAGTAAATACTACTTGACAACTAGGATTCATAATATGACATATAAATAAGAAGAAGAACGTTTTTCTCTAGCCACTTATTGAGTATACATATTATACAATAAGGATTAACCAAGCTATATGCCCCAACGAGCGCTGAATTATAAAGCACAATTTAGAATATTTTGACTAACACTGATCTTGACAGCGTCTAGCAACTTTGCTATTAGAGATATAAAAAAAAATTTCAAATTGTAGGGATTAATCCAAACCGTCAAATTTTGACTTATTGCTATTTTTTTTAAATGAAACTTCCTATATGTGGCCGATGAAGTGTGCAACAAATGGGAAACTTCTTTATTATTGGTTTCTCACAAAATTTTATTCTTGATAAAAGTGGGCGCAAGTCCGATAACCATTTCAGGTTGACTTAAAATGGCTACAAGTCAAATAGGATACAGGGTAGGGCAAAAAATATGAAAATCGTTTAAGAGTAAAGTACCCTTATGTTGAAAAATAGAGAAAAAAGGTTATAAAGAAAAGTTGTTTAGAATTAAAAATATCTCTAAATACAAAGGCATAGCCTTTTATAACTGTAAATTAACCCCGTATAATGATTTTTTTATTATGGTTAGATATAATAGCTTATCTATTAAATTAGCCACAATAAAATACCTTTTGGACAGCTTTCATTAAATCGAAACAAATTTGTTTAGATTTGTATTTTTTTAAGCAACCAAAAACTTCATGTCTGTTGCAAGGACACTAGAAACAATTTTCGAATTTCGCAAATATTCCTAAAATTAAGATAAACACTCTTTTAATATAAATGCGCCTGCCTAGGCCCGTATGCTTATACTTTATTGCAGGCAGATAAATTCAATTTGCCTTAAAGGCTGATTAATCGGTTGTTTGTGTGTTCTGGGACTAACATGAATATTTGAAGACGGCTGGAAAAGGAACATATCTTTCTTTAAGCGAAAAAATTGAAATAATCGAGGGAAGTGAAAAAACTGGTGTAAGTACCAACAAATTGGCTGCAAAATTTAATGTGGGTAATACCAAAGTGACTATGTTACTTTAAAATAAAGCAGAAGTGATTCATTTCTTTCAAGAACAAATTTTCCAAAACCGAGGAACTGGCAGTCGACAGAGCTGTATTTCATTGATTTTGTAAGGCGCGAAACAAGCACTTACCAACAATAGGGCCCATAACTAAAACAAAAGCTCTCAAATCTGCTCAATGTCTGCGCTTGCCTAGTCCCGTATGAAATAATAAAAAAATATAAAAAAAAAACAAATATTAATTTAAAGTTTTTAGAAAATATTTTTTTTAGTATAGAAGGCTATAACTTTGTATTTAGAGATATTCTTTAAGTCTAAACAACTTTTCCTAATAACGTTTTTCTCTATTTTTCAACATAAGGGTACTTTACTCTTGAATCATTTTCATATTTTTTGCCCTACCCTGTATCCTATTTGACTTGGAGCCCTTATAAGTGCACTCGAAATGGTTATCGGACATTCACAAACTTTTTTCAAGAATACAATTTTCTGAGAAACCAATAATAAAGAAGTTTCCCATTTGTTGCACACTTAATCGACCACACTGTATAGTGAGAAAGTAAAGGCTGGAATAAATTCATTTAAAATACAAGTGTTTTTTTCTCGAAAAAAATGCTCGAACCTGTCACCGTTTTATCTTCGGATGAGGCAACGCTTAGTTTGAATGAAACAAAACGGCCTGTATTGGGCTACAGAAAATCCACGCTAAATTATAGAATGTCACACCCAATATCCTCAAAAAGTTAATGTTTGGGCCGGCATTGCTGAAAATAGAATTTTGGGACCCTTTCCATTGACGGAAATTTGACAGGTGAAACATATTTAGAATTTTTAGAAAATGGTTTAGTACCGTGTCGTGCCACATAATACCCTAATCCAGAAGATCCTGATGCACCGAACAATTTTTTGTTATATCAGCAAGACGGAGCTCCGGCCCATTACACCCCCTGTGTATGTGAGTACCTAAATACAGTTTTTTTCGAGCGATGGATTGGCCGACGAGGTCCAATTGAATGGCCGGCCAGATCTCCAGATTTAACCAATTTAGATTTTTTTTGTGGGGTTATTTTAAGTCTAAGGTATATGATGACCGACCAAACAATATTCAAGATTTAAAGAACAGAGTAAAAGGCGAAATAAGATTAAAAGAACCTCACGTCGTTAATAACGTTCTGCAAGAAGCTCGTCTTGGGTACTGCCAGACTGTTGATGGGAGTCATTTCCAACATTTAATAAAGTGAGTTTTAGTATTTTTGAACTTTTTTTTTCTTTTCGCTAAAATATTATGTGTCGTTGTTTTAATACAAAACGCAGTTTTCTCGCAAAGGGCTGAATTTAATTAAGTAAATGACCTATTTTATCAAATATGTTTAGAATTTTATGCAGAATTCAAAAATACGTTATAAAACAAGGGTACACATTTAAAAAAATAAAGAAAACCATCATAACTTGTTTTTGAGAAAACCTATAATAATAATATATGAAATAAGCTTCAAATAATGCACAATAAAAATACAAAATTCCGTTACAGTCCGAGCGTCCGAAAAAAAAACACATGAATTTTAAATTAATTTGTTCCAACCTTTACGTTCTCACTGTATATTATTTATTTAATAAATAGAGTTAAAAATTTTCTTTTCAAAAATATATAGCTTCAGCCGTTGTTGAAATATTAGCAATGAAAGATAAAAAAAAATGATGAATTTGTTGAAATAAATCACAGTGATCATTGAAAATTTAAAGCTATTGAAGAAATGACATTACTAATGGCTTAAATAATTTTAAACCACATGTATGTATGTATCTCGAAGAGGAAAATAGGGAAATACTTTGTTTCTTTTATAAGAACGATAAAAATGCAATTGCAGCACATCGGGTTTAGCACCCAGGTATGCCGCTGCCCTTAAGTGGTACATTCTACAACATAGAAAGATTTTATGAAAATTAGATATTTTATTACGTTTTGAAGTTAAATATCTAATTAAGATTTTAAATTTTGTAAGATTAACTTAAATGCGTTCTTGTAGAAAATACTACTTTTTTACTCAAGATGCCAGTAAATATTTCAGTAGGTCGAAAAAGAAAATTAGTACAGTAAAACGTCTGTTTGCGACCGCATCTATAAAGTGACCACCTGCGTTAAACGACCGGTAATGAATTCGCCATATTTAGAAATGGAAATCCCATTATTTTATACTCCTCTATACCGACCCATCTGTTAAACAACCGCGGACACTCATCATCGGAATTTTTAGTAAACTTTAATGTCCATTAGGGGCAGGGAAACCCGACCCGACAATTCTTAAGAAATATAGGTGCATACACTAATTACTTTATTGCAGGCAGATAAATTCAATTTGCTTTAAAGGCTGATTAATTTTTTCGTTTGTGTGTTCTGGGACTAACATGAATATTTGAGGATGGCTGGAAAAGGAAAATGTCTTTTTTTAAGCGAAAAAATTGAAATAATCTCGAGGCGAGTGAAAAACTGGTGTAATTACCAACAAATTGGCTGCAAGATTTAATGTGGGTAATACCAAAGTGACTATGTTACTTTAAAATAAAGCAGAAGTGATTCATTTCTTTCAAGAACAAATTTCCCAAAACCGTAGAACTGGCAGTCGACAGAGCTGTTTTTCATTGAATTTGTAAGGCGCGAAACAAGCACTTACCAATAATAGGGCCCATAACTGAAATAACAGCCCTCAAATCTGCTCAATGTTTAGGACTAGATAACTTCAAGGCATCAAATGGATGGTTAAAAAAATTCCGTCCTCGGCACGATATTACCTCTAAGAAAATATGTGGCGAGTTAGCCGATATCAATATCGAAGACGTAACTGCTTGGAGAGAAAGGCCATTGATCATTTTAAAGGATTATGTCCCAAGGGACGTATTTAATGCAAATGAGACAGGTCTCTACTTTCGTGTATTGCCAACAAAAACATATTCATTGAAAGATGATTAGTTGTGCTGGAAAGAAAAACAGCAAAACAACAATTTACAATTTTGTTCTGTGCTAATATGAAAGGTAAAAAGGAAGAACCACTTATAATAGGCAAAAGCAAAAATCCTCGATGTTTTAAGGGCACACATATCGATAATTTATCCTTCCAATGGGTCTCGAACAAGAAAGCATAGATGACAGCAGACATCATGACAACATGGCTTCATAGATTTGATATCAAGATGAAGAAGCAGAATAGAACAGTGGAATTGTTTCTGGATAATTCAACGTCTCATCCCAAAATTACACTGGAAAATATCAAACTTTTTTTTCCTCCACCCAATACTACCTGATATTTTACCAACCTTTGGACCAAGGCATTATTCAGAATTTTAAAATGCGCTACAAAAGCTGCCTTATTAATAATATATAATATATAATATATAATAATATATAATATAATATAATAAATATAATAATAATATATAATATATAATATAATATAATATATATAATATATATAATATATATAATATATATAATATATATATAATATATAATATATAATATATAATACTATTATATTGACGACTTCGAAGAAAAAGATAATATTCCGCTCACACAACTGTTTCCTAACATTAAGAACACATTTCTGAACTTGAAACAATTTGCCTCTATTGATAACGACTTGCCAACAGAAAGTGCACAATTGACTATCATCGAGTGTGTTGAAGAGATCAAAAAAACGGATTAAACTACTTCCGAATCTGAGATAGAGGCAGAGGAACCTGAACTTGCTCCAGTGACGAAAATATCCAGCCTGCGCAAGTTTGAGGGACTTTTTTAATGATGTTAACAATTTTGACAAGTGTACAAATATTTGCCAATTGCTATTAAAATGTGAATCTGAAATTAATAAAAATGAAATAAAGAATATAAAGCAAAAATTAATTTCTGATTATTTTAAAAAATACGAGTATTAAAGCAAACATACGGAACGTTGTATAATATATCTATTAGTATGCACGTGCAGTATATACATATTGGTAAATTAGCTTCATCTCATTTAATTTTAGTTCTGATAAATTTAGCACAAAAATATTTAAAATTGTTTATATATACACTGCTCAAAAAAATTAAAGGAACACTTTTGGATAACCCTGTAACTTATTAAGTGATAGTTATATACAGATGAACATTAATTATATTCTGAAAGACACATACTTTCTTCTAATAAATTGATTAATAGAACTTTAAACTAATCCTTTATTCGTAAACTAAGATTAACAATTATAAAAAAAGTGCGAATAACAAAATGAAAAGAAAAAATTTTTTAAAGGCAATGTTCCGCTATCTGAAAACCAATGTGTTTTAGTATCGCGTATGCCCTCCAGCAGCACGAATTACTTCTTGGCATCTTCTTGGCATACTTCTCACGAGCCTTCGAATGTCTTCCTGTGATATACTGTCCCACTCTTCGACTAGGGCTTCTGTTAGTTGCTGAAGGGTTTGAGGTGGATTTGGACGACGTCGAATACGTCTGTCCAATATATCCCATAAGTGTTCAATTGGATTAAGGTCAGGGCTTATCGCTGGCCAATCCATTTTACGAATTTCATGCTCGTTAAGAAAATCTATAGAAATCGCAGCAGTATGAGGCTTTGCATTATCCTGCATGAAAAGAAAATCAGGACCTATACCATATGCTGCAGGACAGAATGATATCAATATATCTTGCAGCTGTAAGACTTCCTGGTATCACTACAAGATCGGTTTTTTCCTCCAAACTTATTCCACCCCAGACCATTACCGAACCATCTCCAAATCTGGATACCTCTTGTACAGTAGCAGCGGAGTCCCGTTCATTGGGACGTCTGTATACACGCACGCGACCATCACAACGAGTGAGACGAAATCTTGATTCGTCTGTAAAAAGTACTGGTTTCCATTGTCGAAGTTGCCATCCCAAATGATCACGAGCAAAGTTTAATCGCATATTTTTATGATGTCGAGTTAAAACAGGTTTTCGGACCGGTCTTCTAGGTTTTAAATCTGCTTCTCGTAACCTGTTTCTGACAGTCTGGTCAGAAATGGTTACCTGATGAGCCATCAAAAGTGTACTTTGAAGGTCCTTTGCTGTCGCTATTCGTTTTCGCAAAGAAGAAACTGCTAAATATCGGTCCTGAATTTGTGTAGTTTTTCGCTTTCGACCTTGTCCGGTTCGTCTTTTATATCGTCCAGTCTCTCTATAGCGATCATACACACGTTTGATGACTGACGGACTGCGATTAGCATTTCTTGCTACTTGTCGAATTTTTACACCATTTTCAATTGAAGCTATGGCACGAGCGACTTCTATCTCGCTAAGATCTCTCATTTTGACAGATAATGAATTCAACAACTACAAACTGTCATGCCGTTGCCCGGTGAAGCTCTCTAAGCCTGCCTCAACATAAAACCTAAATGTGAATATTTTCATAATCACTTTATTTTTTGTACTTGCTGTGGAAAATTAAACTTATCTCGAATAAATGAGCATAATCACGTGTATTTTTTAACACATCACTAAAATAAGATGCAAATCGATTATGAAAATATAATTTTCATTTGTTAATAACAGCAAGCCAAGAAGTTATAGGGTTATCCAAAAGTGTTCCTTTAATTTTTTTGAGCAGTGTATGTAGATACTTATTAAAAAACAAACACTGTAAAATGCAGGCCAGTTGTGTTAGTTTTTTTCGATTAACCGACCACCACTTAATTCCTCGAGGGTGTTCGCTATTAAGAGGTTTTTTTGTACTACCATTCGTAAATATGAACATCATCCACACAAAATTTTACCTGTCCAACAGTTCACGGTGGAACAAAAAGTAAGTAGGCAAAATTTTTGCCATACATGCTTCAACAAAAATTAACAGATAACGATTTCTTCAAAAAGATGTTATGAAGCTACGAAGCTACTCTTACTACGACTGGGATGTTTAGCAGGAAAACAGTCATTTCTGTGCATTAAAAATCTCCTTCGCGAAATGTGTGAAATTAAATTCCAAGGCATCTGTGGTTAGTTCAGGTTACTTTCTCAACACTAAACTTATTGATCATGATCATATTTTTAACCAAGTTTATAAAGAACAAAGTTCATCGTTAGAAGATTTAAGATGTAAAATTATATAACCTGCGTAAATAATCTGGTTGGGGAAAATCCCCGTTTTATGATGAATGCTATCGATAAAATAGGAAATAATTACACAACGTGTCTAGAACATTTGTAGCCACCTAAGTTAAATTATTATTTTATTATTTCCGTTATTAAAATTGCGATATTTGCATGGCCAATGTGATTTATTTCATTACACAGAGAGTCCCAGAGGTAATGTATAAATTTATTTAAAGTTCAGCGGTGTCTTTTTTAGAAAAACGCTCGGATCCATCGATTTTTATTTCTTAATGTGTTTTTTTTATGGTAAATTCATGTATACAGCGTAGTCCAAAAATAAGTTATGACCATCAACAAATCAAATTAAATGTTAAAAATGTGCGCCATTCACGGCTTGATAATATCCAAGGCGATCAATAAACTCTCTTTGCAAGTTTTCAACCATTTCCGGAGTTATGGCGCGCACTTCTCTTCGCATACTCTCTTTCAACTCCTGTAGATTGTTTGGCCTGTCAACAAATACTTTCGATTTAAGATAACCTCATAAAAAGAAGTCCAACGAATTTAAGTCTGGCGACCTAACAGGTCATTCGATAGGTCCTCTCCTTCCTATCCACCGATTGGGTAAGGTTTCGGTGAACAGCAGATTTCCACATGTGTCAATTGGTCCCAATGTGCGACAGAGGAGTAGATGAATGTTCATTTTCATCTCGAGCAGGACGACCGAATTTAGGCAAATCTATATCATGACCGAATTCTCTAAATTTAGCCTCTATTCTACTCACCACCTTTTGACATATGGAAGGACGATCAGGATGAACTTCATTGAATAATTGAGCAGTTTCTATTTGAGTAAATGTTCTATTACCAAACCCAAGCCTAGGATTTCAATTTTTTCTCGTTCCGCTAACTTCACCTTCGTGAAAACAGCAACTTTGCAACTACGCTTGACAATTACTTATATGAAGTAAAATTGTCATACAGTTTCTATACAGTGAGCTCAAAAAGGTTGGAATAAATTCGTTTAAAATTCAGGTGATTATTTTCTGGAAAAACGCTTGGACATGTCGATTATTATTTTTAATTGCGAATTTTTTGACATAAGAAATGTGTATACAGGGTGTCCCAAATTCGAGGGTGACCATTGGGATCTCGGAAACTATAAGAGATACGAAGAAGTTTAAATTATGGCAAAGTTGCACAATTTGGTCCTCAATCTAATGGCATTTAGAAATTTAGGAAATTCCGAATACTTCCGGAGATATCCGGAAAAACGCGAAATTCTGAAAATTGATTTTTATTTTTTCCTACGGTTATTTAAAGAGCAATTATGAAATAAATTGCACTTTCTCATTGACACTTTTTCTTCTCTACAAAATGGCATTATCAATTTTTGGGTCTGACGTTTCGATGATTTAGGCCCATCATTAACTTCATTTTTTTAAATACGGACCTGGATATTTTATTTCGGATTTCGAAAGCGCTCGACATTCTAAAAACAAGTATGTATCATACTTCCTAGCTATCTCATTGAACGTTTCGACAAAAAAAAACGATTCAGGGAATATAAATTATAAACAATAGCAAACTTAAAAATTAAAAATTTATATAAAAATACATAAATATATATTTAACGAAATTATTAAAAGAGTCAAATATTATTCAATTTTTAAATAAATTATCAAAAGGAAAAAAAATTAATCATTTATTTTGTTAAAAAATGCAATTTTGTTTGTTTTTTAAATAGTACTAATTTTTTATGTTTTTATACTTATTTGGTATGGTATTACAGATCATAATCCCATTGTATAATAATGATCGTTTAGCGAAATTACTTCTTATATATTATAATAAAATTATGAAGCAGAAATATAATCAAACAATACAACTTGACAAAACAAACTGTAAATCAAAAATAAAAACAGCCACTGATACAACAAGTTTGTCATTATTTAGTTATTGAGCAAATAACAAAACTCAAATAGTATTAAACAACTTAAAAATATTCTCATAATAGATATTCAAATTGCAAGCCCTCAGCTTCAATGCATTTTGCACTAAGCCGTCGTAATTTTAGTATCGAACGTTGAATGGACCTAGCAGGAATTTCTCTAATTTCTCGGATTAAATTTTGCTGCAGTTTATGTATGTCATTTGGTATATCTGGATATAAACGATTTTGTAAATATCCCCACAAAAAATAGTCCAGAGGATTTAAATCTGGACTTCTAGCAGGCCATCGCACAGGTCCCTGGTTTCCAATCCATTTATTTGGAAACAGTATATTTAAATAATTTGTTATTTCCCGTCCATTGTGAGGAGGAGCGCCATCCTGTTGCCACCATAACTGCTGCAGAATATTTAGAGGCTCATCTCCGAGATGCTCGAAGTGTTTGGCTAAGATGGATTTTGTAGGGTCGATATTTGTTAGAATTCAATGTTCGCCATATTCGCATTCTAGGTGTTTCTAATTCATTTTCAAAAACTCTAGTCGAACTGCGAGGAGCATTATTAACATTTTAATAAAAAAATGTCATTAGCTAAATTAGTAACGTTAATTAATATAAAATCGTACCGTGTTTAAAATATTTTCCTCTTCATCCGGATCAATTCGACGACCGTATTTATCTCTAGGCTTGCTAAAGCTTCCGAATTCCAACAAGTTTTTATCCAGTTTAGCAAAAATATTTTCATGCGGTTGCACTCGTTCGGGATATTGGATTAGATATCGCTCACCGGAAATTCTACTGTTTCTATCTGAACTATAATAAATGCGTAACATATCACGTTTTTCCATATTTGAAAACATATTTTTAATATAATATTAAACACGAAGAAAATAGCCGCAACTAACAAAAATATCCAAACAAATCGGCCATTTTGGTTTAACGTAAAATGTTTTGTCTCATAGCCACCTTCAAAATTATTTAAATTCTGGCTTATTTGCCCGTATTATGAAAGCAGATAATATACAGGTTTGATGATGTAATTTTTCATCGAAACGTTCAATGAGATAGCAAGTATGATATATATTTGTTTTTAGAATGACGAGCGCTTTCGAAATCCGAAATAAAATATCCAGGTCCGTATTTAAAAAAAATGAAGGTAATGATGGGCCCCAATCATCGAAACGTCAGACCCAAAAATTGATAATGCCATTTTGTAAAGGAGAAAAAGTGTCAATGAGAAAGTGCAATTTATTTCATAATTGCTCTTTAAATAACCGTAGGAAAAAATAAAAATCAATTTTCATAATTTCGCGTTTTTCCGGATATCTCCGGAAGTATTCGGAATTTCCTAAATTTCTAAATGCCATTAGATTGAGGACCAAATTGTGCAACTTTGCCATAATTTAAACTTCTTCGTATCTCTTATAGTTTCCGAGATCCCAATGGTCACCCTCCAATTTGGGACACCCTGTACAGGTTGTCTTAAGAAGAACATTATACCATCAACATTCATTTTTTTAAATAGAACACCCTGTATATTATATTATTTTTAAATTCTACGATACATTCTAAACACTTTTTGTATAACATACCATATCTCCAAAATCAACGGTTTTCGACATATTGACATATTAATATTTTTCTGAAAAAATGCTGAGATCCGTGGATTTTTAGTTTTAATTGCGCATTTCTTTATTATTATTGTAACCTGTTACCTAAATTAATTTATTTTGACACAGACATTTACTTCTTGTCAAAAATTCTTCAAATTGTGTAGATCTATCTGACTTCAAGTAATACTGTAAAAATGGCGCGGTTAAGTGAAAAGATAGGATAGAGGTACTAATGATGCTTGGCTATGGAGATAGGATGCGAACCCAAACAGAAGTGTGTGAGTTATTTAACAATAAGTACCCAAACCGAGCACCAATATCTCAATCTGTTGTTAGTAAAATTGTAAAAAAATATAGGAATTTGGGGCATGTTAGAGACAATTATATTCAAGGTCGACCTAGGATTTCAGAAGATGTGCAGTTAAATGTCCTCTTAGCTGTCCAAGAAAACCACCATAGTGTTACTCGCGGTATTGCCACGGAAAATAATATTTGTCAAGCAACCGTATTGAATTCTTTACACAAAAATAAATTGCATCCCTATAGGGTATAGTTGGTTTATGAACTTAATAAAGATGACCCGGATAGAAGAACAGAATTTTGCGAAATAATAATGAACATGTACATTGAAGATCCTCAAATTTTAAAAAAGTTTTGTGTTCTTTGATGAACCAACGTTTACTCTAAATGGGCATTTGAATCGCCAAAACTGTCGATATTGGGCAAAGGAAAATCCGCACTGGATCATGGAGTCCCACACACAATACCCGCAAAAAGTGAATGTTTGGGCTGGAATTGTTGATAACCGGATTTTCGGTCCCTTCTTTCTTGGTGGTACGTTAAATGGCGAACTGTATCTAGAATTTTTAGAATTTGAGTTATTACCGGCACTTGCTGTACTCTATCCAAATCCAGATGAGCCAGACATTCCCAACAATAACTTATGGTACCAGCAAGACGGAGCACCAGCCCATTACACACGCCCGGTGCGTGAGTACTTGGATACAGTCTTTCCTGGCAAGTGGATTGGTCGACGGGGTCCAATTGAATGGCCGGCAAGGTCACCAGATTTGACCCCGCTAGATTTTTTCTGTGGGGCCATTTAAAATCTAAAGTATACTTTAACAGACCTAACAATATTGATGAACTTAAAGCTCGAATAAGGCATGAGGTTAGATTAATAGAGCCCCAGGTAATCCATAACGTTTTGGAAGAATTCAAAGATCGACTTGCATATTGCCAGGAAGTTGGTGGCTGTCAATTTCAACATTTATTAAAACAAAATTTTATATAGTCTATGTAACTATTATAGACTAAATAGATGTAAAGAGTTCATTTTTAATTGTAGTTTTCGTACCAGAAAAAATGTCAATTTATCGAAAACCGTTGATTTTGGAGATATGGTATGTTATGCAAAAAGTGTTTAGAATGTATCGTAGAATTTAAAAATAATATAATATACAGGGTGTTCTATTTAAAAAAATTTCTGTTGACGGTATATGTTCTTCTTGAAACAACCTGTATACACATTTCTTATGTCAAAAAATTCGCAATTAAAAATAATTATCGACATGTCCAAGCGTTTTCCCAGAAAATAATCACCGGAATTTTAAACGAATTTATTCCGACCTTTTTGAGCTCACTGTATGATTAAACCGGTGACAAGTCAACGTTCAGAACTAGCAGAATTGAAAAAAAAAACCAAATTAAACACACAATGGAATGCTTTGCTCGATTTACAAATAAATCCTCAGAAATACGGCCTTACTTATTGATATGTTCAATCGTAATTTCCTCGATAACTGTTGAGAGTTTAGGTATAGGACATAGTACATGAAACATACTTAGAATTTGATGCAAAATTCAAAAATGAAATAAAAATGTATGTTTGTATTTGAAAAAATGAAGTTGATGGTCGTAACTTATTTTTGGGCCACCCCGTATACATAAAATTACCATTAGAAGAAAAACACTAAGAAATAAATCGACGGGTCCCAGCGTTTTTTCAGAAAACACACCTCTGAATTGTAAATGAATTTAGACATAACTTCTGGGACTCACTGTATAATAAATTGAACATTTTTTTATTTTTCATTGGCAATATTACAACAACCGCTAAAGTGACTATAGGCAAGTTATATATTATTGAAAAGGCAATTTTAAGTTCGGTTTAATAAATAAGTAATGTATAGGGTGTTTCATTAAAAAAAAAATTACAATAAGTCAAAACATGCACCCGTGATGCTCAAGTATTTTTGTCGGTAGGATATTCTGACGGTTTGGACGAATCCCTATAATTTTTGTTTGAGAAGTTTATTCTACCTCGAATAAAAGAAATGCAAGAATCTGTCAAAATATGAGGAAACACCCTGTATAGTATTAAGCACATTATCACAGCAAGACTGTACCCTTGCCAGCACTTTAAAATAAGTTCGTGCATAAGTAACCACAATTAATTAATTATACCTTCCTCTAAAAATCAAAATAATGTATTTTCAGGGTAAACTAAATATTTAAATTTTTTTTTAACTTACCATTGTTATATTTTCAAAATAACTTCGGTATTACGCCGTCAATTCGCGTATCTAATCGAAAAAAAAAAACGACCCAAAATTTGCAACTTTGTTTTTGCCTACAAAAATGCAAAATAAGTCGATTCAGCACGGAACGATATAACCGGTTAATAAAAAACAAATGATCTTGATGCGGTCGACATCCACCTTTTATACAAACCAGGAAAAAGGAAATTACTCGAGACATGTTCGCGACTACCTTCAATTTATGGTTCGCAACGTGAATTTTTTGTAGTCAATAATAGGACGGTATAAGACTATGGTATAAATACAGGGTGTCAGGAAATGCATGGAGAACGTTCAATGACAGACTTCTTATTAGGGCGAAGCGAAATTACAACTTTTTTAACTTTTTCCAAAATTTCATAAAGCGTGGGTGACTGGGTATTAGGGTGGGTCGAAAAAATTTTTTTTGGAATTTCTAAGAGCGGTAGTAAAAAAAAGTTGTCTTAGAATTACTAAATTACGCACACAAAAAATAGGATTTTTCTATTAACGTTCAGCCGCGCCCCGCGGGGGGTAAAAGGAGATGATTTTGTACATATATATTTTAAGGGAGGGGTAGTCATAAAAATATTTATTATTATTCTCTCATTACGTATAAAAATGTTGCGCATTTAATATTAATGTTTAACCGCGCCCCTGTATCTTATTTTGCTTTATCGCTGCGCTTCCCGCCACTGAGCGCTGAGCACGTGCGACGCGCGGATTAGTTTAATACCTAAGCTCATTTGGTTTGGACGTATTTTCTGAGCAATATTTAGTCGTTTATTTTTTATTAAATCTTATCTAAAAACATAGTGATATGCCTAGAAAAACTTTAAATACTCGTGCTTGTAATAGACTTTGTTTGTTTGGCAATGCAGAGGATCTTGGTTCAGACTTTTTCTTCCCACATATGAACAGATTGTTAAATGTTTTCGAAATGTTCGTCTTGAACTGAAAGGTGACGGAAGCAAGGAGCCTCTTAGTAATGAAATTGCAACCATTGTGGCACGAAAACTTGAAATTATATGGCAACGTGCATCACTTTCAACCCTAACTAATAAACGTATAGTAGAAATGATTTTAGCATGTTATGGCAAGTACAGAAAAATCATTAAACCTATTAAAAACCGTGATACACCTTTTTTTTATCAGCAAAGCTGGAAAAATTCTAGTCCGATGCGCAAAAATTATTTGATATTTTTTTGTTCTTGCAAATGTTTCAGTCCCCTAATTTGCAAATGTTGCAGGGAAACGAAAATACCAGCAGCAAAGCGGAAGGTTGATTTGCCTGAAATAGACAAAAAAGATCTTAGTACAGACCAACAATATTTAGATTTAATTTCGCAATCAATAAATTGTGGTTCTTGTTCAGAAAATCCTGCCTCCCGAAATCCTGGGAAAATGAGTCACACAAGATGGTTAACGGTTAACTACTGCGAATCGAATACTACGACTGTATATTTCCACTGAGGAACCAACGGAATACATTTCTTCTGATAGTTAAATTCATCTTAAAAGTTTATGTACCTTATGTGGTTTAAGATTAAATCAAAGCCGTTCAATATGGTGCACGACACTTATGGGACACAATACGGGCCTCTAGACATTTTCCTGACAATATTCAGGCAATTATTGATAAGGTTATAACAGGTAACGCGTACTTTGCCCATGCAGTGATGCAGAAAATATATAGATGATAGCCATGTTGGCAGATGAACGGCCACATATCAGAGAACTTGCCGAGAAAAGAATTTTAAAGGCAAGACTAAATAAAGCAAAAAGTGGCATTAGAATTTTTAGAATACCAAAGATAAACTTTGACGCTGCTGATTACATTAATCTTATTGACTGGACTCAAAATATAACAGAACCTCCATTAACGATGCATATTGCAAACGATGATCTTCAGCTGATGATTCGCGAAGAAGTTCCGACTAAAAAAAAATCCCCTGTCATACCCAGGCAGTTGAAAGGGCTGTAAAGCTAATAACGGAGGCTTCTTCTACAGTCTGCGGCGCTCAATCTCGCGACGAATTTATAAAGGCAAAGCTTCTAGCTAGAGCAGACTTGCCAAGTTTCGAAAATAAAGGGCAATACTACAGCGCAAATCTCAACTAATGCATATAAGAAGGGAAGGTGCGAGGGTGAAACTCGAGGTGCGGCCAACTCCGCGTGGTGAGTTCTGGGCTGGTTAAATATTCAAATATAAATCCTACTAAAAAAACTGTCATTATTAGAAATTGAATATTTAACTAGGCGAAGAGCTGCACATCGCACAGCTAAAATAAAATAGGTATATGTTACTTATTTATACTGAATAAATAATTTTAAAGTAATAGGGTCGCGGTTGAACTGTAATGTTTAGGGCTAATTTTTTTTTGCCAAAAGAGCGAAACGTTTTTTTACTGTCCGTAATGAAAAAAGTAAAATTTAAAAAAAAAACCTTTCAACCCCCAGGGGCGCGGCTAGATATTCGTCAATATCATTCAATTTTTTTCTCTGCTTTTTATTTCATCTAAGACAACTTTTTTTCACTACCGCAATTTATATTTCCAAAAAAAAATGTTTTCCTTGATTTTCGGCCCACCCTACTGGGTATGCCGAAATTGCTACTTGTTTTCACCCTTTATATTTTAAATTAATCGCATCATACCTTCAGGTGCCCCAAAAACCGTAAAGATTAAAAAATTCGTTAGATTTCTTATTTTGTTAATTTTTACTTGGTGTTCCAATGAGAACTCAACAGGGGCTTATTTTTTGACTTTCCCTGTATTTTTGAAAAAACCCAAATTAGCCCATCGGTGTATTTTGTTCAGAAGAATTCATAAATCTCACCAAAAAAAGTTTGAACCAAAAACAAACGACTTATGCCATGGATGTAGCGTTTTTTAAATGGAACTGGAAATGATTTTTGAAAAAGTCACATTTTTTACTTCTATTTTGGTAAAAATGTTTAATATTGCAGTAGCTGTTCCCTTTTCGAAAAAACGCTGGACCCGTCCATTTTTGATTTTTGCTGTGCATTGTTTTAAGCTTACTACATGTATACACGTTTTCCCAAAAAGAACTTATGACGGTTTACTGTATTTTTTTAAATTGATTATAGAATCTTTTTGGATTCTGCATAAAACTCTAAACATATTTCATTGAATATGTCATATGTCAACAACACATTATTTATTAGCGAAAAGAAAAGAAAATTAAAAACAAACTAAAAGTCACTTTATCAAGAGTTGGAAATGACCTCCACCAACAGTCTGGCAGTACCCGAGACGATCTTCAAATTCTTGCAGAACGTTATTAACGACGTAAGGTTCTATCAATCTTATTTCGCCTCTTATTTTGTTCTTTACATCTTCAATATTGTTGCAGCCGCATCCAGACGCATCCAGATTGTTTAGAAAAAAGAGAAGGTGAATATTTTGATTGGTGTTTTAATATTATTATGAAGACGATTATATTAAATATCAGTTTGTCAGTTGTAAGAAAAATCGAAATAAAAACTTGATTGAAATTACTGTGCCTTTTTGAGCGAGTACAGTTGGTCCTTCGACGGATAAGATAAAATAGAAGCAAGATATGGATAATATTCGCAGATCCACTAGGAAAAATGCTGGTATCAATAAAACATTGTCGGACTATGTGTTGACCCAGAAATCCTGTAGAAATATTACTGGAAAGGGCGACACTGGTAAATCTGTAGACGGTAGGCATGACATAAGCCCTTATGCAAATTTAGCGGATGAAGATAGTGATAAATCGATTTTGACATCATCGATACATTCAAAATCTGAACTAAATTTTCAGAAGAAGAAACTATATCTAGATACGGAAAAGGCAAGGCAAGAGTTACAAGGACGCCAGCGAGAGCTAGAGAAAAAAAATATCGACGATAGGTTACGGTTGCTTGAAATGGACCGTGACCTACATGAAACAGAACTACAAATTACTTTTGAAACCGGCAGTAAAGTCTCTAGTCGTCGATCTTTAATTGCGAAAAGTACATACAACATTGCAGAACGGGTGGAAAGAACAGTAAAAATCCATTCTGTGGATGAGATTGGGGCTGATGGGAATAATGGCAACCTTTCAAGAAATGATATTATATGTGAAAATGACAATAAAGGTGATAAATCAATCCTGAATGACAACGGCGTCGCATGGCAAAGAAAAATCTCAACCTCTTTAAGTCAAAACAGAGATGTTCCAACCTTTTTACGTTAAAATGAAGAAGTGTCATCTTCTTGCAAGAACATTAAACTGATGTGTCAAACAATCTCAAATACACTAAAGGCTGTGAATTCAAATACTGAAGATTAATTCATAACAAGACATACCTTTGAGAAAGATTTTCCAACGTTCGATGGAAACCCTGAAGACTGGTCAAGTTTCTTTCAACAATGTCAGCAAATTTCTAAAATGTGTCGATACAGTGAAGAAGAAAATATCATTAAACTCAGAAAATGTCTAAAAGAAGAAGCTAAATATGCTGTGTCTGGTATGCTAATTGCATGTGAAAATGTAAACTTCATTATGGACACTTTACGAATGCGTTTTGGAAGACCAGAGTTTATTATAGACATCATAATTTCTAAAATCAGTGCAGTGCCCAAGCATGAAAGAGATCATTATTGACAGACCCATATCATTTTTCTACGAAGTCTGTAATTTGGTTGCTACAATGAAATCACTTAATACCCTGGGACAATATAACAATCCTCAGCTTCTAAAAGTGTTTGTCATGAAAGTGCCAGTAAGTCTACGAGTTACATGGGGTGAATTAGTGCTAAGAAATTATGGTGAAATAAACTTAGAACATTTTTCAACCTGGATTCAAGGAACTGCCAATGCAGCTAGTTACGTGATGCCGATGACGAAGAAGATACAGCCCATCAGACACCCAGTGGTTTCAATGCAAGTAGAACTAACGTGTACTTACTGTGAACAAAAGGGTCATTCAGTAAGTTTCTGTGAAAGATTCAAGTCTGACAGTGTAGATACGAGATGGGCAACAATCACCGGCAACAAACTTTGTTTTTCATGTTTAAATAAAGGACATTTAATGTTCAAATGTAAATTAAGGATGGAATATGGAATAAACCAATGCAAACTACTTCATCATCCATTGTTGCACAAGAGTATGAAAAAAATTGTTCAAGAACAACCAGTACAACACCTTGCAGCCGTTCAAATAGTAGGAAATATCCAAGAAAGTACAACAAATGTTCTTTAGCGATACCTTCCAGTAAATATACGAGGTCCAAATGGTGTTATAAGAGTCATAGCATTATGTGACGAAGGCTCCACAGTGACTCTACTAAAACAAGATGTTGCCAGAAAGTTAGGCTTGACAGGTCCCTCAGAAACACTTTGTATACAGTGGGCAGATGAAAGTATACAAAGACGAGAAGATTCAGGGCGGCTCGACATGATACTATGTGAGACAAAAGGAAATGGAACATCGTACACAATAAAAGGTGTTCACACTGTGAAAGACTTATCTTTACCTGCACAAACTGTTGACATGCAATTTTGGAAGAAATACGACTATTTAAAAAATGTACCAGTTGAAAGTATTTGTGACGAGAAACCTAGCATTCTTATTTGCCAAGATAATATAAATTTAATATTGACACAAAAGATATGCACAAGCGGAAGTCCAAATGAAGGAATATTACCCGTAGCTTCAAAATGTAAAGTGGAATGGTCACTACATGGTTGCTGCAGCTACGGTGGTATTAATAGCTTTAATTATTAAATAATGGGACCAAAGAGAAGATGACTTCCATACCTTTGCCTTTTCCTCAAAATAAGCCAGAAATATGTGTTCGGAATACTTTCCAGAAACGCCTTTGTTTTCACACCATTTTATAAATTTATTATGATCAATCTCATATTGAATTCTTGATTTTGGTGGCAGTAAATCCAAGGTAGCTCTGTTAGCAGCTCTTCTATGTCTTTAAGTGGATCGATTTCTTGGATTTCTTGCATTTTTTGCAAATCATAATAGCAAGCGCTAGCGAATTAGCCACAGCGTTCTTAAAAGTTTTTTAAGCACGCTGTGCCTAAAAGTAATTATTTACAATTAAAAACTAAACACAGACTATAATTTTACCTGTTTATTATAAAGATTAAAAGTACAGTTACTTACTTATATTATTAAAATGAATGCTTGGGTAATGTCTGAGTCTTCTAAATCATTCATTTTTTACTTAATATTTGATGAAGTTTTTGACAATAAAATTCTTTCGAATTTTTTTTGACAAGTGTCAATTTTTTTGACATGAAAGGTGTAAATGAAACACATGTAATAAAATGTTTGATAATAGTAATTTATGACATAAGTGTTAAAAGTACATTTTTAAGGCACGCATGTGGAAATTTGCAGAATGAGCCAAGCGTGTTCTGCAAACCACAAGAGTGCCTTAAAAATACTTTAAACACAAATATCATACAATATTTTTTCTACAAACGGCAATAAAAAGCCTACAATAATTGAAAATTAAATGTTTAGAATCTCTTACATCCATGAAGTTTCTAATAGCATCGTATATTTATATTAAATTAGTTCACATTTGTCAATAAAACCTAGCAACCATCATTGTCGGCTGATTTGTTTACAGAGAAATTGAAAATTTGAAAGGTCCTGTCAGTTTTATTAAAACGCTAGCGCTTGCTATTATGATTTGCAAAAAATGCAAGAAATACAAGAAATCGATCCACTTAAAGACATAGAAGAAGCTGCTAACAGAGCTACCTTGGATTTACTGCCACCAAAATCAAGAATTCAATATGAGATTGATCATAATAAATTTATAAAATGGTGTGAAAACAAAGGCGTTTCTGGAAAGTATTCCGAAAACATATTCCTGGCCTATTTTGAGGAAAAGGCAAAGGTATGGAAGTCATCTTCTCTTTGGTCCCATTATTTAATGATCAAAGCTATGCTACGTGTAAATAACGACGTAGATATCAGCAAACATTTAAAATTGATTGCCTACTTGAAGCGTCAAGGAGAGGGTTAGCAGGCCAAAAAATCGAGAATTTTTACTATAGACCAAATTGAACAGTTTCTGAAGTGCGCACCGGATGATGAGTACCTTCTGATGAAAGTAGCTACGATTGTAAGAGTATTTGGTGTCTGCCGCAGGGAGGAGCTTTGTCAGTTGACTCTTGACAACGTGGAGGATGTGGAGACTTCATTAGTTATTAAAATATCAGATACCAAGACCAAGGTACAACGAAATTTCACTATCGTTGAAAAATTTTATTTGGATTTTTATCGAGAATATACTGATCTTCGTCCAGCAGATGACGTACATCGGCGGCTCTTCTTAAAATATGTAAAAGGTAAATGTACCAGAAATCCGGTCGGAATTAATACTGCAACTTCCATTGCATTGCTTTCGCCGTTCCTCTGCGAGCTTACTTGCCGATCCTGGAGCAAATTTGACGACGATTAAGCGGCATGGGGGATGGAAATCCTCAACCGTTGCGGAAGGGTACATCGTGGATTCCTTGGAAAATAAAAATTCTATTGTTCAAAAATTGCTTACAGTACAAACGACATCAGCCGATGATGCTTCAACATCAACTGAACATGCTGCTGTTTCTGTTCAATCTTCCTCGACCGCGAAGAACAGCAGAACTGAGGAAGGAATTCATTTTTCAAGTTGTACTATTAATATAAGTGTAAATAAATAAAATAGAAATGTTTTTTGGCGTTTTTTTGAAAAAATTGACATTTTACTTTTAACACTAGTACCCTAAAGTAGGTTTTTTAAGGCACGAGTGCCTTAAAGTAGGTATTTTAAGGCTAGTAGACAGTGTTAAAAGTTCCATTTTTAACACGTTTGTAGAGAAAATAAATTAAGTTTTTTATTATAAAACGCCCGTAGAAAAAATATTGTATACCATTCGTTACGAAACAATGTCTTTTAGTCACTAGTCTTAAAAGTAGTCCACTTTTAACACTAGATAGTGTTTTTTTTAATAAATACAAGGATATTATTAACTTTTATTAATAATAATAATAATAATAATAATAAACACTTTTCATTTTAAAATTGCATTATATAACATAAAATGAAATAGTGTCAGATATTCTAGGCAAAATTTACGCTACAAATTTGAGATTTTTACAAAACACTCTTCGATATTATATGGTTCAATGTCTTTCAGTAATTTAATAATAATGCGTTTTTTTTCACTTTTTTAATGTTGTGACCAGTTTTGAGATATCTTAGAAAAACTATTGTATAGTTCAATATAGTTGTAATAAACACCACTTTCGTACAATATCAGCTTATGTTTTGGGAAAGTATAATTCATCATTCTTGTTGGATATTTATTTTGTGATTCACTGTTTTTAAAAAAGAATAAGACACATTTCTAGTATGTAAACTGCAGGCACAGTACTACAGTAAGAAGATGGTTCTTTTTAAATTTACCTCTACAACTTTCTCCGAAATTGAGGCCCAGTATTGTTCTTACTGTTCTTTTCTCACATATAAAAATCGTTCAACGTCCCTACATTTCCCATTTGAAATTATTCCTCATCTGACGTGTGATTCAAAATTTGCATAGTAGACCATTTTGCATGTTGGCCTATCCAGATATTTAACTAACATGGGTAAAGTATAATGATGGTCCCATGATAGAGTACCATTCAAGATCATTCCCAAAGATATTGTCGTCTTCACAGTTTTAGTTGACCATTATTTACAACGGTATGTTCCATTTCTTCCAATGTCGACCCCCTGGTTTTAAGTACTATAGCATTTGTCTTTGATCTATTTAACACAAGCTTATTTTTGGCAAACCACTCATCTACTCCCATCATTATTCGTTCAGTTCTTATATTAATACTTGGCAGACTTGGAGCAACTATAGGGAAATTGGAATCATCCGCATAATTTGTTAATGTGCAGATATTTTCGATAGAAAGTAGTTCTGTAATATCATTTTTATTGATAATAAATAGTAGAGGTCCCAATATACTTCCCTGTGGTATTCCTAGTTTCATTTCCGCTCTATTAGATCTCTTTCTCATACCTATTGTTACGTTTTGGTACCTTTTCGATAGGTATGATCTAATCCATCTCAAGGCCATTTCTCAAATCCCTTCGTGCGGTCAAGAAGTACTCCCAAGGGAATCATTCCGTCATCCAAAGACCCTAAAATCCGCTCAACAAACTAAAACACTGCTGTCTGAGTCGACTTGCCCTTTAAATATCCGTGTTGACCCCCGTTAAAGAGATCATGCGTTAACATGAACTCTATAACACGGTTACCCATTATCCGCTCAAAAATTTTTCGGTTACTAAACCGACATGACGCCCAGCTCGGGCATAGCGCTGCCTAGCGAGGACTCCTGCACTTGTGACGTGCTGTCTTTGCAGGGGATCCTCTGATATTTGTGGCTTTGTAAGTCCATGTCAGGGGCTATGCTTAAGAATTGGTGTTCTTTACCAGCACCACGAGATGGAGCCATCTGGCTTCATTTTCTGTTTAATTCTATAGCTAGCAGACGTTAGATAAAACATATTAAAAAACAGTGCTACTCTCAGCGCGACCGGTGACTCGCCAGCCAAACTTCCTTACACCCATACAAAATGAAGACGTGCTGGGGGCAGCTTTAAATGTGATCAGGCAAAAAATTGAACGCACTAACAGCGGTATAACTAAAAGAGAGCTGAAAAAATGCATGAGTGTGTCTAGGCACACTGTACAGGTCTTTATGGCGAGAAGAAAGATTGTGCAGATCAGAACGTCTAATAAGCTTATCTAGTAAATATTTGGGAACTTTGTTGATCCCAATCTTGTAGACCAGATGTAATATGTGCATCTCGAATCTCTCCTTAAATGAAAGCCACCCCGACTCAATCAACGAGGAGATTATAGGCTCACATTTTCGAACACAAAAGCTTAATCTTAAACAAGCATTCTGGAGTTTCTGCAAACTATTTAATTCCCTATTTAATTTGTAACTGTTATTACTATGTAAACGAGGGGGTTCACACTTGGTTCAATCATATACTTGATTAAATAAGTTGATATTTCATCATGTCCACTACTGAATTTGGTTTTTAGATTATTGACTATATTTAAGATTTCTTGTGAGTCAATGACAATTTTATGGGAATCGTCTCATTACATGGCTCTATTTTAGCAGAGTATGGCCTATTTCTTAGCTGAGTTAACAAATTGGAGCTGCGGTGGATAAATAAGTGTTAAATCGTTTGCAACGAGTAACAAGTTACCCACCCTTTGTATGTATTTCGCATTTCTTCTTTGTACCCTGAATCTCACTAACTACTTGCCATGCACATTTTGATTTATTCTCAGATGTACTTAATTTATTCACATAATGTCTTTTAATAACTTATCGTACTGTTTCTTTTTTTCACTATTCCTTGATCGGATCCTTCTGCCTATATTTGCTTTTATTCAAATTCCTAACTGGTATTTTTTGAAATGGAAAACAGCTACTAAAATCATTTAATATTAACCTCATAAATTCGTTCCATTGTTTATTTATTAACTGCACTTGAAGCACATATATTGTATTCCAGTTTTGAAATGCTACTTTTTTTAGAAACTTTTATTTATTAGAGTCGCAAAAATTCCTTTTCTCCAAAATTTTACTTGTTTCTATTATTATTGCATTTCATTAATTACATTAACATTTATTGTACAATTTGAGCAAACAGAAATAAAAATTCCTGCTGCAGTTCCACTCATCAGGGTTTTGTTGTCATTTTATATGCTTGTGGAGGGAATGGAAACGATAGTACCGAACGACGACGCGACGTCTGGTTTACTAGTGTTTTTAGATAAAATATCATATAATGCGCGTGTTAAAAGTGTTTTAATTTTGTTGGAAGGGTTGGATCACGCGCTACTCTCGTTATCCAATTTCGCTTCCCACAAAATAAAATGACACTTTTAATAGTTACAATGACATCATAAATAACTTATATATTATTTCAGGGAAGACATTGTTAATTTAATTTGTAGCAACATTTATATTTAATTGTTAAAATGCTTTAAGTACGGCCCTATCAGGAAGGGTTTCATTTTCAGTATTAGATTTACGGTAACCCTGGGGGTTCGTAAACCCCAATTTATTTTTCTGAAAATCCTGATAGCCTCTTTTCAGTAAAGGATCAGTTAACGGAGAATTATGTTAACAAGCTTTTTCTGGTTTAACTTTTCGATATTTTAAATTAAACTTTTTAAAATTAGAATTTTAATTGGTATTGTGAATTAAGGCTTTGGTATTCTAATTGTTAATTATTTTCATGTTATATTATGCTCAGGGGCTTTGTAATGGAAATATACTTTTTCTTGTGAAGTGCCTTCTCCTCAATGGAGGTTTGCGGCCATCTTCTGGTACACCTTCCTATCCTGTACTAGCCGAATAAGGGCAGTGGTATCTGGCAGCTGGGACCAGTGTCATAAATTTCCCTGCCACTTTTCTCTACAAATATTTTACGGTCAATTTATTTTTCTAATATCAGTTGCAAAGTCTGGTATTGATTGCTTCGGAAGATGTGCACAGATTATGCAGCTTTCGTTCTTTTGTGTATCTTTAATCTGATTTTGGGATCATAATTATGCGTTGTTCTAGGGTAGACTTCTACCTTGGACCTCTGTTTGTAATTACTTTGCTATTAAGACAGTCTTTCTCAGCCTTTTAGTATTCGCGACCCAATTGTCATCGCCCCCTCCTCTCATACAATAATTTTTACTGAAATCGTGCTATAGTTGTAATATTAAATTATTTTAATTAATTGTATTTTGACGTTAAAGCTACACTACGACAACAAACGTTAAAAATGACTACAAATAGGTAAATTTGTTTATATTCAGCAACAACAATCCGCTGCATAGATAGAACCACAATAGATGCCTCTCTATTGCACTCACTCTTACGTTCACCATATCGGACATTCTCGCGACATCGCGAGAAATTCCGATTTGTGTCGAACATTCTAGAATGTCTGAACCTCGTGTACAAATGCTGCATCTCGTTCAGTTCCAGCCAATCTCGATGGTGTCGACCCTTGTGTGCAGTGAATGTGTACGTTATAATTTAAGTGTTATCTGCAATTAACGATATTCGAGTAGCTCGTACAATTATTACACAGAATCATGGATAAATATTTAAGTGGGCGTAAGCGAGCATTGGACGATAGTGCACAGACGAGAGTGGTTCCGAAGATAAAATCACCGCCAACTTTGAGTTTAGCAGCACTGAAGTAAATGAAGAAGAAGGCACCTGCGTGTCATTTGCTCAAAAATTTTGGCAGTAGATAGCATGGAACCTAATAAACTTAAGCGACATTTGGAAACGCTTTATAGTGAGTACATTGGAAAACCCAAAGAATTCTTCGAATTAAAGTTGAAATCATATGAACACCAAAAATCATTTTTTGAAGAAACTATGTCCGTGAATGAGAAAGCTTTACTTGCCTCTTACAAATTTTCATATCAGATAACCAGAAGTGAATAGTCTCACGCCATTGGCGAAGAACTTATTTTGTCAGCTGGAATTGAGAGTAGCTTTTAAAGCCCGTTGGGAGTTGCTTTCCTTGATTATTATTGTAGCTACATAGTAGAAATGGGTCATCCACATATCAAAAACAACTATAGGCAGCAAGAAAGAAATAATAATAATAATAATAATGTCTATATTTAATTAGATACGAGAAAAACAATAGAAAGTTAGAAAGTGGGTGGCGGTATCCAACTATAGCTCCTCATATTCAACCACCCTGTAGAAAGTGATTACTAATTCTAATGGCTAAATAGATTATACGTATTACTACACAAATTAAAAGAGAAAAATAAAGAAGAATTAATAAAAAAGAGAAGGTTCACAGAAATTGTTTAAGAAGTAAATAAAATATATGGTATTAAAAAGCATTGCTACTATGAGCGCGACCGGCGACTCGCCAGCAAAAACTCCCTTACATCCATGCAGAATGAAGACGAGCTGGGGGCAGCTCAAATGCGATCAGGCAAGGAATTGAATGCGGTAACGGCAGTATAACTAAAGGAGCGCTGAAGAAATGCATGTGTGTGTCTGGGCACACTATACAAGTCTCTATGGCGAGTAAAAAGATTATGCAAGTCAGAACGTCTAATAAGTTTATCTAGTAAATAATTGGGACCTTTGTTGATCCCAATCTTGTAGACCAGATGTAGCATATGCAATTCGAACTTCTCCTTAAGTGAAAGCCATCCTGACTCAATGAATGAGGGAATGATATGGTCAAATTTACGAACACAAAAGCTAAATCTCAAACAAGCATTCTGGAGTTTCTGCAAACTATCCCTATCCCTCTGAAGCAAGACATGCCAGTAAACAATATCGCAGTAACCAAGGTGAGACAATACAAGGGAGTCTGTGAGACGCAGTTTGGTAGCTGTATCAAAAATATCCCTATGCATAAATAAAAGTTTCAATTTGCCATACGTTTTCTGTATTATAGATGAAACATGGTCAGGATATGTCAGCTCATAATCATCATTCCAAATATCTATTGACAGGTAATATGTCGCTGCCGTTCACAGAGATTTTAAAGGGTAGATTTTCCAGTATCGAAGATTTACACGTACCAAACAACATCAGCTACGTTTCCTTTCGTTTAAAACTAAGTTATGAGATTTGGAGACATCGGCAGTAATTCTAAAAGCATGACTTATTTTATTACCAGATGTAGCAATATTCGAGGGGGAAAAGGAAAAATAAATTTGTGTATCTTCGGCATATTGACGATACTCGCAAAACTTAAGAAGTTTACAGTAATCGGTGTAAACCGGTAACAGGTGTAAATGGAGAAAATCAACGGGCCCAGAATACTACCCTGAGCCACACCTCCGCCTAGAATATGAACAGGGGAAGGATTGTTGTTGATTATCACCCACTGTGATCTATGTGAGAAATAATTGTCGACGAATTTTAAAGCCACTTCACCCATATCACAGTACTTAAGTTAGCCTGTAGTATAGTATGATTTCTTGTGTCAAAAACCTTACTATAATGAAACAGTATAGGCAACTATATTGATCTTTATCCTAAGCTCTGGAAATATCATCGGTTATGGTTAATAGGGTTGTGGTGGTGCTGCGGTACTTTCGGAAACCTGACTGAGTCCAAGAAAAAGTATTATGGGTATCTAGAGATATATGGTCAGCCGCAACTCTTTCAAGGACTTTGGATAAGGCAGGTAATATGCTTATAGGTCTGTCATATGTTAAGTGATCAGGGATTGGCACTTTGGGGACAAAAACTATGCTAGACACTTTCCAAGAATTAGGGAAGTAGTCAAGCGACAGGCATTTATTGATTATCGAAGAAGATGTCATGTAAAGTAAAGAAGCATTTTAAGGCCAATTCCATCCATGCCAGCTGCGTGGCTTCTAATATTATTAATGACTTTATTAACATCGTCATTAGTTATTTCATTAAACTTAAATCAAATATTTAGAAGAAATTCTTTATTAGTATAGTAGTGATCTATGAAGTTCTGATCTAAAGGTCCAGCGTAAGGTAGAGAATTTATAAAAAAGTTATTAAAATTGTTAGAGGTGATGTAAGCAGTCCGACTGCTAAGTGTTTGAGCTTAAATTGAGATATTTTATAGCGCGCCAGAAGTCTTTTGGGTCCATTTTAAAGGTGTATTGAAGGTTCTCGCAGCATCACTTCTGAGCTTTTTGTATTTAGAAAATCCTTATCTCTCAGCTTCATCATAAACTTTATGTTAGAAGTGATCTATGGCGCCGGAGATTTAGTAATTCTAGAAGTTTTTAAAGGTGAGTGCACGTCAAAAAGATTTAAAAAATTGTTATTAATACAATCCAACACGAGATCGACATTTTTGTCATGAAGAGAACACAACGCCAGTCCTGTAGAAAGTTGTCATAGTTGTTTTGTAACAAGGTTTGGGTTTAGTGGTTTTAACCCTAAAAGTAACCAACTTGTGATCTGAAATATCTTCAATAGAGATTAAGAAAACATTAGTAACAAGGTTATTGTCGGAACACACCAGAACGTCCAAAATAGAACTACTGGAATTAGTGACATGAGTAGAGTCTTAAATATATTGGGATAACCCATATTTATTAAGTAGGCTGCAAAGAAATAGGCTACCAGGGTTAGTTCAGGTTTACTCAGATCTACATTTAGGTCACCGGCAAAAGCAACAATATCAAATTCATGCACAAGGTTTACAAGGAATTACAAGCACATCCAGGCATGCGTTCAAATTAAAATTAGATGGTCTATACAGGGTGTCCTCTAATTAATGGTACATAGAAAAACCATAGATTCCTTACGTAAAAATATTAGGATTTAATCATACTTATTTATATCCGAAAGTTGATATAAACTGAGATACAGGGTGTTAAAGTTAAAACTTCATTTTTATTTTTCTCTAATAACTTTGAGAAAAACTACCGTTTTTTCACAAAATTTTATAAGTAGAGTTTTTTTAGGACGAGAAATTGATTTATTTGTGAAATTTTAATGTACATAATGTACGTAATGGCGCTCTCTGCGGTATTTTTTGCACATTTATTAGGTCATAACTTTTTTGCGCCTCTGTGTATTTAAGTTTTTAATGAAATAATACGTTTTTCATATTTAGTACGTAAAAAAGGTACACTAAGTTCAGGTCGCCCAGAGCTACCGTTCCGGAGATATTTGCATTTAAATTATTCAGTGCACCCTGCCCAATTATTATAATTTGCAAACAACATTTTTTTCTCAAAGTAAGCTATGAGAAAATAAATGAATTGATGCAGTTGCTATGAAACCTCCATGTTGTTATTTGTTTGGTGATTATTGTAAGATAGCTTTGTGTCAAAAAATGTTTAATTTTTGAGTCTATCGTAAGTTAAGTAACAATGCCGAGACACAATTTTTTCAAACGCAGACATGCGGGATATGTTGTGTGAATACGCGCAGGAAAATTTTAATGGACGAGAAGCTCAGAGACGATATTCGGAACTCTAACCAAATTGAAGACAACCTGGTTTTAAAAGAAAGAAAACAAGGTCTATACCACTAAAATAAAATATATTTGTCCTTTTAGGGTGAAATAAGGGTTAAAGAGTATACATAATTTATATTTGACATTAGGTTGTACTAGTTCCAACTTTAGACAAAGTCATCTTCAGCAACCCAGTAATTAAGAAATATGATTTTTTAGGATGTGCCTAAATAAACTAAGAAAACAAATTAGAAGAGGGGGAGGAGTGGTTCAACAATATATGGTTATAACCTGTACCTTGTGCAGCCAATGGATTCGACAGCAGATAATTATGAACATGATGCTACTTTAAGCAATCAAGGAAATTAAATGTAAATAAGTAACCTGCGCAGTGGTTAGCTTTGATGACAGAAATCGAAAGGGTGTTTTCTAACCTCTTAAATAGAAGCCAAGATTCTTAATGGGAAAATTTATAGTTATGTTATGCTATATAAATGTCAATAACATGTTAAATTAAGAAAGTTCAATAAATTCGTCGTTTCATGAATCAACTCAGTGAGGGGACATGATTTATATTTTGGTGGGTCAGAATTTTTATAAGAAAAAAAAAAGGGGGGGGGGGGAAGGGAAATTAAAATTAGTTTAAAAAACCAGTTACGACATTGAGTAAAATTGGGGGTCATCAAATTGTCAATATTCATAGCATAATTTCTCAATCAATTTATTTTAGATTGTTCAAATAAATTCACTAAAGCCTATGTTGCGATTTTCTTTTTTTCTTTTTGGTAATTGAGACACAAATTAGCAACATGACTCAAGATTGATGCTGTTCGAAGCAAATGTCGATATAAATATATTTGGTTGGTATTAGGTTAGATGCTTCAGGAGAATATTCTGCAAATGTTTCCTACAAATAAAAATGTAATTAAAAACTAGAGTAAATATGCAGGTTTTTAAGCAGTTATTGTTATTATAATTAGGTACAGGCAGGTACCTGAAAAATTGCTGCGGTGGTATCTGGAGCTCTTTGGTCAACAGTTTTTAAATTCAAGTCTCAGTGATGAGCGTCATTTTCCGTATCGACAACGATCTGCTAAAATAAAAGTTACTATGAGCAACACAAAAGAGTATGTAAGTAGTGACAAACCTATAACAACCTGGTATTTTTCAAAGGTGTACATACAACTAACATTCACGAGACAATTTTAGAAATATTAGTTCAGACTTATCGACAATGAAAAAAAGACCCACTTTTTAAATAGGGGGCGTGTCTATTCTGCCGATGATCGGCAGAATAGACGCTTCCTTTTAAATAACTCTATATAAAATATTACAACTGAGAATAAAACTGGCATCCACTACCCTTGAAAAATAAATAACGCCTTAACCCAGTAGATTACAGAACATTACAAAATTAAATTAGAAAAATACGGATTTGTTTGAAAGAATATTTTTATGCTCGATACCATTTAATTTTATGTACACCATGTTACCATGCAAAGCCTTTTATCAAAAGTATAAAATTATTAGAATAACGGACAACTTACCTCCTCATTTTTTTCAAGAGCACGTTTTAAAATTAAAGCGGTTCTTTGCATCATTTTTAATGATTTAACATGCAAATCACGTTTTAAGGTAAGATAACCATAAACGAAATTCCGTGTAGGTACTGTGCAGATAACCTAACTCTTACTCTAAAATAATTCTAAGCAGCTGAAGGATTGTATTCCGATTTTACATCAAACGACCAAACGATTTTATGTCTCTTAGTCGCATTATGCAAAACCAACATACCGCGTGTGCGAACTCACGTTTGTTACAATGAGGCACACAAAACTTTAACCTATATCTCCACAAGTTGACTGGTTCAAATTTGTTAAAAAATTGGAAAATAAAATCCTTTTTGAATTTTACTGCATTATTTCTTTATTAAAAGACTAACAATATTCCTCCTCTCTTCACCCTAGCATGGGCTACAACGTTACTAACAAGACATGTTAGTTAAAACACTTTTGAAAACAATTAACAACTTTGTAACGTGATGGCTTTTTTCCTTCACGGAACGACAAATTATCCCTTTAGATTTCCACAAAACACTGTTACTAACAAGACATGTTAGTCAAGCCACTTTTGTAGACGCTGAACACATTTTTAACGTGAAGGCTTTCTTTCCTTACGGAGCGGCGACATATCTTTTTAGATTGCCACCTGACACTTTAACACTTTTAACAACTTTTTAACGTTAAGGCTTTCTCCCCCACGGAGCGACGATTTACCTCTTTAGACTTCCGCCTGACACTTTTACACTTTTAACTACTTTTTAACGTGAAGGCTTTTCTCCCCCACGGAGCGACGATTTATCTCTTTAGACTTCTGCCTGACACTTTATCACTTTTAACAACTTTTTAACGTGAAGGCTTTCTCCTCTCACGGAGCGGCGACTTATCTCTTTAGATTTCCACCTGACACTGATTTGTTTGCATTTCAGAACATATATTAACCCTATCCAAACACCTTGACCAATCAAATGTTAACACGTCGAACCCAAGCGGCCATATCTATACATCAGGCCACTATCGATCGGCCAATCAAAATCTTATGCTCGTTGCTAAGCACGTGGAAGCTAATATTATTTGATAGTGTTAGAGAATATTATAAAATAGCAGACAGTTTTTTACATTATAGGATTTAACTCGAACGTATATGTTATAGATTTGTACAACGATATGCGGTGTTGCCATTTATATTGCATTTGAAATTAATGTGTTTTTCTACTTATTGGCATTTAGTTGTTGAAGAAAAACATAGTACTTTAGCACGAATGCGACGTTGCCGCTTGGTTTAGTATTACATCACATTACATTTTATCCCATAAGAGTGATTCCAACATTTTACATCACTTCCCTACTGGATCACGACAGAAATATGAAGTGTGTCCCAAACACCGCGATTTTATTTATTTTATACAAAAAGGCGTTTGGTCTGGTTATGCAAAATGTGCATTGCCACTTATTCAGATTGGCGTTTAGGTCAAATCGAAATACCTGCTATAATACAGATATCTAGCCTTTGTTGATTTTTTTGTAGGTAGTTAACGTCATTTCACGTTGGGTGGCAGCATTATTACATTAAATGTGAATTTGTAGCTTGGTCCAGTGATGCGTATCACAGTGCAAGTGTATTGAAGTGAATGGAACAGATTTTAAACAGTTTTTATTAAAAGCCGATCTCTTTTTTTATTAAATCTCTTAATGACTTTAAAATGAAATATTACAAGTTACTAATCACTTAGTTAAGTTTGTTTTCATTGCCAAAGTTATTCTAAATAAACTAAGTTAAAGAACAATCCCATTTTTGTATGTATTTTTCCCAATTACCAGTACTAGAACATTATTTTTCATGTAAAAGTTAATTGGTAAGATGTCCCAAAACATTATTTCCTTGCCTGAGCTAGCGCACTGAATAATTTAAATGCAAATATCTGCGAAAAGGTAACTCTGGGCGACCTGAACTTAGTATACCTTTTTTACGTAATTAGTATGAAAAAAGTATTATTTTCATTAAAAAGTTAAATACACTGAGGCACAAAAAAGTTATGACCTATTAAAAGTACGAAAAATACCGCAGACAGCGCCCCCTACATTGTACAATAAAATTTCACAAAGAAATCAATCTGTCGTCCTAATAATATCCTAATTACAAAATTTTATGCAAAACGTTAGTTTTTCTCAAGGTTATCACAGAAAACAAAAATGAAGATTTAACTTTAACACCCTGTATCTCAGCTAATATCAACTTTCGGATATAGGTAAGTATGATTAAATCCTAATGTTTTTCTATGTACTATTAATTAGCGGACGCTCTGTATAGTGTGCCCAGACACATACGTCGTCTCCCAATCTTAATTGCTAATGAGGACAGGTCATTAACGTAGATCACAAAAAGCAAGTGCCTAAGGACAGATTCCTGTTGCTCTTCACTAGTGATCGAGCCTAAATCCGACACCGCCTATGCCTCTTATAAGTTAAGGAGAGAAAGAAAATTGTAAAATTACAAGTCTTCCATTAATTATGCATGCAAAAAATTTAATCGTAGTAACTTGTTATAATAAAAGTAAAATATTATCTAGTTTTTTTTACCTGTTCGTGCACATTTAGTGATATTAAAACAGGAAAAAGAAAAAGTTGTGGCATCACTATATCTTTTTCAGACAATAATTTGTTTATCTCATCAGTATGGATTTGATCGTCTTGTGTTCATCCGGGTTCACCGAGAAAAATTTTATTTTTGTACAATTTTTAAATTCGAATTTAACTAATACCTACATTTTACATAAAATATTTCATAATTTCAGTTCCTTAAATCAAAACATCTGACAACGGTTATACCGGATTATTCAAAGTCCTGCATAAAATTCGTATTTTTTCTACAGGGTGACTCGGGAGGAATGGGCCTAACTCTAAGGGTGTAATCTATGCATCAAAATGATGAAATGAAAAAACTTAAATGTTGTTATCCAATATTCATTTGTTTTCAAGTTATAAGGCAAAAACAAAATATTGCATTAATTTAGCTTTCCTATAATAAATGTTATTATTGTTTGCTTTTGATTGTTGTGCTGTCACTATCCTATTAGTGGTAGAATAAAATGTTACATTGATACACCGTTAACTTTCGGATTTGTATCATTTTAATTTTATAAAATGCCACACATTTATTCACATCTCGAATACGCCAATATGGTTTTTATTTATTTTTTGTGTAGTGGGAATGCTACAGAGGCTGCTGAAGAATATCATAAACGATTTCCACATGAAAGAACACTGAACAGAAATGCCTTTATCAGAGTTTTCAACAAACTCTGCGAGACCGGAACGCTTCCAAGCGCTAATGTAACATCCGAACGAGCCATTCAACAGGATTTAGAAGAAATAGAAAATGTTCTAGCTTTAGTAGAAGAAAATGGGACGACAAGCTCATAAAGAATTGGAATTCAGTTGGGGATTCCCCAAAAAAAGAGTGATCAATACGACCAAGCGTATGCAATTTTGTGAGTGGATAATTAATAATCGTCATCTTTCACCACACATACTTTTTACTGACGAAGCTACATTCACCCGTGACGGCATCAATAATAATCGAAACTCCCATGTATGGTCGGACGAAAATCCTCACGCAATAGTCGAAAGTAATTTTCAACACAGGTTTTCAGTAAACGTGTGGTGCGGCATGATCGATAATAATTTAATTGGCCCTTTTCTTTTGGAAAATCGCCTTACAGGGAATCACTACTTAAGTTTTTTACAAAATGAACTAAAAGGACTACTGAAGGAGATTCCTTTAAACATCAGAATTGAAATGTATTATCAACACGACGGAGCGCCTGCCCATTTCGATCGTCGGGTCAAGCAATATTTAGACCAAAGGTTTCCAGGGAATTGGATTGGTCGCGGTGGTCCTATAAGTTGGCCTTCTAGATCGCCAGAACTCACGCCGTTGGACTACAATTTATGGGGTTGGTTAAAAACTGAGGTTTACAGAGTAAAATTAGATACTAGGGATGCATTAATTAGACGCATTAGAAATGCTGTACTCAATATTAAAGAAAGGCACGAATCAATTAGAAGATCCACGCGCGCCCTTCGTAAACGAAGCAGGAAATATTTGGAGGTCAATAGCGGTATTTTTGAAAATTTACTGAACCAATGATTTTTTTAAAACAATGTTAATATTGGATATTTTGGTTTAACAATATTATTATCTTGTTTAACGCTGTAACTTGAGAACAAATGAATATTGGATAACAACATTTGAGTTTTTCTTATTATTTTGATGCATAGATTACATCTTTAGAGTTAGGCCCATTCCTCCCGACTCACCCTGTATAAGTCAATTTTAGGAAAAACGCTAAGACACGATAATTGATTGAAATTGTTGTTCATCTTTCTGTAATATGTTCAGGCCGCTCCCTTTAACTCCTTAACCTGTAGCTACCCCAACTTTTCCTTAGTGGCAATCTAGGTCACATGGCGGCTCCATAAAAAGGTCTTCAAATTACTGAATTTCACGGTACCAAAAAAGTAAGGGTTTGCTTGTTTCGTTAGGGTAAAACCAACCCCAATAAGTTTCTCTCAATAATCTGTTATTAATTAGCAAAAGCTTACATTATTTACATACAGTGACAACCAAAAGTGGTTATATGCCGAACGAAAGATAAATTTTAAAAACGCTCGGACCCGTCTATCTCTATTTCTAAGTTCCCAAGTTTCGATGTAAAAAAATAATATACAGAGTAACTCATGAAGAAGTGATGATGTCATCGACCATTTTTTTAAATGAAACGGTACCTTTTAAATTCGATTTTTGTATTCTACGGGAAGTTCTAAACACATTCCATGTTACATATCCTATACCGATTTTCAACCGATTTTGAAATATTGACGTCTAAGCTTTTTGCGTTATTATTAATACTTTTATCCAACGTCTGCTAGTTATGGAATTATTATTTATGTCATTTTAGATAAGTAAAGTAACAAATAACACACTAGTTAGTTATAAATCATAACACACTAGTGGGTTATGATTATATATCACGCAGGCACATCTTTTATCACACCAGTCGATAAATTCTTTGAAGGTTTTGTCATAACCATCTCTTGGCTTGTGGGTAATAATAAATGAACACGCTAGGTCAGCTTCTTTTTGAATGTCGGCTGGAGTTTTTTTATATTTTGAAAACCCACCATCGAAAGTGGCAAAAATAATAACTTGATTTACTCTCTTCAAATTTTTGTTATTAATCAATTCCATAACAACAATAATCACACTAGCCTACTTTTACGTGTCAAATTTGTCATTCAAAAATATGTCAATTAAAATATAATACAGGGTTTTCCAGTTTACATTGAGACAATATAATTTTCTAGTTTTTATTAATATCATCAAGTGTTGGATAAAATTTTATATGGCACTCGTGTGTTAGGTCATATAAGTCACTCGGGAATTAGCCCTCTCGGCCTACGACCTTGAGGGCTAAACATTTTCCACCGTGACTTATATTATATAACATAACACACTTGTACCATAATAGTTATTTATGTATTAAGGGCATTATGAAGATGTTTGTGCCTCCGAGGGCAACAATCTTATCAGTCGCCCAAGGGTATAGACATCAAGTAATGCCCGTGGTACATACAATTATTATTTATGTCCTACTTCAGATATTTCCAAGTTAAATTAAAAGAAAATTCAAAATCAAGAAAGGTTTTTTACCTATATAGTTGCTAAATAAACGAAGGTAAAGGTAAAGTGTTCATTGTTGTGCTGTGTCAAAGTCAAAACTGAAATTCATATAAAATAATGGATTTTCCGTTGATTCCGGATAGAAATGCTGCCAAAGCTTTGGATAATTTTGTTCCAAAGAAGTCTAAATACGCCTATGATGAGGAATATCAAAGGTTTGGGGATTGAATGAAAAATAATGATGTAAAAATTATCAACGAGACGGTGCTACTCGGATATTTCCAGGAATTGTTATGTTAAAATTGCTGTTGTAAATTATATTAAAATACTAATTAAGTATATCGATTATAGTCTGGAACATTCACTCCTAATTTCCTATGGACGAAATATTCAATGTTAAAGAAGACATTAACAGTTAATAAAAATATAGACATTGCAAAATATTGCAAGTTAGGCCAGTATCTAAAACAAGCATCCAAAGGATATAAAGTGAAGAAATCGAAAATTTTGACTCGAGAAGATGTGCTGAAATTCATCCGTGAAGCTCCCAATGAAACTTTTTTGATGTACAAAGTGGCTCCGTTATTTAGTGTATTTGGAGGGTGCCGCTGCCAAGAGCTAGTTAATATGTTGGTTGAACATATAGAGGATAGAGGATCCGTAGTAATAGTTAATATTCCCGATACAAAGACCGATAAAAGCGTGTCTTCACAATTATTAATGAGAAGGAGTGGGTTGTTTAAAGCTACTGAGAACTTATTGGTCTTTACGCCCGACAAACTGCAACAACAATATATTCTTTATGTGTTACCATAACGGTCGTTGTTTTTCACAGCCACTTGGGAAGAATGCCATGGGCAAGATACTTCCATTATTGCAAAATACCTGGGTTTAGGCGATGCGGACAAATATACTGGTCATTGTTTGCGCAGAACCTCTGCAACTTTGTTGGCGGAAGCGGGGGCAAACATGACCACATTGAAAAGATGAAAAGACATTGAAGACAGTATGTCTTTTAAAAACAAAATTTCGAAATTGATAGCTGGAGTACCATCAATGAGATCATCAACATCAAAAAACGTTCAATCAATTCTGTTAGTGAAAATCACGAAATAATAGAAAACATTGACTTATCAAAAGCCGGTAAATTTGTTTTTACTGGGTCTTTTCATAACTGTTCATTTAATATAAATGATAAATAAGTTTTTTCGTAAAGTTGTTACTTTGATTTTTCCTATTTATTTATCTTAATGCCCGAGGGCATTAGAAACTTCCTTAATGCCCTAAGGTATTATATACCATTTAAAGTGTCTGGTAACTATGGTATTATGAAACAATAATATTCAACTAGGACATAAGTAACTATAAATCGATAGGGTATGTTATTAAAATCAGGTTTTAATCAAATAAGGTATTTTATTGTTGGCAATTAAGTCAAAGTCAAAATGACAACTTAAGTCGCCATTAAAGTCATAAAGTAGTTTTAATAATTTTGCTAGAAATATAATTTGTATAAATTGAGTTAGTAATCACTGAGCATTAAACTGACTAAAATGCAAGGAATCAAAATCTTAATGATGATAGGAGTTCCTCGGGGTTCAGTGCTGGGACTAACCATTTGACGTCTATCGACATTAGGGGAGAGTTCACACTTTTCGCTGACGATACTACAATATTATGGCACTCTAACAATGCTCTTATGTTAAAAGTTTTATTACCTTGGATTTGATTAAGGTCAAAGAATGGTGTGATTCGAACTTGCTGTCTCTAAACATCGAAAAAATAAATGTGGTTGGTTTTAAGTGTACTATGGAGGGCTTGGTCATTGGTGACTCACCCCTTGTGAACTACCCTAGCACTAAGTTTCTGGGCCTTGTGAGCAGGAAATTGGCTTCGGCATGTTTTGCAGTCAAAGTGGTAGTCAATGATCTTGGTTCAAATATTGCAAAATCAGTTTAGCACGCGTTTATAGAATCTCATCTAAGATTCATGCAGACCATTGTTCTTGCAAGGACGATTGACACTAACATCATTGTTTATTTTGGAGACTGTCAGTTTAGTATTTAAGATAAGATATATGTTTTGAATACTGAATCCTCCTATACGACAGGACAATATCGTAATCTGCCTTTGCCAATACCATCCTCAGCCCTAACAAAATAATTAGAACCAGCAACTTGTGAAACAGTCGGTCTTCTATGAGAGTAAAAAGATTTTTAATCATTTAAGTAATGAGCTGAAATCGTTTTTAAACTTCGGCCAGATTCGGAAAAATGTCAAAGACATCTTATTGCAGAAAACCTGCTACAGTCTGGAGGAATATTACAGTGACGTTTTAGTGTCGGTTTGTGTTAATTTTATTGTTGTTGACAATGCATTTTATGTTTGTATGCATTTTATGTTTGTATGCATTTTATGTTTGTATGCATTTTATGTTTGTATGCATTTTATGTTTGTATGCGTGTATGTGCATACATGTATGTATGTGTATGTGTTTATACATATATATGTTTTTGTTTTTATTTTATTTTTACTTATATTCTAAGGACTTTTTATACTCGCTTTGTTTATAGGAATTCAGTTCTCTTTAACAATAAAGCATATATTGATTGATTGATTGATTGGTAATAATTTATATGATAGCAAAATGTTTTTTTTGGGTGATTTAAATGCACCTAAATATGCTTTCAGCAGCTCCTTTAACCCCAAAAGTGCACATTCACTAAATTTATCTCAACTCAATACCATACTACTTAATATCTATAATCGCCTACTCGATTTAGTATCCTTAAATTTTAGCTGTCGCGTTGCGTACTTGGTTGATATTTTATTTGTTGACGAAGACGCATATCATCCATCACCGTTGATTAAATTTATAGCTTCCTTCTCGCATGTAAACAATTTTTTAGTCAATAGAAACACATCTAGAGAATACAATTTCAGAAAAGCTCATTTTCGCCAATTTATAGTTCTGAAAATGTTAATGCTTCTTGTAATGCTATTTATAACATCCTCGACAACATTCTTCAGGTTTGAATTATTAGGGCTCGGAATTGTATTAGAATAATTCGAATATTCGAATATTCAACTATTCTAAATTCGAATTTTTTGTTAGTTAAAAAATTCGACTATTCAAATAGTCGACTATTCGAATTTCGAATATTTGACTATTCGAATATTCGACTATTGAAGTATCTATTCGACTATTTGAATATTCGATCATTCGAATATTTAACTATTTGACTTTGTTCGGATATTTTTTATGTACCTATATTATTTTTGTTATGAATTTGTTAAACTTGTTCCAGTTTTTGTTGTTTCTGTTTTATGTTAAATAAAACACCGGGTTTATTTTCATAATTTTATTTTCGTTGTGTTAAATGTTTGATGTTTTGTGTTCAGTAAATAATCATTTTGTTTAAGAGTTTGTTTATTTATTACAGAGTTCTCAAGTTCTCATATCTTGAAATAATTTAACAGAATTATTTATTTGTCATCTTACTTTATTCGACAAAATGCACATTATTATTATTCGATAATTTAGATATTAAAAATGACTAATACTTAAAAATGTTCCTTTATTATGTTTAAGCAGTTAAACCACTTCTACCGTGATTTAACATCTGTATTTCGATATTTAAAGAGACGACTATTCGAATATTCGACTATTTGACTATTCACAGATATTCGAATATTCGAATTACCTATTCGACTATTCGAATTATTCGACTATATTCGACTATTCGAATAATTATTCGACTATATTCGACTACACGAATAACATACCAAACGACTATTCGAATACATATATTTTAAAAATTCCGAGCCCTAAGTTTGTATACCCGTCAGGATTCAGCGATTTACACCTTAGTTTTGAAATTTAACTTATCACTTGAATGTTACTCCACAAAAAGATGAAAATATTCTATTGTTATTGACTGTTACAGCTGGAGCACGGCTGCTTTTTTGTATACTGAGTTATATCCATAGGTTCCCTTTTTTTAATACACAACTGTTATTTTTGTTTCCTTCTCTATACGTTTAGCTACTCTGTAGGCATAGAAATTTAGAATTTTTCTTTCTTCCGTTGATTTATACTCTCTGGGTTGCACTTGGCTGTGTCCCCTCCATCGATTACCATCCCATCCAATAATTTATCTAATTTATTTTAATATTTTTCACCTATACCTACTTTTTCTTAATCAGTGTGATTATTGTTTTCAATAATTAAGGTGGTCAGTATGCTTGACTTACTTGCTTGCTATATTCAAACATTCTCACTATGAGAATTGCACATCTTAATATTAGATCGGTATTTACTGGCTTTAATAACTTTGCGGTTCTGGTTCAGGAGCACCAATTCGATGTTGTATTAGTTACAGAAACATGGCTATCACCTAATATTCTTGATGAAATAGTTGCATTGCCGGGCTATACTTTTCTTAGAAAAGATAGGATCGGAAGGGGCGGTGGTGTGGGCATGTATGTGCGACAGAACCTTAAGGTCGAATATACAGGTGAGTGAAAGTTTTGAATTTTTAGTTGTTAAAATAAAACTTCCATCTCGGAATCTAGCTATTGCGGTCATTTATAGGCCACCAAACACTAATGTAAATAATTTTGTAAATGACATTGACAGCATTTTGTCTCTTACTTGTTCTGAATTTGATGATCTCATATTTATGGGCGACTTTAATATAAATTTTTTTAATTTACAAAATCCAATTTTGCATTGCTTTGAGTCTTATGGTTTCACGCAAATTTTAAATGAACCTACCAGGATAACAGACAGGACCGCAACACTGATTGACCCGATTCTTGTCAGCAACTCAGAAAATGTAACTTCGTCGGGCACATTGTCATGTGAAGAAATTTCGGACCATAATCTTGTTTATGCTGATTTTAAATTAAACTTTTCTAAGCCTAAACCAAAAATTGTAAGCTACAGATGTTTCAGGTATTTTATTTTAAATGATTTTCTTGTAGACTTGCAAAATTTAAATTTTTACCAAATAATAACGGAAAAAAATATTGATAATAAAATCTTAACCTTAAATAATCTACTTTTGTCAATTTTTAATAGACATGCGCCCTTCAAGACGTCTAAAGTAACTAAACCTAAAGCTCCCTGGCTCAATGACGATATTAGGCGATTAAAAAAGCTACGTTCAAGAGCATTATCAGCATATAAAAGATCTCGGTTGGAAGATGATTGGAATGAGTACAAACGCCTTCGTAATCAAACTTTATCTATAACAAGACTTGCTAAAAAAAATCATTTACAACGAGTCTGTGCCGAAAACAATCCACGTAGAACTTGGACGACTTTAAGAGATCTTAATATTCGTTCTAATAAAACAAATAACATTCCAGGTGAATTTTCTAATCCCGAAGACATAAATCAGTATTTTTCACAATATTTTCAAAATGTATCTAATTTATGCGACGACAAAATTACATTTTATAACAATAATATTTTTAATACAAATAACATTTTTTCATTTTCTTTAGCCACGGTAGAAGAAATTCATAATATTTTACATAATATACGATCTGAAGCTTTTGGTAACGATAATATATCATCAAAAATGCTTAAATTAAGTAGTCCTTATGTGGACATATATATATTACATATTATTAATTGTTGCATTGAGCAGAAGTATTATCCCACTATGTGGAAAACAGCGGTCGGAAAGCCTTTACCTAAAAATAACAACCCTCAAGGTTTCTCTGATCTTAGAATAATTAGCATTCTTCCCGCAATTTCTAAAATATTTGAGAAAGTTTTGTACAATCAAATATTTAATTATGTTATTGAAAAAAAAATATTAACTGACAAACAATGTGGATTTAGAAAGGGGTTTAGCACTGCCACGGCATTAGTTTCTATGCTTCACGATATTGCGACTGCTTGGGATGAGGGATCGGTAACTGCGTTGGTCCTGTTGGATTTTTCTAAGGCATTTGATACCATAGATCATCGCTTGTTGTGTTCTAAATTAAAATATTATGGGTTTGACTCTTGTGCAATCGGTCTAATGTCATCATATCTGCGTGGCCGAAGTCAGAAAATAGTGGTTAATGGAGTGTCATCTAGCACTGCTTCGATATTGTCTGGAGTTCCACAGGGTTCAATTTTAGGACCATTACTGTTTATAATTTATACTACTGATATTTTAAATTCTGTTCAGAAATGCGGAGTAGTCGCTTATGCAGATGATACTCAACTCTACTATCCATTTAGAATATCTAGCGTTAACGACGCAGAGGTAGTTTTAAATAGAGAATTGGATTGCATACGTAACTTATCAGTTGAACACAATCTTATGCTAAACTCAAAAAAATCCATTCTTATGTGTTTTGGCAGCTCTAAAAATCGAAATTTTATAAAGGGGCATCTAAATATAAAAATTGATAATGTTACTCTACCTTTTGTTAACTACGCTAGAAATCTAGGAGTAATTATAGATGAGGACTTAAGATTTGTAGAGCATGTAAAATTTTTAAATAAGAAAGCATATTCTTCATTAAAACTAATTTTCAGCAACCGAGATATTTTAAATACCAATTTAAAAAGGATGTTGTGTGACAGCTTAGTACTATCTCATTTTAATTATTGCGATTTTATTTATGGCAACTCTCTATATCAGAGAGATATTTCAAAGATACAAAAAGCCCAAATACTTGCTGTAGATTGATTTTCGGCCTTAGGAAGTATCACCGCATATCACATAAAATCACTGACTGCAATTGGCTTAACATGGAACATCGTAGGATGCATCACTTCGGTGTTTTCTTGCACTCATTGTTTACCACACCACACTCTTCCTCATTACTTAAAGCGAAATTTATTCAGCGTTCAGATATACATGACAGAAATATAAGAGTGATTAACAAATTTACTCTTCCTAGATATAAAACGGCATCGTTTCAGAGAAGTTTTCTGTATAATGCTGTCAAGTTATATAATTCTTTGCCAGACGAATTTCGATTGTATAATGTAAATAAGTTTAAATATAAATATCGGTCTTTCTTGTATAGCAAGCAGACGCGTATTACGTGAGTCAGTTGATGGGTGTCTTCGTGGGGTGGGCGCGGCCAGGTGTGATTCGAGAATTTCATAAAAAAAAATTGTATATAGAGTTCAGTAAGTATACTTTTTCATTGATTTGTGTAATTTTTCTAATAGTACTATCTTTCGATGTAATTTTTTTTTTATTACAAAGAGACTAGCGACTATATTGTGGTTGAGTAAGAGTAGCATCTATGCTAGACTTCGCCACACTATTGATCGTCCTTCTCTTTTATTATTTAGTCTTAATTGTTTCAATTTTACTTTGACTTATGGCATTTTATGTTTATGGCATATTATGTGTAAATTACCTTTGAGTTTGTTTGTAATAAAAGGCGTGATTTATTTATTTATTTATTTATTTATTCTCTAGCATGATAATAAATAACATTTCTAAAGAAGAGAAGGCTTATCGGGATTCCAGGAGGTATGGTGTTAGCTACTTTCATTTGTGCGTCTTATTAAGAGCCAAATTAATTTAGCGTACAGAGAAAATACAATAATAATGTTGAAATGAACATCTCTAATGACCCATCTAAATGTTTGTCCTTCATTGAGAGTAAAAAGGGACAATTCAGGATTCCGGGGGTAATGGATTATGATGGTCTCGAGTGTAACACTCCTCAAAGCATTCTCAATGCTTTCGCTAATTATTTTCAGAGCATTTATAAAAACTTTGTCCCTGCTGGAATCCCGCAGACCTTCGCATGTCTCAGAAATATATTTGATGTATAAAAAATTACAGCTCATGATGTTTTAGTTGCAAGTAGAAAATTTAAATATAAATTAACGTCCGGAGTGGACGAAATATTCAGTTTTTTCGTAAAAGTTGTTCTTACGTTCTGGCTGAACATATTTTTAATGAGATGCTTCTGACTGACTCTATTCCCGAAATTTGGAAGATGGCGAGGGTGACGCCTGTTTTGAGAAAAGGTGATCCCAGCGCAATTAAAAACTATATACCTATTTCCATTCGTTGCAACTTTTCAAAAATTCTAGAAATAGTAAACCGCAGTTAGAGTAGAATGGGGCAAAAGGACGCACGTAACATATTTATAAGTATATAAGCCAGAAATATTGATGAAACCAAAATTTTTATTTATTAGCCTAATAGAACAACCTCTTAGGTACAAAAAGTGATATATTTCATTTAAAAAAACAAAAAGAGTAACACACAAAAAAATAAATAGTAAACAAACTCAAAATGGGATATTTGCCCCACTAGTGGGGTAAAAGTCTCAAATGCGTGGGGCAAAATTCCCTCATAGATAAATAAATACGAGATGAACTGTGATTATCTAATAATAACAAAGACAAAAATTAAAACAAAAAACAACGAAAACAAATATTTAAATATCAGTAAAAAAAAAAAAAATATGAAAAATTAAATTATTCACACCAGTCGCAAATAAATTTTCCATTTTTTTCGTAAGCGGTGCACTCTTCGTGCCACCACTTTGAACATTTTTCGCATTGAATCCAATCTTCCATTGAACTCAGGAGGTGATCCATCCATCAGCTCATTTTTCATTCGTTTACGAGGGAAGATAAAGGCCGGGGCTACAAAATTGCCAGCTGCACTCATTGCACATACAATAGTGACTGTTTCACCGCGTTCAGCAGATGATATTTTTCCGGCAAGCTTTTTCCCTTTAGTGCTAGCAGTTTTGGGGATTTTGTTGGGAACAGTCGATATTCCACTCTCATCCATGTTATGCACCGAGCCGGGTGGAAATGTGTGTTGGTTGTAAAGTTTGGATAAGTTTCCAAAAAATATATCGATCTGAGTTTTATTGAACCCCATAATTCTTGCTAAGCTAGTTGGATTCGAAGTTCTTAGCGAAAGGCCATATTTTTGTACAAATTTGTATGCCCAGTCCTTGCCAGCCAATTTTTTTTGCTCATCAAATGGGTGCTTAACATTATTTACAATTGCATATTCATAGGCAATCATTCTTAAGGATTTTAGACTTAGACCATAGAATCTGTCATCCATATCTTTACAATGCTGAACTAGCAGTCGTTCCATCTCTTCGGTAAAAACTGGTTTGAATCTTCCAAAGGTTTTTGCGCCATGCCCAGACTAACCTTTTACGCAACGTCGACTCGTGTATACGCAGCCTTTCAGCCGCTGCTCGATTCGAGTAACCATCAGCTATTAAAGTTCTTGCTGCATTTAGCGTTTCTTCAGTGCATAGCTTTCTGTTTGAAGTTCTTTTGTAATTTCTGTAAAATAAAAACAACATTGTGAATAAACATGGGGCAAAAGTCCGCGCGGATTTTTGCCCCGCGAAAAAATCGGATTTTTGCCCCACAAGCTAAAATTATTTTCAAATTTACCGCCACTTTTCACCAATTGAGATTCGTGTAAATTCACTGTGGGTTACATACACTCACATAACATAGATCATGCTACTAACTGGTTTTTAAAATACAATAATAAATCAAGGCTACAATAGGTTACAAACTAATTCGCTAAAATTACATGCAAAGCGTGTAAAAGTATAAATTACCTCATGGCTGCAAGAAAACAGCTGCTCGGCGTCCAAGAAAACACTGGCCGAGGCGGTTTGGTATTCCTCAGAACATATTGTGGTGGTGTTGCCGGATTTTTCTTTATCTCCGAGTAATTTTGTTTTAAGACTATTGCCCCGCGCGTCCTTTTGCCCCATTCTACTCTACATCTACCCACAGATCCGTAACTTGCTCTCTCAATATCAGCATGGCTTTATTGACTCTAGATCGTGCGTTACTAATCTATGTTCGTTGTCACAGAGAGCCTGTAAGGCTTTAGATTCTCGTGGCCAGCTGGATGTAAAATATACGGGTTTTCAAATAGTCTTCAATTAGGTTGACCACTTAGTTTTGCTCGTTACGCTAGAGAATCTGAGCATGTCGCAAAGACTGATTGACCTTGTTAGATCATACTTGATTAAGCGTATGCAGTGTGTCAAGCGTGAGGGTTTCAGATCGCCATCATTTACTGCGAGTTCGAGAGTGCCCCAGGGGTCCAACCTGGGGCCTCTTCTTTTCGTGATGTTCATTAATGATCCTTTTAACATAACTAATTGTGATAGACTCGCATATGCTGATGATTTGAAGATTTTTCATAAAATCTGTACCGTTGCTGACTGCAACATTCAGCAGGAGGACTTGCGGGCCATCAATAACTGGCATAAAAAATAATAGATTGACACTAATTATTTTTAAGTGTAACAAAATCAGTTTTAGTGGCAGTAATAATCCTATTTTTTATAACTACTCATTGGGCGAATCTGTACTTAACCGATCCGAGAAAATGGCTGATCTTGGCATTTTATTCGGTAGCAAGCTCACATCTGTACCTCATATAAAACAGATTGTGGCTTCGGCCCCCAAAGTGCTTGGTATTATTATCCGTAATAGTAAACAGTTTAATGATTCTTCTACAATAAAACTCATACATTTGTACGTTCCAAGCTTGGTTATGCATCAATTGTATGGAACCCAACATATCTTACTCACGTTAGCTATATTGAATCAGTACCGAGGCGTTTATGTAAGTACTTAGTTTTTAAAGAGGACAATATGGATCCCATTAGGGGATTTGACCATATTTTACTACTAACCCATTTTAATGAACCAACCTTTTTTTACTAGAAGCTTCAATATGTCAGGTTCCTGTATGTGTTGTTGAATTTCGAGGTTTTGATTGTGCTTTTCTCCTCGGAGATATTTGTTTTCGGGTTTCGCGTTTGGGGGCGAAGTACACTCCGACTTTTTTTTCTCAGTACAGCTAAGTCTAAAATTTTAAGGCAATGTCCTCTCTACTTTATGTGTAGTGTATTCAACCGGTTATGCATGTGACATTAATGATGATTCTTTGGCGACTGTAGTTAAGTTTGTTGATTATGTGCGATCTGATAATAATACTCTGTATATAAATTATATTTCAATTCATAGTCTAGGTATCAATAACCACCTACTAAAATCAAACCTTTGCTGAAAATTACGGAAACCTACAACTTTTGTATTTATGCGATTGAGCAAAAAAATATTTTTCGCGTCGAAAATAAGGAAAAAGTGATTTTTGGCGAATTTGGCGTCCTCTGCTTTCTGCACTTTTAGTCGTAGCGCAGTGACTCCATGAGATAAATTGTAGAGAATATTGTTTTCTGCAATATTTGTTTATAAAATATTTCTCTGCGACTTACCGTTTTTGCGGAAAATCAAGTCAAAATTCTTTTTGACTTTCCACAAGCGCCCAAGGGGGGGGGGGGCGACAATTTGGTTTTAAGCTAATCACATGCTCCCCTAACCATTTATGAAATAAAATCGCTTAAAAAGATTGATTGTACTACATCTCGGCAGTGTAGGTCGTCAATAAAGTAAGCGCCACAATTCACAAATATACCTAACATTATCGTTTACATTGAAATATCTGTTTAAGAGTCAAAAGTTGTATCTAATTTCCTGTTGTGAATATTCTATTGGCCCTAAAAGTCCATTCTCTTCTTCTCGTTAACTAAATCAGTTTAAAATTGATATCACCATGTAAAACTCGACGTATTGACAGTATTTTTGATCACTAGTAGCAAAGCAACGATATGGCTTTACTCTGTACTTATCTATACTGAGTTTAAAAGAGATAGAACTACAGGCACGAACCCATTCAATCGTACAGAAAATACTGATATAATTTGGTAGGATTTCGATAAGTGGTAAAAACTTTATTATATGTAGCAAGCCCAACAGTAGTCGTCATCGCAGAAATAAAAACGTATGCAGAAGAGGCTAATCTTGAAAAAAAAGATCCGCATGTAGGCATAGTGGTTTGAAAGGCAAAGTGTGTATCCCCGTCTATCCCATTTGCCTAAAAAGTATCTATATGTTGGTGTTAAATAATAAATGCAAAGAAAAAAATCTATTATTATTATTACCATGTAATACTTATTAGATAGATTAGGTACAAATACTAGTAATACTATTTACTTTTTTATTTTCATGTGAATACAAAACAGTACCTAACTAATGAGTTAATCCGAAAGTAAACGTAACTACGTATTTGAAAGTAACGGAAGTTTACGCCACTAATCCCTATTACCTCGCCAGAATTTCAAGAAAATATTTCAAACCGTTTCCGAGATATTGCCTTGAAATACTTTAAAAAACTCATCCTGTATACTCGGAATGCTGTCTTACCTCTTACGGCCGGTATTATAGGTCGAGTTTAAACTGAAAGTTTAAGTAAACTACGTTTCTTCTTCTTTTTCATGTTATTTGCCGAGTTTAAACTTTACTATTTTAGTTTAAGCTAACAGTCGGATCATTCGTCAGTTAGGACGGTTTAACCCGCCAAACGTCAATTTATTTTTACTTTTTTATGGGACTTAACCTATAATTTTGTAGTTTGTGGATTTATCTTGTTTTTTGGTGTTTTTGGTACCTACTTAATTTATATTTCAAGGCAAGTAATAAAAGAAAGTTTTTTTTCTGACGTTGAATTTTGGAAGTTGTACCTACTCTATTTATACACATGAGAAACATTTTTGATACTGTAATAATATTTGTCTTTAGGTGGTGAAACTCCTGGCCGTTTTAGCTATGGAAGAAATAATTGATTTGGTATTTCTGACGATGAAGACAATTTGGATGCAATTAATATTGTAGAGGCACCTCGTCGCCTTCGAGAATTTATACAGCTCACACTTTTCTTGGGCAAATTTCTTTTTTGTTAATTTCTTCATGTTTTCCCATTTTGTTTTAAGCTTTGTCGCAGTCCTGCAACCTAGCTCGAAGTTACGTAATCGCAAACACTCATAAAAGAACTAAGAACTAAGAATAAACCGGCCTAAAAACAAAGCACATAACATAACCTAAAAAACAAATACCTAGAGTAAAGTTAGGCACGGGCCGGAAACTATAAAACGGTCCTTTGATGATCTCAGTTTAACTACAAGATTATCTTCGTTTAACCTAGAAGTTTAAACTAAAAAGCTTAAACTATGCCTATAATACCGGCCGTTAATGGTAAAAATTGCCAGATAAGTGATTTTTACAATTGGAAACAAAAATATCAAACATATTTCTTATTGGAGCTAGCCTATCCATTAATTTTCGTTCTTGCCTTACTGGAAAATTATTAAAGCGTAAAAATGAAGTAGTTTGCGTTACACACTTACATAGTTTACATTACATTAGGTGTTATAGGACGACAGCAAGAAATATCTTGAGGCCAAAGCATAATGATATTCTCTTTCGATTCAGGGAGGGCGCCAAAAGTAAGCAACAGTTTAATAATACATCCTTCAATATCTGCAAAATCAACAGATACATAAATTTTAATATTATTTGGATTTTCGGCAATCTATTATTCATTATACGCTTGTGCCCTTCTGTTGGTTTCGGTTACGATTATGTTCAGAATATCCAGATATAGGAAAAGAAATAATGCGCATTTTATATAAATATCAGAACTGTAATCTGTAAGTCCTAGAGCATATTTTCGAATATTATCTTTTGAACGTTTAACTTTCGTATCTGATGGAATATTTGACCTTTCAATTTCATCCTTAAAGACATATACTTGACAGCCTTGGCTATTAGTAACTGGTGGTTCGTCCGAATTCGCTTTCTCTATACTTTAATCCACAATCATTATATAATTTTCTTTCTCTACCTCTACAAAAATGTCTTCGTCACTGGCTGTTTCCTCATTGAAGACACTATCAAACTCCGGATAATCACTTTAAAGTACACGTAACCGCTCTTTGTCGCTAAAGGACTTTCGATTGATTTAAAATCAAAACTGGCCCATCTTTAGAACGAATAGTGTACTATTTACAATCCCATCAGCGACTAACTCGAATATTCGGAACGAAAAAATATGAAAAAGATCCTCATTCTAATAACTACCAACTAGCTTAATTCTTATAACAAATGTTTGAAACGTGCACCGTGTTCCTGAACTGAAGATAGTAAAAAGTACCCTTGGAAAAACAATACAATAAAAAATTGGATATTGATCATACTTTCTACGCTGCCATCTTTCAGAAAGGTAGTAAAATAAAATCCTAGCCAAGGTCAAAATCGTTACAAGGTTTTAAGGATTTTATATGCAAAAATTCAAAATGAGTGTCCACGTAGATGATACCTAATCCATGGAGATGACTACTGTAAGAAAAATTTAATGACACTCCTAGCATATAACAAGATATTTATAATTGTATTTCACAAGAAATAAAATTACATTATTTGTAGGTTTTAACTAATATATTAAGAAATTTTATGAAACGTATTAATATGAATACATGAACATAAAAGATCAAAAAGTTAGGCAGGTACTAAACAAAAAATTTAATGCCTAAAAATAATTGTAGTGTAATTAAAATAATGTGATGAACTTAATACATTGAGTAAAAAAACTATCTAATAAGGAAAAATTGTGATTTTATTTAATATTACTGAAAGTACAAAATACTTTATCACGAAACAGGAACTTGTTTCTTGTTATATTCTTTTGTAATGGTAATATTTTTTTGACATCAGTTAATTTAACGACTTCTATCTTTTTCCTCTGGTGGATACAGAAAATAGTTTGTTTGTGATATTTTCGGATAGTAAGAGTGTGTTGAATAAAATAACAAATTGTATAAATATTCCGCCTGCCAACTACCCAGTAAAAGATATCTAAAGTACTTATCATCTTTTGAAAAACTTAAATAAAACCATTGTTCTTGTGTGTGTGAGAGCACACATAGGAATTGGAGGAAATGAGATCGCAGACAAACTGGTCAAAGAAGCAACAATATCAACTCCTATAAACCAGATGAAAATACCACATTCAGACATACTGAGACAAGCAAAAGAAGGAATGAAAAATAGTTGGCAGACGCAATATAATAATTCAGAAAAGGGCTTAGTTTATAAAGATATGTTCCCTAGGATACAACAAACCCATGGTTTTACACTGTCACAAATAGAAGTTTTATAAGAGTAATTTCTAAAATATATTTTTTTTTATGATAAGGCACCGCACTGTAGGATAAATCCTTTATGGCGCTCTGGGAGCGGTGCGTGTGCACAGAAAACGATTCACGTTGGTCTTTAATCATCGAAGGTTATAAGCGTTGGGGAACACGATCTCAGGGAGGTCGTACCAGAGTGATGACGTTCTCCAGATGAAAGAATTTTGAAACAGTGTCGTTCGAGGAACACTAAGCTGAACCACGTACTGGTGGGCTGCAGTGGCTCGTCGTGTATTTCTACCATGCACCGCTCTGGGTGGTATCAAGCGGGCAACCTCAGTTGAACACTTGCCATGAAAATATTTGTAAAATAGACTCAAGTCGCCAACCTGCCTTCGATGTTCAAGGCTAAGAAGCAATCATGCTCTATACCCTAAATATAAAAGAAAGATAGGTTTACTGAACCATGACAATTGTGAGTGTGGTGAGGTGGGTGATTTGGAGCACCATATTCTAACGTGCTCCAGATTAACCTATCCTAGGATTACCTTGTTTAATGGATTGAGCGGTTTAGTTGATCAGCCATTTAACCTTAAGCACATTATTGCATTAAATATTGTTAAAATCTATTATATTTCATATAAATACATAATACAGGCGCAAATTAAAATATGAATGCTGAAGAACCAATTAAGTAATAAATAAAACACTGGAAACAACCACTCCAGTGCTTATTCAAAAAAAAAAAATGTGAGAGAGATAGATAAGAAAAAAAAAGCAACAAAAAAAAATATATAAAAAAAAAATACATAATAAAAAGGAAGAAAAGAAAAAAGGAAAGAAGAAAAAAAAAGTAGTATCGTTAGTAGTAAGTAAGACGAATCTGTTAAATATAGAATATATTATAATAGACCACAGCTGGTGAACTTCATGTAGTTGAAAAGTGTAAGCAGTGATAATAATTATTAAAGAAAGAAAAAAAATTTTAATTTATAATCTTTAACAAGAGGATGCTGGCCATTTGGTTTTAACCAGTGCCATACACCAAAACACACACACACACACACACGTGGTTTTCTTTTTTTGATGTAAATAATCTTCTCATAAAGTTCACTTTAATAATATAATTGTCCTAAATTGTTTCGACTTGGCCAACATAAAGGACTTTTGAACATAAATAAATATTCTGCAAGTCCATATTTGCCAGGTTCCAATATTTCTAGCTCAATGTCAATGTCTTCAGATGATGTATTATTTCCCTCTGTCTCCGTCAAATCATTAGCAGAATATCGTAAATGATGTCTATTAAATAAACAGTTGAACTTCATTTTACCTAAGTGGTAATGAACACAAGGGTTGGATGTTACGCAAGTTAAGCAGCTTAGGGTCCTTTATACCCAAATAACACCGGTGGCACATTTTTTAAGTATTCTCATTTTCGTTGTAGTCGCCATACGCTAAAGTTTTCACTTTACAAGTTAGACAGAGCCTCTGTAAACAATATTCTGTAGCTGGGTCACAACATAATTTTTCTGTAAGGTCTTTTGGATTACTTTCGGTAACTATAGCAATTGTCTTATATTTTCATGTGTAATACATAAGCAGGTTTCCCTGTAAGATACCTTTGGTATTAAAATTCAAAATGGTCTGAACCTACAAAAATGTGCATTTGAAACTTTAAACTGTTTTTCTTGACGACACAGCTTCTTGTACAAATTCTTTATTGTATCATTAAGGTATCTTTTTTGTTTTCTTATTTGTCGAAAAGTAATATAATTTTTTTTGCCAGGAGCCACTCTACTATTTTCAAATTTTTAGAGAAAAGATTCTATTGACTTTCTCACATTGTTGGCAATATCTACTCTCTTACTTGTTTTTATTTTATTTGGATAAAAAGTTGGTACGATCCAAAAGTTTTCATATACCTTAAACATTTATATCTTTTGACAATTTTGCCAGAAACCCATTTTACAAACTCTCGTTTTTTTTATCGTTTACTTTTTCTTTGAAATTTGTTTTTAATTGGGCTATCAATGCTTCGGCAAATATCAGCTTTCTTTTTACAGCTACTGATACCTTTTGTCTATCTATTTCCCTTTCCACTTTTGATCGGGGTCTTCTAGGAGTTGCTTTTTTAACCTGTAATAGGTACCGCTATTTGTCTTAAAAAAAACTTTTCTGGACTTTTCTAGTTCCTTCTGTACATTTTTTTAATCTCTGTGGGTTCTTGACCGATATTTCAATATTCGTTTCCTACCACACTTTTTTCATGATGATGGGTCAGCGTCCTTTGATATGGAGAGAATACCTGGAACAAGACTGTGGTTTCCCGGGATCGCTAAATGTATTTGATTAATATGGCTAGCTCTGTATGTCGCGGATCGCGGAGGTTTCTTTCCATTGCCGCCTTATAACGCTTGCGTTTCTTTCTGAGACCTCACTAATAGATTTAATCTTTCCTTCTACTTTACGACGGCGATATTTTTTCTTTTCATCTACTCTGGGAATTTCATACACTTCAGGATCGACTCTAATTTTACCCTGCCTTTTTCTTTCGCACTCCCTTTTTGGTTTGCTCCTTTTATCTGTTTGGTTATCCATTGCCATTTTTTTTTATAAAAAGAGGCGGTAAGTACTTTTTGAACGCAGAAACGGACTTATACTTCATTGCCATGGACAGTCCCGGTCCAGGGCGATGATGTCCAAGGCAATGACGAATAAACGCATTATATCATTATTTAAATAAATAGGCGTTTAAAACAAAAATCTGATACCTCTAATGTTTTAGGAAATGTAAGATTTTAACAACTCAATAATTTTGAAATGAAAAAGTGTAAAAACTGATTTTCAGGGCCATCCATGGCGATGGTGTTTTAAAAAAATACGCACCTGACTTAACACGTGGAACACTCTTTAAACGATGAGACCATCCACAACAACCTTACATCTCGGCTGCTGAACGATAACTAAAACCAGCTAGCAACTGCCTGTCTAAAAGTTTAGATGGCGTTATCTAGTGGATTTTTATTGAATTTCATTACGGTCCATGGCAATGATAGAATATCTGGTATCAAAGATACTAAGCGCATATTTTCTAAATAGCAATCTGAACATTAATAATTATTTTGTCCTGGAATCCCCTAATATATCATTTATCTAATGCTAACAAGTGTAGGTTATTTTTAGTTTTAAGATAGGTTAGGTATACTTCCCGCCTTATTTCGAATTTAAATTACCCGCCAAGCAAAGTTGACAGCTGGTGGCTTATGGGTAACGGAAGGGGGAATTAATCATCTGTGGGGGGGAATGGCGGACTAGCAAGATGCAGCCAATGTAACCTGAATGTTTTTTAAGTTTAAAGAATAAAATAAGTGTTTTAAGTTAAACGTGTTTAGCTCCCGTCTCTCTCTCTCTACCCCTCCTACACAAGTTTAGTTATTTAATTTCTTATTTACAGACGCACATGTTATTTTTATTAACTAAGCCGCATACAGTCCACGGCGATGATAAAGTGAGACATTTTTTAATTTTTTTTAACAACTCGCTTATACGAGAAAACTCATTTTATGTGTTGTTCGTACTTCATTCCAATGCTACTAAAATATTTTCAATTTATCTTAAGTAAATAGATTCTTAAATTATTGTGAGTTACAATACATTTTACCATTTCATAATAATCACCCATTTTCAAGTTTTAGTAATATTTGTTTAATACATTTACAAAATTTAAATACGCTAATACTGATTGTTTATGATATTCCGCTTTCTCATGCGAACCAAACTTTTCCCCGCATTTCTTCCAAGAGCGAAACGCGTTCTTACATAGTGCACCTACCTCTTGACGACTTGTGTGGCCTACCTCCCTCTTTGAGTATAATGCACAAAACTTACAATAAACACCATCTTCCTTAACCGAGTAAGCAAGCCATTTGTGTTGGTCCAAGTATTTTTGGTTAAATTTTCTTAAATAGGGGAGAGACGGGGAATATCGACCACGCAGGTAAAACCGACCACCTAGTTCTACATTTAAATAACCCGCCAACATTCAATATCTACCGCGCCATCGATCCAAGACTAACCCTATTATTCAGTTTACCGCTCAAAGTGACGATATCACAACGCTTTTGGCAGTGAAAGAACAATTTGTTATTTGGTGGTTATTATTGCAAGAATTTTCGTATGAAAAATAGGTAAGTAATCTAAATTGTGATTACATGAACTGATGTCCAGTAGTTAACAATATTAAGTAGACATATTGCTATCTAATTATGCATCGAATTTTGATTTAACCTTACTTTAAAAGGAATGAAACGAACTTTTGTTTGTGAGTTTACTTTCGGGTTATATCGACCAGAATGATCGGTTTTACCCGAAAGTGATCGATATTACCCGCCAACGACAAAGTATTATTATTTTATCTATATATTTATTTTTAATTGCAGACACGATGCCATTTTCGTATAAAAGAAAGACAACTTGTGCCTCATGGTCCATAGAAGATCTAAAACGGGCTATATCGGCGGTAAGAAATGGAAATGGCATAAGAAAAGCCTCAAGATTATACGGAATTCCTTATGCAACTCTTCAAGATCATCTGCGGGGAAATACATCTGGGGTAAAGAATCAGTTAGGAAGAAAGACGATATTTACAGCTGAACAAGAAACAGAGCTTTGCGACCAGATTATCCGCCTCTCCAAAATATTTTATGGAGTTTCCCCACTTGATGTGCGTAAAACTGCTTATGAGTATGCCCAAGCCAATAAAATTAAACATAATTTTAATTCTCAAAAAAAAATGTGAGGTAAGGATTGGTACTATGGGTTTCTAAGACGAAATCCGAGAATCGCCCCTCGCAAACCTGAGGCAACGTCGTTAAATAGAGTCATTGCCTTTAATGCAAAAGAAGTCAACTTATTTTTTTCAAATCTGGAAATGTCTTTTCAAAATTATAAATTTTAATAAAAAACCAATCAAAAGTTTTAAGAAAACGAAGCATTCACAGGCCGATGATTATTCTAGTGATGATTCAGGATCCATCGAACTGGTAACTGATACAGATGAGAGTGTCGAAGATGACAAAACAGTGGAAGTTAAAATATCTTTTACAGATTTATTACCTGCACCAAAAAATAAAAACCATCCGCGTAAAGAACACTCCAGAAAAATGCATTCAAAAATCTTCACTTCTACACCTAACAGAAAAGAACTTGAATCCAAAAAAAATGCGAAGGATAGAAAAGAAAGTTTAGCAAAAAACAAACAAGTTAAACGAAGTTTAGTTGACCAAGACGAAAAAAAGCAAGAAAAATCCATTAAGAAGAAAAACAAACAGGAAGTGGCAACCGAGCCTTGTTTCTTATGCGGGGAATTCGGCAGGGATGGAGAATGGTGGCTTGTATGTATTACCTGTGGTGTACCAGCTCATGCAGAATGTGCAGGCTGCGAAATCCATAATGATTACATTTGCGATTTCTGTTGCAATAAATAATTTTGCTGTATTTTCTACATTTTTTATGTGATCGGTTTTACCCGACAATGTCGGTTAATATCGACCGGTGACGTTTTCTGATTTAATATCTTTTTTACGATATTGTAACTTTAGAATTATTTTTTGTTTTTAGATTTACTTAGTTAAATATGTAATTAAAACAATGTGACTATTACATTTATGTTTTCTATTCATTCTGAAAGTTTTTTTTAACGTTTTAATTTATGTGGTCGATATTCCCCGTCTCTCCCCTACTTCCCTTCTTGTTTGGTAGAAAAATTAAAACTTTGCGGTGGAACCTATAGATCACTTATCACCTCATATATTTCTACATCTGTCAATAATTTTTTAGAAATAATAGCGATGTCGTTAAAGGAGTAGCTCAAATTAGCTGAAGACGTTGACGGATGTGTCTGTGTCACTTTTGTTGAGATTGAGAGGGCCAGGAGACTGAACCTAACACCAGAAAAAATCAAATCTATCATCAGGATTACACAACATTTTTATCATACATCTCACTATTTCATTGTTCATTTTACATTTATATAATCTTAATCTAGTAGACCTGTAATTAACATTCCATCTTCTCTATACTTTTCTTGTATTCATTACTAAAATAATCTTTCTCACATTGATCTAACCTTAATCCTGATCTAGTGTTTATTCAAATAACATTATAACCTCTCTAAACTATGGTTCATATAACCACTACTAATCTTAGGAACACCTTTTATTTTACTTCTGTATTGTTATGCGCCATCTATTGTTAATTGTTAACCACTTGTTGTACGTTTCACTTAGGCACTGTACCCAACTTAAACTTTGAACCTCGATGCCCACTTGTCGCCATAACCTGATCGTGGCCCCCCTGGTCACCTTTCGGTGGTGTCGGGAACCGACGGGACTCCGCAACCTTATTGCGTACCCTCACAAACTACAAACTACTAACCCATTTAGTGTGGAGTTCAGTTCAGTACTCGTCTGTTCCCGACACAACTGATCGTATACCAGTGGTCGATCTTTGATCAATTTCTCGTACACCCCTGCGCCTCTTGCATGCGACTGTCACTGTATTTTGCTTTTTGACTTTTCAAGCTGTCATGACTATTTGACAACCAACATTTCCCTGCACGCCAGCATGGTGAAGTGAAGTATCTTTGAGCTGTAATATCATCTAATCAGCTAAAACAATGTGATTTTAACATAAATACTTCACTTCTAGTCAAAATGGTAAAAATCCAATTTTAATTTTTTTTATATCCCTTTTTTACAATCATAACATTATGTTCATTTTCTACCCCCTTTAACCTAAAAATTTGTTAGCCAATCCTTCAAGCATGGTTGGATGAAGCATCTTTGAGCACCTATCTACATCTTTTTCCTCTAATTAGCTACAACCTACATAATTGCTTCACCACCTGCTCATTGGCTTCAAATTAATAAATTCCAACCTTAAAATAGTATAATTTCATTTCATTTTTGTAATGTGTTATTCAAGTCTAACCCAGTATTTTGCTGACCACACCCTAGACACGGTTAGATGAAGCATCTTTGAGCACCTCACTTAAATTAACCTTCTCTAAATAGCTACAAATAACAAAATTGCTTCATCACCTGTCTCAGTGGCTGCAAACTGGAAATCCCCTTATTCAAAGATATCTTGACCAAAATTTCAAATATTACATCTCATTCAATCTTGAACATTCATTAGAACCTACAATTTTCAATTTTAACATACTTTTGATCGTCGCTTATGCAAGATAGAGCTGTCGTAATCGACTACTGGTAAGTCCTATCATTTTACTTAAAACGTTTAACTTACATTGTAAATTTCTTTTAGTATCCCTGATGATGGACATTTCTATGTCCGAAACATGTAGGATATAAACATATACATTTAAATACATATTGTGGAGGTGGACTGCCGTTGTTTTATTTGATAATACAAATGTGCCTAACATAGGCTTTAAGATTTACCATGTAAATCCCTATGTCCGGCTTTAAAATAAACGCACTGTGTAGTGTGTATGTAAGTGTGCCTATAGATCGCCTTATTTTTGGTTAAGAAATTTGTGGATAAGCGTTGTACAGTCATTTTAAAAACACCCTGTATAATGATTTCCATGACAATACTGCCTGCAGCAGGGAGTGCTCAAGTACTCCCGCTGGGGCTGCGCGTCCTTCCGACTGGGGCACATGGTAGTCCTTGGCTTGCTTTGCGTGGGACAAATCTGAAGAACTTTGCGCGTAGTTGCTAGGCCAATAAAAAAAACTTTGCCAACAAGAACCTAAGTATACCTATAAAAATTAAAGCCAAAAGTAAAGACTCGCACTCAACCGCTTTTTATCAATTCCTCCATCAATAAATTATTATCCATTACGCCTCTGGGCCGGCATCTCGACGCCCTAGCAAAACATTCAACAGGCGTCGCGTCGCTTATCGCCTGTCTGTGCTCGACTGCCACGCGGGAAAAACGTACGTGCGAAAAACATCTGGTAGCGTGCGATTGACGAGATCGTGTATTTTTTTGTTATATTTATATTGTGAAAAACATATGATTGTAATTTTACCGTATCATTAAGTACTATTAGGTAGTACAAAAAAGAAAATTACCATATTAAAATTATTATTTAATTGAGCTGGAAATTATCGCGTAAGGGAAAAAAGCAAAGTAAGTACACCAGACCTAATTAATAATACTAGTTGTACTAGGAATTGATGTTATTTTTGATAGCTGATAAGAGACACGTGATAACTAATTTACAAAGGTCGATAATTTATCTGTTTACAGGTCTATATTGTAATTGGTTCTCATATTTTTAGAAGTATGACAAATAACGACCAATAATTAATATATTGATCTAATTAATTTAATAATTACAATAGTTTTGTTATTCACAAATGTTTTGATGTACGATTGTAACTAACTGTAACTAACAGCATATTATACAGGGTGTTAAAAGACCTGACGTAGCTACTCTTTTTTTGGTGATTTGCAAAGTTTTTCCATAAACATAGGTACCTTATAACAGTAAAAAATCTAATGGATTAAGATCGGGTAATCTCGGAGGCCAATTCCGATAATTAGCAATAGATATTATACTTAGGTATGGTATATGGTAAATGAGACTGGCTCGCCGTAAACGTCTACTACGCCATCTACCGTGAATCACCCTATACAGGGTGTTTATTAAACATACAGCAAAATCAAAGAAGTCGCTCTCTGGACTATTCTAATTATATTTTGTTCTTTAATGATTTCTATAAAGCCGCTTTGTTTCGAAGATACAGGGCGAGAAACATTTTCGACAATAACAACATTTTATTACCAAACATTACATGTAAAGTTTCTTAATCTACAAGAACTGTTATAGATGACTTCCTCCAGCTAGGATGCAAGAATCCAGTCTTCTCCTCATTGACTGCCGAACTCTTTCAAAAAAACCAGGGTCTTTTTATTGAGTTATACCCAGCAATTATTTGATTTCTTAAATTTTCCACACTGAAAAAAGTAATTGTGAAATCACGGAACCATTACAAAAAAATATTGTAATTATAGAATTATTTTCATGTATCTTTAAGTTTTTATGCAATTTTACTTATTTTTATGAAATCCCTGTAATTATCATGAAAAATACGTATTATTTGTGAATTTTCCTTGTATCATTTATTTTTATTTGTAAAAATGTTGATGTTTTTAGTATATTTACATCAGCTTCGTGAAATAACCCAGTATTAAGTAATAGTTGTAACAATATTACATGTTATATGTGAAATTACATAAAGGAATGTAAATTCACAAAACTTATGGAAACGCTAAACAATCATATACGTCCCGAAGATATCACGCCACACATCTTCGCGTCATCACTCATCAGTTCTTGTTAACATACGCGAATCAACGTGTGACCGCCATTTAAGTTAACAGCCCTAAGAGGTCTGTACCTGCAGTGCGACCGGAATAGTGCGGGAAAACTTACATATTATTCAGGTAAAAACAATTAGTTTTATTAGAAGTATTTTATAATAACCTAATTATTATTCACAATGATTAAATGTGATGTATGTTTGACTAGGTTAAGAAGTATGTACGTGTATCAAATACATATGAGCTATCACAGGCATATATATTCCCGGTATAAATTTTGTATGTAGATATTTTAACTGCCGTTCATCCTTTAAAAGTTACAACAAATTTAAATCACACCAAAATGAAAGGCATATTACACCAAAAAAGGTATTTGTAAATAAAAATATTCACTGTTCAGAAGAAAACTGCGAATTTCATTCTAGAAACAGGAAAGATATTAACAAACACGTATTCTTTCATTTGCGTAGTGGTTGTATGTTGCGGTGCCCCTTATGTCAATCATGTGGGGTAAATACCATTTTAAAAACAATTAGTGCCTTTAAGCAACACGTTGCAAGAAGACACATTTTTTATAACGACTTTTTCTCGAAAAATGAAATTTTTGGTCCATTAGCCCTCGTTGTCTACCACATCGCCGGACATAATGTATACTTAGTACAAATTAAGGATTTTTTGTGTTATGGTATTTTATACCATTCTAGTTACTTTTTGTATTTGTTCAATAAATTTGTTTATAAAAAAACAATAGTGTTTTCATTTCACAAAAACATTCTGCAGTTTTACTGAGCATTGTTACAAAAATTATGTGAAAATACGGACGAATAATACATTGGAAAATTCATATACCGATTTAATATTCCTGTGTAATTACATAAAATTACTGAAACCTGAAAGTATTTTTACATAGCAATTTTACTTAAAATATGTAATACTCCCAGGTGTTATCACAAAGTATATGTTCTTTTACAGTGGGATTTTGTAAAAACCATGTAAAGATACCAAGATATATTACAAAATATTTGTACATTTATCACCGCGGTCAAAAGTAATTTTACAAAACTTTTGTAAACTTATTTCACAAAAAAATTGAAAAAATTATTAATCACATAATTTACGCAAATTTACACGAAAAGTAATGGTCACTCTAAAAGCAGCAATTTTCTTGTAAAACTTTATATTGCTTTTTTCAGTGCACATTCTCCACTGAAGTAGTATAAACTAGTGACTTTAGATGGCCCCATAGGAAAAAATTCAAGGGGTTTCAGTCCGGAGATCGAGCAGGCTAGTTCAGGTTACTGTTGAAAGCTCACGAGCAACCACACTAAAATGCGCTTGTGCACCATTTTGCATAAACTACATTGCTTTTTTATTGCCTATGGTACATCCTCCAGAAACTAAGGTAGCGTTTGTTCCAAGAAGATGCGATACACCTCGCCGGAAAGTCTTTCTGGTAGAAATACCGATCCAATTAGCCAGTCACCTCATGTGGATTTTCTTCATCCCACACATGGTTGTTGTAAATATTCCTTATTGCATTTCTTGACAAATTCAATTCATTGGTATAAAAAATTAGTGTCAGTAGTTTAGCATGCTTTTATAAACTTACAACCCACATTCATTACTTTATAAGGCCAGAACTTCTGTTCTACCAACATAAGTTAAATAAAATGATTATTAGCAAACTAAAAATGTTCTAATCTTTTATTTATATTTTAATATTAGCTACGAAAGTGGGTAAAAGTGACATTCGTCGGCTTACAAGCAAAACACACTAAGTAATTTTTTCTTAAATTGAGTTATTTACGTCAACTACATGAACTTTAATACTTTATGTTCTGGGAAAGCCCACTAAGTCGTTCGATTTATCTATGCCTATCTTTTCCAATATTATTGTTTTCACTAAGTCAGAAATAATATCACTTTTGTTCAGGTTAAACCATTGATATGTATAGATGGATGGATAGCTATAGGTTATTGCCTGCGCGTTAAAAAGCTTAAATATCATGGGCGAAAAAACGTGTCCGCTTGCCAGGTTTCTGCGACGATTGATGTATTTAGCGCATGCGCACTATTCGCTTGCTACTCCTTGTTTGTTTATTATTTGTCGCTCGCCTGAAGGTACCACAGGACCGGACGAAACACGGAGTCGTTTGTTGCTTACGTATTCTACTCCTCAAACCCTTTTATTTGATATCCATGTCAAGGGGGTTGTGACGGAAAAGATAATACGCCATCTTTTGCGTCCGCCATATTAGATTTAAAACATTAAAAATACAGGTAGGTACTGTATTGCATTATCACCGAAACTGTATTCGTGCGAAAAATGTCTTAAGCTCTAGGTTAATTACAATTACTTAGTAAATAAACAAGATTTGATCTAAAAGTATCAAAGTGAGATAAATTAAGAGCTTGTAATAAATAATGTTTTACGATGTAGTTCGTTTGGTATTTACCAATATCTGGACAAACATTTCAATTTTTATAAAGTATTAAAGGTCTGTTCAATAATAAGGTTTTAAAATGACATAAGTACCACGAATTTAAGCGAAGTAAAAAACCTTATTTATTGCCCTTAAGTATTACGCAGGACACATTTAGGACGTTACCAGACAATCCTCTTTACATTTAGCATGTTTAGTAACTTTCTCGTAGTTTTTGTCTTTTCGACTAGAAACTTCTTATGCGAAATAGGTACAAGTCCGGTCCTGTTTAACTGTTGCGATGTGTCGCTATGAACCGCTAAGGTTTTTTGAATTGCGCATGCTCAAAATACATCGTGCGCGAGGCCACTACATTGCCACTTCTGTTATTATTGTTTGGCTATCCATTCCTATACATACCAATGGGTATAACCCATTAAGTGACTTAGTGGATTTTTCTTGGAAGAAATTACTTGTAACGTTATGCGGCGTTGCGACTTAGTGGATTTTGTTCAATTGACCGACAGGTCGCCACCGGTTAAAAATCCCGATTCGCATTGAAATTTTCATAACCGGCGTTAGTTTCGTTCATGCCTTATTAGAGTAAATTACACAATGAGACGTATTGATAAAATATTTCATGAATTGAAGAAAAATAAAAATAATTGCACAGGTAAGTTACCAAATACTGTTTTAATTACAATATTATTAAGTGGCGAGGAAAATTGTAAAGATTTTTAATACATTGACGTTTAAGATATAATGGCAATTATTAGTCTATGAAATGTCAACAACGTTGCAAATTTTTCTATAACATGAAATATTATGATATGTTTAACTGGATACTGTACTAAAAAAATGTCTTTTCAATTTTGTTTTCTCAAATATCTAATAATAGTAATTGTGTGAAATTTCGAGAAAAAAATATTTCAGTGAAAATTAAGTTCGTCTGTATGCGAGTGTGTGTGCATATGGATGAATTTCAACCATTTTGACCGAATTAGTATGCAATAATATTGCATAGTAATAAAATCAGTTTTCATTATTTCCTTCTTGTCACACAATTCATTTTTTTAATTTTGGAATCCTCTTCCCAAACATGTTCAAAAAGTATCACCGAAAAAACTTATTCAATGCTAAGACCCGTTAAAATCAATGATGTTTCAGAAGCTAAGATAATTTAAGTCATACACATATTTTCAAGTTATTATTATTTTTCCCTGACATCTACGACATTTAAATACGAGGCACTGAAGCACACTATATTGCATGAAATAACCACGTTTACTGTTCAAGATTGCTTTTAACATTTTGAAAGCTTCATTTCTTGACGCATTTATACATTATAATGGGTTTTATTTTAGCTAAATCTTCCACAAGCGTTCAGAGCGAAAATAAAGTCCCCAACGCGACACAATAGTTATAAATAAATATACAAATAAATATAAGTATAAAGTCGGGACTCCAAACGAAGAAAATCCAAGAAAGAGTAAAAATAGACATAGATGGAGCACATCAAGACCCTCAACTTGGAAAAGAAACGTTGAAAAAAAGAAAGAAAGAAAGATGAGAAAGGAAATAATGTCAACTGGTGAAAAGTAAAATGTTTTAAATATGACAGGCAGTTTCCAAACACGATTCAATATAAATACAGATTTAGTGATGAGTAAGCAAAGCTTCACATTGGGTTCGAAAGGCGTGCATCAGATAGAAGGGGAAAAGGGGGTAATTTTGAAAATTTAACTATCCAACAGCTATATACAAAATGGTTACCCATCTCTATTGCTAAAAAAAAGGATTTCTTAAAGTTTTGTAAAAAAAATATTATTCCCTCGTCCCTTCATGCCTGGTATACAAATTTGCCCAATTCATCTTCTGTTCGAAATGTAACCGCAGAACGAGGTGAAAATGACTCTGACGAAGAAAAAGATGACTAATATTTTTTAATAATGGATGGCTAGAATCGTTTTCTTTTTCATATTATTAACTATTTTCTTTCCGAAACGTTATCTAAAATGTTATTTTGTAATAATATTTAGATATCTTGTGTTCTTGTTAAAACATAATATTATTTTTTAAATAAAGAAAAGATTAGAAGTCGCAGTTTTCCTTAATATTATACAAGTGAAACACATTAAGTCAATCGTTACATGAAAAACACATTAAGTCACTGCAATTGAAGAAAAAAATCGTTAAAAAAGCGAAATTCAAAATAAACTCCTACTGTGACATATTACTCAATAGATATGTAAAAATATTACGACAATATAAAATATAAGAAAAAGTTGCACGCATTAAAACTACTAAACAAAATATAACTTAAAAAAATTAAAAGCTTAATTTCTAAAGACTCTGTTTTTTGACTTAATGTATTTTGCTTGTAACCCGACGTGATATAGGTATTAAAAAAATATGTTTTTAAAAATTCGGCGAGATTGATTTACGAGCTCTATCTCTCTCTGACGATATAGCAATTACTTTGACTTCTTAATTATCGTGCGTTATCATTAGCCGGATGCAGCGTCACGTAATGGAGCTGGAAAAATGGCTTTCGCCTTGGAAGATTCGCCTGAATCCCGCCAAGACGAAGGTCATCTTTTTTTCAAAATGCACCATGTCCTGTAACAAGGCTTTGGGTCAATTAAGTACAAGTTAACTGGTGCCAGAAGGTGAAATACCTGGGACTTATATTTGACCAAAGGCTGAACTGAAGGCTTAATTCTATTAATAGAGTAAAGCTTCCCTTGCGTCAATTAGGCTCTATCTACCCCCTGCTTTACAGACGAAGTAGACGTAGTAACAGGACTAAGGTCAACCTCTACCAGGTATTGGTCAGGCTGGTTCCCACTTATGGTGCACCTTCGTGGTGCGACATAAGCAGAACAGAGCTCACTAAGTTCCAAGTAATTCAAACTAGGACGTTGGAAATTATTTCAGACGTACATACGTGATGAATTGCGTATTTCATCAGCACTTTCATATGCAAACGATAAATGAATTTTTCTCAAAAATTATAACACACTACTATGGACTCATGAACGTATCGTCAAAGCCACTAATTACAAACTAACACGTTGAACCGTATAGCCCTTCAGCATAATATCGTTTAGAGTTTAGAGCATGAAGAACTTTTAGCTGACGCGTCAAACACTACGCGTAGTTTTATTGTCGTGGAGTCTGGTTTGATCACACAGTGGTGAGGTAAAAAATATTTGTTTTCATTATTGGCGTTTTTTAGGCTTAATGGAACATATCTTCCGTGATCTAAAGTAATATATTCGTCAATAAAATTTTTATATTGAGAGAATAATTCGGTATTTTTATATTTTCAAAACGCCGCGTTCAAGGTTAAAAATCGGGTTTTCGCTATATGAAAAGAATCTCCTAATTTTCAATGTTCGTCGATCGATTTTAATGGTAAGTTGACTTGAAAAGATCCGTTGTCTAAAATTTTAGCAGTGTCAGTAAATATGTATTCTGAAAGTTTATCTTCAGGTGTTAAATAGGTCTTTAAATTTGAGGGTAGCTCTTCAATTGACAAACATTTTTGTAAGAAATGGTCATCAGAATTTTGTAAAAAAAGACAACTGTCTAATGTTTTTTCAGTGTCTGCTTCACGTGTATAATGCGAGATAACTTGCGTAGGGACCGCGCCTCCTACTATGTATCCTAAATGGGTATCTAAAAGTGCCTAAAAAATACCGGTGTCAATTCATCAGCGCATGTCTTAATCACGATGACTGAAATTACATCAGAACTAGAATCCTTTGCAGCGAGCTTGTTCGGTGGGGTTTTCCCTGAAAATTAATCGTTGAATGTGAAGACAATAGTTCTGCCAGTAAGTTTGCTTTTTCCTGTGCTTTGGTCGCAATGTTGCCATCAGAACCTGTTAGAGCTGGAATAGTTGACTTGGCAATGTTCTGACTGACGGCTTTAACCATCGACCAAAGTGATCTTGGTCCATTAGGACATTCAAGAAGTTTGTCTATGATTATCTGGTTGCGTGCTTTTTTGTTTTGGTTTATAATTTGCTTGCATTGGTTTCGAGCGTTGACAAAGAGGGTACGATTTTTGGCGTTAGAGTATTGACGCCATCGTTGATAAAAATAATTTTTCGCTCGTAATATTTGATAAACCAATGTTTGCCGTTAGAAGGACACTTCTTTGAGAAAGGGATAAAGGCCTTCATGCCAGTAAGGATGACATCCGATACTTCTCTAGCACAGATGGATGAATCGTCTAAGGTAAAACGAACGTTCCGTCATGGAAAGGTTCGAAAATAGTCCGTTAGGTCATTTCACTTAGCTGATGTATAGTGCCAGATGTCGCGTGGTTTAGGAGGCTGTTCGGCACTAATTAGTAGTTTGTTCAGTGGGATTAAGAACGATCGGACTGTGAAATGTGAATGTAATACTAAAACAAATGCAATAATTGTTAGAAATCATCATACTATATATGAAATGGAAAAAGGATTTCTTTTTATAGATTTTTCAATATGTTCAGTATATGAACATGTCGATATTACCAGATATTATCACTCAGCTAAAACTTGCACGAAGGAAAAAGTATGTATGATGTGTGGTTATACAGGGCATACGGCTAATGAATGTATTACTAGTCAGGAAAATTTTAAGTGCCCAAATTGTATTGAGATAAACAAAAATTTTAATCAAGAATATTTTATCAATCATTCACCATTTAATTTTAAATGTGAAACATTTATTCAAAATATAAAAAAAATTAAATCAAAAATTCAATATTAAAATAAAGAATAGCAATTAAAAAATTTAGTAAAAGAAAATTTATTAAAAAATGATGAAGAATATAAGAAAATTTATCATTTAAATATACGAGGGTTTTTAAATTCAAAAGATGAAATTAAACATTTTATAACAAATAATAAACCATTAGTATTATGTTTATCAGAAACTCATGTAACAAGTGAAATAAATACCCAAGAATTGGATGTGAAAAATTATAATTTATATCGTTGCAATTCAAATTCAAGGTGGTCTTCTAGTTTATATTTACAACAAAATCTTAGTTACTAAATTTGAAGAAGTTGCTGTGGACTATCAATATTGGTATATTTATATAAATCTAAAAATTAATATAAATTTGTACGAACTTTGTATCTATTATAGATCTCCAAGTAGAAATATAAATGACCTTTTAAATTTTTTTGAAAATAAATGTGAAATTATGTGGGAAAAAAAATAATTCTGTAATACATATTGGTGACTTCAATATAAATTATGCAAATAAAGATTATTATGTCAAAAAATTTAAAAAATTGATGATTGATAAATTTAAACAATTAATAACAGATTATACAAGGATAACTCAAAAAACCAAAACAATTATAGATTTGATAATATCAAATGACCATTATTTAAAGACTGGAGTAACATCAGAACCAAAAATTAGTGACCATGATTGGATTTATATAGATACTGAAGATTATATTAAAATAAACGAGAAAGCAAAATAATGAAATACATTGATTACAAAAAATTGTCAAACGAACTTCCTTTATGTGTATGGAAATTTGATAACTCAAATATAAATATTTTGTTTAAAAAAATTATGGAGAATATAAAAAACTGTATAAAAATTCAAAAGAAAATCACCCATAGAAATCATATGACCCCATGGTTTAATAAACATATTTTGAAAGCGAGAAAAGATATGGATCAAATGTATAAAAAATATATATTAACCAAAAATATTGATGATTGGAATGAATATAGGATTTTAAGAAATCGTAATTTCAACATTTTAAGAAAAGAGAAGAAAAAATATTATGAAGAACAAATAGATGAAAACAAACATGACTCAAAAAAAATGTGGAAAACTTTAAAAAAAATTGTTAAACCAAAAGCAAAAAGTGAATTTAGAGAAATTATATTTGAAGATCGAAAAAAAACGAATCAGTTAAAAATCGCAGAAAAAATGAATATGTATTACATAAATAGTATTAAAAAAAATAGTTGCAGAAATAGAAAATGGAAATGAAAATATTTGTAAAAAAATCAGTAAATCAAATAATGTAATAGAACATTTTCATGAACTATCTATAAAAGAATTAAAAATAAAAATTTGGAAATTAAAATCAAATAATAATTATGGTGAAATTTTAACAAAAAAAATAATGAAATAGACATTTGGCAGCATTGGAAATATATTACTTAAATTAATTAATACAAGTTTGAAATATGGAGAAATACCTGATGGTTTAAAATGTTCATGTATAACACCAGTACCAAAAGTAAAAAATATAAAAAAATGTACTGAAATGAGGCCTATAAATTTATTATGGGATATTGAAAAACTTTTAGAGAAGACAGTTTATGAACAAATATTAAATTTTATTGAAGAAAACAACATTTTAGTAAATATTCAAGCAGGTTTTAGAAAAATGTATTCAACAGAAACAGCAGCACAATATATTATTGAAAATTGGAAGAGAAGTGTTGACAAAAATGAAATCATTCTGGCAGTATTTTTGGATTTTAAACGTGCTTTTGAGACTATTGATAGAAATAAATTATTAAATAAATTATATCAGTATGGTTTAAGGGGTACTGTATATAAATGGTTTAAAAATTATTTAAATTTTCGACAACAAATAACTAAAATAAATGAAACATTTTCAAAAAGGGAATTTAATAATATCGGTGTACCACAAGGAAGTATTTTAGGTCCTTTATTATTTATTTTATATATAAATGATATGCCAAATATTTTGTCAAATACTAATATTCAAATGTTTGCTGATGATACTTTAATATACGTAAAAGGTAAACATATTTTAAGTTGCATAGATAGATAGCCTCTAAATTCTGAATTAAAATTGGTATCAAACTGGCTAAAAGTAAATAAATTAAAATTAAATATTTCTAAAACGAAATTTATGGCAATAGGAAATAATATAAATTATAAAAATATAAATATTTTTATAGATGACCAAAAATTAGAAATAGTTCACTCTTTTAAATATTTAGGGATAATAATGGATTCTAAATTAAAATTTGATGCTCACTTTGAAAACACTATATCTAAAATTGGAAAAAAAATTAATTATTTCAAAAGAGTAAGTAAAAATTTAAGTTTATTTAAAAAAAAAAAAACAATATATAACGCAATAATTTTACCTCATTATTTGTATTGCTCTACAATTTTATATACTGCAAATGAAGGAATTTTTAGTAGACTTCAAATTTTACAAAATAAGGCGATGAGAATAATATTAAATGTTGATAAATACACAAAGATAAATTATATGTTAAATAAACTTAAATGGTTGAATATAAGAAATTTAATATTTTTCCTAGTTTATATTTTTATTTATAAAATTCAAAATAATTTATTACCATCTCATTTAAAAGACTTTATAACGCAAAACTTTGAAAATCATAACTATCAAACCAGAAACAATCAAAATTTTTGTTTAGGGAAAGTGACAAAAAATTTGACATTTATATCAATCTTTTTTAAAGGACTTCACGTATATGGGTTATTCTTATTAAACAGGCAGAAAATGGGTCACACTAAAGTTTTATTACAAAGAAATAGTTTTCTTAGTTTTCTAAAAATTAATTAATGAAATTACACTGTTTTAAAATCATTTTAATTATCACAAGTTTTAAAAATTTAATTTTTCGCATTTTTTTCTTATCCACAGATCATGATTTGTCATGTCCGTGGACAGTCACAACCTTTCTAAAGATTCTTAAATTTGTTTTCTTAAATTGAATAATTGAAGTAATGATAATGTTTTGTACCTAAACGAAACTATACTTATGTTTCCTCACTTGTCCTAAAACATAAACAAAATAGTGTATCTTTATTTATTCATTTACACATTTTAAAATGTGTCACAAAATATTCGTCACGTCGCGCGTCGGTGGATCAGTTTTATAATTTCAAAAATTCGCGCGTATATTAAAAATTCAGAAATGTTTTTCAGGGGGCGAAGCAGTTATAAAGCCAAGCTACTTGATAAACGTATGCAAGAATTTATTTTATTATGCATTTTGACTAATAAACGTGATTTATTTGGTAAAATTTGTTTCGTCGACTTCTCTCGTCACATCTGTGGACCCTTAAAAAGTAAGTATGACAATAGATTTAGGTTTTAGGAGACTGCTATAAATAAAAGACACAAAATTGTTAAAACTTTACAGTCGAAGCATTTTCTAACCTCAAAAATCGAGTCTCTAAAACGTTACCCACGTGTTTTTCGTCACGTCCGTAGACATCACGTCCGTGGATTCTTGTTGTCCACGGACATGACAAAAGATCCACGGATGTGATCTCGTCTATATTTAATATTCTTTTATATTGTTAAAAAATAGTTTACTTTATTTTAGACTTTAATATGGTCAAAACTAAGTAAAACAGTAGCCGACAGTTGGAAAAAAGAAGACAAGCTATGAAAATGAGTATGGGACGTGCCAGAAAAAAAATAAGCTAACAGTATTCGTTAGAAGATTAAGTTGTTTAGAATGTCTAACAGTCTGCCAGCATTATCACTTAGGAAGCATTAGTTATAGTTGTGATCAAAGTTACGAAAATTCTTTGCAATATCCGACAAACAATTGTGTTCTCGAACCTGTGATTTCGTCCCAACGATTGCACTATGAAGATGTATACGGATCCAATAGTGAATCTAGCGATTACATTCCGCTCTCAAAATTCTTAAATCATAAATATCATGAAAACATGTTTATTGTTGTTAAATTGTCAGGAAAGAAAATTTGTCGCCACTATGTTGCTCGTATTTTATCTGTCGATCCAAATAAAGAGTATACAGTAAAGTTTATGAAGAAAACTTGTTATAAATCGTTTGGAGTTTCCCAAGATAGAAGAAATTGCAATCATAGATGAACCAGACCTTAAAATGATTTTAGGACCTCCTAAGTATTCTGAGGAAAAAGATTAATACGTCTTTATAAACGATTTAAGTTCTTTTGTTAACTTGTTTTAATAATCAGGCAATGCTTTTCAAAAGATTATTTTTTATTTTCTTAAGGCATTTTGTTAATAACCATTTAAGAAGTATTTTTTAATTGGATAGTTTCTGAGTTTTTAGTTTTAGTTAATTCCAGTGTATGGCAATTTTGGTTAAAGGACTTATTTAAATAAATCTTCTATAAATTAATTTGGTGTAATTATTCATTAACCTAAACCGTATACAGTATTTCAATTATTATGTTCTACCTGGGGTTAGCTATGGAAACAGTATTGTTGATTAACAATATTTTAAAATTAGCTTACAGCCAATCCAGGATGAAACAATTTTTAAACAGGTATATTTTTTATAAATATATCATAACAAAAGCAATATGTCACGTCCGTGGTAAACCATATCATGTCCGTGGACTGTAAGAATCTATTTTTCGATTTTATAGGCAAAATATTTTAAATTTAGCTTGACCACTAGAAATTCTGCGAACGGTAGCTTAATCTTAACAAAGTTACTTAAAGGAATTAAATATTTGGTGTTATTTAATTATTTTAAAAATTACTCTCAATTTCTTCCAATATATTAAGAATGACCCATATAATAATTTAGATTCTTTAATTAAGAAACAAAATTCCTTAAGTAAATTTAAAAAATCCTTAAAAATATCATTACTTAGAAGACAAAATATCCGATAAAATTTATTTAAAAATATTTTTGGTGCATAAAATTGTAATTTTAAATATTTTAATTATTGTTAAAAAAACTAGAATTTATAATATTGTAGCAGTATTGCTAAAATAAATCTTGTTACTTACTTACTTACTATACGAGCAAATTTCATGAAATTATTGAGTTTACGATTTAGTACATTTCTATTCCAACATTTTTTACAATATTCCAGCTAAAAGTTTGCTTCGCTTATCCCACCTGGCGAGCCGCCACTGTCAAATTACCGGTGTCAATTCAATGCACGTTTTAATTACGATTACTTAAATTTCTTAGATCAGTTGTTGTAAACACCCGTGCATGACATATTAATTACAATTTTAATGACATAAAATCATTAAGCTCCATTTAAACAAACTTATTTAAAGCTGAATAACAAACTTTTCACATTTAGACCGATAATCTATTGGCCAAATTTACGGATCTTTATTCTGTAAAGTTTGGTTACTTTAAGATTTACCTTGGGATATTTATATTTGTTCGGGAATTTCCCAACCAATATTTTAAAACTTGAGAATAAATAAATTTGACACTTAAGCCACGAAGGGAAATAAAACACGACTCATTATATTTCTTGTCCAAATGTTCCAAAATAATTAACGAACTTTTGTAATTTACCTGGATAATTTTAAAATAAATTAAACTTTTTATAGCCAGATTTATTTGCGGTTCATGAAAGTTGTATATGTTACATAGAGAAAAAATTACTTGAAAATTAAGTTATACGAGTTTATTAACTGGGCCTATTTTATTATCTTACTTATTTTTACTTTACTTTAAGTTTTCAATACTGCTAACCCATTTAGTGGTATCCACATCGTTAAATCGGAAGGAGTAGACGGGCGGCGAGGTGCTATTTGCGTTCACCAACCCAATACTTTGGTATAACTTTATGGGACCTAAACCATCGAATTTAGCATGCATTTTCACATAGAAAAGTTAAATATGCCGACTCTTGTTTCGGTAGAGATTAAAGTTATAGCAAAAAAACTTTAAAAAATTGAAAATATTATTTTTAATATTTTAACTTCCACTAATTTTCAAAGTCATTGAAACAAAAATTTAAGGTTTTGACAGATTTGAAGCCAAACATTTATCTTTAATACAGGGTACTACATTTTGCAAAAGCATAAATATTAACATAAAAATTCTCTCAATTTATTAAAAAGGTCACAACGTTAATATATTCAATTATTTATCCCCACTCGCCTATACATGGTGTTATTTAATAAGTGCCCGATATTCTACAGGACGGTTCCTTAGTTATTCATAAGGTAAAAAGTTCATGTAAGGATGGGTCCGCAAGCCCTTCATTTCTGAGATACAGGGTGTTACAATTTTTTAACAGGAACATAAAGTATGTACGCCACTGCCGTTTTCTCTTTTGATAACACTGTTATGTAGGCACTTATTTGGCTAATGCAGAGTACATTTTCATAATTTTTTTATTTTGGCTTTGTTTAGGAGATCAATGCCATTTTATCAAACTCTGATATGGGCTTAGCGATATGCAATTAAATGCTATTTATTTAATTTATTATTCTTTTTCTCAAGAACGATTGCTCGCAGCAACTTCTACCAAGTATGATTTTTTTTATTTAGAAATGATGAAGAAATCCGTTTTTTTGCTTAAAAATGTAATACAAGCACACGTATAAAAAAGTTTTTACCCCTTAGCACGTTCCTACTGGCGCGCGGCGTGCTATAGCTGGTTGCTTGTGGTAAGGGGCGGGTGTATTTTCCTCACCAGAAATCTTGTTTTACCTGCGTAAATAAAAGGGTCCGATAATCCGATAGGTATTTTGCTCACTAAAACTTTCGGCCCCATATTGGGTAAGGTACCTGCTAGAAATTTTAGGTCAAGTAATCTTGCAAGAAATTTCGGCCCCAAACATTGCAGGTAATGCGAATTGAACCAAAAAGGTGGATTAGATGCCTTGTTAGCGCTGTTTAACCAATATAAGTCTATAAAAGGGGCAAACAATTAATAATAATATTCTCCGGTGAACTTGAAAAAGGCGAATTGGAACCAAAAAGGTGGATTAGATGCCGTGTTAGCGCTGTTTAACCAATATAAGTCTATAATTAATATAATATATAATTAATAAACAAACTACCTAAGTATCATAGTTTATTATTAACGAGTGAGCAAAATACCTATAGGATAAATTGAGGAGCAACTTATCAAAACCGATTATGTCCTCCAAGAGCAATTTTTGGCTAGGGGCAAAAAACTGATTTCTGCTATACCTTACGGTATAAACAATGAATTTTATGTAGGAGTGAAGGGTGTACATTCAAATATCTAAAAAATTACTTCATTTAAATCACTATCGGTTTGAGGTCTCAATAAAAAAATAAAAATGATTGGACATAACGCATTTTGTTGCATTTGGTGGGACTTAACTTATTTTGATGCATTTGGTTTGGGACATAATACATTTTGCAGCAGTCAGAAAATAATAGCAATTAAAGACGAAAATAATTTCAAGCAAACAAGTTATATTTGGAAAAGTACAATATTAAATTTATATATGGTTTAATTCAACCTCTTCATCAAGGCAGTTGCACTGGTCTTCTTCGTCGATGGTTTCCTCCACTTCTACAAATTCGTTAGTAGTACCAAGAGCATTATCGTAGAAAATCCAAGATGACAATGGGATGATTGAGTCCCACTCCAACCCATATCTTGTTTGAAGTAGCTTTAGCACATCCTTTTTTTTTTCTTCTTTAATAGTGTTGCGTAGTGGTTGAATACATTGTTCTCTCATATCTCTGGCTATTTGGCGTCCTCGTTTAGCCATTGATGAAAAGTGCTTCGAAACGTCATCATAGGGATATGTTGGTTCAAGTTTTAATTTCACTTCAGTGGTATTATTATGTTTCACTTTTTCAAGCATAATTCTTTTCATTTCCCTTATACCCTCCACCTTTTTAAGAATAATGGCTAAATCTTTAAAATCTTTAATATGCCAGTCTTTTCCTAACACCCGAACATGCCCAAATTCTTTATAGATTGCATAGTATGCAGTGGGATCAAGAATTTCTTCTATTCTCCTTAGCCTTCTCTTCACACGACCAAACACTCGATCTGCTGGTAAGTAAGAGTGTCCGCGAACTGGAAAATACAAAGTTATGTTCTTCACAGTGGGCGAAGATTCTTTCTGTAACCAAGATGCCACAGCATGCACAACATGTTGATTTTTATTTTGTCCACCGCATCCATCTGCGAAGAGCCGAATTTTGTCGATGGAAGGTTCAAGTTGATGTTTCATTAAGAAATCAGTTACTGCTGAACCAATTTCTGTGGCTCCCCTACCAGCTTGACTCTCATCCCAGACATAGAAGTGAGGACTCTCAGTTTGAACATCAGTAATGCAGAAACAGTAAAATGATATCTGACGTGAGTAGAAAGTTTCTCCAATACTTAGTTTGGGAATGGGTTGAACTTGATGTAAATCAAAGACATATGTGACACTGTCATGTGGTTTTTCCCTCATTAAGGCGTGAAAAGCTTTAGCCCTTCTTTTATGGACTGTTAAATTACAGATCAAACGTTGTTTTTCTTGTCCATCTTGACACGACTGGATTTCAGATGTAGTTCTGCTGCAGTAACTGCAGGTATCGCAGGCGGGTGATCCAAATCCTAAGTTAAATTTTGTATTGAAAATTTTGCTAAAAAACGTTTTTTTGACTTTGAACTTGTTGTCGACTTCAGCATTATACATTTTAAACAATTTGCTGATACTTAATGTTGAAGGCAAATAAAGTCTCTTGACTCTTGTTTCGAGAGTAATGACTCTCACGTGCTTTTAATTTCGATAAAAATTCCTGCACTTTTAGTCTTTTTTCAACAAATTTTGTACTTTTCCGATCTCCTCCTCTTTTTTCTATAACACCTTGCCCCGACTTGATACCCTCTGCGATTGTATTAAGTCTCCTTTGACCAATACCAAACAGTTTTTTAAAAAAATTTAACCGATTTATTTTTGATAGCAATAGAAAAATACTTATTGAAATTATTATTATGATATTCTGCTTTGAGACCATTACTTACCGATTTTCGTACTCCTGCTCCCTTTTATGTTTTCGCTTTTGTCTTTTTCTATATCCTTTATTATTTTCACCAACGCTCACACTAGTTTCTAAGTCTATATTCATTTTGCAAAGTTATTTTACTTGATACAAAATTCACCAATTCTTTTCCAAGTATTCTGCAACAATATTATAACTATTTTAGGTTAGAAAACCACAAAACTGCAACTTGTTATACGGCGATCACACACGTGATGTACGTAGGAGAGACATAACTCGTTTTGAAGTGACCGTTTCATTGGACATAACGCGTTATGATGTGGTTATTAGATTTTGCTACTTAATTGGAGTAGGACATTATGCTTTTTGAGGCGTCAAGTGTCCGTAGATAAGAACATATGGTCACATTGAATCGTAATTCATATCTAACTCAATTTTGTCCTAAAGTGGACATAATGCATTTTGATAAGTTGCTCCTCAAATACGTCTTCATATTTCTGGTGAGGAATATACCTATCCAATTTTATGGCCTTTGCGGTTGGTGAGGAATTTACCTCCGCCCGTGGTAAGCCAAGTAGGATAACTTTTGAACCGTTGGGATTTTTTTGGTAATTTTTGTTGCTAACGAATCAGCTTGTTATTCTTAATAAGATTCCGCTATTTTGTTTCAGGCCCACTTAAGTGGCCGTTGGTCTGAGAGTAGTCACAGATATTGTAATAGACCGACGACCACTATAGTGGCCTCGAAGGAATAAAATTAAACTAAACATTTTATAATTGAAATATGCTCGTTATATTTAAAAAAAAAACACGTAAAAATTTTTATTTTTTATTATTTTGCATCTAAATTGAGATGCCATTCCTTAAAACATGGCACAACACATAGCCTAGGCTGATTTTCGCATTGTGGGCAATGATACTTTGAACGTTTTCGTATATTTTGTTTCGAACACTACCTGCATCTTTTCATGACTTTCTTATCTCCAGTATTCTCGGCCGGATAGTGGTGTGACTTAAAATCTGTGACTTGTGGTTTTAACGGCTTTGCTTTTAGAAGATCTATCAAAACTTCTTCACGGAACTCTAAAAGAGTCTTCTTGGGTTGACGTTTTTTTTTTATAAATAAAACAACCGTTCCACATGCAAATGTCAATCAGATGAAAAAATAATTTTCTATACCATCGGAGCGTTTTTCTCGAGCTCGAATAATAGGACATCATTTGGTCCGCCCTGTCTACTCCCGACATATTATGAGCGTTATAATCTAAAACGCATTGTGGTTTTACTTTTTCAGCGCCTCTTTTTGGAGTAATTTTCACCATCTCATGTTTATGACAACTGCTTATCATTCTGACAACTCTTTTGTCCTTCCATTTAGTTACGACAACCTTTCCTTTGCGTTTCCAAATTGCATCTCCCTTATTTAATTTCTTATTTAGCATGTTTTTGGGATTCCCTCTTCGGTTTGCTCGTAAAGTACCAACCATCCCAGTATTTTCGGAGAGTAAATATTCAGCAAGAGAGACGCTCGTGTAAAAATTGTCAACGTATAATAATAATAAATAATAATAAATAAATATTTATTTCATCAAACAATAATAATAATAGATACAATACAATTTCATCGATTAATACAATAAAATTAACAATATATTACATTCCATATAATCGGAGAGAAAAAAAAAATAGGAGGAAATAAATATTAGAAAATTAATCTAGGTGTGTCTTGTATATGGTTTATGTAATCCATATAGAAATTACTAAGTTTATAATAAACTTGTCAGCATTTCTAATTGGATGACTTAATCTTAATAAACTAGTCAATCTGGGGAACAATAACAAAAAAATTAATAAAATAAAAAAACAAAAGAAAATATATGCTTTTTTCAATCCATGGCAGTAACAAAAAAAAAAAAAAAAACAAAAAATGTGCACAAAGAGAGAAAAAGAAAGAAAACGCACATATACCACGTACATATATTCCATAATAAACAGAGAGAGAAGGATAAATTAATATGTTTCAAAATTGATATCATTTTCAATTAGCCATCCTGTTAATTTATACTTAAATGTTTTTCGTGTGGATTCGTTCTTTAGGACAAGAGGAAGTAAGTTAAAAATTCTCGGTGCCACATACTCGAAAGAACGTTGTCCTACAGTTTGGTTACTTCTAGGAGTAAAGACTCCTAAATTTAGTTTTGTTCTTGTGTCATGTCCGTGTGTAGTTTTAATGAGGTAGGTAGTCATTTTGAGATTTTAACGAGTGAAGGAGGGCAGCTTTGAAGTATAGCTTTCTTGTATTTAAAATTTTTGATGTTTTAAATAGTAGTTCAGTTGGAAACTTTAGTGGAAGACCTAGAATTAATTTTATAATGCGCTTCTGAATTATTTCTAAAGGTTTTACAGTCGTAAAATGTGCACCACCCCAACCAATTACACCGTAAGCCAAGACGGACTGAACCAGTGAATAATAAAGCGCATAGAGTTGTTTATTGTTAAGGATCTCTTTAAGTTTCTTAAACATATAAATTAGAGAGCGCAGTTTTTTTGCTTTGTATATGTAAGTTCCACCGTAGGAATGGATCTATAAGAATACCTAAATATTTTACTGATTCAGTATTTAAAACTGTCCAATATTGATGTCTGTGGCTTAGATAAACGTTCATATCTTTTTCTGTGGGTTGTCTATTCTTATAGTTACTAAAATAAATTATATTTGACTTTTTAAAGTTAATCGAGAGTAAATTTTGGTCGAGCCATTGAACAATTTTTTTCGTATCTTGATCGATGATCTGTTTAACCTCATCCCATGTATTTCCAGTAGCGTATAGCACAGTGTCAACAGCATATGAGAGTATAAAGCTTTGAATATCTAAATTTAAAATATTATTAACATAGACATTAAACAAAACAGGACCAAGGACTGTACCTTGTGGCACACCATAAGAGTTTGTTTTTTTTTTCCACTAAGGGCGTCATTTATTCTTACCTGTTGCTTTCTATCAGCTAAATAACTTTCAAAAAGCTGCAATACAGACCCTCGAATAGTATATGGCCTTTTCCTAAATAACCATGTAATAGTTGTTTTACAACCGATGTAGCATGTGACTCGTTTTCATCTACCAAACTACCCTTGCCCACATAAACAATTATGTTTAGAATGTATCCATCGTCACTGGTTAATTCGTAAAGCTTTATGCCATATCTATGTCTTTTATTTGGTATGTACTGGCGGAAGCTTAGTCGCCCCCGCCATAATATCATCGCCTCGTCAATACTTAAGGGTTGGCCTGGAGAATAGATAGATTTAATATTCTCAACTACTGTTTCTAATATTAAACGGATTTTAGAAAGACGATCTTCGGTATTAAAAGCGGAGTGATCAACAAATCTTAACATTCTCAAAATATCTGCGAATCGATTACGAGACATCGTCTGGCCGAAAATAGGGTGACAATATAATGGATGCTTGCTCCGTAGGAAAGCTTATATTACCACTTAGACAGCATAAACCTAAAAACTTTTTTAGTTCTTCACCACTTGTATCATGCCATTTTGTTCTCTTTTTCTTTCTTGTAGATACTGACTGATTATCAAATACTTCTCTAGCTCGTCGATTGGTTTCACAAACAATTATATCAATGATGCTATCATCAAAAAACAATTGAAAATACTGGAGTGCACTAGCATCCCTTGGAATGTTTACATTGATAGACTCCTTTGGCACGAAAGGAAATATTTTCGGCTCCTCTGCCACATCCACCCACTCATCGTCAGAGTTATCTGTATTCTGTGGCAATGTTGTTCCCAAAGGGCTTTGATTATTTCGCCGATTGTCATTTAGATCACTATTTAAATTGCTGTTACTTGACGACGAATCATCAAAATCACTTTTATCCGGGTCATAATTTTTATCATCAATGGAATCATCACTTGAAAACGGTTCATCTTCGCTATCTTTGGCTGCATCGGACATATTTATTAACTCTTCTTCTAACTGAGCTTTAGTTAACGGTTTATGTAAGTCCGTCTTTCTTCTTTTTTTCGACCCGCTTAAATAGCATAACCTCAATAAATGTACAACAAAAAATAAAATCAATTTTTAGCTTGCTATCTCCGTGGAATCCATTTTGTGCAACAACACTGATAAGTAAAAATAACTTTAACACACAGTAAATTTAGTAAAATTCAATATTTTGCGTTAAACTCTATTTAAACTGGCATAAGAAATGCACGTGTGCAACTGTAAACAAAGCTACATTTAATGAACCAGAGGCCACTAAAGTGGCCGTGCGCACGCAGCTAAGTTCCTCATGGACCGAAAACAATATTTAAATCTCCATTTGTGAACCGGCTAAATTTATATTGCACAGAAGTAAGTTTGAAAAACTGTAGTGGCCGCGGTCCACGGCGAGCAAAGCCAAGGGCCACTATGGTGGCCGGCGATAGTGAACGTGTTAAAAAAGTAAATAGACACGTTGGTGGCGCCCTTTACAAGTGGGAGCCATACTAACCTCAGATTCGAGTTTTGCATTTCAAAAAACCCCTAGATACCAATTTTCGTCCAAATATTGACATTATTTCAAAAATTATTTACGAGAAACAAAAATAAAAATAAATTTTTAACAGCCTGTATCTCAAAACTGAAGGGCTTGCGGAACCCATGCTTATATGAAATTTCCACCTCATAAATGATTAAGAAATCGTCCTGTAAAATATCGGACACTTATTAAATAACACCCTGTATAATGAGCTATCAAATACACGGTGTCCCATATAAGAATGCACACTACAGGGATCTCGTAAACCACAGGAGATACAGAGATGGTTAAATTAGAGAAAAGTTGCGCTTTGCTAAACCCTTCAAAGTCACGATTCGAAATCTAAAAAAATCCGATTACTTCCGAAGATATTTGCAAAAAAACGAATTTTCCCGATTTCGTTATTATTTTCTCTGACTTTATTTAAAAAGATATGACAAAATAAATTTCACATTCTTATTGCCACTTTTTCTGCTCTACAAGCCGGCGTTTTTAGATTTTCAATACGACGTTTCGTTTCTTCGCAACCATCATTAACTTCATATTACCAAGGCCTATTGTTGCCATTTTTTTCATTTTTTGCCATTTTTGTAAAGTGTTTGTAACTATTGAATGGTTGAAACAATAAATGTATTATTATTATTATTATTATTATTTTTAAATAGTCGAAAAATTTTGTGTTCTCCCTAAAAAATTCTAATTTAAATTCTAAACCGCACGACATATCGTTTCTTACATTTACCCGACGTTTTGGACGAAAAAATCATCATCAATATTATTTGGTGATTATTACGAAGGAACGAAACGTCGGATCAAAAATTTAATTGTGTTATCATGTAGAGGAGAAAAAATTACATAGGAATGTGGTTTTTATTTTAAGCTGTCTTCTTTTGCGAAATCAGAAAAAAATTAATTGCCAAAAATTATGTTTAAAATTTCAAGAATGCGTAGATTTTTTTCTGATTGTACTGTAAGAGATAGATTAAAATAAATTTTACATTATTATTGTCTTTTTCTCCTCTACAGCATGACGTCATTCAATTCTTGATTCTACGTTTTGGCTTTTCTCGACCATTATCAACTTTTTTTAAAATAATCCCAAAATTTTAAGCTTTAACTATTATTAGGGCAAGTAAGCAAAATATTATTATCAAAAAACAAAATATTTTATTTTTACGCTACAAAATGTCCATTGAAACAATCTTATTTAATCATATGTTCAAAAAGTCCTCCCTCATTCTCTAAACAAACGTAGCAACGGTAAACAATTTCATGCATGACGTTTCCTAGCATCATTGGAGTTATCCTTGCAATAGCGGCTTGAACCTCGGCTCTAAGTTGTTCTACATTTTCGTACGTTTTCCAGTAGACTTCATCGTTGAGAAAGCCCCACAAGAAAAAATCCAACGGAGTGATGTCGGGAGATCGTGCAGGCCATCTTATAGGGCCATTAGTGGCGATTACTTTGTTCTGGAAACGTTCTGTTAGATATTCAATGTTGTTTCGAGAATTATGGGGAGGTGCCCCATCTTGCTGAAACCAAATACTGTTGTTTTCTGTCAGAGGAATGTTATCAAGAAAATCTTCAATATCGTTATTCAAGAACAGGAAATATCTTTCTGCATTTAAAGTACCTTCATAAGTTATTGGTCCCATAATCCTTGTTTCTAAAATACCACACCACACATTAAAGCCAAAGCGTTGCTGGTGCCTCAATGGTCGTACACGATGTTCATTATGCTTTGCCCAATAATGTCGATTGTGTCGATTAAAAATTCCATTGTTACAAAAATAACTTTTGTCTGACCAAAGAATAGTTCTTGGAAATTCACGATTTTCATCACACATTCTAGTCAGCCACTCGCAGAAAATCATTCTGCGCTGTTGATCACCAGGTACTAAACTATGACAAATCCGGAATTTAAATGGACAAAAACCTTCCTTGCAAAGTATCCTCTGAGCATTGGACTTAGGAACATTGTGCTCTTTTTCGATTGATCTTAATCCCACAGTATCTTCTTCTTGTACAGCCAACAAAATGGTTAATGTTTCTTCTAGATCTTTTGTCTTTACTCTATGCGACACTGTTTCTTGAAATGCGCCATATTCGCTTAGGTTTGTGAGAAGTCTCTTGAAAACTGATATATTAGGTTGGCGTCGCCCTGGATATTTGAGCAAATATTGCCTTTCAGCGTAGAAACAGTTTTTATGGCTTTCAATATAACAACATAACATGTCCGATTTTTCTTCATTTGAAAAATATGCCATCATTAAAAAACACTCACACTATCACAAGGCAAGAAAAAGTTTAAATTCAATCGGTAATTTCCGAACTAAATCTACTTCCTTTCGTAAAAATTTCGATTTATCGGCAATACTGACAGATCGCCATGATTTATTTAAACAAATGCGTTTCAAAGCCTACTATTTCAAGACGCTGTAACTGGAATAACTCGCAATAAATTATTTGATAATACCATTTTGCTTACTTGCCCTAATAATAGTTAAAGCTTAAAATTTTGGGATTATTTTAAAAAAAGTTGATAATGGTCAAGAAAAGCCAAAACGTAGAATCAAGAATTGAATGACGTCATGCTGTAGAGGAGAAAAAGACAATAAAAATGTAAAATTTATTTTAATCTATCTCTTACAGTAGAATCAGAAAAAAATCTACGCATTCTTGGAATTTTAAACATAAATTTTGGCAATTAATTTTTTTCTGATTTCACAAAAGAAGACAGGTCAAAATAAAAACCACATTCCTATGTAATTTTTTCTCCTCTACATGATTACGTAATTAAATTTTTGATCCGACGTTTTGTTCCTTCGTAATAATCATCAAATAATATTGATGATGATTTTTTCGTCCAAAACGTCGGATAAATGTAAGAAGCGATCTGTCGTGGGATTTAGAATTAAAGTTAGAATTTTTTAGGGAGAACAAAAAATTTTTCGACTATTTAAAAAAATGAAGTTAATGATGGTTGCGAAGAAACGAAACGTCGTATTGAAAATCTAAGAACGCCGGCTTGTAGAGCAGAGAAAGTGGCAATGAGGATGTGAAATTCATTTTGTCATATCTTTTTAAATAGAGCCAGAAAAAAATAAAAGCGAAATCGGGAAAATTCGGTTTTTCGCAAATATCTTCGGAAGTAATCGGATTTTTTTAGATTTCGAATCGTGGCTTTGAAGGGTTTAGCAAAGCGCAACTTTTCTCTAATTTAACCATCTCTGTATCTCCTGTGGATTACGAGATCCCTGTAGTGTACAACTGTGCATTCTTATATGGGACACCGTGTATATTTTTACACCAAAAACTGTAGAAATTAATTGGCAAAATTAGGGTTATTTATAATAATAAAAAGCTATCGTCATTTTAACGCAGCGATGCATGCCTCGGCGGCATGAATATTACCGGGCGTACACTGCGTCTGAGTATAAATGTTGCCGATGTCCATAGGCTCTTTTTATTTCATTTAACAGAAAAAAGTATTAATCAATATTTTAGGGTTTGTTTTAATTCTTCCATAAATTGCACTAACACCCCCAACGAGTATAATCTCCAAAGATTCAGACCAACGTGAATCGTTTCCTGCGCACACGCACCGTTCCTAGAGCGTCATAAAGGATTTATCCTGTAGTGCTGTGCCTTATCATTAAAAAAAACTAAAACTTAACACTTACCTATAGAGAGTGGCAAAAAAGTCACGAATAATGCCTGTAACTTTTGAATTACCTCGTATACGAGAAGGTGATCTTTATGAAAGTTGCTCACTAAATTATTCCCTACATTTCTATTCGCATACATTTTTTCTGTCATTTCTGGTTTGGTTGCCATAACTTACTTTTTTTTTAAATGGAACACCCTGCAATTCAATTAATGATGCACTAGAATCTAGATCATAATAAAAAGCCTTTGGTAATATTTCTAGATGTAGCCAAGGCATTTGACACGGTATCTCATAGAATATTTCTAGAAAGGTTAAACAATTATGGCGTACGAGGGTTACCTAGTAAACTCTTTGAAAGTTATCTTGGGGGTAGAGAGAAATGTGTAAAATTTGAGGGTGAACTGGGGGATTTCAGGACTGTAAATTGTGGTATTCCACAGGGAACTGTACTGGGACCTGCTCTCTTCTCTTTGTTTATAAATGAACTTCCTTTCATGCAGAGCAGTGCCAAAATAATATCATACGCTGATGATACTGTTCTTATATTTACCGGTAGAACGTGGCAGGAGGTCTTTGAACTTGCAAGTTTGGAATTTTCTAGGGTTATCCAGTGGTTTGGATAAAATATATTAACTTTAAACATGAAAACGACTAGGTATGTATATTTTAGCCTCTATGATATATATCAACCATATCTTAACGAACTAAAAATTCATTCATTAGATTGCATTCAAAATAATAAACAAAATTGCCAATGCACTACAGCTATAAGTAAAATCAATAAAATAAAATACTTAGGTATAATTAATTGTTGATCAAAATATGAGGTGGAAGGAACATATTAAGCAATTAAATGCTAAAATTCGGAAACTTGTCTGGAAGTTCTATAGCATTAGAAATGTTATGCCTACAAAGGTATAGCGGACGTTGTATATCGTCTTGGCTGAATCTATCATTAGTTACGGCATTTCGATTTGGGGTGGAACTTTTCCCTCAAACATAAATGTTTTAAACACCACTCAAAAATTTCTCTCAAAGGTTCTTCTACAGAAGCAAAAACGATATCCATCTTATTTATTGTTTAAAGAAGCAAATGTATTTAGTGTTCCTCAACTTTATGTTAAATCAGTAAATTTATTTACTTATAAAAACCCAGTACTAAGAAAGTCAATTTTTACGTATGAAACTAGAAGCAATACTCGGCAGGACCTGAATGTGCCACGCCTCGCGAAGACCACCACACCACAAAATTGGTGACCACACAGAGATTTCTTAATTATTTTGTCACTAAATTTTACAATTTGTTGCCGATTGAAATAAGGCGTATTAATAGCATCCATCTCTCTTTAGTAAGAAAATTAAGCAGATTATCAGAACAAAAGAAGCTGATTTTATAAAAATCCTAAGATTTGATTGAACGTAAATTTTAATACTCTAATTAAAACAGTATCTTTTCTTGTTGCATTTTTGGTGATTTTATGCCTTTCGTGGCCTACATGGAATGGTTTATTTATCTCATTTGTTTGCTGCATTCTGCATATATTATACATGTAAACTACTATTATACACTACTTGCATTCTTATATTATATAAACCTAATCTTGCGCATTAAGTAAAGTACACACACGGACATTACAGTTTAGGTGTACTTTGATAACCAATTGTTATTTACATTGTAATTTATCTAAATTATGTAATATATTTCATTCATTCATTCATTCATGATTTCATTCATGATTTCATATTTGGATTCTACTGGGAAAACTCTGAATTTTTTGTATCAACTATGTAAACAACTTCACATCGGAATAATAAACCAGTGAAACCTTTTCAGTGGATAAGGTGTTCAAAATGACTACCATTTTCTGCTAAGCAGAGCGCCAGTCGATCCCTGAACTCGTCCACAACGTTTAAAAGAAAGTCCTCTGGAATGACCCGAATTTCAGCACTAATTCCGACTTTTAAAGATTCTAAGTAATTTGAGTGGTTAACGTACACTTTGTTCTTTAAGTATCCCCACAACAAGAAGTCGAGCTAGAGGTTAAGTCCGGGGATCGCGCTGGTCAGTCAATAGCACCTCTTCTGCCTTTTCAACGTCCTGGAAATTGTTCGCTTATGTATTGTCTATAACATTTGCCGCATAATGCGCAGGTGCTATATCTTGCTGAAACCATACCTGTTCGTTTATGCCATTATTTACACCCGGTAAAACCATTCTGCAAGAATACCATCTATGAAGAAAGGTCCCACAATGTGTCTACCAACTATGCCCGCCCAAACATTAACTTTTTCGGGCATCTGAGTATGACCTTCCTGGAACCATTTAGTATTCTCAGCAGACCAATAACGATAACTGTGTCTATTTACGATGCCGCTTAAATGGAAAGTAGCTGCATCCGAGAAAATGATATTTGTTGCGAAGTTATTATCGTTATTGTATCTTTCCATCATCACCTCACAAAATTCAGCTCTTCTATCAAAATCGTCCTCCCAAAAAATTCAGATTTCTCCCAGTAGAATAGAAATATGTAATCATATGCAGGTTGTTCCATTTAAAAAAATGTAAGTTAGTCTCTATGGCAACCAAACCAGAAATGACAGAAAAAATCGATGCAGGTAGATATGTGGGGAATAATTTACTGAACAACTTTCATAAAGGACACTTTCTCGTATAAGAGGTAATTCAAAAATTGCAGGCATTATGCGCGACTTTTTTGCCACTCTGTATAATAAAAGAAAAGTTTTTTAAACACCATATCTCCCAGATCTTCAAAAGCTTTAAATGCTTTTTCATTTAATTCTTGCAACAGCACCGTACCATCAATAAAATATGATTTAATTTCTGTAGATTGTTCATACAGTATATTCGAATATGTTTTCAAATTGTTAGCCAATTCAGATTTGGCAGTATTTCTCAATGTGCGGTCTTTATGAAAACTACTGGAATAGAACTCGTAACTAGGAACATCAGCAAAATTAAGTTCTTTACACTGCGCTGCACTAATAATTCTTCGAACATAAATTCAGGATTAACGATGTTTTATAATTAATTTCTTTTGTAACCAATATTATCGAAAGCAGAAGTCTTTGTCTGATCTCTAGAAACAGCTTTCCGAAAACTGACTTCACTTTTAATCGTTAATATATCTTCTGCAAGCTTTTTGTTGCAATTTTAATAAGTGGGTATTAAGAGCACATAAAATAATCATTAGCAAAATTCGACTGGCGACCTAGAAGTTGTAATTTCCATGACTATTAGAAGCAGGCTAAATTTTGTCACTCGTCAGTTACTCTCGTTGTTAAAGATATAGGTGACTATGTATTAAATTTGCATGAGTGTGCGCTTCACGTAAGCAAACGAATCAATTTTGTCGAAGATATATTTGGAAAAGTTTTCTCGGCCACTTAAATGGTATTAATTCGATGCGCATAACCAAAATTTAAGAAAATGAGATTGGAACTAAATGGCAAGTGGTTATATAAGACCCTACATTTTGCTGAACATAGTTAATAAATACGAATATTATTCTGTCAACGACACAACAAGTTTTACACAAACCAATAACCTGCCTAAAAGTAACTAATCCAATATTTCTGTTTATGACACAAACGTTTGAATTTAGAAGTACGGGAATAAATATCTGGTAAATTCCAAGGAAACCATCCATTTAAATCAGAAAACTTTGGCCTAGTGGAATTATTTTAATGAGTTGCTGATATCTACACTGATAAAGTATTTGTTTATAGAAATAATAGAATTGCTTTGCAATGCCTGTAAAAGCTACATACACCAGGTTTCCACTCCTAAGTAACTTTGCATGAATTACTTCGTGAAAGGCTAGAGTGATGAGTGATGACTCTCAAACTGTCGATACCTATTCAATGTACAGGGTGTCTCAAAAATATCATCGTGCGTTCATACAGTGGGGTCATTTAAGTGGGCAATATATGGGAATTTTTTTTATTACCGATTTCTCAGAAAATTTTATTCTTGATAAAAGTTGGTGCATGTTCGATAATCATATTAGGTGCACTTGGAATGGTTGCAAGTCAAACGGCGTACAGGGTAGGTCAAATAATATAAAACTTGAACAAGGATAAAGTACCCCTATTTAAGAAAATTCAGCAAAATGTTATTAAGAAAAGTTGCCTGGAATTAAAAGATATGCATCGATTCGAAAACGTGACCTCCTAAAATAAAAAAATATGTTTTTTTGAAATCTAATAATTTCCCAAAAAAAATTTTTTTTTTTATATTCACCCTAAAGACTTTCATAAATTAATTAAAATAAAATAAATTTCACATATCTTTGTTCAAATTCAAGCATATTTGTAAAATTAACTTGAATTTTTAATTTATTAAGGAATCACAAACATCATGGATGTTGTAACGACATTAAACACAACTTTAAAATATCCTAAAAATTCTTTTTAACAATATAAAACGTTAGTAATGATAATATGGAAATTAAAAAACTCTCATTTAAAGTGCAAAACCTTTATTTTAAATGTTTATTAAAAAACTGTACAAATTAATCGACAAACATGAAATCCTACTAAAATAATCGCATAGAAAAAAACAAATAAGGGTTAAAAGTAAACATTATTACAGTTTGGTGGCATTATTCATTCTTAAATAATTATTGTTGTTATTTGATTTCAAAAGCCTCCTCCAATACAGTTAACGTTAGCCGAGAAGGCAGAATTAGTGTTAATATGTGGAGAAAACTATAAAACAGTGCGTGAAGCAGGAGATATATTCAATGAACGACATCCAGATAAACAAGTTCACTATTCAACTGTAAGCAGAATTTTAATAATTTTAAACAGACAGGATCTTTAGATTATAAATATAAAAATGAACGTACCAAAACTGTATGTACTGAAGAAAATCAATTAGAAGTACTTCAAGCAGTTGTTGTAAACCCTAGAAGATACGGGTATGAAAAAAGCTCTGTTAAGAAGATTCTTAAAAAACAAAAATACCATGCCTATAAGCCAATGTTTATCTGCACGTTTCAAAGACGCTATGACTTGCGGTATGATTTCTGCATGTGGATTCAAGGACAAATAGAAGATCGGCGTGATTTCCATAGACACATACTTTTTGGGGATGAATCCACGTTCACAACAGATGGCGTTGTTTCTTCCCAAAATTGTAGGTGGTGGTCGGACGAAAATCCAAAATTTTGTCATTGACAATAAAAACCAGTATTACCAAAAAACAAGCGTTTGGTGCGGTATTACTAACGACAAGTTAATAGGGCCATTTTTTTTTCGCCAAAACCTAACTGGTGATATATTTTTTGGAAAACGAACTGACGGATTTTTTTGGATAATATAAGTATACAGGAACAACATAAATTATGGTTTGTACATGATGGTTGCCCTGCTCATTTTGCTACAATTGTTTCTGAATGGTTAAATGGGGAATTTGGTGATAAGTGGTTAGGACGAAATACCGATCCACGGTGGCCTCCTCGTTCGCCAGATCTCACCCCATTAGATTTTTTTTTGTGGGCATATTTAAAGCAAATAGTTTACAAGGATCGACCGTTTAATAATGTTGGGGAGCTTGAAAATTCGATACGATTTCATTGCAGAAATATTCCAGCAAGTGTATTGCGATCCACTCTTAGTGAATTTTATGTTCGGACAATTGAATGCATTGAACGAGAAGATGGACATACAAAGACGCGTCGATAATTTTTTTACATACACATAATTTTATTTTTTTCTGCATTTCAAATATTTTATTTTTTTATATTTTTTTTTGATTTGTTTATTGTTAAGTTATAATAAAAAAAAAACGATAAAAATTCCTTGAATAACAATAACTTGAAATTGGCTCCATAATCAAATACGTTTAAAAACATTGTATTTCTTGAGTTTGCACTAATCGCTTACATAATCCACACAAAATTTACAACTCAAAATTTTTTTCCCACGAACAATTTTTTTTACGGTTCAGCGATCAAAAATATTTCACAAGTATTTTTTTATTTTAATGTGATGGACAGATTTTTCGAAAAAAAAATTCTTGAAATTTCACGTTTGTAAAAAAAAACCTTTTTCCGATCGCTTATACAGCAATATCGAATAAAGATATAAAAATTTATCACATATATAAAATGTTCGCCTTTTTTTAGCTTTCGAATGGGGTATATTAAAACTCAATTTTGTAATTTGTTAAACGACAAAAATTGAAAACTTATAAACAAATGCAATTTTTTCAAATTTGGGCATGACTTTTTTCCTTTTTTTTTTATTGAAAAAATCAACTCACACCTTTTTTAAAATACTGTTAAAATTTTAGAGTGGAGAGTTGAATACTTACGAGACAAAAGAAAATTTTTCAAGTACGGCTTGCTCACGCGAAGCGCGCCGCAGCGCGACTCGCTCAGGCTCAGACCACAGTATAACGGAACTATAAAGTAGCGACACGAGCTGTCGGTCCCTTTGATCTCCAGGGGTCAGTTTCAGTGACAGAAGGATGACGGTATTGTCCTCTATTACACTGAGAAAACATATGAAATTTTATGTTGAAATCGCTCTTACACTGAAAAAAAGTCCATTTAAAAACAATTAATAATAGCATGAAGATATTCAGTTCAGATTATATTTTAGTTGTTTGATAAAACTTATCCTACATGCTAACTAATTAAAGATACTTAATTCCTCCGTTTTTTTCGAGGTTTTTATTTACGTTAAGTTGCCTTTTCGGAGCAATATATACTCGCATGACCCGTTATTTTGAGTAGTAATTGCACAAGAAGGTAGGTTAGGTACACATCTAAAATTACCCTGTGTTGGGAACCAGAGTGTGTTGCTTAAGAAGGTGAAGAAATATACCAGCGTGAAGTTGTTGGAAGTAATATACATACAGGGTGAGTCTGAAGGAATGGGACTATAAGGGAGTAATCTATGCATCAAAATAATAATTCCAATATTTATTTGTTTTCAAGTTATAACGCAAAAACAAAATATTGCATTAATTTAGCTTTCCCGTAATACTTAAATGTACATAGTGGTTGAGAATCACAATTAGATGTTTAGTTGACAGTATTATTTTTCGCTTTTGAGTAATAATTGTTGTGCTGTCACTAATTTTGTAAAAAACTGGAGTAGTGATGCTCTGTACATTACACAAACCATAAATAAAAATCATGTTGGCGTATTCGAGATGTGAATAAATGTGTGGGACTTTATAAAATTTAAATGATACAAATCCGAAAGTTAACGATGAATCAATGTAACATTTTATATCGACACTAAAGGTTAGTGACAGCACAACAATTATTACTGAAAAATGAAAAATAATATATACCATTTAAGTACAGGAAAGCTATACTCAAAACCCAATATTTTGTTTTTGCGTTATAACTTGAAAACAAATGAATATATGGATAACATTTGAGTTTTTTATTATTATTTTGATGCATAGATGACACCCTTAGAGTTTGGCCCATTCCTCCCAACTCACCCTGTATATATATTTTTTAAAAAATCCTAAAAAAGGTTTACAAAACCGCAAAACTTGCATAAATAATTTTGCAAATGTTTAGTCGTTTTATTGGCGATTTGCTACGTTGCATCTTTAAAAGTATGGAAGCAGTAAAGTAGAAAAATAAACAAAATTATAGTATTATATTAACATTTAATAAACAAATACAATACAAAAGGTTACAAAATTTTTACTGTACTAAGACAAATTTTGATATTCATTACAGTAATAATTTTTGGTGACTCAAAATTGATCAAAAGTGAAAAGTAAGCAAAAGCATAGAGAAAAAGAGAGAGACAAGAAATGCATATACCAAAATTTGTGGGAAATTGTAAAATATGAAATATAAAACTATCTGAAAATGATGTTGATGCTCCCACTGAAGGCTCAATACAAGCTCTTTTTGGCTGACTAGGTTGACTCTCATCGACACTTGAAACATCTACTTACAAGTTAACATTACTTTAAATATAAAACAAATAATACAAAATAAGGTATTTTTTATTTGTGACTCAATAAATATGTTCAACCTTCCATAAGACACTCGGAACCAAAAATTAACTGTAATAGTAGGTACAGTATAAATGGATTATATTGTGGTAATAGTAAGCCTTTTATTTTATCAATTTACCTGGTATTGCGTGTGAAAATAATGTGGGTTGGGGTTGGGCCCTATCAAACAAACGTGGTCGTACACCACCTTTGGATATAATCTTTTGTTCAGTGTTTATCACATAGCCCATAATTTTTATCGACTTTATTTGAATCCATGCCCAGTAGATCTTCCCTGTTGCAAGCTTTCAGCCAGATTTTAGCCCTAAAATATAAATTAAATTATTCCTAAAAGAAAATAACAACAAGAAGACAAACTGTTTATTTTAGCAGCGATAAAATTATTCTGCATTTATATTTCTGAGGATTTATCCACCGTTTTTACAGCTATAGAATTAAATTTAAAACATACCTTTCTGGGTCTTTAGGAAAAGCAAAAAAGTTGGTTCCAATATCACTTTGGACAGGGCAAGGGCGATAAGCACATCTGCTCCTTATTTTTTCTTGGGAATCCATCGAAAATCAGCAAAAGTTCGGTAAAACTTCAAAGCACCTTCAAACACTTAAACGCACGATAAAAACCAATAAATTACAAAAATTAAACAAACTACAATCCACACAACCTTTGTTTACCTTTCTGACTGACCTATTTGTCACTAAAAAGATGGCCGCTACGCGCCTTGCGCAGAGAAATTTGGGTCTGTCTAAATCGCCTCGTGTCGCTACTGTATAGTTCCATTATACTGTGCTCAGACTGGATTATAAAAGTTAGCCAACCCTACGCGCTAAGTAAAACATAACCTTGTACTTGAAACATAGTTATGTCACAAGAATAAATAATCTTATTTATTCTTGTGGTTATGTTACTATTGTATACTTTAAAAATAAGGAAGAGATTTTCTATTATTGTGAATTTAAGGTGGTCAAAATAAAATGACTTTGAAACTTCAAGTTAAAGTACAAGTACAAGAATATGTTCTACTTAGCGCGTAGGAGTGGAGAACTTTTATAATCCAGTCTGAGTCCGAGCGAGTCGCACTGCGGCGCGCTCCGCGCGTGTAAGCTGTGTTTGAAAAATGTATTATTTCGTAAGTATTCAACTCTCCACTCTAAAACTTTAACAGTAATTTAAAAAAGGTTTTTTGAGTTGATTTTTTTCAATAAAAAAAAATTAAAAAAGTCATGTCCAAATTTGAAAAAATTGCATTTGTTTATAAGTTTTCAATTTTTATCATTTAACAAATTACAAAATTAAGTTTTATTATACTCCATTCGAAAGCTGAGAAAAAGGCGAACATTTCATGTATGTGATAAATTTTTATATCTTTATTCGATATTGCTGTATAAGCGATCGGAAAAAGGTGCTTTTTTACAAACTTGAAATTTCAAGAATTTTTTTTTCGAAAAATCTGTGCATCACATTAAAATAAAAAAATACCTGTCAAATATTTTTGACTGCTAAACCGTAAAAAAAATTGTTCGTGGGAAAAAAACTTTGAGTTGCAAATTTTGTGTGGAATGCCCCATAAATTATTTTATTAATAATGCCACCAATGTTTTAGTAGGATTTCATGTTTGTTGGTTAATTTGTACAGTATTTTAATAAACACTTGAAATAAAAATTTTGCAGTTTAATTGAGAGTTTTTTAATTTGCATATTATCATTACTAATGTTTCATCTTGTTAAAAAAGAATTTTTAGGATATTTTAAAGTTGTGTTTAATATCGTTGCAACAAACATGAAGTTTGTGATTCCCTAATAAATTAAAAATTCAAGTTAATTTTACAAATATGCTTGAATTTGAACAAAGATATGTGAAATTGATTTGATTTTGATTAATTTATGAAGGTCTTTAGGGTGAATATAAAAAAAAAATTTTTGGGAAAATTATTAATGTTTTCAAAAAAAAACATTTTTTTTATTTTAGGAGGTCACGTTTTCGAATTTATGCATAACTTTTAAACAACTTTTCTTGATAACGTTTTGCTAAATTTTCTGAAATAGGGGGATTTTATTCTTGTAAAAGTTTTGAATTTTTTGACCAACCCTGTACGCCGTTTAATGGCCAACCTTTCCAAGTGCACCTAATATGATTACCGAACATGCACCAACTTTTATCAAGAATTAAGTTTTCTAAGAAATCGGTAACAACAAAAAATGCCCATATGTTGCACACTTAAATGACCACACTGTATAACTTTTTCCCTATGAGACTCCCTGTTATAAAAAAAAAGAACCACACAATTATTGTGGTATACAAAACCAAATTACGCCCTAAACAATAATCGGGTGCCAGTGTTTACCTTAGGATAACCTAAAATAAACTGCGACAAGGCAACCTATCCTTACTCTGGCAACCCTACGCCCTGGAGGATGTTCTTCAGACACCCCTTAGCTAGCTCAACTCAGGGTAGGTTCGCTATTTTGTTTCTAGTTTGAGAGGTTTAGCACTCTTATAAGTAAGTTATAGTCAAATCCTGAAGGCGCCACCTTAGTTTTATTTTACATAAAAGTCTTTAAATTTTCTAGTGTTTGGCCTCAGATAAAAACAAACTAGGAAAAAAACACTTATGTCACAATCCGTATACCCTAGCTTATTATAAGCTCTCATTCACTCAAGCCCTCAATGTCACTATATTTAAAATAAAAGACAAATTTTCGCAGAGGCCAATACAAATATTAATTCTTAAGGTGGTGTTAAGCCCTTGGTTAGTTGGTTTTATAAATGCAAGCTCCTCTTACTTTGGTGGACAATAGATACTTAAAGTTAAAAGATGAATAAATGAAATGAAATATTAAAGTGATAGTACTAGGTTTGACAATGAAAGTTCTGAAGGTTTAAATTTACAAAGTTATCGATAAAAGAAAGCAAAAAGTCAAACCCTGTTTGACAGGGTCTTGCACAAGACGGCAACTGTCAGACCTACACTGTAAAAATAACTGTTCAATCTGATCTGGCAGCCACATATACCTACATCCCGGACATTGCCTCCGACTAGGAATTTCCGCAAGGTCTGTGCAAGAACCTCTCACAACTAATTAAATGTACCATCAGAGCATTCTTAAAGTACAATACAGAGTCTTACGAGTACTTGTGGTTACTCGATAAGTATACTAGCCACTTGGCATAGATAAATTAAAATGTTGAAGTTACAAGTGTTAAATTTAAAAGAATCAAATGGCCTTTAGCCGGGAAACAAAAATATTTACTTTATATTCATAAATTGTAACTATATTTACAACAAAAGTAGCTGTAATAGACTACCTAACGCTCTGAACTACTAGAGACTCTTGTGACGTGTTAACGCTATGTCGACATACGCTACACGTTTACATTGCACAAGCTCTGTACATAACATGGGCGCAAAACTTCATCAAAACAATGTATATCAAACAATACGCAAATGCAGAGTATTAAGATTTTAATTTGACTACTTTTTAAAGAAAAATGTACACAGGGTAATGATACTTAGTTGCAACTTTACGTGCTACCCATGGTTCATAAAGACTCAATCTTCACATACACACACATGGTCCCTGAAACAGCTAACGTGGATACTGCTACACAGCTAGTCTCCAAAGATTCCAATAATACACGGCAACTGGCACGTCCCGCGTCCAGGCAATTCCAACAATAATAAACTAGTACTCCACTTTGTACTCGGACTTTTAGCCCCTCAAATAAAAACCCAAAAATAACTAACGAGGGTTCCCAATTTACATGGCGTCTATGACCGCTGTAGAAGTTCATTAAAGCATTTTAAATCGGCATTCTGCCCAAAGGAATAGGCAAACTACAAAACCATACCCTTTTTAAAACATTTGTGGATGCTTTATCGACACTACATTAGCCTGAACGGCCCAAAAAAACTAAACTTGGGGAGCTGCTTCCACAAACGTGCTCTAACTTCCAGTGTCCATGGTCGAAAGGGACGATTCTTATTTTTCTCCAACGTACGTAGTTACCAAAACAAAAAGCAATGACAAGAATTTTACCCTATCTATGGGACCTAACCTCTTATATTACATAGAAAACTAATGGCGACCGAAGTCTACCCACGCGACCAAGCAAAAATTAACCAGAAGTCGCTGTGAAAACGCACAGGAACTGTCAGTTTGACACTGACCTATTATCGATTTTCTTAAAACACAGCTGATTTACAACATCCGAGACATTTCATTTAACCTACATCTCAAATAGAAGAATTGATAACTAATAACTAATCAATTAGAACAAAGATTTGAAATCAAACCTGTCTGCAAGTAGTATCAAACGATGAACAGAAGAAATCAATCCATTTAGCTATGTCTTACATACAAGATACAAAACATTCCTGAAATATAAACATCAACAAAGGTTTGAAACTAAACATAATGAAAATTTTGGCTATTACAGGTAACTTAATTAACAATTAATGTTTAAGGTGAGAGTCTACATATCTATTTTAACAATTTAAAACCGGAAACTTAACAGAGATAATCAAACTTATGAAATGCAATTTTCGAACTGTAACATCCCCCCCCCCCCTCTCCCACAATGAGATAACTGCCCCTAAAGGCCGGACCAGTATAAAACCAAGTTTAAGTATAAAAATAGTTACATTTTGGCGAAAACCATGGTTCGATATCTTCATTTGGTTACAACTACATTTGCAGAAAGATGGAATATATAGATGTGGCACTGCCAGAAAAGATAGAAAATTTTTTCCAAAGGATTTTGCGGAAGACAAGAAGTTAGCCAGACTGGAATTATTGCTCTAAAATGGAGAGATAATAAATATGTACATTTTCTAAGCAACTTTCATAATCCTGCAGATGTTGACCTTATTTCACGCAAACAAAAAGATGGTTCTAGCATAGAATCTCCCTGTATAAAACTTGTAAAAGACTATAATCGGCATATGGGATATGTCGACAAAAGCGATATGTTGAAATCTTGTTATGAAATCAACCGTAAATCGAAAAAATAGTGGCACAGAATCTTTTGGCATTTTATAGATCTCACAGTAGTGAATGCATATCTTATGTTCCAAGAAAGAAGTGGTGTTTGTGGAAAAACACTGTCTCTAAAAGAATTCCGTCTTGCAGTAGCGAATGAACTGGTAGGTGCTGATCCCGACGTTTCACAGAGAGGTCGCAGAAGCTCAGAACCAATTCCTAATAAATACAAGTCACATGTACCTTTAGAGCGGAGAATAAGTAAGGCTACACACATGCCCATTCACGGCAATAAGCTGAGATGTGCAAATTGTAGCACAAGAAATTCACCTCACAGAACCAGATGGCACGGTTCCTCGTGTAATGTTGGACTTTGTCTAACAGCTACAAAAAATTGTTTCGCCCTTTTTCAAAAAAAATAAGAAAGACTAATTTTTTTTTATTATTTACTGTTTTTTAGGTGACAATAAATAAATTTAAAAAGTAAAGAGAAATATTTTAATTTCCTGTTGGTCTCACAGTGGAACCACACGCTTTAACAAAAACCAAATTACTTTTGTATTTTTTTTGCATAAAATTGTGGTTTAGAACAAATATTTAGTCCAAATTTTACGAATAGCATTAAATTATTTTATTTTTGTTAGGGCGTACGATTTAAAATGTGATTGTTTTTTTAGAACTTTAAAAGTAAAAGTTACTTTATGCTATTTAAGTTTAGTTGTTAAAAAATAATCGTTACAATTTTATTTTGTCTTGTTATCAAATCGGTTTTTTTAGATTTTAGGCGAGAGTATACAGAAAATAAATACAACAAAAGGCTAAACTTTTAATAATTAAATTTAATAATTATTGTGGATATTAAATTCATGAAAAATTATGACAACATAATCTTTACATCCTTTTCGTTTATTAACAGTAAATGTTAAGGTAAACATTAGTTTTTAAATTAAAATAATCATTTGTAAATAGCTCGAACACAAATTAAGATATCGCATCACGGTTTCCTTCAAAATGTAGCTATTTTTATGCTTTAAAACTGAGTAATAAAAAAATATATCATTCCATTTAACTTTATTAAGAAAATTTGAAAAAACTAAATGTTGTTTAAACAGCGCCACCTAGAAGACCCGGTATGCACTAGCGTCCACGACCACAGTCGGTCTTTTAATAAGCGTAAAAGTGTCTATTGAACGAGCTTATGCTGAATAAATTTGAATAAGGCATATGGAAGATACAGCAAATATTTAAAAAGTTTTTTTTCCACAAACTTTCCCGACCCATATTTTTGAAGATACAGGGGAAAGCACCACCTAATATTCCCCCTGTAGAATCGAGAATGCCCGAGATTGTTTTCCGGCAGCGCCATATGAAATTAATCTTAAGGAGTCTTGACACCAAAAAAGCTACTGGTCCTGACGAAATTTTAGCGATCGTAATTAGGACATGCGCGGATGAATTGACACCGGTATTTTGTAGGCTTTTTAACTTATCTTACAAAAAAGGAGTATTTCCTACTTGCTGGAAAACTGCGCGAGTCCAGCCCATACCCAAAATAGGCAAGAATACGTTGTTTGCCAAACAACTATCGTCCAGTCGCATTGCCCTCGGTTACATCAAAAGTCATGGAGAAGGCTATCAACGAAAAATTATTACAGTACCTGGAAGGCTTGCTTATGTTACTAATTTGGAAAAAAAACGCAATAGAACATCATGAGGAAATTTCCAAGGCCCTTGACTGAGTATGGCTTGAATAAGAGAATACGGAATGCCACTTCAATTTTATTAATGGCTGTCAAGTTTTCTTGAAGAGCGTTCTCCAGGAGTGGCGATGGACGGATTCTTTTCAGTCACATTTAACATTAACGCCGGAGTCCCTCAATGTTCTATATTGTCGCCCACCCTCTTTTTACTATACATTAACGATCTTCTGGAAAAAGCTTAAAATTCTATATATGTATAGTTTTGCTGATGACAGCACACTTGTTTCATCTTTTAATTTAGATGCTCGAACATCAACTGCCAATACACATCTCTATAGGCAGCAACAAAGACCTGGAAGAAATTCTGTCTTAGGGTGACAATAACCAAGTAGAACTTAATGCTAAAAAAAACACAGGCGACAGACTTTTCTAAAGGAGTTAATGTTGACGAACCGGATATAGTCATTGTTAGACACTATATTCCCTTGGCTTCATCAATTTCTTTGTTGGGCGTCAATTTGGATAGTCATATGCCTTGACACAGTCACGTTGTGGCCATTGCTAAGGCAGCCTCGCAGAAGCTTGGACTACTTTTCCGAACTAAGAACCTCTATTCACCCCAACAACTTTATATGCCTTATAAAGCCTAAATTTGACCATCGCTGGACTACTTCTCGCATATTTCGAGCTCTGCTTCTAAATATACCCCTGAGATTGCTAGGTTCCATTCATAGAAGAGTCATTCGCTTGATCGGTGACCATGATCTGATAAACAACCTGGAAAGCCTTGAACTTCGAAGGCAGGTTGGTGACATAAGTCAATTTTACAAATATTTTCATGGCAAGTGTTCAACTGAGATTGCCCGCTTGACTCCACCCAGAGCGGTGCATGGTAGAAATATACGATGAGCCACTACAGCCCACCCGTACGTGGTTCAGCTTATGGTGTCTCAAGAACGAAACTGTTTAAAAATTCTTTCATCTGGAAAACGGCATCATTCTGGAACGACCTACCTGAGGCTGTGTTCCCCAGCGAGTATATTCTCCAAAGATTCAAGACCAACGTGAATAATTTCATGCGCACACGCATCGCTCGTCGAGCGCCATAAAGGATTAATCCTACAGTGCTGTAAAAAAATGGAAAAAGTCTTAGAAACAAAATTAACGAACTTTTTATGTCCTTTATTGAATAGTACCTCAACACAGCGATTTTTGGATAAAATTTGACTTTTTAGATATATCCTAGTAACTGTGCCCCTTAACGGTCATTATGGAAACATGAAAATATTTTCCAGCAATCTTCGTCGATTTAGTCAATAAAATACTTTTCCGGACCAGTAAGGTTTATGGCTTCCATAATATTATACCGTGCCGACCTTAGTGACTTAGACCCTGTATATTACACAAATTTACCCACATTGGCTCCTTTGAACGCACACTACCACTTCTCAAATGTCCACAAAAAAGACCGTCAATTTAAAAATACAGGGTGCTTGAAATTGGTGCTAAACAGTATTGCGATCTCGGAAACTAGAAGAGATAGAAAGGCGGTTAAATGGGGAAAGTTTTAGGCAATTATGGAAGTAGTTTATTGGTGCTTACGGATCGATTCTGGTTCTTTTGGGTTTTGAGATATTTTGAATAAACCAAAATGTTGCATTTTCTTAGATCTGTAGTAACTTTTTTATTACCCAATATTTTTTATATCCGAAAACACATTTTCATTGCCCCTTTTTACATAGATGGTTACAACGTTTCGGTTTCCTGTAACTATCATCAACTTTTTTTTTCCTTATGATCGCCATATTGGATTTTTTACTCATCGAAAAGTACTTAATTTTTCCTATACTATAATACTAAACACTAATACAAAATAAAAATGTATAACCTCAAAATAACAAAAAAATTTATTTTCGAACATATTTGGCAACACCGACATATCGGATAGTTCTTTTTCTTAAGAATCAAGTTAATTAAATAACAATATAAGTTTATTCTACTTTAAATTAAAGTTAAAATATAATATCTTTTTTAAAAATCATAGAAATCTAGTAGGTTATCTAATAGATACCTATTTCGATATGTTTTTTTATTGTAACATTTTTGTTTAGAAGACTTTGAACTTTAAACAAATGAAATTTTTTAATCTGTCAAATAATTTTTCTACGTTGTAATAAACAACAATAACAATGGCGTTAAATTATTCTAACGAAGAGAAGTTTGATATGTTAGCGTGTTATATAAAAAATGACAGAAATGCGAATAGAACTATGGATAAATATTTTGGAATGTACCCCGAAAGACGACAACCCAGCAGAGCGTATTTTTCTAAACTGACTAGAAACTTACTAGAATTTGGCAGTTTTGAAAAGCCTCGTCCCAAAGAATATGGAATAGATAACGAAAATCGTAATAGAATAATTTTAGAACATTTTAATGAATATCAGAATTAATCTACAAGAATCGCTAACACACAGCTTGGAATTCCAAAATCCACCGTTCACGATGTATTAAAAGTTGCTAAATACCATCCTTACAAGCCAGCAATTGTACAAGGACTTCGAGAAGGTGATTTTGATAGGAGAGTAATTTTTTGTAATTGGTATCTTGGTAAATGTCGAGAAAATCTCACATTTTCGGATAATGTTTTATGGACAGATGATACACATTTTACCAACTGTGGAATCTTTAATAAAAAGAATCACCATCACTGGGCTTTTGAAAACCCGCAATTACTCGAACCACGCAGATTGCAAGTACGATTTGGATTTAATGGGTGGTGTGGAATAATTAGTAAGAAATATTTTATTTTGGTTTAAATTAACTGCAAAAAATGCTTTAATTATTTATCTTCACAATTTATTTAGCAATATTATAATGATTACGATGGATCTTTTGCATACTTTTTATTATTTTTAGAAAATCAGCTAATTGGTCCTTTTATTTATGACCAAACATTGACCGGTCCAAGATACCTTGCAATGTTACAAAATCAAATTATTCCTGCACTTCAAGAAGTTGTTCCCAATGATCAATTTGATAACGTGTGGCTGCAGCAAGATGGTTGTCCCGCGCATAATTCCAGACAAGTACAAACATTTTTATCAGAGACTTTTGGTGAAAAGGTAATATCTACCAGTGGTCCTGTGCGCTGGCCTGCTAGGTCTCCGGACCTTACCCCATTGGACTTTTATTTATGGGGATTTGTCAAAAATGAGGTATACGAATGTAATCCCCCTGAAACTCGCCAAGTTCTTGAGCAGCGAACTAGGAATATTTTTAGTCATATTAACCGTAATACCATTAATCGTGTAACTAAATCTGTAAAAAAAAATGTCAGCGATGCGTTGAAAAAAATGGTCGACATTTTGAACCTTATTATATTAGTATATTTTACTTAATTAACTTTAATTCTTAAGCAAAAGAACTTTCCGATATGTCGGTGTTGCCAAATATGTTCGTAAAAATGATATTTTTGTTATTTTGAGGTTATAAATTTTTATTTAGTATTAGTGTTTGATATCACAGTATAGAAAAAATTAGGGACTTTTCGATGAGTAAAAAATCCAATATGGCGATTATAAGAGAAAAGAAAGTTGATGATGGTTACAGGAAACCGAAACGTTGTAACCAAAATATGATCAGGTAGGCATCTTCTATGTAAAAAGTGGCAACAAAAATGTGTTTTCGGATTTAAAAAATGTTGGGTAATAAAAAAGTTACTACCAATCTAAGAAAATGTGGTTTATACAAAATATCTCAAAACCCAAAAGAACTAGAATTGATCCGTAATCACCAATAAACTACTTACATAATTGCCTAAAACTTTCCCCATTTAACCGCCTTTCTATCTCTTCTAGTTTCCGAGATCGCAATACTGTCAGCACCAATTTCGGGCACCCTTGTATAATAAAAGGTGCAAGCTTAAACCTAAGGATTAAATCAAAAGAATAAAACATATCACAAATAAACTTTGACTTTAACCCTTTCAGTAATCCCGTCCACTATGATGGACATTGATTTTCAATACAAGCTATTGAAAAAATAAGCATTAGTATCGCTCAAGTCATTAACCAGGCGTGTGTTGTGAAATCGATTTTTATTGAATAAAACTTTGAAATTGTGCAAATAATTATTGGTTTAGGTAAGTAAATAGCATTGCTTTATTGTGCCTATGTCATATAATGAACAATTTTATTTAAAAGACCTTAAAAAATAGTTTGAATTTCTATGTCCACCTCGATGGACAAAGTGACTTGGGTTAATAAAAAATACCGATGTATTTTTTTTTGAAGAACCTGATGAAATGGAAGATTTGCCATCAACTAGTTAACAAAAAAAAATTGAAAAGACCCTTGACTGACGAACAGCTTCTAGAATACCTTAGAAAAGACGATGAGTCGATAATATTGGGTTTATCGGATGATGATGAAGCAAACAATATAGCAGACCTCAGCGACTTCGAAGCTCGTGACAATACCACCCTTGATGAGGTTGACAAAATAGAGGATACTATTTTTGATGAGTTGGTCGAAGAGAACATAACACCTCTATCAAAAAACCATAATTTAGAACATGAAGAGAATGAACTGCGTACAAATGAAGGAATGGTGAAGCAACCATTATTTGAGGACACGGAAACAAAACAAAATTCAAATCAAACCACTAAGAAAAGGGTAGGTACAAAGGAGAAATTGAAGGCTTTTTGTAAGGAGTTTAATCAAACAGGTAAAGAAGACATTAGATGGAAGAATAATGTTACATATCTTACAAGGCCAATAAGGTGGTTTGTTCCAAAAGAAGCAGAAGTAGTTAAATTACCTGCCCCCATTCAGTTTTTTATTAAATACCTCCCAAAAAATAGACGAAAAGAGAGAGAGTACGCGTTGCAAAATGGAAAGGAAAATCGCACACTTTTTGCGTAAAATGTAATGTGCACTTGTGTTTCGTAAGCGGCCGTAACTGTTTTTTAAATTTTCGCATAAACTGAACTTATTGTTATATAAACCTGATGTTCTTTTCTGATTAGTTTGTCGTTTTTATGATTTTTTTAAATAAATGTTTGTAAGCAACTGATTTTTTCCATTTCGCCCTCAGTCACAATGTCCATCAGAATGGACATGTCATAAGTCAGGTGACATGTGACATATCGAAATAAAAACTATGTCAAAACTTTACAAAGAAATAGTAGTAATTTTTAATATTCCAAATTGCAGAATTTGCCAGTAGCTGGAAAAAAGTGATGACTGAAAGGGTTAAAATAAAATAAGTATAAATTTATATTCAACTTTTCTGATTGTTAATATTTAGTATAAATTTTGTTTAAATGCGTATTTTCAAAGTCGAGACCTATTTAAATCCAGAAGTGGGTATATTATAAAATACGATAATGTGAAACACTCTGTATATTTAATAGTGGTGTATCAACGTCATAAACCTTATATATTTCAAGGAGTAGTTTCTCTATATAGCCTGCAGCAATCAAAGCTTTGTCGTATCTTGGGAATTTACATAGAACAAAGAGAAAAGCCGAACGCATTACTGATACGTACGTTGGGACGATATTATTAAGTTAGTTTGAACATAGAAACGGAGGCATATGTGAAATGTTATGTAATTTAAGAAAAAATATCATTTACTAAAAGGAAAATTTGTATAATATACAGGGCTTTTATTTGAACATAAACTAGGTTAGGTTAGAGTGACAGACTTCTGGTTTGTCCAGTAGCGTGTCCCAAAAAAATGAAAGTTTGAAAATGATAACTCTCACCTGCTTATATGATTCACTACAGTAACTGAATAATACTTGTGAAATTTTAACTAAATTAAATAATATTTAGGGGTCCCCCAAGCCCCCTCAAATTGCACGATATTGTGATATTGTTAAATGGTAAAAATATGATTTGTGACTTTGAAAATAGTTATTATCCTAACAAGTGCGGAAAGAGCCACTTTCCCGCACGCGACTGCCGTTACCCGAACGACGCGAAGCGGAGTTCGGGTAAGCAGTCGAGTGCGGGAAAGTGTCTTTCCGCACAAGTTAGGATCAAAATTTTTCCTACAGGCGTTGGAAAAACTACAACAAAATATTTCTAAAAATTTAATTTTACTGAAAAACAAACACAGATTTAATTTCTAATTATAACTAATATTTACATTAAAAGTACAATTTGATGCATTATGCAAATTGATTGCGGATGAAGCCATTGAAGCCAACTGATCCTGATGAGCGGATGGTTGCAAAGAAAGAGGTATCGAGCTGTTGTTAGCGCTGCTGGGAAACTGTGGAGTTTTTGCTTCTAAATTATAGCTCAAACTTGATGGACTATTGAGATTGAGAATTTTGTTAGACATGTTTTTTTTGTGTGTGATGGATTCCTCCAGGTAGCCTTCGGCAACAGACGTGGATTTCCATCCTCCTAAACGTTTAATGTTTGTTATTTCTTCGCCAGAATTAGCAAGTAGAGTGGCCGAGGAACGTCTAAAACTGTGGCCTGTGTATAATTCTGGATTTTTGAGTCCTATATAAGCTGCAATGTTGGAGGGCATTTTTCCTATGGTATTAATTCCAACACATTGGGTACTGCATTTTCCATGTTTGTAGTTCAAAAAGAATCGGCGGTGTGGAGTTTGCTGTGGACGTAAGTTTGCATATTTTCTGTATAGATTTAGAAAAATTTCATTATTGACTGCCTTAGTTATTACAAAGGATCTAGCAGAATGGTTTTTGGAGTCGTTTATTGTGACAATTATAACGTCTCCTTTGTCGTCTATGTCGTCAATGGTAAATTTAGTTAGCTCCTCACGGCGGCAGGCACCAGCCAGTCCAAAAATCGTTACCACTTTAATTAGAAGGAAAATTTCATCAGGTGCTTCTTTCATAAATTTCGCAATCTCTTCTTGTGTAAAAACTTTTGCTTTTTTTGCTCGAAAACCTACATTTTGTCTCTTGATGTACGCAGTAACTTTATAGTATTTACTGATATCTAAATCTTTCTTAACCTTAAGTACACTTTTCAACATGGAATATCGAGACCATAAAGTATTTGGCTTCCAAAGTTTAGACATTTCCAAGAAATATGCCAAAAGTACTTCTTCTCTTGGTGCTTTTACATTTTTCGCTTCACACCAAGTAACAAAATTATCGTATTGTTTTTCATACCTGACTATTGACTTTTTTGGTAGCAAATCCAAATTTGCGACACTTGCAGCTTCTAGAATATCTTCTGGAAGCTCATCGTCCGAGAAATTATCTATGGAAGACATCTGTATCAGAATCTGAACGAAATTATAAATCAAAGCCACGCTCCGGTGAAATGTTGTAAGGTGTCACTTTGACAATTAAATTTTATGTGTGTGTCGTGGTTACCATGTTAACATCTATGTACGGGGTTTTTGAAATAAACCGTTTTAAATCAGCTTTTTTAAAAATGTTTAAAATAAACGGCAAAAATTAGAGTTTCTGTAATATACCTCATTTACTTTCAATAAAAATTTATATTTTATTTATTAAAGTGTCTTTCCGCATGAGTTAGAATCAAAATTGTTTCTACAAGCGTTAGAAAAACTACCACAAAGTATTTCTAAAAATTTAATTTTCCGTGCCGGAAAAATTTTCCCGCACCGTGCGGGAAAATGGGTCTTTCAGAACCAAAACGAGTGCGGGAAAACGGTATATCGCGCACGCTTGTAGGAAAAAAAATTAAAAAAGTTGTCTAAGCCTCTAAAAAAATTTATTTTAACTTAACTTTAGGTATCACTACTAAATAATACAAAATATAAAACTACATGCGTGCAAGGTCCTCGCGATTGTGCTTAGCAAAGTCATTCCTATGTTTCTCAATGACTTGTAGTAAGTACTGCTTCTACTTTAACCTTTGTGGTATCATTGAATGTCTGAATCAAAGCAACACCACGTTCAGCACAGTCGCTCACACAAGGCAAATGTTTAACTAAATCTACAAACCGGTTGAATCGTTTAAGTCCGTGGAGTTCATTAGCTGTCAGGCGAAACGCTGTTTGGTTTCCTTCTAGCAGTAGTTCGATTTTCATAGAATAAATGGCCTTTGCCATCCAGCGAGCTCTATGCACTGCACCAGGCTTTCGAATTAGAGTAGGTGTGATAATCAACCCAATCAATAATGCTGCAAGGGTAAGAAGCTCCTTGTAGTAGTTTTGATGATGGTTCTCTTCTAATTGTTTAGATATAAAGTTCTTCTGATTCTCTGAAGGAGTTTTTTGTCGATTATAGTCATGGCTGAGCTTAGACCAGTTGTCCCGGAATCTCTTAAATATAGAAATATCTGGTCCAGTAGAAGGACCAAAACATGTGCTAAAGGCATCTGAAAGAAGCACTTCTAACATGTAATGTCGACATGCCATCCACAGCAAATTTTTCCCAATAAGGCTTTCTAGAATTGTACAGGCTCCATTTAATCTTCCTGTGTTCGAAGCAGTCGTATCAAAGCACATACCCACGACCACAGATTCGCAATTTCATGACTCCAACTGTTCACTTACTGCGTAAGCTGTTGCTTGGCCAGAGCCAGATGTCAACTTCGAAACATCAAGAAGTTTAGTTGTTCCTTTAACTAAAGAGGAAACTAGAACAGGTAGCTTTATCAACGCCAGTCACGTCTGCTAACAGCTTGTCATCCCAGTAAACAATTGATTTGGTCGCTTAATAATCTTCTTTAACTATTGCAGCTTAATGACGACGTTTCTGGCGTTGTCGGTGAACGGTACTCTTCGAAAGAACTACAGAAGATGTAGAACACCCTGCCTCGTTGATTACAGACGTCAAAATCATGGTTGACTTCCTGATACTGATATTAGTCCGATCTAGTACAACTGAAACATTTGATGATACAATACGTTTCCGTTTTAGTTTAACAAGGCCACTGGTTTTGCATGCCGGTGCGATGAATTCATCTTCCGATTCACTTTCACTGCTATGTTTGGCAGTCATGGCCGGAAAGTTTGAAATACTAGAAATGTTATTGCCTCCACTATCTTTAGATTCTTTTGTCTTTGATATTGAAGTGGTTTCATGAGATTGCTGACTTACAACAGCGGCTAGGCGTTGATTTAATCGGTTTTTACGCAATACAGACCGTATCTCCTGCTCAGCAAGTTTCTTGTCCACAGGTCCAATAGAACCGGATCTTGACTCCTGCTGCAACTTCAGAAACTGTCGGTCCTCTTCGTTTTTAATCAGCTGTTGGCTATTGGCGTGACTGATGTCGAACAGTTTTTCCAACTTATCAATGAACTTTTTCTGATTTTTTTGATCCGCCGGGTTATTTCTTGTCCTATGCTTCATCAACTTAACGTGTTCTTCATAAAAATCTTTTATTTTTTGAATAATTTGATATTTTTGCCTGGTGGGAAGTCGTGACTTCATCCATAAAGGCATTAACTGATTATAAACTTTTAGAGGGTGAGACCTCAAATTTATTTATTCCAAAATTTTACTGGGATTTATGGGGCACCCTAATGTCCAGACAGTCTCACGTAGTCCTATAGGGACCATCATGATACCACACACGTTCCGCGAAACCTATCATCATCAGCTCCCTGATAGCTAGTGCGACGTACCGGGTGAGTCAACGATTGCGCGGAGTAATTTTATGCCTTAAAGATAGAATTTGTCGATAATAAGCTTTCGTATTAAGGTATGGTTGGATATCTGGCACATTTTAAAAATATTTTGAATTATACAAGGTGCGCCCAAAAAGCAGGATATTATAAAGTTACATTTTTTTTAAATGGGATCCCCTATTTTTGAATACATTTATTAATTCTACGTATTATTTCATACATTTTTATTAATGGTTTAATATACGAAAAAGTTATAGTTTTTAAGATAATTCGACTTATAATGAAAATTTTGCATTTGCAAGTATCTCGTTGTTGTAAAAATGCTACTAAAATTTTGACTCTAAGGGATTCATAATTTTTATACCTACTAAATATAGTGAAAAAAAACATATTTACTATAAAATATTTGATATCTCATTTACAGGGTGTTTTCTTTCTAGGACCAAAGTCATACACCTGCATTATGAACTTCTTACATGATAATGACCTAAAACTATAGAATCTTATCATTTCCGAAAATCCAAAAATCCTTTATTGTGTTTCCTGTCAAAAGGGTCCACCTGTCCTTGTGAACTTTTAAAGTCGTCCTGATAGACCCCTGGGCGTGAAGTGTGTGTCCCTGCTCATTTATGTGTGCATTTTAAATAAGCGTTCTTATATAATATTTACATATTTACACAACTATTAACTTAATCTTTAAGTGACTGGCTGAATGGCTGATCAGCCCATGCCAATACAGAGAAAAAAAAAAGTTGCTTAGAATAAAATCTCTATTTCAATATATTTTACTTGTTAATGTTTATAGATTATTAAAAAATGTGTTTCAAAAACTATAGATAACCGCTATTGGTTTGTGTCATGCGTGTTGTTAATTCACGGTGACGATGGTAAATCTAAGGTAAAAAGGGTTAATGCTATCAGCTAGAATTCACCCTTTAAGAATTTGTAGAGAGGCTTTAATTTAATTTAATTTGATCTGATCTTATTTGATTTACTGTGATTTTATTTGGTTTGATAAGTCTAATTATTTAATTACTTATTTGACTGTTTTTAGTTCACTCTTCCTAAATTCTTAATAAATACTACTTAGTAATATTACCGCTTGGGAAACACCGCGTGCTCTTGTCTTAGGGAAGAGTGTAAAATGAATCGACATCAAAACCATCCTATTCACGCCGGACAGGCCGGATGAGATCGGATATCTAGTAGGATGAAGGTGCCGTTTCACACTCTTTAGTCGGTAGACCGCACGATTAAAAACCGTACGGTCGATGACCGGTTCTAGATGGCCTCAGATACGCCGACGAACCGTAAAAAAGTAAAATTAAAAAAAAAAATACTTAGTATTATTATTATTATTATTTGCCTCAATTATTGTACTTTTTATGCAGTGCGGACCTTGGGGCTACCACGAGCTCGAAATCCATAATTTTGTGTGGTAATTCTGTTTCTGACCATCAACCAATTTTTAAGTAACTTTCAAACATAAAATTTGTTTGGGCTGCCGCGATTACCATTATTTAATATTTTTTTTAAGCCCATCAGCCTATCACTTCTATATACTTCTGCTTGTATACGCACATGCTGTTGCTGTGCTGTAATCAAATCCCAATTTCAGGATCTTTTAGCATTTAACCCGTAAGTGGGTAAAACCTATTTTCGCGAACTGTTCAATAATACCTTGGAAACTTCTTAAACCTTTTTAAGTAGTTATACTAAAACTAAAATATTGACACGATAAGCAATAATCTTGTAGGCTACCTTGTAACTCAAATTTTCAACGAATAATGATTTGTAAACTACAAAAAGGTTTTGTAAGGAATTTGTTTCCCTAAAATACTTAATTTGAAGTTGGAATATGTGGAAATATTCATATTTTTCTATAAATATACAGGGTGTACAATATATACAGTACAAAAAATTTAAGAACATATTTTTGAGCAAATTATCTGAAAAACGTTTACATAAACATATGGTATTAATTGCTTCGTTTTCAATATACAAAGTGTCTAAAACTGTCTTTTTTTTTCGAAAATGTACTAAAACCATAAAGATAAATGATTTAAATTGAGAATGCATACACAAGACTTTAAAAGCCAACAATCACACAGCACTAAGCATCTCTTGATTTAACAGTGGCATGCGTATGATTGAATGATATTGTCAAAACTTGAGGTTGTTTTCCTAACGGATTATAGTCAATGTAATAGGACTATAATTCTTTACCAAGTAGCCTGGAGGAAACCCAGCATATTTCGTTAGGGCGCCGTCGGATTTTATGGTACAAAACTAGCCTGAGGAGCGTGATCTCGGCTTGAAGAGCTTTTACTTTATTACGACCCGGAGGATCGGTTGATTGGTGGGAACCCAGGAGAGAGAATTCGGGTCTAGGTGACTTAAAAGCATTCTTTGGGGATCTAAGGAAGATCAGGAGAGGGACCTTGGGTCCATGTGACATAGAAGCACTCCTAATCGTAGGGGAGGTGACCAGTCGGAAAGATGAAGGTACCTGCTTTATCCAATGCATGGGTATTTATACCCAAAAAGTGCTGATGTTTTAATTATTTATGTTGAGGCGTCATTTTGTTGCCAATGTTAATGATTAAAATGCTTCATTCCCAATATACAGGTTGTCAAAGTTTACGAAAAATTCCAATTCTTTTTGGAAATCTACGAAACGTATAAGGATAAATGATTTAGATTCAGAATGCATACATAGTAGTAGAAGTAACAAGATTTATTTTAGCAATACTGCTACAATATTATAAATTCTAGTTTTTTTTAATAATAATTAAAACATTTAAAATTACAATTTTATGCACCAAAAATATTTTTAAATTAATTTTATCAGATATTTTGTTTTCTAAGTAATGATATTTTTAAGGATTTTTTAAATTTACTTAAGGAATTTTGTTTCTTAATTAAAGAATCTAAATTATTATATTCGTGAAGTCCTTTAAAAAAGATTGATTTATATGTCAAATTTTTTGTCACTTTCCTTAAACAGAAATTTTGGTTGTTTCTGGTTTGATAGTTATGATTTTCAAAGTTTTGCGTTATAAAGTCTTTTAAATGAGATGGTAATAAATTATTTTGAATTTTATAAATAAAAATACAAACTAGGAAAAATATTAAATTTCTTATATTCAACCATTTAAGTTTATTTAACATATAATTTATCTTTGTGTATTTATCAACATTTAATATTATTCTCATCGCCTTATTCTGTAAAATTTGAAGTCTACTAAAAATTCCTTCATTTGCAGTATATAAAATTGTATAGCAATACAAATAATGAGGTAAAATTATTGTGTTATAAATATTGTTTTTTTTTTTAAATAAACTTAAATTTTTACTTACTCTTTTGACAAAATAAATTTTTTTCCCAATTTAAATATAGTGTTTTCAAAATGAGCATCAAATTTTAATTTAGAATCCATTATTATCCCTAAATATTTAAAAGACTGAACTATTTCTAATTTTTGGTCATCTATAAAAATATTTATATTTTCATAATTTATATTATTTCCTATTGCCATAAATTTCATTTTAGAAATATTTTATTTAAATTTATTTACTTTTAGCCAGTTTGATACCAATTTTAATTCAGAATTTAGACTATATTATATGCAACTTAAAATATTTTTACCTTTTACGTATATTAAAGTATCATCAGCAAACATTTGAATATTAGTATTTGACAAAATATTTGGCATATCATTTATGTATAAAATAAATAATAAAGGACCTAAAATACTTCCTTGTGGTACACCGATATTATTATATTCCCTTTTTGAAAATGTTTCATTTAATTTAGTTATTTGTTGTCGAAAATTTAAATAATTTTTAAACCATTTATATACAGTACCTCTTAAACCTTACTGATATAATTTATTTAATAATTTATTTCTATCGATAGTCTCAAAAGCACGTTTAGGATCCAAAAATACATAGGACCATAAAATCCATCAATGTGAAACCTGTGAAGCGGTCAGCCAAATCACTTGGTCTGACTATTGATAATCAGCTCAAATTTACTGAAAATACGAACATACTACTAAAGAAATCATTTTATAAATTCAAAATTTTGTATTCCAGTAGACACATACATACTATCGAGGAAGCTTCGCAGAATACTTGTCGAGTCGCTAGTCTTGTTTAACTTTAGTTATTGTAACTATGTGTATTTGTGTATGGACCATATTTAAGTATGTGCGAACAACGGAAAATTCAAAAAGATCAAAACTCTTGTGTGCGATTTATTTTCGGATTAAGAAAGTATGATCATATATTTCTGAAATTTAGCGACCTCTCATGGCTTGATATGTCGCATAGAAGGCAACTTCATTTCGGAGTTTTTATCAAGAAGATTATGTTGACCTCGTCTTCCCCGTATCTCAGTAAATTGCTTGTAACTCGGAGTAATATCCATACTGTGAATACTCGTCATAGAGAATGATCTAAAGATCAAACGAACTTACCTTAAGTGATGTTCGATCTTGATTATATAAAGGCCTCGTCGAAATAAATAAATGATGTAGTACCTCCGCCTCTGGCCGGAACATCCACAAGTTTAAAGCGCTCTAAAAATCACCATCACTCCCCGCCCGTACCTAAATACTTACTTTAGTCTATTTTAAAGTTATTGTTGCAACACCCATGGGGGTTATCCCAAGGATAAGGGTGGGTTGGGACTTATTTATTTCGACGAGGCCTTTATATAATCAAGATCGAACATCACTTAAGGTAAGTTCGTTTGATCTTTAGATTATATTCGGCCTCGTCTCATAAATAAATGATGTAGACTTTTAAAGTAGTTGCAACAACTATAATTATTTTTGTTTATAACATGAGAAAAGAAAAAAAAAAAAACAAATCAGATAAAGGTGAAATATAAACTAACATATGGTAACAAATAACTGTATCCTATAGCCTAGTGTAACAATTACAACTTATAATCCTAGTATAGTATTTGCAAATTGTTCGTTACACACTAAAGGTCTGTTATAAAAATTTGCAAATGTCTTAGAGTTCTGGGTCCAACCAGCAGCTAGTCTTATAGAATCAAAGTTAACACCCTTTCTAGCTGCTGCCGATGTTGCAGCATGACGAGTACTTTGTGGTTTGAATTGATTTATGTCCACACCACTTTTATTTAAAACCTTTTTGATCCATCTACCAATAGTTTGGCAAGTGGCTTTATGAAAGGGTTTCTTGTACGTAATAAATAGATATTCGCAGGAACCTCTTAATTCTTTTGTTTTATCTAGATATTTCAAGAGTGTACCTGCTACACAAACATTAGAATCCGCGGTAAAAAAAGGTAAAACTAAAAGAGGATGAAATTTATTAATAGATGAGGTCTTAATTCTTTCAGAGATTTTAATTTCTATCTTGTCTCCCCTAGTAAAAATATTTTTAATATTAATTAGACTTAATGTTTGGATTCTTTGTCCTGTTGCAAGGGCCAGTAAACTGGCTAACTTTTCTGTAAGAATTTCCAGAGTGATAGTGTCATTAATCAATGTTCGTACATAATTTAAAACTATACCCGGGTCCCATGTATTTTCATATCGTGGTAAGGGCTGCCTTAAACTAAAGATACCTCTAAAAAACCTTTTTAATCTAAAATCCTGCCCCAGGTTTGGGCCAGCTAACTGCGCTACAGCGGACCTATAATTATTAAGAGTGCTATAGGATGCACCGTTTTTAAAATGCACAGTTAGGAACTCTAAAACATTTGGTACTGTAACCACAAAAGGATCATTGTTTGTTTTGGAACAAAAATCCCACCATAATCTTAATCCTGAATTGTATTGCTTTAAGGTAGTCGGCGTTATTGATAACAAACATATATCTAAGGAGTCTTTGGGAATATTGCCTAACAAAAGCGATTTCCTGATAGCTTCCCTACCGCCAGGGAAAGGTCCTGCCACATGGGGTGAGGAGAGCCGCTAAAAGAAAGTAAAGACTTTTTAGGTCCCAAAATAATCGGGTCCCCAACTAATAAGGATTTAAAAAGGGGGAACCACGGTTGAGAGACCCAATAGGGAACCACTACTATACCCTCCGCCTTGTCTTCCAAAATTTTTTGAAGGGCTCTCAAAACCATCGAAAAGGGGGGAAAAGCATAAAAATTAAGATTGCTCCAACTAATAGTGAATGCGTCAATTTTAAAAGCCTCTGGGTCTCTCATCCATGATAAAAATATGGGGCATTTGTTATTTATCCTGCTGGCAAAAAGATCAATGGTTGGCATTCCAAAAAACTTAACAATTTTTTTAAAAGAGCTACTAGACAGGCTCCATTCAGTTTCTTTGTGAAGCTGACGAGATGCTCTGTCAGCTTCTATGTTTTCCTTAGTATTTATGTAGCTAGCAAAAACAAAAACATTTCTCTCCTCACACCAGTCCCAAATCTTTTTAGTAATACTATTTAGGTTTATGTATTTTACACTCCCCATTCTATTAACACAGGCCACTGCTGTGGTATTATCTACCCTACACATGATACTACAATTTTTTAAAATTGAAGCAAAACATTTTAAACCAAAGAATAATGCCAGAAGCTCCAGGTAATTTATATGAAATTTTCTTTCATTTTCCGACCAAAAACCAAAAATACTCTTGTTTCTACAGAAAGCGCCCCAGCCTGAACAAGATGCGTCGGTAAAAATTTCTATCTGAAAACAAGGAATTCGAATGTGATTTATGGAACTTGGAATTTTATTAAGAAACCAGGCAATATCGGGTTGCAAACCCTGTGATAAATTCATCGTAGCATTGTAGTTACCCTTCGATTGGTCTAGTGCTAAATATTTATGCCTTTCAAAAAGTTTTGTATGTGCAAAACCATATTTAATTGCAGGACAAGCAGCAATAACTGTACCAATGAGTTTCGCAAAATTTCTAATTTTACATATATGTAAGCCTGACAGGTGCTTAAGCATTTTTATTAACTTCAACTGTTTTTCTTTGGGCAATGATAGTGTCATGTTAATTGAATTGTAAGTGAAACCCAGAAACGTGCATATCTTGTTGGGGATGAGACTACACTTTTCAAAATTAACTAGGAAACCCAAGTATGTTAGTAAGTCCAAGGTTAAGTTAACATTATTAATACATTCATCAAAAGATCTTCCCAAAATAAGAAAGTCATCTAGATATACTACTAAAGATACGCCTCTTTCTCTCAGTCTCTTTACCACAGGTTTTAATATTTTTGTGAAGATCAGAGGTGCACAACTTAAACCAAATGGCAAACAGGTGTACTCGTATAAGGTGTTATTAAATGTAAATCTTAGGTATTTGCGGTGAGATCTTTTAATCGAGAGTACATGGTAAGCATCTCGCAGATCTATTTTGCACATAAAGCAATTTTGGGTTAAAAGTCTGGCAACTATTTTATTATCCTCAATCTTAAAATGATCAGCTATCACAAACTTATTCAAGTTTTTAAGATTTAAAACTAAGCGATAGGAACCATCTGATTTTGGTATTGCAAAAATGTTTGACAGATATTGGCAACTATCATGGTTAACAACAGCTATTGCACCTAGCTGTAATAAATTCCTTATTAAATAATTTATAATCTTAATATCATTGTTTGACCACTTATTTTCAGTAGGTACAACTGTTTGCTTTGGTTTCTTTAAAAATGGGATACTAATGCCTCTTATATAAGATAAAATTTTTCTATGCACAGGTAAGCTACGCCACCTTTCAGAAAAGACCTGTAAACGTCCCCCTAATTTACAAACCTGTTGATCTAGTAGGGACGGGGGCGGTGTCGCCTGTTGGTGTTGAAACTGTCCGACTTTTTGTTTTGGATCTGGTATTGCCTCTTCTTGGCAAATTCCGTGGGAGCCCGATTCATGTGTCCACTCTTTCTGGCTCTGAATTTTTGAAAAAGCGGACTCCTGTAGTTTTCCTGGAAACGAGAAGTGGAAGGCTTTGAGGTGATCTTAAATGATTTCTTCTGAATCTTTAGCTGCTGACTAGACTTCTCCAAATCCTTTAAGGTTTTGATTCTGTCTTCCAAGTCATTGCCGAACAACATGTTATTTACTGGTGTGTTTGTCAGAGTCTCTTTAAGTTCTTTATTTAAATTGATTGCAAGCAATTCTCTTCTAGACATTGACTCTGAATGGTGAATATTTGCCAACAGCCTCCCTGCATCACTAAGTAGTTGGATACATTCTTTATTTTCTTCAGTCGTATCTTTTAACATGTTTGTTAACGCAATGCCAATTGCAGACATGCTAGCTCCAACCTGCTGCTGTAAATGAGCCAGACGTGCATCTCTTCGTAAAACAGACTCCGAAACAGCTACTTTTACCTCCGGGTTAACCACTGGAGGATTAAGGGGTTGGCAATTTACAGGGGCCATATATTTACCTACAAGCTTGTCACGGATTTCCCCCTCCAGACCTTTGGCTAAAATAGATGACCAGCGGGAGGCAACATCAGTCTGTATTGGCTCAGAGAACAAATTAGCAACAGGAATATCTTCCCCAAGGAGAGACAATATCTCCTCATGTAATTTTTGAGGTTCAACAGTAGCAGGGGATTCTGGTTCATTCATAGGTCCCTCCACTTCTTTATTATTAGATTGATCTAGAAGAAAAAATAATAGCTATGTTTAGCATACTTAAGTCACCTATAAACGGACGTATTCAAAAATGTCATCACAAACTATCTTCCAAGGTGTAACATAGAGAAATAAATCCTCTATCATCACCAACAGAAAAAAACCTGGATATTCTCCAAACAGGCCGAGTGATTAAGCATGTTATCACTAACATAAAGAGTGAGTTCAAAAACCAACCTTAATCTATTATCACAAACAGATTTTGGCAGTAACTCTTAAACATCTATGCATAAGACACAAATAGCATAATATAGAGGAATGAATCTGCTACCACAAACAGAAAAATGTCAAGTCCAAAGCCAACCTTAATCTATTATCACAAACAGATTTTTGCAGTACCTCTTAAACATCATATATGGCATAATATATAGAAATAAATCTGTTACCACAAACAGAAAAAAGGCAAGTGCAAAGCCAATCTTAATCTATTATCACAAACAGATTTTAGCAGTACCTCTTAAAACAAGACCAAACAAAAAATAATCTGGCGATATTATACTTACGACCTAAGGAAATTAATGCATCCTTCGATCTGGTACCGCCTTCGCCTATGCTACTATGCCCCGGATCGTCGCTCTCCGAAGAAATAACCGACATCGAGCGAAGAGCCCGAGAGGACGACGGCTTCGCATCCCTTTGTCTGCTTTGTCTCTGTCTTGAACGCCCCCTCTCACTTGCACCACTATCGGAAGACGACGACAGAACCCGCCTGCGGGTGCGATTATAATCTGGGAATTGAAATTGTCTTTTTTCCACATTATCCAGTCTATCCTCGATCCTACGTAGAATTTTAGAAATACCGGAAAGCTCTGAAGAGTTACTCCGACTCCTGGTCCTTTTCTTAGATTTTTTAGGCATAATAAACACAAAATACACAACGATTAACAAAACTCTGTGCCGGCGCGACGTGAATGCTCCGCACAAAAAACGTAGACTAAAGTAAGTATTTAGGTACGGGCGGGGAGTGATGGTGATTTTTAGAGCGCTTTAAACTTGTGGATGTTCCGGCCAGAGGCGGAGGTACTACATCATTTATTTATGAGACGAGGCCGAATATAATTGGCTATACCAAGACACGCGACTGCTTTGTTTCGAAGATGCTTTACCTATCAAGCGGCACATTTTTATAACAAGTTGTCGAGGCATCTCAAGGACGAAGCCTCTGTACAACGATTTAAAAGAATGTATAGGCAATTCTTACTACAGCAGCAGTTAAATCAATATTCTAGATAGAGTATGTGGTAGCTGGCTGTCTGCTTGTTTCAACAGTTATATTTATTACTTGAGTATCTCTGAAGGCAAGGGCCTAGCGACACATTAAGCACCGTAATAATTAGTATTAAGTTAGCTTTAGTGTGTAAATATTAGGTTAGGTAAGATTAAGTTAGTCATAGTTAGAATTGTATAAAGAAATAGGTAAATAAAGGATTTAAAATGGAATGGTTCCCGTCAGATCACCGAAGTTAAGCGGTGTCGAGCGCGGTTAGTACTTGGATGAGTGACCGCTTGGGAAACACCGCGGTCTCTTGTCTTAGGGAAGAGTGTAAAATGAATCGACATCAAAACCATCCTATTCACGCCGGACAGGCCGGATGAGATCGGATATCTCGTAGGATGAAGGTGCCGTTTCACACTCTTCAGTCGGTAGACCGCACGATTAAAAACCGTACGGTCGATGACCGGTTCAAGATGGCCTCAGATACGCCGACAAACCGTAAAATAGTAAAAAAAAAAGTATCTCTGATCTGAATCTAGGGACTGTTCTTAGCCTATTATCTATTATTTTGTAACATGTTAGGACCTGGGGTCTGTGAACCTGTATAAGGTTCTTGATGGTAGTCATAAATATGTGTTTTTTAATTTTATTTTTAGGTTTTTTTCCCAACTATTGTCTGTTTTTGGTGTTTATCTTTACCTTTTAGATGTGTTTTTTCTCTTCTCTTTTTTCTACTAAGAGCGCCTTATTCAATTGATGTCTCATTGTAAATAATTATTGAAATTACAGATTTATTATGTATATAAGATTTATTGTAGAAGTTGATACTAATAGCTTACATCTTTTTCACTCGCTTAGAGGTTAAGTGTAAAAATAGCCAATGGCTAAACTTCGCCTTTATTGTCAGTGTTCTGTTTTCCTTATTCTGAAATATGCTGTTACTTATGGAGTGAATTAACAATAAAAGACGTTTATTATTATTATTATTATTATTATTATTAATAATTCAGCCATCATACCAGGCACAGCCTTCTTCTTTATAATTTCTCGCAAGGGCAAGAATACCTGGAGTAATTCGTATTCCGTCACATCTTGTTTCTAAGATCGTCAGCGTTTGGTGCAGGATTTGTATAAATTGATGTTTTTAAGTAACCGCCAAAGAAAATTCAAACGTAGTTATTTTTGGCATTTTAAATATATAATGTATTTCATATCTGATGATCCAAAAAATACTGTTTAGCTTCCTTTTTAAAAACTTTCACACAACAGTTTCTCAAATTAGTGCCCAAAGAATTATAATAATGGACAGAATTGTAAGAGAAGCTTCTTTGAAAAAATTCAGTTTTATGACGGGGTACAGTCAGGGTTGACTTACTGTTATGAACTGTTCTCTGCTGCTGATCTGTTGAACAGGACAGATTATGACGCAAGTAAAGAGGATCATCCAACATAAGCACCCTGTGGGTAAAACTAACAAGATTATATTTAAATGTATTCTCCATGTTAAGCCATTTTAAATTTCGAAAGTACAATCCAATATGATCATACTTTCTAAGACCATGCATATTTATTATTGTAGAGTTTTTTAAATACTAAGTATGCCCATCTCAAAACCCATCATAACATGAAAATTGATGTTGAAAATGAGTTTCAACTATCACATGAGGATTTTTGTCGCTACAAATGTGGTTATTATAAAAATTCATCTGTAAAATGCACTTGATCAAGGAATTGCACGTGCTGCACATAATATGAATAAAACTTTACTGACCTTCTCTAAGAATTGTCCATATTAATTTATGACTCACATCAAGCTGGTTGGCCTCCCTGGAAAACCTCTTGCCCTTGCAAATGAACTCGTCTCTACTACGCATTGTTACATTATTACGAATGTGCAAACATTTGGGATTTGTCGGTTGGGAAATCTTTCTTCGCAAATCCATTGTGCTGCTAAAGAGTTTCCACCAGCAAGTCAATAAGTAAAGTGGGTGTCTGTCATTTCGGTGTTTGTATAGTTAACCATTGTTACGGTATGTTAGTTTCAAAAACGTAACTGTAAATACTAAAATTATTAACAATAAACTAAAACGTAATGAAGACCAAGAAACTTATAAACGCAACTATACAAAATTAGGAAGTACGTTTAAAATGCGAACTTAAATAATAGTCCAATAAACGGAACGCTTAAAAAGGAATTTTGGTTAGAAAGGTGCTTTTTTGGTGGAAGGTACATTTTAATGTTTGAAAAGACACTTCGGGATTATTTTGTATTCAACCTTTGCATAAGGGATGGAAAATTACTTTAAAATGTTTTTTGACCCGTGGCTTTAAAACAAAAAACACTAGAAAAAAAGGTTTTAGACAAAAGTTGTAGAGCATTTAAATCTAAATAATAACGTTTATGATAATTTTTACGATATCTCTAATAGTTGTGGCCTTAGAATCATGTGAACTTTGAGGGTTGGTCGGCGTCTTCGAAATTTCACAAACGCATTAAATTTTCAACTTGGCAACACTGCCCATCGTCTGGCTCTGGCTGAGACTCTATACGGGTATCTGAAAAAAAAGTTTTTTGGTAGGTACGTTAATTTATTAGAGTATGTTATTTTTGTACTGTTTTGAGGTTTTTATGAGTGAAACATTTTTGTGAAATATTGTTTGGATACCCCTGTGAAAGGTATGTATGAAACTAAGCCAAAAATTTTGAATGGTTTATAATTATTTTATATACCTAATATGATATTTTATTGGAGGTGTACCTATCTTGAATAATAATATTGCCCATTGCCAGTCAACTGTGAAGATATTAAGGTTAAACGATTTTTGTAGGTTAAAAGAGTAAGGCAAAAAAATCAGTTTTAAACAGTTTTTTTAGAGCAACTTTTTGGGTGCCAATAATTGATGGTGTGCCAATTTAATATACACTCCTATAATAGGTATCACCTATATGAAAAATAGTATGAAGTACTTAATAACTGTGCAGTGAAATTTATCACTTACTCAGATTTGATATTCTCTTACAATGTCTTTCAAAAGTAAGAATAAAGAGTCGGTCCATAGTTCCCAAAGAGACCTGATATAAATTAGGAGTTAAAAAACCCAAAGTCTTGGTCTCAATTTTTTTTTTTTTTTTGAGACCAAGACTTTGGGTTTTATAACTCCTAATTTCAAAAGTAAAGTAATATTTTTTGTTTTTAAAATTTTCGAAATGAAAACTACCCTATGTGCTGTTCCGAGGTATTAGCTATCTACTAACCAAATTTCACATACACCTAAAATATAGAGATAAATGTTATTTGCGCACCCTGTATCCGCAAAAAATCATTTGGCATCTAAAAACCCGATAAATACTGACGCTGCAACTCTTTTCCAAAGACGACAGTGATGCCATATCGATATTTAGGTCCCATTTATTAAAGACCTGACCAAAAATTGTTTTTGAAATTTGCGAACGTCTTATGGCTTTTAGATTTATAGATTAGAAAAAAGTAGTAATAACCTTTTTTGTGTAAAATTTAATGCTCTACAACGTTTGGCAAAAACTTTTTTTCATATTGTTATTCACTTAAAAGTTATAACCCAAAAATATATTTTTAACCATAATTGAAGGGTTTTTTAGCTTTCGTGCAAGGACTGGACACAAAATAACACTTAAGTGTCTTTTCAAACATTAAAATGTACCTTCAACCGAAAAAGCAGCTTTCTAACTAAAATTCCTTTTTACGCGTTCCGTTTATTGGACTATAAGAGTATTATTATTTATTAACGAAACAGATTATTTTGACAAATCAGAAAATTATAGGTAGGTCAGGCATTCTCTTAAATTTACGGCAAGGTATGGAACACACGCAAGTTATTTCGGCACCAACTAGTACCGAAGAGCCTCCTAAACCACGCAAGATCTGGCAATATACATCAGCTAAACGGGATGATCTTTAGGACCATTTTTGAACCTTTCCTTAAAGGAACGTTTGTTTTATCGCTGACAGTCCATCCAGAGAGTAGTATCGGAAGTTATCATTACTGGCCTTTATTCCTTTCTCAAAAAAGTGCCTTTTTAACGGCAAGCCTTGATTTATCAAACATTGCGAACGAGCTGTTAAATCAAAAAATGGCTTCTACCGATAATGGCGTCAAAGCTCCACTGCCGAAAATCGTACCTTTTTCGTTAACGCTCGAAACCAATGCAAGCAAGCGATAAACTAAAGCAAAGAGGCGCACAACCTGTTGAATGTCCTAACGGCTCAATATCTTTTTGCTCCGTAGCTAAGGCCGTCAGTCCTACCCCACTCAACCATTCCACCTCTAACAGGTTCTTATGGCAACATTGCGACCAAAGCACAGGAAAAAGCGGCTGGCAAAACTATTCTCTCCAAATTCAACGCAAAATTTTCAGGAAAGAACTCCACCGAACATTCCCCCGGTATAATATAGAATGCTCGAGATTATTTTCCGGCAGCGACATGTTAAACGAATCTTGAGGACCCTTGACACCAGCCCACTGGACACTCGATCCCCTGGCTTCATCAATTAATTTATTGGGCGTCAATTTGGATAGTCAAATGTCTTGGTATAGTCACGTTGCGGCCATTGCTACCTTACAGAAGCTTGAAATACTTTTCGGAACTAAGAACCTCTAGGCACCTCAACAATTTTTGATGCTCTATACAGCCCAAGTTCGACCATCGCTGCAGTACTATTCGCATATTTAGTTCTCTACTCCTAAACATACCCTAAGATTGCTGGATTCCATTCAAAGAAGAGCCCTTCGCTTGAGCGGTAACCTTGATCTGACAAACAATCTGGGAAAGCCTTTAACATCGAAGGCAGGTTGGCGACTTGAGTTTATTTTATAAGTATTTTCATGGCTAGTGTTCAACTGAGGTTGCCCGCTTGATTCCACCCAGAGCGGTGCATGGTAGAAATACACGACGAGCCACTGCAGCCCACCCGTACGTGGTTCAGCTTAGTGTCCCTCAAACGACACTGTTCAAAAATTCTTTTATCTGGATATCGTCGTCACTTTGGAACGACCTCCCTGAGGCCCTGTTCTCCAACGAGTATAATCTACAAAGATCGATTGTGCGTTATCATAAAAAAAAACCTATTTATTCATTTTTTTTTAATTTAGAGCTAGTTTTCATAGAGGAGGACATGAGGTTGATAAAAAAGAATAAATTCCTGCTATAATTTAGTGACGTACCACTTTTTGAGATAAATAATTTATCTGGTATACCATAGGCACGCCACTAGTGAATTAAGAGATGGTTAGTGTCGTGTAAATAATGACTTTTAAGGCTTCCACACACCGACGCGGCAACGGCCACGGTGACGGTGGCGGCCAATCTAAACACATAGAAATAAGTTAATGAAATCATACCAGCGCGGGCAGGTCTAGATCAAGCGGCCTAGGGCAGCGTTCTGATATGCGGTGACGGTCAAATACAACGTGTCAACTTTGACACAAACTGTACAACGGGGCATCTCTATATACCTCTATCATTCGTCTCGAAGAACCATGTACAATAGGGCACACCTATATGCCTCTATTGCGGGTAAATGAGGAGCGTAACCGTAGTTACTTGAATACTGTTTTACTAAATCTAAAATGTTTCTATTTATAATACCATATGAACTTGGACTTCAAGCATGCAACCTTACTCGGTATATTGCCGGTATATTGCCGGTATATTGCCGGTGTGCTGGTTCAGCAAGGTTGTTCGTAGATTTTTATTTAGTCCATTATTTCGTGCATGGATTTATAAATAATTAAATTAGGTAAAATATGAAAAATTGGTAAAAAAATTAAAATAGATGTAACTTTTTTGTGTATCGAATTATAATTTTTTTTAATTAGATTGATTTAAATGGAATACACTTGTAATTTGAAAATTGCGTTGCATAAAGCAAATATTTATGTTTTAGTTGAATTTACCATGGGACCATGAAACAAAAATCTTCTTGAATTATTGTCAAATTAGGAAATAATAATTCCGATATTACCTTCATTTACGAATTTTGTAGCGGTAACTAATAAGCCCCTGTAATTGACTTTTAACCGGCTTGAAAAATCAGTAATTTTTAGGTTCAAATTGGAATTCGTTTTATTTTTCATTAATTATTGCATGCAACAAAATATCGACATGAATGTCCAATAACTAACAAGTTGCATGAGACCTTGTGTTTAATGTTCGATTTAGATAGAAAACGAATGTATGTGTTTTCATTAATTTGTATTTTGATGCGTATTTTTATATTAACTTTTATCGAAAACAGTGTATCCTGGTGACATACATTAATATTTTGTCCATTAAAAATATCTAGATTTTGTAATTTAAAAATATATTATTATAGTTATAGTTTATAGCCCGAGTTGTCCCCTTATCAGATTTTTATACTTTTCTGTTTCTAAATTATACTTACCTATTATTCAAAAGAATTAAGGTTTAAGCACTTACCCAAACCACTTTAATTAATGATACCTCTTATATGCGGGAAAGCAGATCTTACGTAAGGCCTAGAATTTCACCTAATTTTTTTTTTTCAGAAAACATAATATTATGGTAGATTTCGGAGCTAGTTCGAGCGGAAAGTCTAATAGATTTGTATGCCCAAACGATCGACAGCTGGCGCTTAGAGCCAAGTAAGTTATTAATTTTTTTTACGTTACTATTCAAAGACAAAATTTGCTCTGAAAGAAATATCCTTAATCGACAAATCTTTTAGAAATTTTAATCAACAATGAAATATAAAATAGAAAAATTCGAAATACAGTAAAATCTCTTCATAGCGACCACCCTCGGGGAATAGATAGATATTTATTTGTGTCATTAATTAATATAAATTTTACACACGTCAAATAAGTTTACAATACAATACAAAATGATACATTCTACAGACTAATAAATTAGTAAAAAGTCATTACAGATTTAAAAAAAAAGCGAACAAACAAACCATAAGAACATCAGTACACATTACCTATCAACACACTAATAATAACTTAGATCTGCCCTAAAAAATGCATCGATCGAATAAAAAAGCATAAAAGTTCACTGAGTATCGACTTCTTGTTAGGCGTATGAAATCAGGTGCTATCAGAGAGGCATGTCTTGTATTATAGTTATGTATGTTACAATGTTGATCATCAGAATCTGCCTTTCATGAATCCATAGTAGGCATCGGAAAATATATATTGATGGTAGTGTCATGATTTTTAGATTAGTGAAATGGTTTTTGACATCTGCACGGAAAGGTAAACCCTTTATTATTCGGATGGCCTTTCTCTGAAGGCTGAAAAGTTTGCTAGAATGCGGAGAGTGTCCCCAAGCTAGAATCCCGTATGATAAGTTGGAATGAAAGAGACTGAAATAAGCGGTCATACATGTTACATGATTGGCAACCGGCTGTAAACTTCTCAAGAGAAACAAATTTTTTGATAATTTGTTTGATACAAACTGAATGTGTTCATCCCATAACAATTTTGGATCCATATATATTCCCAAGAATTTCACAGCAGGTCGATCCTCATCCAACTGTCGTTGGGCATATATGATGTTCTCAGTTTTTGTCTCATTAAGACATAGTTGGTTAGCCTCAAACCACAGCAAGGCTCTCGATTGCTCCTCGTGCATGACAAGAGTTCAAGGTTGGTTAAATCAATATTTGTATTGGCCAAGGTTGTGTTGTCAGCATACAACACAAAGTCGGTGGAGGGATCGCTGGCCGGAAGATCATTAATATAGATTATGAAAAGGACAGGCCCCAACACCGAGCCCTGCGGCACACCCACACCAACAACATCGGGTTCTGATAGGCGATTATTATAATAAACACTTTGAATTCTGTCATCCAAGTAAGTACGAATAAGTGACAAACCTGAGGGACTAAAACCGTAGTGTCCAAGCTTATATATAAGTATGTCATGTGAGATACAATCAAATGCCTTGCTAAGGTCGCAAAAGGTGACCCCAGCGAAGCCCCCATTCTCAAATTCAGACACGACTGTGCCCATCAAAGCAATGACAGCCGACTCTGTGCTTTTTCCTGTCCGAAAGCCATGTTGCAAAGAGTCAAAAATATTATAGGACTCCATATAATTATAAATTTGCCTTGATAAAATTATTTCAAAAATCTTAGAGATAACTGGAATAATGCTTATGGGTCTGTAGTTAGCACAGTCATCAATGGAACCTGTTTTATGAATGGGGACCACTTTTGTTTTTTTGAAGGAATCAGGAAATTGCCCAAGCTCAACACATTTATTAATAGTTTGGTCAATGGAGACACAATCAGATTCTTTATGGATTTCATTAATTTAACGTTGATATTATATATATCTCTGCTATCAGAATTCTTTAGACTGTCTATAGCTTCCCTTACTGTATTAGGAGTGATGTCTAAAAAATTAGATTGATACGGACAATTGCTAGGAAAATGTGCAGGCGAAATGCTTGATTTTGTAATGTTATTTATAGTAGTTAAAGGCTGTTGTATAAAAAAATTATTAATCTTATTAGCATCCAAAATATCTGAATTAATCAGTTTCTTTTTGGAAGGTCGGAAGCTATTTACAACATCCCACATGGCCTTGATTTTGTTAGACTTGGAATTTATGAATCTATCATTGGCATCTTTTTTACACTGAGCTATTTTGTTTTTATAAAATGTTCTTAAATTGATGTAAAGTTCTTTATTTCTATCATTTGGATATTGGTGATAAAAATCATATACAAAGTTAAGCTGCTCTCGGAGTACTTCCAATTCGTTATTAAACCATGATGCGTGAGTTGTTTTATTTTTATCTACCCTTATTGTTTTTGTTGTGAATGATAGATTCATTGCATTAATAATTTTTTCAAGAAACATTTCGGATATGATATTTACAGTAAAAATATGATTACTTACGAATGAGAAGTCAGTCGTGTCTACCATATTGAAGAAGAGGCTTAGACCATTGTCGGTAATTGGAATAATTATTTTATATTCAAATGTTTGTTTTTCCTTTGTTATATTTACATTAATAGATACTGCCTTGTGATCTGACATTTTGAGATCCAAGACAGCTGTGGAAAAAATATTTTTGTTGTGAAAATTAATAAGTATGTTATCGATACAGTTCTGACCTCTTGTGCTATCATGTATATATGGGATATAATTATAGGACTTTAATATATTGGTAAAATTTAAGTTGTTTGCATTATTAGAATAAAAGGCAATTTTGAAATCGCCATTAATTATGACATCACAAGATCTTTTACATAACTTCTCAAAAACTTGAGTTATTACTTGAAAAAAATTATTCATATCAGTGGTGGGAGGTATGTAAATGGTAATAATGATTATATTATTTTTAGAAATTTCCAAAGCAGAAATTTCGCATACTTTTTCGATACTGAGTGAAGAAATATCAGTACGTTCAATAAAATTAATGTTGGGTTTACATAAAATCAATCAAATGTTGGTCGGTTAACAAGGGGAGAAAAATAACAGCAACTGGTCTGCATTTTACAGTGTTTGTTTATTAACAAGTATCTACATATACAGGGTGTTCATTTGAAAACTTCCCACCACGGACTTATCGAACACCACTGATTAAAAGAAAAAACGCCGAGACACGTCAAAAGATTTGCCAAAGGGGACAACTTTTTAACCAAAAACTACTTCATCCCCTTTTACCCTCTGCCCCCCGGGGTCATCCCCTTAAAAATTTTAAATGACAAGGGGTATCAAGTAATAGCTTGTTTGAAAGGTCTTTCAAAGTGCTTTATTTTGACGTTTGATTTTTTAAAATCGGTCGATTCGTTTTCGAGAAAAGTAGAAAAATCTTTATTTATCTTAATTTGTTCAGATAGAAAAAAAAAACACACGAAAATATCACTTTTTATTTCAATAAGTGTTCAAAAACCAACATAAACAGCAATTCGGAAGATTAGACGTGGCAGCAACATCACAATGTGATACAATGTACTGTATGTTTGCTTTAAAATTATTATTTTTGAAAATAATCAGAAATTATTGATTGCTTCGTATTTCTTATTTTATTTTTATAAGATTCAGATTCACATTTTAGTGGCAATTGAGAAATATTTGTAGACTTCTTACTATTGTTAACATTATTAAAAAAGTATCTCAAACTTGCGCAGGCTTCAGATAGGCTTGATATTTTCGACACTGAAGCAAGTTCCGGTTCCTCTCCCACTGTCTCAGAGTTAAGAGTAGTTTTATCCGTTTCTTGGATCTCTTCAATACACTCGATGATAGTCAATTCCGCCCTTTTTGTTGGCAAATCGTTATCAATAGAGGCAAATTGTTTTAAGTTGTTATGTGTCCTTAATGTTAGGAAACAGGTGTGCGAACGGAAAATTATCTTCTTCTTCGAAGTCGGCAATATTTTCTGTATTACACATAAATCAGGCTTTCATAAAGCATTTTTCTCCACAACCATTACTGAATGCAATAATTTCAAAATCATTTTTGATAATAGAATGTAAAAATTCTCGCTCTTGAGTTGGAATATTTATTCTGAAACACTTGCTTCTTATGCGTTTTGCGTGTATTTTCATTCCATAACAAGATATGGACTGAATATTCTGTAATTGATCTAAACGACATAGGTTGCCATGAATTTCAAAACTGTAAGTGTCAGATAAAAATAGCCGCGTTGTATTAATTATTTTCAGACAAATTTTAGTGCAAGTCAAAAAATGAGTGAAAAATCGGATGAATCAGATATGGAACTGGATAATACTCCACCTGAAATTACGAATATTGCGAATAAATAACCTAACTGCTTTGTACAGATTTTATTTGTTTTTATTCGTACTTTTTGGTCGTGGAGAAAATATAGTCTGCTACTCGGTTAGAATGATTATTTACCTCATCCATTATAAAAGCGGGTTGATTTTCACCTGATTATTCAGCGATAATCTCCCGCTCTCCGGTGAAAATCACCCTTGTCAAAAGTGAAAATCTCACCCGTCAGAAATCGTTAGTTTTTTAGTTGGTAAATAATCTTCAAAATACATTTCGGGATTGGGAAATAATCAGAAAATCATTCTCAGATTTTTTGCCATTAGGAAATCGCTCTCGGGCAAGCCCTCGAGCGATTTCCACGGCAAAAAATCTTCGGAATGATTTTCGATAATTTCCCTATCCCTTAATATATTACTACAGAAAATTCGATCCGAGTGGACGATTCCGAACGCGAGCGTAGCGAGCGTGAGGAACCACGAGTATCCGACGAGTTCCAACCTCGTTACAGAATCTACTATTCTATTATCACTGGGGACAAATTGCGCCAGGCCACCGAAATCCATATCAAGGTGTTGGTTATGGTAACATTATTTTCGATTTCTTGAAGAGGACAACCACTGTCTATATATGTTAAAAGCCTTTTAATAAGGTAGTTTCTATAGAGCATTTTAAAATTCTGAATAATGCCTTGCTCCAAAGGTTGACAATGTGAGGTAGTATTGGGTGGAAAAAAATTATTCAGAAAGAATACCACTCTTCTATTCTGCTTCTTCACTTTGATATTAAATCTGTGAAGCCACGTTGTCATGATGTTTGCTGTCATCCACGCTTTTTTGTTCGAGACCTAATGGAGAGGTAACTTATCGATATCTGCGCCCTTAAAATATCGAGGATTTTTGCTTTTGCCTATTATAAGTGGTTCTTCGTTCTCACCTTCCATATTTGCAAAGAACAGAATTGTAAATCGTTGCTATGCTGTTTTTTTTTCCGGTACACTTGTTTAATGCATATGTTTTTGTTGGCAAAGCACCATAGTAGAGACCTGTCTCATCTGCATTAAATACGTCCCTTGGGGCATTATCCTTAAAAATGGTCAATAGCCTTTCTTTCCAAGCAGTTACGTCTCCGATATTGATATCGCCTGATTCGCCACATATTTTCTTGAAGGTAATATCTTGCCGACGACGGGATTTTTCTAGCCATCCATTTGATGCCTTAAAGTTATCTAGTTCTAGACATTAAACAGATTCGAGGGCTTTTGCTTGCATTATGGGCCCGGATATTGGTAAGTACTGGTTTCGCGCCTTACAAAACCAGTTAAAAACAACTTGGTTCACTGCCAGTCCTTCGGTTTAAGAAGTTTTCTTTTTGTTCATCGTTGCCACCTTCTTGAAACAACGTTCTAACTTCTGCCTTATGTTGAAGCAAGATTGTCACTTGGGTCTTACCCACTTAAAATTTTTCAGCTAATTTCCTGGTACTTAAACCAGTTTTTTCACTTTCCACGATTATTTCAACTTTTCGCTTAACCTTTTCTTTTTCCGGCCTATTTCGAATATTCACGTTAGTTTCAAAATACACAAAAACTGTTCAAACATAACTAATTTAATATTGAATTGAAAATAAATTGAATGAAATCCGCCTGCAATAAAGTAATTAGTGTATGTATCTATATTTCGTAAGAATTGTCTGTAAATATTGTTTTAGAACCAGAAATTATATATTTCTTTACAAGACTTGAAGAATGAATAGGTTAACATATATTAAAGTCTTCCCTTGTATTATAAGTAGGTAAATTAATATTATTTCTATGGTTATTTTGAGTCAAGCAAATGGTATAAAAATTGAAATTCGTGTTAAATATAAACAAAGGTTTACAAGAATCTCTAGATCTTTCTTGGCACAAATACCTGATTGCTCTTTTTTGTAAAATGAAAATAGAATTAGGAAGATATTGACACAGATCTCCTCAGAAGTAAATTCCACATCTCAAAAAAAAACATTTCAAAGAACTGTATCATTTACTTCATGAGAAAGTACTGTCAGGGCTTGACAACCTGAAGCTAGTTTTCTACATAACTTTTTTATATGTTCATTAAAAGGAGGATTGTTGGTACTGTAGATTCCTAAAAATTTAGGGTTGTTAATGAGGTCATATGGTCAAACCTCCAATTACACTCTTTTCCTAAATTTTATAAAGCATTCATAATGTATGGTCAGCCCTGAAAGTTTGAAGTTAATCCGATAAGTAGTTTTCGAAATATACTAGATCAAAATTTAAAAAAATCGCTAGGTGGTGACGTCATAACCTTCCAGAGTTCGTTTGCTTTAAACTTGTGCAACGATCTTTCTGTGCATATACAAGAGGGATGCGCTAACTATTTCTTTGCTCAGTTAAAGCAGAAGCTTATTATTACTACAGTAAAACCTTTGTTTGCTACAGCCTCTATAAGGTGACCACCTACGTTAAACGACTAGTTATATCCCTATGCCTATAATGCAAGCCAAAGCCCTCAAATCTGCTCAATGTCTAGGACTAGATAATTTCAAGGCATCACATGGCTGGTTAAAAAAATTCGGAACGATATTACCTTAAGAAAATATGCGGCGAATTAGCCGATATCAATATGGAAGACATAACTGCTTGGAAAGAAAGGCTGTTGGCCATTTTAAAGGATTATGCACCAAGGGACGTATCTAATGCTGATGAGACAGGTCGCTACTATCGTGCATTGTCAACAAAAACATATGTCAGTCATTAAAAGATGGCAAGTGTACTGAAAAAAAAAAAACGGAAAACAGCGATTTACAATTCTGTTCTATGCAAATATGGAAGGCGAGAAGCAAGAACCACTTATAATAGGCAAAAGCAAGAATCCTCGATCTTCTTAGGGTGCACATATCGATAAGCTACCTCTCCAATGATGGGCCTCGAACAAAAAACGTGGATGACAGCAGACATCATGACAACATGGCTTCACAGATTTAATTCCAAAATAAAGAAGAAGAATAGAAGAGTTTCTGGATAATAAAACATCTTATCCAAAAATTACAATGGATAATGTCAAACTTATTTTTGAAAAGGGTTTGCTTTTTCCTTCTGCCAGAACTATCCTTAGACGCGTTTCGCTGTATAACAGCTCATCAGTGAGGCTATGGGTTCTGACAAAAGGAAAAAACATTGGCGTCTGTTTTCAAACGAAAATATCGGTATGATACAGAGAATGAAGCCAGATGGCTCCATCTCGTGGTGCTGGTAAATAACATCAATTCCTAAGCGTACCTGCGCCCTCTGACATGGACTTATAAAGCCACAAATATCAGAGGAAAACCTGCAAAGACAGAACGTCACAATTGCAAGAGTTTTCGCTAGGCAGCGCTATGCGTTTTGTCGGTTCAGTAACCGAAAACTTAACACATTGAAAAGGGTTTGCTTTTTCCTTCTGCCTGAGGATGGTTGTGGCAATTTTAAATATTTGGTTCGTTGTTGAGGGTGAATGTACATTCATCGGTAAAACAAGTATTTCTCAAAAAATCCTTATTATTATTTGCTCTTTCCATTACCACAAACCAGAATACCATTCACCGTTCTTCATCACCTTGCCGTACCTCTTAATGTTTTTCATGTTTGTAAGGAAAATATTTATGTTTTTTTAAGGTGCGCAATAGTGTGGTTTTATGTTTTCCTATGGCTTGCCCCAGAATCCTCATCACAATCATTTTATTTTCCTCCACGTGCAGTAAAATATCAAGATCTCTATTATCAATTTCTTCATCTTTATTGACATTCTGAGTTGAGCATTTACAGTTATTTATTCAAGTGTCTTTCGACTCAAATTTACTAATTATAAGTTTAATTAATGAAATGGCTTATCAGGGAATTGAACTGAAAATATTTCAGACACTATTTTCTGTTTAATACCACTGAATCATAGTTACTTTTCCTTAATGGAATAGCTCATATTTAGCTATAAATAAAGCTCCTTCAATGAAAATGTTGTCACTGACGCTACTCTCTGTTTTGTCAATGCCAAATAATAATTTGCTGGTGTTTGCGATATTACCTAAACTATTAAAATTTCGTAATGTTGCCATCACATTTAATTAAATAAGTTAGGATTGGCATATTAAAAATTATTCAAACTTGGCATATGGGTTTATTATATCGACCTCTTCAATAAATTAAAATTCAATTTTTCTCTAAAATGTACAGGGAAGCCAATATTTAGCAACCTTAATAGCTTAGTGTTAGCTACTTTATGTTTATCGATTTTGTCCTATTTATATACAGCCTTCTTTTGTTATACAAGAGGCTGAGGGGCCGTGGGTGCCCCTGGGTGGCGTTTATTATTATTAATTATTTTTTATTACTTACTTTATTACTTACTCTTACGTTATTTGTAACTATATTTGATAAACACTCCGGGAGTGTTTCGGTCCCTGCTTATTTCTTTTTTTTGTGTATGAATACTTAAATTATTGTTTGATTTGCTTTACTTAGCTAATGTAGCTTTGCTCGGTCAAAGACAACGAAAACAGAGGCCGTTGACCTTAGGTATGTATTTACTTTATACAGGGTCATTTGTTAAAAGACACCATACACATTAGATTAAATTAGTTCATTTGTGACAAAATCGGATTGCCACAACCTTAAAATTTACATGGGATTTCCTATGTTCAAATAAGCCATGCTTCACCCGATACTTTTAAAGGCTTTAGAGGCGTCAGAAAGTTAAAAATTTTTGCAGTTGGCACTAAATGTCCCACAGTGATTGCCTTCCAATACTCATTCTATTGAAGTAACAAAACTAGTTATTTATGCAGGGTGGTTCAAGAGAAAGTGTCAATATTTTAGGTACGTATTCGGGGAGCCAAAATAATCATGAAAGTTCCTATAAACATTGGACCGATTCCCGGCCGTTACCAAAATACCGGGGTAAAGAAGATTCAAATTAAAATATTTATTAAATTATTTATAACAAGTAGGCCAGGTTTGATAGTTTTCAAAAAGCATGTTCTGTTACCTTTACACTCTTAGCAATAGTAACCCTATTAGGTATTAATAAGAGTAAGATTTGTCACAGTCAAATCGTGTTCAGCATTTGTAATTCCTGGCAACTTAAATATTAGATTAATTTTATTATGCCTGCGATATTCTCTCATCGTGAACATGCTGATATGATATTCGTTTATGGCTTCTGCAACGGGAGCTCAAATCTTGCAGTCGCCGAGTACCAGCGTCGATTTCCGAATCGGAGAGTACCAGAAGGGTTTCTCAATAAGTTTTTACTACTGCTGGAAAATCTGGTATGTTTCCAAGTGCAAAAATTGTATCTGAACGGGAATCGGGCCTTGATGTTCAACTAGAAGAGACTATCCTTAACGATCCAAGCTTATGTACAAGGTAAATTGCCGATACTTATCAAATTAAACAATCGTCTGCTTGGATGAATCTTTACAACATTATTTGTTTATACCCATATCACTTACAACGAGTTCAACTTTTCCACGATAGCTATTTTCCGTTAAGGGCTACGACTCTCGGTAGGTTTGCTTGGACAGTCGCGGCGAGGACCGAAGCTACTCGTCGGGGTGTAGGCGGTGACATAGTCTTCCAGGGCCGATGTTCTCGCGTGCCTATTTTGCTAACTTATGCGTTTCGATTCGCATTCAGGGCTTATTAATCATTTTTTTGTTGCGGGCGCGGATGCATCGATAAGAAATAGTTAGCACTTACGATTTTCTTTATGGAAAATGGTAAATATGTAAGAAAACGGAATATACGTTTGTCCTTTAACGGGAAAATAGGTTTTGCTAAGAGAAGAAAAAATGTAAACTTCAATTACTATGTTTAAGAAGATACTATATAATAATCTTACGAGTAAGAATTCTATTCTTATAGCACAAATAAGAAGAAACCTGTGGTTATAGTAACACCCAGATGCTATTTAGTCAAAAAAAACAAACAATAAATTAGTTAATTTTTAAAAATATAACCCAAAAATAACATTCAAATTTCCGAGAGAGAATAAGAATCCATCATTTTTTGCAAGGTTTTTTTTTAATAATTTTCTCAATTTCTTTAGAAAATTTATAATAAAAACAAAAATGTTTCAGTAGAAACAAATGATTTATTAGAGCTTTTTCACATGTTAACCATTTTTACTTTTAAAAAATCTCAGAGATTCAAATTCTATTAATTTTCTAAATAGGCAAATGTTGGTGTTTTATTTTTGTCTAGTAGTGTGTAGTAGGTAGGTACATATTTTAAGCCTCAAGGCATGCCGCATAGAGCCGGCATTTTTTGCTGGAGTTTTTATACAGAAGAAAGAAATGTGAACAATAATGTTATATTTGTGGCGCTTACTTTACCTAATACTGCGAATTTCGCTGTTACTTCTTTTCACTGGCACATATTATATAGACATAATATTATAGTAATAATAATCTAATTATATAGAGTTATAAATGTATGACCAAAAAAATCATTGCCAGTTGTGACAGTAGTCCAACAAAAGACTATGAACGTACCTAAACATTATTGTTGTGGTGTTTTCTGTAATATATAATTACACAGACAGCATATCACTTTATTTATTAGGTAGTTATGTAAATTTTAAAAAATCTGAATCATAGTTTTGAACGATTGTCTTTTTTTAACGGAGGGTTTGTGAATATTAAGACTGAAAGGTCCCAGACTGATATAATATTAGTAGTCTCTATACAATAATAGCTGCTAAACTTTTGACATAGTATGGGCATATTGCATTTAAAATATTAAATTTGCTTTTATAATAACAAAAAAGTATATTATATGGGGACGAAAGGAAAATCTGGTGGAGAAAGACTTTTTGCTTTCGTCCCCATACTTTGAACTCCACTTTGAGCATGGGCTATTTCTTCAAAATAAAAGTATATACATATATATTGTTAATTTATTATTATTCATTATGTTTTTTTTTCTAAAATACAAAAGCAATATAAAATATACTGTTGTTTTTTAAATTTATTTTTGGTGTATAGTAACTATACCTACTTTAGTAAATATGCCAAAGCAAAGAATAAATTTTATTCAATAATATAATATAATTACAATAAAATATCTAACAAACACTTAAAAACGTCCCATGTTCAAAGCGGGATTCGAACCCGATACGTCTTGATTGCCGGGCGAAATCTCTACCACCCGACCATGGAGGTCGACTTCAACTGCCTTCAGACTTGATACCTACTGCACCGTTCGGAAGTTGAGATTTTATTTCGATTTATCGATGTTTAAAATAACCATCGATGTTATCAAAAAAAGATAGAAACCAAAACATCGATGTTAATATTTCTTTAAAGTAACACATAAGAGATACATGCATATAAAGATTAATAACATTTTAAACAGAACCCCCTTCACCCCTACCCGCAGGATTGGCAACTGTTGCCAAACCACTGAGGCAACACCCGATTCACACTTCCAAACTTACATCAGCAGAAACACCCGCAGGTCTCGCGCCAATTATTTGCTCGAAAACATCCCTAAAAAGGGTGTCTTTGACTTTTTAGGGGTGACCTCCCACTCAGATCGAACTGGGGCCCTGCCCATCGTGTTCTTACCTTGATCAAGTTTTGCCATCAACCTGCATAATTTGAGTGGAATATAATATGACATTATTATGGTAAAAATATACATTATGATATTCATTTATACATAAAATATAGATTTAGAAACTAACCATGGGATTTTATTGACCATACCAAAATATCCGCCCTAACTAACCTACCTACTAAAATCAATTTCTGTCTATTTATATTACACACTAGAAATTAACATCCAAGCTGAGAATCGAAATTGTGTGACAATCGTAGAATATTAAACAGTAGCATTTAGTACAAAATGGCTATTATAAGTGACAATGACGGGAGATGTGAACATATTTTTATCGTTTTTACTAAAAATCAGCTCTTTTATAAAATATGGATTTCTTCTTACAGAAAATGAAAGCAAGAACTGCAACATGTAGTCATTGACAAACCCTATGATACTGCTAATTTTGTAAACATCATTAAACTTATTCTTAAACACGTTTTTAATCTGCAGACACGACTAACCACCGAAAATTACATTAAGGTTTCAGCATATCCAAAATCCCCAAGTCCGTCCACACATAGTTGGCTCCGCCTTCCAGCGTGAAACGTGCGATTGCGGTAAGTTTCGCCTTGAAATCCGCAAGAGGTCGGTAGCCGACGGCCGTATTTTAAAAACGGAGGAAAAATGATTTAGACAAACTTAATTTTTTTTTTTTTAATTCGTTTAGTTTGGTTGCAAAAAAAATGGTAATAGCTATGCCGATGCGGAACGTTTTTTAAATTTTTTTAATAGTTTATGAAAAAAAAAACTGAGTACGTCGCCCTATGTCGTTTAAAAAAAAAGTGACAACGCATCGGCGTATATTAATATTTACCTATATACCATTCCTAATTTAAAATCCATTGGACTATAAATAAACTCACAATTCATTTTTTGCTATGTACCGTCCACAACCGTAGCCCTTAAGGATGCAATTCTACAATTGGATTAACGCAAATCATGTATGTATGTTCAGGTTAGTTCAGGTTAGTTGTAGTATGTTGTTAGTATGTTCTGTTCACTGATAAAGCACAGTTCACTCGCGATGGTATTAATAATCTTCACAATGAATACCGATGGTCTTATGAAAATCCTCACGTTACTGTTGAACATATTTTTCAACATAAATTCAGCATTAATGTGTGGTGTGGTACGTTAAACAGTCAATTAATCGATCCAATCATAATCGACGCTAATCTCACAGCAGACTACAGTTTACCAGTACGAAAATTGTTAAACAATGACTTTCCAAACTGGTGGATTGGTCCAGGTGGTCGTCATAATTGACCAGCTAGATCGCCAGACCTCAATCCTCTGGATCATTGTCTTTAGGGGTGGTTTAGATCATTGGTATATTGAAGTAAAGTAGACACTAGAGATGCATTACTTGATTGAATATTAAATGCAGCAGCAGCTATAAGAAATAAGCAACTATAACAAACCCGCATCCATTCACCGAGCGACCCGAACTTGTGTTTAGAAGTAAATTGATAAATGAAATTAATATGATAATTAACCAGCATGTTCCAGTGATCGATATACATTATATTTGTATCGGCAATTGCCGTGACAGCAATATAATGATAACTTATTATAAAAAATCAGTTTATCTTTTTTAGTTGAAAAACGTTGGATTATTAGTTATTATGATTCTAATACAATACACAATAACTGAAAAATACTTAGTTCGCAATTAAACATAATAATACGCATTCAATTCTCTGTAATGCAAAAAACGAATATTGCAAGATGCATTCATTTCAATATTAAATGTGCCGATATTTTGTATTATTGTTTATTATTAATTAAAATCATAGTTGATTACCGTAAGTAATAAAGAATATGACTTACTTCTGAGAAAATATCGAAAATGTCGAGGATTATTATTGGAATTTTTTACGTATCAGAATTTTGGTAATATAATTTACACTGTGTGTTCACTAATTATTGAGACACAGCAAAACTATAAAATCCTAATGTAAAATAATTAGTATTTCACCAAATTTACCTTAGTTCTAAAATTCCCAACAACCAAAATACAGGGTTTTAAAGTTTCAAATTATTTTTCTATTTTTTTAAATAATTTTGAAACGTTTTTGCACAGAATTTCGTATTTGGGGCTTTTTTAGGACGAGAAATTTAAATTTCTTTAAAATTTTGAAGTAGGTTATAGATGGCACTGTCTGCGACCATTTTTTTACATTTAAAACGACAGAACTTTTTGCGCCTCAGTCTACACACATATTGAACTAAACAATACTTTCTTTGTCTTTATTGGGTAAAAAAGGTATTCCTTGTAGATGGCACCCATGCGACTCTTGCGATTGATGCGGCTATGCGGCCGGTCGTGGGTGTACCGTTTTAATGTATTAACATATATCTCCTTTAAAGGCATCCAAAATCATGCAGGTCGTGGCCACACAGTCGCATATCTCGGAAAGGGGGTGTAGATGCGACAGATCGCATTGGGCACCAGCTGCAGTCGCATTTAGTCGCAGCCGCGTCTATCGAAAGTCTTCCTTTATGCGTATATGCACAGCAAAATTGTATTGGCCGCAGAGCCCCTCAAATATATTTGGAAATGTATCGATATAGAAATTAAATAACATAGCCAGAATTGGTTGGTTGAGAGTTTCAAATTTTCCCCGGCTTATTTTTGTTCGTGTATAAAATCCACACATAGAAATCATCTCATATAAAATTCAAAAACAATACGAATTTACGAAAAACAACGTATCTACCCTTTAGGTATACAAAGTATCCGCGGATCGACGCAACGATAGGTGGAAAAGGCTGAAATTATTTGAGTTTAAACTTTATCTTCTGGAGTTCAGCCCTGCTTGGATAGAAGCTAATTTGTGGCATAATTTTAATTTAGAAAAATCAAGTGTGCTTTAGAAATTTTCAAAAAACTTTTTTTTCCCACCACTAAAGTGCTTGACTTCTAGGAGATACGAACAAGTTTTATTAAGAAAAGATGTTCGAAAATAATAAATGAGTAAGAATACAAAATTTTAAAATCCTATGCCTACTTTGAAGTTTTTCATTATTTTTATTGCACGCACCTCCCTATTGAAGATATTAAAAAATTTCGTTAAGAAAAGTAGTTCAAAATAATAAATTAAACACGATCGGTTTATAAGATACATCAAAAAATTAATTTATTTCAATAGTAACATTAACAACGGTTTATACAATACATCAAAAAATTAATTTATTTCAATACTAACATCACCTGAAAGATTTATTTATTCAATAAGTTCGCCGCCTTTATTCGCACATTCCTCAATGTTTTCCCGAAATGCAGTGAAAGCTGCTCTTATCTCCTCCAGGGGAATAGAGTTTATTGCATCTGTAATGCGATTTTTCAAAACTTATACGTCATTTGGAAGCCTATTCAAATATACAATTTGTTTTATTCGACCCCAAATATAAAAATCCATTATTGTTAGATCCGGAAATCTGGGCGGCCACAAAATAGGACCAGTATTGGCTATCCATCTTTCTTGAAAATGCTCATTGAGCCATTCATATACCCGAAATGTCGAGTGGGCAGGGCAGCCGTCGTGTTGAAAATATGAAAAATATCTTGGTTCGTATGGTAGTTCGCCAAGAAACTGATTTAGGATATTTAAATAAGTATGTTGATTAAGTCTTCCCTCAATAAAATATGGCACAATTACACCACAATGATAGGAAATGGCACACCAAACATTAACCTTTATAAAATACTGCCGCCTAGAATTTATTACATAATTTGGATTATCTTTAGACCAATATCGGCAATTTTGTGATGAAGGTACACCGTTAGTGGTAAAAGTCGATTCGTCTGAGAAAATAATGTTTTTATGGAAATTTCGATCTTCTAGAATCTTCTCACCTAAAGTTAGGCAAAACTCCAACCTTCGGGATTTATCCCCTTCTTCTAACGTGTGACGAAATCTAACTTTATATGGTTTTACCTTATTTGCTTCATAAATGCGTTGCAAATGTGATTTGCTAACACGAGTCTCCTCGTACCGCTTTCTTATGGACAGCTTTGGATTTTCGCGTAATGAATCCATTGCTAACACAGTACCTACACCTACATCATCTTCATCAAAGTTTTTTTTCTTTTTTAGTATATTATGTACAGTACCGGTAGTAACAAATTTTTTAACCAGTCTGGATACTGTAGATTTGACTAAAACTGTGTTCGGAAATTTCATATTAAACCTCTGCAATAGATAATTCACCTATACCATAACATTGAATTAGGTAGATCCGTTCTGGTATAGTAAGCATAATTGATGTTTCACAGTAATGTTTTCGAAAGTTCGGATCAGTTTTAGAGCACAAAACACTACAACAATATTAAAAATACCAAACTATTTTTGACAACAAACTGTCAAAATATTATTCTATTCTTTTTCATTCCATGGCATACTATTTTTTTCTGAATAGCATTGAAACAAATTTATTCACATTTTGAAGGAAGTGAATTACTTGTTATTTTTATGTTCGCATTTCTTTAATTATCTAAATGTCTATTAAAGGGAATAAAATAAACCGATCGTGTATAATTTATTATTTTGAACAACTTTTCTTAACGAAATTTTTTAATATCTTCAATAGGGAGGTGCGTGCAATAATAATAATGCAAAACTTCAAAGTAGGCATAGGATTTTAAAATTTTGTATTCTTACTCATTTATTATTTCCGAACATCTTTTCTTAATAAAATTTTTTCGTATCTCCTAGAAATCAAGCACTTTACTGGTGGGAAAAAAAAGTTTTTTGAAAATTTCCAAAGCTTACTTGATTTTTCGAAATTAAAATTATGCCACAAATTAGTTTCTATCCAAGCAGGGCTAATCCCCAGAAGATTAAGTTTCAACTCAAAAAATTTCAGCCTTTTTCACCGATCGTTGCGTCGATCCGGGGACACACTGTATATTGTACATAATTTTAGTAGCGCTTTTCGATAAGGTATTTAAAATTTTAATCAAAATTTCTTTAACATGTTCGCTACCGACGGCCACTATGGTGGCCTCACCGATCCTCCGTGGTGAACCGCGGCCGCTATAGTGGCCAAGAGTTCACATTCATTTTTATTCATCTACATTGGATCAGGTCTACGCGCGGTTGTTGTGTACCTTTTTGCGGTCTGTGGTCAGTCCGTTGCCACTATAATGGCCATTGGCACTTGATTCAGGTTAGTCATTAAACGCGTGTAGATAAAACCATTGTGCATTGCTTATAGTCACAATTATATCTAGTTTTATACAAATATTGACTGTTGGTAAATTGTGAAAGGCGATTTTTTAATTTGATTAAACTATATATTATGTAGGTGAAGGAACCCTGAAAGTCGACGAAGAATCTCATTCAATTTCTGTAGTGAAACAATTAATAAGTGAATATTTGGGCAAGGGCCACGTGCTGTAATTGATAATTTTTTATTCAAGCGTTGCACTTGCGGAATTGTTGTCAGAAAAAACTGCTGTACTTGGAACACTACGTGAAAATAGAAAAGGCAACCCAAAAAAGTTGTTGAAAACCAAGCTGAAGAAGGGAGAAGCAGTTTGGAAGCGGAAAGGTTCAGTTGTCGTAATCAAATAGAAATACAAACGCGATGTCCGCATGATGAGTACCCGCCACAAACATCAGATGGTTGAAACAAGACCCAGAAGAGGTGACGTAAAACAGAAGCCGCAGTGCGTTCTTGACTATAAACAACATATGTCTGGCATTGATAGAGCCGACCAAGTGATGTCTTACCATTCGAGTTCGAGAAAAACTATTTGGTGGTACCGTAAGATATTTTTCCACATTGTAGATACATGTTTATGGAACGCTTATTTCGTTTACAAAAAAGGAACAAAGGAAAGTCTTTTGGACTTCCATGACGAGATAATAAAAGATCTTATAAAAGCCAAACAGTCAGAAGCAATACCAGTAAATTTCCAAGGACACCATTTTCCGGAAGCCATACCTGGAGAAAAAAAAGAGGTGTCGTTTTTGCTCCAAAAGTAATGTACGGAGACGTTCACGGTATCACTGCCCATCTTGCCCAGACTTACCTGGGTTATGTATTGATCCGTGCTTCAAGAACTAGCATCTAGGCTTGAAAACATAATTTTTGAAAGTTATGTTTTTATATTAGATCGAATGGTCTATTTACTTGTTTATTATTTAAAGTTATGACTTTTTTTAGTTTTAAAATATAATAAGTATGGAAATATTGATATGTATTTTTATTTCAAGGCAACTTCTCAAATGGCACTAAAGTGGCCGTTGGTTCATACTAATCCGAGAGCTATGAATGAACCGAGGGCCACTAGAGTGGCTCAAGGTCAAATGTAGTGACCTTAACTCTCTAAGTCATAACAATAGTGTATGTAGAGAAATCATCAAAATATCCCAAGTATATCCTGAAATACGGCTCTGGTTCACAGCGGGATCCTGCCATTTTCTGGTCGGTAGCGAACGTGTTTAAAAAAAAAATTAAAAACTATTTAAAAAAGAAGTCATCTTTAGTGTCTCTAGAAAATCTGCGATATTAAAATTTTTTATGTATAGATAGGTATGTTATAATATTTTTAAGGTTTGACTTTGACGTTTTATTGGGTTTAAACGAAGTCCCCATATATTCTATTTTTTTCTCATCAGAGGACAATAGCATACTAGTTTGAAAGTGGAAAGTATTCAAATATGTAGGTCACACGACTAATAACAATCGGAGTGAAAACCCGATTGTAAAGACATACTCTCAACTCATGTGAAAAATGTTTATTGCCTGTAGGTACTCAGGAGTATTATTAATGCTCCTTCGTACTTTTTTTAATTGTAGCAAAATAATTTCGCGCAAAGATACTCATTGACCAGCAATAATCAGATTGTCATTTAACAAATGTGCTCCTACATAGAATGATAAATAAACTAAAAAACTTTTTATCCTCCTTAAAAATATAATTAACTAAATTGTACACTTACTGACATTCTCCAATTTATGTGTACTGCACTTATTTTTAGCACCGTCTTTTTTAGTTTAAAACAAACGCTTTCTTCTTTCGTAAATGTTTTTAAATATCCAATATCAAGAATGCAACATACGTTAAGTTTGGTAGGTACACTTTTCCACTAAATTTTAATTACAAGCAGTTTCTTTTCAATATATCTCTCGCGAAGTGTGACTATGTCCATCCTCTGGTAAACTCTGTTGGGTATAAACATTCATAACTTGTGAATAACACAAACACAATCAAATCCGTTTAAGGTAATTTGAATTTTTAAAATTATAATTATATATAATATATTATTAATTAATAAATAATCGTTTTTCTTTTTTATATATAATTTTTTTTTAAATTAATATAAATTAATTAGTATCTCTAGATACTTTTGAAAAATTAGTGGTTTTTTATTTTCTCTGAGAAATTTACACTTATACAATGAAATATTATATTTGTCAATGTCAGCAAAAGCAAACAATTAAATTAAAATAAATAGGGGCGATTTGGGTAAATTCGCCACATAAAGGAGATAATCGAGAGAACCGGCGCACGATGCGACCCAACTTATTCTTCGCCCAATAGGAAGCTCGCGTCCCAATAGTGACGTTTCACAAATACCATCGCGACGCGCTTTTGACTAGCTACGTGACTGTATGAAAATAACTGCGTGAACAAATTATAACCCTTTTAAAATAATTTACAGTCCAAAAATAGCAGAGATTGAAATCGCACGTACACGGCATTTACCAACCAATTCTCTTTGACGTGTTGATACACGTTTCCCCAAACAATCATTAAAATAGTTTTGTTAGATAAAATGATATAAATAATGTCAAGTTTTCTGACAAGACGTATAACTTTTTTTTTATTTTCATTTTTTTTTTTTTTTTACTATTTTTTTACAGTCGTCGGCGTATCAGAGGCCATCTTGAACCGGTCATCGACCGTACTGTTTTTAATCGTGCGGTCTACCGACTGGGGAGTGTGAAACGGCACCTTCATCCTAGGTACGAGATATCCGATCTCATCCGGCCTGTCCGGCGTGAATAGGATGGTTTTGATGTCGATTCATTTTACACTCTTCCCTAAGACAAGAGTACGCGGTGTTTCCCAAGCGGTCACCCATACAAGTACTAACCGCGCTCGACACCGCTTAACTTCGGTGATCTGACGGGAACCAATTTCAATTTTCAATTTTAAATTTCTTTATTATTACTAAGTAATATTTTCACATATCGCCTCATGTTTTTGGGATAGTTCCCTGGAGCTACTCTCCCCGGTGCTGTAGTGCAACTACAGCACCGGTTTGTTAACCTACCCTAGGGCCTATAGAACTGGGGGCGCAGCCCCAGCGGGTCGTTGGCCTGACCCTTAAGAGGTAATATGCACTTAAATTTTCGTAGCACATAACTCGCGTTCCGGCAGGAGCCTCTCCGGGTGTATTTATATATATTATTGCTGTAGCAGCATGACGTTAAGGAATATTAACAGTGTTTCTAAAATCATGAATTAGAATGCGTTTGACATTTGGGGAAAAAGCTGCCAAAAAACCCCATTAAAATTAGAAGGTACGACGTAGCATGACTTACGACCATACAGGTGACTTAAAGCTTATGCAGGGCAATCCTGTCTCGTTCTTAAAGGTGAACGAGTGTTTTAAGTGTCGCTAAGCCCTTGCCTTGGTTTTATTTTAATAACAACCACTTTAAATGGGTCCCTTTGTCCAATCAAAGAGACGTCTTTTCCATGGGATAAACGAAACATTTTAATTTGCTTGATTTCATAATGGATCCCTCAAAATTTATTCACCATTCAATTTTTCTTTATATTTTTTTTTGTCGAAACCAGTTTTTTTATGCATTGCATCATTATCACATAAATAATAATATCCACAAAAGTAAACAAATTTTAAAAATGTATTTCCACAAAAATCAATGGTAAGGATTAAAATGGTCTAAATAAAATATTTACATTGGCCTACAAGTTGCGCAAAGCTTCGATAATTCTGGCGCTATGTTTAAAAACTGGGTCAATATAATTATTTCAGTTAGAGAGTAGTCTTTTGGTTATTATAAAATATACCAAATATTGATTATTTTTTCTCATCAATTTTTTCAAAACCTAACTAAAAAGCTTACCCCTTTTTTGGACAATTCGTATACAGGGTGTTACTTAATGGCCGTAATTCCAAGGGCGCATACCTGAACCATATTCAAGTAAAAAAGTTCATATATACAGGGTGTCCAGTTTTCGTATGTTTTACGGGTTATCTGCGTTATTAGTAAAGATAGAAGGTTGCGGTTTTCGCGGCACTGTGTTACTTTTTTGAGAAACAAAAGATGCCACAAACAGAATTTTCATAGCCCCCTTAGTTTTTTAGATACGGGGTGATTTTGAAAATTTTGCATTTTGGGACACATCTCAGTTACGCTGCAACTTATCAAAAAGGTGAAAAAAGAAGTTGTTAGTTTTTTTTAACGTAGAATCCAGTGGCTTGGTCAGATTTTTTCTATGTTTAATTGTTTTCAAGAAAGAAAGCACACTTGCATTTTTTTAAATGGGACACCCTATATATTTTTAGCTATTATGATTCAGTTTATCACAAGCTTTTCAAAAATATGTAATACTTTATAGCTGTTTTCAATGTAAAGCTCAAAATTTACATTTTTCAACAAATTTACATTTTTTTAAACGGCACACCGTATAAATTTTAAGTTTAAACAATTGTCACAAGCTTCTCACAAATATAAAACACTAATTTTAAAAATATATACCTATAACAATAACTTTTATAAATATAAATAACAATTAACTCAGTTGTGTTATACGTTCAAAAATTAAAAGCTACAATTATTTGATGATTTAGGAAACTGTCTCTCATACTTGCTGTCTCCATTATAAGACATGTTTCACACATTGTTCTGATTCGCCTCAGTGCATTTAAAACAATAAAAGGCCGTGCCTGTAACTCCCCAAAGGCTCTTTCAGTGGCTTCTCTTAAATCTGCCATCGTTTGGTACTGGACGGTATAAATTTTATTTTTTAGGTAGCCCCACAAAAAAAAAATCCAAAACCGTTAAATCGGGTGACCTGGGTGGCCATCTTACAGGTCCATGTGTTCCAATCCAGCGGCCAGGAAAATTATTGTTAAGATATGCTCTTACAATTTGAGCATTGTGAGCAAGAGCTCCGTCCTGTTGCAAATATAAGCTATTAAGATGAGCTAGGGGCACATTCTCGACTATTTCGGGCACAATGTTTTTCAAAATTTCTAAATATTTATTTGCACTAAGACCGCCTGCAAATATATTATATACAATTTTACTTCCCAGTATGAAGCATGAAACGCTAAACCCAAATCTGCCTTGCCGTTCCCGTGGAAATATAACATGTTGATTTTCCTGGCACCAAAACCTAGTATTTTGCCGATTAAATAGACCGGCACTGGTAAAATGACTCTCATCAGACCATATAATCGTTCTTTCAAAATGATTTTCTCTATTTACATTTTGTAAATACCAATTACAGAACTCTACGCGGCGCTCTGCGTCACCGAGATGTAAGTTTTGTACGACATGAAATTTGTATGGCTTAAACTTGTGTTTTCTTAGATTAGTTTGAACCCTTGATTTTGTAACACCGACAGAACCTTCCACTGTTCTACAAGAACTACTTTGATTTGTTTCAATTGAAACCAAAACGTTTACTTCATCAATGTCCTGGTTTTCCTTATTGCAAATACTAGGTCGGGGTTTGGAGAATGAACCGACTTCAATTAAGTTTGATTTTATTTTTAAAAATATTCTTTTATCCGGCTGTCTTCTTTCTGGGAATCTGCGAATATTACGTTTTTATAAATTTTAAAATATGATGAAAAATATAAAAAGATGCCCATACCTGTTAAAATAAACTTCTAATGCTTCATCTGAATTTTCGTTACACTGAATATAACAAACGAACATATCGTACTTTTCATAATTCTCGAGTCTTGCATTCGCAGCCACAATTAAGAAAAAACTGCTATTTATCGAAACTAAATAGAAATAAAGAACAGAAAATGGATAACCTATTCTGACAGTGAATAAGGATTTTTTCAGATAACAAGCCTGTCATCTTTTGTTTTCCTAAATACACGTCATGGCCTAGGTACTAAAAAAAAATTTAAATTTGTTGAAAAATGTAAATTTTGAGCTTCACATTGACAACAGCTATGAAGTATTACATATTTTTGAAAAGCTTGTGATAAACTGAATCATAATAACTGAAAATATATAGGGTGTCCCATTTAAAAAAATGCAAGTTTCCTCTTTTTCTCGAAAACAATTAAACATAGAAAAAATCTGACTAAGCCACTGGATTCTACGTAAAAAAAAACGAACAAGTTCATTTTTTACCTTTTTCATAAGTTGCAGCGTAACCGAGATGTGTCCCAAAATGCAAAATTTTCAAAATCTAAAAAACTAAGAGGGCTATGAAAATTCTGTTGATGGCATCGTTTGTTTCTCAAAAAAGTAACAAAGTGCCGCGAAAACCGCAACCTTCTATCTTTACTAATAACGCAGCTAACCCGTAAAACATACGAAAACTGGACACCCTGTATATGTGTCCTAAGAAGTCTGGTTGTCAAGATACAGGGTGTCAGTGCTAGCTTAGCGTCTTATCACAGCGAACAACATTGCCAAATTTCACCAAAGCCGGCAAAAGGATCTACGAGATATTAATAACAAACCACTTTTTTTTAAACTTTGACACCCTGTATCTTGAAAACCACACTTTTAAGGACACATGTTTATATGAACTTGTCTACTTTAGTGGAGGAATGCGCCCTTGCCTATCATTGAGTAACACCCTGTATAGAACCGCTTTCGCATTACTTCTTTATACGTGTGCCATAGTTTTCGAATGTATTCCTAATCGATTATGCATGGGTTGCAAGGCAATCTTGCTTCTAATAGCCTCATAAGCTATGTTCCATGACTATTATGATGAAACCAGGGATTACATAATGCCTTCAGCATTAGGCGCCTCCCTAAGTTCCTTGAGAATTCGTTTTTGGACTGCCCCCATCTTTGACAGGTAAACAGCGTATGATTTACGTCGTCAGTATATTTTCAGTTCTCTCAAAAAGTATTTCCTGAAACACCTTTGTCCCGAAAGGGTCAGACTGAGGAACTAGCCCCCTTCTCCGTTAATTCCCTCCAACCAGGCCTGGATATTTAGACCGAAACGATACGTACAGTGTCCGTAGATATCGTATCTCCATAGTTCCTGCGAGTTAACAAGCAATGCAGCTTCTTGCTTCTCTTTTAATTCATGCCTGCCATTTTATTCGGTTGCCACTAGTTTTATCGGGGGCATTCCAGCGATATCTTGCACTGCCACCAAGGAAGTGGTACGATATCGCTCAGACCAAATTTTGAATATTTTCACATAATTTGTTAATCTTGCTTAATTAGTCATTTTCCCCAGCTTCCCCTATATTTGTTTTATTGTTGTAAATACTCTATTATGCATAATTAAACTAGACCTAATTAAATTTTATTTAATGTTTATTTACGGTCGATAATAATATTATAAACGTAATGCATTTTATTTTATTACATCTTTCAAGTAAGGTTGAAATATTAATTAATTTCTGTCTAAGGGGGCAACATACAGGGTGAGCCATTGAAACGAGATAAGGCCGATTTCTCATATTTATCTTTCGTAGAAAAAAATCGTTTCGACCCGTCGATTTAAATGTCGAGGGAGAAATATTTTGCGCATATTTTCAACCTTATCACTTCAAGCCCCTCAAAGAGGAGGGGGAAGGGGGAAGCTCCGACCCTTAAATGTTAAACAAGATTAGGGCTCAAGTGATACCTCCTTTTAAAGGTAATCGAATTCTCTTTTTAACGCTTTCTAAATTCTTAGATGTGGTGCAGTTGATTTTGAGGAAATACGTTTTTAAAAATAATGGGTCACTTATCGAAATTACCGCTTCTTTCGATTAGTGGCCGATTTGTATCTAGGAAGTGCTTTGATCCAACTTGAAATAAGGAAGCATATAATGTCAGTTTTTTATTGCTTAATAAAATGCATGTACAGGGTGATCGCGTATAATGTTACCCACCTTTAACTTCTTTGTTTCGCAATTAAGAAAAAACTGTTAAATACAAAAGTCGTAGGATTTAATGTAAACTTTTTGCAAAATATATTTTTGTAGATACAGGGTGTTGCATAAAAGCGTGACAGATCAAAGTTATATATTTTTTAAATTGAATACCCTGTATATTGTTGCATCACTGGATTCTACGGACAATTCTAAACATAATCTGTATACAGGGTGGCGCATCGAAAACGAAACAGACTCATTTACTGGCAGCTCAGTTCTTTTTTGGAAGAACGCTTAGACCCGTCGATTTTGTTTTCGAGGGTGACACAAAATTAGCAAATAATCACGTTAACACGTGCAGCCCCTGGGCGGGGGTGGCACCAACCCTAAAATCTAAAATGAAAAGGGGGGTCGAGTGATACCTTATTTTAAAGGTCCTGCAATCCCCTTTATAATGATGTAAAATTGATGTACTTTAGTTCAGTAGTTTTGGAGATTTATTGATTTAAAGCCTAAATAAAACTCTAATACACCATCATTAGTGGAGATCAATACATTTGGCAGCAAAGTAGTGTAAAAATGAAAAATGAACTGACCCGTCAGCCAAGTAAATGTTGGAAATGACCACCATGACTCTCCATGCAGTAATAAAGATTTTGCTCAAAACGTTGCCGCACATTTTGCAATATTTGAGGAGTAATTTGAAGGCACTCATTCACAATTCTTTGTCGCAAATCTTCTAACGATGTTGGCTGAGTAGAATAGATTTTGCTTTTTAAGTGACCCCGCAGAAAGAAATCCAAAAGTGATAAATCTGGTGATCTTGGGGGCCATTCAATGGCACCTCTTCTACCAATCCATCGACCTGGAAACGTCTGATCTAAATATTGTCGAACACGTAATGCGTAATGTGGTGGGGCACCATCCTGTTCGAACATCAACCTATTCGCAATGTACCGCCAATCATTCTGATTTTCAATTATGGCTGTTAATGCAGGATCTATGGCGTCTTGCAGTAATTCCAAATTCATTTCACCGGTCAAATTTCCAGGTAAGAAAAAAGGACCAACTAAATGATCGCCAAAAAGACCAGCCCAAACATTTAATTTTTGTGGCTGCTGTGTGTGTACCTCACGATAAATTCTGGGATTAGAATCGGACCAATATCGGTAGTTATGACGATTTACTACGCCATTTAAGAAAAAGGAACATTCGTCGGAAAAGCAAGTTTTGAATAGAAAATGTTCATCATTTATAATTCGTTTACTCATATCTTCACAAAATTGTAATCGCCGATCAAAATCGTCTTCATTAAGTTCTTGTACAAGGTGAATTTTATACGGATGAAAACTATGGGCCTTTAGAATCCGTTGGATACTACGTCGACTAACACCATACACGGGATCCAATTTGCGGGTACTTAACCCTTTCTGCCGTGGAATATACCATGGTTAATTTATGTATAAAGCGTTAAAAGGTATTTAATAACAAAGTTTGGTCGAATCAATCGCAAACTATATACTAAATTTCTATTTAAAATAAGTACGAGACATTCCCTTCTTATCTTTCTTCAAGAAGCAACTTTTTTTTCCGCAAAAAACGCTCCAATCGCTATTTTCAACACCAAAATGATAAACAAACCATGGGCGTAGTGAAGAAAAGCATTTACTTGTTAAGTAAATGCTTTTAGGTACTCAAATTTCTTCTGAAAGTAGCACAAACTAATCTGATGTACCTATTAAAGTCTACTGTAAGTTTTAAATCAATAAATCTCAAAACTACTGAACTGAAGTACATGAATTTTACATCATTATAAAGGGAATTGAAAGGCCTTTGAAATAAGGTATCACTCGACCCCCATTTCTATTTAAGATTTTAGGGGTGGTGCCATCCCCGCCCAGGGGGCAGCACGTGTTTATACGTGATTTTTTGCCAATTTTGTGTCCCTCTCGAAAAGAAAATCGACGGGTCTGAGCGTTTTTCCAAAAAAGAACTGAGCTGCCAGTAAATGTCTCTGTTTCGTTTTCGATAAGCCACTCTGTATAATACTATTGATCCGTTTTCGACTTACTGATGTTTGAAAATTACTATATATAAGTAATAAGGGCATGCAAGTCAAGATGTAGATATCATTTCCATGGATAACAGGATGACGATACTGAGCTTAATATTTGCTCGCTATTAAAAAAAAAACCCAAATAGTATTAGATCTTAGCTTAAATCAAGCACAAAATGATGAACATGTGTAATTAAACAAACTAAATAAAACAAATCGAAACTTTTATTACACACTATACAGCAGAAATATGGGTATTCTAAATATAGAGTTGTTTGACCGGACCTCCATTAACTTCAATGCACTTTATTAAGGTTCTTCGTAATTTTTCCAAGGAGTTTTTGATCGACTCAGGATAATTAGTATTTATTAGATTTATTTCATTTCTTATGAGTAGTTTAAGGTGTTTAAGATTCTCGATATTATTCGCATTAATTCTATCTTTCAGTGTGCCCCACAAGAAAGCATCTAAGGGCGTGAGGTCCGGACTGTCAGGCGGCCATTTAATCGGACCATTCTGTCAGATCCATTTTCTAAATATTTGAGTGATAGTTCGTTACTCCAATTACGTTGTGCGGCGTGGCGCCGTCTTGCTGAAACGTAAGTTGGTTTAAACGTGCTAGTGTTAAATCATCCAAGAAGTCTCCTAATTAATTTTGAAGAAATCGCAAATATAAATTTCCATTTAACATGCCTTCAAATAAATGTGGCCCAATGATTTTATTATCAGATACTGGAATTCTCGGTAACTGTGGGGATTTTCTGTTGCCCAATGCCTCGCATTTTTCCTGTTTATCATGCCATTGGTAGAAAAGGTTGACTCGTCTGTCCAAAGAATTAATTGTAAAAAGTTATTATTGTTATTTATTATTCCCAGCATTTCATGGCAAAATTCTACTCTTTTTTCTCTTTGCCGGACAGTCAATTTTGGTGTGGGTCTAATTTTGAAAGGTTTGTAGCCATCTAATTTAAGTGTTTTTTTAATTTTTCCATATGATGTATTTCTCAGGTTATCCTTCATTTGTCTTAAGTCGGTTGAAATGGTTGTAATTGATTTATTCGGATTTTCTTGAATAGCGAGTAAAATGTTCAGTTCAGTATCCTCGTCTTGTGGAATACGTCTTTTCTTTCTATTTAAGTTTAAATCCTCTTGAAATTTAATAAATATTTTTCTAATTGTCTGTTTACAGGGAACGTGCATACGCGCATTATTTCTTCGTAGTTCTTGCTGTGCCATTTTCACATTATTATTATTTTTAATAGGTATAAGCAATAATTAAAATAGTCTGTTTTTCTTGAATAGAATAAGGCGTTTTTAAATAGAAATTCTTACTGTTTATGAAAATTGTCAATTCATATTACGAAATTTACCAAGTTAACATTGTTAATATTGTTATCCATGGAAATTATACATCTTGACTTACATGACCTTTTTTCTTGTATATAGTAATTTTCAAACATTAATAAGTCGAAAACGGATCAATTTAGATATATAGTGTTATATATAAATTATGTTTAGAATTGTCCGTGGAATCCAATAATGCAACAATATACAGGGTATTCCATTAAAAAAAAAACTTTGATCTGTCACGCTTTTATGCAACACCCTGTATCTACAAAAATATATTTTGCAATAGGTTTACTATAAATCCTACGACTTTTGTATTTAACAGTTTTTTCTTAATTGCGAAACAAAGAAGTTAAAGGGGGGTAACATTATACGCGATCACTCTGTACATTCTAGTTTGATCTTTTCAGAAGAAAAGTAGATACTATTTTACGCTTAGAAATAATAAAATTCTTTTCAGTGTCTTGTTTACAATTTTATCAGTCAAACCTTAGTCACAGTATACGGAACTATACAGTAGCGACACGAGCTGTCGATGTCGGTCCCTTTGATCTCCAGGGGTCAGTTTCAGTGACAGAAGGATGACGGTATTGTCCTCTATTACACTGAGAAAACATATGAAATTTTATGTTGAGATCGCTTTTACACTGAAAACAAGTCAATTTAAAAACAATCAATAATAGCATGAAGATATTCAGTTCAGATTATATTTTAGTTGTTTGATAAAACTTACCCTACATGCTAATTATTTAAAGATACTAAATTCCTCCGTTTTCGTAGAGGTTTTTATTTACGTTAAGTTGCCTTTTCGGGGCAATATATACTCGTATGACCCGTTATTTTGAGTAGTAGTAATTGCACAAGAAGGTAGGTTAGGTACACATCTAAAATTACCCTGTGTTGTGAACCAGAGTGTGTTGCTTAAGAAGGTGAAGAAATAGACTAGCGTGAAGTTGTTGGAAGTAATATACATACAGGGTGAGTCTGGAGGAATGGGCCTAACTATAAGGGTGTAATTTATGCATCAAAATAATAATTCCAATATTTATTTGTTTTCAAGTTATAACGAAAAAACAAAATATTGCATTAATTTAGCTTTCCTGTAATACTTAAATGTACACGGTGGTTGAGAATCCCAATTAGATGTTTAGTTGACAGTATTATTTTTCGCTTTTGAGTAATAATTGTTGTGCTGTCACTAATTTTGTAAAAAACTTGTGATGCTCTGTACATTACACAAACCATAAATAAAAATCATATTGGCGTATTCGAGATGTGAATAAATGTGTGGGACTTTATAAAATTTAAATGATACAAATCCGAAAGGTAACGATGAATCAATGTAACATTTTATACCGACACTAAAGGTTAGTGACAGCACAACAATTATTACTGAAAAGCGAAAAATAATACAATTTAAGTACAGGAAAGCTATACTCAAAACCCAATATTATAGTCGGTGACGAGCTATCAGAACCATGGAAACGAATGCAAACCACCAATGACAATACAGTATTTTGGCAGTTTCTATGATTCTGATAGCTACGTTACTGACAATAATATCCGGTTTAGAGTATAAATTAATGCAATATTTTGTTTTTGCGTTATAACTTGAGAACAAATGAATATTGGATAACATTTGAGTTTTTTATTATTATTTTGATGCATAGATGACACCCTTAGAGTTTGGCCCATTCCTCCCGACTCACCCTGTATATATATTTTTTAAAAAATCCTAGAAAAGGTGTACAAAACTGCAAAACTTGCATAAATAATTTTGCAAATGTTTAGTCATTTTATTGGCGATTTGCTATGTTGCATCTTTAAAAGGGTGGAAGCAGTAAAGTAGAAAAATAAACAAAATTATAGTATTATATTAACATTTAATAAACAAATACAATACAAAAGGTTACAAAATTTTTCCTGTATTAAGGCAAATTTTGATATTTATTACAGTAATAATTTTTGGTGACTCAAAATTGATCAGAAGTGAAAAGTAAGCAAAAGCATAGAGAAAAAGAGAGAGACAAGAAATGCGTACCTATACCAAAATTTGTCGGAAATTGTAAAATATGAAATATAAAACTATCTGAGAATGATGTTGATGCTTCCACTGAATGCTTAATACAAGCTCTTTTTGGCTGACTTGGTTGACTCTCATCGACACTTGAAACACCTACAAGTTAACATTACTTTAAATATAATACAAAATAAGGACTTTTTTATTTGTGACATCACTTGCTACTGTATTTAAAAATGGCTACTTTACTGCTTTCTATCAGTAAAAGTTGTTGATAGGTACAAAAAATGTAAACTTTTTGGAAGGTGATAAAGATAAATGTCATACCTGCAAATGATGTTGATCGAAAATCAGCAAAAGTTCGGCACAAAAACTTAAACGCACGATAAAAACCAATAAATTACAAAAACTAAACAAACTACAATCCACACAAGCTTTGTTTACCTTTCTGACTGACTTATTTGTCCTTAAAAAGATGGCCGCTACGCGCATTGCGCAGATAAATTTGGGTCTGTCTAAATCGCCTCGTGTCGCTACTGTATAGTTCCGTTATACTGTGCCTTAGTATTCGGTGTTTGTGTAAAAAATGATTACTTGTCTTATACAGTTATTTTTGTATCTTCTTTGGAAGCAGAAGTGATGAGTTATTTACACACAATTTATCTAATAATAATAATAATAATGAATTTCTTTATTTCAAAATTACATTAAACAACGTAAAACGAAATAGTGTCAAAAAACAAAAGAAGGTAAATTAACAATTTCTAATTGTAATCTAACCTAACCTACCTGCAGTCTTATTGAAATATTCTTCGATGATGTAAAGTTCAATGTCCTTTAAAAAATCAAATACCTTTTTTTTAATTGTCGTAATCTTATTACATGTTTTGATATTCAGAGGGAGGCTTTTGTAAAGTTTAATATAATTATAATAGGCACCCCATTTAATACATAGTAAGTCTATGTTTGGGAAAAGTATAATTTAGGGTTCTAGTTAGATATATGCTTTGTTCGATCTTACCGTTAATTCCTCGTATTATCAAATAAATTAAAAATACAGTCCACTATCTTCATCCATCAAGAAGCGGCAGAACTACAATTCGACGTCCATCCCTTGAAGACGACGACAAGAACTAAAAAGGTAACCAATCAGGGAGAAGATCTGAAATCACGCGAGAATCAGGTGTTTATAGAGATACAATCGTAATGGGCTTCTGGGAATGTGACTTGTCGCTTGTTTTAATTGTATTATAATCGTTGAACAAAAATCGCTGTAAAGTTAAATAAATCACGTAAAAACCAATCGTAAGTGCTTTTCAATCAAGAAACTCTACATGCTTTGTGGCTCGCTCTTTCTAAATAGTAATTTATTTTTAAAAAAGAACAAGGTGCGCTCCTGTATGTAAACTGCTGATAATGTGAGAAGCCCGTGTTCTTTAAATTTACCTTTACAGGTCTCTCTAAAATTGTAACCGAAAATAGTTCTTATTGCCCTCTTTTGACATATGATAATCTTTCCACTTCTCCGCAGTTCCCATACAGAATAATCCCATACCTCAGATGGGACTCAAAATTTGCGTAATAGACCATTTTGGATGTTTGCTTGTCTAAATATTTTGCCAACACGCGCAATGTATAACATACTTTATTTAACTTACTAAGTACATATTGGACATGGTAGTTCCATGATAAAGAATTAGCCAGGATCATTCCCAAAAATTTAGTGGTTTGTGCTAATTTAATTTCTCCTGGGTTAAGTGGAATACTTTCTGGTGGATCTAATGTGAACCTTTTAGTTTTAAAAACTATAGCATTCGTTTTTTGAAGTGTTTAGAATCAGTTTATTTTTTGTAAACCAATCATTTGCTTACATCATCAGTTGTTCGGTATTTGTGTTAAGGATACATAAGTTCAAGGAAGTTATTAAAAAGTTAGTGTTATCGGCACAATATGTGAAGGAACTGTTGTTTTCACCAGGGAGAAGCTCTGTTATGTCATTCATGTAAATTATGAATAGTATCGGTCCAAGGACACTTCCCTGTGGAATTCCCAACTTTATTTCTGCTTTATCAGATATCTAAATTTACTATAGCACTGGATTTTTTCTGTGACCATTTCAGCTTATAATCCTATTTTTTCTCAATATGGTTTATTCTGCTGCTAAAAAAATATCGACTATTTAACTTTTTTAACTTTATTATGAAACAGCAGATGCAGTAATAAAACAGCACAGTTTGTAGCATGGCAACCGGAAATACGGTATTGAACTAGTAGCCAAATGTAGGGAGACAGGATCGGTTGCAAATCGAAAACGAATGACTCCGAATCGAATACTGGGACGGAGCAGCTTATTGTTGTACCTAGTTGAACCAGTACCTGTTCCAAATACCTATTCCAGGCTCAAACTATTTTAAACCTTAACGTGGGCACTATAGCGGCTGTACTACCCGAGAGGTGAATTTCAAGAGTGGAACAGGTACAGGGTCATTCCGTATATACTGACCCATATGTTAGCGGCATTATTTATAGAGATATCAAAAAACTAAGGTGAATAAAGTTGTAGAATTTTATCTGATTTTTTTAAATAATTATCAGAAAAATCAAAAGAGCATTTTTTACTGATTTCAAAAATATAGAGTTTGATACGTTTCTGACAAGCCATTTAGAAAATATTTTAAATTCAAATTTTGTTTAAAAATTAATATTAAAATCGGGGTAGCCATGGATTAATTAAACAATTTATTAATTTAAATATTGGGAGTAGCATTTACAAGATAAAATAATTACAGTTGCTCGATGTGACCGCTATTTCTCTGTACACAATCTATATAATCAACTTCTAATTTGTTAATAGCATTTGAAATGTATTCTGGGTAGTCGTTGTTTAAACTTTCGATTTCTTGGTTAATTCTTTGTCTCAAATAGGAAAGCATCTAATGGGGTAAGATCTGGGCTGTTGGGTGGCCATTGAATGGTGCCGTGTCTTCCTAACCAATCGTCATAGCGGTTGTTTTAATACTCTGTCACAGGGACTATGTTATGTGGCGGAGCTCCATCTTGATGCCAGACCATCTGACAGTACTCATTAATTGACAAAGCCTCTAAACGAGCTTCTAATTCGTTATTAAGAAATTCCAGATATCTTTGTCCATTAAGGGAGCCTTCATAAAATACAGGGCCTATGACTTTATTTTTAACTATACCGCACTAAACATGTAAGCATTTCCTACCTTGGAATTTTATTTCTGCAATATTATGGGGATTAGTTGTAGCCCATACGTGCATGTTTCTCCTATTAAAAACTCCTGCTGTGGTAAATGTAGCTTCATTACTCCATAATATTTTTTAAAAAATTATGAGCCGCATTTTTACTCCTAAGCATTTCTTGGTAGTATAACAAACGCTTACGCATATACTTATTATCTAATTTTTTCACAGGTAAGATCTTGTAAGGATGATAAGCATGTAATCGAAGCGTTTTCTGTATTTTTCTCCGTGATAATAATATGCCTAAATGGTTATGAGCATCTTTAATAGAACGGGTTGGATTTTCTTTAGAAAAAAAAAAATAGTATAAGAAAACAGTAAAAACCTTACTAGCCATACCACCTTCAAATACAACAGAATATCTAAATCTTTACCAAAATCTTTTTGACCTACTTTTGGTTTTCTCTTAATAGATTTTCGCAGTCGAAATCCTCTCTCGATATTTTTAAATGTATTTTTGGATGGAAGCGGCAAATTAGGATATAATTGCTGATATTCTTGCCTCGCCCTGTATGCATTTGAATTATTTTTATAGAATACACGTAAAAATGCACACTTTTCTTCCTTGGCATACTTCATTTTCGGATGATGAAAATAAACTAAATAACAATATTGCGTGTCAACAGCAAACAATTCATTCGTCCATGGCTACCCCGATTTTAACAATAATTTTTAAAGAAAATTTTAATTTAAAATATTTTCTAAATGGCTTGTCAGAAAGGTAACTATATATTTTTGAAATCAATAAAAAATGCTCTTCCCAAGTATCAATTAATATACAGGGTGTTCCATTTAAAATAACACAACTCGTGCAATAATCTTAAAGTTCCAACAGTCCTTTGTTTTTTCTGATAATTTTTTTTAAAAGTTCAGATAAAATTCTACAACTTTATTAGTATTATAGCATAAGGGTCAATATATACGGAATGACCCTGTACACGTATATAGGCGATGGTTAAAAATTGTGTCCAAGGCAGTCTCTTAAGTAAATTTCAGTGGTGTGCTTACTTTTTTTTCTGTGAGTTTTACTTTTTGAGACTAAAGCAAGCATATGTTTTTTTTTCCTAAATGGGACACCCTGTATATTTTTCTCTTATTTGATTGGGTAATATTTAAGCTTTGCAAAATTATATAATAGTTGATAGTTATTATTACTACCCTGCAACTAAGACAACAGACAAGCAATCGCATATTAACAGATTTTAACTCGTCGGTTAACTTCGCCCAATTTTACGGTATATGTATTTTTGTGCCCTTCTAACGGTAAGCCTTGGTTTACCAAAAATTGCGAACGAACTGTTAAATCAAAAAATTATTTCTACCGACAATTGCGTCAAAACCCTACCGCCGAAAATCGTACCATCTTTGTTAATGCTCGAAACCAATGCAAGCAAACGGTAAACCAAAGCAAAGCAGCACGCAACCAGAGGATGAGAAAAAAACTTCTTCAATGCCCTAACGGCTCAAGATCATTTTGGACGGTAGCTAAGGCCGTCAATCAGAACTTTACCAAGTCAACCATTCCACCTCTAAAGGTAAGTGTCCATTTGAGAGAAAAGCTCTCGAGAGCCGCTCTCGAAAGTATTTCTCGCAGGTCGACACAGTTCCGCGAGCTACTATACGACAGCACTGATAAACTCTCAGACAGCGAACAAGTCGACACTTGCTCGCAAGTGGACGAAGCGATTTTCTCGGGTTGGAGAGCAACTATCACAATTCGAACGGTATTCGTATTGTGACAGTGCTCTCAGCAAAATGGCAAAAGTAGAATGGTCGAAAGACGATGTGGTTAAATTAAATAGTAGTTATGAAGAGAATCCCATACTGTGGGATACAAAATGTGTAGAGTATCGTAATCGCGAAAAGAAACAGAGAATATTGCAAGATATTGCAGCTGCATTTGGTTGTACTTCTGAGGAGGTGCAAAGAAAGTTGCACAATTTGAGAAATCAGGTATGTAGAGTAGTCCTATATCGTAAAAAGCATGAAAGTTTCATTATTATTGTAGATGTCACAAGAAATAAAAAAAATTAAAAAGAAGAAAAGTGGAGCCGGCACCGATGAAATTTATGCTAGCCACTGGCCTTATTTCTCAGCCCTAAAGTTTTTGTTACCGGCCTTGACAGCAAACCAATAAAAATCGTCAATGTCAACGCAATCGTTTTCCCAAATAACAGAATCAGTTGAAGTGAGTGAATTCAGTACATACGTCATGATTTAGTTGAAATTTTAATGTTCGTATTTATACAACAGCACATATACCTACGAGCTACATACCTAATTATTGTTATAGTACATACTGGGTGATCAAAAAAAGTGTTAAATAAATGGGAAATTTTTTTGGAAATTAGGAATTTTAAGAAAAGTTTTCCGGTAGGTAAGTAATCAGTTGTGCATATTATGTGATATCCTATAAACACATTTTTACAGTTGTCACGTTACTACTATTATGGCGAGAAATTGAAAAACGTGATATGAAATGTCAAAAAAAGGGTTAGGAGCTAAAATATTTAAAAAAGTTTTTATACTTACTGATTGAATTTCAAAGAAAAATATGAATAATGTTTTGTTATTAATAATCATTATTTAAACGATAACTTTAGGAATAATTGCAAAAAAACACTCCGATGTTGCAAATTTTTTTGACCACCCTGTATATATATATTGACAAACTTTTACTTATATATGTCTATATTGCCAGGGAAGTTCACCAGCGGGGGTCATAAAATATTCTTTAAATTCGTCTCTAACTTGTTTTTGGTAAATTGTATAATTTTGTCGCGTGCCTCTTTGTAATGGCAATAATGAATTGGTTGGCATTGCTTCATCCCTCCAAGTTCCTGGAATAACTTTGCGAGTTTCTTCATGTTCTAAGTCAACCAGTCCTTGGTGCAAATAATTTGTTCTTGACTTATTATCTGCTAATAAATAATTGTGAAATGCACAAATTGCCAAAATAATATTCACCACCCTGTCAGGTTCGAGGGCGATTGGTTTGCGGAGAACTCGAAATTTGTTTGCAATTATACCAAACCCATTCTCCACTATACGACGAGCTCTAGATAATCGGTAGTTAAATATACGGTTAGATGCTGGTTGGCCATGAAATGGATATGCTTTCAATATATATGACTTCATAGCGAATGCATCATCAGCGACAAAACAATATGGCACAGCAATATTCCTGTTAGGTAGAGGTGCTGCAAAAGGTAAATGTAGAGTTCCCTGTTCCAGTCCATCACTTAGTGACCAATTTTGAAAAACTCCTCCATCAGAGATTCTTCTATTACATCCAACATCAATATAAGTGAACTTGTATTGTGGGTCTGCGATGGCCAACAAGACAATGCTGTAAGTTCCTTTGTAATTGAAATAGTGACTTCCACTGTTTTTTGGAGCTTGCATAACCACATGTGTTCCGTCAATCGCCCCGAGACAATGAGGAAATTGCCAACGCATGTCAAATTCATCCGCGAGGCGTAGCCACTGATATGTGTTTTCTGGAAACACTGGAAAAAATACAAAATCGTTTTAAAATTGGTTAATTAGCTATCGATCTATACATAAGAGGTACAAATATTGAAAATAAAGATTTGATTGCATTTTTTTATTCCTCTAGGTTATCTCACAATCTGAAGTGCAGGTATCACAGACAGTGTCGTCTAACGTTGAATGGAATGAGCAAAATGAGGAAAAAAGAAAGGACCAGCGTCAACAAATAAACGGAAACGAAACAGTTATGACGCATCTGATACTGATGATAAACTTTTCAAAAGTGCTTTAGCGACGCTTCAGAAGCCACTGGACGACGACGATCGTTTTGGACAGTATGTCGCCATGGAGTTACGGGGTTTGCGAACTAATTTTAATAAAAGACGACTAAAGAGTGAAATTCGGATATCTGTTGTCCGCATTTATGATGAAGAGGAGATGTCCTACACTTCGGCATCGTCCAGCGTATCGACACCATTGCCATCTCTCGGATTTTCGGAACCACTTGTTGAACATCACGCAGAACAAGGAAGTAGTTCGTCATGTGCAACATATTACACTTTATTCACTATATTGTAATAAACCTTTTTTAAGTCATTTGTTTCAGATTTCGTTCACTGTTTATGCTTACTTACGTAATAAATTACATTCAAATCATTTAAAACACGTTTTTATACCTACCTTCATGTAAAGGTCCTTTAAGGCCCTGTAAATTGTAGGGGTCACTTCTTTTACTATTCTGCCTATGGTACAAACAGGTATCCGAAATAAATACTGTAGACTGCTATAGGAGTCGCCTGCAAAATATAAGCATTTGTTAATTATATTCTGATAGGGCACCTGTTTTTTTAATAATACCTGACGCTAAAAATCGTAATGTGACCATTACACGTTCTTAGATGGAAATAGCTTCTCGCATTTTCGTATTTCTTTTCTCAATTGATGGTCCAACTAGTTCTATTATATACTGAACCTGCACTGCATTCATACGAACGAAATTGCGAAATTGCTGCGCACCTTCAACCTGCAGCTCCCTTGTGAGTGTAGAGCACGCACCTAACTCTAATCTACGTCGAATCCAAGGTTTGATCCAACACTTTCTTTGCACTTTATGTTTTTGCTTCCTCTTAACTAAAATTTTGTGACAAACGATAACGGCCCGTTTTTCCACCTCCACGTTCTACAAACTTTCTCTATCGAACTCGCAACACGCACTTGCTTTGGACACAGTTTTGAGAGCACTGCTGCTATTTACTCTCAACGAGCTGTCTCGTGGAGCTATCTGAGAGTAAAAATTTAGAAAAGTACTCTCAAATGGACGAGCATCTGAGAGTAGCTAACGAGAGGAACTCTCGAGAGTAAATCTCAAATGGACACGTACCTTAACACGTTCTGATAGCACCGTCGCGACCAAAGCACAGGAAAAAGCAAGCTTACTGGCGGAACTAATATCCTCACATTCAAGGGTAAATTTTCAACAAAAAACTCCATAGAACATTCCCCCTGTAGAATCGGGAATGCCCCAGATTGTTTTCCGGCAACGCTATGTTAAACGAATCTTGAGTAGCCTTGACACCAAAAAAGTTTTTGGGCGTAACAAAATTCCAGTCATCATAATTAGGACATGCACTAATGAATTGACACCGGTACTTTGTACGCTTTTTAACTTATCTTACGAAAAAGAAATATTACCCTTTGGAAAATTGTTATCATACTAAGGCAGCCTCGCAGAAGCTTGGAATACTTTGCCGAACTTAGAACCTCTATAGACCCCAACAAATTTTGATGCTCTATAAAGCCCAAATTCGACCATCGCTCGACTACTGTTCATATATTTGGGGCTCTGCTCCTAAACATATCCTGAAATTACCAGATTCCACTCGAGGAAGCGCCATTCGCTTGATCGGTGACGATGATCTAACAACAACCTGGAAAGTCTTAAATATCGTAGGCAGATTGACGACTTAAGTCTAATTTACAAATATTTTCATGACAACTGCTCAACTGAGGTTGACCGCTTGATCCCACCCAGAGCGGTGCATGGTAGAAATACACGACGAGCCACTGCAGCCCACCCGTTCGTGGTTCAGCTTAGTGTCACTTGAACGACTTCTTCTTTCATCAGGAAAACGTCATAACTCTGGAACGACCTTCCTGAGGCCGTGTTCCCCACCGAGTATAATCTCTAAAGATTCAAGTTTCGTTTCCTGCACACACGCACCGCTCACAGAGCACCATAAAGGATTAATCCTGCAGTGGTGTGCCTTATCATAAAAAAAAGAAAAATAAGTGACGAAGAAGCTTCGAGGGGGGTTAGTCTCGTAGACACCCCCACTCCCCTTCCGGTCTCCCGGCAGATTGGGCCACTGCTAATAAGGTTATACCTATAACAGAGATTACAAGCTTTATTGTTTGTTTTGTTATCAATCAATATTTTCACATGAATGTCGGCATAATTTATATGATATGGAATTTAACGAAACGTTGATTAAATATGAGATAATACGCGAATAATATTGAAATTTAATATTAATTGACACTAGCGGCCACTTCTCGACAAGGTAATTGAAAATATAATTTGGCAGGCTTCATCAGGTGGTTTGGTAGCAGGAGGACAATCAGTTCTAATTAGTATAAGAAATAATAACATTACTAGAGAAAATTTTGTGTCTTTCTATTAAAATTGCGAATATAGTTATCATAACAAAACCAATTTATAGGGAAAGGGAAAAAAGTCAAAAAGTCTTTCTTCACTAATTCAATAAAAGAGCAATCAAAGGCTCAATTTTTTCATATTATTAGGTCTACATGTTCTTAAGGTAGTGACCTTCATCCTCAGGAGACAAAAGAAATGTTGCTGTTAGTATTAGCAGTAGAGAAAAATATTGGTGGATGATGACTCTGATGGAGCTTTAAAATTTGTAACATGTATTAAGCAGTGAACGAAACTTGATGAAAGCAATCAGCATACCGAAACTTTAGATAAAATTTAGTTCAAATTTATTTGTACAAGGTTTGTCACCGTTAGTAGCTTATGAAGGAAAATGGTGTTCTTCCTATTAAGGCTTTTATGAAGGGATATACATATAAAGAGGGTTTGTGGAACATTCTAATTCATATCATCATATTTGTTTAATAGAATGGAAGAAAGATTTTGTTAGAATTTAAGTACGATTCTGTAAAATGAAAAGAAAGTGTAATTAGTCATTTGTTAATAATATTAATAAAGTATGTAGATACTTACTCCATTTTGTTGAAGTCACATTTCGTGTGGGTATAAATCTATAAAAGAATAATTAAATAAATAATAAATAATTTAATTAATAGGTTATTCCGGCCATCTGTGGATGACATTACATGTTTAACCATCTTTTAACAATTCGAGACACTTGCTATAAAAAATTTATACTTTTAACCAAATCCCTACCCTACGACACTTGTTTCTTGCAATCCAGAGATTACTCCATATATAGCAGGACAAAACTTTAAGACACCTATTCCCAAAAACGAAAAAATATCAAATACTATCCCTATAATGTTATCTCAAAATATGTAATTAGTTTATATTATAGGCATCGTAACTCTAGATCCGACACGCCATTCATAAATGCTATAAAATTGTGATGCCAAAATCGTTTGGTGGCGAGACGCCGTGAGGAGCTAGGTGGGGTCGGGAGTGGGAATTACTCTGAATTTACATATGCATGCGACAAAACCACAGAACAATAAAGGTTAGGTTGACAAAACTCCAGGAAAACCCACAGAAAAACGCTGTCACAAATCCGGGTATTGCCGAGTCGATGCGGATGGCCACGAAAATGATGGGATCTGGGCGGATTCTTTTTTGCTGCGTTGCCATACTACAGATTCTTTACAAGGTTTTAGGCAATGTTATATATTTCCCATATCATGTTATTCTAGTAAATCATAGAAGTTAATACTTTTAACAGAGTAAGCCCAGAAAACTATGTTTTCTGTGGCGTAAGTCTGGCAAACCAAGTGGAGGGGAGCAGCTTGAATGTTCATTTACTTTACACTGGAATGCAATGATGACAACACGTTTATTTGTTATTGTTCGGTCTAATAGTTAATAGTAATAGTTACGAGGTCTATGGTTTATATCCACTTTCTATGATTAACATTCGAGAAACTTCTTAATTCCATACGTCTAGATCTAAGTTGTGTTTCTTAGCTACAATAGTGCTTTATTAAACCTATACCTTTATAGTTTATATAATGACTAATTGAGGCCACAGTAACAAAAAAAAGATAGAATTTTTAGGACACATAGTCCCCAACCTCGTTAATAATTTGTTCTCATGCTATAATTGTAAGTTATTTTGTATAGGTACATGTTTTATGTTTGAATGTCTAACTAATTGTCTAGAATTTGGACACAATAATGACTCTGATTGAGCTTTCTCAACTTTTTCGTTTCCATTGGCATGCTAATATTCCCTTCTTTATTTATAATATCCACCATATCGGTCTGTCACTTTTCTTCAACTATCAACGGTCAACTTTCACTTGACACAGAACACGTTTCTGGTCTTTCTTTTCAATTGTGTTTGTCTTCCTGTTTTTACATCTTTGAGGATATATACCTAAAATCAAATGTTTTATGTTTCTAACAAATTTTATTTACCTAACTTAATTACAGGTTACTGGGCCTTTTTTAAAATTTGTTTTTATTTTGGGTTTTATAAATGTGACTTCAACAAAATGACGTAAGTACATAGGTACCTTATTAATATTTTTAACAAATTGCTAATTACACTTACTTTTCATTTTACAGAATCGTACTTAAATTGTAACAAAATCTTTCTTCCATTCTATTAAACAAATATGATGATATGAATTAGAATGTTCCACAAACCCTCTTTATATATTCCTTCATAAAAACCTTCACTGAAAGAACCTAATTTTTTTTCATAAGCTACTAAGGGTGACAAACAAGATACAAATAAATTTGAACTAAATTTTATTCGGTATGTTGATTGCTTTCATCAAGTTTTGTTCACTGCTTACTACATTTTACAAATTTTAAAGCTCCATCAACGTCGCCTTCCACCAATATTTTTCTCTACAGCTAATACTAACATCAGCAACAATTTATTTGTCTCCTGAGAATGAAGGCCACTACCTTCGAAACATGTAGATTTATGAATGTAAAAAAATTGAGCCTTTGATTGCTCTTTTATTAAATTAGCATAGAAAGACTTTTTGACTTTCTTTCCTTTCCCTATAATTTCAACTCCACTTTGAGAATGGACTATTTCTTTAAATTAAAACCAATTTAATACTTACCAATTAAAAAAGTTAATAAAAATATATTAGAATAAAACCAAGGTTAGTTAAAGTGAAAAGGATTAATATCGGATATATTGTTTTAATCAACGGACAGTGGTTATTAGTTCTTGGTGAACTGGATTTAGTCGAGCTAGACTAGAACAGTAGGATATTTAACCCTTTCATAGGCAACGGTAAGTATTATTCCCGCCTTCATTTTCATTTGACGTGACCCTATTGGTTAAACTGCGCACTTTATAACTGTCGCGCTTTTTTTACTCTCACCGGCAGAGCCTTATAGCGAGTTACGAGGGAACTTTACCTTGTGGGGTTTAAACATAGCTGACTAGGCTGTTGTTAGTCATAAACTGGAATACGGCTGGCATTTGGGGAAAAGCTGCAAAAAAACCCCATTTCAAATTTAACCAGCTTTAACTAGTGTCAGGTGAAATTTGCCTACTGTACTAGGCTGCCATCTGCCTAGTGGTAGCTAAGACGCAATAAAACTATTGGTTTTGGTTTATAAAATTTTGAATGTGTTTTATTACCTCATGTAGAATAGTAGCCACCACAGAAATAAAAAACTTAAGAAACGCGATTAATGTAAAAAAAGATACAACATAAAGTCATTGGAACATAACATTAAGTTAAATGCAGACAAGTCTTATGTGCTATTCTTTAGTGCAAAAAATAGGGTAACTTTGGTTAAATAACGGATATCGTTAAAAATCAATGCGGTTCCTTTGAATGTTGTAGATTCCACTAGGAATCTTAAAGTCATTTTGGACACGGGCCTAAAATTTCGTGAATATGTTAAAAAATCAAGTCAAAGGGCATTCACTAACCTCAAACTTTCGTACTCTAATAAACGCGTATTATACAAAACTTTAAAACGTAATTTATGTGAGAGCCCAGTGTTATCACATTATAACTACTGTGATTTATCTATGGCCCGTGTCTGGATCTTGAGTCCAGGATTCGTATTCAAGAAATCCAAAATAGGTGTTGCAGATTTGTTTGCGGTTTCCGAAAATATGATCATGTGTCTCCCAAAATGAAAGAATTGGCTTGGTTAAAAATGAAGAAGCGCAGAGATCACCATTTGGTAAATTTTACCCATCAGCTTGTTACGAGTAACCACTAGGGTGGAACATTTGCATATAGGAATTTTTAAGTATTTTTTATTTGAGTCTCCTGTGGGTTCAAAAGATGCTAAACAGAGTAAAAAAAAATGGGACACAATCAGAATAAACGAAAAAAAATTTCTTCATGTTGCGCAAGTGAAATGACGTCACAACTGAAAAAAACGTCTTGCGCAGCATGAAGAAATGGTAATATGAAGGTGAAAAAAATTTTAGGCATTTTTCTTAACCATACGGACATCTTCCATCCTCAGGTAAATAATATTATAAACTTTTTTTTTTCGGAAATAAAAATCAAACATAATTTTTCAATATTTTTATTTTGAACGATAAAACCTTTTAATATTATAAAAAAAAAACTGGCAAAAAATTATTTAGTCCGATATTCCGATTTGGTCTCGAATGATGGCATTAAAGTTCTTGATTTTACGGTAGCTCGGATATATCCGTCACGAGAATCTTCGCCACAAACTGCTGCTGACGCTTCAGTAACTAACTTCTGCCATCAAAATATAAACCAAAACAAATTTCACCGTCGAGTAAGTCTTTGCTGGTTAACTCCAATCGACATCTTTTTCTAGCTCTTCTAATCGTCATTCGATCAATTACATTTGAGGTAACATCTTTTGCTACTAGGCCAATATCTTCCAGCACGGCGCTGACAATAGTTGCAGCAGAACGATCGGATACACCAGTACGATCACATGCTAAAGCCAATGATGGAAACTGACGACCGTATTTCCCTGTTGATGTTGAAGGATGTGGTGCTGGTGATATTTGCCGAGGATCTGGTAAAATATTTGATGTTTCATCTTCAGATGCTTCCGATGAGCTGGAAATTACTGCTTTCAAATCTTGTATGCTCGCTTTTTTGTTAATTTCCTTTCTCAATGTTTTTTCTTCTTGCACTTGTTTTTCAATTTTTCTAAGATTTTTGTTTGTTGTTACTAAATCAACTGAGCCTATAGCCATTTTACGGGATGTTCGCTGATCTGCTAGAAATGGTTTCTCTATACGTGGCACTCTGCGACTTTTTTCACATTTACAAATATCGGCGCACTTGCAAGCAGCAATATCAAAAAGAAGTTTCGATTCTTCTTGAAATTTTTTTACGTTATTAATATATATTAAAGATTTTTTGCGAGCTTCGGAAAATTTAAAAAGCTTTCTGTACGTCTTATCGTAGTATTCTCGCAATAATTGAATAATTCGTTGGTGGCTTATAGTCGGTATAGATGCCTTTTTCCAGATTTTCTCCATTTTGGACGAAACACTTTCGCAAATTTTTAAAATGCCTGGCTCCTTTTTTCTGAATTTGATATTTGGTGTGCAAATAATCTCTCATAACATTTTCGTAAGTTGGTAAAATATTGTCTGACATTTCTTCGGGGTTGCCGAATATATCACACCTATTCTTGCCACGGCTACCAAGCTGGTTCATTTTTAATAGGTTGTTTTTCAGCAAACTCTGAAAAAAGAAACAAAATTTATGTTACAAGCTGGTTTATAAATAAAATTAATTTTATTACAAATTTTCGCTTTAATAATAATATATCGTGAATTGCCATATTGTTTTGTGTTATTATTACTTACTTCCTTGTCAAAGTTCAAGTTAAAATAATTAAGGTTAGGTTAAGAAAACACACAATCCGAAACTCGTTAAAAACACGTCTAACTGCCACAACACACTAAACACCAAAAGGCTAAAATACCAATTCCTTTCGACGCGACGCGTGGGATTATCCCTACCACTAGGAATGAACGATGACGTCTAGGATCATAATGGCGGCACAGTCTCGAGGTTATCAACAGTGGCGCACAGTTTTAAGGTTTATCAATGAATTTAGCGTGGTACGGCCCGCACAAAAAACATAATATTATATATTGGAATTAATTAAATTAATAAATAAAAAAATAATTATGGCATAAAAAATTATTTTAAAAAAAATATTTTTTTTTTATTAATTTTCAAGTACCTGTGCTCTAGATAGTTTCGTCCGGAGCTACAATGAAGATACAAAAAATTTTGATTAAAAATGTACACGTTTACATGTTGCGCAGGGCTTTTTTTGTTTTGTGACGTCATTCGACGTGCGCACCATGAAGACATTTTTTTTTCACTATTTTTTTTTTTTGTAAATTAATTTTAACACAAGTTAAACATTTTGGGACCTCAGGCGTTTCAATCCAAAAATATTTTTCGAAATGTTCCACCCTAGTAACCACCCATCCCCTCTCAAAGCAAAGTTTATAGTGCGTCATCACAACCGTATGCGCAGTAATCTACGAAATGATAGCGTGTTATCAATCCCTAGACACAGGACTTCCCTGCACAAAAGAAGCTATGTTTATTATGCAATTATATTGTACAATTCGGTGCCACATGATTTGAAAAAAGAAACATCTTATATAAGATTTATAGAGGAATATAAAATATATCTACTCTTAATGTAAAAATGTTAGAATATAGCAAAGAAAATAAAATATATAGTATGTAGCAATACAGTGTACCTATCTAGTAAGTTCATATAGATTTGGATAATGAACGGTATATAGGTGTTTTTCTTTCTTTGCTACCTTCACTTCATTGTTTTGCTTTTCACTCTTTATTCACTCTTTTGTTGTAATCTACTAGCCCCTTCTATCTTGTTTTCTTTTGCTTCTAGTGGTTAAGTAGAATAGCTTGAGGCTAGATTTCGCCACACTGAAGCATGATTCTTAGAAAATGCAGTTTTCATTCTTTGATATTAATAAAAGTCGTTTTTATTTATTAATTTATTTATTTATAAAGACATTTCAAACAACAGTTTTACACCGTAATTTACTGGTGTCCACAGAACAACAAAGGTTACCTAGTGGCTGTCGAAATAAATTCTTGTGGGCAAAAGCGGGGAAGGAGGGTAAAAGCAAAGCGGGAAATTTGAAATTCCTTAATTTTTAGTATAATTATTATTCTTACTAGGAAAAAGCATTCAATTACAATGTTGTTGATTGTATCAACAAAAATGAAATAAAATGCGTCCTGAGGAAGGTATAAATATCCAAAAATTACTAAAAAAGTAAATAATTTAAATAATGAAGCATAATATAACAATATATAAAACTAACTGATATATTAGCGGAATAAATAAATTGTTATGAATAAAAATGCACCCAAAGTAATAGTTATTTATGTATCAAGGGAATTATAATGGTCTTAATTATCGAGGGCAAAGTTTACGTCCCGAGGGCCTTTGGCCCGAGGGACAGCAATTGCCCGAGGTAATTGAGACCCTTATAATTCCAGTGATACATAGATAATTTTATTTCTGACCGATTTTAGTAACATTTTGTTCATTTTTAAAGTGGAATAAATGTTTCAATAGATGACAATCAAATTGACATTAGATGTCAATCGTTTGATTTTATGTCAAATTTTTCTTAATATCCCAAGGGAGTTATGGCCCTTATAATTCCCGCGTAACTAAGACGTTATAAGCTAATAATATACCGGTCAGAAATAAATATTTTTAAATAGTTTATAAAATAATAATTTCTGATTGAAGTGAGGACCCTAGTTTTACCGCAGAGTAAGCCTCTAGTTCAATCTTCGTATAGGAACAAACAAACATGTTCTTACAAAATTGTACATTTCTATTTAGGTGTAAGTCATTTTAGGTAGCTGTCGCCGAGTTTCAGTCTGCAGGCTATACCATTGCTTCCTGAAACGAAGAAAAAAATGGCCATTATAAAATAATACTATTTATATATAGGTAGTCTTATAAGGAATATCAGTTAATTATATGTTAACTGTAAGAAATACGAACCAACAATGAACTAACCTGAAGTACCTACATTATTTCTAGTAAGGTTTACGTCATTTAAGATAGCTCTCACTAAGTTCCAGACAACGACTTTTCCAGACTACAAGGCCTACTCAGATTGGTCAATACCAGTACCCTAAAATGAGAAAACATGATTAGTATATAATACTCTTTACATACTATTATTTATAGTCTCATTAGTTCCATAGCACGAAGGCTCATCAGTGAGCATCTTTTCTATTATATCGATGGCCCTGCAACAGCTAGCTTCATTTTGGATAATATTGATGGGTGGGACACAAATCATAGGTTCATTTACATTCTCAACAGGGTTTGACATTATTTCACAGATATTTGACATGAATGGGTAAAGCACTCGAGTATGGAATAAGATGTGAGGTTTAATGATAGATGCATGGTTCTATTCTGTCTCAAGTTGATATTTATATAAAGGGTGACTTAGGGAAACAATCAAATTTTAATGAGGAACAGGCATCCAATATGTAAAAATCGTAAGTAGAAAAATGATCCTCGCAAACATAATAGTTGTTACAATTTTTTGCTTGGGCGTATCTTGCCTACAGATTTCCAAGCAGATAATGTGACAGGATCTTTTGGGAAAATATAAAATTTCTTATTCTTCGCTTTTAGATAATAAGAACTTTGACACAAGAGATACTTGCAGCTAAATATTTTCTTCTTTTGTAAGATAGAAACAGCAGCAGCAAAGCCAGATATTTTAGAAAACTATTGCTAATATAAAAGCACTGAAGCAAATAAGTACTTACCAAATACTTATATTAAAAAAAGGATACACTAATAATACGTGGAGTTCCTAACTTCCAGGAACAGAATATAGGTCAAAAAACTTATAACAAATGTTGTCATCTGGAAATTCCTGCCCCTGTTACCTAAGTGATAAGGAATGAAATACTAAAAATCACAGGGCTACTCCTAAAAATTGCAACAATTTTAATAAAAGTAAAATATTTAAAACTAAGGAAAATTTCTCGGGAACAAATCAAAAAAAAATCGTGCCAAACAATTCGCTAAATTCGGTTAACCCAGTGTTATTGAATAAAAAAAAGAACCACAATTTTTAAATTTTTTAAATTACGCCCTAAACAATAATCGGATGCCAGTATTCACCTTAGGATAACCTAAAATAGACTGTGACAAGGCAACCTATCCACCCTTACTCTGGCAACCCTACGCCCTGGAGGATGTTCTTCAGAAACCCCTTGGCTAGCTCAACTCAGGGTAGGTTCGCTATTTTCTTTCTAGTCTGAGAGGTTTAGCACTCTTATAAGTAAATTATAGTCAAATCCTGAAGGCGCCACCTTAGTTTTATTTTACTTAAAAGCCTTTAAATGTTCTAGTGTTTGGCCTCAGATAAAAACAAACTAGGAAAAAAAAACACTTATGTCACAATCGGTGTACCCTAGCTTATTATAAGCTCTTATTTACTCAAGCCCTCAATGTCACTCTATTCAAAATAAAAGCCAAATTTTCGCAGAGGCCAATACAAATATTTATTCTTAAGGTGGTGTTAAGCCCTTAGTTACTTGGTTTTATAAATGCAAGCTCCTCTTACTTTGGTGGACAATAGATACTTAAAGTTAAAAGATAAATAAGTGGAATGAAATATTAAAGTGATAGGACTAGGTTTGACAATAAAAGTTCTGAAGGTTTAAATTTACAAAGTTATCGATAAAAGAAAGCAAAAAGTCAAACCCTGTTTGATAGGGTCTTGCACAAGACGGCAACTGTCAGACCTACACTGTTAAAAATGACTGTTCAGTCTGATCTGGCAGCCACATAGACCTATATCCAGGACATTGCCTCTGACTAGGAATTTCCACAAGGTCTGTGCAAGAACCTTTCACAACTAACTAAATCAACCATCAGAGCCTTCTTAAAGTACAATACAGAATCTTACGAGTACCTGTGGTTACTCAATAAGTATACTAGCCACTTGGCATAGATAAATTAAAATGTCGAAGTTACATGTCTTAAATTTAGAAGAATTAAATGGCCTTTAGCCGGGAAACAAAAGTATTTACTTTATAATCATAAATTGTAACTATGTTTACAACAAAAGTAGCTGTAACAGACTACCTAACGCTCTGAACTACTAGAGACTCTTGTGACGTCTTAACGCTATGTCGACATACGCTACACGTTTACATTGCACAAGCTCTGTACATAACATGGGCGCAAAACTTTATAAAAACACTGTATATCAAACAATGCGCAAATGCAGAATATTAAGATTTTAAGTTGACTACTTTTTAAAGAAAAATGAACACAGGGTAATGATACTTAGCTGCAACTTTACGTGCTACCCATGGTTCATGAAGTCTCAATCTTTACACACACACATGGTCCCTGAAACAGCTAACGTGGACACTGCTACACAGCTAGTCTCCAAAGATTCCAATAATACACGGCAACTGGCACGTCCCGCGTCCAGGCAATTCCAACAAAAATAAAGTAGTACTCCACTTTGTACTCGGACTTTTAGCCCCTCAAATAAAAACCCTAAAATCGAATTTTAGATATACAAACATGAAAGAGAAATCTTTTATAACACCCATTGAGGGTAATTCAGATACTAAAGTTTAAACCTACCTCAAATAACTAACGAGGGTTCCCAATTTACCAGATGGCGTCTATGACCGCTGTTGAAGTTCATTAAAGCATTTTAAATCGGCATTCCGCCCAAAGGAATAGGCAAATTACAAAGCCATACCCTTTTTAATGCATTTGTGGATGCTTTAACGGCACTACATTAGCCTGCACGGCCTAAAAAAACTAAATTTGGGGAGCTACTTCCGCAAACGTGCTTTTACTTCCAGTGTCCATGGTCGAAAGGGACGATTCTTATTTTTCTCCAACGTACATAGTTACCAAAACAAAACAATGACAAAAAATTAGTCAACCTATCTACGAAACTAACCTCTATAATAACATAGAAATCTAATGGCGACCGAAGTCGACCCACGCGACCAAGCAAAAATTAACCAGAAGTCGCTGTGAAAACGCACAGAAACTGTCAGTCTGACACTGACCTATTATCGAGTTTCTTAAAACACAGCTGATTTACAACATCCGAAACATTTAACCTACATCTCAATTAGAAGAAGTTATTTTTATTGATAACTAATAACTAATCAATTAAAACAAAGATTTGAAATCAAACCTGTCTGCAAGTAGTATCAAACGATGAACAGAAGAAATCAATCCATTTACAAGATACAAAATATTCCTGAAATATAAACATCAACAAAGGTTTGAAACTAAACATAATGAAAATGTTGGCTATTACAGGTAACTTAATTAACAATTAATGTTTAAGGTGAGAGTCTACATATTATGTATTTTAACAATTTAAAACCGAAAACTTAACGGAGACAATCAAACTTATGAAATGCAATTTTCGAACGGTAACACCAGTGCTAGTTTAAAATCAGGATCTCGGAGTAGTTAAGACCAACAGTATTTACCGATTTTACGTATCAGAAAGAGATAGCTCATCAAAAGGACATACATATATGGTTAGACTACTAACTGAATGTACCGACTAAGTGAATCAACCTTAGGTTGCACTAAACTCATGTCACGGAGTAGTAAAAACAAGCAGCATTGGACCACGCCTATTAATACATAGAGATAGCAGCAGTCAAGTTGAGTTTTATCTAGTACGACAGCATCAATTAAACCTTTACCTCACCGGCGGAACCGGGTGGATACCTCACCTTGCCCAAAGTTTGCGGGCACCCAATCAAAAGCTTCATACCCCTGGTAGCCACTATTGAGTGTTTGAGAAATCGTAATTAATTTGCGTTTTTTGGTGTTTTGTGCTTGCAGTAGCGAGAAATAGTAAGAACCAAGTTTTCTTCTTTGTTTAAACTGATGTTTGAGTAGTTCCTTACATTTCAACCTATATAAGTTTGTATTTTTTCTATTGGATTCTATAGAATTTGATGTTTGCTTTGTGGGAAGTATGCTTCCCACTGCCCAATGACCTATTTGTTTTTATTTTTCCGTTCAACTTTCTTTTTCAGATTCTGCATGTTTTTGTTAATGGTACCTATTATTTTTTTTTCAATACTTATTACACATGAATAAACCTTGAGATCTTAATAGTTCAAAGCAATTTGAAGCTGAACTAGACCACTACTTTACTTTTCCAGAAAATGAGGAAAATTTCAAAGAGGAAGGAGGTGTGGGTGCTAGTGAAGAATATGAGGAACTATAGAGATAAAATAAATTCTAATTTGTCTACATCTAGCACACCGAAATCAACTCCGCGACACTCATCTCATTTAAGCCCGGTAGCCTTACCTTGTCAAAATTTAGCACCATCAACATCTTAGATTGCCAGATACTCAGTTCAATAATCTTCGACTTCAAAAGTTGTACAATGTATAACTTCCTCAAAATATATCTTTGAAGGCTAAATTATTTACTCAAATCACTAACTCTAATTCAATTACATGAAACTCTGGCATTGTCAGGCAATTAATTTCACTTCACTATTCAACTTTTACCCAGCAGACACTCCAAGTACCGGAAAGCCAATATAATTTAAAAGATGAACCTTTTACTCAAAGCGGTACACAGATATTATCCGAAGATTACAATTCTCTAGATGGGGAAGACGAATGAGGCAGAAACACCGACGACTTTGATAATCTTACTGTTAAATTTGGCGATAAAAAAGCAACTCCAAAGTATAATTTTCATAAAAGATCCAAAGAAATTGATTACTTTTTCAACATTTCTACTGACGAAATGATCGCCTCAATTGTAAATCAGACCAATCTGTTTTGCATCACAACCTCGTTGTCGAAAATCTCCAAATCTTAGTGAGCCATGCAGTTTAAAAAATTTTACAAATACAACTGTCCAAAAAATTTAACTGAAACTCAACTCTCAACTGAAAAGTACCTAATTGTCTAAATTCTTGTTGACAAAGTAAAATCATTATTAACAAACACAATAAATACAAATACAATCTGAAGATCCTAAACAAATGTCAATAAATAAAACTAAAATAATTCAGAACATGCACACAATCTTAACAGACCTACAATTACCCACATGACACAGTATACCCAGGCGGTTAATCTTATGTAAATATGGAGGTAATAAACACCTTAAAAACAAAAAAAATACGGTTAAAACCAACTTAACATATTCACTAAAATATTCACTGAACAGATGGATCACTAAAAAATTTATCCAAAGTGTAGTACGCTCTCTTAATTAAGAATTATAATAAGTAGGCGACAACAGCTCACTTTTATATTTTTTATGAACAAGACATGCTGTCTTCAGAATGAAGATACAACAAAGAGTCAATTACGCATGTTTTATAAATAGTGGCCGACAAGATTCCCTAACTTTAGCGCTACACTTATATCTTATTGCTCTCTTTTGCAGAACAAACACAGAGTAAAATAAACACTATGAGCTTAAATCCCAAGAACAGATTCCATAGCAAAGATGATACTCTATTAGGGCATAGTAAGAGCTTTTTGCTGCATGGAAATCTACTCTGCTTGATATCACCCTCAGAGCATAACAGGTCGAAGAAATTTTGTTACATAAATTGTTAATATGAGTTTCAAATTTAAGACAGCTGTCTACTGATAACCCTAAAAATTAACTTACAGAAAGTGTTGAAATTTTCTCATTCTCTATAAAGACATTATCTGTAATACACTTAAAATTCAATACATTTGTCTTTGAGATATTAAAGGATACCAGATTTGCATCGCACCACCCCTTAATCCTGTCTTAATCATTAATCATGTCAATTTCAAGCTTGCCAAAGTCTGTTATGTGCTACAGGATGGTGGTATCATCAGCGTTGAAGTAGACCAAAAAGAGCAGAGGGCTGACCCTTGTGGAACACCCGTGTCAGTGGTAAGCTCATCGGAGCTGTTGTTATTAAACACGACATTCTGCACCCGGCCTGTTAGATACGAGCAAAACCATTCCAAGGCAGTTCCTCTTACCCCATACGCCTCCAACTTCAACAGCAGTATTCGGTGATCCACGCAATCAAATGCTTCCGACAAATCACAGAAGACAGACGCAGCAGCCTCACCAGAGTTGTGTTGTTGAGAAATGACATCAGCCGCTGTCTTACTATTTTTTTTACAATTTTTGACAAGATGGGAAGTAAGGCACTTGGTCGAAAATTTGAAGGGGTATCATGACCACCACCCTTGTGATGTGGGATTACTATAGCCTTCTTTAGACAAGACCGAAAAATGCCTGCGAGAAAGGGGAAGCTTTAGCCTAAACCTGTAAATTTTTTCGGCATGATGATACTCATGGGAATTCACAATATGCCGCGAGTAGCAAGCTGCTGGTCTCGTGATCCATATTTATCAGTGCAATTTGTAGCTCAAATAATGAATTCAAAAAAATATAACAAACTTATCGAAAACTTTCATATTAATGACAATAGCACAGATGTAGGAAAGGGTCATGAAGGCTATGATAAATTACATAAAGTTCGGCCTCTCTTGGAGAGTCTACGCAAGACGATTTCATCATCATATAATCATTCTTCAGTTTTAGCAGTGGACAAGTCTATGATTCCTTTCAAGGGAAGCTCCTTTATAAAAAAGGATATGCCAAAGAAAAAAATAATTAAGTAGGGCTGCAAGGTCCGATGCCTTGCTGACTCTATGACTGGTTACATGTACAGCTTTGATATTTATGTGGAAAAAAAGAAGGCAACAAAGGACCAAATCAACTTTGGAAACGAGTAGCTTTACAACTTACACTAGAAATTCAACACAAGGACGGTTTTGTAGTATTTAATAATTTTTTCTCTGCTACTAACTTGTTAAAAAATAAAAAACAAAAGGAACCTACACTGCTGGAACCGTAATATCAAATAGAAAAGGTTTACCATCAATGATAAAGGAATAATCCAAACTTTCTAGAGGTGAGTTTAAATTTGAGATCAAAGGGTGTATAGCCGCTGTCAAGTGGATGGACAATATATAACATGGACAATTTTATATCGTCGTGTTTTCCCCCGCGGATACAACTTATATTCTAAGATGTAGATAGTGACAGAAAGACCAAATCATTTTACATCATGGACTGTTGAGGAGTTTTTGAAAAAATTTAGTCTTAGGAACGATACCATTATGTATGTACTTGCTGAAATAGGAAAGTGTACAAGATTCATTCCTTTTCTACACCACCGTGCTAAGGAGGAGGTATGTGTTCTACAGAATCAGTAATTTTAAAATACTTATTACTAGGTACCTATTGATTATTTCTTTTGAAATTGTCAAATAGTGAGTCAATTTCAATGATGGAAACTGTAACTTCTATTTAAGTCACTATTTATAATTTGTCTAAAACATGCATTTTTTTTCATGATAAGACACAAACGATTCCAGATAAAAGAATTTTTGAACAGTGTCGTTTGAGGGACAATTGAAAGCTGATTCACCTACGGGTGGGCTGCAGTGTCTCGTCGTGTATTTCTACCATGCACCGCTCTGGGTGGGATCAAGCGGGCAACCTCAGTTGAGCACTTACCAGTCAAATAGACTCAAGTCGCCAACCCGCCTTGGATGTTTAAGGCTTTTCGGGTTGCTTGTCATATCGTGGTCCCCGATCGAGCGAATGGCTCTTTTTTGAATGGAATCGAGCAATCTTAGGGTATGTTAGGAGCAGAGCCCCAAATATGCGAACAATACTTCAGCGATGGTCGAATTTGGGCTTTATAGAGCATCAAAAGTTGTTGGGGTGTATAGAGGTTCTTAGTTCGGAAAAGTAATCCAAGCTTCTGCGAATGGCCGCAACGTGACTATGCCAAGACATATGACTATCCAAATTGCCGCCTAATTAATGAATTAATAAAGCCAAGGGAATCGAGTCTCCCGCCATGACTGTATCCGGTTCTTCCACATTAACTTTTTTAGAGAAAACTGGCGCCTGGTTTTCGTAGCGTTGAATTCTGCTTGGTTACTGTCACCCCAAGACAGAATTTCGTCCAGGTCTTTGTTGAGATGTGAGACAACTTGCTGCCTATTGAGATGTGCATTGGCAGTCGATGTCGAGCATCCAAAATAAGAGATAAAACAAGTGTGCTGCCATCAGCGAAGCAACATATAGGATTTTGGGTATTTCCCAGAAGATCGTTAATGTATAGTAAAAAGAGGGTGGGTTACAATATAAAACCCTGTTCCTAACGTGGGTAACATAAGCGGTAACGTCTCCTGTTGATCTAGACTTACGGAATCCATACTGGCGGTCACTAAAATGTTGGAGCCTGCCAGTTACATTAATAATTTTGCGTTGATAGCCTTCTCCATAGCTTTTGATATAACCGAAAGCAATGCGACTGGACGATAGTTGTTTAGCAAGGTCTTCTTGCCTTTTTTAGGTATGGGCTGGACTCAGTTTTCCAGCAAGAACGAAATATTCCTTTTTTGTAAGACAAGTTAAAGAGCCTACAAATTACCCGTGTCAATTCATCAGCGCATGTTTTAATTACGATGACTGGAATCTCGTCAGAACCAGAAGTTTCTTGGTGTCAACAGTCCTCAAGATTCGTTTAACATGGCGCTGCCGGAAAACAATCTCGGGCATTATCGGTTCTTCGGCCAGTAAGCGTGCTTTTTCTGTGCTTTGGTCGCAATCGTGCCATTAGAGCCTGGTAGAGGTGGAATGGTGAATTAGCTAACGACCAAAATGATTTTGATCCGGTAGGACATTCAGGAAGTTTGTCTTTGTTCCTCTGGTTGTGTGCTTTTTTACTTTGATTTATCGCTTGCTTGCATTAATTTCTAGCGTTAGCACAAATGGTACGATTTACGGAGGCAGGGTTTTGACGCCGTTTGCGATAGATATAAATGTTTGATTTTACAGCTCGTTCGCAATTTTTGGTAAACCAAGGCTTGCCGTTGAGACAGGGATGCCAGGCTTCTATGCCAGTAAGGAGACCCTTCTCTGGCACATAGGATGACAACTTCGGAATTAGCAGAGTGATTCTAGTTGATATTTTAAATTTTAATCCACATTACATCAAAGTCATTAGGTTCGAGTGTATCCTCTCGTTGGCAACAAATATCGCTGCAGACAAAAAGACAGAGGCCAAAGTTGCGCCTAAATCGGTGATGGAAGTCGTATCCAGGATATAAATAGCTGACCGAACTAATCGATGATATGACCTTTATTTCGTTTAGTGCGAGTACATAAGGTTAATAGTAAATTGTAGATGTTGATGGACTGCATTAATTTTCAAGTTCAGTCCTATATTGCATATTAAAGAACACAACTTAAAATAAGTTTGTGTATAGAGTTGTCCCTTATCCTTTCCGTCAGACCCAATCCTTGGACGCGTTTCGCCGTTTACGGCTCCTCAGCAAGGTTCCGGGTCTGACGAAAAGGTAAGGAACCTCAAAGTGCTTTAACACAGAAATGCAAGTTGACGAATGAGAGTTGCAGCACATGGCTACATCTCGTGGCAACCACACGTATCAACCCAACCAGGACAGCGAGAATCCATATAGGTTCAAACGCTGGCAAGGCGGCCCATTGCGGGCAAACTACGTTGGGTGTCGCTGGAAGCCAGTGTATCGGTTCAGCCTACCGAAAGCGTGTAAATTAAAGAACACAACTTAAAATAAGTTTGTGTATAGAGTTGTCCCTTATCCTTTCCGTCAGACCCAAGCGACACCCAACGTAGTTTGCCCGCAATGGGCCGCCTTGCCAGCGTTTGAACCTATATGGATTCTCGCTGTCCTGGTTGGGTTGATACGTGTGGTTGCCACGAGATGTAGCCATGTGCTGCAACTCTCATTCGTCAACTATATTGCATAAATCAATTTGGAAGCTGGTAATTTTGGGTATTTTAACAACGTCAGTGGTCACACCATTTCCATTTTGAATGTTGTTCAAAGGACCCACTTGACTGTTGGAAATGGTGGGTGTTTGAATAACTTCGCTTGATGAAGCGCCAGAACCAGCCCCCACCCGGAGATCCGATCGGGGGCCAGTTTAACTCCGGAGCATTTTGAACATGGACCCATAATCATAGCATATTTCATATATTTCCAACCCTGGAGACCGGGGACATCGGCACAGCCACGAAACGTTAGCTCAAAGAGCAATTTCACACTACCTAAGCCGATGCGATGATATTTCTCCGGGCGATGTCGGCTGAGCCAACATCTACCATCTCCCATTTTGCTTTTTTGTTAACGAAACCCAGTCAGTTTTTTTTTCATATAATACATGTATTTCGGATAGTAAGCAATTCATCCACACGTTAATCTCGCTTGCCGAAAAATTTGCGCCTCACTTATTACCTGTCTTCTCTCATTGTTACCGCTTTTCTCAAGTAATGCTTACACCCAAGGTTCTTAGGGCAGACCCTTGACTTACACCAGGCCTTTTCTCAAAAATTTGACCACTACAGTTGAAAAGGGGTTATTTGAGCTACGTGCAAGTGCCTATATTAAAAAAGAGCAGTATGTTAAGACCTAATGCTCAATCATTGTTTTACTTCTATGACACTCTTTGGCAGTTTCAGAAAAAAGAAAACCTAGAATAAAAATAGTTGGTATTGAAGATGAGATGAGGGAAGAAGAGTTAGTTAGAAGTATTTTAGAAAAAAATAGTTTTATAAAAAATTTAAAACTAAAATTAATTACAATAAAGAAAATGAAAAATAAATATTTAGCTGTTATAGAAATATACTGTATAAATTTTATGAACATAATGGAAAAAGGATTTCTTTTTATAGATTTTTCAATATGTTCAGTATATGAACATGTCGATATTACCAGATGTTACAACTGTGGTGGATATTATCACTCAGCTAAAACTTGCACGAAGGAAAAAGTATGTATGATGTGTGGTAATACAGGACAAACGGCTAATGAATGTATTACTAGTCAGAAAAATTTTAAGTGCCCAAATTGTATTGAGATAAACAAAAATTTTAATCAAGAATATTTTATCAATCATTCACCATTTAATTTTAAATGTGAAACATTTATTCAAAATATAAAAAAAATTAAATCAAAAATTCAATATTAAAATAAAGAATAGCAATTAAAAAATTTAGTAAAAGAAAATTTATTAAAAAATGATGAAGAATATAAGAAAATTTATCATTTAAATATACGAGGGTTTTTAAATTCAAAAGTTGAAATTAAACATTTTATAACAAATAATAAACCATTAGTATTATGTTTATCAGAAACTCATGTAACAAGTAAAATAAATACCCAAGAATTGGATGTGAAAAATTATAATTTATATCGTTGCAATTCAAATTCAAGGTATACTGGTGGTCTTCTAGTTTATATTTACAACAAAATCTTAGTTACTAAATTTGAAGAAGTTGCTGTCTACTATCAATATTGGTATATTTATATAAATCTAAAAATTAATATAAATTTGTACGAACTTTGTATCTATTATACAGTATGTCCACGGATAGACATCCCCATAGGAATAATGGACCAAAAATTTCGTTTTTCGACAAAAAGTCATTCTTGATAAAAAGTTCTGCATCTCGAAGAAATGTAGCCTACGAGGAGATTTTTTGATTTTTTTATACAGGGTACCCAAAAAATAAAAAAACATGAAATATTATCAAGAATAAATTAACTTTACTTATCGTTTTAAAGTAAAATCGCAAATAAAAAAAGGTTTTAAATCATATTCAGTGCTTACATAATAAACGTATTAAACAAAAACATTGCACAACAAAAAGAACTGCATTGCAAAGCAAGAACTATTATTTATTTAAATACGCCTCCCCCGTTTTCGACGCATTGTTCAAATTGCCTTCTAATGTGATCATAACTTCTTCTTACCTCCTCGAGGGAAATCATTTGTACTGACTGTAAAATCCTCTGTTTCAAAATATCAACATTACATTCAATGGGTTGCTGAAAAGTTAATTGCTTTAAACGGCCCCAAAGGTACGCGTCTGAAATCGTGAGGTCAGGACTCCTTGCAGGCCACATAACTGGACCGTACCGGCCAATCCATCGATTTCCAAATTTCATGTTAAGCCACTCTGTAACTTCGCGTGCACAATGCGCTGGGCACCCATCTTGCTGAAAGTACATTTGTCCCCTGTACTGCAATGGCAGCTCATCTAACTTATCCGAAAAAAAGGTTTGTAGCATTTCCATGTATGAATTCCTATTGCACGTGTTCTCAAAAAAAAACGGACCTATTATTCCAAAATACGAAATTCCACACCATACATTAACTTTTTTAAAATATTGGCGATGGGCAGGAATTCTAAATTGGGGATTTTCTGTGCTCCAGTATCGTGCGTGCTGGGAAGCCACTGTACCATTTGTTGAAAAAGTCGATTCATCAGTGAATAAAATAAGTTTGTGAAATTGGTTATTTTCATTTAAAATTTTGTCCCCTACCCATAAACAAAAATCCAGTCGTTTCGCATGGTCTCCATCTTCTAAAGCATGATTAAAATGCGGTTTGAATGGGTGAAACTTATTTTGTTTTAAAATTATTTGAATTTGACTTTTTTGGACAATAAGCAAATGTTGAGCTCGTTTCCTTAGTGAGACAAGTGGGTTCTCCTCAACAGATTGTAAGACCACAACGGTAGCTGCATCATCCTCATCAAACAGTTTCTTCTTCCTTTTTAAGTTTTCCACCGACCCCGTGTGTTTGAATTTCTTGATTAATTGTCTAATTGCATACGTCGAAACATAAACTCCAGGAAACTTTTCTAAAAACCTTTCTTGTACATAATTGTAAGAGTTTACACCGGTACCATAACACTGGACCAAAAATATTTTTTGTTCAACGGACAGCATATTTCTTTTAATATTTTAAAATGAAATTTTTGACAACTTCATAACATTACAATAATATCATGACGTTTTATCAGATTTTTATAGGATACCTGCATTAGGTGGGATAGGTAAAAAAGGTAAAACTAGAGATTGTTCAGTAAAAATAATACACGTATTAATATGATGCTGGAGTAGAGAAAATCCCCAACTCAGAATTGAATATGATTTAAAACCTTTTTTTATTTGCGATTTTACTTTAAAACGATAAGTAAAGTTAATTTTTTCTTGATGGTATTTCATGTTTTTTTATTTTTTGGGTACCCTGTATAAAAAAATCAAAAAATCTCCTCGTAGGCTACATTTCTTCGAGATGCAGAACTTTTTATCAAGAATGACTTTTTGTCGAAAAACGAAATTTTTGGTCCATTAGTCCTATGGGGATGTCTATCCGTGGACATACTGTAGATCTCCAAGTAGAAATATAAATGACCTTTTAAATTTTTTTGAAAATAAATGTGAAATTATGTGGGAAAAAAATAATTCTGTAATACATATTGGTGACTTCAATATAAATTATGCAAATAAAGATTATTATGTCAAAAAATTTAAAAAATTGATGATTGATAAATTTAAACAATTAATAACAGATTATACAAGGATAACTCAAAAAACCAAAACAATTATAGATTTGATAATATCAAATGACCATTACTTAAAGACTGGAGTAACATCAGAACCAAAAATTAGTGACCATGATTGGATTTATATAGATACTGAAGATTATATTAAAATAAAAGAGAAAGCAAAATAATGAAATACATTGATTACAAAAAATTGTCAAACGAAGTTCCTTTATGTGTATGGAAATTTGATAACTCAAATATAAATATTTTGTTTAAAAAAATTATAGAGAATATAAAAAACTGTATAAACAAAGTGAAAATTCAAAAGAAAATCACCCATAGAAATCATATGACCCCATGGTTTAATAAACATATTTTGAAAGCGAGAAAAAATAGGGATCAAATGTATAAAAAATATATTTTAACCAAAAATATTGATGATTGGAATGAATTTAGGATTTTAAGAAATCGTAATGTCAACATTTGAAGAAAAGAGAAGAAAAAATATTATGAAGAACAAATAGATGAAAACAAGCATGACTCAAAAAAAAATAATTATGGCGAAATTTTAACAAAAAAAATAATGAAAGAGACATTTGGCATCATTGGAAATATATTACTTAAATTAATTAATACAAGTTTGAAATATGGAGAAATACCTGATGATTTAAAATGTTCATGTATAACACCAGTACCAAAAGTAAAAAATACAAAAAAATGTACTGAAATGAGGCCGATAAATTTATTATGGGATATTAAAAAACTTTTAAAGAAGACAGTTTATGAAAGAATATTAAATTTTATTGAAGAAAACAACATTTTAGTAAATATTCAAGCAGGTTTTAGAAAAATATATTCAACAGAAACCGCAGCACAATATATTGTTGAAAATTGGAAGAGAAGTGTTGACAAAATTGAAATCATTCTGGCAGTATTTTTGGATTTTAAACGTGCTTTTACGACTATTGATAGTGTTGAGAACACGCTGAGTGTTAAAGCAAAGTACGCCACTGATGGCATTCTTGGAAGTCTAATTGATGTATATAGTGTATATATAACGCTTATGTAGCTATCGCACGATGCAATAACAAACGCTGTGCTGTCTGCGTTTTTATTAGTTCATCTCTTTTCCTCACGTATACGTAAATATCCAAGATTCATCATAAAACCCACATAGTAACAGTGCGGCATTGTTGTAATATGTAATCAGGCGCTTCACCAAAAATAATCACCTACCAAGCTGCGTGAGGAAGGGAGACAGACGCGAGAAGGGATGAGGCAACGCAGCCTCCAGACGGTCGCCAAGCAGAGTTTGGCTAAACGCATAAAATATAAGTTGATCAAGGGGACTGTTCCCCGAAAGTTCGGCGGTGCATGTCGCACGACTGCTTTTAAAAAGTAAAGCACGTCACCGAGTGGAAATTGTCCACATTTCTTGTACTATGTAGTTAAAGTTAACAAAAACAAAGTTCAACAAGTTAATACAATGTGAAAGTATTGAGTATTATGGAAACGTATGCGTGAATGCAATTTGAAGTGTAACTAGTAATTTGATGTAGTGTATTCTCAGATAGTGGGAAGTTATTAAGTGAATATTGGAAATAAAACGTTAGTGCTACCTTACGAATAAAATGCTGTTGGAATTAAATACAGTGTTTTATTAAATCGACAGATCTACACAAGAGCCAGCTACTCAGCTTACGGATACACAGTAATAATAAAATAAGTATTAAAGGCTGAACCATAGTTGCGTTTAAAACAGATAGAAATAAATTATTAAATAAATTATATCAGTATGGTTTAAGGGGTACTGTATATAAATGGTTTAAAAATTATTTAAATTTTCGACAACAAATAACTAAAATAAATGAAACATTTTCAAAAAGGGAATTTAATAATATCGGTGTACCACAAGGAAGTATTTTAGGTCCTTTATTATTTATTTTATATATAAATGATATGCCAAATATTTTGTCAAATACTAATATGTCAAATGTTTGCTGATGATACTTTAATATACGTAAAAGGTAAAAATATTTTAAGTTGCATAGATAGTCTAAATTCTGAATTAAAATTGGTATCAAACTGGCTAAAAGTAAATAAATTAAAATTAAATATTTCTAAAACGAAATTTATGGCAATAGGAAATAATATAAATTATAAAAATATAAATATTTTTATAGATGACCAAAAATTAGAAATAGTTCATCTTTTAAATATTTAGGGATAATAATGGATTCTAAATTAAAATTTGATGCTCATTTAGAAAACACTATATCTAAAATTGGAAAATAAATTGATTATTTCAAAAGAGTAAGTAAAAATTTAAGTTTATTTTCAAGAAAAACAATATATAACACAATAATTTTACCTCATTATTTGTATTGCTCTACAATTTTACATACTGGAAATGAAGGAATTTTTAGTAGACTTCATATTTTACAAAATAAGGCGATGAGAATAATATTAAATGTTGATAAATACACAAAGATAAATTATATGTTAAATAAACTTAAATGGTTGAATATAAGAAATTTAATATTTTTCCTAGTTTGTATTTTTATTTATAAAATTCAAAATAATTTATTACCATCTCATTTAAAAGACTTTATAACGCAAAACTTTGGAAATCATAACTATCAAACCAGAAACAATCAAAATTTTTGTTTAGGGAAAGTGACAAAAAATTTGACATATAAATCAGTCTTTTTTAAAGGACTTCACGAAGAAACAAAATTCCTTAAGTAAATTTAAAAAATCCTTAAAAATATCATTACTTAGAAAACAAAATATCTGATAAAATTTATTTAAAAATATTTTTGTTGCATAAAATTGTAATTTTAAATGTTTTAATTATTGCTAAAAAAACTAGAATTTATAATATTGTAGCAGTATTGCTAAAATAAATCTTGTTACTACTACTACTACAATTAGTTAACCCTGCATCTAGATTAGATCGAAAGCATTCAACTAAGTTAACCGGAAATTCTAACATCGATTAGAATTTAGTATGCCCTTACCAAATCAACAATTAAATCACAACCCAAAGTGCTGGGCCTTAATTGTTTAATTACATATTCTGTTTTCATTTACAATTTTCAAGAAATCATGTCGTTCGCTCTGATATTGCCCTATTAAACATTGCATTTTAATATCATATAGTTAAGCGTATTTAATTGCTTTTATTCATACTCTAAAAGCTTTAGCAGAAAGACGGATTTTTATTAGCTTTTGTGAGCGTAACTCTAAATCCCTTGAGCGATAGCGGGCTTCAAGACCATAATGAAATTGGGAATTGAATGTTTTAGCATTTATTTCAAAAAGGTTTTCTAAGCAAATTAAAATAATTGTGTGACTTTTATTGCCTATTTAGACCAATTGGAGGTTTGCGTGCCACGGTAAACATTCATGAAAAAAAAATAGTAGAAAATCAAGGATAGACATCGAAATTCGATAATGCGCTTTCAGTTTAGGCCCGACTATAATTGCTATACTAACGAGTGATTTTTAATTATTTTGCTCAAGGGAGGCCATGCATTTTAAAAGCATCATGGCCGTACTGCGTAGATAAGATGACATGATTGTTTTATGACATTTACGTCTTATTTGAATTTGTGTATTTGTAAAGTTTAAAAATTGGAGAAATTTTGTAATTTTTGCAGTTATTTGAAGGTAGGTTACTATTGCTTTAACTAATATTTCTCCGGGGAGTCGTCTTTTGACTATTATAAAGTGCTATTTGCAGGATATGATTTAATTTTTTATTAATTTTTTTATTTTTCAGCGTATCAAGTTTTGGTGAAGCTTTGTTGCCGGATTGAAAGTTCTACAGTAAAAATGTTTAGTGAAGCACAAAAAATTTTTATTGTTGAAAGTTTTTTTAGAAATGGAAACAAAATAGGCGGTGTGTGGAATTACTCTATGCATGACTGCTTTGATGAATTTCGAACCGAGTTTCCTGATGTTGCGGTGACCTTTCATAATTTTCGTACTGGGTCACAATACCTAATTGATAAATTTCGTCAGACTGGTTCTGTTCAACATAAAAAAGGGGCTGGAAGACCAACGAAACGATCGAATGAGGTTATTGAAGAAGCGCGACAAATTATGGAAAATAATCCTTCAACTTCTATTAGGCATTTATCTCAACAAATTCAGCAAACGGATTTATGCTACAGTACATGTCAAACACTTTTGAAAAAGGATCTGCATCTATACCCTTATCGTGTTACGGCTATTCATGAACTCGTTCCCAATGACGTTCCCCAAAGACTTAATTTTTGTGAATGGTTTTTAAACAATTTTCAAAAAGAAAATAGTGGTGCTTTTGAAAAAACATTTTTTACCGATGAGGCTTATTTTTATTTATCAGGCTGTTATGTTAATTCACAAAATATGCGAATGTGGAATACGCAAAATCCGCATGTTTTTGTAGAAAAACCTCTTCATCCTCAAAAAGTTGGTGTGTGGGCAGCAATTAGTTCTAGAAGAATAGTAGGCCCAATTTACTTTGATGGCACAATTACAGCTGAGAGATATCGGACCGAAATTCTGACAACATTTATTAATGAGCTTCACGATGATGAATTGCGGGAAGGTTACTTCCAACAAGATGGCGCTACACCTCATGTAACCAGAGAAAATTTAAATTTTTTAGGTGAATTTTTTGAAAACAGAGTTATAAGCCGAAATACGCAACAAATATGGCCACCTCGTTCCTGCGATTTAACACCCTGCGATTTCTTCTTGTGGCCTTTTATAAAAAACTCCATTTATCGAACACCAATTGAGGATATAAATGATCTTAAACGAAGGATTTCAGAAAAAATTGCCGAAATTAATAATTCTCCAAACGTATTGGTTAATGTGTCTCTGAGGGTAAGAAGAAACATCAGAAGGTGTCTAGAAGTACGAGGCGGCCATATAAAGTAGGCTTTCAAAGTAAGATAGCTCAGGATTTTATATTACATACCGTCAAAAAACATTATTTTAGGTTTTCAACGTGACAACGCTGCTTTCTTGCAAATTCGCTCTATGATTTAATCTACGCGCTACTGCTACACTATGTATACTGGGTCACAGCCGCCCTTGAGCAAAATAATTAATAATCACTCGTTATAAATTAATAGGATATTATTTAACGAGCGTTTAATGTAGGCCATAATAAAACGAGGATGAAGTTTACGGCACGAGCCAAAGGCGAGTGTTGTAAATCATCCGCGTGTATTATGGTTCATTAGACGCGAGTCAAATACTATACTATATCTACAACCATCCATTAAAAAAAAAGTTAAATTCATATGGGAAACTTTTTTCGCTTTTTTATTTTTTGAAAAATGTTATCACGAAATATCAAGAATACAACTTTTTAAGGAAATAAAAGTAAACATGTTTGTCTTATGAATTCAGTTTTTTAGCTAGTGTTTGTTTAAGAAAAGGAATGTAAAGTACTACTAAAACAAATTTCTTAGAAATTCAAAATTTAATTAACATTTAACGTAACTGTTCGTAGGTCTATTGTAATTTTATGATTTACTTAATTATAAAATTAATTGTAAGATTAGGGCAGTTATTAAAATTTATTGTAGAGGGTGTAGTAACAATACTAATGTCAGTGGTGGCATTAGTAATGGAAAAATTATCATGGGAAGAATTGTCGGCATCAGCAGTGGCAGACACAGATGGACGTAGATGTGATGGAGTAGAAGTAAGAGTATTAATGTTAGAATTGGGAATGATTTGGCTTAAAATTTTGTTACCAGTGTCAGTTTTGTTCTTCTGTGAATCTGCAATATAACCTTCCGCTACGGAAGTTGATTTCCAGCCTCCGTGGCGTTTTAGAGCTGTCATACTTGCCCCTGCATCAACGTACAATGTGGCTGACGAACGACGAAGACAGTGACCAGTATATTTTTCTGGATTAGCGATTTTTAAAAAACTTGCAATTTCTCTACCCATTTTTGCAACTTGATACCTAACTTGTTTTGTACATTTTCCATTTTGAAAATTCATAAAAAAATAATTCGATACATCTGGCAGTCTTACATCTGCATATTTCTTAACGATATTGTGAAAATTATCAGTAATAGTGAAATTCCTAGGAATCTTAGTCTTGGTAACTGAAACTAAAACTCTAGTGCAGCCTTCATAAAATGTTACATGTTCTATTTTCATTGCGTGTAGTTCATTTGAACGGCAAGCACCCATCACTCCCATAATCAATGCAACCTAAAAAAATAACACAAGCTTAGTTAAATAAATAATCCTTAACTGCGCATAAACAAATAAGAAAAACCGAAAAAAGGATACCATGTAATTATTAATATAAGTTTTTGTGGAAATTATTAAAGTTTTCTCTTATTTTACTTTTTAGTAGGAATTTCCATGTAGTATCGGTTAGCTCAGTTCTTTCAGTATGTGATACATCGTGGGTTTTACATTAACAACTTTTGAAGAACACGTCGAGCTTTTATAAATCGTAAAGGATAAGTTGAAAGAAGCAATGTACGAGTAAATAAAAACATGCAGAGTATTCCATTAAAAAAACAATAGATAGGTTTGCGTAATATCTCAACAACTATTTTTTTATGGAAAAATATGAATTCACCCCTGAGCTCTACGCAAATCATTCTATCACAACTATATTTTATCCTTTCGATAAATTAACTCATAACGAAAATATAAAAGGCTTATAAAAGGTGGGTGTCCTTTAGATTAAAGAGGAAGAGGGTCAATTTACACCGAAATCTTTCGATTCATTAAAAAATAGGATACTAGAGTGAAGAGGTGAAGACCCACTTAATCTTTAACAATAATAATTCTAATAACCCGTAAAAGTGTTGAAATGAGACACACTTTACACATTGTACCTAGAATGTATTACATATTTAATATATTCTTTCTTTACCTTTGTAGCTAGAAATTTAACATCTGGTGCTTCGTTGATAAATTTATTTATTTCTTCTCCAGTGAAAGCTTTCGGTTTTTTCGGCTGATAGCCCTCCGATTCTCTTTTCAATAAAGTATGTAGTTTTGCGTAGGATTCAATTTTGATATTATGTTTAATATAAAGGGTGCTTTTCAGCATAGAATAGTAAGTCCACAAAGAGGACGACTTATACTTTTTGGCCAATCCTTTAAAATATACCAACAGAGTATCTTCGGAAAACGAGGTAAGTGGGATTTATTATACTTGGTCGCAACGCTCAGTTCAGTTCCGCGCAGTCCAGTTCAGTTTCGCTGATTGTCGTTCGACTTTAAACAAACGAAAACATACCAAACCATTTATAAACCCTCAATTCATTCGCAGCGGTACGCCCAGTCGCGCAGCGAAACGCTCGGCTACGCTCGAGATATATATATATATATTTCCAAAAATAAATCAAATACATTAACTTCCTTATATCTAAAACTGCAAGGTGATTGGAAATATAAGAAGAATATATCCGCTAAAATCACTTAAGACTCGTGCGCGGATATTTCTGTCTCACTTTCTAAAACCCTGGCAGCAATACCTATACATAATATAATACCTATGTTTTGTCTAAAATTTAACTTATATCTTATATATTTTTTGAGGTTCTATTGCATTTACATGTTGTAATAAAAATATAATGAAAATAATAAATTAAATATATATGCCTAGTTAATTTCAATCATTACTACCACCGTTAAGAGTGTATACTTTTGTTTTAATTAAAATAAATTTAAAAAAACATTTTAATATAAGTAACTTATGTTAATTAGGCGAACCATCAGTACAAAGACATTTTTATTTAAAAGCAAGATAAAATGAACAAGATCGAATCGTTATGTCAAAATTACCTATTCAAATGTATATTCTGAGAGAGCATTGGCTCATAGAAGTCTTTATTGGCGAGCTCAGTAATATTGACACTGCCATCAACCTTAGGAGCGTAGTTCCACAAGATCACTGGCTTTTTGTCGGGGTATTGAACATAACCATTGTTTTGTAAGTTTCTTAAAACGTATATAATTGTTTGCCTTGCGAATATTTTCTGGAACTGATACATATATATGTGTGGCTAAAAATTGAAAAGATCTTTGTCCAATTGTTTTTTTTGCCCTAAGTGTTCTAGTGTGTTTTGTTTTTTTGTGTCTAGTATTGTATTCATGAGAAATTGGTTCCAGTTTATTTTTTCCCTTGTATTGTAAACAAACAATTTTAAAACAGTAAATTTGACATATATCCATTAGTTTACTTTCCTCGAATAGCGAATCACTGGAATAATTTGTGTCTCTATTGTATATAATTTTTATGAATATTTTTTGAATAACTTGTAGTTTGGTTAAGTGATGTTTATAAGCTCCTCCCCATACACATATTCCATACTGTATGACCGAGTATACTAATGAAAAATATACTGTTTTTAAGTTTTCTTGGGATAGTATGCTTTTCAGTTTTTTAAATTTATATAATATTGCTCTGCATTTTTTTGTTAATATTTTAATTTGTTCATCCCATTTTAGATGTTTATCAATTTGTACTCCAAGATATTTAGTATGCGAAACTTCTTTGATTATTATGTCCTTCTTATCCTGCTTAAGCCGTATTTCCTTAAAAAATGGTATTTTTCTTTTATCACAACTAAAAGAGATATAGTTTGTTTTTTCGAAATTTATCGTTAGGTACATTGTGTCAAACCAGTTCTTCAATAATATTAAATCTTTTTCCACACTTTCTTTCACTTCTTTCCAGGAATTTCCACTGTATAACACTACGGTGTCGTCTGCAAAGGACGAAACAGAACCAGCACACCTCACACTGAACAACTCATTAATATATATAGAAAATAATATTGGCCCTAAAACCGTCCCCTGTGGAACACCGTATTCGATATTAGTTGGCTCGCTTAGCTTTTCCGATATTTGAACATATTGCTGTCGATTTTCTAGGTAACTTTCCATTAGATTTAAAGCTATTCCCCGGAATCCTATATTATTGAGTACCCTAATTAATATATTGTGCTTGACAGTATCAAAAGCTTTTGCTAAATCCAAAAAAATCCCTAATACAGGCTTGCTTTCATCTAGATTTTTATATATATTATTTGTCAGATAAATCAGAGCATCCTCCGTAGAATATCCTTTTTTAAACCCAAACTGTTTATTAGAAAGCAGGCTATACTTGTCTAAGTAGTCAACAATACGTTTTTTAATTATTTTTTCCACAATTTTTGCTACACTAGATACTAACGATACAGGTCTATAATTAGTCACTTCAATAGGACTTCCCTTTTTTAGTAATGGTTTGACAATGCCGATTTTAAGAATAGATGGAAATGTACCCTCTTGAAATATTTTATTAATAAGATGGCTGAATGGATTTTTTATATATGGAGCGATCAATCTTAAGTGCTCAGATGTAATTCCATCATTTCCTGGAGCTTTCTTCGTTTTCAGTTCCTTGATAAATTTTTCTACTTCTTCTGGGTCCGTGGGGAAAAAAAATATTGAATGTTCCGTATAATGGCTCTTACTATTATCTACAGTTGCTTGTTTAGAAATGTTATTTGCCAGATTTTTACCTACTTCTGCAAAATATTTATTAAAGTAATTTGCCATTTCTTTCTTTTCCCTAATTACCTTATTTTCTACTTTTATTTCTGTAATATCGTTTTTTTCCCGGCACTTACCTGTAAATTTATTTACTGACTTCCATAGATTTTTGCTGTCCCCTTTATTTTTTTCCACTTCTTGTTTGAAATAATCCGACTTTGTTTTGAATATCAATTTATTTAATTTATTCTTATAATTTTTATACTTCGTTTCTTTTCCATTGTTTCCAGCATCATCTTTGTAGTCTCTATATAATTTTTGTTTATTTTCAATAGATTTCATCAGCCCCAAAGTAATCCACGGGTTTCGCTTCTTATATTTAGTTTTATACTGTATTTCTATTTTAGATTGTTCTAATCCTTTTTTTATTTTTTCTATTAGGTAGTTGGTACCCTCTTCGGCATTTGTACAGTTGTAGATTTTCTCCCAATTTTCATTTTTAATGTAATTGAGAAGTTCATTTTCATTTATTTTGAATTTGTTTGTCACATATGCTTGATTTTCTTGTTTTAGCTTTTCACATTCTATTAGGGCAACAACAGGAAAGTGGTCGGTTAAGTCTGTATTTATAATAAAAGAGCTTATATTCGCACTTTCACAGCTTTTAAGAAATATATGGTCTATACACGATTTAGATTCATTTTGTATTCTCGTAGGTTTATTAATTAATGACATAAATCCCAACTCACTTAAAATATTAAGATAATTTTGAGAACATTCTTTGTTTGATTTTATATCAATATTAATGTCCCCCACAAAAAAATGAAAGTTTAAATTTTGGTTTATGAATTTTTCAAAAAATGAGTGTAGGTTCTGTACAAAAGTGTTTGGACAAGTGGCAGGTGATCTATAAAGTGCATTTATAAGAATTTTTTGACCTAATTTTTTAATCATTATATTTAACACCTTAATCTCTCCGATATTAGTGTGTTCAATAGAATAACATGTTTTGTAGATATTCTTTATATAAACTATCACCCCATCATTCTTATTAATGTCACCCTCATTATAAATTGCGAAAAAACCATCAATCTTAAAGAATCCCATATCTTGCACCCTCCACGTCTCACTGAGTACTACAATGTCAAAACAATACTGAAACTCGTGCATCATTATTAGTAGCTCGTCAAAATTCTTATTTATGCTCCGTATGTTGCAGTGAAGTATAGAGAAACCCTTATTATTCGATGTTTTATATGTAGGTAATAATTGGTCAGCATTATAAATACCTTTTGCTTCAATTTCAAGAAATGGTAATTCGTCTATGTACTGGTTCGCCCTCATTAGCAAATTTTGGCCTAATTCAAATATTAATAGCTACAAAAATTAAAAAAAAAGAAAAAAGATTCTGTATAATATATATTGATTATTCTAAGACTATAAAATATAGATACCAAAATAAATTCAGTCTTTTTGAAGTGACTTTGTTCGATTTCCGGTGGCGATATTTGCACCAACGTTACTTGGGCTATAATTTATTTTTCTCCTTTTCCTTTTGAGTGAATTATCTTGCTCGCTTAATTTTCTTTCTGGACTACTGGCCCCTTTTTTCTGAGAGTTTGCTGTCTCAGATGGCCAAGTTTTATCTTTTGACGCTGCAGTTCGTTGTCGCAGGACTTTTAACCAATGAAATGCGAAAGTTGAATCACTTGGTGGTTGACAGATGACTGTTGACAGGCCAAATGAGCCAATGAAATGCAATACGACATGCGAACAGCAGCTAAGTTTATAAATTACAAATTTGTTTACGGCGAACTCTGGCGTACTGCGCTGCGGAACTGAACTGCGCGTAACTGAACTGAATAGTTTATAAATCCACCTGTAGTTTTATTCGTTAAACGCCAATCCATAAATTGTTTATATGCTATTTCGTAATTATTCCTAGACTTTTTTGAAAGCAAATCCAATGCAGCTGCTTGTGCTGCCGCGCGTATTTCTGGTGGGGTGTTCGGTAGTTCATTTTCACCTCGATTTTCAAAATCCATTATTACCAATTATTACTAAAGTTAAAACACGCACAAAATACAAGCGAAACTTTAACATTTACGTCAACACATACTTATGTTGACACTTCTGGTTTCCATAGTAACGGGACGGAAGAGCAATGCGATGCGTCTCCGTCGCGTCCGACGCCTACTCCGGCAAGTGAAATTATAGCACAAGCACGGGGGTCTTCAAGAGATTTTGGTCAGATATTTCGCCGTACTGATTTTTAGCTATAATGAAATTAATTTCATGTTATAATGAAGCTGAAATACTAGCGGTGAGTTGGAATACGGCTGATGTCTGATACGTCTTCGTATGTATTATATAAACCACAGCACGCTATGGCGATTTTGGGTTTTAAAATTTACTATTGTGGCTTCATAACTACACTTGTTGTTTTATGATAATTACACTTATTGTACTATGGATAGCACGATGCTCTTATTATCAGAAGTATTATGAACCTATTATTAAATGGTTGTAGATGAAATTTCTAAATTGTCACTGGCTTGCCTCAAATTTTCAGAATTAGCTTTGTTGAGGTTAGTTCAGGTTAGCTCGCTACGCGGCTCGTGTCCTAATGAGACGGGTGCTCTAAAATGTCTTATGAAACGAATATTTTATAATACTTTTTCTGTTTCGGTAAATATTAAGGAAATTAAAAAAAAAATGTAGTTAATAATTTGCAGTCAAAATTTTTATTTTTTTTTTGAGGTTGGCAACATTATGTTACAGAAAAAACAATTGGGCACCCCAGCCGCCATTATTTGAAAAGTAATACATATTTTTAATTAATTTTCATTTTTTGCTGTATTGGATCATTAAATATTATTTAGTAATTTAGTATTAAAAACGAATAAAAATTAGCCAAGACGGAAGACATAACCCAATAGAACTACGAGAAATCGCGGAAAATAATTTAAATAATCTCTTACCGAAGAAATCTCGCAATGTCTATGAGTAAGTATATGCAGATTTTGAGCTATGGTGTGAGCAAAATAGTGTAAAAGATATTTCAGAAAATGTCCTGATACCATTTTTTAACAAAGACAGTAAAACTAAAAAGGCTTCATCGATGTGGTCCAAATATTCAATGTTAAGAAGTTTTTTAAATATATATATATAGAAATAATTGATATGTGATGGGCTACATGCTTGGTGAAATGGATATTCCATAGTAGAAGAAATTAAAGTAGTACTTGTTATATTTCACAATATATTTCAGTATCCTGACACGTGTTTCAACCCTTGCGGGTCATTATCAAAGGCATTGTAAGACAGTAAAAAATTCTACATGTCATTAAAATAAAAATTGACAGATGAGATAGGTTATTTGCGTCCTTAATTTACAGGTATTGGCCAAAGGTACAACTAAATTACAAGTGTAATTATAGAGGTATTTATTTACATCTAAGTAATAAAATTAAGAAAATGATACTGTGTATAATAATTATGGGTTTTTTCGTTGGTAATTATAGACGGTGTTTATTGCATATTTATCTTAAGTAATTAGGCTAGTAAGTATTAGATTAGCACCTGAAGGTATTTCAATTTGATTGTTAATCAAAAAAGCTTCAAAAAATCGATGTAATGTTGTTAACAATCAAATTGAAATACCTTCATGTGCTAATCTAATACTTAATAGCCTAATTACTTAAGATAAATATGCAATAAACACTGTCTATAATTACCAACGAAAAAACCCATAATTATTATACACAGTATCATTTTCTTAATTTTATTACTCAGATGTAAATACCTCTATAATCACACCTGTAATTTAGTTGTACATTTGGCCAATACCTGTAAATTAAGGACCAAAATAACCTATCTCATCTGTCAATTTTAATATTATATTTTTATTACGTGTCAGGAAACTGAAATATATTGTAAAATATAACAAGTACTACTTTAATTTCCTCTACTATGTATAGAAATATTGATCTATCGAAAAATCGATTCGAAATAAAAAATTGCAGGCATATTTAAAAGGCTTTCGGAGGGTTACACGCCAAAAAAATCAAAAATTTTAGAGATTGAGCAAATTAATCGCTTTATTGGACAAGCTAATGATAAAATATATCTAGCAATCAAAGTAAGTATTGCATTAAATAGGAATATAGTTAACAGGATTGGAATGATCCCCAAAACTGTTGCTTCAAAATAACATTTTCAGCATTAGCAATGATATACGTTTATCTCAAACAAAAAAAAAACAATAGGTATTGGCAAAAGAAACTTACCCATAATAAATGTAGTTGATATTAAATATAAATTTGAGGTTATTCTTATAATGGGCTATAATGGTGCCTGTCGCAGAGAATAAATTACAAATATGTCAGCAGATGATATTGAATTTAGAGACGATATAATCATTGTACATCGGTTCAAAACTAAAAAGTACATAACCAGGCAGTTTATAATCACAAATAGTGACTGAGTACAAATGGTAACACAATATTTTAGTCTCAGACCAAATCAGGTGGTAAGTCGCAGATTTTTCTTGACTTATAGAAATGGACACTGCATTAATCCTCCTATTGGTCTTAGCACAATTGGCAAAGCTCCTTTTTTTTTCTTTTTTTTTTAATTTGCAAGGAAAACGCATCAACTACTTGGGGTTATTAGCGTGACCATAGTTACAATTTATTAGTTATATTTGGTTAAGCAAGTCACTGTCTTTAAGAAAGTTTTGTAAGTCTGTGTTCAAAATTTCCTGCATATTGTCTTTAAGGTTAGATTTAAGTCTTAGTTGGTTAAATTTTGGACAGTCTATTAAAATGTGTTTAATGGATAAAGGCACTCGACACTGTTCACAACTGGGTCGATTTTCTTTTGACAAGATGTAACTATGCGTTAGTTTCGTGTGACCTATTCTCAGTCGATTTAACGTGACTGAGTCTCTTCTATTTCGTAGGTTGCATTCCCACGGTTTTACATTGCTCTTACATTCCCGTAGCTTTGTCGGTGATCCGTCCCATTCACATTGTCATGAGTAAAGTATCCTGTTCTTAATCCAGCACTTAAAGTCACTAGTCATGGAGTTTGGCACTAGTATTGAGTCAGGATCTTCTATGGAAGCGCGCGCTGCCTTGTCGGCTTCCTCGTTTCCATCAATGCCGATATGTGATGGTATCCATATAATGATAACTTCTTTTCCCATACTATGAATATCATGAAGGATTCGGTATACTTTTTGGACGAGTGGATGTTTAGAAATAGGATGTTGTAGTGATCTATTGGCGCTTAGCGCGTCTGACAGAATCAAGTGGACTCCGGTATCTCTCTTCTGGACATATAATAAAGCCTGGATGATTGCATATAGCTCAGCAGTGAAAGTGCTGGTGTATTAACTTAGTCTAAATTTAAGAATACAGTCAGGCGCTACTGCAGCTGCTCCAATTCCTTCGTCGGTTTTTGAGGCATCGGTATAAATCTTGACTCCTTTTGGAAGATCATCTAAAAGCGCAGCTAATTCTGTTTTAATTAAACTATGGCATGATTCATGTTTATTGTATTGAGTCAACTTTGTAACACAGTTAGGTTTAGTAATAATCCAAGGGGGAGGCATTAGGTGGTCCTGTTAAAAAAATTTAGGAAATTGAATACTGAATTTATCTCGATATCGATTTATTCGTTCATAGAATGTTGGTCTAGAGCGTTTCTTTGCATTGTACAATTCGTGGTATCGGTCTGAAAAAACGTTTTGGTGAGATAGGTGTCCAAAGTTTCCAGCTACAGATGATGCATACGATGGGGAGAGATAGGTTCTGCGGTAATTAAGAGAAGGTTCTGATGCTTGACAGAGTAAGCTATCCACAGGCGAGCCAAGAGCTAGACGTATAGGTACCTGCATTGTGAATTGTATCTAGGAGCTTAAGTAAGGATGGTGTCGTAGAGTCATATGCAATTGAACCATAGTCCATTCGTGATCTGATTAGAGCTCTATAAACTTTAAGTAGTGTTTCTGTGCCCGCCCCCCATGATCGGTTTGCTAGAATTTTTAGCATATTTATTCCTTTGCGGAATTTCAGCACCACATTTTGTTTATGGGGTTTCCAGGACAGGCCTTTATCGAACACCATTCCAAAAAACTTGACGGTGTCAAAGAACCCTAAGGGTCGCCCATATACCGGGTGTTGCATCGTCGAGCGGGACATAGGAAATCCCATGTAATTTTAAATGGGGTCAATTATTGGCTTCCCTAATTATTTTAGAGAAAAATTCTATTTAGGTTTATTAAAGAGCACTAAAACCCACATTCAAAAGAATTACTTTAGATATTTTTGATGAGCCCGTTTACGGGTTATCGCCGATTTCTTTTTAACTATTTCTCCTTTTTATGGCCCCGTATTTGCGGGCACCAGTCAAGGTAAAAGATGACTGTCAAATAAAGTTGTCATTTTGAAATGTGTGCTTTATTGTTATAAAAACTCGTACATCGAAAATATTAAAGGTGTATTTATGAGTACAAATTAATCTGAATAAAACTAAAATAAAGTATCCAATTACAAGGTTAATTATGACATTTTACATGTTTCAATATTTTACTAATTAATTGGTAGGTACTATTAAATTGTTAGAACTTTAGGATTTAAGAAGATGTTCAAATATTCCTCCATTGACTGCTAGACAATAACCGAGGCGATCATAAAATTCTCTTCTTACATTCGCTAGTTGGTAAACTGAAATTCTATTGCATTCGGCAGAAATAGCATTTTTTAACTCGTCTAGATTTGGGTATATTTTTATCTTTGTATATCCTGTTTTTTAAATGGCCCCAGAGAAAGAAATCATTTGGCGATAAATCAGGAGACCTGGCTGGCCAATTTACTGTATGATTTAAGCCAATAACATTTCCATTAAAAGCACGGTTTAAATATTCCCGGACAGCCAGGGTACTATGTGCCGGGCAGCCATCCATTTGGTACCAAACTTCCTGATTTTCCCTGGCTGCATCATGTAAAGTAGGTAAAATATGATCTTCAAGTAGTTCCAAAAAATATTCTGCATTTAAATTTCGTGTAAGAATACTATTTTCTCCGAAAATCCCAGCCCATACATTAACTTTTTGTGGATATTGCGTCCTTGTTTCCACAAACCTGTGTTGGTTTTCTTTGCTCCAATATCAATAATTTTGAACATTGGGTTCATTGTTTAAGGTAAATGTGCATTCGTCAGTGAAACAAATGTTTTTTAAAAATTCCCTATCCATGTTTGCTCTTTCCATCATACCAAAACAAAACTCCTGTCGTCGTATTTCGTCCCTATCTCTTAGCTCTTTGCGCTTTTCACATTTGTATGAATAATATTTATGTCGTTTCAAAGCTCGTAACGCTGTGGTGTCATCTAATCCTATGTCATCCTCAAGTTTCCTTGTGCTGATCTTCCCATCATTTTCTTCCACGTACAATAAAACTTGCAAGTCCCTATCATTTCTTGCATCTCTTCTTTGTTCCTGCCTTTCTTCACATCTGCAGTTATTTATTACAGTGCCTTTTGTCTCAAATTTCTTGATAGTCCTTTCGACTGTAGATTTTGCAGGTATCGGTCTATTCGGATACAGAGCAGCAAACATGTCTGACACATTTTGATAACTATTTCCTTGATAATACCATTTAATCATCAATATTTTTTCTTCAGAAGTGTAATTCATGGCTAATATTTTCGATGTACGAGTTTTTATAACAATAAAGCACACATTTCAAAATGACAACTTTATTTGACAGTCATCTTTTACCTTGACTGGTGCCCGCAAATACGGGGCCATAAAAAGGAGAAATAGTTAAAAAGAAATCGGCGATAACCCGTAAACGGGCTCATCAAAAATATCTAAAGTTATTCTTTTGAATGTGGGTTTTAGTGCTCTTTAATAAACCTAAATAGAATTTTTCTCTAAAATAATTAGGGAAGCCAATAATTGGCCCCATTTAAAATTACATGGGATTTCCTATGTCCCGCTCGACGATGCAACACCCGGTATATTTAGACAAGGTGTTATATTATCTGATTTTTTGGAAAACATAATACATTTAGTTTTCTTTGTGGAAAACTGACATCCTGTGCACTCAGACGATTGTTGTAGTTAAATAGTGACTGAGTACAAATGGTAACACAATATTTTAGTCTGAGACCAAATTAGGTGGTAAGTCGCAGATTTTTCTTGACTTATAGAAACGGACACTGCATTAACACTCCAATTGGTCTTAACACAATTGGCAAAGCTCCTTTTGTTATTGCTTCTTACTTAAAATTACCAAATTCCAAGTTATTTACAGGCCATTGTTTTAGACGGTCCGGTCTTACACACAGCAGTGGCCGAAGGTTACATTAAAACTTCGATGAAAAGCAAGGTTGAAGTTGCAAATATTTTGTCCATACAATCTTCACACGGTGTATCTCCACCTTGCTTATCGCGTACATCCCAAAATACCACAGCTACAGCATCTGTAACGTCAGGTGGAACGACTAGATTAATTATAAATGAGCAAGGTCTCACACAAAATATTGTGTCTACCCAGAATACACCAGGGATAACCATTAACGCCACCGAACATTCAACAGTAACAGTAAATATTTAAAATAATCACTCATCTCTTCCCAAGTCTGTTTCTTTAGAGAAATAAAATTTAGGAAAATACCACAGTATTTATAATTGTAACTTAATAAACTAAATAAGCACTATTTAATTTTCTATTTCACTAATATTGTAATAGTTTAATATTATAGTGTTTTGTGCTCGATATAAATAAATATATGTAGACCACAGTCGCATATTTTCTAGGTTATGTTGTTTGTGGATGTATGTAAAGCAGCGTAGACGTGATCCTAATAAAGATATACCTACGTATATTCTGTATTATACAACCAGTAAAACAACATTTCAATTTAAATAATTTATTTAAACTCTTGTAATTGAAATTTTTTATAAAACATGTCTCACTTCTAAAGATAGGTATTAAACAGATAATTTAAGTTTACCACTACCGAAATATTTCTTAAAGGAAAAAGTAGGTGTGCCATTAAATTTCAAAACAGTCATGTTGTGTTGTTACCAACAGGAAGAAAATAAAAAATGCTTGTTTAAAATGATTGCTTATGCAACCCAATTGAAACCCATAATGAAGACTTCATAATTCCTTATTAAAAAATATTATATCTACTACATACCAAGGTGGAAAGTGTTTTATTTTCGTCGAAAGAAAAATAATGTTGAAATGAAATTTCCACCGAGATAAGTGTATACTATTTATTTTTATTTATAACCATAATTTTTGTTTTTAATAAAAATTGAAAGGATTTATTTGATTTGTTTTGGCAAATTATTGGCAGATAATCAACGAGTATATTACTCATAATATTTATTAGAGGAGCCAAGAGATGGGATGAATACAGCTTTTTTAAAATTTGATCGTTGACATCTTAAAAACGGTTTGAGCTGTTACAGACAAATTACACAGGATGTTATTTAAGTACGTGGCCAAACGTCATGCGGTAATTCTTAGAGTGATTTTAAGACGAAAAGTTTATGTAAACATAATCCGGTAGGTAATGCTTCGTTTTCAAGGTACAGAGTGTCAAACTTTAAAAAAATTCGGTTTTTCGTAAATATCCTAATAATCCTTTAGCCGATTTTGTTGAATTTTGGCAGTGTTATTTAGGGTGGTAAGGGGCTAATTTAGCCCTAACGAGTTTAAAGTTATTAAGTCCAGTGGCGTCCCGGAAGGCACCTTAACTAAGACTTTTGATAAAAAGAATATGCCCCACTGATTTCTTTGCAAATTTTATATTTTTTTCGCATTGGGCAACTAAAACGACAACTTTTTTATTTGTAGCATTTTTTTCGTATCTTGCTCCGTTTTTGAGTTAATCCAACGGATACGGGTTTCATGTCATCACATAAGACGCTGGGAATATTTCAACGAGTTCGGCAATTGATGTTAAGACGAGGTAATGCTTGAAGTTGAAGGAGGACATTTTCAGCAACTATTGTAAGTTTAGTGTTACTTATTGTTACATGTTTTCTTGCCAAAAAAAATAGCGTACCATTTGTTTGTTTGTTTGTTTTTTTTAATTTCCGACGTTACCACTGTGCACGCTACTGGAAAAATAAGAGAAACAATTTTCAGCTTAAAATATTCATTTTATTCATTAAAAGCTGTCCCCAAGATTCAACGTCATATTAGTTTAGGTTAGTTCAGATTAGTGCATCTTGATTTTTTTAACACATTCGCGGAAACTTGGTCCATTTTTGATCTACCCAGAACATCACTTCATTTTTTTTTAATGCTTTTTTATAATAAGAATAAGTATTAGTCAGCACCTAAAACAATAATTTTGTATTTTTTACAGAAAAAAACAAGTGTCTGCTATTGCAGACATGTCCCTATACATTGCAAATGTGTATCTTAAGGGACACACGACTGCTATTATTGCAGACTTGTAGTAGTAAAAACAAATGGGCAAATAAAGAAAAGTACTTTCTTATAAACTTTATTATATGATTATTATTTAAAAATAAAACAGGTAAGTAGGTACATTTCCTTTGAAACATAAAAAAAAATTCAACGCGAAAATAAAACAACGTCATATATAGTTGGAGTCAAGCAAATATTTGACGCGTGACACTTCCATCTTGTCATATTTGTCCAATACTAGGTTATTTCGATTTCACCAACTTTATTACAGCTGATACTTAGTCAGGGCCGGACTGACGAATATTGTTATTTATAAACCTTTGCAGAAAATGATTGCTGGGAAATTGGTCTAAGAATATGAATTATAATATAAATAAATTTGTTTTGATAAATTCTGTGCATTGTAATGGTGGGATTCAGGATTGACCATTAATATCACAGGTATTAACAAAAGCAATCTTAGTAGTGTATAACGATTATATTAATTAATAAAATGCGGATCTGCAGCCCATATGATTTGACCAAATCGACGAGAAGGTAACTCGGTTTATGTATATCTCTTTTTAGTCATATAAAAGGATAAAGATACAAATACTTCGAGTGGGTGGTAATTATTATAATATAAATTTAGCCATTAGTAACTTTTATATTATGAGTGGCCTGCCGTATTTGACACCCTTGACAATATGGAAGTGTCACGCGTCAAATATTTGTTTGACCCCAACTATATAATATATAGACAAAATTCGTAGAAAACATATCTACGAGTGAAAGTTTGCAAAACAAGTTCCAACACATAGCGGTGGCTTCTCCGCGCATCCAGAACAGCGCCATGATATCTTTTTCCCAGTTTTTGAGCATTGGCGACATCTCAAAAAGTAACTTTTTCTGTTAAAACCGGTAGGCAAGGGAATTTTTCCCAGAACATGTAGTATACCAGGTTGAGGTCCGACAGCGGGTGATTTTGGACGTTCTTTGGCATCGACCCACTTTTGATTTGTTTTCGCCCATCTTTTATATTTGTTGAAATTCCAAGTAGACCCTTGATAATAGCCTCTCGGAAACTAAGAAGGTTCATTTTCGATTTATTATATTCCCGATAAAGAAGGAAACTGTTGACAACAGTAACATCTAGCAGATGAAATATCACCTTCTTGTACCACCGTATTGATTTTCGTGGACAGCTGTAATAAGACGTCAACTGGTCACTTCTGTCCACCCCTGCCATATTTAGGTTGTATTCCGATACTTCTTTCGGTTTAGATTTAGGTTGGTTAAAAGAATTAGTTGTCTGAATCATTTCTGGATGGAATTTAGTAGTAATCATCAATACCTCCCCCTTATCTTTCCATTTAGAAACATACACTTTCCCCTTTCGCAACCATTTATGCTCACCTTTCTTCAGTTTTTTGGTTGTCATTTCTTTAGGATTTTCTCTGCGATTCGACCTAAGAGTTCCTGTTGTATGAGTTTTTCGTTTCAGTTATTTGTTTGACATCGGAACACTGTTATAATAATTGTCCATAATAGCGTGATGTCCCTTGTCCAGAAAAGCTGAAAGAAGCCTAAACACGAGAGGCTGTAACTTTGTCATATTGGCTTCTTCTATTTGTTGACCTTTATAAATGTCGATGTTGCAAGTATAACCTTTTGTCGTGCACAACTCGTAGAATTTAGTCCCATATTTTGCTTTTTTTCCGTTGATATATTGCCTGAAGCTTAGCCTCCTTCTATGTAGTAATAGTGACTCATCTAGTGACAAGGCTTCCTCGGGAGTGTAAGCACTCTGATAGTTACCAATCAAAATCTTCAATAATTCACTTACTTTATTGAGCCTATCAGTATTGTCCTTTTCGTTAGTGCAGTTCAAGCATCTAAGCAGCTTTTCAAATCGGCGTCCCGACATAACATAGGAAAATATAGGATGGTAGTATAATGAACCGTATGTGAAAAGTTTTCGCAAGACTGGAAATCGAATCTGTCCTTGCAGTAAAGAAATTCCAATAAATTTATAAAGTTCTTCTTTGGTAGTGTCAACAAAGCTAGATGTTCTGGAATTTTTAGGTTTGGGTCGATTTGATATATCCAGTTTCTGACCATATCCATTGGTACAATTTACAAGGAGATCCATTACTTCGTCAGTCCAAAGCGACTTGAAAATTTCTAGAGGTGCAGGTTGATGATCAAAATGTAATTGTACTCCTGCAGCAGCATGATTAAACTGAAAGGCTGGTATGTCGTCATATGTCTCTTCTTAATTTTAATTAATCACTTTCATCGGAACTAGAACCTCCTGTATTTACTACAGTTTGATTTACGGCAGGAGGTGGAGTTGGATTGAGGTTCGAATCGCCAGATGAATCAGCAGCAGAGCTATCATTTGTCGGTAAATAAATAATCTAGGTCTCTATCATCTGATCTACCATAAGGGTTTTCCTCGCTGGTACTGTCAATCTCGTATTCATCATTTTTATCCTCTGTCTCAGATTCAACTTCATCATAAAGCCTGAGTAATCTGGCTTCCTCTTTGGGGTCCATTTTTTCAGGGCCTGGAATAATAATTATTTTGTAATGCAATCCACTTTAAAGTTACTTTATTTCATATTCCAACACCCTGTGAAAAAACAATTTTTTACTGTGTTGTCTCAATGACATGCAATAAAGTGATTGTTATGTTTTTCTCAAGAACGAAGTGAGATAGGAAAAAAATGCTAAAAATAAAGAAGTTGTAGTTTTAGTTGCCTAATGCGAGAAAAATATAAAAATTGCAAACGAATCAGTGGTGCACATATTTTTTGTCAAAAATTATAGTTAAGGTGCCTTTCGGGCCGCCACTGGACTTAAAAATTTTAATCTAGTTAAGGCTAAATTAGTCCCTTATTACCCTAAATAAACTGCCAAATTTCAACAAAATCGGCTAAAGGATTGTTAAGATTTCAACGAAAAAACGATTTTTTTAAAGTACCTTGAAAACGAAGCATTACCGCTTATACAGGGTCGTTGGTGTGTATGGAAACGGTTGATTATTTCTTAAAGTACAACAGCTAGCAAAAAATACTTAAGACAATTTAGGGTTTTTTTTTAGTCTATTAGAATTTTAAAAAGTTAAGTATACAGGATGAGTCAGAAAGCCGTAGGGAAATAAAGTTACATTTTTTTCAATAGAATACCCTATATCTTACAATATTTTTGGATTTTAAATAAAATTAGAATTATTTTTTATTAAGTACGTTATAAGTCTAAATCTAACAGTTTCCGAGAAATTGAGTTCTGAAAAATGACATTTTTGAATTTTGACAGCTTCTAGCTCTTTAACGGTATGTCTTAGAGTAAAAGGACTCACATGTCCCTGTCTTAGTTTCTTATTATCTTCCTAAAAGTGTCAACTTCCAGTTAATCCGGATGTAGTACTCAAAACCCGGAAATACAGTACTTTCTATTTAACCGGAAGTTGATGTTCTTAGGAAGATAATAAAAAAGTAAGATAGGGACATGTAAGCCGTTTTGCTCTATAGCGTACCGTTAGTAAGCTAGAAGCTGTTAAATTTCAAAAATGTCATTTTTCCAAAGTCGATAACTCGGAAGCTATAAGGTTTAGACTTGTGTGTGTGTGTGTGTATTAAGTCAATGGCTCTGGTTGAAACCAAATGGCCATCTCGCGAATATATTTTGTTACAGCTTATTATGGATTGTTTTTTCCATTGAATTAAGGTACCTTACATTTCTGTTTCCTATGCCAAACTCTGTGTATTGCAAATTTCTGACCATCATTTTATAATCTATCTAAAGCTTTCCGGTATTTGTGTTTTTAAATATGTATATTTGTTCCTCGTTTTTTTTTGTTTTTTCTTTTCATTTTTCTTTTCTTTTCTTTTCTTTTCTTTTCTTTTCTTTTCTTTTTCCTTTTTTCTTTCTTTTTCTTTTTTTTTGCTTTTTTTTCACTAATCTTATAATTCTATTGTGCTTTTGATAATGTATTTATACAATATATCATAAATATTTAAATTATTTAATGAGATAAGATAATTTAGATTAAATGGTTGATATACTAATCCTCTAAAATTGTCAAATACCTAATAAGGTTAAATTATTTTGTAGTTTGCTACATTTTAGACTAACGTGTTCCAGATCCCCTATCTCTCCGCAGCTACAGAATTCATTTAGAGTTACACCTATTCTTTTTTTATGTTTTGGATATAATGCATGGGATGTTCGTATTCTTGAAATAATTCTAATAAAGCTTCGATTCGATATTGCATTAAACCAACGAGTTTTGGGGATAGAGGGAAATATTTCTTTGTATAATAATCCTTTGCTAGAATCATTATATTGCACTTGCCAATCATAAAATATTCTTTCTTTAGCATCCCTTACAATATCTGAAAAAGGAATTTTAACGTTACAATTGACATTTTGCATTTTCGTAGCTTCTTTTGCTAGTATGTCAACTTTTTCATTGGGTGGTATTCCCGCGTGGGCTTTTATCCAAACTAAAGATATATTAATATTATTGGATTTTAGATTAAGATAGATTTTTAATATTTCTAGAATGATATGATTATTAAGTGCAACATTTACAGAGTTTGCTATTCCTTCCAGCGCACTTTTGCTGTCTGAAAAGATTACAAAGTAGTTATTATGTTTAAAATCTAAGCAATATTTCAGTGCCTCCAAGATAGCCTATAATTCTGTTGTACAAATTGACGCTTCATTAGGTAGTCTAAATTGTTTCCAAAAATTTTGATTTTTATGATAAAATGCGCATCCGGTTTTTTTGTCGATCAAGGAACCATCCGTAAATATATGCTCATGTTTTTGCCATAGAGTACCAAGATCTTCGAGAAATTTTGATCGTATTACATTTTGATCATTGCTTCCTTGGCATTTAATTATTATTTTGGGTATTGTGTTAATACTTGATAGGTTTAATTGGTAATATGGTGAAAGTGAGGATTGATATATTTTGTCCTTGATTTTTGTTAACCAGGAGTAACTTAAGACTAGCAAGGGGAGTTTTCTTACCTTCCAGTATGGGTGTGTATAACCTAATACTGTTAGGTTATGTATCTTGTTTACTAATATGCTATCTTTGGCAATAAGTCAAAGTATAAATTTATCTGTTAAATAATTTCGTCTTAATGATAGTGGAGGTTCAACCGCTTCAACTTTAAGAACATTAATGGGTGTGCTATTTAGAAGTCCTATACATTTGCGTAGAGCCTTATTTTTCATTTGTTTCGTATCCGAAAATTCTTGAAGGCAATCGGTAAAGAAGGAATCCCAGTTTGCCTGGTTAATTTTCCAACTCTTAAGTGTACTGTTAACAGAGGTAAGTCTAGGTTCTATATTACATATTATAAGAATTGGCAAATGATCAGATCCGTAAGTATCATCCAAAGTGGTCCATTTTAAATTTGGTTGTAGATCAGGGATGTCAAAGATATATCCAGTGCAGAGTTATTTCCACCCGATGGGTTTATGCGTGTGTATGTACCATTATTTAAATATATTAGATTACTTTGGTCTATGGCCTCTAATAAAGTATTTTCTTGTAGATCACTATCATTACACCCCCAAGCGACGTGGTGGGCATTATAATCTCCACAAAATAAAAAAGGTTTTTGAAAATGAGAAAAAAGGATGTTCCATTTTTGGATTGATACTTTGGTCTGTGGTTTAACATACAACGATATCAGACTAAGTTCTGAACCATTACTTAGTGGTACCTTAATTCCTGTATACAAAACATCTTCAAGATGTGGGCCTAAGATTTCACTATATTTAATGTCGGATTTTATTAAAATTGCAACCCCTCCTTTTCCGTCATGGCGGTCCTTCCGAACAATATTGTAACCGGCAAAGTTCATATAATTATTTGGTTTAAACCAGGTTTCAGATAATAAGGCAATATGTATTTCATTCTCCTTTAGCAAATATTCAAGATTGACTTTATTTGAAACTGCCGAGCGGCAATTCCATTGACAGATAATAAATTTATTTATTTTAGATAAAAAAAAAACTTATGAACTGTTGCCTACCTACTTCTTATTTGTCTTCTTTGTTTTTTTTTTTGATCTATTTCACCAAGTTCTACATTTGATTGGACGGTATTAGTGTTGCTTGCTGCTACTGAAGCATAAGATATTAGAGGAAAGTATTTTTCCGCGTCTTTGTAAGCTATGTTTTGCTCTGCCATGTCTCTTTTAATATTTTTTTGTCTGGTAAATTCAGGGCATATTCGTATATTATTGGTTTTGTGTTGGCCGTTACAATGTAAGCATCTAATGTCTAAAATATAATTATTGCGCTCGTTTTCAGTATGTGCCGCGGAGCATTTAGGACATCTAAGATTACTCTTACATTGCTTGCGTGTGTGTCCGTATCTATAGCAGTTGTAACATAAAATTACTCTTTGAATATAAGGTTTAACTTCGCATCTTACATGCCCTATTGCTACGTATTTTGGGAGTATTTGAGAATTAAACGTTACAACGACTGCTCTAGTATCTATTATTTTTCTTGATTTTGTAGCGTTATTTACTGTTGCCTTTGTGATTCTTTTTACCGCAAAAATAGTAAAACTGCAATGCGAATCGAACTGTTTAATTTTATTTTTTAATGTTTCCACATCCGTTTCAGTGTCTATTTCTGAAATAACGCCATGCCTTAAAATGGTTAATTTTGGAATGTAAGCTTCTAAATTGTAATTTTTTGAAAGTTTAGAATCGATCAAATTGTTTGCAGATTTACTATCTTTAAAATTAATTCTGATTCTATTACGTCCTACAGAGTCAATCTCCTTTATTTTGTTGTCTAGTTACGGGTGTGTCGTGTATATGATATCGTTAATTTTAATTGCATTTAGCTTACCTTTAAATTCTGGTGAATTGTTTTCTATATATACGCGAAAGGGTCCCAAGTCATTTTTTTCATAATAGAATTTTTGTGTAATTTTTTGGGCGGTATTATCCGACCCGTTACCTGTTACAGAAATATTTGTTTTTTTCATCTATTACTCCTTTGTTTATCGGTAATCCTTCTCGGATTTTAATATCAGTGTGTGTTGATAAGCTATTCCCGAGTCCAGAAATTGCACCTGTTAGATTTTTATCGGGGGGTTTCCCCCCGCTGTCCGTATTCATATTCCCGACAACCTTATTTTTCTTGTACGTTTAAACACAATTGATTTCTTATCGCTATTTGGGATTCACGTTTGTTCACAAAAAAAACTACCTACTCGATAAATCGACCGCACGAATTGATAGCCCGGTCAACACTGTTTAGACTTATAATGCAGTTAATAAAAAATAATTGTAATTTTATGTAAAATCCAAAATTATTCTAAGATATAGGGTATTCCATTAAAAAAAAGGTAACTTTATTCCTCTACGGCTTTCTGACTCATCCTGTATACTTATCTTTTTTTAATTCTGAAAGGCTTTACAAAACCATAAAACTTTTGTCTTAAATATTTTTTGCTAGCTATTTTACTTTAAGAAATAATCAACCGTTTCCATACATACCAACGACCCTGTATAAACTTATCGTCTTAGAATCACTCAAAGAATTACCCCTAAATAATACCCTGTAGAGTTTTGGAATCAGGCAAAAATGATTTTTTATAAAAATAAAAAATTAAAAAAAAAACAACTTTACTATATCTATTGGTGTTTTAAAAGAAAAATGCAGGAAAACTCATAAATAGGCCCGTATTCAGTCCTGGTTAGATTACTCTGTACTGTATACTACTATGGAACAAAACATTTAAAAGTTACGTTGCTAGGTATAAATTCTCTCGAGAGATGATAGGTACATAAAACAGGCAATAAAATTGGGAATAGCGTGACTTAGCTTAGCTTTTATTCCTAATGGTTTTGCAAGTACACCAGATACGAGCGTTTTTATTGTTCTTTTATGTGAAATTACGGTTTCCATGCAGGAATAAATATGATTTTAAGGCAAAACCAAAAGCAGAAGCACAGACCAAAATCCATATTGTAATTTGTTTCTTGTTCTTATGTGACACTTAACGCAAATAATTTTCATTTAAAAAAGTAGATGCCTTGTTTTTAACTAATGGTTGAATTCTCCAGTTTTTGGGTCATCTACAGCTCTAATCATAAATAATCTAAATACACTGGGGAACAAATTTAAACTTTTTTTTTTGTTTTCTGAACAAACCCTATTTTTTTTTTATTGAACTATATCCAAGTAATTAAAAAATACCTATTAAAGATTTTAGTTAGCTCGCAAAAAAAATCTGAGTTATTTATTACAAAATTTTAATTTATAGGCATATACAATGAACATTTTAATTTATAGGCATTTACAATGAACATACAAACAATATATTGTTGGTTCAACAATCGCAATTAAATAGCATATTTTTATCAGTGAGTCTAAAGTTTAGACACATTAATTTAAGCCTCTTAGCCTGTCTTGTGAAAGCAGCCTCCGGGGCATCTCTCGTAATGGTCCAACAGTTGTCGGCTAACTTCTCACAGTTCCATTTTTCCTGATACTTTTTTCCATGTTTGAAATATCCTATCTCACCGTGTCACTTATAGCACCACGATTTTCCGGAAAGTAATCCAGATGAGAATACAGGAAATGAATTTTCAACGACATATTAGACCCTAGATTGTGGTAACATAAAAGAAGTTGGGCAACCAGGTTTTTATAATTTTCTGCTTTTATGTTTCCCAAAAAATTTGTTGCAACCATTTTAAAGGCATTCCAAGCGTCCTTTTCCTTGCCTTCAAGTTTGGAATCGAATTGCACATCTCCGAATAGTTTCCTAATCTGGGGACCCACAAATATTCCATCTTTAATTTTAGTGTCACTGATTCTAGGGAACTTTTCTTTTAAATAACTAAAAGCACGGCCTTCTTTGTCTATGGCCTTCACAAAATTTTTCATAAGTAAAATATTTTCTGGGGGAACTAATGGCGCGCTGGCTACATTTTTCTCTTTTTACTCAAAAGACTCTCTCGGTGACCAAATTTTCTTTATGTAGTGATCCGATCGTGCTCGACTGTCCCATTTGCAGAGGAAGCAGCAGTATTTCGTATAAGCTAGCTACATTCCAAGCAAAATCGCCACAACTTTTAAATCCCCACAAATTTGCCAATTATATCTTTCATATTGTATGGTCTCCAGTAACAATTTCAAATGGCTATCTGTTTCTTTTATGTGGACTGCATGACCAATTGGGACCAAAGGCAACTTGTTTCCATTATGGAGTAACAGCTTTAAGACTTACTTTTGAGGAATCAATGACAAGTCTCCAGTCTTTTGGATCATAGTTAAGTTTTAAAGCTGCTATTAATCCCTCAATGTCCCTACAGACTACCAAATTGTTTCCCATGTTAAAAAATGGTGTTAGATTTTTCTGACGACTTCGTTACACAGAAACTTTTACTTCATCTTGAAGTAAGTTCCATTGTCGCAATCGAGAGGCCAATAGTTCGGATTTTTTCTTAGGCAATTCCAAATCCCTTATACGGTCATTTAATTCACTTTGACTTATTTTGTGAGACTTTTTACTGGGAACTTCACAGACAAAATCGGAGTCTTGCGAGGTTGACGGACCGGCGACATTTTCCAGTACACTACCGTTTGAATCCATTGGATCATTATCAGAATCAAGGCTATGTTCCTGAGGTGGATTAGGTACAGGAAACTCGTCACTATGAGGCACCGGGCGTATGGCGGATTGTAAATTGAGATACTGTATCGCAGACCTTTTTTTCGCCAAAAAACCTTTTTTGATGGGAGGTGTCAAACAAAAGTAACAGTCAGTAACGAGGTCTTTCGATTCTCGCCAGATCATAGGAACAGCGAAGGGCATCTTACGCTTTTTTCCACTTAGCCAGCCGCAAATGTTGGACGCACATTTGTAGCAGCAGATATGGGGAGCCTAGTATTTATCCTGGTCTTCAATTTTACAGCCAAAATACAAGTGGTAAGCCCTTTGTATTAAAGGGCTAAGTGTACGTTTTTGTTTCACAAAAGTCACTTCACCACATATATAACAAATTCAAAAATATATTATAGCCTATTTTCATTTCTTTTAAAATGGGATAGTTTTAACATTTTTGGTAAAGTCCTGTACTTTGTAATATTGACTCCTGGTTGGAGTAGATGCCATTTTTTTTTTTTCGAGAGTCCGTCCGAGTGCCGGATGCACTTCGGCTAGGTTTGGTCCATTGTGCTCACCCTAGTTTGTTCTTACACCCACTTATTGATTCCAGTTCCTTTCACTAGTTTGTGTAGGTCAGCTGGGGAGAGTGTCGGAATTTCCTCTGGTCTTGATTGCCCGAATATTTGTTGACTATTCTGATCCAATAACTCGCAGTGGCAAATAATATGCTGTACCGTTTCACTTTCTCGCCCGCATAACCTGCAGCTTAGGTCTCCGTTGTACAGTTGCATACGGCGCAGGTGCTTCTTGACGGTCATGTGTCCTGTCAGAATTCCTGCGGTAATTCTCAGCTGATTTCTGCTCATCAGAAGTAGCTGTTTTGTTAGGTTCGGGTCTGGGTCCCCAATGAAAGATTTTTTATGGTTGAATCCTTGTCTGTTGTTCCAGTAGATTTTGTGTTGATTCCTTGTCCATCGTAAACGCCATTGCTTCAGTCTTGATCCCATAAACCCTTTCTTCTCCTTTGGTTAGTCAAGATATCTTATGAGATCACTCAATTCTCTCTGATTTAGTAGGTGGGGCTCATTCAAACCTTCTGCCTCGAAATCTGTATCATTGGAAGTCCCAGGCCTAACGAGTTCTTCTTCAGCATCATCCGTCTCAATCTCATAATTTTGAGATGGTTCAGTAAAATGGCAAATCAGTAGAATGAGGCACGGGCCCAATGGCTGATCGAACGCAGAGATACTCTACCGGTGATTTCTTTTTTGTTGACCAACCTTGCTTAAAGGAGGGCGTCCGAAATAACAATGGTTTGTTGGCTCACGCCAAACCATGGATACAGCCATTGTCTCAGTCTAACTGAGCAAGAGTTATAATAAACATGTGGGGCCCACGGTTTATCCTGGTCATCTACCTTCACACCGAAGTAATGGGTTAAATGGATCGATATTTCTACCAGGAAGACTTACCGGCGAGGTGTATCACAGCTTTAGGAACAAACGCTACCTCAGGTTCTGGAGGATGTAAGATCATTCTTTTAAATCTGTGTACGGACTTTACCTTGGTTCTTTTGAAAATAAACACAGCGTGCAAATTAAATTTCAAATCTTCTTGCATATTGAAGCATCCTCATTCTAATAAGTATTGATAAATATGATCATATTTACGTACATTAAAAACAAATCTTAGACAATAGTTTTGAAGCATTTGAAGACTGTCTTTATCTTTTTGCAACAGTGCAGGCGAATACAGTATATTACAGTAAGCCAAATGGGAAAGCACTAACGCATTAGTTAATGTTGATTTAATATTGGGATCGAGAATATCTTCATTCAAATATCAAAGTTTTAGTTTAAAATTATACATTTTGACTTATGTAAACAACTATGTTGAGTTAACATGAATAAAGATATGACTATATGACTATGACTATGAAAACATACATTTTTGTATTGTATTGGAAATATGATCATTATATTTCAAACTACTGTCTAGTACAATCCCAAGGTTCTTACAAGTTGATTTGACTTCCAGTTTTACATCGTTCAATTCTATGTTTAAATCATAAACACGCCTACTTTTGCTAAATACCACCATCTGGGTCTTGTTTTCATTTAAAATTAAACCATGAACAAGCAGAAATTTTTGAGATTCTTATTTATGTTGGTAACCGCAGCATCAACTTGATTCGAGTAAAAAGAGTAGAGAACCTGGGTATCGTCGGCATATTGATGAGATTTACAGAGGACCCAGTATACGCGCGATACCTCTAGATACCCCTAATGAATTAGAAGCACTATTATTAATTACGGTTCTCTGCTGTCGACCTGAGAAATAGCTTTCAAATAACTTCAGTGCATGTTAACTTAGACCAACATATTTTAATGTAATGTTTAAAATGTTATTCAGTGTGTCAAAAGCCTTGCTATAATCTAACAAGACCAGACAAATGTCTCTGCCTTGGTTATGTGTTCTGAGAATATCGTCAGTTATCGACATCAGAGCAGTTGCAGTACTATGATTTTCTCTAAACCCAGATTGTGTGGATGGCAAAGTTTGTTGATGAGTTAGGAAATTATTTATTTGGTCCGACATGACTCTTCAAAATTTTGGACATTGTAGGCAAAATAGTAATGGGTCTAAAATGTGACAGTTCTGTAGGGTTCTTACCGTCAACCGGAACCTTATTTATTATATTAATTGTTTCAAATAAATTTTCATAAACCAAGTGAACTATTGCGGATTAAATGGTGTAGTCATAATTTCTATAACTTAAGTAATTTTTGAAAAAAAAAATAAAACTTAGGGTGACAATGTAACCCCGGGTTTGGGGCTACTTTGTCACCTTATGATTTAATAAATCGCGGTCTATTTGGTTTTGTAACAATGTAGCCCCGGGAGAAAATCAGACATGGAAAATACTACATTGTACTATATAATTTTGTTTCGTTTACAGCAAAAAAACAAGGGTATCATTAAAAAATAAACTTTATTTATTCAAAACTTTAGACGCGTAATCGTAACTGCCATGGTATCTTTAAAAAAGCAACTATAAAGTAAAGACCTTAAGCAAAACTTATACAAAATATCTTAATTTAACGACTCTATTGCCTTTTTCGAATTCCTGTGAAGGATCAAATGTAGCGTCATCATCGCTATTATCGTCGACAGGCACTTCATCGTCTTCGGAATCATTTTCACACCTCGAACACACAGAGTAGGGATGGATCTTTACTGTCCTGATTGCATATACCACATATCCTATTTTAACATCATAAACATTGGATCCACTTGAAAGTGCTGTTGTAGTTTTTAAATTTAGTTAAGCAAATTACACACTTTGAATTGGCATCTTCGCAACCACTCAAACTTTTTTTGGTGATGTTTATTGGATAACGATGTTTAGGAGCGGACTTTCTATTTTTATTTTTGGAGGGAACACCAGATGTCGAGGCATCGACTTTGGCGTTTTCTTCTGGACACTTCAGTAGATCAACAAAACAAGGCAAGTCGTCGTCGTCAAGTGTATCGCCCATATCTTCAAGTGCATCCTATGTAATTGGCTGTGTAGAGTCTATGTCCATTCGGCTCATTTCTTGTCCAGGTTTAAACTTCTTTCCTCTCTTCCTTATTTTCTATTCCTCTATTGTTCCCCGTATTTCTTTTAACATATCTACCAGAGTGGCGTCAAGAGAGCGAGAGACCTCTTCACTGGTATGCAAAGCCCAGAGATTTTTCTTAGCACATCGTCTTTATCTACGGATGATCATGTCCGCTTTATGTTTGTGGCCATGCACACTAAGGGGTTGTTCCTTTTTATGAAATTGCCAACAAAATCTTTACGTAGATAATTATCCTAAATACACTCACTGATCTACCCTGTTTATCCAAGTATTTTTTAATTACGGTGCGAATGTCCATCTTAGTCAACGGGAAGCCCCAGTTGGTCACTTGCCCCAGCGATCACCTTCTGCTCTTGCTGAGACAAGACAGTGGGGTGACCGCATTTCTTGTTATATCTTCCAAGACATCTATTTACAAACGTTGCCCGTGGAATTTTAAACGCTTCAGCTGCGTGCTTTTTGGACATGCCATCCACCGCTTTTCGGAGGTCCTCTTTAGTATAATTCTGATAATTCCTGGACCCCGGCTTTTTTTACAATTTCTTACCATTTTAATTTAGTCATTACCTTTAATAAACGAAAATCGTCGATAAAATAAAGTCAAAATTGCCCCCAAAAAGAAAACAAAAAGTAAAATGGTTACGCCCACGGTGACAAAGTTACCCCGGGATGACAAAGTAGCCCCGGTTGATGGTTGTCTTGAGAATGGGTAACATATTTGCTATTTTCCATAAACTGGGAAATTTATTGGTTTTTAAATCAACGCCTTAAATATTTTTAAAAATGCCATGTGTATGTTGGACCCATTTATTATTCTGTTCGGCTTTGCTAAGGCCGACCCTGCAAGAACCCAAAATATTTATATAAGTACATCAGAAAAAGCGGGTCAAATACCATCATGCTAAACTAGACGACATGTAATTTCTGGGACAGCATGCGGCGTCAACAAACATCGACACAATAATTAACAATGATGCTGGCGCCGGCCAGCGACGCTTGTAAGGGCGCCCGTCGCGTCTCGACGCAAAGTCATGAAAGCCGTAAGATATTTAAGGAATTTACTAATAACTAAGGATTATATTAACATAGTTGCTTATTTTTTTAGTATATTTATGTAATTTTTTTTTGTAGCTTGCTATGAATAAACGCAAACATTGCAACACCCTTATTAGTTAAAACGGGTTCCAGACATGTGTTTATAAAAACTTCTTTTCTTAAACCACCACTGCAGGATTAATACTTTATGGCGCTCTATGAGTGGTGCGCGTGCAAATAAAACAATTCACGTTGGTTTTGAATATTTGGAGATTATACTTATTGGGAAACATGGCCTCAGGTCGGTCCAGAGTGATGACGTTCTCTAGATGAAAGAATTTTTAAAAAGTATCATTCAAAGGACACTAAGGTGCACCATGTATGGGTGGGCTACAGTGGCTTGTCGTGTATTTCTACCATGCACTATAACAGATATTTGTCTGTAAAAGACTGTATCTATTTTAATACCTGGGAAGTACTCAGTGAAGATTATCAGGATTAGATAAACGACTGAGATGAACAATTATTTTCTTTATTTAATGTTAATATTTTATAACGTCATTAATACTGGTTCAAACTTTCTTTTCCTTTTTCCCTTGAAAGATTAATATCTTCTTAAAACTTCTGTCAACTTCAAATTAGATTAACCTCTTCGGGTGACTTTACCAATTCCTGTCAACTTCAAATAGGATTAACCTCTTCTGGTGATTATGTCAACTTCAAATATGAATAAAACCTAAAATGTAATTTTTGACAAGTCTAGCCGATGATTTTGAATATAATATACCAACAAGAATCAAAATTCTCTATGATCCTACTATCAAGAAGTACTATACTCGGGTCAGGTCACCGCGTATATTCTCTATAGCTGGATTTATAGAAAAAGGGGGCTCCGCTGTTTTGGGGTACTACTCTCGTGTCAGGTCTCCGCGAGCAGTCTCAACAGCAGGAATGCGGACAAACTTTAAATATTTATCACCCTTAACCTTACTATTTTGGAGAGTTATACTCGTGTCAGATCACCGCCTATAATTTCTCTATAGCTAGGTTTATAGAAAATGGGGTTCCGCTGTTTTGGAGCACTACCCTGGTGTCAGGTCGTCGCGAGTAGACTCAACAGCAGGAACGGAGACAAATTTTAGATATTTATCACTCTTAACCTTGAGGATCTTAACTAAAAGGTTTCCAAGTTCTTACTTCCTTCGAAGTTCGATCTTGAATAAATCAATCCAACCGATGTAATGGTGGTCTTCAAGTTAGCTTTCGCTTTGACTCCTTTTGTTTTTCGATATATCTTTTCGATGGCATTTTGGATTTTTTTTGGTTTTGATTTTTTACATTGTTCTTGATTTGTTTTACATTTATCGTTTTGAGCTTGTTGTTTATTTTATTTTATTTTTCTTTCTTTTTTTTTAAGTTCTGTTTTTTTTTCTCAGCCATCTCATTGTTAGGGTGTGAGCCAGTCTTTTGGGTATTTGTGTGTTTGATGTTGTTGTGATCTTACGTGTGAATTTTGTATTAATATATTGTCTGATATGTCTGTTACGGCGTAGTATTTGGTTATATTAGTTTCGTGTGGAATACGTCTAGTTTGTCGATTTGTAATTCTGAAGTGTGTCTGTCGGAAACCATCTTGGGGCGTTTGATATTATGCGTAATGTTTTGTTTTGTAGTCTTTGTAATATTGTCAGTTTTGTATTGTTGACGGTACACCATGTTAGTATAGGTCTTATTATTGTCTTGTATATTATTGTTTTTGTCCGTAGGTCAATTTTACTGTTGTAGCATAGAAGTGGGTAAATTGCCCCTAATTGTTTTTGTGTTTTCATGATCCTTTCATCGGCATTTAAACTCCAAGTCGATTTCTTGTCGAAGGTGAGCCCCAGATACTTAATTTTACTGCTCCAATTTATAGGCTTTTTATTTACTTTGACTCTGGTCTCAGGTAATTTTAGCCTGGCCTTCGAGAAGAAAAGGTCTTGGGTTTTATCCTCATTCAGTCTGAGTTTCCAAGTGTCTAGCCATTTTTGGATTATTTCAACATGGCGTTGCAGATGTGAGACAACAATCCAGGGTGCTCCTGAGGTGGCAGTTATCGCGGTATCATCAGCAAAAAGATATAGTTGGGTTTCGTTATGCTTTGGTATGTCTGCTGTAAAGATGTTGTAGAGGATCGCTGCTAGGGGTGAATCTTGTGGTACTCCAGCTTTGATTCTTTTAGTAGATGAGATTGTGTTTTCTGATGATACCGCGAATGATCTGTTCTCAAGGAATGAAATTATGAGCCTGATTAAGTAATCAGGCATACCTATCCTTATCAATTTTAGTATTAGACCGTCGTGCCAGACCTTATCGAATGCTTTAGACGCAGCCAATTTTCAAGGGGTCATTCTTTGAGTGATTCTTAAATGAAAAGTCTATATAAATATAGGTCCGGTAATTCTTTGTTTTCAAGATACAGGGTGTCAAGACTTGAAAAACAATATCGTTATTTCGTAAATATCTTAATAATCCTTAAGCCGATTTTGTTGAAATCTCGCGGTGTTATTTAGGGTAGTAAGGGGCCAAATTAGCCCTAACTGGATTAAAATATTTAAGTCCAGTGGCGTCCTGAAAGACACCTTAACTAAGATTTTTGAAAGAAAAATGCGCGCCACTGGTTTTTTTGCAATTTTTGTATTTTTTACTCATTAGGCAACTAAAACTACAACTTTTTTATTTTCACCTGGGACAACATAATAAAAAGTTGTTTTTGCTGGGTGCTGAAATATTAAAAAAAAAATGTAACAAGAAGACGCAAACTAATATGACGTTGGAATTTGGTGACAGTTTTTAATGAATACAAATGAATCTTTTAAGCCAAAAGTTGTTTATCTCATTTTGCCAGTGGCGTACACAGTGGTAACGCCGGAAATTAAAAAAAAAAAAAACAAACAAGAAAAACTCTTTATTAAAACCACACTGAAACAAATGGTACGCTATCTTTTTTAGTAGGAAAACATTTAACAATAAGTAACACGAAACTTACAATAGTTGCTAAAAATGTTCTCTTTCAACTTCAATGCAAGCATTACCTCGTCTAAAATCGATTGCCGAATACGTTAAAATATTCCCGGTGTATGTCGTATCTGATTACATGAAACCCGTATCCGTTGGATTAATTCTTCGTAAGTGTTGACTGGAGTTTAATAAAGGAAGCACTTTAAATGCCTCCAAAGGAAAAAATTGAAGGGATTTAAATCCGGTGACCTGGGTGGCTATGACTGCCAGACCCATCCATTTTTCTCCATAAGATTCATCCAGAAATTATTGACGTGCTATTATACTAAAGTGAGGTGGGGCCCCATAGTGCATGATCACATTGCTCCTCTTTTTAGCAGTGGGACATTCTCTAATAGTTCATGTAACACAAATTCCAAAAAAGTACGGTACTCTTGATCATTTAATATCAGTGGTAAAAAATGAGGTCCAATGAGATAATCACCCACAATACCAACCCAAACATTCACGAAAAACTGTTGTTGATAATTATTTTCTATAACCGCATGGGGATTTTCTTCAGCCCAGATATGATTGTTATGATTGTTCATAATTGAATTTTGGGAAAAAGACGCTTCATCGGTAAACATAATATGGGATAGAAATGTCGAAGATGCTACCTGTTGTTGCAAAAGTCAAGTACAATAAACAACTCGCTGAGAAAAATCCGCAGGCAATAACGATTGAACACGACGCTGTATATGGTAAGGATACAGTTGATATTCCCTTAAAATCTACCATACAGTAAAGTAAGAAATGTTTAATTGTTGTGCAATTTTGAGTGTACTTGTATCGGGGCTACGCTTAACTTTATGTAAAACTGCTTCCTCCATCTTCACTGTTCTTACTGTTGCAGGTCTCCCAATAAGAGCTGCCGACCTTTGAAAGGTGTCTGGTTCGTACAGCCTTTCATGTATTCTTACAAATGTTTGTCTATTTAGAACAATGCGATGAGGATGTCTCTCTTGATAAATGCGTCTAGACGGTCTGGAAATTGCCCTGGGCCATTCCATAGACAAAATGCATATCGGCCATTTCTGAGTTTGTCAACTGAACCATTTTGTAATAACAGTAACGAATTTTATTGCTTGAAACTCTTAAAAACACTTAAAATTATTACGATCAAATAATTTTGTATGCACTGTATAGAGTTGTGCCAAAGTTAAATTTGTTTGAACATTTTTATTATTCTTCCTTCCATGGCACTCATAATTTTTTGTTACTTTTAAAATCAGTGGCGGCTCTACCATAAGGTCATTTGGGCAATGACCTCCCACGCCAAGTCACCAACCACCTAACATATTAATATTTAACTTTAAAATTAAAATTGATTCAATCAACCAAACTTTACCTCTGCGCTCGGATACTATTACCTCTAAAATATCCCTCGTATTTATTAATGCAATGCACACGCAGCAAAACAAACTAGACGTAATGCTACTTGTTATGCGTCCCCGCAAAAATTTCCGGTCAAAATCGAGCTTGCCCACGAAAAATAGCGTCACCCAACAAAGCCTGTGGGGGTAAAGAGAGGAATAAATAGCATGTTATCACTCTCGCACTTGTATTAAATTCGAAGAAAAAGAGGTTTTGTGGGCTGTCAGCCGTTTTTTTTTATTGAGCTTAGACGCACGTTGCAATTTTTAGAATGCATGGGAAGAAGACAGAAGATCGTTGATTTCTGCAGTCGGCAGTCTGTAGTTCTTTATAGGGATGTTGATTCTGATATAGAAAAAATATTATATCGTTACAAATTTTTCGTCATGCGTCACTGCCACTGCGCGAGCGGGGCCGTTGACGAACATACATTTATCGTTAAAAATATATCGCTATATACAGGGTCTCCCAAACTCGATGGCACATTAGAAGTATCTCGAGAACTAATAGAAATATATTTTTAAAATTTTAAGAATGCATATAAGACATAAAATTCTAGCCTTTAAAAATAGTTTTAAAAATGCGGCGTGGCCAGTTGTACCCCTCTAACCTGTATAGTTACTTTTTTCTATTGATACTCTGATATATCGGAATAAAAATTAAAAAATTTAAAAACATGTCCAAAGAAAAATATCATCCATTTGATATTATTGATATTACGATACATCCCTATATATATATATATTCTGTCTCTCCGTCGTTCTGACAAAAACCTAACCTATAATTTGTTTTGTGTTGATGGATGTGTCCGCGTCGCGCCGCGAATTCTCGCGATAATCTTTATTCATTTCTAATTAATGTTTTCGTGTATTTTTAGTATGTAGTGTAATAATTATAAAAACGTGTTTTATCGTAGTTATTATGTGCTAAAGTGTCCGTTCGTAAGATGTCGGTGTCGGTGGTTCAAAACATAAAAAATTTTAAAAACAATAATAAGTTAGACTTCCAGAAACGCTTGGAATTTAAAATTAGTGGTCGTCCAACACCCAGTTTAAATATTCGGCAGAGTAGTATGGACAAAGGTAAGGAAGTGCATGGCAATTTTAGAAAATCTATGTATGATTATTGTCAGTGAGGATTGGTGTTGTGTTTTTTACTTTTCCTAATTGAAAAGCAGGTAAATTACCATCATTGAAAAAAGGGCGTGGCACCCAAAAAATTTTCGTCTGCGGCGCTATTTTTTTTTAAATGACCTCCCACTTTAAATGGCCACGAGCCGCCACTGTTTAAAATACTGCAGTAATAAATAACGTTATTTCTTTTATCGAAAACAGTTGATCTGAGCGAAAAAATTCAAAAGATGAATTTCGTTTAATTTTAATTGCTTAATCTTAAACAAAAATCACTTAATTCCATGTCCATAGACAACAATAAAAACAGTTTTTAATTATTTATAAAACACAAAATTTTTTTATTGATTGCAATAAAGTGTTTTATATGTTTTCTCTCAAAATGAAGCAAAATACGAAAAAAATGTTAAAAATAAAAAAGTTGTAGTTTTAGTTGCCTAATGGTGGGTTTTCACGCTCATGCAATTTGCGCAAATAGGCTTGTACATGCCAATTTGCACAAGTAAATCGTCGCATGAAAACCAAAATCGTTAACTGGCACAAGCCAGAAAGTTTGGCTTGAGTAAAATCTGGCTGGTCAGATAATTTGCATGTGGTTGGCGCAAATGCATGAACGTGTAAACAACACTCCAACCGACGCACGTCTCCCGCTTGCCAGTTGCAGCGAATTCTTTTCAAGACCTTCACGTGGTTTTTGCATTTGTGCTGTTCTGCCTTTTTTAATTTATCTGGTGCTGTAACGTTGTACGTTTTTTATTTTAATTATGTCAAAAAAAGAAAACGAATTTATTACGGAATTTATTGAGCTGTATAAATCCTTCCCTTGTCTTTGGAAAGTTAAATCTAAGGAATACAGCGATAGAAACGCTAAAACTCAAGCGTATAACATTCTCGTGGAAAAAATGCATACTGTGGATAAAAATGCAAATAGAGAGGCCGTAAAAAAGAAAATAAATTCTATGAGAACAACATACAGAAAAGAATTAAAAAAAGTTCTGGATTCGGAGAGGTCCGGCGCTGGTGTAGACGATATATATGTCCCACATTTGTGGTACTATGAATTGATGAGCTTCACTCAGGATCAGGAAACGCCAAGAAATACTGTATCAAATATGGACGAAGACAGCGAATCGCAGGTAAAATAAATTTGGATAATTATGCATGCATGTAGGTTTATTTAATTACTTATATATTATAAATTATTTATACATTATTGTTAGCATTAGTAAGTAGTACTGTGACCGGTTGATATGGGTATTTTACTTTTATTATTTTTCCTTAATATTTTTATTACTAATCATTTTATGTTGCCATGGTACATTACCAGAATTATTGAAATAGTTTTCAAAACTTTTCCTCACAACTTTTGCTTCGGTACTGTGATGACGATTGTGGCTGCATCCAAGATCTAGTAAATTTCCAGACTGTGTCCGCAAGCCCGGGGCAATGATACCAGTTGATATGTCTTCAAAGTCAAATACATCACTAGATGTATATGAGTTCGTCGAATTTTTCCTAGAAAATTGTGAAGCGCACAACATGCCAAAACAACTTTGTCAATATTAGCAACTTTTAAATTAATACATGAATGGAATACTCGAAATCGATTAGCCAGAATTCCAAAAGTATTTTCTATTATGCGCCTAGCTCTAGACAAACGGTAGTTGAATATTCTTTTTTGATAGGCAAGCTCTCTCTGATTATATGGTTTTAAAAAGTCATGCCTCATTGCAAATGCTTCGTCTCCAACAAAAACATAACTTAAAGGAGGTTCACCTGTTATCACTACTTCTGGAATTGGTAAATTTAGTTTGTTTGCTACTAAATTCTTCATAAATTTGGTATTTTCAATTACTCCCCCATCAGATACTCGTCCGTTAGTTCCAACATCACAGTATATGAACTCATAGTTAGCATTTGCAATTGCCATTAAAACAATACTGAAAGTTTTTTTATAATTAAAATAATATGATCCACTTCCTGGGGGCGCTGTAATTTGTACGTGTTTTCCGTCTACAGCTCCTAAGCAATGTGGAAAATTCCATTTCTCTTGAAAATCCAACGAAATATTTTTCCAATCGGCTGAAGATTTAGGAAACTGAAAAAAATTGGAAATTCAGTAATTAAAATTATGTGTATTTCTTGTTTCAGCTTTCTGAGGAGCATGGATTGCAATTCCATGTTGATAATTCATCTGAACCACTCACACCACATTCAGTTATATCTGAACCAAGCACACCTCGCCCAATATCACAAGCATCATCGAAAACAGCAAAAAGGCGCAACGACAAATGTGATGAAGTCCTAGATACCATTCAGAAACGTTTTAAAACCCATTCAGATAATGACGATAAGTTCACACTTATCGGTAAAGCATGGGCCTCAAAATTAAGGGATCTTCCTCAAGAACAATTCATTCACGCAGAGAAATTAATAAATGATGTTTTTTATGAAGCACAATTAGGAACTCTAGATCGCTACTGTACCTTACGCATACAACCACAACAACCATTATATCTACAACCAAACCCATCATACCATCAACAAATGCAACCCGGGCCATCATATCAACCCTTATCACAATCGGCGTCGTCATACCAGCAACAGATGCCTACTTCACAACCAGGGTCGTATTATCATCAACTTACACCATTTTCACAACACACTAAAACACACCAGCAACAATCATCTCATTCAAGAAATACTCAGTTACCTCGCAATGAACCTGAAGAAGGTGAATGTAGTGAATCGCAAACAGCCTCAGAATTTTTATCCCAGTTTTCAACTACTGACTAAAAATTGTCAAAGTACAGCAACGTAATATTATATATTTTACTTACTTTTAAATATTCTTGTTTTAATACACTGTAGATGGCAACACAGGTTTCAGGAATCAGATTGCTGAGAGCGGATTTCGAAATACACGTAGAAAACTTCAAATCTTCATAGGTTCTGCCTGTTGACAAAAACCTTAAAGTTGCTGATAACCGTTCATGTGGTGTAATACAATTTTTCATAACAGTATCATTCCTTTTTATTAATGGTGTAATTTTATCTAATAAATGACAGTAAGTTGTCTCGTCCATGCGTAGGTAATTACGGAAATCGTCTGGTTCATTCAGTAATTCCTTAATTAAATTAATATGAGAGTAAGTGGCTCTCTTTTCAATCCAACATTTCTGCGGCCTTCTTTGTCTTTTTACTTTTAGCTTTTTAATTAAACAAACACCAGCTACTGCTAATAATCCGTCTTCGTCGTCCATTTCAGTGCTCGCACCCGACACACAAATCTCAACTGTTCTGGTTGGCAAATTTGTGCAAATTAGACTGAACGTGTAAATAGAAGTCAACGACTCAGTTCATTTGCGCAAATTGGAATGCACAAGTCTACTTGCGCAAATTGCATGAGCGTGAAAACCCACCTTAATGCGAGTAAAATATAAAAATTGCACAAAAATCAGTGGCGCACATTTTTTTTGTCAAAAATCTTAGTTAAGGTGCTTTCCGAGACGCCACTGGACTTAAAAATTTTAATCTAGTCAGAGCCAAATTAGTCCCTTACGTTGCTAAATTTCAATAAAATCGGCTAAAGGATTATTAAGATATTTACGAAAAAAAATATTCTTTTTTAAAAGTTTGGTACCCTGTATATTAAAAACGAAGCATTACCAGACCTATATTTATATAAACTTCTCATCCTAGAATCACATAAAGGATCATCCCTTGAAGTTTGGCCACGTTCATAAATAACACCATGTATCTAAGTACAGAAATTTAATAAAAAACATTATTTAAGTACCGGCTACTCTCGGCCTATATACCAGGATGACCTATAGAACCATTTTCGAAACTATCCTTGGCGAAACGTTTATTTTACCTTTGACGATCCATCTATCTTAGTTATAGAAGTATCAGATGTCGCCCTTACTGGCATTACAACCTTCATCTCCTTTTCAAAAAAATTACCCTTTCAACGGCCAGTTTTGGTTCACCAAATCTTGCTTGCGAGTTGTCAAATAAAAAAATTCTTTTTACCGAAAATGCTGAAAATCGTACCATTCTTGTTAACGCTCGACATTTATAAAAGCATACGATAAACCGAAGTAAAGAAGCACACAGCCATAGGATCATAGACAAAGTTTTGGAATGTTCTAACGGATCAAGATTATTTTGGTCGGTTTCTAAGGCTGTCAGAGTCAACCTTTCCACCTCTATCTAACACGTTTTGATGGCACCATTGCGACGAAAGCACAGGAAAAAACAAACTTACTAGCATCACGTTGAACGGATCTTCAAGAGTCTTTACATTGAAAATGTTCTGTTCCTGACAAAATTCCAGTCATCCTGACTAAGACACGCGCCGACGAATTGACATCGGTATTTCATTGGCTTTTTAACCTATCCTACAAAAAGGGAATATTGCCTTCTTGCTGGAAAACTGCCCTAGTTCAGCCGATATTCAGAAAACGCAAAAATACCTTGCTAAGCAACTATTGTCCAGTGACATTACTTTTTGTTATGGAAAAGGTTATCAATGAAAAATTATTAAAATACCTGGAAGGCTACAACATTATTAGTCATCGCCAGTATGGATTTCATAAGGGTTAATCAACAGAAGACATTGTCGCTTATGTTACCCACGTGTTGAATAACGCAATAGAACATCATGGGGAGTCCCACGGTTAACACTGGACATTCCCGAGGCCTTTGACCGAGTATGGATGAGGGGCTTCTAACTAAAGTGAGAGCATACAGAATGCCGGCTCAATTTTGTTTATCGTAGAGAAAACTTTTGATAATAATACCACAACTCTTATAGGTGGAGACCTCAACGCAAAACACAAGATACGGGGCTGCAGAAACCAAAATTTTCGAGGTCTCGCCCTATATAACAAATCGCTAAACTCCAATTATTTTGTCATGCCGCCGGAGGCCTACACGCATCTAGCGCTACACGGGCTTCCGGAGATTCTCGACATTTTTCTATTAAAAACAATGACAAGCTCTCACAGTTCAAGTTCTTACTGAACTTACCTCTGATCATTTACCCGTGATCACAGAGTTCGGGAATCTCCGGGAGAAGGACCAGGGGTTCGTAACAAAAACAATAACTAATTGGACCACTTTTAAAAGAACATTGCAAAATAACGAACCACTGCCCCATATTCAAGCAACGGAAGACATCACAAACAACATTGAACAGCTAACACATAACATAACCATGGCCATACCTTTTTCCAATACAAAGGTGTCGAGGTTTTCGAAGTACGGCGCCTTTCCTGATGATCTTAAACAAAAAATCAGAAATATCACAACACTGAAACGGGCATACCGCAGTGGTGATCCGCGCATTAAAGCTCTTGCTAATGTGCAAACACAAGAGATCAATATCGCAATTAAAAAACTTGAATCCGACAAATGGGACCAGAAAACCAGAGAGCTGAATGTAGTAGACAACTCCATCTATAAGTTTACAAAAGCACTAATAAAAGGAGGCAGAAAACCTGCCTCCTACATAAAAGATGCGGAAAATGAGGTAACAATCGTGGACAGGAAGCAGATAGTCGAAAAGTTCGCAAACTCTCTAAAAAATCATTTAAGTCCCAACCCAATGTCGGACAAACAAAGAGGAGCGCGGATTGCCAGAGTAGCATACCTACACAAAAATTTGCCACTACCCTTCGCAAATAATCACAACGTTCTATTAAATGAAGTTAGTAACATCATCGGGAATGCAAATGTCAAAAAGCCGCCGGGCTTTGACGGCATGCGAAACATCCCGATAAAAAACATACCAGTAAATTCGACGCAGGAGCTAGTCAAAATCGCGCAAGCCATCCTCGAAAAGGGTAACTTTCCCCCCTGCTGGAAGCACACAAAAGTAACCTTACTACTCAAAAAAGGTCAAGACACTACACTAATCAATAGCTACAGACCAATAAGTTTGCTCAAGGTTGTGGAGAAAATAATACAGAGCCGTATAAACGACTTTGTATTTCCCCATAACATTTTACCACCAGAGCAGTTCGGTTTCCGGCCTGCTCATTGCACGATGCGCCAAACAACCAGGTCAGCGTCAAACGTGATGACACAAATCAATAAAAAAATTCGGGATGGGAGTGATCCTGTTCGACATCAGTAAAGCATTCGACAGGGTCTGGCACGACGCGACGGTTTGATCCTAAAACTAATAAAATCGAGTCTACCTGTATATCTCGTTAAAACAATAATATCATTCCTGGAAAACAGAACATTCGCTGTATCATTGGAAAATGAAGTTTCATCAACAAAACAAATAACGGCAGGGGTCCCGCAAGGCTCCCCAATCGCTCCGATCTTATATAATATATTTGCGAGCGATTTTCCTAAAACCGCTTAAACGCAAACTTACCTATTCGCCGATGACACAGCAATAACCGTATCCGCCAGAAGGCCGCCACCGGTAATCGAAAAATTGCAACATCACGTCAATCTCATAGAGACAAATGGCTGGACAACTGGAAAATTCGGCTAAACGACTCCAAAACTCAGGTCATCTTTCTGTCAAAGGCTAGAACAAACCTCCCAAATACTAGGGTCAAAGTCAAAAACACACCCATAAAATGGAGCGACAATATTAAATATCTAGGCTTCCATTTTGACAGAAATATGAACTGGAGTCTTAATGCCACCCACAGACTCAAAAACGCGAACGAATAAACGGCTGCGCTGTACCGGGTGTTCCACCTAAGGAGGTAATCGGCTATATCTCAGAAAGTAATAACACTAGGACTTTGGGAAAAAATATATGTCGATAAAAGCGGCCAAGAGAAATTGCTAGAAATTATTTTCAAATTCGAAAAATGACCGCTAGGGGGCGTAAGAGAACTTTCAAAATAGAAATGCCGATTTTCTCTTGATTTTTCTTAATAAAAATATGTTAAAAATATAGGCATTGTATTCTTCATGAAATTATGCAACTTTATGTTACGAATCGTTTTTTTCTATTTTCAATAATAAAGTGGTGGGAGAAGGTCAAACATTTTTTCTTTCAAACGCTGATATCTCTGCTTTGGATACACCGATTTTATTCATCTTGGTCTTGAAAAAAAGCCCTTATTTTCCTCTACACGTAGATCTATTAACTATACCATATTGATTCTTATGGTGGCCACTAGATGGCGTTTTTCCGTAATTCCTCATTGAACAAGGATTTTCTCAAAAAAATGAAATGTTATGATATGACTTTTTCATCATATTTTATTTAAGGCTTATAAAGGCTATTAAATAGTGGAATAAAAGATCCAGGTCCGTATTCAAAATAAAAAGTTGATGATGGTCGCTCGAATCCGAAACGTCGGATTAAAAAACTAACCCCATCAGCTTGTAGAGGAGGAAAAGTTACTATAAGGGACTAAAAACTGCAACGTGATATCTTTTGTTAAACCAGTGATTTAATTGATTAATTAATGTTTTAAAAAAAGGCCTATTTTTCCATATTAATTATTATTATCCCTAATTGGCACAATCCCTAAAACGGCACACTTATTCACCTCGACTACGTCTCGGTGAATAAATGTATGCCTTTGTGCAATAAACAGCCTTTTTGCACATGTTACATACAATATTTTTTCTATGATCGAACCTATTTTATATAAATTATTTATCATCAATGCCCGGTCCATCTCCAATTAATATTAGCAATTGCACTTATTGTCACATAACCATAAACACACATTCCAATAAATAACTACTTTCTAACGTTGTACAAGTGTAATTTTTGTATACTTCGTCTTTTCATTTTGTAACTTAATAATATTAAATAAAACAAGTTTTGCCGAATTTAGGGTTTGTTTATATTTTCAAGCAAAATTAAATTTACAATAATAAAAGAAATAAGTTTGGTTAAGTTTCTTGGAGCTTTATTCAGCATAATGTTCCATTGTCAGGGTTTAAAAGTACTATTAAATGTTTTTGATTAAACGGTCTTTTGTTACAGTCTTCGTTTGTCGTTGGATATTATGTTGCTAAATGTCTCTTAAAATTTTTCTTTTAGTAAATGTATAATAAATAAGCAATAAATAAGGGTAAAAGTTTTGAGGAACTTATTCTAATTGACTGAGGAATAGGCAACCAACGGCCCCAACGCCAAGTTAAGTAGGCTGTGGTTAAGTGTCGTTTCGGTGGGTTGTGGTGAATATAGGCAACCAAGAAAACACTTTATTGCACGCGTGCAATAAAAGCTAACTTTTGCCATAAGACGGTGACTACAAAAGTTGTCCCTTTTTGCATGATCGTAGAAAAGAGTTTGTGTGTGATAAAATGGCGGAAGAAATGGGTCACACTGTGTTGCGACTGCCACCCTATTAATTCATTTATAACCCTATTGAACAGATGTGGCATCAAATTAAATCGAAAATGAGAACTGAAAATAGCACACATACTCTTAGTGGCAGAGTAATAGAGCTAATTAAGAAAGTTCTCGGTAAAATTACAGATGAAAGTTGGAACAATTCGGTTAACCATGTCTTAAAAATTGAAGACTCTTATATAAATACACAACAAAACGAAATACATCCTCTTATTATAAATGTGGATTATAGTGATAGCGAGACTGAATTAGGAATAGATTAAAACGTTTCATTATTACAATTAAACCTTTTGTGTATACAGGGTGTTATGGAAATGACTTATTATTTTTTAACCCGTAAATATATAGGTCGAGACGAATTGGGGAAAAATTGCTATAAATGGCGCTCGAAGCTAGAAATTCGAGAAAAATGCCTTCAAAAATTTAGGTCCAAAACACCTACACGCCAATGACCCAAACAGCTGATTTGGGTAATTGTTTACTTTAGTGGAAATGTTGAATTTTTCGCTAAAATTTCGTATATAGGCTAATTAAGGGTAGCTGATCACAATTTTCCTTTTGCGTTTAGGCGGCAAATGCACTGGTTTTGAGAAAAAAATGTTAAAGTTTTTCTAACTCACCGGTATGTTATTTTGCATGTAATCCTAAAATGTTGCTTATTTCCAATAAAATATTACTTGTCGGAGTCATAGTATACACTTCTGAGTTGAAATAAACGAAATATGCCACAAGGAAACTCTGAAAAACGGGATAACTTGTAAGCGAACAGAAAACTCTACGTTATCTGGAAAAAGACGGGGGCTCACTGACAGCTGGCCAAAAAAGCAGAAGCAAACTGCACCCATGTTGTCAGATTGTTAGTGTATTATAAATTGCCTATACTTGTCAATTCATTTTTATTAATTGAATGAATCCTATTGGCTCGAGCTAGCATATCATTCTCCTGGATGGAAGCCATTAATAATTACAAGAAAAAGAAGAACAATCTGGCAACGTGAGTGCAATGAATCTGAAAAGAGACGGTTCTACTTTGTCGGCGTATTAACAACGAATTTAATTAAATTTGTGCCTTTTCCATTGTTTTTTTGCTAAAATGTTGCTCTTATTTTATGAACAGATAGTTTGGTGAAAGTTTTATCACATATTTTGAAGGGAAAACCATAAAATCTAGGAAATTAAAGACATCCTTACAAAAGAATACCCTAACCTGTAAGTGAAAAACTTTAACATTTTTTTTTCTCAAAACCAGTGCATTTGCCGTAAAAACGCAAAAGGAAAATTGTGATCAGCTACCCTCAATTAGTCTATATACGAAATTTTAGCACAAAATTCAACATTAATTGCACTAAACTAAACAATTACCATTCCAGCAGTTTGTCTTGTCAAAAACACATGTGTTCAGGGGCATTGAACTATCATGGAAGGCGCACATAGTCCGGTTTTAAGGTATTTTACAAAATTCAAAATACTTCCGATTTTAGAAAAAAAAACTATCAAGTGTAACTCTAGACCACCTCAGGAGTGGCCTCTTAAAATATAATAAGTCATTTCCATAACACCCTGTATATGTCAATATATTTTTTTAAGTAGGTATATTAATTGTTTATATTACTTTTACCTAAGTGCGTGCGAAAAGTTTTCCTTTTCCGCACGCAAACTTTTCACACTTGTTTTGTACTTATAATAAACTAATATACATATAATACAAGTAATGGTTAAAATAAACACAATAAACATTTGCTACTATAAGGTATTACCATGGCTTTTCATTTAACTACAAAATCCATTCCTGTGCAAAGCAGGACCCCTTATTTAATTTCATTTCAGTAATATAAACAGTGATGCCAGCTGAGGCCAGGTAGATTTCACTGGTTGGCACGATCATCGGCAGTTTTATATGGGTAACTTTACAAAGAAATTCTTTAAAAACGTAGGTCTGGCAATCGAACAGGTAAAGCCTGTCCAGAGATATAAGAAAGTAACACTTTGCCTTTGAATAGAATTATCCAAGGGTGGCCATAAACAAACAATGAATTAATGAGTAAATGCAGGTTAATTATGGTCCGTACCTAAAAATATCTTAAAGTAAACTGCAAACCCGGGAGAAGTAATTTCATTATTAAAGTAATAGTTTGGTGATTTTAAGCCGATTTTTACCTGATTCAAAATGAGAGGGTTATCCCATAAAACAAATTATGCTCTAAAGACTGTATATATTATAGCCACTCTAGTTAATTTTAAGCTTAGTAATTATTCTAACTTCGTGTGTAATACAGTGTTTGTTTAATCGTGTGTGAGTCATGGAAAATATGTGCGAGCCCAATGTATCTCAGGAGATAATCCCATCGAAAAGCAGATAACACTTTTCTGTGGAAACTAAGGAAGTTATAAACAATGTTTATTCAACTCTCATTGAACGTGCGGTCAGCAAGCAAGCAGCCTTAGAAGAAACGGCCACATTAACAAAAGCTCCATCGTCAACTGTATGGAAAATTGTGAATAATCCCATTTTAGCGAGGAAAAAAAGAACCGATACTGGCATTTTCTCGAAGGTAGATGGAAGTGATCAAGATATAATACGGCGTAAAATTTACAAGTAATACGAGGAACAAAGCGTGCATACTTAATAATAATACTTAATAGCATAATTTAATTAAGAGACTTGAAAAAGACGAAACCGGCGTTAAATGTGGTAGAACAACGTTATGGGAGTGTATGCAACACATGGGTTTTAGATTTAAGAAAGTTAACAAATGACAAATTTTAATGGAAGCCAGTAGAATTCGGGAATGGCGATCCGAATATCCACAAAAATTAGGGTTTACAGAGATCAGCAAAGGCCGATTATTTACTTGGATGAAACCTGGTTCGACACATATGATACCCCAAAAAAGGGTTAGATTCACTCAAGCGGCAAGTGTAAAACAAGCGCGCCATCAAAATAGCGATAGTGATATTCATATATTAAGTGAATAATTATTATAAGTACCAAATAATTTGTATATTTTTGTAATCATGAATATAGTTTTTAATAATAAAATAACTTGTAATTTTACATAGAAATAAAGGTCTGTCTTTACCACCAAATAACTTTATTTGCCCCTCTAGGGTAGAAAACAAGGGTTATAGAAAATACATAAAATAACGATGAATTAAATTAAATTTCTTAACGTATGTGTTGTACTAGTTTCGACTTTAGAAAAAGTCATCCTCAGCAACTAACCATTTAAGAGATTTTTAATATGAAAAGTAGTTAAAACAGTTGGGGGAGCAGGGAGGTGATTCAATAATATAATATAATATAATGTAGATTATGCAACCATTGGAATCGACAGGAGTTTAGTATAAGAACGGTGTATCTCCATGTAAAGGTAGGAGTTGATTTATACGCAAGTAGAATAAAGGATCTTAATCAAAGTAGAGTGATTTAAGCAATGTTTAAGTCAAAAAATGTTGTAAAACAAGAATTTTAACATATCAATTCATTATTTTTTCTTATGAAACCGACTTGTTTATATTCTTTAAAAGTTGTCAAAACGAGACTATGTCATTTCTTATAACAGTGGGAATACATCTGGAAAGAGAAAATTTCAAATTTTAGAATCTCATAGATAGCAATAAGACATTTAGTCTCACAACTTAACGGTTTGTTATATTTGTTATAATATTATTAATCATGTACTCGCCAAGGGGTCATTATTCACTTGTTATATTAATTAAAATAAAAATAAAAAATAAAAATTGAATTTAAGACATTAGATTAATGATTTTTTAATTTTCTTCCTGTTGCCAGGTTAGTCAATCATTTGATGAATTAATTTTAAATTCCACATTAATTCAGTAAAGCGTGCTATTCAAAGCAAATGGCGTCGCTAAATGGTGAGTACCCAGAATTGGTACTACTAGTTACACCTTTTTTTATACTTTTTTATATGCGTCATTTAAATCATGTTTCCGGTAATCAACTGTCAAGTCAAAAAGCGGCAAATTTAAACAGGAATCTACAGATAGAAGGGGAGGAATTAGATATACAACATTATTATCACTAAGTTACAAAAAAGGGGGGGGGGGATTCACTTCCTTTATTCAGGGTGTGTACACATTAGTTTCATCTTAAATAAAGCATGAGCAGTGACGTGAATAAAGCATAAAACAAAGAACCTTTGATATTTTGTTTATTGTAATTATTAATCGACAACTGCAACTAGGAATTCTCTGGCCTACAGCAGCATGTAAACCAAAGTGAGAAACCTTAGATGGCAGCACTACAAACCGTAAATGAAAAGTTAAAACATTGCATAGGCAACCGTCAGGACTCAAATGTAACATTGGTTATGTCACAGTTGAGTTTGACACCTGAAGTTAAAATTTTTGGAGGTTAATTAATTGATATTGTATTGATTATTATTATAATATAACTTAAAGTGAAAAATAAAACAAGAAATTGATTGCAAAAAATATAATGGTGTTTAAATTTGGAGATAATTAAAAAATGGGAGACAGTCGAAGGTAATTTGTTCATTCAAGACTTGGATTTCAGGATTTTTGATAGCGTGATTGATCTCAAATATTTCCCATAAATTAGATGTTTTACCATTGGGTACTATATGCAATATTTCAACTCCCCTCTCTGGATCGAATGTATATTCAGCATTAAGAATATGGTCTGAGAAAATTGATTTAGTATCAACAAGCAACTGTTGGTTGCATAATCTACATTATATTATATTATATTATTGAATCACCTCCCTGCTCCCCCAACTGTTTTAACTACTTTTCATATTAAAAATCTCTTAAATGGTTAGTTGCTGAGGATGACTTTTTCTAAAGTCGAAACTAGTAGAACACATACGTTAAGAAATTTATTTTAATTCATCGTTATTTTATGTATTTTCTATAACCCTTGTTTTCTACCCTAGAGGGGCAAATAAAGTTATTTGGTGTTAAAGACAGACCTTTATTTATATTTACAATCTCGCCACAGAATATGGACTACTTCTTAAAGCTTGTAATTTTACATTTAAACATAAATAAAATATTATTTAATGTCTTACTTATTTTTATTACAAACCATGATTAAATTCTAAGCAAAATACAGACCTGTTCGGCCATATTTCAATTATTTTACAGCTTGCTCGGCTTTCCTAATAGGGATCAGTTAGTCACTTTCTTATATCTCTGAACGAACTTTAACGGGGTTTCTTTGGATGCTTACAATATAATAAAACTATTATTGCAGTTATTAGGTCAAACGAAATATGTTCGGATGGACTTTTCCTGGAAAAAAGGCGTAATTATATTATGCTGTAAACCGATAATCTAAGACCCCATTTGTTTTTAGATACCTTACTGCTACTTTAATGTATCGATATATCCTATTAGTGTTCAATGCTGTCATCAGCTTAAAGGTCTCCAAATACCACTTCTAATCAAATTTTATGCGTGGAGAAAACGAATTTGTAGCATCCATCATGCTGATTTTCTTAGAAGCGAAATTAGGTCACTCACACTAAAAATGTAGGTTACATTATATTATATTTTTACCATATTAGCTTCCCGCTATTTTTATTCTTTCTAGGTCACTTATTTACTTTTAATGAAAAAGAAACGTTTGATCCTTAAATCTGGGGCAAGCAAGAGGAGCAGTCAAAATTATAACGGATTTATTACGGCCTTTGTCTGCTAAACACGTGATTGTGTATAATTTATTGTTTGGCATTTTTGAAGCTTACATTTTTTTTAGATATTAAAATAAAACGCTTCCATTGCTTCGTATAGCTTCGTTAAGCCAGCAGAGGGTGTTAAATATTAAAAGGAAAACTGGCGTTTCCTTAATTCCTTGTAAATAAGCCTATTGGTTTTTATGGTTTTTGATGCAAATCCCACAATATTGTCAACAAGATGGCGGCTCATATAAACTCAACCTACAATTTTCACACCACCACTATACAGTGAGAGTCCAACCCACTGCGTGGTCACGGTCAAGATCTTTCCAACAATCTATAGTCTATCGTTAAATAGCGCGAAGTAATAAATGCTCATTAAATATGCAAAACGCATACCGGGGTATCAAGAACAATTTAAACACCATCCCTTAAAATCTATTGTGTTTACATTAAGGGATCCAAATAATGAGCATTCTCTAGGTATAGGTCCACCTTGAATCAATCGCAAGCTATTGTTATTTTTGAGGATTTACCATTGTTATTGGGAAAATCTCTTAGGCAGGAGGGGAAGTTTTTAAATTAAAAATCTTAAAAATGCCTCCTAAAATTGTATTATATTATATTCGTGGGTATTAATAGCGTATGCAGAAATTTAAAAAATCGTATTAACTAATAAATAACAATGGGTGGTACTATTTTGCATAATATAATTAGAAAAACAAGATATAATAAAAAATCTTACAAACAAGGCATTTTCAAAAGTCGAATAATACTTTGTCGTTATGGCTTAATCATAGTCCGATTCGGAAGAACTATTATTAACATCGTTTGTAATAAACGGTTTAATCATTTCTTCGGTTATTATAACTGGCTGCCACCTTTTGGCGTCTTCTATCACATGATCGATACACCTTTTCCACTTTTCCGCCCTGATTTTACCCATAGCTTCATTAAAGAGTCTCTTTAAATCCACCATTTTATAAGTCTTAATTATTCTGATGAGATCTGTCTTTATTTGAGCCCATAAGTAGAGGAAAACGGAGAGAGCGAGGCCAGGTGGTGCTGGTGGTGCTGGTGGTGCAACTAACCCAGGTGGTGCAGGTGGTGCGTTTTACGATCTAACCCAAGTGGTTCGGTGGTGCGTTTTATGATCTAACCCGGGTGGTTCGGTGGTGCGTTTTATGACCTAACCCGGGTGGTTCGGTGGTGCTGTTTACAAAATAACCCGAAATTAAACCCGACTTTTTACGACCTAACCCGGATGCTTTCATGAGGCGGCTTCTTATCTAACCCTAACTTGAACCTGAATATTTATGAACTGACCCGAGATAAAACCCGACTTTTTACGACCTAACCCGGATGCTTTCGTGAGGCGGCTTCTTATCTAACCCTAACTTGAACCTGAATATTTATGATCTGACCCGAGATAAAACCCGACTTTTTATGATTTAACCTTAGTGAAACACCGCTGCTAAAGCGGGATAATTAAATCCCAATTTTTATAAGCCATCCTTAAACCCAACTTTTTACGATGCGACCTGAGTCATCCTTAAACCAGACTTTTTATGATTTAACCTTAGTGAAACGCCGCTGCTAAAGCGGGATAATTAAATCCCAATTTTTATAAGCCATCCTTAAACCCAACTTTTTACGATCCGACCTGAGCCATCCTTAAACCAGACTTTTTATTATTTTCCCTTAGTTGAAACGCCGCTGTTAAAGCGGTATAGTAAAAAACATTATTTATATTTTCTATCTTAGTGAAACGCCGCTGGTGGGTAGTAAAGCGAAATAAAACCCTAATTTATATGGTCTAACAAGATAAGTATAATAATGCGGTACATTTGTCACCCCGCAATAATTATTTATACCTAAATAACCCTCTCAAACCCTCTGCCGACTCGATTTAAAAAGAAAGGGACATAAACCTTTATTTATTATTCCGAAGGACCCTCATTAAAATTCAGTAGCATATCTAATAATTGTTTCCAATTTTTGCACCACTTATATAAAATACAATAAAATAATTACCATCTAGAACCATTAACTAGCGATTTCTTTGTACTTGAAGTGGATAAATTATAGGACTATCTTGTAATGAGAACAGAGTAATAAAAAGTAAATAAAACTTAAATACGTATAAAATACCAAGCAGGTATAGGTACTATACAACTTGTGTTCGCCATCAGGTAAAAGCCCTCATAATGCTTTTATAAAAATTTCGGATAATATCATAATATAAGTAAATAGGCTACAATTTCAGGAAAAAAGTAAAAAAAATTAATTCACAGTGTAAAATTGTAGTTAAATGGATTGTAAATACGAAATAATATAAAAAGCTACCTTTTGTTTGCGATGATGTATGCACAATAACTCTATATTATTCGGTCCTTAAACTGAAAATACCCACTAGATAGGTATCATAAGCTGTATTTGTCATCAGGTAGAACCCCCAATAAAATTATGAATATCAGGCGTAGGCAACAATAAGCAAATCACGTTGGTTTTTTAATTTATTATTAATCTGGCTAACTTAAGAAACTCACAATATAACGACCATCCAAAAAAAAATCATAATACATTACTGGGTGTGAAAGCAATTGCGCTGCAAAATATAGTGTATACCGACTCTGAGGTAGTTAATTAAAATCCCAATTAGCGCTAAAAAAAAAATCAATTAGATATTTACTTTAGATATTTTAATAAAAAAATTCAATATTATTAGCGCCACCTATCCGTTTATGGAACCTACATATAGGCTTAACAAGAATGACAAACTTTGGGAATATTATTTTACATGATTCTCTCGATTATCGCATCGCTATCACATTTCAATATTCTTGGCAACATTTAAGTTTTAAAATTAGCACAATATCAAATCCGTTACAATGAATTAAACAAACACATACATAATTTTAAAATCTCATAATAAGAATATAAACTAAAATTATAATGCGTAGCAGGTCCAAAATCTAACAAGTTTCGACTAGTCAAATGACGTCAGTTTACATCTGCGAAGAATACCCAACTCTCGAACCATAAAAAATGGTCAAACTTTGTCGGCAAATACCCTTCTATGATGCAGGGGAAGGACAGGTAACTCGAGATGTTTATAAAGAAACGTTAAAGAACATTATTTGCTTATTTCTAGACTCTTAAAAATTACATGCAATCGAACAATAAATGTTTTCATCATGTATATTTATGAGTAACACATTACCTTCGACATACATAAATTCAAATTGATAATTACTCGCCTTAGTACTTTTTTAGAAGCTTGAATCTTTGCATATAACCGTCTGAGGATACCCAAACTTCCCCTAACATATTTCTCCGCAACCGGGGAAAAAGAGGTAGAAAAAGTAAAATAACAACTCCAAGTGTCTTTGCGAACAATCGGCAATAAAATAGAGTATTTCAGTTTTTAATTTTTCGTAAATAAAAGCTGGTTAGATTAATAGTCTCTGTGAATATAATAACATAAACAAAGTGATATGCCGTAAATTTAGGAGTACAGTATAAATTATGCCTCTATTAAAATATACCGCAATAACTAACTACCAAAGGATTTTTGATATTTTGAATATATTTGATGCTCATAGCATTATCACATTTCCAAAGGCTCTAAATTTTAGAAAAATGTTCTAATAGAATATGTCTATCAATATAAAGTAAAGGTATTGTTAGGTTTTTTTAAAAAATACGACCTACAACAGTCTCTGCTACAGCATGGCTGACTCTGTAGAAACTTCTGTGAAACCATAATAATTATATCAATAATCGAGTTGTCGTTATGATAATATTTTCCTCCAATATCCGACTCCACTATCCATAAAAGTTATGTTAGGAAATTCATAATTGAGCGCATTGTAATTTTTTAAAAAGAAATTCACTTCACACACAAAGATGTAGCCATTCAATCCATGAAAATAATGCAAGTCAGTATGCGTATGTTATGGCTAACTGTTTAAATGTCTATTCCTTCCACGTTTATCGGAAGAAATACTTTTTTTATACTAGTATTTTAGTTGAAAATAAGATCATAAATCATCTATACAAAACAAGCGTCCCTTATGGATTTGAACGAAAATCATAGATTCGACTATTTTCATGAAAAATAAATCTAAGTACGGAATAATGCAGGAAGATTATCTATTTTCTTGGTTTAGAAAGTGATGTAGTTAAGATTTATAACTTAGGAATAAATAAATTATTATTAATCTTTTCGACCTATTTCTCTTGCATATTTAATTTCTTTGATAGTAAGAACTAATCTTTTTATTTTACAAAGTAAAAAAAAAGCTAAAGATCGGCGTTGTCAGTCAGGTATAAGAACTGATTTAACACGATGGTTTTTGTACAAACGTTCACATACAATTGTATGCTTTTTAACCGATTGTGTCGGAAAAAATGACGATTTATAGATTAGATATTTAGACGAAGAGCTAACCTTCTCAATAAAGTATTGATTATTGCCCTGCTAGCTAGACAACACTTTTTATGTTAGTCAAAAAAAAATTTTTTTTTTCGGACGCTATTACAGATTTCATCGTTAACTAACAAACATTAAGACCAAAAAATTAGCGTGCAAGATGAAATGTATAGGTTCACTTCATTTCTACATTATTTTACAACTCTCAATCGCATTAAAAACAAGATCGAATAAAAAACAACTTATGACATATGGACGAAAAATGTTTTTCGGGCTATTTAGGTTAGCGACCGCATTACGTCTGAAATACTACATTTTTCGAGCTTATAACATAATTTACTATTTTAACGTTAAAATAGGGGAAATGACGTATCGACATGCATACTTTTTTTTGTCGGTCACGAGATTATAGTTTCTTTTAAAATGAACTCTAATATTTACAACACAAATTATCCTTTAAGCCACATTAGTTTAAAACTCGTCTGTCGCTTTCCCTCTATTGTGAGTTTGATTAAAGTATAGCGTAGTATATATTTAGATGAATTTCGCAAATGTTGAATACTTTCAAAACTGAAAAAGCCGCCCTTTGCAATAAATATCTCCGTAGAGTTAGGTACCCTGCAGATTAAGGGTATTTCAGCGGATAATCATATACAAATTCAAAGATTTTGTCTATTTTAATGGATTAACAAACAATATCTATAGGATGACTTTACTGATAAAAAAAAAATAACAAAAATCTATAAAGTCTAGGCTCACATGAAATTCCATAAAGAGCAGCTGCATAGCCTTATCACATCAAACTATATTTTTATTTCGTTCTATTGTCAAAAGTCTGTGTTTAGGAGATTATCGTTCATTTTAAAATGAACTCTAATATGTACATCACCATAAACTACCTCTTAAGCCGTCGTAAAAATACACTTTTCGATTTACCTCTATATTGATTTTCTAATATTAAATATCTACAATAGTCGAAATTCGCTCGCTAATACCTATGTATGCAAGGTTTCTTCAAAAAATGACAATTTTGTTGTTTAATGGCTTGAAAAAATGGAAAAAGGAGGTTTTTGCATCCATTTATTTCCAGATGAGTGTTAAAAATACTTATAAAACTCGGTATACCGAAGATCAAGCATTAATGAGAGGGTTGAGTCCTGTTTGCCAAATCCTGATTTATAATTTGACGTTGGCAACGGTACAATTTTTTAACATTTATCATAAGAGGCGTATATTTTTGGGGCTTAGATCTACCAGTTTATCCACGCCCCATTTATTGTTAGTGCTTTAGTAATTTTACTTTCCAATTATTTTTTACCAAAACGCGTAGTTGAAACAGTGTCTATATCAGACGATATAATAAATTTTAAGGATTAATTTGCTTACAAATACACTTCAATTTATTTAGGCTAAAGCAGCCAGACATATACTGGAACTACGAAAACCCTATTACAATTTGGTTGCCTAGAGAAAATTTTGTAAAAAACATAGCTTTCTACACAAATGCTTGCACATTATGTACCTATCATTTTAAGATACCTGGCGACATCAATGTAAGCATTGACATAATGACGCAAGATATAGGTAGGTACTAGAATATTCAAGATTTCTATTAACGATACACTTCAGCATACATGCGAGATGTCATTAATGTCTACGGAAGGCAACAGACATACCAGCTATTTTTACATGGGATTCCATAGACTTGAACGCTTCTTGTTTAGAAATATTTGATGTCATCTTGAGGAGTTCCGTATTGAAGCATCAAACCTACCTGCCAAATAATTGACGAAATATGGGATATCATAAAATATGTCCCCCATCGAACTAAATGATCCTATAAACCAGCTTCACAGACCGTAATTTGTGATGCTAACACGATTAATACGCAATAGAACAAGATTAAGAAACAAAATTTAAAGTAGCTCTTTATCACACGAAAATAATTAAATAATTTACGGTTACAGAACAATAATTATTTTAAAAAGCTGTATAACTAAATATATTATGTTATTAGGAATATTCTGTCTAAAGTAACAGCTGATCTTAGTCGAAAATGAGATCGTATTATTGATTGTTGAATTCGTTAGGTATGAAATAAAATTAGAGATTTCGTCTATTTTTTCACGATTAAAAAAGAATACCTCTATTTAGCTAAAAATGAAACGATTACAGTGGTAGATTAATTCACTTTACCAAGCATGTAAACTACTAATTTTGCAATAAATATCTTCTATATTTCTAGGTAGGTTTACTCGAAAATGTTGGGCTATTTTCATCAAAAATCCCGATACGAAATTGAAAAATTTGCCTATTTTTGTCGGTTTACAAAGTGATAGTGGAATATTGGTTTGATCAAAGAACAATAATTATTTTAAAAATGTTGTATAATTAACTAAATGTCGGTGTTATCAGGCAGGCAAGAAGTTATTTATCTGAATCTTATTTGTACCATTAGCGTTTATATACAAATGTTAGTGGTTTTCAAAAATTGATATCTCGGAAATTATTAGGTTTAGACTTATAATACGCTTATTAAAAAATAATGACTACTTTATGCAAAATTAAAAAATATTATAAGATGTAGGGTATCCCAGTAACTTAACCAAAGATTTTCGGTCTTCGTAAAGCTTTATACGTTTCTTCAGCGTACCAAACATTCACTTTTTTTAAATATTGACATCGGGTTAGGATTCTGAACATAGGATTAACATCACTCCAATAGTGAACATGTTGCGTTGTCACAGTTCCATTCGTCGAAAAGTAAACAAAACCGTTTGAGCTACGTGGGGAATAAATAAAGTTGGCTTGTTGAAAAATTTTAATATTTATTAAGGTAAAAGACTATAAATATATCGATACAACACTTTGGCATTTCTAATACTACAAACATGAATATCTAAAATGTGATATTTACAACTATCAACTCTCTCTCCCTTCTCTAATTTTGGTACACCAATGCTGTCTTCTAAGTTTATAATATATGGCGTCCTGCAGTTTAATTCCAAAAATGTTTTAACTAAAAATTCCTCTTTAACACGTCCTTTAACGTAAATAATGTCTGCGTCTATCAGATTGTTGGATATGATATTATGTAGTTCCTTGTAATCGGTATCACCATAATTATAAAGGATACCATGATGATTTCCAAATAGATATTTGACTTGTTTCTTGCAAGCCTTACTTAAGGTGTCGAATGGTTTAACTGGTTTAAAAAAGTAACTTTTCATACTATTCCCATCATAAATAGCCAATTCTTTCGCGTAAAATTCAGGTATGTTAAATCCTTGAATATCGACTACAACGAACTTCATTGTCTGAAGACTCAAATCAAACAAGTATATTTTCATATTTTTATCGCTCTTAAGTTCGATTTCAAAAGCACACCCCCACTTTTCGATAATTTCACAGTCTTAGCACATAGATCCTATATTTTTATTTACGATCAATTCATCTTTATTCGCCAATCGTCTCAAACTAGTCTGCTTTTGAAAGTAATATAGCCTTAGTATTCAGAAAATATTAATAATATCGGAGTCTAAAACATCCTTGACACTAAAAAATCATTGTGTTTCCTAACAAAACCCATCATCTTGTCTATTTAGCTTGCTTTCCTATTGTTTAGCAGGTTAAATAAAATTATTATTTTGCTCTTTTTGTCTGTACTGAATCGTTAGGGGAATACGTTTCTAGTTCTATAAGAGAGACAGTTAAAATTTATGTAAGCAATCAAAAATCCTACACTATGAGCTACTTAGTTAAAATTTCATATTTCCTCCCTGGATCAGGCAAAATTTGTGATGTGTCGGACAAAATTTATAAAAATACGAAAAAAATGCTGGATGCATTTTTAGCGTGACTTTCTATTTAATACCATCTTATTTCAAGCTATAATTCGGTTGTCAAAATGAGAATAAAATAATTTTCCCATGGTTTATGTCATCTTAAAAAAGTCAAAAGGTTATATTCTGTAGAGGGTCAGATACATTCAAATTTAAATATTTTCTCCAAGAAGAATTTTAAGATAGTATTATAGTAAATAAAAATTCTATACCTCCAATATTTCTTGGAAACATATCGTGTTCTAGCGACATAACCCAAAAGTTCCTCTATTCAGAAACGCATCGTACTTTTCTTGTCAATAATTGTCTCATTGTCCCATCCATTACATTATTATAATCTTAAAGCACCTGTTACCAGCATTATCTGTTTTTATGGTTTTCATAAAACATAGCGATTACCGATGAAAATTAAACGAAAACTTAATAAATAACTTTTTTTTCAACTGAAATAGACTGATTTTCAATGGAAAAATGTTACTTATAACTAAAAATGAATATAAGACATATACGCAATGATATTTAGAATAAATCAATGTTTTCTAAAATTACTATGAAATATTCACAAAATCGTTTCGTTATAACCAAAGTAGCAAGGCTTGCAGATTTCGTATAGAGTTCAAACGCGATACTGAGATGATCTTTTTTTTTTTATATTTTTGTAGGATAATGCACCACTACGTTGTAAGTACTTGAGAGAGGACTTTCTTGAAAAATCCTCAAATTTCTCTGCAATTTTGTTCCTTCTAGAGTTAAATTCACACAGAAAACCCCGTATTCTTATCTTTCAGGTTGGTATATTAAAAAGGGCTTATTAGTATGGTTTAGAAAACAAGCAATATTAATTAACGGATGTTTTTTCGTCGTATGAAGAGTTGAAAAATTTTTTTTTTTCCACTCCAATGGTTGCGATGCAGAGAGTCGGGTTTCATCATAATCTTTCAGGGTAGCTCAGGTTTGATTGCATGTAGAGAGTCGGGTTTCATCATAATCTTTCAGGGTAGCTCAGGTTTGATTACATGTACTAAGGTTAGTGCTCCTTGCAATCGGTTTCAGGTTTGACGCGCCCCCCTCAGGTTTGTTCAGGTTTCTCAAACGTTTGAGAAACCTGAACAAACCTGAGGGGGGCGCGTCAAACCTGAAACCGATTGCAAGGAGCACTAACCTTAGTACATGTAATCAAACCTGAGCTACCCTGAAAGATTATGATGAAACCCGACTCTCTACATGCAATCAAACCTGAGCTACCCTGAAAGATTATGATGAAACCCGACTCTCTGCATCGCAACCATTGGAGTGGAAAAAAAAAAATTTTTCAACTCTTCATACGACGAAAAAACATCCGTTAATTAATATTGCTTGTTTTCTAAACCATACTAATAAGCCCTTTTTAATATACCAACCTGAAAGATAAGAATACGGGGTTTTCTGTGTGAATTTAACTCTAGAAGGAACAAAATTGCAGAGAAATTTGAGGATTTTTCAAGAAAGTCCTCTCTCAAGTACTTACAACGTAGTGGTGCATTATCCTACAAAAATATAAAAAAAAAAGATCATCTCAGTATCGCGTTTGAACTCTATACGAAATCTGCAAGCCTTGCTACTTTGGTTATAACGAAACGATTTTGTGAATATTTCATAGTAATTTTAGAAAACATTGATTTATTCTAAATATCATTGCGTATATGTCTTATATTCATTTTTAGTTATAAGTAACATTTTTCCATTGAAAATCAGTCTATTTCAGTTGAAAAAAAAGTTATTTATTAAGTTTTCGTTTAATTTTCATCGGTAATCGCTATGTTTTATGAAAACCATAAAAACAGATAATGCTGGTAACAGGTGCTTTAAGATTATAATAATGTAATGGATGGGACAATGAGACAATTATTGACAAGAAAAGTACGATGCGTTTCTGAATAGAGGAACTTTTGGGTTATGTCGCTAGAACACGATATGTTTCCAAGAAATATTGGAGGTATAGAATTTTTATTTACTATAATACTATCTTAAAATTCTTCTTGGAGAAAATATTTAAATTTGAATGTATCTGACCCTCTACAGAATATAACCTTTTGACTTTTTTAAGATGACATAAACCATGGGAAAATTATTTTATTCTCATTTTGACAACCGAATTATAGCTTGAAATAAGATGGTATTAAATAGAAAGTCACGCTAAAAATGCATCCAGCATTTTTTTCGTATTTTTATAAATTTTGTCCGACACATCACAAATTTTGCCTGATCCAGGGAGGAAATATGAAATTTTAACTAAGTAGCTCATAGTGTAGGATTTTTGATTGCTTACATAAATTTTAACTGTCTCTCTTATAGAACTAGAAACGTATTCCCCTAACGATTCAGTACAGACAAAAAGAGCAAAATAATAATTTTATTTAACCTGCTAAACAATAGGAAAGCAAGCTAAATAGACAAGATGATGGGTTTTGTTAGGAAACACAATGATTTTTTAGTGTCAAGGATGTTTTAGACTCCGATATTATTAATATTTTCTGAATACTAAGGCTATATTACTTTCAAAAGCAGACTAGTTTGAGACGATTGGCGAATAAAGATGAATTGATCGTAAATAAAAATATAGGATCTATGTGCTAAGACTGTGAAATTATCGAAAAGTGGGGGTGTGCTTTTGAAATCGAACTTAAGAGCGATAAAAATATGAAAATATACTTGTTTGATTTGAGTCTTCAGACAATGAAGTTCGTTGTAGTCGATATTCAAGGATTTAACATACCTGAATTTTACGCGAAAGAATTGGCTATTTATGATGGGAATAGTATGAAAAGTTACTTTTTTAAACCAGTTAAACCATTCGACACCTTAAGTAAGGCTTGCAAGAAACAAGTCAAATATCTATTTGGAAATCATCATGGTATCCTTTATAATTATGGTGATACCGATTACAAGGAACTACATAATATCATATCCAACAATCTGATAGACGCAGACATTATTTACGTTAAAGGACGTGTTAAAGAGGAATTTTTAGTTAAAACATTTTTGGAATTAAACTGCAGGACGCCATATATTATAAACTTAGAAGACAGCATTGGTGTACCAAAATTAGAGAAGGGAGAGAGAGTTGATAGTTGTAAATATCACATTTTAGATATTCATGTTTGTAGTATTAGAAATGCCAAAGTGTTGTATCGATATATTTATAGTCTTTTACCTTAATAAATATTAAAATTTTTCAACAAGCCAACTTTATTTATTCCCCACGTAGCTCAAACGGTTTTGTTTACTTTTCGACGAATGGAACTGTGACAACGCAACATGTTCACTATTGGAGTGATGTTAATCCTATGTTCAGAATCCTAACCCGATGTCAATATTTAAAAAAAGTGAATGTTTGGTACGCTGAAGAAACGTATAAAGCTTTACGAAGACCGAAAATCTTTGGTTAAGTTACTGGGATACCCTACATCTTATAATATTTTTTAATTTTGCATAAAGTAGTCATTATTTTTTAATAAGCGTATTATAAGTCTAAACCTAATAATTTCCGAGATATCAATTTTTGAAAACCACTAACATTTGTATATAAACGCTAATGGTACAAATAAGATTCAGATAAATAACTTCTTGCCTGCCTGATAACACCGACATTTAGTTAATTATACAACATTTTTAAAATAATTATTGTTCTTTGATCAAACCAATATTCCACTATCACTTTGTAAACCGACAAAAATAGGCAAATTTTTCAATTTCGTATCGGGATTTTTGATGAAAATAGCCCAACATTTTCGAGTAAACCTACCTAGAAATATAGAAGATATTTATTGCAAAATTAGTAGTTTACATGCTTGGTAAAGTGAATTAATCTACCACTGTAATCGTTTCATTTTTAGCTAAATAGAGGTATTCTTTTTTAATCGTGAAAAAATAGACGAAATCTCTAATTTTATTTCATACCTAACGAATTCAACAATCAATAATACGATCTCATTTTCGACTAAGATCAGCTGTTACTTTAGACAGAATATTCCTAATAACATAATATATTTAGTTATACAGCTTTTTAAAATAATTATTGTTCTGTAACCGTAAATTATTTAATTATTTTCGTGTGATAAAGAGCTACTTTAAATTTTGTTTCTTAATCTTGTTCTATTGCGTATTAATCGTGTTAGCATCACAAATTACGGTCTGTGAAGCTGGTTTATAGGATCATTTAGTTCGATGGGGGACATATTTTATGATATCCCATATTTCGTCAATTATTTGGCAGGTAGGTTTGATGCTTCAATACGGAACTCCTCAAGATGACATCAAATATTTCTAAACAAGAAGCGTTCAAGTCTATGGAATCCCATGTAAAAATAGCTGGTATGTCTGTTGCCTTCCGTAGACATTAATGACATCTCGCATGTATGCTGAAGTGTATCGTTAATAGAAATCTTGAATATTCTAGTACCTACCTATATCTTGCGTCATTATGTCAATGCTTACATTGATGTCGCCAGGTATCTTAAAATGATAGGTACATAATGTGCAAGCATTTGTGTAGAAAGCTATGTTTTTTACAAAATTTTCTCTAGGCAACCAAATTGTAATAGGGTTTTCGTAGTTCCAGTATATGTCTGGCTGCTTTAGCCTAAATAAATTGAAGTGTATTTGTAAGCAAATTAATCCTTAAAATTTATTATATCGTCTGATATAGACACTGTTTCAACTACGCGTTTTGGTAAAAAATAATTGGAAAGTAAAATTACTAAAGCACTAACAATAAATGGGGCGTGGATAAACTGGTAGATCTAAGCCCCAAAAATATACGCCTCTTATGATAAATGTTAAAAAATTGTACCGTTGCCAACGTCAAATTATAAATCAGGATTTGGCAAACAGGACTCAACCCTCTCATTAATGCTTGATCTTCGGTATACCGAGTTTTATAAGTATTTTTAACACTCATCTGGAAATAAATGGATGCAAAAACCTCCTTTTTCCATTTTTTCAAGCCATTAAACAACAAAATTGTCATTTTTTGAAGAAACCTTGCATACATAGGTATTAGCGAGCGAATTTCGACTATTGTAGATATTTAATATTAGAAAATCAATAAAGAGGTAAATCGAAAAGTGTATTTTTACGACGGCTTAAGAGGTAGTTTATGGTGATGTACATATTAGAGTTCATTTTAAAATGAACGATAATCTCCTAAACACAGACTTTTGACAATAGAAGGAAATAAAAATATAGTTTGATGTGATAAGGCTATGCAGCTGCTCTTTATGGAATTTCATGTGAGCCTAGACTTTATAGATTTTTGTTATTTTTTTTTATCAGTAAAGTCATCCTATAGATATTGTTTGTTAATCCATTAAAATAGACAAAATCTTTGAATTTGTATATGATTATCCGCTGAAATACCCTTAATCTGCAGGGTACCTAACTCTACGGAGATATTTATTGCAAAGGGCGGCTTTTTCAGTTTTGAAAGTATTCAACATTTGCGAAATTCATCTAAATATATACTACGCTATACTTTAATCAAACTCACAATAGAGGGAAAGCGACAGACGAGTTTTAAACTAATGTGGCTTAAAGGATAATTTGTGTTGTAAATATTAGAGTTCATTTTAAAAGAAACTATAATCTCGTGACCGACAAAAAAAAAGTATGCATTTCGATACGTCATTTCCCCTATTTTAACGTTAAAATAGTAAATTATGTTATAAGCTCGAAAAATGTAGTATTTCAGACGTAATGCGGTCGCTAACCTAAATAGCCCGAAAAACATTTTTCGTCCATATGTCATAAGTTGTTTTTTATTCGATCTTGTTTTTAATGCGATTGAGAGTTGTAAAATAATGTAGAAATGAAGTGAACCTATACATTTCATCTTGCACGCTAATTTTTTGGTCTTAATGTTTGTTAGTTAACGATGAAATCTGTAATAGCGTCCGAAAAAAAAAAAATTTTTTTTTGACTAACATAAAAAGTGTTGTCTAGCTAGCAGGGCAATAATCAATACTTTATTGAGAAGGTTAGCTCTTCGTCTAAATATCTAATCTATAAATCGTCATTTTTTCCGACACAATCGGTTAAAAAGCATACAATTGTATGTGAACGTTTGTACAAAAACCATCGTGTTAAATCAGTTCTTATACCTGACTGACAACGCCGATCTTTAGCTTTTTTTTACTTTGTAAAATAAAAAGATTAGTTCTTACTATCAAAGAAATTAAATATGCAAGAGAAATAGGTCGAAAAGATTAATAATAATTTATTTATTCCTAAGTTATAAATCTTAACTACATCACTTTCTAAACCAAGAAAATAGATAATCTTCCTGCATTATTCCGTACTTAGATTTATTTTTCATGAAATAGTCGAATCTATGATTTTCGTTCAAATCCATAAGGGACGCTTGTTTTGTATAGATGATTTATGATCTTATTTTCAACTAAAATACTAGTATAAAAAAAGTATTTCTTCCGATAAACGTGGAAGGAATAGACATTTAAACAGTTAGCCATAACATACGCATACTGACTTGCATTATTTTCATGGATTGAATGGCTACATCTTTGTGTGTGAAGTGAATTTCTTTTTAAAAAATTACAATGCGCTCAATTATGAATTTCCTAACATAACTTTTATGGATAGTGGAGTCGGATATTGGAGGAAAATATTATCATAACGACAACTCGATTATTGATATAATTATTATGGTTTCACAGAAGTTTCTACAGAGTCAGCCATGCTGTAGCAGAGACTGTTGTAGGTCGTATTTTTTAAAAAAACCTAACAATACCTTTACTTTATATTGATAGACATATTCTATTAGAACATTTTCTAAAATTTAGAGCCTTTGGAAATGTGATAATGCTATGAGCATCAAATATATTCAAAATATCAAAAATCCTTTGGTAGTTAGTTATTGCGGTATATTTTAATAGAGGCATAATTTATACTGTACTCCTAAATTTACGGCATATCACTTTGTTTATGTTATTATATTCACAGAGACTATTAATCTAACCAGCTTTTATTTACGAAAAATTAAAAACTGAAATACTCTATTTTATTGCCGATTGTTCGCAAAGACACTTGGAGTTGTTATTTTACTTTTTCTACCTCTTTTTCCCCGGTTGCGGAGAAATATGTTAGGGGAAGTTTGGGTATCCTCAGACGGTTATATGCAAAGATTCAAGCTTCTAAAAAAGTACTAAGGCGAGTAATTATCAATTTGAATTTATGTATGTCGAAGGTAATGTGTTACTCATAAATATACATGATGAAAACATTTATTGTTCGATTGCATGTAATTTTTAAGAGTCTAGAAATAAGCAAATAATGTTCTTTAACGTTTCTTTATAAACATCTCGAGTTACCTGTCCTTCCCCTGCATCATAGAAGGGTATTTGCCGACAAAGTTTGACCATTTTTTATGGTTCGAGAGTTGGGTATTCTTCGCAGATGTAAACTGACGTCATTTGACTAGTCGAAACTTGTTAGATTTTGGACCTGCTACGCATTATAATTTTAGTTTATATTCTTATTATGAGATTTTAAAATTATGTATGTGTTTGTTTAATTCATTGTAACGGATTTGATATTGTGCTAATTTTAAAACTTAAATGTTGCCAAGAATATTGAAATGTGATAGCGATGCGATAATCGAGAGAATCATGTAAAATAATATTCCCAAAGTTTGTCATTCTTGTTAAGCCTATATGTAGGTTCCATAAACGGATAGGTGGCGCTAATAATATTGAATTTTTTTATTAAAATATCTAAAGTAAATATCTAATTGATTTTTTTTTTAGCGCTAATTGGGATTTTAATTAACTACCTCAGAGTCGGTATACACTATATTTTGCAGCGCAATTGCTTTCACACCCAGTAATGTATTATGATTTTTTTTTTGGATGGTCGTTATATTGTGAGTTTCTTAAGTTAGCCAGATTAATAATAAATTAAAAAACCAACGTGATTTGCTTATTGTTGCCTACGCCTGATATTCATAATTTTATTGGGGGTTCTACCTGATGACAAATACAGCTTATGATACCTATCTAGTGGGTATTTTCAGTTTAAGGACCGAATAATATAGAGTTATTGTGCATACATCATCGCAAACAAAAGGTAGCTTTTTATATTATTTCGTATTTACAATCCATTTAACTACAATTTTACACTGTGAATTAATTTTTTTTACTTTTTTCCTGAAATTGTAGCCTATTTACTTATATTATGATATTATCCGAAATTTTTATAAAAGCATTATGAGGGCTTTTACCTGATGGCGAACACAAGTTGTATAGTACCTATACCTGCTTGGTATTTTATACGTATTTAAGTTTTATTTACTTTTTATTACTCTGTTCTCATTACAAGATAGTCCTATAATTTATCCACTTCAAGTACAAAGAAATCGCTAGTTAATGGTTCTAGATGGTAATTATTTTATTGTATTTTATATAAGTGGTGCAAAAATTGGAAACAATTATTAGATATGCTACTGAATTTTAATGAGGGTCCTTCGGAATAATAAATAAAGGTTTATGTCCCTTTCTTTTTAAATCGAGTCGGCAGAGGGTTTGAGAGGGTTATTTAGGTATAAATAATTATTGCGGGGTGACAAATGTACCGCATTATTATACTTATCTTGTTAGACCATATAAATTAGGGTTTTATTTCGCTTTACTACCCACCAGCGGCGTTTCACTAAGATAGAAAATATAAATAATGTTTTTTACTATACCGCTTTAACAGCGGCGTTTCAACTAAGGGAAAATAATAAAAAGTCTGGTTTAAGGATGGCTCAGGTCGGATCGTAAAAAGTTGGGTTTAAGGATGGCTTATAAAAATTGGGATTTAATTATCCCGCTTTAGCAGCGGCGTTTCACTAAGGTTAAATCATAAAAAGTCTGGTTTAAGGATGACTCAGGTCGCATCGTAAAAAGTTGGGTTTAAGGATGGCTTATAAAAATTGGGATTTAATTATCCCGCTTTAGCAGCGGTGTTTCACTAAGGTTAAATCATAAAAAGTCGGGTTTTATCTCGGGTCAGATCATAAATATTCAGGTTCAAGTTAGGGTTAGATAAGAAGCCGCCTCACGAAAGCATCCGGGTTAGGTCGTAAAAAGTCGGGTTTTATCTCGGGTCAGTTCATAAATATTCAGGTTCAAGTTAGGGTTAGATAAGAAGCCGCCTCATGAAAGCATCCGGGTTAGGTCGTAAAAAGTCGGGTTTAATTTCGGGTTATTTTGTAAACAGCACCACCGAACCACCCGGGTTAGGTCATAAAACGCACCACCGAACCACCCGGGTTAGATCATAAAACGCACCACCGAACCACTTGGGTTAGATCGTAAAACGCACCACCTGCACCACCTGGGTTAGTTGCACCACCAGCACCACCAGCACCACCTGGCCTCGCTCTCTCCGTTTTCCTCTACTCCCATATAAGTTCGATCGGGCTAATTTCGCAGTGGTAAGGGGGAGTGTGAGCACAGCTGATATTCCTCGTAACTTTGCCATTTCATCGACTACATAATTTTTGAATGCATTTTTATGTAAATTGGCTAGTACCAATAGTTCTTTTTTTAAGGAATCTAATGGAAATTCTATTTGTCTTAAACTTAGCCATTCTGTTATTTTACTTTTACGTCACGCATTTGTCGGTAATTTTTCCGTCAGCCTAGAATGATAACTTGCATTATCCAATAGAATTATTGCATTTTTTGGTATAAGATTCAACATTTGCTCGAACCATCCTTTAAAGACGTCCATGTCTTCGTGATAGTCTCCTGTATTTTTAGATTGGAATGTCAGTGGACCACATTTAACGAAGCCCTCAGAACTTCTAATATTGGTTATGATAAGTCGATGTCCTTTTCCAGTTGGTGGTCTTAATCCTGTGAACAGTCCTTCCAAAAGAGCTTGCCTGGAACGTTTAATATTTTCATCCTGCCAAAATTTAGTCACAGTGTGACCGTCATTTAGCCATGTTTTGTTAAATTACTTTTTTGTTTTCTTCTGTGGATTTTCCGATGCTTCCTAAGTAATTTCTTCTCGATATTGCTTCTGTCTATTAAAATCGATTGCCTAGTATGTTTTTTCCACCAAAAATTTATTTTTTCTTAATAATTTTCAAAGCGTATTTTTACACATAAATGGGTAGTCCTGGTCTTCTCGGATTGAGGACAAAATATTGTTCAGCGTAGAAGTTTCCTTTTTTAAAAACAAACTATTATTTTTTCGCCTTATTCTCTGCATTAAAACGTCATCCAGCTCAAGTTTTGGTCGTCCTGGAGAAGTTTTTGGAGGATTGACGCCAACACTTTTTTCTTCTTTTAAATGTTTATATTATTGTTGTTTTCCCAACGTTAAGCATATCTGCTATAAATTGCACTGCATTATCAATACTCAACTCGCATTCTTACTTTTAATAAAATCGTATAGTCTATACGAAGTCAATCCGAATAGCTAAAAAAAAAGAGCCATGTACCTGGTCTGCTAAGTTTACCAATAAATTTTAAATCAAAATGACCTAATTTTATGATGATTATACCGCGTATGAATTTTTTCCCGCCCACGCGTTCCCCGCCGGCCGCTTCTAGTTGATGAAATAGTAGAAAAAATAAAACAATGCCTAAAAAATGTGTGGTCCACTGCGTTTGACAGTGGTAGTTTAATTATTAAAATAGGGGGAAGTAAATTTAGTTTATTCTTTTATTCGTAATTGGAAATTTTATAGAAAGTATTTTATAAGTGGGCCCGAGTGTAGTTTTTTCTTAGTTATTTTGTTGTTGTTGCCGTTGCTGTTGTTGCTGTTGTTGTTATTGTTGTTATTTAAATATTTAATCAAGATGGCGTTGTAAAGACCTTTTGATGTTTCTGATAATGCAACGAACAATGTGGATGCCGATTCTATGGCGAAGTCGTCGGAATTTTGTAATAAAGATTCACATGTTAAAACCCAAATACTTATTTTAAATATTTACCCCTACTTAAAAAGTGAAAGTCCTGGGGCCTTCCAAAACGAAATATTAAAAAGATTTGTGAGCACACTAAACTTGCTCGAACTACAATTCACACAGTGATTTGAGCAGGAGTTATTATCGACCATATCGTAAAGCGAAAAAGAGCTAATCAGAAGCTTAATAAAGTTAATAACGGTGACAAAGGAGTCATACACCGAGTAGTATATCAATTTGACGAGGAAAACAAAGTCCCGACATAAGAAATGATTCGGGATAAGTTACGGGATTATTCTGATTATGAATATAAATCTCTGGACACCTTACGTAGTATCTTGCTAGATTGTGGCTTCAAAAAATTGAACAAAAGAATGATATAATGGAATCGTCTCGTATCGTAGCATGGCGGCAAGAATATTTACGTAAAATTAAGATTTATCGCCAATTAAAAAGGGAGATAGTGTATATGGTTGGGTGGATGATGGTAATAGGTGCACACTAAATGGACTGTCGCGGTAAACGAGTTATCATACTATACGCAGGCAATACTATGGGTTTTGTTCCTAACGCTTTATCATTGTTGGCCAAAAATATAAAGCACTCATCGGCTGACTACCGTAAAGATATGACCGCCAGTCTATTTGAAAAGTGGTATATTGAAGTTATTGAACAATTGCTGCCAAATCTATCCCCCAATTCTGTCATTGATATGGACAATGCATCCTATCATTCGTGTCTACATAACAAAGTTCCTAACAGTAGCACAAAGAAGGATGAAATCCTTGGAAAGTAGAAACATGGAAATTCCTCAAAATGCTAGAAAAAAGGTGTTATTGGAAGCTATAAAAAAAGAAAACTTTTAAAAGGAATATGAAATCGACAAAGTATGCGAAGCACATGGTCATACTATTTTGGGCCTCCCACTATGACTCTATATTTAATCCAATCGAGATGATTTCGGCTGCAGTCAAGAACAAACTGAGATAATATAACCAATCGCCAACTGACAATGCTTTTGTACTTGGAAATATAAGCACAGTTGTTAATCAAGTAAACGACATTGGTATATGGATGAAATGTATCCAGCATGTCATAGAGAAGGAGGATGAATATTGTATTTTATTAATATTATATTATATCCCCAAAAATGGATTCAAACTCTGAAAATTCGGAAAGTAAATTTTAAATTTTTATCAAATTCACATAGAGTAAAATATAATGATAGACGGGTGTTAAGTGTTTTCTTATCATCACTATAATATACAATGCTAATTTAAGAAAAATAGATCCGTGTAGTTATATGAAAATTATTGGGAATAAGTTTTTATAATTATAATTTAAATGCTGCCTCACAATGCCCACCTCAAAAGTTTTCATGCTCTTCCAATTGGTTTTGCATACACAAAATAAAAATTAATCAATGTGGTAAAATATTTTCCATTCATAGTGTTGCACGCCGCCCATGCTTCTGAAAGAAGTTAATAATAATAATAATAATAGTCTTTATTAAGAACTGATAAGTAACTCACAATTCTTAATGGGCGAATTCTAGCAGACTAAAGTCCGCTACTCAGCTTTACCCTTCTTAAATAGGACAATAATTTATCTATATGTACATAATATTCTTTTTAAATAACTTGAATTAACAGATTTGTAGTAAAGAGAAAAAAGGTCTTATCAACAGTAATATACCGATAGAGGAGGCGTCTTATCGGTAATACCGATGTTTTTAACAAGAAATCGATTTTCTGACAAATTTTTACGAAATGTAATTTTTACTTATAATCTGATATGATCCCGAGAGCTTTAGCTCGAGGGTCTTATCTTTGATTATAAGTAAAAATTACATTGAGTGAAAATTTTCTTGGAAAATCGAGTTTTGAGTGAAAAACGAAGGTATGAAGATAAGAAACCGCCTCTAGAGGTGTATTTTATTGGATAATTTACTGAACATAAAAATGAAGGCCGTCTGATAAAGGTAAATATACAAGTTAGAGGTGTTACTAATTTTTTATTTAAGTAAAAAAGCTACAAGCGTCTTTTCGAAAGCGTCTTTTCGAGCTAGCGGTAGTCTTATCGGGTAAGACGACCGTTACCAAGGTGGTTGCTATGAAAATGAGCGTTTTGATTGGTTCAATAAAAGTGAGGTGAATTATCCAGTACATTACTAAAACACACAAGAGGCACCATTAAAAAAAAAAAAAAAAAAAGAACAAAAAACAAACAATTCCCGAAGACTCGCCCTCAGCGTTAGGATTCCCCTGCTTCTGCAGCCTGCAGCAACGCAATACTAACTCTCTTACGAAAATACTACTAAAGAGGAAGAAGTAAAATAGTTATTGAAATCATTAAAGAGTTTAACAGCGTTGTAGGTAAATCCACGCTGAAAAACAGCTTTTCTATGTTGGGGACTAGTAAGCGTATCTGATCTTATTGAAATAGGGTGATTGTCACTTCGAAAAACTAAAGCAGATCTTAAATACATGGGGGTTGACGTATTCAATAATTTGTATACGAATGTAAGTAGTAAATATTGAGATAACTGTTCCATTTTTAACCAGCTGAGTTCACAGCTTTTTTCAGATATCTATATGGTCGTATTTTTTTAAGCCAAATATAAATCTACAGCAGTTGTTTTGCATTTTCTGCAGACGCTGTTTATCCTCTCGTGTTAGACATGGATAGTACAAAATCATGCAGTAAGAAAGCATGGACTTCACTTAACTTTTTCGTATTTGGAAATTGAGAACATGTTTGTTTGCGTATAGTGTTCTTAACACAACATACGATCTTTTATTCAAATTTGAAATATGTTTACTGTATCTTAATTTGTTGTCAAATAGTACCCCTAAATTCTTGGCAGTGTCCGTAAATTCAACGCGTTCGCCATTTAATTGGATGTTAAACATATTCTTTAAGAAAAACAGAGGACCTGTCAGGTGCAAAAAGCAGAAGCTGGGTTCTTTTAGCATTTAATTTAAGGTTATGCTTAGCACTATATTCAGAAATTTTTTGCAAATCTGTGTTTATCTGCTTCAATGTCACTATAATTTAGCGGATCAAAAGTACAGACAAGCTGTGTATCATCGGCGTATGAGTAAATTCTGTAGAATGATGGTATTTTATCCATATCAAAGGTATACAATACAAATAAAAGGGGCCCAATATTGAGCCCTGCGGCACTCCCGACTTTACAAAGCCAACGTCTGACGCTTCTGAGCGTAACCTCACAAGTTGCCGCCTATAACCCGAATTTCGATTTTTTGCTGTTTCGATTGACTTCGTATGTACTTTAACAGTTAAGAATTAATATTTTTCATTTACTGTATATGGACCGACTCTAGGGCGTTTAGGTAATTGTTGAAAATTCTCTATATTTAATTAAAAAACACTAACACTTCACACTTTGACAAGTTTCACTAAGAAACAAACACCCAAGGTAGGTATGTATATATATAAATAGGTATATTATTCCAATAGAAGGACCCATAAAGGTATAATAACGACATAATTAGCAAACAGGTAACCGGGAGTGGGTACGAAAAAAAAAGGAATAAAATGATTAGAGCAGAAACTTAATAAGTACCTAGACTCTAATTAGTTTTGATAAAATTGCTTTTTAAATAGGTAAATGGTCCGGCTGTACATAATTTTAAGCTTAAAGAATTTAATATTAAATATAATAGAAGACAAAACTTGAATTTAATGTAGATACTTGTACTAATTCTGCACAAATTAAAAAATTCAGGCCCATTTAAATCTATACATGCCAATAAATCTTGCACGCCCATGGAGAAGACGGTTCTGATTGATTTATTCCTTCGCATCACTTAAAAATATACTATATCACTTTTCGTGTGTAAAAACCCGAGGGAACGGTGGGTAAGGTACTTTCGTCTTAGGACTATGGGTCATTCCTATATACTAAGGAGTTGTTTTGTCTGCTTTGGAGCCTAGCCTGCCGGAGGTCCTCACCAGTGTACCGAAGCCATCTTGGCCGTTCCGCTTACCCGGAGAGCAAGCCCCGGGCCTCCCCCGCGTACCCTCCAAATTTGGGGAACATGCCGGTCTTTCTATCCCTCGGTACTAAATGGTAAACGTGCAAATAGTAACGTTTTAATGTACGACCTACAGGACAACACGGCCCTTTATATAGTCGTGACTGTATAAAATGACGTTCCCTTGTGGTATTTTGACAGACCATAAAAAAGTGCTATAATAGTGACGTAATATGTTTACATCTTCTGATAATTTTTAACGCTATGTAGGTACCCAGAAAATATTAATGGAATTTGAAAGCTTTACCCTTTAAGCTGTGAATTGCAACGGTTCTACCAACACTACTTTTGGAGTTTTGTTTTAAACACTTCTAACTGATGCTAATTAAAAATGAAATAATACCCAAAAGCTACATTATTTCAACAAACTATACCTACTTTTAGCCAAAATTTTCTATCAGTGACTCATCACTAGCATATAGAGAGCTCCAGGATGTGCGACGTCAGGGAAATAAATTCCAAAAAATAAAAAAGTGAAATTTTCATATTTTTTTCTTTATAAATTAAATTCATTTCATTAACCCTTGAAACCTGATTCTACAGGACTTTTTCTGTAAAACTTGGAATTAGTCAAACTCAGAAAGATATGTGGAAAGATGAACGCAATAGAACATCATGGGGAGTCCCGGGAGGTAGCACACAAGGCCTTTGATCGAGTATGGCATGAGGGGCTCCTAACTTAAGTGAGCTCATACGGAATGGCGGTTCAATTTTGTTAATGGCTGTCAAGCTTTCTTGAAGACCGCTCTCTGCGAGTGGTAATGGACGGATTTCTTTCAGACACATTTAACATCAACGCTGAAGTTCCTTAAGCTTCTATGTTGTCGCCAACCCTCCTTTTACTATATATTAACTACCTTTTGGAAAAACCTAAAACTTCCCTACATAGCTTCGGATGCTCAGACATCGGCTGCCAATGCACATCTCTATAGGCAGCAAGAAGTCTCACATCTCAACAAAGACCTGGAAGCAATTTTGTTCTGGGGTGACAGTAACCAAGTAGAATTTAACGCTAAAAAACCCAGGCGGCTGCTTCTTCTAAAAAAGTTAATGTTGAAGAATCGGATATAGTCATAACGGGACACTTGATTTCCTTGGATTCATCAATTTATTTATTAGGCGTTAATTTGGATAGTCATATGTCTTGGCATAGCCACGTTGCGGCCATTGCTAAGGCAGCCTCGCAGAAGCTTGGAGTACTTTTTCGAACTAAGGCCTCTATACACCCCAACAACTTTTGATGCTCTATAAAGCCCAAATTCGACCATCGCTAGAATACTGTTCGCATATTTGGGGCTCTGCTCATAAACATACCCAGAGATTGCTAGATTCAATTCAAAGCAGAGACATTCGCTTGATCGGTGACCATGATCTGTCGAAGAACCTGGAAAACCTTGAACATCGGAGGCAGGTTGGCGACTTGAGTCTATTAGACAAATATGTTCATGGCAAGTGTTCAATTGACGTTGCCCGCTTGAGTCCACCCATACGTGGTTCAGCTAAGTGCCCCAGAAACAGTTCAAAAATTATTTCATTTGGGAAACGGCGTTACTCTGTTTCTCAACAAGTACATTCTTCAAAGACTCAAGACCAAAACCCGCAGAGCATCATAAAGGTTTAATTCTGTAGTGCTGATGTTTATCGGTATATGATTAAATGTAAAGAAGATAATTTTTTTTCTTGTAAAACCTCTGATCCAACAAAAAGGGTTAAATACCTCCACTTTCCCGACAAAAATACTTAAGTTTCATAACGTTCCACTTTCCTATAGCCGATCACTATATCACTACTAGAAAATATCATTTTATGATATTAGGTTATTATACACCAAAAATCATTAGAACTAATAGGCACATTTCCTAAAACGTAGAAAAACATAAAATATGTTTAAGGCTTTAACGCCTCTACAGCCATTTCGAATACTATAACTAGGTTCTAGCAAAAATCGACCATTTTGACTTCATTAGTATGTCATTAAATTTTTACATGTATTGCATGATATGCAGATACCCTGACAAACTAGATAACCTAGGGTGGGTCCACCCACAGCAGCTTTGTGTAGGCTGTTGCGTTGGTGTCTTAAAATAAAGGATCCCAAAATTACCACAACAACAAGACAAACAACCAATTCACTTTACTCTTTTGTTGGGGAACAAATAAATGAGGCATGCACGACGCATTAATAAGGAATATGATACGTAATAATATCAACATAATCTGTGTTACTTGACTAGAATAGTTTAAAGAACTCAAATACATTTAACTAGGTATGTACAGGGTGTCCCATCTTCGAGACACTTTTATAGGGTATCTCTGAAATTGTTAGTGCCATCAAAAAAGTAATATAGGTGTCATGTGCTTTTTTGGGTCAAACTTAAAATGGTAAAATCAAAATTAGAAAATTTTCGCTTGCTTGAGTGATACGGGGGAAAATTAAAAAATTGACAATTTCAAAATTACCCTATTTTAACTTAGCTAAAAGAGACACAGAAAAAGTTTTAAACAAAAGTTTCTTTATAATGATTGTTGAACAATCTGCCGTTTTCAGAATAAGTATACGGGGTCAGGTAAAAAGTTATCGGACCTAACCTCATTTTCTTAAATGGAACACCTTGTATATTTTAATCCAAAAAGATAGCATTTTCAAATATATAACACACCATGGATGATTTTGGTTTCCTAGGCGATTTATTTAAACATAATTACTTTAAACCACAGTAGGCCATGAAACAAAAGCTAATATCCGAGAAACAACTACGTTGACATTCTAGTTGTTATTAACATTTGACGTCAATTTTATTTTTACATATGTTTTTGAAAATGACTTATCAGCATTTTTAAAGATTTGATATGATATCAGTTTATATTGAAAGTGGAAAAAACGAAGAAATGGCGCCAAATTTATATTTGGTTCGCTATCCGGAAAGACGACAACCATTTAAGGACATATTCTGACGACTGGAACATAATTTAAAAACATACGGCTCTTTTACGATGCCGAGATCAAAAACTCATAATAAAGAAAAGGAACAGAAAAATAAAGAAATTAGCGGTTAGAATTTGTCGACGCCAATAATCAGGTAATATATCCTGTGATAGCTTTGAATAGTAGTAGCTCAGCTTTTACTGAAGTAAAAACGTCTTTAGACGCGTTTAGTACTTTTAGTGGGTAATGAATGAGACTGAGCCGTCAGATTCGGCTATGCAACGCTCATGATGCAGTCGGGGAAAAAAAGCAAGATACTAAAATATGACCAAGGCCATAGTGTATTTGCTTTTTATGGATCGATTCTTTTATCGTCTTGAATTTGAGATTTGCGGATGTTAGATTGTGGAAGGTTAATAGAGAATCTAGTCTTGGTGAGCTTTTCGCTTCTTGTAGTCTTAAGCACACATCCTAATTTTATTCTCTAAAATCACTTTGTAATTTTAGGCACAATAATCTAAGTCCGTCAGAAACATAGAAACTGAAACTGGAATTACAAAATCTAAGGCGCAAAGAATTTTGACGTCTAATAAATATTTTCCCTATGTTGTTAAAATTACCCAATATTTGCATCCTGGTGATGATGTGAGACGATTGGAATTTCGTCACTGGTTTTTAAATAAATCTAGCGAGGATCGTTCTTTTTAACAATAAATAATTTGATCAGATGAATGTCGAGTTACAAGTTGCGGTATTCATAACCGACATAATGAAAGACATTGGAACTTCACAAATCCCCACGTGGTACGACCTGTTCGCCAACAAGGTCGATTTGGGGTAAATATAATTTGTTTTTGTTTTAAGACAAACTGGTGTATCGCTTTTCTGAAGAAAATTTAAATGCAGATATATATCTGGACATACTCCAATCAAACCTTTTTGATATCCTTGATGATGTTCCTTTAAATGAAGTAATAGAGATTTACTATCAACAATATGGCTCCCCTACCCATAACGCTCTTTGAATAAGAGAGTATTTAAATACACACTTTAGAAACCGTTGGATAGGAACACATGGACCTATAAGGTGGCCACCACGATCTCCGGATTTAACACCTCCAGATTTTTTTCTTTGGGGAGTGTTAGAGAATAAAATTTATAAAGAAGTAAGTTTAACCCGAGAACAACTTGATCAAAGAATTCATGAGGCCTTTGCAGAAATAAAACCATTACACATCATCAATGCCTTAAAATCAGTCCGAAGAAGATGTCAAGAGTCCATTGAAAACAACGGAGGAGCTTTCGAACATTTGCGATGATTCCCGTTATTTTTTACCTTAATCTGAATCTTTTATTTCGTTTCAAAGTAATAAAGTTTAAATAAATCGTCCAGAAAACCATATCATCCATGGTGTGTTATATATTTGAAAAGATAATTTAAAATGCTATGTTTTTAGATTAAAATATACAGGGTATTTCATTTATAAAAATAAGGTTAGGTCTGATAACTTCTTTAACTGACCCCTTATACTTATTCTGAAAATGGTAGATTATCCAACAATCACTCTAAAAAAACTTTTAAATTTTGATTTTACCATTTTAAGTTCGACCGAAAAAGAGCACATGACACCAATATTACTTTTTTGATAGCACTTACAATTACTGAGATACCCTAAAAAGGTGTCGAAAATGTGACACCCTGTACGTGTACAGGGCCTTTTCTCATATTTTGCCACTCCTTAATTTCAAATGCTATGAATTTAATAATAATATCCGACAGAATTGTATTGCTCTTATTGTTATTACCGGATAGATTTTGAAAATTAAAAAAGAACAAGAAAAAAGAGCATGTTTTATTTTGGTATATTCTATTATTGCATAAAATTTTTAAGTGGAATAATTTTCCCGGATGTAAATATAAAATTTTAAGAGTTTTATATTATATCTATGTATAAATTTTCTGGTTCATATACTGCTTCTTTATGGCTATTTATTTTTATTAACTAGCTCTTCTTCGCCAATAAAAAATCGAAACCATTTGATATTAACGTACTATTTTATTTTGTGTTGACACCTTTTTACTTTCGAACATATTATTATTTCCATGACAACACAACAACCCAGACGGCACAAACATATTCTATACATATTCCATGAATATTCCGTTGGCATATTGGAATATCCCATAAATGTTCCATATCTTACATAAAGGATATCACTCCAAAACTTTCTAGACTATTCAGAGAAATCAATGATATAAAGATTGCATACAAGCCTGTACTTACAATAAACTCTATTCACTCCAAACTTAAAGACAAAACACAGTCTAATCAACTATCAGATGTTGTCTACAAAATCCCTTGTGCAGACTGTAATAAAGTATACATAGGTCAAACTACTAGGCCCTTGTCTAGCAGAATCACTAACCACAAGAGTGACTGTAGACACCATCCAGAGAGATGTGCCCTTGCTGAACATGCAAATAATATGGACCATAACATTAATTTTAGTTCAGCTGAAATTCTAACCTCACAAAATAATTATAAAAAAAGACTGTTTTTGGAAATGACATTTATTGCTTAAGAACCCAATAGTATGAACAAAAGAACAGATATCCAACATTTAAGTGTAATTTATTCAAATCTGCTCCACTTAGATAAAAACTTACGTACAATCAATACTATTGATAACAGTTCGAACCTCGTATAAATGCATTTTGACGATTTTTCGGGTTTGCTGCATGATAACACTTAAATCCGTAATTCTCTCTATTTAATATTATTCTTATTGTAAACCGCATTAAAAATATTTTTGACAATTTTAATGACATGTTAAAATGACAGTATTTCCTAACCTACCAGTCACTTAAAATGGAGGCACGCAAGTCATGATTTCCCGCTAAATAATTCCATAATTTCAAATTAAGTAACGAATTTTCAAAATGTGAACATCAAAATTTTGATTTTATTTTAAATTGTGTGTTTCTACGTCCATATACAATGTTTTTAGTATTGTCTCCAATTTTTGATTTTAATTGTAATTGACTTGGGTTTCAACACGTTTTCTTCTCGCATGTCCTATATTAATTCTATGAACATCCTTATGAACAATCTCAAAAAAGTTGTAAGTAAAATCATTTATTTATTGTTCTAATGAGGTTTCCTAATCTTAATTTATATAAATTGTAGTCTCCCTGAGGATGGAAATGAAATATATGATTTCCGAAAGCTTGGAATAACTTTAAAGAGTACTCTTTCATTTGCTGCACTCCCCAATATTCACTAGTTTATCTGCCAGGGCATATGATTGGCATATTGTATGCATATTCCAGGTCACCATGAAATATATGCCTGCAATATATTTTAATCTGCCAAAATATATTTATGGCATATGCTAAGAATATTCATTCTTTTTCTTTTTCATATAATTATATTTAATTTAGGTCAGGTGAGTTAGTTTAGTAGGTAGAGTTACAAATTTGGTATAATAAAACGTCACTAAAATTAATTTTTTTTTTATTTTTATAAATAAAAAAATTAAAACCTAAAAACTGGATACTCTTTAAAACAAGGTAAGAAAAATTAACTAAAGCACGTTCTGTCAGTTATGTGACGTACAGGCAGCGTTTCCGAGTTACGCAACAGAAATTAGTTAAACTTGTGTTAAAAAAATTGTTATTAAAAAGTAACTATTGCTAATTTTTTTCTGGAAGAGCAGTCCTCAATTAAGCACATAATATAATACAGTGTGTCCACGTAAGTTGGCGTCATATGGGAAACTTCTTTATTATTAATTGTACGAAAAAAAGTTATTCTTCATAAAAAGTTCTGCATGGTCCAAAACCTAAAATGAAACCATCAGATGTTAAATTTTTTCAGTCATATACGAGGTTTGTCAAAAAATGTGATTTTTGCTCTATAGAGTAAAGTACCTTTCTTTTTGACAATATCGAAAATTGTTATAAAGAAAAGATGTTTAGAATTAAAAATAGCTTTCAAATATTCGACATTGTTTATTTACATTAAAAAAATATTTTTTTCTACATTTTCTCTGCGATAACGTTGGAAATTTAAGTTTGCACATTAATGCATAATTAATCTAGGATGCACTGGCATTTTTTAAAACTGATAATTAAAGTAGGCTTTGCGAACTGTCTAAATATCGAAAATTCGAAGAAACGTCAACAATCGTATTTCAAAAAGTGCCACGGTATTAACACTTTTTTTAGGCAGTCTATCAATGTTTTTCAAAGTTTTTAGAGATCCGTATTGTACAGTTTTATGTTTGACAGACGTATTTGTTTATGAAAAGTTAGACATGCCACCAACATTAAGTCTGGAAGAGAAAATTGAGATTGTGCTAATAGTGGGAGATAAGTATAAAAAATTTCGAGAAGCAGCAGACATTTTTAATTTCCGACATCCAGATAAAAATATTCACAATGAAACTGTTAGAAAAATATTTAATAAATTTAAGACTTGTGGAGATGTACATAATAAATTTGGAAAAAAACGCCAAAGCATGGTAGAAAATAATGACATTGCGTTGCAAGTAATGCTCTCTGCAACTGAGCATCCTAAATATCCTTTGCGAAAAAGGGCATCTTCATTGCCAATGGATATAAAAAAGTACAGTTTCAAAGATTCTAAATAAACACAAATATCACCCTTACAAACCTAAAAAAATTCATACTTTAAGACCAGGAGATAATGATAGACGATTTGAATTCTGTTGTGACATACAGGGAATCTTAGTAGATAACCCATTTATGTCAAGGTGTATTATTTTTACGGATGAAGCAACATTCTCATCAAATGGGACAGTTTCTAGCCAAAACTGTCGTTGGTGGAGTGATACAAATCCACATTTTACGTTGAAAACTCGGGACCAATATTCGTTCAAAACAAACGTGTGGTGCGGAATGTATAAAAATCAAATAATTGGACTTTTTTTTTCGAGAAACCTTGAATGCTGATCGTTATTTGTGCTTTTTAAACAATAGAATAAATGATTTTCTTGACAACCTTCCCTTACTTGAACGTCAGCAGATATGGTTCCAGCAGTATGGTGCCCCATATCACAGCAGATTAGATGTACGTCAATACATTGAAAATATTTTCAATGGAAGAGTTTTTCATCGTTTTTCGGAAATTCCTTGGCCTCCGCGGTCTCCAGATTTAACCCCACTCGATTTTTTCTTGTGGGGTTACTTAAAGCAAAAAGTTTACCTTCAAAGGCCATTTCAAGATGTTGACCATTTAGAGAGAATAATTGCAGAAGCGGTTCGTAATATAACTCCCCATATGGTTAGCAATGTCTTAAGAGAATTTTGTAATAGAACTGTTACATGTATAAACAGAAATGGAGGATATGTGGAGGCATTAGTAAATTGAAGATAGTGATTATTCATTAGTATTTATTGTAACAAAGTAAATTATGCATACAACTTGTTATTCATTAAAATGCATCGTTAGAACGTTACAAACTAGTGATTAAGCAACTTAAAGGTTATCAGTGTTCGATAAAAATTAGGAGATAATTGTTTTTAAAAGTTTATTTATAATTGTTTAATCAAATTTATAATTAATAAATGCAATGCATTAATGTGCAAACTTAAATTTCCAACGTAATCGCAGAGAAAAAGTAGAAAAAAATATTTTTTTAATGTAAATAAACAATGTTGAATATTTGAAAGCTATTTTTAATTCTAAACATCTTTTCTTTATAACAATTTTCGATATTGTCAAAAAGAAAGGTACTTTACTCTAGAGCAAAAAACACATTTTTTGGCAAACCTCGTATATGACTGAAAAAATTTAACATCTGATGGTTGCATTTTAGGTTTTGGACCATGCAGAACTTTTTATGAAGAATAACTTTTTTTCGTAAAATTAATAATAAAGAAGTTTCCCATACGCCGCCAACTTACGTGGACACACTGTATATAAAATATAAACTTTCAGTATAAATTTATTTGCAATCAAAATATGTGTTAGTTTAGAATTTCATTTAGGGTTAAAACGCGGAATCTAGCAACACCGCTCGAATCAAAAAATTGACTAAATAATATAATAAAAGAAATCAAGTTTCATTTTTAACAAAATACTAATAAAATGCAGAAAGTGCCTACCCAAAAACCTTATGAAGTCTAAAACATTTTCATATTTAAATTTGTTTTTTAATTAGCATACATATAGTATGCACCTTCCTCTATAATATTATCTATAAATAAATAGTTCTCATATCTATATCAAGTTATGTAAAGATAGAATTTAAGACCGCAATCACTCTATATAATATGTAGATATTTATATTATATATATTATTATTAATAAGTATTAAAAGAAAATAATTGAATATATTCCACAATGCATATCCTATAAATATACCCGCGGCATATTCCAGGCATATCTACAATGGCATAGATATGGAATATTCTTATGAGATAAGATATATTTGAGATATTCAGTGCATATTCTAGGAATATTGCAAGATATTATTGTCTATTGACAGATAGGGGAATATTCCAGGAATATAGGGTGCCATCTGGGAAATAATTATTTTAAGGATGCTATTGCCAAACTTTAGAAACTTAAGAAATATAGGTACATACACTAATTATTTTATTGCAGGCGGATCCGTTCAGTTTGCTTTAAACGCTGATAAATCGGTTGTTAGCATTAGTTTTATTTTAAACAGTTTTTGTGTGTTTTGGGACCAACGTGAATATTTGAAGATGGCGGAAAAAGGGAAATGTCTTTCTTTAAGCGAGAAAATTGAACTAATCGGGGAAAGTAAAAAAACTGGTTTAAGTACCAGGAAATTGGCGGACAAATTTAAAGCGGGTAAGACAAGTGACAACGTTGCTTCAAAATGAGGCAGAATTTAAAAACTTCTTTCAAGATGGTGGCAACGGTGAACAGAAAAGAAAATTTTCCAAAGCCGAAGGATTGGAAGTGGACAAAGTTATTTTTAACTGTTTTTTTAAGGCGCAAAACAAGCACTTACCAATATCCGGGCCCATAATTCAATCAAGAGCCCTTGAATCTGCTCAATGTCTATGACTAGATAACTTCAAGGCATCAAATGGATGGTTAGAGAAATTCAGTCGTCGGCACGATATTAACTTCAAGAAAATATGTGGCGAATCAGCCCATATCAATACCGAAGACGCAACTGCTTGGAAAGAAAGGTTATTGGCTATTTTAAAGGATGATGCTTCAAGGGGCATATTTAATGTAGATGAGACAGGTCTCTATTATCGTGCATTGCTAACAAAAACATATGCATTAAAAGATGATAAGTGTACTGAAAAAAATTAGCAAAGCAACGATTTACCATTCTGTTCTCTGCAAATATGGAAGGTGAGAAGGAGGAACCACCTATAATACGCAGAAGCAAATATCCTCAATGTATTAAAGGCCCACATATCGATAAGATACCTCTCCAATGGGTCTCGAACAAAAAGCGCGGATGACAGCAGACATCATGACAACATGGCTTCACAGATTTGATACCAAGATGAAGAAGCAGAGAAAAAAAAGTGGTGTTGTTTCTGGGTAATGCAACGTCTCATCCCAAAATTCTCCTTGATAATGTCAAACTAATTTTTCTTCCACCCATTACTACCTCACATTACCAACCTATGGACCAAGGCATTATTCAGAATTTTAAAATGCTCCATAGAAGCTACATTATTAAGATGCTTTTAGCAAGTATAGACAGTGGTTGTCCTCTTTAAGAAATCGAAAATAATATTATCATAACCAACGTCTTGATTTGGGTATCGGTGGCCTGGCGCAATAATGTAGAAATGTTCTTAAATCGTATTTCTACATTATTCAAGCTTAGCGTTTTATCTGACTGGACGTATACTATCCTTCGCGAATGACACTGTTGTGATATTTAAAGACAAAACTTGGGACGGTGTTATATCTCAGGCCGAGAGAGAGTTTGATAATATTAAATAGTGGTTTGATTATAATCTCCTAACTGTAAATTTTGAAAAGACCACATGCATGCTTTTCCTTGTCATGAACAGGCCACAAATGGTGTCCAGGGTATAGTGGTGAACACTTGTTTGATACAGGCTACGAGGTCCATTAAATATTTAGGTGTAGTAATAGATAGTAATCTTCGTTGGAATTTACATGTTAAATATATTGTTCAGAAGGCGAGAGGCATCTTGCCAAGGTTTGGATATTTGAAGAAATTCTTGTCTGTGGGTCAGTTGAAAATTTTGTACTTTGCGTTAGTTCAGAGTCATTTTATCTATGGTATTATAGGTTGGGGCGGTGTGCTGAATGCACACATTAAAAGTTTAGAGATTATGCAAAAGTGGTTTCTGAAGATAATCTTTGGCAAGAACAGGCTCTTTCCAACTGATTCCTTGTACCGTTTAAGTGGTGTGATGGATATGAGACAGCTTTTCTGTTATAGAATGATTTTGAGATCTTTTAAAAAACCACATGAATGTCTAAGCTCCATTGCAGTAAATTATACCTTAAGATCAGTAAATAGAGCTGCAACTCCAAAGTGTCAGAAGGCATATGGACAGAGAAGCTTCTTATACCTGACCCCGAGACTGTTTAACATTGTCCCACTGGAAATAATATATTGTGACAGTTTTGTTAGATTTAAGAAAGTAATATCAGAATGGCATTTAAAAGTGATCTCTCGTGAAGATATTGACAATTTTGTGAATCAAAAGCAAAGCAGATATTAGTGAACGCACGAATGGACGGAAAAAAAAACCTGCCATACAAATAGGTACACTTTGTGCATATTTCGGCAGCTGTCAAGGACGTTTAGGTATATTTGCTGTATATTATACTTGTTTGTATCATGATTTTTGCTAAATAAACGTCTAAATTATTAATTATTATTATTATCTGGTAATGTAGTTTTTAATTTGTTTAACTGATCAGATCTGTCCATACCGGGCATGTTTAAATTATACTCGGAGACTTCCTTTGGCTTTCTGTGGAGTTGTCCATAAATAATGGGTGTGTTCATCATTGTAGGGTGGAACTTAATAGCTATACAAAGCACTTCCCTCTTACCTTTTCATTTCGACACATATATCTTGCCCTTTCGTGACAAAATATGTTCGACTTATTTCAATTTCTTACAAGAGTAATGCCTTTTGGGTCGCCTTTTCTATTTGATGTAAGCGTCCCAGTGATATGTGTCTTTCTTTCTAGAAGTTTACTTGAGAGCTATTATAAAAGTTATTCATAACAAGATGGTGACTGACTCCTTAGTTATTAGGACTAACTAGTGTAGCTGAGGCGCAGTTGAATCAGCGCGCAGCGTCTTGTTTGCCCTTATAAATCTCTATATTATGGCTATAGCCACTGGCGGTGTATCGTAAAATTTAATCCCATATTTAGCCTTTATATCCTAAAGGTATTGCTTAAGGGTTAACCTACCTCGGTGTAAAAGTAAGGACTCGTCTAAGGAGAGAGATTCATTTGGTGCATATGCATTTTGATAGTTCTACATAAGAATTTTAAGGAGTTCGCTTACCTTATTTAGCCTATCGGATTATCGTTATTGTTGCTACAGTTGAAACATTGAAGCAGTTGCTCAAAACGACGTTCTGACATGGCGGGTGCAAAAACAGGATAGTAGTATTTGTTTTGTTTTTAAATATTTATTTATTGATTATAATGGCGTTACAATATATAATATAATACAACATTAATAAATAAATATTATTTAATTATTGTTACTAATAATTATCCTTGTAACGTATCTTCGTAAACCCAGAAGGATTCATCATGCCTAGCATTCGCTAAGTTTAAAAGTTGACAGCAAGTAACCAAACATGTTTTACCTAATGTGTTCCCAAAAACAGGGTTATCAAGAAACACTTAAGATAAGTGGGAAGTCACTTAGGGCCTCTATTCTTTATAATTTATATCAACAACATAAGCCAGTGCTTTTTAAATAGTAATTTTATCATGTATGCAGATGATCTTAAAGTCTATCGTACGATGGAGGCCCCGGAGGACTGCCTTAAGTTACAGGGGGACCTCGATAGGTTGCTTCATTATTGCAATGCAAACAGCCTCTTTTTGAATTTGGATAAGTGTATATATATCTATAACGTTTTCTAAAAATATTAACTTAATTAACTTTAACTACAATATAAATTCAAAAGTTTTAAAAAGAGTTTACCGAATTAGGGACCTTGGTGTGCTTTTGGACAGCAAATGGTCTTTTCGATTTCACTTTGATATGATTACGGCTCAAGCTAACAGATTGTTAGGATTCATTGTCAGAAACTGTCAGGTTTTTAGAGAACCAAAATCACTATTATCACTTTATTTCGCATTTGTTTACAGTAAACTCTCTTTCGCTTCATTTATATGGAATCCTAATTAAAAAATTTATATAAACAGAATCGAAGCAATTCAAAATAAATTTCTCAAAGTATTGGCATATAAAGCCGCTTGTATCCCGGAGAATGTAGCCAAAAAATTTAAGATTTTACCGCTTTCCGAGAAGCGTCAAATGTCGGATATACAGCGTTTCCAGAAACCATCTTAACATATGGGAAACTTTTTTATTTTTAACTTTACGAAAAAAAATTATTCTTCATAAAAAGTTCTGCTTGTTGATAAAATAACACTCAAATCAAAAGTTTTGAGCCAGCACATACGGGGGTGTTCAGAAAGTCAATAATATTAATACCGTAAATGGAAAACTATATTTAATAATTTTAATTATAAAGTACAATAATGAAATACTACACTAAGCTTCAACATGACCACCGTTTTTTTCCATACAAACGGTTGTACGTCGTGAAAATTCCATTACTGCATTTCTAACCATCTGAGGGGAAATTTCTTGGACACATTCTCTGATAATTTTCTCTAAATGGTCTATGTTCTCGAAAGGTCTGTGGGTATACACTTTTTGTTTTAAAAATCCCCATACGAAAAAATCCAGAGGTGTTAGATCAGGTGACCTTGGTGGCCAAGCAAATTCTGATCTTCGTCCAATCCATTTCTGTGGAAATGTCCGGTTTAAGAATTCTGTCACTCTTGCTGAGCTGTGGCATGGAGCGCCGTCATGTTGGAACCAAAGTGTTTGTCTTATTATATTCATTGGTAGTCCATGAAAAAATTCAAATAATTCCGTGTCCAAAAAGTTCAAGTAAATTTCACCGGTAATATTTTCTCGAAAAAAGTACGGCCCTACAATTTGGTTCCTAAAAACGCCGCACCAAACATTTGTCTTGAAAGAATACTGGTCACGACACTCAATTACAAAATGGGGATTCTCATCACTCCACCACTTACAGTTTTGAGAACACACTACTCCATTTGAGGTGAACATCGCCTCATCTGAAAACAATATTTTTCTTGCGAATAGTGGGTCATCTTCTACCTCACCTTGAAACCAAGAGCAAAACAAGAATCGTGAATCAAAATCTCTAGGCTGCAGTTTGTGAATAAATTTTGGCTTGTATGGGTAAAACTTATTTTTCCTTAAAATAACTTGGGCAGTGGACTTTGTAACAGGTCGTGGAACAGTTTGTGAAATATTTCTCAATGAGATTTTAGGATTTTCCACGACAGCTAGCAAAACATTCAATTGAGTATCTTCGTCCGTACGCCAAACCTGATGCTTGTCAGAAAATTTATTACTTACAGATCCAGTATTTTTAAATTTATTAAAAATATCTCCAACCGTTACATGGCTAATAATTTTATTTGGATATCTTGCATTAAAAATTTGAGCAGCCTCTCTGTACGTCTTGTAGTGGTCTCCAACAATTAACACTATTTCAACTTTTTCCTCGATTGTAAATTTAAGCATCATATTTAATTAAAAGGAAACTGTCCGCCTTGACAAATAAAATAATTAGTTGTCATGGTTTCATTTAGATTTCCAAGGCGTGCTGGACCTACTAAACGAGAATGAATACCGCTTCTTAAAATCTTGCTCGCCCTTTTCTGAAAAATTCTGTGAGATAATTAGAGAAGCTATGGAATCAGGAAAAACAACAACATTACGCCACAGTATCTTTGTTTTAAGCTAAGTCGCCTTTCGAATGGCAACTTTAGATCATTTATTATATTTTTGACAATATCGAAAATTGTCATTAAAAAAAATTGATCAGAACCAAAAACCACGATTAAATTACAATTAGGTAATGCAATGAAAAATTAGGTTTTATTATTTTTTACGAATTTTTCTTCCACAATCAAAACAATTTCAATTTTCTCCTCAGAAGTTAATAACGCTACCATTTTTATGTTTTATAAATTTTAACGCGTTTTGACGGTTGCTGTCAAACATTTCTTGCTATCAACAATTAATTTGTATGTTACAACCATCCTAGATTACATGTAACTACAGTTAAATTTGCATTGTTATTGTAGACATACGTCTAAAAAAAGACGAAATAATTTTTTCAAGGTAAATGGGCGTAATTTCATATTTGAACGTGGTTTTTAGTTCTGATCAACTTTTTTTAATAACAATTTTCGATATTATCAAAAATAAAGGTACTTGCCAAATTCATATTTTTTGACTTACCTCGTATACGCCTGGGAGAATTTAATATCTGATAGTTGCATTTTAGGTTTTAGACCATGCAGAACTTTTTATGAAGAATCACTTTTTTTCGTAAGGTCTAAAATAAAAAAGTTTCCCATATGTTAAGATGGTTTCTGGACACGCTTTATACACAATATTTAAACTTATAAACCATCAAATTGATTCACCACTTCTTTTATCATTTTTGAGTTTTAATGTTCCTGCAAGGGAACTAAGAAGTCATGAATTGTTTAATATACCATTGCTCAGAACAAATTTGGGGCGTAATACCCCGTTGATTAGAATGCAAATAGTTTGTAATAAGTATTGTTATGACATTGAAGTTTTTTCTGCTTCAATTTTGAAATTTAAATCAAAACTAAAAAAACTTTTCCTCGCGCATGTATTTGTTAATGTATGAAAAATATTCTATGTCTATTTTTTCCATTCATATTAATGTAGAAACCCAATATTAATATTAAATTGTATTTAGCGGATGCTTTTTTGGAACTCAGTTCTGTTGTATCCTAAACTTTGTAAATAAATAAATAAATAAATAAGAAAACAATAAAGCGAAAGAAAAATAGAGGAAAAAACTAAATAAACAATTTTCACTGTAGCACTGTAGTATTCCATGTTCCTATGCAAGAATTATTAACAAGATTCCTCGTATGTCTTGTCATGATAATGATTTTATTTTATTTTTTATTTTTCTCCAAAGAGTCCTTTTCCAATGCTGTGTTACAATATAATAACGGTATTCTGAATAAGCCAGTTAAGTATATAATGTTCTCTTAAAGTTATACAAGAAAATATTGTTTTTCATGTCCTGCGGCAGCACGTTGAATAGCCTGTATCCAACACTGACAAAAGCACGCCCACCTAATTTCTTTTTTAGTTTAGACGTTCTGAAGTTTTTACTGGTTTTAAATCTAGTTTCATGGGGATGCGCAAGACCTGATGTTACAGTTATTGCCTTTATTTCTACTACGTGCAAGAGACTATTTTTGTAATATAACTGTCTCACGCTAAGGAGTTTTGTATACATATATAACCTTTCTATACGATATAATATGTTCAGTTCATACATGGATTTAAAGATTCTTTTGTGAACCGATTCTAATGGTCGTAATTTGGATAGCTGTTTAAAAACGTATTTTAAAGAAGTTTTTTTGTTAAATTGATACCATGTTGGTACCACTTTAAGCTAGAGTCTATACAGATTCCTAGGTTATCAAATCAACGTTATTCTTGCGCTATGTTATCCAATTTTGATTGCTTCTAAATGGGATTTTAATATCTATGGAGTTGGTATTGGGCAAATTTGTTTTGTAAGAAGAAAAGTGCAGGTAGAATGTCTTGTTTACATTTATTGTTAAAAGATATTTATCAAACCATTCAATTATTTGTGTTATTCCTTTAGAAATTCTTTGCTCAATATCAACTCAATCTTTCATTGCATAAAGAACGCTGTATTATTAGCTAATGATATTATATAACCTGGTAGCTCTAGGTTCAGTAAAGGGTTCAAGTGAATTATAAATAGAATTGGACCTAAAACTGTGCCTTGTATATCTACTGTCTGTGTTCTGTCCTTTAAATAGATTTTGAAAAGAGAATATGTTTGTCCGCGTATACCAACTGCATGAAGCCTTGACAACAATTCTCTATGGCACACCGTGTCAAAGGCCTTTGCCAGATCGATGAAAATGCCTGCACATGATTTAATTTCATCCATACATTCACATACCCTATCCACGACATAGGCAATTGCATCATTTGTTTACTTACCGGGCATCAAGACGCATTGTAAGGGAGATATTATTTTATTTTTGTTAAAAAAGTTAAGTAATCTTTAAATATTTTTGCGATATTTGATATTAAACTTATTGGACGATAGTACTCTACTAGTTTTTTTATCGCCTTTTTAAAAAATTGGTTTAGTTATCGCTACTTTAAAGTGTCCTGGACATATTCCTGTAGAAAAGGACAGATTTACCATGTTGCACAAGGGCATGCTAATATGTTCTGCGGTTTCTTTTAGAACTTTAGTTGTTATTTGGTCGCATCCTGGTATCGAATTTGGCTTTGGTGGCCAAATAATAGATTTTATTTCATTCCATTCCACCGGGCTTAGAAAAATAGAATTTGAGTTATTTGCCTCTCTTTGGTAGTTTGTGTATACTGAACTATTTATTTTAGTATGATTTGCCATTCTTTTCCCAACTGAAGCATAGTGTTTATTAAGGATATCTCCGATACTTTTTAAGTTATCTTCAGTTGCATTTTCATCATTTTGGATTTCCCTAATACCACTTACTTTGTCTTTTTAATTTAAGCCATTATATTCATTTATAACTTTGTTACAGTTTTAAATTGAATACACTTATCAATTAATATTCTTTTCTGTAGCTTGTTATTGTTTGAAAACAAAAGTAAATGTTCGTTCATTTGCATCCTAGTTTATTTAAACTTTAAAGCTTTACTTCTGTGTAAGATAGTATTCACAACTCTCTAGCACTGAGAAACCACACTACTCATAACAGCCCTGAAAATGTAATCAAGTTCGCTTTGGAATATTGACAATAACTCAGGTATACACTAAAATCCCGATACCGTTGATCGTTGGGAGCTTGCCGTCTATTGATTTGTTTGTTTGGTTGTGGAAACCGTCCTTTCTGCAGTGTTGCATTGGAGTTTTCTAAGCATTTTTTTTGCTAACTTTTAATGAAACCTAGGCCCTTATTTAGCGCTAAGGTCGTCACATAGCTTTGTGAACCTAAGAAGCCCATATGGTGCTGATTTTCTGCTAGTTAGTGTGGATCCTACGATCCAGTTTTTTTTTATCACATCTAAAAGGTCACATACCACCTTCGGCATTTTTCTCTTTTTCTTCTACTGTTAATTTTACTTTCATTTATCTCCGTCTTGTTCAATTATTCGTTCCATACCCTGTTTGAATATCGTTTCCGCCCTTTTATTGGTGTATTCTCAAAGAACTCGTTCTCTCTCCGAAAAAAGACGTCCAGTTAGACCTTCAGAAGCTTCAACACGTCACAAGTTCGAAATATAAGTTATTATACTTATTGAGCCTGATTTAAATTGGTTTTACCGGCTTTTTACATTCTAGAATACAAAAGTATAACGTGTATAGTCAACATTGTAAACTGAAAATACACAGTCCTGTTTACGCTCGGTATCTAGACTATTCAGAACACAAACGTTAAGTAATGCTAGTAAACTTGATTAAATAACCGAGACAGAAACAACACATGTTTAGTTATCATAATACAAAGATCATAATAATAATAATAATAATAATAATAATATTAATAATAATAATAATAATAATAATATTAATAATAATAATAATAATAATAATATTAATAATAATAATAATAATAATAATATGAATATGAATATGGACAGCATCGAAACCATGCCGATTATTGTGTCAACAACAGGAGTAATCCCAAACAAGCTTTTGGAAAACCTTAGAACACTAGACTTACCTCAAGATCTCTACAAGGATGTGCAGAAAGCAGTGCTACTTTCAACAAGCCGAACAGTCAAAAAGTATATGGGTAATCAAAGAAGAACCCCACGGGCCCAATAACACGGAAAGGGCCCCCACAGAGCTCAATCCTTTTGATATCGGTGATATCTGGGATGAGTGAATGTTCCCCGTAGAGGGAGTGCATGACAGGTCTCGCGACCTGTCAGAAAATCAAAATAATAATAATAGTAATAATAATGATAATAATAATAATAATAATAATAATAATTAATCCTTTATTCATACGGAAGCCATTACAATGGATGTACACGTCAATTAAAACAGCAAGAAAATAATAAATTTAAAATTAATTTTGCAACATTTCACTAAACAAACAAACAGACATTTAAAAACTGTCATTTAAAAATTCGGTCAGAGTATAATATGCTTTAGAAGCCAGGAGTTTTTTAATTTCAATTTTAAAGCTCTTTAATGTCCTATCCCTTGAGACACTGGAAAGTCTACTGAAAAGCTTCATGCCTACATAAGATTTCTCATACTTTCTAGTTTTATGCGCAACTAGCCTCAGTAAGGGGCCAGTTCTAGTATTGTAAGTATGATTTATGTTATTTTTTGGATAGTGATGTAGATTTCCTCTAGCATATAGCAAACATTTCAGTATATAAATACATGGCAATGTCAAAATGTTATTAGCAATAAAGATGGGTTTACACGACTCCATTGGTTTCAGATTAAATATTAATCGTATGCACTTTTTTGGGATATAAAAACTCTATTTATAGTACTACCACCTCCCCAAAGTATAATGTTATAAGTCAGATGACTATATACTAAAGAATAGCACAGATCAATTAAGGATTTATGATCCAGAAGCTTTTTCATTCTGGATAAAGCAAAATACGACCTATTTATTCTTTGGTTTAACCCAATCAAGGGTATTGTTAAGGTATATACCCAAAAATCGTGCGCTTTTCTGAGATTCAAGCCGTAAATTCTCATCGACTTGAAAACCTGGATGGACACAACTCCGGAGTGAAAACTTAATTGCTACTGTCTTTTTTGCATTTAAAATCAGTGAATTTGATCTACACCACTCTTTTATCTTAGACTCAAGTTCCTCAGCGGTCCGTGCTGAGGCTACAAAAGACATATCATCGGCAAGCATTACAATTTTCTCTGCTGAGATGCATGCTGGTAAATCATTTACATAAATCGAGAATAGCAATGGTCCCAGCACGGACCCCTGTGGTACTCCCACATCCAATTCACATTTCTTAGATTCGACACCATTCATTTTAACACAAATCTTTCTATCACTTAAATAGGAACGCAACCAATTTAGTATGTTGCCTCTGAATCTCAGAGCGAATAATTTGTCACACATAAAGTCTATATTCAAGGTATCGAAAGCAGCTGACAGATCGAAGAACAAACCAGCAGTCTCGTAGCCCGAATCCAGTTTTTTATATGTAAATTCCAGAAAAGAATTTGCGGCAGTCTCTGTTGACATTTCAGCCCTAAATCCAAACTGATTTTCAGTTAACAAAAAATACCAGTTTAAAAACTTAACAATTTTATCGTACATAACTCGTTGGGTCACTTTCGCAAGAACACTCAATATAGTAATTGGCCTATTATTATGTATATTGGTTGGATCGTCTTTTTTAAAAACTGGGATAATAGTCCCTAACTTTAGTATATTGGGAATGTGTGAAAGTGACCCATGTTGACCGAATGATTCATTAAGTAAGTCAATGGTTCCGCAATTAAATCACTATTTGCCTTTAAAAGTCTAGTGCTAATCCCATCACCCCAACAGATTTTACATTTTTTAGACCCACAATTGCACCCTGTACAACACAGCAGGTGAGAATACCAACGAATTATTAATGTGGCGAGCAATAGGGCACGTATCAGACATGTTATTGCCGAAGGTATCAAAAAGTTTTTCATTTGTTGTATGAGAAAAATGATCGGCAAAATGTTCGACCAAGTCTTGATGATTATCTAGGAAAGATCCGTTATGAGCCAGTTTGATATTTGAACCATTTTTTGCTCGTCCCAGTGTCTTATTTACAACTTCCCACGTTTTTCTTTGTTTATTATCAGCTTTACTTATTATGTTAGTATAATATGCCTTTTTAGCCTCCAAGATCATATTTGCGTATTCTTTTTTCTGTTTGGTATAACTTTGTCTAAGTTCTATATTACTAAAGTTTTTCATCAACCAAAAACTATTTTTAATTCAATACCCGCTCTTACAATACCTATCAGGGTTTAACCAGCTTTTCTTCATATTCCTACCAGCTCCAGAATGATAATGCCTGAGCGGAAAACTAACCTCAATACCCCATAAAATTATATCCACAAAATCACGAAAGGATTCATCAACATCATTTATAGTAAACGCATTTAAGAAAGAACAATTTTCAATATACAATCGAAAATTGTTAAAATTGTGTTCATTTATCATCCTTATTCTAGTAGGTATTAAAAGATTTATATTTTATTACTTGACATTTTTGATCTTTAGACAATGATACATAACAATTAATAGCCAGATGATCACCTAGGTTAGGATGTGATATTTCAGAGCGAATCAGGGTCCTTTCGACATTACTCAAGATATAATCAATTTTAGTAGATGAACCATTTCGGCCCCTAATAACACATATTCTAGTTGGTTCCAAAGAAGAACAATACATGTCGAAATTTAGCATTAAATCGTTAAGCAGGGTCTTATGCGTACTATGTTTTAAGTAGTCTATATTAAAATCCCCGCATATATATATAAACATTATAATATATATCCTGGCAGTATGATACAGTCTCTGCTAGCTTTTTAAAAAATAGATCATAGTTACCATCCGGTGGTCGATAGACGCTTATTATGCAACACTCAAAATCACAAATTTTAAACTTTATAGCACAACACTCGAAATGCATTTCGACAGAATCACACAACAATTATTCGCTTACCTAAAAATCATCGTTATTTTTAATAAAAATAAGGGTTCCTCCATGTATATGCTCCCTTCTATAAGAGATAACCTGGTAGCCTTCAATTTGAAATAAGTTAGAACTTAATTCATTACCCCAATGCTCCGATACACATAAATTATCGGGTTGTTTAGATTTGAGATACACCTCCATCTGATCAATTTTATTTGTGAGACATTGACAACTAACTTGTGTTATTCGAATTTCTGTGTACTCGCGACTGGTTACTATTGATTGATTGCCACTCTCTAGCAAGGAAAAAATTGTTTATTTTCATATCTTTAGGCCACCATATGGCGCTTTTGTTTGTTTTTACCCACACCACTCGCCGACTGATGAGCTAGTCGTGTTGGCCCTGAAAAGGCAGTGTCCTAGTCCTCCTGTGAACCACCAGACAGGAATAATTCCGACCTGGTTACTATTTTCAGTGCTGTGCAAACTTGCCAAAGCTTTTTTGCGTTGTAACTATTTTCCTCTATTTTGACACTATAGAATTCTTCTTTTGCTTTTATCAGTAGGTGTATTATTTTATTTATATGTCTTTTATATTGGTTATATATGTCGATATTTTTTTGTTAATTTAAATTTTCTGTAGAATTTGTCTCGTGTTTTTATAAGTATAAAGGGTCATATGAAAATATTATTTGCCAAATTTGAAACCGGACTTAAGCTTGCAATAAGCAAATCCCGAAATAGACACTTAATTCATTCTTGTTAGTTTCTGTAAAAGACGAAAATCTACTATTTTTTAGATGGGGTCTGTTCATTTCTTTTTTTTACGTATAAATTAGTTTGTGTTATAAATAAGTCCATGATCTCATCAGTTCATAAGGCACCCATTGGTGTAGGCATGTGATCAAATACAATTTTCATTCCCGCATTTGTATGATCAAACTGAAAATTCGGAATATCACTAACGCTATCTTCCCATTCCGCATCACTACTACTGTCTGTATGAACATTTTGATTTTGAGCTACTTGACGCTGCAAACGTTCAGTTACAGAATTATTATCATGTGACTCGGAGCTGGGTGACGTAAACAGTCAGGGTCCCTATCGTCCGAATTTGCATATGTATCATCTTGGTCCGATTCACTTTGCCATCCTTGTAACCTTAATGAACTCTTCTTGGTCAATGAGATATCTAGACCATTTTATATCACCGTACTATTTTATTTCTTTTTAACATCTTCTTACTTTCTATTTTTATAGAATGAAACACATGTTTCTGGATTTCCACTAACTTTTATTTAAAATATGACATTTATTTCGCTAACACTTCAGATTAGTTCAGGTTTACAGTCGATTTTTTTTATGATAAGACACAGTACTGCAGGATTAAGCCATTATGGTGCTCCGCGAGCGGTGAGTATGCGCAGGAAACGATTTAAGTTGGTCTTGAATCTTTGGAGATTATATTCCTTGGGGAATACGGCCTCCGGGAGGTCGTTGCAGAGTGATGACGTTCTCCAGATGAATGTATTTTTAAACAGTGACGCTCGAGTGACACTAAGCTGAACCACGTACGGGTGGACTGCAGTGGCTCGTCGTGCACCGCTCTGGGTGGAATCAAGCGGGCAACCTCAGTTAAGCACTTGCGATGAAAATATTTGTAAAACAGACTCAAGTCGGTAACTTGCCTTCGATATTCAAGGCTTTCCAGGCTGTTTGTCAGATCATGGTCACCGATCAAGCGAACGACTCTTCTTTAAATGGAATCTAGCAATTGCAGGGTATGTTTAGGAGCAGAGCCCCAAATATGAGAACAGTACTCCAGCGATGGCCGAATTTGGGCTTTATAGAGCATCAAAAGTTGTTGGGGTGTATGGAGGTTCTTAGTTCGAAAAAGTATTACAAGCTTCTCCGAGGCTGCCTTAGCAATGGCCGCAACATGACTATGCCAAGACATATGACTATCCAAATTGACGCCCAATAAACGAATTGGTAAAGCCAAGGGAATTGAGTGTCCCGCTATGACTATATCCGGTTCTTCAATATTAACTTTTTTAGAAAAAACTGCCGCCTGGGTTTTGTTAGCGTTGAATTCTACTTGGTTACTGTCACCCCAAGACAAAATTTCTTTCAGGTCTTTGTTGAGATGTGAGACCTTTTGCTGCCTATATGTTCGAGCATTTAAAGTAAAAGACGAAACGAGTATCATCAGCGGAACTACATACAGAATTTTTAGTTTTAACATTGAAAATGTTTATAATATCGCACGGGCACGTTAGTATGGGTACGGAATTCAACGAAATTCTTGTGTTGCATTTGTCCCTTACGTCACACAGTCAACGACACTGAATTAAAATGATCCACAAGCGGAGCTACGCGAACCGCCGCCGCCAAACCGGTGCACTACCACCGAAAAGACAAGGCCGTGAAACGCCCGATTTTATGGGCCGATGAGTCATCACAAGTCGACCCAAAAATTCTAAAATATAAGTTTACGCGGTGCATGGAGCAGTTTTTTATTTGTGTATTTTATGATATTTACTACCTATAATCTTGTAAATTACAGATATTGTTTGGTGTTTAAGTGTGCTTGTATTTAGGAACTGTGCTTCCATCGCTTACTTTTACAGACACATACAACACACGAAAAACATTGAGCCAGTGAGGTTATGTTATTTTGATAGAACTTTTAATTAAAAGTCATGCCGGATAGTTGTTGTGTTCCAAACTGTAGGGGAAATTATGATACCAGTGAGAAAAGTGACAGTTTTTGGATTTTCTCAAGACCCCGTGCTGCAGAAACAATGTTTATGGGCAATTAAAAGGAAATATTTTGTTCCTACTAAAGCAAGCAAGGTAGGTTTGTGTCTATGAATATTTTAACAACTTGGAATTATCGAAAATAAAATTATTTTTAGGTGTGTGAATTACACTTTCAACCCAACTTTACTAAAAGAAAAACAACCTTCTAGATTGGGGCAACTGGTGAAGATATGGAGGCATCACTAAAAATTCCACGATTAGTTAAAGGTAAGAGATATTAGAAAATATGATGTAAACATAAACATAAATGTTTGATGTAGGTAAAATATTTTATGCTTGTTATTGTTAATTTGTACTATTTTTAAAAATACTTTTTATTTATTTTAGGAGCTGTCCTAACCTAGATGCTTGCATGTCCATCGTACTTGTCGAAAGATGATATTCCTATGCGAATCACTCCAGAGTTTAAACGCCTACGAATGAAATTTTGAGAAAACTTACAGAAAGTATAAGAGCATTAGCAATTTACAATGAGTCAATTACTTTCTCTAACTTGGTTGAAGCTTTTGGCAAGTTGACAGAACCAGGCTGTCGATGAGTGAAGGGAAAAGAAAAAGAAAATATTTGTTTTTTCTATATAAATGAATCACAGAATGATCTTGCCCCAAAATTGTCAGTGTTTTTAAATGACGAACTTAATATAAAACTGTTTTATACTGAAGTGAAAAAAATTCTGTGTAGTGGCAAAAGTGTTCTAAAATGACTAAGTGACTAACATTAATACTTTAAAAACTGTGTTATCGAACACAAAAATTTAACTTTATTTTTGTACTTTTACAGTCCATATCTGACGAGTTTTTACAAGAAAAAAAAGAAAAGGAGTTTTACATTTTATTTAAGAAAAGCTTAAGTTAGTAACGGTAACAATAGCTGCCTCAGGTATTCTTGCAAGCTGTCACTGTTTGCTTGTTTATTACACTTCATCTCTCCTCAGGCATATATATTTTTAAGAAGTGCAAATAGACTTTATATTTCCATCCCAACAAAATGAAAATATGAAATGATACAGGGATTACAAAAAGCATGCCAAATCTGAATCGGCAAAAAAGCATTAATACTTATTTGTGCACCCATCAGTTTAAGTTACCTACTTTAGTTTAAATACATAAGTATGTCAAGAAAATAGACAGCATATCTACTATGCATTTTGTAATTATACGCTGTGTAAATTTCTTTTTTGAACAATGTAAAATTTGCGATTGCAATGATTACTGAAATATGATTTATTTTCATCTTCTCTTTTGTATTTTATGAAATAATTCATATTTTTTTATTAAAATATATAACCAACAGTTAAACTATTATTTCTTTCCACGTTTACTTTCCAAATTAATCTCCTATCCAGGCAAAATAAAATAAAAGTGCTTCATGTGTATATAGGAATAATACCAAACCAAATAAAAATACTTAGGCTATACATTTGTAAGTACTAAAATACTTTTTTGGTATGGGATTATACTTTACGTAAGTAAAATGTATCATACTAAATCGTAATATTTTATTAAAAAAAATCTTTGTTGCAATTTATTTAATCAGGAGGTCGACCGCCATGGGTCGACATGTGATGACTCATACTTTCTCGGTTCAAGGCCTTGTTTTTCGGTGGTAGTGGCCGGTGGCCCGATAATGACGGGGAAGGGAGAAGGGACGAAGGACGACGGGATCAGACAAAGTGGAGAGTTAGAGGCGCGTTAGAGTTTATAACCTTTATTTTAATATTTTTTATATTATGAATCAATAAAACTTATATCAACTACCTAAATATTACATTCAAATCTATGGGTTTTCGCAGATCTCAAATGTCACAATAGTCACAGGCGTTGCACTCTGCTTCGGCATTTTCAATGTCCTCCCCGGTTGCATCCTTGTAAAGAACTGTAATTTTTTTCCAAAAATCGTTAATTTATAGTAAAAAGAGGGTGGGCGACGACATAGAACCTTGAGAGACTCCGGCGTTGATGTTAAATGTGTCGGAAAGAAATCCGTCCATTGCCACTCGGTCAAATTTGATTATAAACATCTAAAGAAGCTACAATGTAGACGAAATCATTAGTGAAACTGGTGGAATTTAACGTAAGTTGTGATAAGGTAACATTACGTGTCTGTTCTGTCCGAAATAAATTTTGATTTAGGCAATTGAACTTTATTTAAATTAAAAAAAAAATTTTGTTCGTTTTCAATTAAATATTTTTATTTAATAAATTCGTTTCAGGTTATCCCAATTAAATCATTTTCTCAGTGGAATAATAGCTGCTTACGTTTCAACCACTTGACTGAGCTAAGTTTAAGGAAACTTACTCAAGTTTCTTAAAAAAGAACTTATGATGGCATTATTTGTTTCCTATAAGAAAATCAGTTAATTTTCATATTGTTCCCATAGCTTTACTACTATTTCGATGTTGAGGAAAGTTGCCTCTGAGGGGGACTGCCCCTTAGTGTACCCTCTCCCCCTCCTTATATAGGCGCTTGCAATAATGATAACTTTACTTAAAGTTAAAACATAATCAAATTTGCTTCCGGGAGACGGATACTCCTCTAATTAGTAACATTTTCATATTTCCAATTATTTCTGCATTCAGCTATGACGCGTAAAAGGATTTTAATTAAATTGATCTAGAGGACTTATAAAGGGATATTATACTACAAAACCTTCACAAAGGTAATATTTTGGATGACAAAGGAGCGAAAGACAAATATATGATTAAAAATTTAGGAGTAGAATCCAATAAAAAGAAATAAATTGCTCCGTTTCAAGATTAATTTATGTAGGAGAGAGTATTTTAGTATTTACATAGTATTATAATTTTTCTTTGTATTTATACGTTTTTTGTATCGTGCAAGCAGAAATTATTTTTATTCAAGAGGGACTGAAGAACATAGAGTTCGATTTAAATAACAATTATAAGGGGACGATATATCTAACCAAATCTGGGTTAAAATTGTGTCTAATTCATATTATGACATAATATGCCCAACTGATGGATATTAAATAAGTAAACAAATGCAAATTTATTTTTGTTTGCAAAATTAACACAGTAAGAATTTAGAGAGAGGAAAATAAAAATTATAGAAATTGCTGAAATTGGCCATATTTATATATCGTTTATAATAATTTTTGGTAATCTCCCAAATATGTTCAGTTGGATTGAACATATTAGGACATAGTGGTATGGAGGACGCTGTAAAACTTTATGTCCATGTTGCTCAGCCAGGTTACCAACTAAATATTTTTGTGGTGGCTTATATCTGAAAAAAAATGTAAGTTTAATATTTAAGAATATGTGAAAAAAAAAGGTATACAAAATATCTTGTACCAACCTATTGACGATTTGTAAAATTTTTTGAACATTGTGTAATTAAATTCAATTTTATTAGTAGTTAACCATTCTTGAATTGCGATATGTTAGGTATTTTTGTTGACAACATGCTATATTATGGAGCGTTGTCTATTGCAATCACAGATGGCTTTGCTAAATTTTTCAATAATTGGCTATCGAACCATTGTAAAAAATTTTGCTGATTCATTTCTCCATGGTAGTCACTCAGCTTAGTTTTAGGAGAATAAATTGCCTCTGCACCCTCAACAAAACCATCTTCACTACCAGCAAGAAATATTATGTACCTAGAAAACTATATTTTACCTAGGTAAATTTCCTATAGTTTATATATTTGTTTACTGCATAATACCTTTTATCATCAACTTTAACATCTAACACTTCTTTAATTTTCATCTTGCCAAGATCGACCAATGGTGCCATTTTAAAAAATCCATGTTTCATCCAAAAAAACGAATTGGTACAAGGATGTTTCCATTTCTTTCATATATTCTTTCAAAAATACCAGTCGTTTGAAATCTACACGGGAAAGTTCCATCGGTTCATCTTTTTTCCATCCGAAGCCTATTTCCTTTAAGAGAGTTTTTAAAGAGTTACGACAACCATCAAACAGTTGTCTGTCTTTACTTTTTTACTTAAAGTTGTGAAAGTTACATGATGATCTAAAAAAAAGTTACAGCTTAAGGACAACCATTGTAAAATATTATAGTTTTTGAATAATACAACTTACTTGTTTCGTACATTTCATAAATAGTGTCACGGATAGAACTTATGTTAAATCTTTTACAACTCCCTTTGAATGAGAACGTTTCTTCTTAAGTGATTATAATAATTTATTTTCCTTAACTGTTGTTGAAACGGCGCTTATACTGGAGATATTCAAATTTAGGGCAGCTGACACATGCTAAAAATTAGTAAAGTAGAAATAAAATATACATACCTTAACATATTCTTTAAAGTTACTTTTCTAACTACTACCAAGGGTAACAATGGGCCATTGTTGTTCTTCCTGAAAATAGCTTATTAAAGGAGCTATTAGCTCTTTGCACCGGCTATTTAAGTGCTTTGGTATTTTTTTACAAATAGTAAACAACGTCATCGACAGAGATATGTATGTGCACTTTTGTTTCTCTTAATAGAACAGTTTTTTAATGCTGTTTATGAAAAGATCTCGAGTTTTTGTTAAAAAATAGACGCACAACAACGCGAAACCACAGAACAATAAAGGTGAGTTTCTCACGAAAACAAAACGTCAAAGCAGGCCAACCAACGAGCTGACGCCACCGCACCGTTGACAATTCTGTTGCTAACTGTCGGCCAATAACATTTAAATTATATTAATTTTTATTAGCTTAAAGAAACAAAATATTTGCTAAAGGTGAATTCGTAACAAAGAAGAATACTTTCAGTTTGTACTATTTTTAGTATTTTTTTAACAAATTTAATTTCATTATGGTTTCTTACGGATTTACAATTATCAGCTGATTGATGACGTGCATCGTAAATTGTTTTGCAAGAACTATAGTTAAAAGTGGAGGAAATGCAATGTGTACATGAAAGACCGTTAAACAATCGGGGTGAAAACCGGATTATAACAATATAAGCTTCAGAGTTAACAGAGTTAAGATACGGTCTAAATTTAAACCTTTTAAAGATTATGTTAAGCAAAACGAATGAGCTCTAGATTTAACATATTTAATTAAAGTCTTATTTCTTTCACGTTCCATAACAATTCGGTAGTATTTAATCAAAAAGCCCGCTGCCCTTGTTTCAAATAAGGGCAGGCGGATACTGCCCTAAATCAATTACTGTCACAGTATAGCCTATTATTGCATTTGGTACAATGTAATAAAAAAGGGGAAATGACTTACGGAAGTCATGTATTTGCCTCTATCTACAGATGTGCTCAGTGATTTTTGAACGTTTGTTGTGTAACATGCTTTACATACTAGATTAGTCGTTACGTCCCGTAACAGATTGATACCTTAAAAGCTATTAAACTCAAATTAGTAAGACTTTGTCTTCAGGGATTTTCAATTAGTCCAATGGTGAGTTATGTTGCCAAGTTTACAGTTCCCATAGATATCTGAAATTTTTTGTTTCAAATGAACCACATTGTGTACGTATATCTTTAAATTGCAATATCCTTACAGTTTTACTTAAATGTAGATCATAGAATAGAAGCCCAGTATCTGTACTACATACAAACACCATTAAAAACACAAAAAAAAATGTTTGCACATTTTACAAGAAAACAACTATAGCAGTCCAAAATGGTAAGGTTCAAGACGGTCTTTTTTTCTTTTAGCCACCCTAGCTTGTGCCTATAGCCGGCTCGTATGTAAATTGGTTTTATTGTTGTTGCGTAATAATATTGCCTAAAATACAAAACAATACACCAGAAAAGTTGTAAATCTTTCATGTGTATAAAAGAATGTCGTGGTCTAGTATTTCTAACAATATTAACTGTGAAGTTATTAGCATTTTATTTATCAGTAATTCTAATCTTAATTTAAACATTTAAAAATATTTTTAGCTTAATCGGCCTTATAAGTTCCAAAATTAACAGGAAACGCAAAACTGCAAAACTTGGCTGGCAGATCCACCAATATAAGTAGGCGCGGGTAACTTCATTATAACGTCATTATTGGAAATTTCGATTAAAAATACATAATAAATTTCCATGCTAAATAAAATATGAAACTTGCATTATAAACTTGTACCATATTATTATTACATACATAATGTAGCTTTATTTCTTGATAACAAAATATCATCGTAATTTGATGCTTAATAATAATCCAGAAAGAAACCACTTTTCGAGTACTTCCGGCGATATTCGAGAGAAACCGAAAGATTGTCATATAGACTTTTTCAGTTTGCGCCTTAACTGTAAAAGATAAAAAAAACAAATGACACTTTATTGAACTAACCTGAGCTAACCTAACTAATGTTACCATATAACGTTTTATTTTTCTGGAACCATCATCAGTTTCACTTCTTTAAATACGGATCTGGATTTCTTACCACCTACCTCAGCTAGCAATTGTGGCAATTATTCTAAGCCGGAGTGGTTCTTTTAAGTAGAATCCTTGCCACTCGCCAGTAAGCTACAATATGTACCGGGTGTCCCACTAAGAATAGCTGTCGGCCGTATCTAAGAAAGTGTTAGTCGTATGGCTTGCGGAAAAAAAATATATTAGGTAAAGTTGTCATGAGAAATTGCTGGAAATTATTTTTAAGTTTCTCAGACTGGCGCTAGAGAACGCAACAGTAACGGTAAATATGAATAACGAAGTTTCCTCAAAAGTCGCCTAGTTAAGGTATCCTGAAAATAACATTTTTGTATATTTCGAAGATTTATTAATAAAATTCACCCATAGAACGTGTTCGTCACTGTTCAAATAAAGTGGTGGGGGAAGGTTGAACATTATTTGTAATAAATGCTGATAACTCCGGTCTGGCTTAACATAATTTAGTGAACTTAGTTTTGTTAAAAAGGGATTTTCTCACTCTATATATCATCTTATGAACTGCGGCAATATGTGTATTACACTAGGCGCTAGGGGGCGCTGTCTTATAACTTTACCAACATTGTGCGTTTTTTCCATAATTGTAAATATAATAGTATATTCAATTTCACCTGATTACAGGGATGATTAAAAGTCTAAGAAGTCAGCCAAAACCGCAAGTTAATATCTATTTCCAATCCGGAGATATCAACAACAATAATCATGATTACGGAACATTATGATTTTATTTTTAAGTTGCCATTGTAAAGGTTTTTCTAAGAGTCAAATAGGCCTTGGAGAAACAAAATATGAAGGTACGTATGTTTCAAGCAAATATATCGTTACGACAATAATTCTCAGTGGTGCCCTAAATGTTCAAATTGTCGCCCATCTTTCTCTATACACGACTCCAATCTCTCCCTGGTTGATAATACTGCAGTTTCCACCTCTGCCATAGGGATACGATGGCTGCTGTCCATTATCCTCCCTATCATGTTTTCTCTTGTGTTGGGTCTGGTAACGAGAACAAGATCCTTCAATCTCCCCCATAGATAAAAATCTAGGCATGTCAAGTCAGGTGATCTAAAATAGAAATTACCACTTTTATTAACAGTATCACAATATAATATCCTATAATATTACCTGGCAGGCCACGGAAGTATACTCCCTCTACCTATCCACCTTGCAGGAAATGTGTCGTCAAGAAATTGACGAACGTTTGCCGCAAAATGTGCAGGACATCCATCGTGTTGGAAAACCATAGTTCTGCGAATATCCAAGGGCACATCTTTGAGAAGAATTGGGAGTTCGTAATTTAAAAAATGTAAATATCTTTGCTCAGTAAGCGACTCATTGAATAAAAACGGTCCAATTATTCTGCCACCCAAAATGCCGCACCAGACATTGACACTCCATCTTCCTTGATGCTGCACCTCCCGCATCCAATGGGGATTATCCCGCGACCAATAATGCATATTATAACGGTTTACTCCTCCATTACTATGGAAAGTAGCTTCATCAGTCCACCAAATTCTGGGGAGGAGATATCTTTCAATATCATATTGAGCAACCAATAGCAATGGTCCAATCTTCTATCATAATCTTGCGGGGTCAAAGCCTGGTGGAGCACAATATGGTAGGTATGTAGCCTAAATAAAAACAAAATACTTATTACATTGACTTGAAAACTATTAAGAGAAATATTGGCATTATTCTAAACTATTTAAGAGTTATAACATATAAATATAATTACTACCTTTCTTCTAATAAAATCCTATGTACAGTAGAGCGAGTAACGCCCAAGTCTCTAACAATTAATCTAATACTAATTTGTGGATTAAATTCCACATATGCCAAAACATTTACAATGTTTTCCTCGGTTCGACCTACTGTCGTATCGGCGCCTTTAAGGGTATCGTACTGCGAAAACCCGTTCAGCAATTGTTGCATTTCCCAAACATTTAAAATACACCTCAATGATGTCAACCGCTGCAAGGGCAACTTAAAAATACAATCATAATGTTCCGTAATAATTATGAATATTGTTGTTGATATTTCCGGATTGAAAATAGATATTAACTTGCGGTTTCCGCTGACTTCTTAGACTTTTAATCATCCTTGTAATCAGATAAAATTGAATAAACTATTATATTTACAATTATGGAAAAAACGCGCAATGTTTGTGATGTTGTAAGACAGGGCTCCCTGGCGCCTAGTGTAAAACACATATTGCCGTAGTTCATAAGATGATATATAGAGTGTGAAAAGCCCTTTTTAACAAAACTAAGTTTACTAAATTATGTTAAGCCAGACCGGAGTTATCAGCATTTATTACAAATAATGTTCAACCTTCCCCTACCTATTTATTTAAAAAGTGACGAACACGTTCTATAGGTGAATTTTATAAATTAATCTTCGAAATATACAAAAATGTTATTTTCAAGGTACCTTAACTAGGCGACTTTTGAGGAAACTTTGTGATTCATATTTACCGTTACTGTTGCGCCCTCTAGCGCCAGTCTGAGAAACTTGAAAATAATTTCCAGTGATATCTCATGACCACTTTACCTAATATATTTTTTTCCGCAAGCCATACGACTAACACTTTCTGAGATACGGCCGACAGCCATTCTTAGTGGGACACCCGGTACACTAACTGACTACTATTTTAGCACATGTTCAACTTGCTACACCCGGTCGGTAATATAGATCGGGCATGGGTTTCAACGTGTTACCGATTGATGATGTGAGCAGTTCCGGGAAACTATATTTTATGGCTGGATTTTAGCAGTTGTTTTTTTAGTAAAATTGTATTAATACGCAATCGCAAACTCAAAAAATCGTAGAACGGACACTGACCGAAATGACGTTTTTGTGTTGACAATACTCAAAATTAAAAGGATACCTGAACTAGACGAATTGTAAAAAAAAATCCATCTCGAAAACGTCCTTTCCTTTAAAACCGGGTGATGCATGGCTTAGTTGAACATAGGAAACTCTATGTAAATTTTGAGGTGGCTTAATATTGGCTCCCCTGTACATTGTAGAGAAAAATTTTATTATAATTTTCTGATGAGGCTGATATAATACTTAATGCAAAGTTTGAATAAATTTTAATAAGCCAATCCTAACTTATTCAATTAAATGTGATGGCAAAATCACGAAATTTTCATAGTTTAGATACAGCAAACACCAGCAAATAATTTTTATGACGCTATTGTCAAAAATTGACGTAAAGCTCAACATAACAAATAAAGATTATTTTATATTAAAAGACATTTTCGTTTCACCAATCCGACAATCACACATCCAATATAAAAGACACCAATATATTATTATATTCTTACTGAACCTTTAATTTAACATAACGTACCTAAGACTACAAATTTTCGCAAAAACATTAATTAATTAAATGTTCAAACCACCCTTCACTAACAGCTGAACAATATCATAACCGATCATAAAATTCATTTTTAACATTACTGACTTGATATTGAGAAATTCTGACACATTCTAACGAAATACAGTTTTTTACCTTGTCTAGATTTTTGAATTTTCTATCTTTATAATTAAAATTTTTCTAAGTGACCCCACAGAAAGTAGTCATTTGGCGAAAGATCACGGGACCTGGCTGGTCAAAGAATTAGATGTCGTGGGCCCATAATATTTCCGTTAAAAATATTTTGGCAGTATTCCCTAACCATGAGAGAACTATGGGCAGGACAACCATCCATTTAATACCAGATCTCCTGATTTTCACGTACAACTTCTTCTAGTGCTATGACAATGGCAACCTTAAGTCATGGATAACAGGTTGTCACTATCTGCTGACGGTAGCTCTTTATGTGGAGGCACTAGGTCGTGGTCCATATACTTACACCTTTCCTTCGTCTTTGGTTTGCCTTGGGCGCCACCTGGTTTGATCGAAGTCCAAACCAGAAAAAATATACCGTATATCAGTTCTATTGAAAAATGTATGCTTCCAGGGGCGTGCGGTCCATGGAAGCGATGGAAGCACTGCTTCCCCTACCGCTTTCATAAGACAAAACAAATTTTATATTAATCTATTATACCTATCCATACAATTAAAATACCCAAGTATTTATTTCTATCTAATTTCCAAACCAAATCCGGCCCTGTATGCATCCCTGACCAACGCAATATTAAATTTATCGAAGTGATCTCAATACGTGTATACTACACTGTATACGCGTATACGAGTATCTAATAATAATACCTATGGTATAGTTGGGGTCAAGCAAATATTTGACGCGTGACACTTCCATATTGTCATGGGTGTCAAATACGGCAGGCCACTCATAATATAAAAGTTACTAATGGCTAATTTATATTATAATAATTACCACCCACTCGAAGTATTTGTATCTTTATCCTTTTATATGACTAAAAAGAGATATACATAAACCGAGTTACCTTCTCGTCGATTTGGTCAAATCATATGGGCTGCAGATCCGCATTTTATTTATTAATTTAATCGTTATACACTACTAAGATTGCTTTTGTTAAGACCTGTGATATTAATGGTCAATCCTGAATCCCACCATTACAATGCACAGAATTTATCAAAACAAATTTATTTATATTATAATTCATATTCTTAGACCAATTTCCCAGCAATCATTTTCTGCAAAGGTTTATAAATAACAATATTTGTCAGTCCGGCCCTGACTAAGTATCAGCTGTAATAAAGTTGGTGAAATCGAAATGACCTAGTATTGGACAAATATGACAAGATGGAAGTGTCACGCGTCAAATATTTGCTTGACTCCAACTAGGTATATGCCGTGCGAAGGGTAAATCGTTGAATCGTGAAAGAATCCGACAGAATATTTAGTTTCCACATGTTTGTTGTCGGCGGTTTACGATTGCTTGTCGCGATTTTTCGCCAGGAAAACGCGATATACGGTAGAGGATCTGTCAGTGGTTGTTTATCTTACTTCTTGATTTATTTTGTCATGGAACAACCAATTGCCGGCCCATCGAGTTCGGGAAATTTAAAGTGTATCTGTTCTGTATGCAAGTTATTGGAAAAAGGATTTTCAACGCTTTCCTTTGATGAAAAAAGGAATATTATTGCAACAGGTAGGCCTACACCAGATTGTAATTTAAAGACAGAAGTGAAGGCGGCTAAAAAATTTACAAGGCATTTTAATAAAGAATATTAGGTACGATAAATATAAATGGCTTACTGCATGCAGCACCTTATTAAAATTGTTTTGTTGGCCTTGTTTACTCTTCGTTAATACGGTTCGTAAAGGTATAGGTACCTACGTGGTTTTCTTTTTTATTTTTGTTTCACCTCAAATTAAAAAAAAAAATCTGGCGGTGCCTACATCCCTTTTTTTACCTGAAACACGAAAGACCACGTCGTGATATCCAAACTATAAGCTCTAAAATGATACCATCTATCAGGTGCTGTGATATATATATTGTAAATTCAGTTTCTTTGTTCATAAACAATGTAAATTTACCACATAATAATTACACACCCAGTATCCGTTTAAAATTAAATCAAACTGTGAATTCAAAGTAAAAATGTATAGATAGTTTTCTGTATTAGTTTCTGTTATGAAATTTTGTTAACTTGTTTTTAACGACTCTTAGGCAGGGTTGGGTCACTAAAGAATTGGTTTTCGACGGGCAAATTACTTAAAAAATAATAAAAAAACATAGGTAGCCATTTAGAAAATAGAAGAAATATTAAAAAATCATAGGTACATAATCTCACATTTTCGACAGTACCTACATGACAGTATCCTACCTGTATTTAAACGTCGAAAAATTGCCAATATTTGGGCGTGGTCCTCAAAAAAATTTTTCGCCTGCGGCGACCTGCCTCCGGCGGGCCTACCAGCGGTGCTTCCCCTTTTTCATAACTCACCGCACGCCCCTGGTATGCAATAAATAAAACCAAAGTTTTCCCACACAAACAGTAAAGATTTTATTAAATAAAGAAAGGGTGTAGGTTAATTTTATATGGTAGAGGAAAAATCAAATTATATAAGCATGATAAAAAAGAAAACCAGCCTTTCCGGGAGCAAAATTGGGTATAACCTCAGGGAAGATTTTAGAACCTTGGAAATCTTTTAATAGCGTGTGGTTAAAAAATGTTACCCCTTGCCAAGATAGCTTTACAATGTTGATTTACATAAAAAAAAGGTTATGGATCAAATTTTAGTTAACCAATTGAAATAAAAAAAGAATAAATTGAAATGGCGTATGGTGAAAATATGATGACGGTAAACCTTAATTAAATTATAAAAAAAATGCGGCTATATAACTTTTATACCACTCTGTATAGCTAGATCTATCGATCAGGATGGCCCCATGACGTGGTTTTCTCTGGTTGGCCAGGTGGAATGTGGTAGCTCGTTATTTCTCTACTGGGAGGTGGTTTCCTAACCTTACATCCCCAACAGCAAAACCAAAAATAAACCCAAGCAAATCACCAAACCCCCAAAAGTAATAGAAAAGAGAATTACCCCCTGAATTCCCATAAACAACAAACCAAGAACAAAAGAAATTAAAGCAGCTTGCCTCTATAAAAGAGGGGTGAGACTTCGTGGCCTTTTGCCAAAAAAAAAAATGGCCTAACGGCGGCTGGCTTGTCTTTCTAGTCTGAAGGATTTTCAGAAAGTAAAATTAAAGGTCGCAAGAACTCTAAAGGCAAACCCCCTTCTCCTTTAACAAAATCAGCTGACTCAGTGTTGCCAACTTAACCTAACACCAATAAAAAAGAAGAGAACAGAGACACACTACAAAAGATCCAAACGATACGAGAGTCTTTTACCAGAACCTAAATTAAATAACCAAATGAAGAAAATATTTCCAAACAACTTTGTTTAAACATAAAATTGCCAAAAGTAAAAATGGACGGCTGCGACTTGACGGAGACGTAAAAACGGAAATACATGGTCCACCTATGTGCGGCGCCTGATGCAATCAACTACAGAAAAGCAGAAGTAGTGCGTTCGCCCCTTACTCTGACTAACGTTCGGTAAACAAAGATGATACAACCTAATAAACAATTTCTCGAGCAAAATAATTATAAAATATGTACTTTTGTGAAAATATTACTGTACGAATCAAAGGTAAATCTACATTCCCCACAAAGTCAATAGTGGCAATTTTTAAAATTGCTACAGTGCGGGTTTAATTCGATTTCGTAGTAAGTCCAAATAGGTTACTGCTGTAAGGTTTCCTTTCATAAAAAATGGTCCAATAATGTGATGTCCTACAATTCCCGACCAATCATTTATTTTTTGAGGATTTTGCGTCTAAGTATAAACAAGACGATGTTCATTTTCTTGGCTCCAATACCGACAATTTTGAACATTTGGTTCGTTGTTGAGGGGAATGTACATTCATCGGTAGAACAAATATTTCTCAAAAAATCCCTATCATTATTTGCTCTTTCCATTACCTCAAAACAAAATACCATTCTCCGTTTTTTATCGCCTTGTCGTAGCTCTCAATGTTTTTCATACTTCTAAGGAAAATATTTATGTTTTTTTTTTTAAAGTGCGCAACACTGTGGTTTGATGTTTTCCTTCGACTTGCCCAAGAATTCTCGTGCTAATTATTTTATTTTCCTCCACGTGCAGTAAAATATCAAGATCTCTATTATCCGTTTCTTGAGTTCTATTGACATTCTAAGTTGAGAATTTAAAGTTACTTATTACAATGTCTTTGGACCCAAATTTTAATATTATTTAATTAATGAAATGGAAGGAATAGGCTTATCAAGGAATTGAACTGAAAACATTGCAGACACTGCTCTTAAACTGTTTTCTGTATAATACCACTTATTCATACTTACGTTTTCCTTAATGAAATAGCTCACATTTAGGTATAATTAAAGCACCTTCAATGAAAATGTTGTCGCTCACGCTACTTTTCGTTTTGTCAATGTAAAATAATAATTTGCTGGCGTTTGCTGTATTACCTAAACTATGAAAATTTCATAACTTTGCCACCACATTAAATTAAATAAGTTCAAAAAACTATAATGCAATCTTTCTCTAAAATGTACATGGAAGCCAATATTTAGTCACATCAAAATTTACATGGGATTTTCTATGTTCAACTAATCCATGCATCAACCGGTATAGTTTTCACAGAACCCAAAAATAGATTGTACTTTTTGACTTGCAGTATATATCAGACGATTAACGATCAACGAGGACAAAACCAAATATATGCATGTCAAACGGAGAGCAGGAAGGGACAGAATAGGACAAAACATAACAATGGACACCTACAATTTCGAATGCGTGGACCAGTTTCAGTACCTAGGGGTAGTTATAGCATCGGATAACGACATCAGCACCGAAATAAAAGCAAGAATACAAAAGGGCAATAAATGTTTTTTTGCCTTGCAGGACCTGTTTAGGTCCCGACTGATATCTAGGAACTCTAAAATACGGATATATTCGGCAGTAATCAAGCCAATTATTATGTACGGTTCAGAAACATGGACAATGACAAAGCAGAACGAACTAGTACTAAGACGCTTTGAACGAAAGATGTTGCGGAAAATCTATGGGCCTACAATAGAGGAGAGAACGGGTCAATATCGAATAAGAACAAATGAAGAGCTCAAAAACTTGTACAAAGGTGCGAGTTTGGTAAACGAAATAAAAGCACAGAGGCTCAAATGGGCCGGACACGTACAGAGATCACCGAATGAACGTCTTATCAAGAGGATATGGGAGGAAAACCCAGTAGGAAAGAGACCTTTAGGAAGACCAAGGCTCAGATGGAGGGACAATATCGGAGAGGATGCAAAAACCTTGGGAGTACGGGACTGGATGGAGGTTGCGTTGGACAGGGATGGATGGAGACGAGTCGTAGATGCAGCTAAGACCCACGAAGGGTTGTGACGCTACGAGAGAGAGAGAGAGAGTATATATCAGACATATGCCGTTGTCCGATTATGAGAAATGCACCCAAATACAATTCCATTCAGCCTTGCGTTAAACTTTTACCTAATATTTACCAGGCGTGTGTTAAACAAGAAGCGGTAGTGCTCAATCTGGAATTCTTTAAATTTTTTCCAATCCTATCGCCAGCATTGATGCCTTTGAGAACGGCTAATTACGTCGTGCTAATTCGAGAATTCATTTCGCTCTGAATGTGAGCCAAACAAAGCCAGCAGGAAATTAAATCTAATCGATTGCCTCCAGTAATAATAAGTCCTCCTATGCGACATAATGATTTTATCAACTGGAATCATTCATAGGGATATAACGTTGTATGCAAGGTGCCTGGTTACGTTTAACTTTTAGGTTAGTTCAGGTTAGTGGAGAGTAAACTAAGGAGTAGTTGAACTTCCTCTCCCAGGTCTGGGGTTTCGGTGTAACTGAAATAGTCGTTATTTTACGTTTAATTTATTATTATTAAAGTCCTGTGTGAAATTGAATTGTAAATAATTAAAATCAATAATATGATTATTGGGAGTATTTATTCTAGTCCAAGGCTGTTTAAAAGCTTTCCTGTCAAAGCTAGAGGGCCTTCTTTCATCACTTTTCATCAAAGAAATCCCAAGTGTTGCCCTTTGTGGCGATTTCAATGTAAATCTGTTAAATGACTCGAGGTAGAAGGATATGCTACTTGCAACATTTAATTTTAAATATTTGGTGCCGCAGCCAACTTTTGTAACAGTTCTTACAGCAACCTGCATAGATAATTAGAAAATAAAATCTGAACGATGGCGATGCTGTTGCGGCGGTGTTTTTTTTTATGATAAGGCACAGCACTGCAGGATTAATCCTGTATGGCGCTCTGCGAGCGGTGCGTGTGCGCAGAAAACGATTTACGTTGGTCTGGAATCTTTGGAGATTATACTCGTTGGGAACACGGCCTTAGGGAGGTCATTCCAAAGTAAAGACTTTCTCCAGATAACAGAATTTTTAAACAGTGTCGCTCTAGGGATACTAAGCTAAACAACGCGCTTCAGTGGCTTGTCGTGTATTTCTACAATGCACCGCTTTGGGTGAAATCAAGCGAGCAACCTCAGTTGAGCACTTGTCATAAAAATATTTGTAAAATAGACTCAAGTCGCCAACCTGCCTTCGATGTTCAAGGCTCTTCAGGTTTTTTGTCAGATCATGGTCACCGATCAAGGGAATGGCTCTTCCATGAATGAAATACAGCAAGCTCACGGTATGTTTAGGAGCAGAGCCCCAAATATGCAAACAGTACTCCAGCGATGGTCGAATTTAGGCTTTATAGAGCATCAAAAGTTGTTGGGGTGTATAGAGGTTCTTAGTTCGAAAAACTATTCTAAGCTTCTGCGAGGCTGCCTTAGCGATGACCGCAACGTGACTATGCCAAGACATATGACTGTCCAAAGTGACGCCCAATGAATGAATTGATGAAGCCAAGGGAATCGAGTGTCGCGCCATGACTATATCTGGTTTTTTAGCATTAAATGCTACTTGGTTACTGTCACCCCAAGACAGAATTTCTTCCAGGTCTTTATTAAGACGTCATCAGGGATATATTGGCTTTTTAGTTTTTTCCATAAGATCGTTAATGTATAGTGAAAGAGGGTGGGCGACAATATAGAACCCTGAGGGACCCCGCATTGGTGTTAAATGTGTCAGAGAGAAATCCGTTTATCACTACTCGCAAAGAACGGTCTTTAAAAAGCTTGACAGCCTTAAACAAAATTGAGCCGGCATTTCGTATGCTCTCACTTTAGTTAGAAGCCCCTCATGCCATACTCGGTCAAAGGTCTTAAAAACGTCAAGTGCTACCGCCCGGGACTCCCCATGAAACGTGAGTAACATAAGCGAGAAGGTCTCCTGTTGATCTAGACTTACGAAATCCATAATAGCGGTCACTAATAATGTTGAAGCCTTCCAGGTACTTTAATAATTTTTTATTGATAGCCTCCTCCATAACTTTTGATATAACCGAAAGCAATGCGACTGGACGATCGTTGTTTGGCAAGATGTCCTTGCCGTTTTTTGGTATGGGCTGGACTTGCGCAGTTTTGCAGCAAGAAGGAAATACTTCTTTTCGGTAGATAAGTTAAAAAGCCTTCAAAATACCAGCGCCAATTCGTCAGCGCATGTCTTAATTACGATGACTGGAATTTCGTCAGGACTAGAAGCTTTTTGGTGTCAAGACTTCTCAATATTCGCTTAACATGGCGCTGCCGGAAAACAATGTCGGACATACTCGATTCTACAGGAGGAATGTTCGGTGGAGCTTCTCCCTGAAAATTAATCGTTGAATATGAGGAAAATAGTTCCGCCAGTAAGTTTGCTTTACTGAGCTTTGGTCGCAATGATGCTATCAGAATGTGTTAGAGGTAGAACTTGGTAAAGTTCTGACTGACGGCTTTAGCTATCGACCAAAACGATCTTGATCCGTTAGGATATTCAAGAAGTTTGTGTCTGGTCTTCTGGTTGTGTGCTTCTTGGCGTTAGTTTGTGATTTTTTGTGATTTTTTTTAGGCTTTCGACTGTGTTAATCATCGAGTACTAAGTCTGCAGAAATTTCAGCACTATGGAATTCGTAACACAGCACGATTAGGCATTGACTTTTGAAGTTTAGTTAGTAATCATGTTTGTTAGCATTAGTTATTTAAACACAGTAATTAATCGAATAACAACATAACTAATAACTCGCATTAAAATAATAAAATGTTGTCATTATTATATCTTACTAATGCTCACATGCATTTAACTTTTGACCAAGCACTCGGTAATTATCTGGATGCAAGAATAATTGATTTTCTTTTTGAAATAGTACCTCTATACTCTATACTTTCCTTTGCCAACGGATGATTTCTTGTACTTGAGACGATATTCCAAGATCGTCTCGAATTTTGTTTGAAGTGGTGTGTTATTCTTTCTATCAGATCTTCCCTGGAATGAACTGGTGTCAAATATCAAGCCATTTTAAATTTCCCCATGAAAAGGAATCCAATGGAGTCATGTCGGGTGACCTCGGTGGCCATCAAATAGGCCCACTTCAATCTACCCATCGATTATCAAACGTATTTAATTAGTGCTGAAGAACTAAATTGCTAAAATGGGGCGGTACACCGTCGTGCATATACCACATCTGATTTCTAATTTGTAATAATGGGGTTAAGTTTTGTTGCATGAATTGCAAATACATGGCACCATTGTAATCTGCCTTCAATAAAGAATGGTTTATTAAGATAATTCCCAATATTTGCCGCCCACAAGTTAACTATGAGCCTTTGTCAGTGCTTTGCCTGTAATGTTGCAGGGAAATTTCCTTCATGCCAGATATGCCAATTATGGCAGTTATTACTCCGTCTGCTTCGTCCGTGAACAAAACAATACTAGTAAAATTATGATCTTAGCTTAATCGTTGCAAAAACCAATTTAGTTAAAAACCCAGCGGGGGACATAGCGTGTACCTTCTGGACGTAATAAGGATGTAGCAGTTGTTCTCGAAGGTCTCATGAACAATCCACTTTGTCGCATGAACTTTGACCGATATACCGGGTGTTTCTCAAAAGACGCTCACCCCTATAACTTTTTTGTATTTATAGATATTAAAATGAAATTTTGGAATTGTGCATAAGAGATGAGTCTGCATTTATTGGCATAATTTTTGATTTGTTAGCACTTTCGGTTTAACCGGAAGTGACCTTGACTTTGGTATTTTAAATGGGACATCCTATATATTTTTACTTATTTGAATTCAGCATGATATTCTGAGTAAAATGACATCCCACATGTCATTTTTTGACGTGTTATAACATTTTTATTCTCATTTTTTGTATTACATCTAGAGGGCCATAAATCAATTAAATAGGTTAATTTATAGTCAAGTAGTTTACGAAAAATACAATTATGTCATATTAATTGACTATCTAAGTTTCACAAGCGTTTAAAAAATGAAATGACGTTTACTCCATTTTTCCAAATGGAACGATAGTGGTTCACTAGGATATTTGAAACGAGTATTTTTTTCCCAACAATTTGATACCAAACACTCCTATGCTATCTTAAAACTTACGCAGGTGTTAAGAAATTGATCTAGGCAACTAGGCTTAATTAAAACTAAACTTAAAGAACTAAACAGTTAACTAATTCATTCTCAACAAACAACTAATAGTAGATAGTAATTGTTTATCATTATTAATAAATTAATCTAGGACTTTAATTATAATACCAATTATCATCGCTCTAAATGTTCGAAATGTCCTCCCTGTTGATGAAAACAATTTTCCACTTTTTCGATAGTTGCCCTCATTACATTTCTCAACTGGTTGCTGCTCTTACTTTATTTTCAAGTTCTGCACGGGTGACTGGTGGAACGTTGTAGACTTTGTTTTTGAGGGTTCCCCATGCAAAAAAGTCCAACGGAGTTAGGTCGGGGGTTCTAATTTAGAAAATAAAAATGTTAAAGGATGAAAAGACATACCTACTGACTGAGGCAGTAATATTTATGTTAACTAATGATAGTACGTCAATTTCTTTCTCTTCACTTACAACTTACAACATAGTTATTGACCGCATCTTCATTGGGTTCTGTACGCATTTTTTGTTCCAGTTTTGAAATATAATGCCGGATTGGAAGTCGACGACCTGGATATCTCTCTGCATACAATCTTGCGGCCTCAGAAGAATTTTTTCTGGTCTCTCCAAAAATTAAGAGCATATCAATTTCTTCATTTCTAGTAAAACTAACCATTTTATCTGATTTACAATTTAAGTTTTATAAACGAATGACATTTGAACAACTTTGATTAGAGCCATATTGGTTTTGATATTCAATTCAATTGTTTTTCAAAGCCGCCTTTATATTTTTTTTCTTTAGAAAGGACAGGGCGGCAATATTAATACATAACGCTTTTAAATATGTGATTGGGATTTAAGGCAAATTTTTTCGTGTTCATTTTAAAATAGCATAGGAGTGTATGGTATCAAATTATTGGGAAAAAAATACTTGTTTCAAATATCCTAGTGAACCACTATCGTTCCATTTGGAAAAATGGAGTAAACGTCATTTCATTTTTTAAACGCCTGTGAAACTTAGAAAGTCAATTAATATGACATAATTTTATTTTTCGTAAACTACTTGACTATAAATTAACCTATTTAATTGATTTATGGCCCTCTAGATTTAATACAAAAAATGAGAATAAAAATGTTATAACAAGTCAAAAAATGTGTGGGATGTCATTTTACTCAGAATATCATGCTGAATCTAAATAAGTAAAAATATACAGGATGTCCCATTTAAAATACTAAAGTCAAGGTCACTTCCGGTTAAACCGGAAGTGCTAACAAATCAAAAATTATGCCAATAAATGCAGACTCCCCTCTTATGCACAATTCCAAAATTTCATTTTAATATCTATATATACAAAAAAGTTATAGGGGTGAGCGTATTTTGAGAAACAACCGGTATTTCCTACGCTATTAAAGGGATTTTCAGCAATCTCGTCCAGAACTTTCTCCTCTAACTGCGGGTTCCTTGCTCTTCTTGGGGACCCTTCTCCACCACGATGCGGCAAGAAACTCTCTAAAATGGATTAGCAAAAGGTTAGCTAACGAGTGATTATTAATTATTTTGCTCAAGGGCGGCTCTGACCCAGTATACATAGTGTAGCAGTAGCGCGTAGATTAAATCATAGGGCGAATTTGCAAGAAAGCAGCGTTGTCACGTTGAAAACCTAAAATAATGTTTTTTGACGGTATGTAATATAAAATCCTGAGCTATCTTACTTTGAAAGCCTACTTTATATGGCCGCCTCCTACTTCTAGACACCTTCTGATGTTTCTTCTTACCCTCAGAGACACATTAACCGATACGTTTGGAGAATTATTAATTTCGGCAATTTTTTCTGAAATCCTTCGTTTAAGATCATTTATATCCTCAATTGGTGTTCGATAAATGGAGTTTTTTATTAAAGGCCACAAGAAGAAATCGCAGGGTGTTAAATCGCAGGAACGAGGTGGCCATATTTGTTGCGTATTTCGGCTTATAACCCTGTTTTCAAAAAATTCACTTAAAAAATTTAAATTTTCTCTGGTTACATGAGGTGTAGCGCCATCTTGTTGGAAGTAACTTTCCCGCAATTCATCATCGTGAAGCTCATTAATAAATGTTGTCAGAATTTCGATCCGATATCTCTCAGCTGTAATTGTGCCATCAAAGTAAATTGGATTGATGAGGCCTTTACTTGATGAAAATCCATGTTCAAAACACTTAAGGAAAACAATAATTTTCGATTTTCACTATATTTTAATAAATAAACACATAACAGCTGTTTCGGTACACTGTACCTTCTTCAGATGTGAGTACTTTAATACTAAAATTACCAATATTAGGGTAATGAGAATAAAGCTTAAACTACCTGCTAAATTATTATGGGAAAATACGTGTATACAAATTCAATAATGGTGATCTATTTAAATCTAATTGATCGTTCAGTAATATGTTGGAATTTTTAAGTTTATTTATTTCTAATGTCTCTAGGGTATTTAATTTTCGACCTTTGTTTTCTACATGTAAAATTGTATATTTATCATCAAAATTATGTGATTCTTCTAATAAATGATTGGCGTAATTAGAATCCCTTTTATTTTTCAAAAAACATCTTTTATGTTCCTGTATACGTTTTTTAAACGGTCTTCCTGTTTGTCCTATATACACCTTATCACAAGAACCACATTTTAATTTATATACGCCAGATTTATCCTGTTTTTTAACTTTACTTTTATTGTTTTTTATTAATTTACCTAAAGTATTCCTAGTTTTAAACGCTAATTTTGAACCACGCTTCCTTAGATGTCTTGATATTGTCTCCGTCGGTTTACCGTTACATGTCGGTTTAATAGGTATAGCGTACCCCTTTGGGGCTCTGTATCTTCGCTAACGGGAAATTTTTGCGTTTACGAGAAATTAGGGTTACTTTGACTTACCCTATATGTTCCCGAGAATATACCATATACTTACCGGCCACCCTGTATAGTAAATCTCATCGTTTTTCCTTTTCTTTTTTCTCTTCTCCTCCATCCTTTCTTTATACACAGTGTGTAAAAAGTCCCGGACCGGTCAATTATTCAGAATATGGCGCACAGCATAAAAAAAAATTCCGGTATAAAAGTTGTAGGCCTTAAAAAAATCTACAAAACTAGCACACCTGTAATTATACAGGGTGCCTCAAACAATCATGGTAAGCAAAACTTTAGTTTATTTAAACGGAATGACCCCTGTTCAACAACCTTTTCTGATTCTAAAGAACAATAATTATGAGACATGTCATATGGCTAAACTCATTAGTTTAAGAAATAATTTGAGTTACAGGACATAAATACAGCAAGTAAGATATTACCTACATTTTGCATTTTTACAAGCTGGTATCAGAATGATTTGCATCACTGTCATATTAAATTCTGAAAATGTCTCTCAACGAAAGGGAACGTATAACTTTACTAATGATCAGAGGTTTTGGAGACCGACAAAGATCATTTACCGAAGCAACGCCATTTTTCAATATAACTTTTCCAAACCGACAGCCTATATCAAAATCTACAGTTGTGAGAACAGTTGAAAGATTAGAGGAAACCGGGTGTTGCAAAGATAATGTATGTTCCGGTAGACCAAAATCGGCAACTAGTGATGAAAAAAAATTAGAGACATTACTTCATTTTGTTCAGGATCTACATTTGTCGTTAAAAAAGCTGCTACCCAAGTCGATGTATCTTTTAAATCAGAAATTATTTAAAAAAAAACACTAATTTTTACCCCTATAAAATGACTTTAATCCAGGAATGATCAGAAGAATAATTATGAGACATGTCATATGGCTAAACTCATTAGATTAAGAAACAATTTGAGTTACAGGACATAAATACATTTTGCATTTTTACAAGCTGGTACCAGAATGATTTGCGTCACTGTCATATTAAATTCTGACAATGTATCTCAACGAAAGGGAACGTATAACTTTACTAATAAATCAGAGGTTTTGGAGACCGACAAAGATCATTTACCGAAGCAAAGCCATTTTTCAATATAACTTTTCCAAACCGACAGCCTGTATCAAAATCTGAGAACAGTTGAAAGACTCGAGGAAACCGGGTGTTGCAGAGATAAAGTTCGTTCCGGTAGACCAAAATCGGCAACTAGTGATGAAAAAAAATTAGAGACATTACTTCATTTTGTTCAGGATCCAAATTTGTCGTTGAGAAAAGCTGCTACCCAAGTCGATGTATCTTTTAAATCAGTTGAAATTATTTTAAAAAACAGTAATTTTTACCCCTATAAAATTCCTTTAGTCCAGGAATTATCAGAAGACGATTTCGAACGTAGAATGGCATTTTGCGAATGACGCAAAAACAGGAAGAAAATAACAATTTTTTTAATCAAATAGTTTTTTCGGATGAGGCAACATTCATGTTAAACGGGAATGTCAATCGACATAATTGTCGTTATTGGGCTGATCAAAACTCAGATTTTATAAAAGAAACACACACTCAACACCCCCAGAAATTAAACGTGTGGGCCGGTATTATTGGCAATATTAGTGGGACCTTTCTTTATAGAGGGGAATTTAAATGCAGACTATTATCTCCACATGCTGCAAAATCAAATTGTGCCAGCAATAACCAATACAGTAGGACCACTATTGGAACATACGTGGTTTCAGCAGGACGGAGCTCCTCCTAATTTTGGGCGAGCTGTGAGAGTTTACTTAAATCATACTTTTCCTACCGCTGGATAGGGCGAAGGGGCCCCATAGAATGAATTGCCCGCTAGGTCGCCAGACCTAACGCCCCTTTATTATTTTCTCTGGAGACAACTAAAAATAAAGTGTATGTGACAAAACCTGCATATTTGGACGAATTGAGAAGAAGAATTATTGAAGAATGTGAATATTATATTAACCAAGAAATGTTACAAAACGTCATCGACAAATTTTATTGTAACCTTGCCCATTGTCAAACTATAGGAGGTGGACATTTTCAACATTTAATTAAATAACGACTTACTTAAATTTATTTTCGTTCTTGTAAATTTGTTATTAATTTTACTGCTTGTATAATTTAATTGTTATTAAATTTTTGACAAAACTTGCGTTTTTTTTTTATGATAAGGCACAGCACTGCAGGATAAATTATTTATAGGAGCGGTGCGTGTGCGCAGGAAACGATTCACGTTGGTCTTGAATCTTTGAAGATTATAGTCGTTGGGGAACACGATCTCAGGGAGGTCGTTCCAGAGTGATGACGTTCTCCAGATGAAAGAATTTTGAAACAGTGTCGTTCGAGGAACACTAAGCTGAACCACGTACTGGTGGGCTGCAGTGGCTCGTCGTGTATTTCTACCATGCACCGCTCTGGGTGGTATCAAGCGGGCAACCTCAGTTGAACACTTGCCATGAAAATATTTGTAAAATAGACTCAAGTCGCCAACCTGCCTTCGATGTTCAAGGCTTTCCAGGTTGTTTGTCAGACTATGGTCACCGATCAAGCGAATGGCTCTTCTTTGAATGGAATCTAGCAATCTCAGGGTATGTTTAGGAGCAGAGCCCCAAATATGCGAACAAAACTCCAGCGATGGTCGAATTTGGGCTTTATAGAGCATCAAAAGTTGTTGGGGTGTATAGAGGTTCTTTGTTCGGAAAAGTACTACAAGCTTCTGCGAGGCTGCCCTAGCAATGGCCGCAACGTGGCTATGCCAAGACATATGACTATCCAAATTAACGCACAATAAATGAATTGATGAAGCCAAGGGAATCGAGTGTCCCGCCATAACTATATCCGGTTCTTCATCATTAATTTTTTTAGAAAAAACTGTCGCCTGGGTCTTTTTAGCGTTAAATTCTACTTGGTTACTGTCACCCCAAGACAGAATTTCTTCCAGGTCTTTGTTGAGATGTGAGACCTCTTGCTGCCTATAGAGATGTGCATTAGCAGCCGATGTCCGAGCATCCAAAGTAAAAGATGAAACAAGTGTGCTGTCATCAGCGAAGCTATATATAGGATTTTTAGTTTTTTCCGTCGCGTGAGTACATTTAGTACAATTTTTATGTTTTTTTACAGTTTTAACACAAAACATTCTGGTACCAGCTTGTAAAAATGCAAAATGTATGTAATATCTTACCTGTTGTATTTATGTCCTTTAACTCAAGGTATTTCTTAAACTAATGGGTTTAGTCATATGCCATGTTTCATAATTGTTGTTTAGAATGTTTAGAGGAATCAGAAAACGTGATTAAAAGGGGTCATTCCATTTGAATGAACCAAAGCTTTGTTTACCATGGCTGTTTGAGGCACCCTGTATAATTACAGGGGTCCTAGTTTTATAGATTTTCTTAAGGCCTACAACTTTTATACCGGAAGTTTTTTTTTATATTGTGCGCCATTTTCTAAATAATTGACCGGTCCGGGACTTTTTACGCACTGTGTATAACTCCTTTTAGGCGTTTGATGATCGTTCAGTTTATATAATTATTATTTTTCTGAGGCTAGGCTGTCGAATGTAAATTTTGAAGGTTGCTTACAGTACGTTTTATAGTTTCTTTGTTATGGATATATTTATTAGAAACAGATATTCACGTTGTAATTATTAGAAATAGTTTAAGACAATTTTAGCCTTTGTCCTGTTTGTATACCATCATTTTTGGAAATAAATCCATGCTATTTTTAGTGCAAAGAGCTTTCTCTTTCCCAATTACGCCATAACGAATAAAATCCCAAACAGGCGTCGCCATCGTAATCAATTAACTCCAGCTGCCCTTGTTTTGTCCAGACTGTCGGTCAAAGGACTTGTTGATTAAATCACAGTAAATAAACACAGAAGGAAAAAATGGATCCTAATTTACTTGATACATTTAATACAGGATTGATTTGTGCCTTGTCTGCCAAGGCGGTAAGATTAGAAGCGAAATTACCTACAAATCAAGTTCTAACAACTAACGAGCCGAAGGAAGTATACAGAGGGGGACAGTTTTGAGCATGAACATGTTTAAAGAAGCTTGTTAGGGAAGGCGATAGTGACCAAAACTTATAGATAATAGAATCTACTAATCATCCCAATTAATGGCATTATTTCAGATTTTAAATAGGAGGACGGGGACAAACAGTTAAGCATGATTTAGAAAGATATCGTTGTTTACTCTCAAAGGAGCCTAGGTGGGGTAGACGAAGGAAAGTCCAGACCTCATACTGTTTTTTTTTCTATTTGGGAATGATAAAGTCTTCATTATGGGTTTTAATTGGGTTGCATAAGCAATCATTTTAAACACGAATTTTTTGTTTTCTTTCTTTTGGCCCATTCTCGTCTCGTCTCGTGAGGCGAGAATTTTTTTTTATCTCGTCTCGACGAGAAACGCGTTTTTCTCGCTCGAGAGTGCCATTGTCTCGTCTCGTCTCGTCTCGTTTTTTCTCGTGAGTAGGGAATCATAAAAAATATTTTTTTATACGAATCTTAAAGGGGGTAAACATTTAAAAGTATCTGGTCGTCTCGCGGAAGGGTTTAATATAAGTCGGTTTGTTAGGCATGTGACTTAGAAACTATTTTTCTTAGATCAACAAAATATTGCAAGCGGCCATAAGACATAATTCACGTAATGAAATAGGCTTGGCACCGAGGTATTTTCAGTCCAAAATATACGGGGTGGTATAAGATACAGAATGGAGAACGATTTATAATAATAATAATTGATTCATAATGGAACTACCCTTCTTTTATTATTTATTTTTTGGAATAATTCGGGGCATAATTAACTGCAATAGTTTGGAAAATATTCGATTAAATAAAGGGATCAGCCCAGAATGTCATCCGGGGAAAAACCTTAATTTTTTTATTACATTAATAGAAAGTGCAAGAGAAAGAACTTAAAGAAGTATTTCCGAAAATTCTCTCATAGTTTATGAAATATTCGGACTAAATCGCGGTAACATTAGATAATTATTGTGTCCTTCTTTTACATATGAGTTATACAATGTAAACTGTAATTGGTTTAAGATCACCGCCGCTACAACGTTTTCAATCGAAAATGCTTTCTTTCAGATTTGGTTAATTATTTAAAAATGTCAACTACTAACCATAGACAGAAGAAAGAGGCTAGACAATTTGATTCTGTTCTCTTGAATATCTCTTTTAAGGTAAATGCCTTCACGTTAAACACATTATTTTTCTGTCTATATATTAGGAGATACCTAAAATTCAGTGTTCTAACAAACGAGAAAATTCGAGAAAAAACGAGAAATTTCTCGACGAGAAACGGTCTTCTCTCGTCTCGTCTCGTGACTTCTCTCGAGAAAAAATTTCACTCTCGTCTCGTCGAGACGAGACGAGACACGAGAATTTCTCGTCTCGGCGGCATCACTAGTCACACCTACTTTTTGTTTTAAGAAATATTTCGGTAGTGGTAAACTTAAATTATCTGTTTTGTACCTATGGATGGGACTATCTTTAGAAGTGAGACATATTTTATAAAAAATTTCAATTACAAGAAATTAAATAAATTATTTAAATTAAAATGTTGTTTTACTGGTTGTACAATACAGAATATACGTAGGTATATCTTTATTAGGATCACGCTTACGCTGCTTTACATACATCCACAAACAACATAACCTAGAAAATATGCGACTGTGGTCTACATATATTTATTTATTTCAAGCACAAAACACTATAATATTAGACTATTAAAATAATAGTGAGACAAAAGCTAAATAGTGCTTATTTAGTTTATTTAGTTACAATTATAAATACTGTAGTATTTTCCTCAATTTTATTTCTCTAAAAAAACAGACTTGAGAAGAGATGAGTGATTATTTTAAATATTTACTGTTACTGTTGAATGTTCGGTGGCGTTAATGGTTATCCCTGGAGTATTCTGGGTAGACACAATATTTTGTGTATGACCTTGCTCATTTATAATTAATCTAGTCGTTCCACCTCACGTTACAGATGCTGTAGCTGTGATATTTTGGGATGTACATGATAAGCAAGGTGGAGATATACCGTGTGAAGATTGTGTGGACAAAATATTTGCAACTTCAACCTTGCTTTTCTTCGAAGTTTCAATGTAACCTTCGGCCACTGCTGAACACTTCCAGCCACCATGCTTCTTAATAGTGTTTAAGTCACCCCCACTATTTGCTAAGTGTGTAACACTGGACCATCTAAAACAATGGCCTGTAAATAACTTGGGATTTGGTAATTAGTGTTAATGCAGTGCCCATTTCTATAAGTCACGTGATTTCGTCTGAGACTAAAATACTGTGTTACCATTTGTACCCAGTCACTATTTGTAATTATAAACTGCGTGGTTATGTACTTTTTAGTTTTGGGCACATTTACAGGGTTATCCAACCAAGACTAGACAAGGCGATTTTTTGACTTTTCCTGTACTTTTATAAAAAAACTGAAATAGCCATCTTAAGTCATTTTCTCCCGCGAATTCGAATATCTTCAGCAAAAAACAATTGAACATCAAACAAAAGTACTAGGGGTCACTTTGATATTTTTTTAAATGGGATGCCGTATTTTTAATGAGCTTATCCGATTTCTCTTATAAATTTTGATCTAAAATGTTGGATTTTTAATTCAAAAACGCCTTTTTTCTTCAGTTTTAAATTCGGAAAATGTTCGTCTACCGTAAGATTAATACCTGATAGATGGATACCCGTTTCACCTGTTCACCCTTTAACCTGCTTTAAAGCGTCCGTCAGTTAGACAAAATAATCAAGTTTCAAATTTCTATATATTTTTCACGAATTAATTACAAATAATGAAATATTCTTTAGAAGAACGGCTAAATGTAATAAAATTATATTACAAAAGTGGAGAGAATGCTCGACAAACACAAAGAACATTTTTTGAGAGTTTCCAGTGGATACAATTCTCAGAATTAAGACCCTATTTGAAGAAAGTAAGACATTGAAAGATAAGCCAAGAAAGATGAAAAGACGGAATATAAGGGATCGAGCTATTGTTCAATATTTTACTATAAATCCGAAGAGTTCTATTCCGCAAGCGGTACGAGAAGTAAGGTATGGTCCAGGGCTCCGGAGAGTAAGCTATGGAACAGTTCACAGAACTTTAAAAAAATGTGGTCTAAAACCATATTGCATCCTTCCCGTTCAATACTTAACACAGCTTCAAAATAAACTGCGATTTCGATTTGTTGCTTCAATGCTGATGAGAGAGCAAGACGAAGATTATAATTTATATAATAAAATTCTATGGAGTGACGAAGCGTCATTTACAACATCGGGGGTATACAATCGGAAAAATACAAGATACTGGGCAGCAGTTAACCCTCATAGATATGAAATGATAAAGTTTCAAGGTTGGAGCTCACTTAATGTTTGGTGTGGGATGTTAGAAAATCGAATTATTGGACCACTATTTTATCGTGGCTCTTTAACAGGCCAAAGATACCTCCATTTTCTTCATAACGATATCGAGGATTTCTTGGAAAGGTTGCCATTGCAAGCCTACAACAATATCATTTGGCAGCAGGATGGTGCTCCGCCTCATGCAGTTCGAGAAGTGGTAACATACCTAAACGAGCGTTACAATCAGTGGATTGGCCGTAACGGAACAATTTATTGGCCACCAAATAGCCCCGATATCACGCCAATGGATACATTTTTATGGGGTCATTTAAAAAATGTAGTTTATCAACGACCCAACAGAAGTCTGGAGGACATTCAGCAAAAAATTATAAATGAAATTAATAGACGTAACCAGGACCAAAATATTGTAAGAGATTCTTTGGAGAGATTGAAAAGGGGGCATCGGTCATGTTTTGAAAATAATGGAGGACACATAGAACAATTATATTATTGAGATTAAAGTTATTCACTTTAGTTTATAGTTTTTTCTAATATGTCATACTTTTTTTATACGTAAGCAATAATAGATTTGCAAAAACTACTAAATTTGTAATTAATTCGTGAAAAATATATAGAAATTTGAAACTTGATTATTTTGTCTAACTGACGGACGCTTTAAAGCAGGTTAAAGGGTGAACAGGTGAAACGGGTATCCATCTATCAGGTATTAATCTTACGGTAGACGAACATTTTCCGAATTTAAAACTGAAGAAAAAATTCGTTTTTGAATTAAAAATCCAACATTTTAGATCAAAATTTATATGAGAAATCGGATAAGCTCATTAAAAATACGGCATCCCATTTAAAAAAAATATCAAAGTGACCCCTAGTACTTTTGTTTGATGTTCAATTGTTTTTTGCTGAAGATATTCGAATTCGCGGGAGAAAATGACTTAAGATGGCTATTTCAGTTGTTTTATAAAAGTACAGGAAAAGTCAAAAAATCGCCTTGTCCAGTCTTGGTTGGATAACCCTGATTATATTATCTGTAAATTCAATATCATCTACTGACATATTTGTAATTTCTTCTCTGCGGCAGGCACAATTAACTATAGCTTATTATAAAAATAAAATAAAATTTATATTTAAGATCAACTACATTTATTATGGGTAAGTTTATTTTATCGATACCTATTGTATTTTTGTTTGAGATAAACGTATATCGTTGCTAATTCTGAGAAAGTTATTTTAAAGCAAAAATTTAAGGAATCATTCCAATCTTGTTAACTACATTCTTATTTAATGCAATCCTTACTTTGATTGCTAGATATATTTTTTCATCACCTTGTCCAATGAAGCGACTAATTTGCTCAATCCCTAATATTTTTGATTTTTTTGGCGTGTAACCCTCCGAAAGCCTTTTTAAATATGCCTGTAATTTTTTATATTTCGATATATCAATATTTCTATACATATTTAAACAACTTCTTAACATTGAGTATTTGGATCACATCGATGAAGCCCTTTAAATTTTACTTTCTTTGTTAAAAAATACTAAGTAACAGGACATTTTCTGAAATATCTTCTACACTATTTTGCTCACACCATAGCTCAAAATCTGCATATTCTTTTTGATAGACATTGCGAGATTTCTTTGGTAAGAGATAATTTAAATTTTTTTCCTCGATTTCTCCTAGTTCTGGTGGGGTATGTCTTCTGTGTTGGCTCAATTTTATTCGTTTTTACTACTAAATTATTAAATAATATTTAATGATCCAATACGGCAAAAAATGATAATTTATTAAAAATATGTATTACTTTTCAAATAATGACGGCTGGGGTGCCAAATTGTTTTTCCTGTAACATTGTGGTGCAAACCTTAAAAAAAATAAAAATTTTGACTGGAAATTATTAACTAAATTTTTATTTTTATTTCCTTAAAAATGACAAATAGAAAAAGTATTATAAAAGATTCATTTCATAAGACATTTTAGAGAACTCGTCTCATTAGGACACGAGCCGCGTGCTCTAAAATCGGTGTACCACAAGGAAGTATTTTAGGTCCTTTATTATTTATCTTATATATAAATGATATGCCAAATATTTTGTCAAATACTAATATTCAAATGTTTGCTGATGATACTTTAATATACGTAAAAGTTTAAAATATTTTAAGTTGCATAGATAGTCTAAATTCTGAATTAAAATTGGTATTAAACTGGCTAAAAGTAAATAAATTAAAATTAAATATTTCTAAAACGAAATTTATTTCAATAGGAAATAATATAAATTCCTATGAAAATATAAATATTTTTATAGTTGACCAAAAATTAGAAATAGTTCAGTCTTTTAAATATTTAGCGATAATATTGGATTCTAAATTAAAATTTGATGCTCATTTTGAAAACACTATATCTAAAATTGAAAAAAAGATTAATTATTTCAAAAGAGTAAGTAAAAATTTAAGTTTATTTCAAGAAAAACAATATAAAACACAATAATTTTACCTCATTATTTGTATTTCTCTACAATTTTATATACTGCAAATGAAGGAATTTTTAGTAGACTTCAAATTTTACAAAATAAGGCGATGAGAATAATATTAAATGTTGATAAATACACAAAGATAAATTATATGTTAAATAAACTTAAATGGTTGAATATAAGAAATTTAATATTTAACCTAGTTTGTATTTTTATATACAGGGTGTTCATTTGAAAACTTCCCACTACGGATTTATCAAAAACCACTGATTAAAAGAAAAAACGCCGAGACACGTCAAAAGATTTGCCAAAGGGGCCAACTTTTCAACCGAAAACTACTTCACCCCCTTTTACCCTCTGCCCCCCGGGGTCTTCCCCTTAAAAATTTTAAATAACAAGGGGTATCAAGTGATAGCTTGTTTGAAAGGTCTTTCAAAGTGCTTTATTCTGACGTTTGATTTTTTAAAATCGGTCCATTCGTTTTCGAGAAAATTAGAAAAATCTTTATTTATCTTAATTTGTTCAGATAGAAAAAAAAACACAGAAAATATCACTTTTTATTTCAATAAGTGTTCAAAATGTTGCCCGTTATTGGTCAAACAATAATATAGGCGATGTTCAAATTCCTGACGGACATTTTCAAAACCATGTTGTGGGAGATCATGGCAGCTTTCGATGATGCGTTGACGAAGTTCATCCAAACTTTCAGGTTGGGGAGTGAACACAATAGATTTCAAATGGCCCCATAGAAAAAAGTCTAATGGCGTCAAGTCAGGAGACCTAGCAGACCATTCTATAGGCCCTCTTCGCCCTATCCATTTATCTGGAAACTCGTCGTCTAGCAATTGCCGAACCGGAAGAACATAGTGAGGAGGAGCGCCGTCTTGCTGGAAATATATTTCAGCCTCATTAAGTATAGGGTTTCCATCGTCTTCGATTTGGTTTTCAATGGTTTCAGTGATAAGCGGATTGATGGTATTTTCCAACATATCTAAATAAATGCCTCCATTTAAATTCCCATTAATAAACAATGGCCCAATCACTTTGTTCCTAAAATGCCTGCCCATACATTAATTTTTTGGGGGTACTGAGTATGCCCTTTTACAAAAGCATGAGGATTTTCATTGCTCCAATACCTGCAGTTATGCTTATAAACAAATCCATTTAGATAAAATGTGCATTCATCACTGAAGCAGATATTCTTTACATGAATGGTATTATCATTAATCGCTGCAGTCATTTGTTCACAAAACTCAACTCGCCTATCGAAATCATCTTCGGTTAACTCTTGCAAAATTTTCATTTTGAATGGATGAAATTTATGTAATTTAGTAACTGTGTGTACAGAGCCTAATGAAATACCAGTCGCATCAACAATTTTGCGTAATGAAGTATTAGGATTTTTGCCAACATGACCCAAAACTTCAACTTGAGCGGCTTCATCCAAAACTCTACGATGATTACGTTTTTTATTTGCAACAGATCCAGTTTGAGTAAATTTAGTAACAAGGTCCAAAACATACCTATGCGGAGTTATCTTTTCCAGATGTCTGGCGTTAAATGTGACGGCAGTTTGCCGAGCACATTGATTTTGGGCACCATAAATTAGAATCATTTCCACTCTTTCGGCTAGTGTGTAAACCATTTTGGAAGTAAAATCTGAATCAATAAATTAATTTTCACTATCCCAAGATTGTCACAAAGGTAACTGACCTGACAGCAAATTAAGTTCTTTCTTTTCCTTAGCAACTATAAAAAACTAAACAGGTATAGGAATAAATACAGTTCGCCCATGTTATCTGTGTTTATAAATAGATGGCTGAAAAAAGTCGGGTTGTTATTTGGTTGCTGCCACGTCTAATCTTCCGAATTGCTGTTTATGTTGGTTTTTGAACACTTATTGAAATAAAGAGTGATATTTTCGTGTGTTTTTTTTTCTATCTGAACAAAATAAGATAAATAATAGGATAATTTTCTAATTTTCTCGAAAACGAATCGACCGATTTTAAAAAATCAAACGTCAAAATAAAGCACTTTGAAAGACCTTTCAAACAAGCTGTTACCTGATACCCCTTGTCATTTAAAATTTTTAAGGAGATGACCCCGGGGGGCAGAGGGTAAAAGGGGGTGAAGTAGTTTTTCAAATGAACACCCTGTATATATAAATCAATATTTTTTAAAGGACTTCACGAATATAATAATTTAGATTTTTTAATTAAGAAACAAAATTCCTTAAGTAAATTTAAAAAATCCTTAAAAATATCATTACTTAGAAAACAAAATATATGATAAAATTTATTAAAAAATATTTTTGGTTCATAAAATTGTAATTTTAAATGTTTTAATTATTGTTAAAAAAACTAGAATTTATATTATTGTAGCAGTAGTATTGCTAAAATAATTCTTGTTACTACTACTACTACTACTATGAAACTTATGTTTTAATATACTATTATGATGCACATGATTATCGTCATTGCATAAAAATATTGTTTTTATCTGCTCCTCAATAACGGCTTTTTAAAACATTCTATGTTCCAGACTAATATATAACTTGATTCGTATACAGTGAGAATGTAAAGGTTGGAACAAATTCATGTAAAATTCATGTGTTTTTTTTCGTAAAAACGCTCGAAACAGTAAATTTTTCATTTTTGTTGTGCATATTTTTAAGCTTACTTAATGTATACAGGTTGTCCTAAAACAAGTTATGACGGCTTACTTTTTTTTTAAATGGATACCCCTATTGTATATTATTTTTTTTGGATTCTGCATAAGATTCGGCCCTTTGCGAGAAAATCGATATTCGGATTTTAAAAGATGATTTTTTTATTTTTACTTAAGTCATGAACACTATTGTAAACAAAGCCTTTGATTGTTAGGTTGTCATACTAATAGTAAGTCTGGCAAAAGTTATTCTGATAATCTTGTCATTTTAAAAAATGAAACGCTTAAGTAAAAACAGCGAATAGAAATATTAATAATTATTGGTTATACAAGGTGTCCCAAAAGTAATAGGGCACAGAGCAACAGCAGAGTCCTTAAGGCGAAATAATGCGATTTATTCAAACTTGCCTTATCCGAAAATTGATAACAACCAAGATACAGGGTGTCAAAGTTTTAATTTTGTTTTCGTTTTTTTGCGATTATTTCTTAACAAAACGACATAGCAGCACAAAATTAAGGGTTTTGGGGTTTCCTGAGGTGAGGAATTAAAAATTATCCATAGGTCTTGTGTAACTAGTAATGGGACATGCCGTAGATAGCGCCCTCTACTGGTTACACAAAAGCTAGGGATAATTTTCAATTCCTCACCTCAGGAAACCCCAAAACCCTTAATTTTGTGCTGCTATGTCGCTTCGTTAAGAAATAATCGCAAAAAAACGAAAACAAAGTTAAAACTTTGATCCCCTGTATCTTGGTTGTTATTAATTTTGGGATAAGGCAAGTTTGAATAAATCGCATTATTTCGCCTTAAGGACTCTGCTGTTGCTCTGTGTCCCATTACTTTTGGGACACCTTGTAGAGATAGAATGCGCACGCAAATGGAAGTTTGCGAACTCTTTAATAACAAGTGTCCTCGCAGAGAACCGACATCTCGATCTACTGTCAGTAAAATAGAAAAAAAACTATATAGATTTAGGGCACGTTAGGGACAATTATACGATAGGTTGACCTGCGGTATTAGAAGATACACAATTGAATGTGTTATTGTCGGTTTACGAAGACCACTACAAGGCGAGCAGTACTATTGCTTTGGAAAATCATATTTGCAATATATCTGTCCCAAAGAATATAGACAAAAATAAATTAAATCCTTATAAAGTCCAATTAGTTCATGAACTTAATGAAGATGATCCAGACAGAAGAGTCCAATTTTGCGAGATAGTGATGAATATCTGCAATAATCGTCCACAGTTTTCGAAACGAATTGTATTGTCGGATGAAGCAACGTTTTGTTTAAATGAAAGTGTAAACAAACAAAACTGTTGGTATTGGGCTACAGAAAATCCACGCTGGATAATGGAGTACCACACCCAATATCCTCAAAAAGTTAATGTTTGGGTCGGCATTGTTGAAATTAGAATTTTTTGAACCCTTTTTTATTGACGGGAATTTGATAGGTGAAACATATTTAGAATTTTTACAAAATTATCTAGTACCGTGCCTTGCCACATTATACCCTAATCCAGAACATCCTGATATACCCAACAACTTTTTGAGGTATCAGCAAGACGGAGCTCTGGCCATTACACCTGCCGTGCTGAGCGAAAAAATAAAAGATAAATTTCGTTTAATTTCAATTCTCCAATCATAAATGAAAATCACTTTATTCCTTGTCCATGGACAACAATAAAAACAGTTTTTGATTATTTATAAAAGACAAAATTTTTTTTATTTATTGCAATAAAGAGACTTTTATATTTTTTCTCAAAAACGAAGCAAGAGAAAAAAATGCTAAAAACAAGAAAGTTGTAGTTTTAGTTGCCTAATGTGAAAAAAATACAAAAATTGCAAATAAGTTAGTGGCGCACACTTTGCTTGTCAAAAATCTTAGTTAAGGTGCCTTCCGGGACGCCACTGGACTTAACAATTTTAATCTAGTTAGGACTACCCTTAATAACACTGCCAAATTGTAACAAGATCAGCTAAAGATTATTAAGATATTTACGAAAGAAACGATTATTTTTTAAAAGTTTGACACCCTGTATATTAAAAACGAAGCATTACCGGATGTTTATGTTTATATAGTCTTTCCGTCTTAAAATTACTCAGAGAATTACGTCTTCAAGTTTGGTCACGTACTTAAATAACACCCTGTATAATATATTAGATATTCGTAGTGACCATGTACAAGCGCTCGATCTGTTGCTCCGCATTTAGGTGGAAGTTCAACAAATTGAATTATTTATGCACTCAAAGGGGTGGTTATTGCCAAACGGGATCTGGTCGTATGAGGTATAGATTGAAGGTCCTTAATTCCTTATTACGAAACTCTAACTTTGCCGGCTCCATTGAATGTGGAAATTTGTGGCAATTAAATATCAACACCTTTCAGTCTGGCTGGTAGAAATTAATACTAATTGTTTCCAGCCAGACCAAGGTGGCACTATTATTGATAAAATGTATGTTTTATTGTCTGACCGAAACACCTTTATCGACAAAGCTTATGGAAATTTTAATTAAGAATAAAATATAATATAGTAAAATCAGAAATATTAAAATAGCAAATGGAAATATATATGACAGATTATCATCAAAATATTCATTTATGGTATGACTAGCGGGTACCCGGCATGCGTTGCAATGCCACTCATCCCGTAGCAATTAATTCCGCTCCAATTCGTTTCATTTGATAATTCGTATTTCGGCCTAATAGGACTTTTTCTGTTTAGTGACAAAAGCTGTCACTAAATAAAACAACCTATTTTTTTTTTATTGTTTAAGACGGGAGTGTACAGGGCCTGGGTTTTAAAATCTCAGTCTCAGTAACAAAAAGTACTATTTTTCCATAAGGTGATCCGCTGATTCATTTTTATAATTTCACTTTCAAGAAAACACTTTTCTTCACAAAAGCATTTCTTTATTCTACCAAACTATGCCATTTGAACAGATAATGTCAGGTGTTTACATAAAATGTGAAATCATACAATTACTTCACATAACTTATTATCTATTAACTAATTAATGGCCACATTGACTAATCACACTTAGGAGGGTTCGTGTTACCCGCAACAAACTATTATACGCTTTCTTTAATAATCTTTGCAAAAGGTTGTCTTGTGGGAAGAAGACATTTCACCACGATAATAACACTGGGGGGCAGCAAAAATGTTTCCGAAACGAAAATAGCAAAATCTTACTTATCTTATTATATTAACTAACAGTCTGTCTTGAAAAGTCTCAGTTAGCTCCGGTTTTATAGATCCATGCTAATTATGATAATTACCTACCTGCCTGTAATGTATGGGAAAATTCGACTATTAAATGAGAAGTACATACCTGAATTTATTATAGCCAGTGTAATTTATAAGGGTTTTAAATATATATAATATAAATCCTAAATTGTTAGTTAGTTGTATTTCAACCACCAGTTGATTGAGAGCTGTTCGTATTTGAGAAATTAGAGAGTTTTGAGCAGCATGTCCCGAGTTTGTTTAAATAAGCCGGATCATTTTTGTTATATATGTGGTAAAGTGACTTTTGTGAAACAAAAACGTACACTTAGCCCTTTAATACAAAAGGCTTATCACTTGTATTTTAGCTGTAAAATTGCATACCAGGAAAAAAATTGGGCTCTGCTGCTACAAATGTGCGTCCAACATTCGCGGCTGGCTAAGTAGAAAAAGCGTAAGATGCCCTTCGCTGTTCGTATGATCTGGCGAGAACCGAAAGACCATGTTACAGACTGTTACTTTTGTTTGACACAAGGCTTTTCGGAGAAAAAAAAAGGCTGCGATACAGTATCCAAATTTACAATCCGCCATACACCCGGTGCCTCATAGTGACGAGTTGCCTGTACCTAATCCACCTCAGGAATATAGCCCTGATTCTGACGATGATCCAATGGATTCAAACGGTAGTGTACTGGAAAATGTCGTCGGCCCATCAACCTCGCTAGACTCCAATTTTGTCTGTGAACTTCCCAGTAAAAATCCTCACAGAATAAGTCAAAGTGAATTAAGTAACCTTATAAGGGATTTGGAATTGCCTAAGAAAAAATCCGAACTTTTGGCCTCTCGATTGCGACAATGGAACTTACTTCAAGACGAAGTAAAAGTTTCTGTGTACCGAAGCCGTCAGAAAAATCTAACACCATTTCTTAACATGGAAAACAATTTGGTAGCCTGTAGGGACATTAAGGGATTAATGGCAGCTTTAAATCTCGACTATGATCCAAAAGACTGAAGACTTTCATTGATTTCTCAAAAGTAAGTCTTAAAGCTGTGTTACTCCATAATAGAAACAAGTTGCCTTCAGTCCCAATTGGTCACGCAGTCCACATGAAAGAAACGTATAGCAATTTGAAATTGTTACTGGAGAACATACAATATGAAAGATATAATTGGCCAATTTGTGGGTATTTAAAAGTTGTGGCGATTTTGTTTGGATTGCAGCTAGGTTATACGAAATACTGCTGCTTTCTCTGCGAATGGGACAGTCGAGCACGATCGGATCACTACATAAAGAAACTTCTTTAAAGACTTTAAGTTGGCAATCATTTTTTATAATTCTTTGAACCGTAGAACGGTGAATTCTTGTTTTTTTCGCTATTTTTCTGGTACCTACAGATTCTTCGGTCGTATATTTTTTATAATATTTCTTACCATGGTAATATTTCCTTGAGTTCTTAAAGTTTTCTTCCTTACCCTTCCAACTTTTATTTTTATGGATCCATTATTTTCTCTAAGATGTCTTAAAAACTTTCCAACTGTTCCAACATACCAATTTTTTTCAGGAAACTTCTTTACAATTTTTCTTGCACCGTAATTATGTTTTTGTCGAAAATATTTTGATAAGAATTCGATTCTCTTCATTTAAGACTGCCATTGTGTACAGATTAGCTGTCACGAAGCATACAAAACATCAAAAATAACATTGTTTATTATTTTAATAACAGTCATGGATACTTTGCTTTTTAAAAACGGTCATGGATGCTGTGATCATGGTTCAAACGACTTCAAATTTCCAAAATGATAACCGCAATGTTATAGTACATCAATAAACAAAATAAATTGTATAAATTAAATCAGTGCAAAATGAAAAAAAATATTCACAATTAAAAAGTGTACTCTTTCAATTTAAGCCACAGTGTACCGGGTGTCCCACTAAGAATGGCTGTCGGCCGTATCTCAGAAAGTGTTAGTCGTATGGCTTGCGGAAAAAAAATATATTAGGTAAAGTGGCCATGAAAAATTGCTGGAAATTATTTTCAAGTTTCTCAGACTGGCGCTAGAGGGCGCAACAGTAACGGTAAATATGAATCACGAAGTTTCCTCAAAAGTCGCCTAGTTAAGGTATACCGAAAATAACATTTTTGTAACTATATTTCGAAGATTTATTAATAAAATTCACCTATAGAACGTATTCGTCACTTTTCAAATAAAGTGGTGGGGGAAGGTTAAACATTATTTGTAATAAATGCTAATAACTCCGGTCTGGCTTAACATAATTTAGTAAACTTAGTTTTGTTAAAAAGGGCTTTTCTCACTCTATATATCATCTTATGAACGACGGCAATATGTGTTTTACACTAGGCGCTAGGGGGCGCTGTCTTACAACTTTACAAACATTGCAAGTTTTTTCCATAATTGTAAATATAATAGTATACTCAATTTTACCTGATTGCAAGGATGATTAAAAGTCTAAGAAGTCAGCGAAAACCGCAAGTTAATATCTATTTTCAATCCGGAGATATCAACGACAATAATCATAATTACGGAACATTATGATTTTATTTTCAAGTTGCCATTGTAAAGGATTTTTTAAGAGTCAAATAGGCCTTGGATAGACAAAATATGAAGGTACGTATGTTTCAAGCAAATATATCGTTACGACAATAATTTTCAGTGGCGCTCTAAATGTTCAAATTGTCGCCCATCGTTCTGTATACACGACTCCAATCTCTCCCTGGTTGATAATACTGCAGTTTCCACCTCTGCCATAGATAGGGATACGGCAGCTGCTGTCCATTATCCTTTCTATCATGTTTTCCTTTGTGGTGAGTCTGGTAACGAAAACAAGATCCTTCAATCTCCCCCATAGATACAAATCTAGGCATATTAAATCATCTGAAATAGAAATTACCACTTTCATTAACAGTATCACAATATATCCTATAATATTACCTGGCAATATACTTCTTCTTCCTACCCACCTTGCAGGAAATGTGTCGTCAAGAAATTGACGAACGTTTGCCGCAAAATGTGCAGGACATCCATCGTGATGGAAAACCACAGTTCTGCGAATATCCAAGGGCACATATTCGAAAAGAATTGGGAGTTCGTAATTTAAAAAATGTAAATATCTTTGCCCAGTAAGCGACTCATTAAATTCAAACGGTCCAATTATTCTGCCACCCAAAATGCCGCACTAGACATTGACACTCCATCTTCCTTGATGCTGCACCTCCCGCATCGCATCCAATAGGGATTATTCCGCGAACAATAATGCATATCATGGCGGTTTACTCCTCCATTACTATGAAAAGTAGCTTCATCAGTCCACAAAATTCTGGAGAGGAGATTTCTATCTTGCAATATCATACTGAGCAACCAATAGCAACGATCCAATCTTCTATCATAATCTTGCGGGGTCAAAGCCTGGTGGAGCACAATATGGTAGGGATGTAGCCTAAAGAAAAACAAAGTACTTATTACATTGACTTGAAAACTATTAAGAGAAATATTGGCATTATTCTAAACTATTTAAGAGTTATAACATATATATATAATTACACACCTTAGCCCAAAAATAAGTTAGAACCATCAACTTCATGTTTTCAAACGGCAACATTATACTTTCTTATTTTATTTTTAAATTTTGCATCGAATTCTCAGTATATTTAATTAATTATAATATAATAATTATATATATTATTTATTATAATTTTATGTCCGATACCTAAACTCAACAGTTACCGACAACATTATGATCGAACATATCAATAGTTAAGACCGTATTTCTGAGGATCTATTTGTAAATCGAACAAAACATTCCATTGTGTGTTTATTTTGTTTTTTTTTCAATTCTGGCATTTCTGAATGTTGACCTGTCACCGCTTAGTCCCATATATGTATGACAATTTTACTTCAAATTGGTAATTGTCAAGCGTAGTTGCAAAGTTGCAGTTTTTACAATGGTGAAGTTAACGAAACGAGAAAAAATTAAAATTCTATGCATGTCTGGGTTTGGTGATAGAACACGTAGTCAAATAGAAACAGCTCAATGAAATCCATCCTGATCGCTCTCACATATGGTGGTAAGTAGAATAAAGACTAACTATAGAGAATTCGGTAATGTTAGAGATTTGCCTGAATCTGGTCGTCCTGCTCAAGATGGAAGTGAACAACTTGACGTTTTGCTTTCCTTGGAAGAAAATCCATGTACTTACTTGTCGCACATTGGGGCCAATTTACACATGCGGAAATCTCTTCTTCACCGAATAGGTAGTTCAAAAGCACAAATATCATACATAGAAAGTTATTCCAGTGCATAAGTTATTTGAAGATGATTTCGATAGGCGAAATGAGTTTTGAGAACCCATGCAAAAAATGTGCAATCTACATAATAATTTAGTAAAAAATATTATTTTCTTCGATGAAGCTACGCTCTGCTTGAGGTTGAATGTGAACAAGCATAATTGTCGTTATTGGGCAACAAAAAATCCAGATTGGATGATAGAGATTCACAGCCAGTACCCTCAAAAAACAAATGCGTGGCGTGGAATAATGCGCGAAAGAGTAATTGGTCTATTTTTTTTTAATAGTCTTTAACTGGACAAGATATCTCAAGTTAATTTCAGCCTTAGTGACCTTATTTCCCAAAGTGGATAAGAAGAAGAGAACCTATCGAATAGCCTGCTAGGTCGCCAGACATAACTCCGCTGGACTTCATTTTGTGGGGTTACCTTAAATCGTATTTGTTGAAGGCCAAACAATCTGCAGGAGTTAAACGAGAAGATTCGAAGAAAAGTGCATGCCATAACTCCGGAAATAGTTGAAAGTGTGGCAAGAAAATTTATTGATCGCCTTGGATATTGTCAAGCCGTAAATGGCTCACATCTCCAACATTTAATTTGATTTGCTATTCTGTTCTTTTTAAATAAACAGGTCTTGCTTATTGATATGTTCAATCGTAATTTTTTGGATAACTGTTGAGTTTAGGTATAGGACATGGTACATAAAGCATACCTAGAATTCGATGCAAAATTCAAAAATAAAATAAAAATAGCTGTTTCCATTTCAAAAAATGAAGTTGATGGTCCTAACTTATATTTGGGCTACGTATACATGAATTTACCATAAAAAGAAACCACATTAAGAAATTAAAATCGACGTATCCAAGCGTTTTCCCAGAAAACACACCGCTGAATTTTAAATGAATTTAGACATTACTTCTGGGCCTCACTGTATAACGGTATTAGAATATTATAATCCCGGCCTACGCCTGGAATAAAATATTCTGGTAGTGGAGGTCGTCCGAGAATATTCTATTTTTCCCACTAGATACACAATACACTATTTCTTCTCTAGAATCGATGTCAATAAAAAAAAATCTAAGCTCCATACTGGTATCAAATTTGAAAAAAAAACGGGAACAGGGATTTTATATCCCCGTACAACCATAAACCTAATAAAGAGACACAACAAGGGAATTTAATTAATGATTGATGACATAATCTTTGAAACCCAATGATATTAACAACAAACGTATTTCAATTAAAAAAAAATACCTAAATTCACTTTTAGTTATTTAGATTAACTTGAGATGCTTTACAATTACCGTAGGATTGCCAATTACATGGCGGAATATTTTTTAAATAGAATCCAGTCATTAGGTCAGTTAGCGTTTTCATAACATTTTTTTCAAATTTTTATATTTGGCATAGTTAATTACTTTGATATAATTATTTTTTAATCTTGAGGAAATTACGTTTACCGCGAATGAAAGATTAAGTTCCGCACTTTTACACATAATCCAGGTGTAGTCATAGTAGAGCCAGTCAAAGAACTTGCATGGAATTATTGATTAAAACCCATCGTAGTACATCACTAATCCTCTACCCTTAATATTAACGTTATCTTTAGTTTTTGTTAGAAACGCTCGACTACGTCAATTAAGTATTTAATTTGCCTTGGTCATTAGTTTTTTTACTGAGAGTTGTCAAAAATGTGACGTCATCCACATTTTTTTTTAATTGCAACATTTTGCTTGTCATACATCATTTGAGAGCTCTTATTTCACACAGTATGCTCCTAAATTTTGACGCAACTCTGTCAAGCTCTTTTAAAATGATGATTAGCCAGTCGTAAAAAAATAGTTTCCATATTGACATAGACAAGGGAGATGCGCTTATGGTAGGGATAGATAGGCAACTTAACATACTAAATTGGTTCCCTTATAGCGCCATTCGTGTCTGGTTGAAGAACTAACTGGGGCAAGGGGCGGGAGGTCGGCGCCACGCATGAAAATTTCAATTTTACAACTTTGAATTAAAGTTTTCACGCTTGTAACTCTGATGTAAAAGTTAGAAGCAGGAACCTTTTGAATTAAAGTCAATATATTTTGGTAGATTAAAAGGAAGTTGTAACAACGTTTCTGATATGGCGACAAGCTTTATTAATATTAGATATTTACATAAATATATAATAACAAGGCAAGTCTTACCTAGGATTGTGCTGTAAAGACCTAACATAGGAACAGCTTTCAGCTTTAAATAGGATCCTTTTCTGCTATCCTCAATTTTTTGGTCATCTCCAAAATGTGTGTGACAAATATAACTCTATAAGTTTTTTTAATGCCAATCTTGTCTTTGCCACAGAGTAATGGATTTTGAATAGCATTTACCCAAAGTTTACGCGTCTAAAAATATACACGGAGATTATACTAAGATCGTAAACTGTCATAACTCTAAGAAAATCAGTATCTAAGTAATGTTTATGATTATTCAGGATCAAAAGGCGTCCTTCATACATTTTTTTTAGATAGCAACAATATTTTTTATGCAGTAAAGGTGCAAGGTGCCTTTTTGGCTCTTTACGATACACCCTTTTTATTACTTCGCTAAAACAACAAAAAACTTATCGGGTCTCTTTTTGGAAACCAGTGCATTTTCACACGTTTCCCGCTTTGTACTTTACATCCGGGAACGCAACAATAAATCACCATTTTAACAGAATAAACTTATACGTCGCACCGCTTCGTTTAAAAATTTAATTTTAAAATGTCAATGTCGCTTGGGTCCGACACCGGAATAAATTTTTATTATGGATCAGCGCATAAGTCATATTTTTATCTTTATCGCACCTTAGCTGGTACTGTCGAATTCAGAGAGAGAAAGATAGGGAACGTTCACCACGCTCATTATAAGTACATGTTTTGCCGCTACCAACATTAGGGTATGAACAACCTTATAAAACAAAATCCCCACAATAGCGCCATCATCGTCTGGTTGAAGAACTAAACGAACGGGGACCGATCTTCACCATTTAAGTTATCCTAACCTGATTAAAATTTAAAAAAATTAATAAATTATTTAACAAACAGTAAAAGACCAACTATTCTTGGTTTTTTTTTCTGTTTAATTGATTATGGTTTAATTACCAATTACACTTAAACACTAGCATTAAGTAGAACTTAACAGAAATAAAACAAAGAAAACAAAAAGAATTAAAAAAATAATTATCTAAAAATAACAATAAAATTAGGATGACCTGCGATGTATAAATAACTTATTTCAGTAAGTACTAAAAGTGCTGTCCGTTGACTACTTAATAATGCTTAAGTCTTATAACATACCCTTCTTGCACATTGTGCATTATTTCGATTGAAATTTTCATTCTTATGCGGCACTTCAGTTCATCAGTATTTCTTGGACGATTTAAAAACACTTTGGAATTCAAGTAACCCCACAAAGGAAATCAAGAGGGGTCAAATCCGGCGATCTGGCTGGCCATTCGACGGGATCTCGTCGACCAAGCGTCAAATTAAGATATACCCAAACTTGCCTTGCATAGTGGGCTGGGGATCAATCTTGTTAGGACTGTAGCCTTATTCGGTGGTAACAAAATATAAATGTTGTTATTTTAATCTAAAATGAGTCTAATGTCACTACTTACCTCGGCTAGCTCAAACTCGTGGCAATTGTAAACCGGGGTGGTTCTTTTAAGTTGGGAAACTATAATGTGTACGAGTGTGGCCCCCAAGGGATGTTGCTGTGCAAGTCTATTATGTTTGCATTTAAAGCGCCATTCACAGTTCTTTTAGTTCCAATTTGACACAATAACACCAAATTCCTGTGAGTTAAGCAATAGTGTCCACACACAGTGCCAAAACAATGATTAGTTAATAGTTATTAATTTAAGAAAAAAAATGAAAAAAAGGTGATTTTAAATTGGATATTATAAACACTTGATTCAACATATAATAAATATGTGTCAGTTGATTTGCCTAAACAGAAAAATAGTGGTTAAAGGAAATATGCAAAATTAAACACTCTTTATAACAGCATAAAAGTTGCAACTCTTTTACAACAAACTGGCTTTCTTAAGGGATAGCCCCTTGCTGCTGCTCAGTAACGTGGATAAACATACCACACAGACGAGACGCCTCAACTACATAGGTACAAAAACTCGACCGAAAAAGTAGTTATTGGAATAGGCAACGTAAAGGAAAATGCAGTGTAGTACAGAGAGGCTACAAGTGGTAGAGAAAACTCAGTGGGATATTATGGTCTAAAAAAGTTATAAAGTTTCAGGTTATATGTTATTGTCTCTCAAAAATATCGATAATCCACGAAAATATACGTTATGAACTTACCATATATGTGCCTCAAACAAGATTTGATGTAGAAAACACAGAGATGGGAAAAGATTTTCCGAATTTTCCTACAAGGGCTAAGGGTCTGACCAGTCGTCAGAATTTAGTTTGATGGGATGACACCGCTGACAGTTTTCCGTCAAACCCAAGAAACCACCGAAAAGGTCACAGAGAAGAAACCGTATTTGAGAGGCCATAACCTACCATGAATCGCGTTTTTGTGCAACGAGGTAGAATTACGGACTCGCGGTTCTACAACACAAAATAATATATAACCAGAGCAACATGAAAGTAACAACGTTACAGGGTCAAGTTTCTGGACTGGGCAAATCAGAAATATTGGGGTCAGGCTAGAGCGTGACTAATGCGGGTAAAAGGTCCAAATGCAAAAACCCCATGTACGCTTCGCCTGTAAGATTTCGTTAAAAAAAAATTGCCCTACCACTAATATGCCTGCGCATACATTAAGTTTCTTGGGTGATTTGCTATGAGCTTTGTTCGGGCCTATGTATAAATACAATGGGCAACCAGTAATCAAGACCTGTTTCGAAGCATTGCTTTGACAACATTAAAAGAACCAGTAGGATATTTTAGACAATGACGTTTTAAGAAGACATTAGATGTATAAAAAGAAAAGCTCTGTATTTTTCTTAGAATAAAAATATTAGTTAAAAGTACAGATTCATTATTTAAAATAATACAGTCCATTCCCGAGTGTTCGACGCAACATAAATTTGGTCCAATCGACCCGGATTTTCCAGTTAGAGAGAAATTGAAGAGAATTTAAGATTGAAGACGGAACGCAAAGCCTCAGCGTGCCAAGTTTATGTAGAGAAGATTGGGAAGTGCAAACAGAAAGCTGACTACGACGGGAGTTTATGGTGACATCCAAGCCGGAGTATTTAGCAATCCTTTGTTCCAATTCCTAATCCATATCCTTGATTCCAAAGTAAGTCCTTTCCAATTTGTTTTTGGTTTTTTTGGGTTGACATATTCATAATTTCAAAAATAAAAATGTCAGACTTGACAAATTTAAGATTTAAAAGAGGTCAAATAAAAGGTAGTTTGACCCGTTTTAATACACATTTGACGTCCGTTCAGAGAGGTGATCTGGACGATAATGCAGTTACCGAATTAAAATTTAGGTTTGATAAAATAGAACCGATTTTCAATGACTTTGATAGGGTTCAGTCTGAAATTGAATGCTTATTAGAAACTACTGCAGGTACAGATAACAATGAAAAAGAAAAAGAATTTGCTGAGCGTGATAATTTTGAAACACTATATTTTAAGCTAATATCAACAGCTACTAAGATTATTTCACAATTTGAGCATGATCAAAATAATGACGCTCAGAGCCGTGCTAGTGCTGACAATGTGTCAAGTCATTCTGTAAAGACTCAGTTTATTCATTCAGTAAAATTACCAGAATTAAAATTACCTACATTTACAGGGTCAGTTGATAAATGGCTTGAGTTTCGCGATGCTTTTTTGTCACTAGTTAATAGCAATGGTATATTGGACAATGTCCAAAAGTTTTACTACTTACGTTCTTCATTGGAGGGTGAAGCTGCACAGTTACTAGAATCTATTCAGGTTACAAACGATAATTATGATATGGCATGGTCAATTTTGACTGATAGGTATCAAAATGACAAGTTAATTATATACAACTATGTGAAATCATTGTTTGAAGCGCCTGTATTGACAAAGGAATCATTTGCTGACTTGCGAAAGTTATATGATCAGTTTAATAAAAACATTAGATCTTTAAAAATATTAGGTCAACCTACAGACGAGTGGGATACGTTGTTAATATATTTGTTAAGTAGTAAATTTGATTACCGGACTAGGCGTGATTGGGAGTCTTTTCAAACGCAAAATAAATTACCGACTATGAACGATATGGAAAAATTTCTTAAACGGAAGTGCGAACTATTAGAAAATTTGGACAACTCAAGGTCAGAACAAGGCAGACAAGCTCCTGGTCACAAATTCCGAGGTCAAACAAACTCATATTTTTCAAGTGGTGTAACAGGTAAGTTCTCTTGCTACTACTGTAAATCGAATCATTCCATTTTTAAATGTGAATCATTTAAAAGATTAAATATTGTAAACAAGAATAAAGAAATAAAGAAATTAAAATTGTGTGTAAATTGTTTTAACCCTAATCATAATGCTCTACAATGTGACAAGCTACCATGTCGAATTTGTAAAAAAAGGCACAACACCTTATTGCACCAGGAATTCTGGTGTGAATCAAATAATAGTAGGCCTAATACAACTTCCCAGGTATTGCCGCCTGTACCGGTAACATCGGTCGAGCAAGTACAAGCACATGGCTGCGTGAACGTGAAGCCGGTAAGTTGTGCGGTAGGTAACGACGCAGGTAACGACGATAACCAAGAAAAAAAAGAATCTATTGTGTTTACCCAAAGTAGTATTGTTGCACATTCAACAAATAACTTACGAAATTACGCGATTTTGTCAACGGCGATAGTTATTGTAAAGGATAAGTTCGGAAAAAATTATAGGCTGCGTGTATTATTGGATCCTGGCTCCCAAATTAACTTTGTCAGGGAGGAGGTGTGCAATAAAATTGGCTTAAGTAAATCGCCCGCGAATTATGAAATATTTGGCGTAGGAAATAATAGTTCCGTGCCCGCGAATTATAAATCAAGTTTTAAAATTTATTCACAGTATGATGACTTTTCCAACGAAATATCATGTTTAGTTTTGCCAACTATAACTCAAGCAATGCCAATTTGTGATTTTGATTCAAGTTTATTAAATATACCGGGAGATGTAAAGTTGGCGGATCCTACCTTCAGCATAAAGGGTGATATTGATATTTTGTGTGGAGTTGGTTTATTCTATGAAATCATTTTGATGAATCAAATAAAGTTAGACAAGTCATTAACTCTTCTAAATACTAAGTTAGGTTGGGTATTAGGGGGTGAACTTCACTACGGATGTCTAACGAATAAACAAGTAATTTCATGTCATGCAGTTGAAAGCAATAATGATCTCAATGACAATTTAGTACGATTTTGGCAAATCGAAGAATGTAACAGTGTTGCCAAAGATGACAATTTTTGCGACGCACATTTTAAGGAAACGTTTCGGCGTGATGAATCTGGACGTTTTATTGTTAAAATACCTTTTACCAATAATATGACTAAACTCGGCAATTCCAAAGAAAGGGCGTTACGACGTTTCGAATTTTTAGAGAAACGGCTAGCTAAAAACGACAATTTTAAGCAACAGTACGTACAGTTTATTGACGAGTATCAAAGTTTAGGACATATGACCGAAAAAACAGATATGATCGATGATCTTAATAATAAAAATTCTGGCAACGATTATTATTTACCGCATCATGCGGTCATCAAGGAAAGTTTAACTACTAGTCTGCGTGTAGTATTCGATGCATCCGCGAAGACCGATAGCGGTTTGTCATTAAATGACGTGCAATATGTAGGACCGACAATTCAAAACGACTTGTTTACTATTTTGCTAAATTTTCGAAAACATTTATACGTGATAAGTGCAGACATTTCAAAAATGTACCGCCAGGTTTTAATAAATCCTGATGACCGACGATTTCAGCGGATTTTTTGGCGTAATAATGTTGATGAAAGTATTAAATGTTTTGAATTAAATACAGTAACGTACGGAATGGCTTCTGCGCCATATTTAGCAATTCGTTGTTTACATCAGTTGGCTTTAGAAAACGAAAAAAATTATCCGGTTGCTTCTGAGGTTCTGAAAAATTGTTTTTACGTTGATGATCTGTTAGCAGGTCAGGACTCTGAAGATGACCTATTAAAGTTACAACATGATATAACAAAGTTGTTAGCGAGTGGCGGATTCGAATTACGTAAATGGTTGTGTAATAAACCGGAACTGTATGACAAATTTAAAATAATCGAAGGTTTAAAAGCAAATATTTTAGAATTAGGTGATAATGAACAAAATAAAACTTTAGGTGTATTTTGGAACGCGTCATCGGATATCATACAGTACCGTATTCGAAATTTTGATGATCAAACAATAATCAGTAAAAGATTAATTTTATCTATCGTTAGCCAAATATTCGATCCTTTAGGGCTATTAGGACCGATAATTGTGATTGCCAAATTAATTTTACAAGATCTATGGAAAGAAAAATTGTCATGGGATCAAGAGGTATTAGGGCCGTTGAGCGAAAAATGGCGTAATTTTTGCAGTGAGTTACAGGCTTTGAAGGACATTTCTATTCCGAGACATGTTTTTATCGATAAACCCGAAACTGTGGAGCTCCACTTATTTGCGGATTCATCCGAAAAGGCTTACGGCGCGTGCGCTTATATAAGATGTAAAAGAAATAATGATTATTTTTGTAACTTACTTTGTGCAAAAAGCAAGGTAGCGCCCATAAAACGGGTAACTATACCTCGACTCGAATTGTGTGCTGCGGTTTTAGCTGTTAATTTGGCTAATAAAATTAAAGATTCATTTAATGTTGAATTTGATAATATTTTTTATTGGAGCGATTCCACTATAACCCTGCATTGGATTAAAGGATCACCAGATCGTTGGAAGGTGTTCGTTGCAAATCGAGTAAATTATATTCAATCGTTTACTAAGATTGAAGAATGGATTCATGTACGAAGCGAATACAATCCAGCAGATCTTATTTCACGGGGTGTAAGTGCAATCCAACTATTAGACAATAAATTATGGTGGAATGGCCCTGGTTTTTTAAGCATTGATAGATCAGAGTGGAAATTAGACAATCCACTAAGCAACATCTCATTTGATTCTGTCCCAGAACAACGCGCTACTTGTAATGTTGTAGCAGAAAGCAATGATTTGGATATTTTTGAGAAATTTTCGACATTATCAAAATTGCAACGCGTTGTAGGATATTGCAAGCGATTTATATTTAATTGTAAAATGCGAAAGTTAGAGCGTAATTTTGGCGAATTGACAGTTAATGAATTAAATGATGCGCTCTTAACATTAGTAAAATTATCTCAACAACAATCTTTTAATAAGGAATATAACGATTTGAAATCAAAAGGTCAAGTTAAGAATTCAAGTAATATAAGTGCCTTACATCCTTTTTTGGAGAATGATGTTATTCGTGTAGGTGGCAGAATTCAAAGAGCAAACATTCCTTATAGTCAAAAACATCCAATTGTTTTACATCACAAGCATCCGTTAACAATGTTAATTATGATTTACTATCATAAGATTTTATTGCACTGTGGCCCTCAGCAGTTATTATATTCGGTAAGAAATTCTTATTGGCCAATTTCCGGGCGTAGAATCGCTAGAAAAATAGTACATGATTGTATTGTGTGTTTTAGAGTAAAACCCAAAATAGGTGAATATTTAATGGGTAATTTACCAGCAGAACGAGTTAATCAATTCATTCCTTTTGTCAATACAGCGTGCGACTATGCAGGTCCCTTTCTATTGAAGGACAGAAAAACACGAAAACCTTGTTTAACAAAAGCATGGGTTTGTTTATTTATTTGTATGACTACTAAAGCTGTTCATTTTGAACTCGTAACCGATTTGACATCCAATGCATTTCTGGCTTGTTTAAAAAGATTTGTATCACGAAGGGGTAAACCGACGAATATGTTTTCAGATAATGCTACAAACTTTGTCGGCACTAATTCGGAACTTAAATTATTTTTTAAAAAATATAATGACTCTATTTGTAGTAGTTTGGCTAATGATAACATAACATGGCATTTCATTCCGCCCAGAGCACCTAACTTTGGCGGACTGTGGGAAGCCGGAATAAAAATACTTAAGCATCATCTAAAAAGAATTGTGGGTAATAATAATTTGCATTATGAAGATTTTATGACTGTTTTAACTCAGATAGAAGCCATAATGAATTCAAGGCCATTATCTCCCTTATCCTCAAGTCCTGATGATTTTAGTCCCCTTACTCCAGGCCATTTTTTAATCGGCAAATCTCTTACTTCCATACCCGAACCAAACATACTACATACTCCTGAAAACAGACTGACGCATTATAAGATACTACAGCAAATGATACAACGATATTGGTCGAGATGGAGTATAGAATACATTTCAGAACTCCAAAATCGCTTGAAATGGAAGCAAAATTCAGCTTCAATAATCAAGATTGGCGATTTGGTTTTAGTCAAAGAAGACAATCTACCACCATTAAAATGGAAATTAGCGCGAGTGCGACAATTGCATCCTGGCAGTGACAATGTTGTGCGAGTCGTTTCAATTAGATTTAGTGACGGTACTCAAACAAAACGTTCGCTAAATAAACTATCTATTTTACCAAATCAAAACTAAATACCAAGACTAATTTGACATTAAAAACATTGTTTTGTTGAAATCCTGTGCTATTTCAAGGCGGCCGGCATGTTCGGGCCTATGTATAAATACAATGGGCAACCAGTAATCAAGACCTGTTTCGAAGCATTGCTTTGACAACATTAAAAGAACCAGTAGGATTTTTTAGACAATGACGTTTTAAGAAGACATTAGATGTATAAAAAGAAAAGCTCTGTATTTTCTTAGAATAAAAATATTAGTTAAAAGTACAGATTCATTATTTAAAGTAATACAGTCCATTCCCGAGTGTTCGACGCAACAAGCTTGTTAGGTCCATCGTGGATTTTCTTTGGACCAGTGGTATTTTTCTTTGTACTGAATTGTTTGCGCAGATTTGTGGCTTATTCCCATATTAAGTACTATTTGGCAACTCTCACTATATGGATTTTCTTCAACAGACAGTAGGACATTAAGCTTAATATTTTCATCAATCTTAGGTCTTTCAAATTTTTATTATAGCCATGTTCTTCATATTTTTTTAAAATCTTGCAAACCGTAAACTGCGCAATCGGTGTTCGATTTGGATGAACTTGTCTGAAGAGTTCCTGTACCTCGCTAGTTGATCTGCGACGATTTCCGTAATCAGTTTTTTAACTTTAATCTTGAACAAAAATTCATATTCCGCGTATAATATAGCTTAAGTAATCTAATTTCGGTACTAACCTGTGAGATGGAATTATTGCTTTGTCATTTTTTATATACACAACATAAGACAAGCATCCCTTTTAACCGTTGATACCATTATTAATTCATTTTATTATCTGCCAATATTATTTTGGAATTTTGAATTATTTCGAGCAGGTTTTATTCTGTAACCTGGTTTTGAGATTTGCTCCCACTGTACCTTAGTTTCAAAATAGCCGTCATGTCAGGTGACACAAAAGGGTATTTAATCCACGAGTAGCTCCACTAAATACTGGAGTTACTCTTTGATTATACGTTCCTGTGCGCCTTGTTTCAAAGTGATCCACGGTCGGGTAGAAACAGTAAAGTGGGATAGGGAACGCTCAGTTCACGTACCATATTGCCTAAATAACCCAGCACCAATTTGTTACCCCGGCACTGCACTGGTTGGAATATGCTTCGTCTAATATTTTAAAAAGTCATGTATAATAACACTAACTTCTACGTAAAAGCTCATTTTTGTATTGTACTATGACAGGATTTAAATAACGCCCTTAATCTGCAACGCGCACTTCAGTTGTTTTTTTTTGTTGATTATTAGAAATGAATAAAGTAAAAGAAAAAAAGCTATGATGAGCACCGCTGAATAAGCAAAACCGTAAATAAAAAAAATAACTGATTAAATTAAATTAATTAAATAAAGAGAAAAATTGAGTAGTAGTCAGGGAACACGCACAGAATCAGCTGTGGAGCATGCGAGCCAAATGCTCTAGCTCGCGGGAGGGGATTTAACAAGCGCCACCAGCTTTACCACAGAAAAAGCTGGAAAGTTCCAAGATGGTTGTGGAGGTAGCTATGATCGTGCGAGGCGACGTGACACCACGTAAGCAAAAGTAAAAAAACAAAGAAAACCAAGGATGGACCTGTATGGAGTTTTACAGTAAAAGTCAACGTAACTCTGTTCGGTATCGTACAAAAGTCAAGTATAATGATATCTCGTCTAGTGACCCACAAGCAATCGCTGATTTATTCGCTGACTTTTTTCAGTCGGTGTTTACTGGCACAAACGCAACAGTCGCTGATGCAAAGAATATGCAATCTACTAATAACACGAATTTATGAAATGTTGATATCACTAGTTCCGTCGTATTTGAAGAACTCATTAATATTGACGAAAACAAGGGACCTGGGCCAGACGACATCCCGCCGCTCTTTTTAAAAAACTGTAGCCCACCCCCAACTTTGCCACTTTGTTATGTCTTCTCAGGTTCATTTTCCGATCTCTGGAAATCAGCGTATATCACCGTAATTCACAAAGGCGGAGATAGAAGTGAGGCTGGCAACTATCGTCCGATATCTGGTCTTAATTGCATGGCAAAAGTCCTTGAATCCATGTTGTTGACCAGCTTTTGTATAACCTAAAAGTTACTATCTCTAAATCTCAGCACGGACTCCTACCTGGTCGCTCTTGCCAAACTAATTTATGTAATTTTTTTATTTTTCATTGATGCATGATCTAAATAAAATAATGGATCGGCGTACAGAAAATAATATGGAACTAAATTCCTCAAAGTGTAAAGTCATATCATTTACAAGGAAGAAAACACTAATAATACACTCCTATTACATCTCAAACTGCCCTATTCTTGGAGTATATTTGATAAATGACTTGGGTGTAATTTTTGATTCTAAGCTGACATTTAACGAACACATCAACTATATTTTATCAAAATCCTTTAGAATGGCAGGGTTTATAATGAGGCGTTGCTAGGAATTTTCGAACACTGAAGTCCTAAAGTCTCTTCACTACTCCTTGGTATGAAGCCACTTGGAGTACTGTTGTGTCATCTGGTCACCATATTACAAAGTCCATATAAAGCGAATAAAACGCGCTCAGTCGAAATTTGCAAACTTCTTATTGTATAGGCTGGGAATAGATAAGAGCGGTTCATCTTACCATCAGCGATTGACAATCTTAAACATGGACAATCTGAAGAAACGTAGAATCTTGTTGTCCATAGTGTTTGGGTATAGAATAACTGCAAACAGCATAGACGGCGCTGAACTTCTGGCATTAATTAATTATCGCGTTCCTCCGCGCAATACACGACTTACTGAGGTATTTTCAATTAATAGAAGCCGATCTGATGTTGGCAGAAACGGTGTCATGAACCAAATCATGCAAAAACCTAAATACATATATCCCGTTTAACACAGAGTTTAATTGTTCATTGATAACGTTCAAAATAAAACTCAATTTATTTCTAACTGCAGTGGCCAAATATTACTCGTTGTTCACATTATGCAAGCAATTGCAGTTCCGATGTTCCTGACTTTTATGGGCGTATTTTATCTGTCCTGTTTGTCCCTATTTTGCAAAATGTTCTTTTATATCACACAAATTAGTTCTAAGTAATGTATACTATTTGAATTTCTTGATCTGTAATGTAGAAATGGACAAATAAAATAAATAAATAAAAACCGAAGCAAAGGAATTTCCACAAAAATACTGTTGTATATTAAATGATAGGATAGTTGATGCAAGGAAAATAAGGTGATTGAAGATATTGGAAAAATGTAATCCCGCTTATCGCTAAAGTTAGGTGTGTCGTTTCATACAGAAAGCAAAACATTGAATTTTTCACCAGTTTTAAAGCTAAAATTCAAATCAAATATATGATATAAGTCGCTATTATTAGGCCAGTTCTATTGATTTATTATTGACAAAATTGAACTGTCACAAATCACAAAAACGATTTAAGCTTGATAACGAGTGATTATTAATTATTTCGCTCAAGGGCGGCTGTGACCCAGTATACATAGTGTAGCAGTAGCGCGTAGATTAAATCATAGGGCGAATTTGCAAGAAAGCAGCGTTGTCACGTTGAAAACCTAAAATAATGTTTTTTGACGGTATGTAATATAAAATCCTGAGCTATCTTACTTTGAAAGCCTACTTTATATGGCCGCCTCCTACTTCTAGACACCTTCTGATGTTTCTTCTTACCCTCAGAGACACATTAACCAATACGTTTGGAGAATTATTAATTTCGGCAATTTTTTCTGAAATCCTTCGTTTACGATCATTTATATCCTCAATTAGTGTTCGATAAATGGAGTTTTTTATAAAAGGCCACAAGAAGAAATCGCAGGGTGTTAAATCGCAGGAACGAGGTGGCCATATTTGTTGCGTATTTCGGCTTATAACTCTGTTTTCAAAAAATTCACTTAAAAAATTTAAATTTTCTCTGGTTACATGAGGTGTAGCGCCATCTTGTTGGAAGTAACCTTCCCGCAATTCATCATCGTGAAGCTCATTAATAAATGTTGTCAGAATTTCGATCCGATATCTCTCAGCTGTAATTGTGCCATCAAAGTAAATTGGGCCTACTATTCTTCTAGAACTAGTTGCTGCCCACACACCAACTTTTTGAGGATGAAGAGGTCTTTCTACAAAAACATGCGGATTTTGCGTATTCCACATTCGCATATTTTGTGAATTAACATATAGCCTGATAAATAAAAATAAGCCTCATCGGTAAAAAATGTTTTTTCAAGAGCACCACTATTTTCTTCTTGAAAATTGTTTAAAAACCATTCACAAAAATTAAGTCTTTGGGGAACGTCATTGGGAAGGAGTTCATGAATAGCCGTAACACGATAAGGGTATAGATGCAGATCCTTTTTCAAAAGTGTTTGACATGTACTGTAGCATAAATTTGTTTGCTGAATTTGTTGAGATAAATGCCTAATAGAAGTTGAAGGATTATTTTCCATAATTTGTCGCGCTTCTTCAATAACCTCATTCGATCGTTTCGTTGGTCTTCCAGCCCCTTTTTTATGTTGAACAGAACCAGTCTGACGAAATTTATCAATTAGGTATTGTGACCCAGTACGAAAATTATGAAAGGTCACCGCAACATCAGGAAACTCGGTTCGAAATTCATCAAAGCAGTCATGCATAGAGTAATTCCACACACCGCCTATTTTGATTCCATTTCTAAAAAAACTTTCAACAATAAAAATTTTTTGTGCTTCACTAAACATTTTTACTGTAGAACTTTCAATCCGGCAACAAAGCTTCACCAAAACTTGATACGCTGAAAAATAAAAAAAAAATAAAAAATTAAATCATATCCTGCAAATAGCACTTTATATTAGTCAGAAGACGACTCCCCGGAGAAATATTAGTTAAAGCAATAGTAACCTACCTTCAAATAACTGCAAAAATTACAAAATTTCTCCAATTTTTAAACTTTACAAATACACAAATTCAAATAAGACGTAAATGTCATAAAACAATCATGTCATCTTATCTACGCAGTACGGCCATGATGCTTTTAAAATGCATGGCCTCCCTTGAGCAAAATAATTAAAAATCACTCGTTATTTTAAAACCTGCTGGTGTGATTAATATTTAATTTGTTATCAAGGTCGTACTTGATCACGTGATTTTATATCTACAAAGTCTACTTTATCAGAATCCCGTACCTCTATTTGTTTTGGACAGAGGTTTGCCCTGGCCTCACATAGACACTGTACCACTCACAGTATAAGGTTGGTTCGTTTTATTATTTCTAGACCAATAATTAAACACAAATTTTGTTTCTCTTTTATTCTTTCTTTTACCACCCTTCCAATATTACAATTTTTACGTTGATAAACACGAGTACATCATCTTGAGAACTCTAAAGCACTGTTCCAAGATACCGTTAGGATACCATTGGTTTTTACCGTAGAGAATGAATCCGAACTTGAATATAATATAATATTTTACGTATTTATGCGAACTGCAAAACACTGAGGTGCAATTTCGTGCGTCTATTTAACTGCAAAATTGTTACCGGGCAGACGTCCCAAAATATTAATTACTTTAACATTAGAAAATCACTTTGCCTGACGCACATCTCAGAACCAAACACGTGCTATGGAGCATCTGCTTACGTTGAAGTCTAACAGGATACTGCTTTGTTAATCTTACTTGGTTTTCGTAGACGTGAATTTAATATTATTTAGTTTAGAGTATAGCACGTTTGTATGTTTACGGAAGACTTGATGTTTCCCAAGAATTAGAATACTGCGGGATAAGACACTAATGATTTGTAACCATAGACTGGACATCTGGCGGTTTTGCCAGTAAAATAGAATAAAAATATATTGGCCCTACGCTAGAAGACTGAAGGACTCTTATCCACAGGCGGCATTTTTCCAGCAGCATTGCCGATTCGCGAGCGTCGCTGACAGATTAATTTATAATTTATTACATTGATTATTAGAAAACGTGTTTCCCAAACACTATTAAAAAACCACTAAAGCATACTTAAAAATCAAGATTATTTCTTATTTTATCATTTCTGCCTATAACTACATTTTTTTAATTTATATTTTCAGATTGAAAACAGGATGGAGTGTCAAGACTGGCAGTTTAAGCGGGTTCAGCTCGAGTCCTACCTTAAACCAACCATTGGGAGAAGAAGAACAAGAAACAATTGTACAAGTTATCCAACGGGCTGAAAGACTGGACCTTACGGAACAAGAAAGGGTAAATATTATATCTTCTTCTTCCTTCTTTTATATGAGCAAATGTTTTCCTTCGTCTGATTAGTTATTGGGAGAGTTGTTCCTCCATCTCTTTGGAGGCCTTTTACTCTAATGTCCTAAGGGTCATTTATCTCTGCTTATTCTGGCGATTATTTTATCGGTCTCGTAGTTATACTACTATTATAGTAAACTACCAGTACGCAATCATAATTGGTGATTTCATTCCTTATAACAGGAAAAATAAACAAATAGACTTCATTCAAATCACTACTCCACCAATATTCATAATGAACGCAAATGACGACTCCACACCTGACTTATTCTTCTACACAAGAAATATTAGACAAAATATTTCCAACGTAAAACTCACCCCCGATTGACCCTCATCAAAACATTTGGACGCCTGTAATAAAATCAATAATGCACAAGGCAAAAGCTACTGACAACAATATCGCAAACTCTCAAAATACAAAATCAGTACATCAATAAATTGTCTACATAAAAATTAAAGAATTTACAATAAAGATTTGGATAAGGCCGATATATTCGGAGAACACTTTAAACAAACTTTTAAAAGTAACGATTCAATTTTTGATTCCGACCATAAAAGTTTCATTAATTCATGGACAAGTCGTTTTTTCTGTGAAACACCTGCTCTTCAGGACGTACGACCTATTAAAGAAGAAGAATACTTTCAAGCACTAATGAAAGGGCGCAACACATCACCGGGTTCAGATAACATTCCGAGAAAGCTATTTCGTGACTGGAATATAATAGAAGTATACAGGGTTTTTCACTTAAAACTCCGCACGCCAATATCTCGAAAACGAATATGAATATTTAATTCCTGTAAAAAGTAGTCAATGTATGGGGTCAAGTAGATATTTCTCAAAGCTTAAAAAATTCGACGCCTACTAAGAGCTAAGCGTCGCGACGCGTCGAAACTATAAATCGATTGCATTGACTTTGAAATTACGCGCATGCGAAAGTACATGTTATTTATAAAGTTTTTTGTTATTTACTCGAACTTATTTATTTTACTCTATTCTGAGTTATACCGGTTTATAGTAAACATTTCTTGATTGACAAAAAATGCAATTACGGATGATTTTTACAAGAATGCCATGAATATTAGTTACTATGGCAACCATTGTTATCGCAATTGTTTTAATTGCAATTACAAAAGTAATAAACAAAAATTATTATTGGCAATTAACTACTTACATGATTCTGAGTTAAGCTAATGAACAAAATTATTATTGCACCTAACTAGATGATAAAACAAATTAAAAATGTTGTTCAAAATCATGTCCATCTGCTAGAATACACCTATTAAAAACTTTCAACAGATGAGCTTGGGTCAGTTGTAGGAGCGTCCTTTTTGTAATAGCGGCTCACGCTGCACTAATTTTGTTAATAAGATCAGCCATATCTTCGATAGGTTCTTCATAGACAACGTCCTTTAGGTGACCGCAAAGAAAATAATCTGGTGGTGTAAGGTCCGGGGACCTCGCCGGCCACCTTATCGGCCCATTAGTACCAAACCATCTATTGGGGTCTGTCTAAATACCTCGTTACAATTACGGCATTATGTGCAGGCGCTCCATCCTGGTGTAGCCACATATTCATTCTAGTCTCAAAGGGCACTTCTTCTAACAGTTCCGCAAGTGTAGTTTGAAGAAATCTTAAATAGCGATCTGCATTTAAAGTGCCTTCGTAAAAGTGAGGTCCAATTAGGGATACGTTTATTATGCCGCACCAAACATTGATGCCAAAAATTTGCTGATTACCTCTTTTCCATCCATTCTTCTAGCGGGATTACCTAGTTTTAATTTATGCACTAGTTTAGTTTTGTAAGGGCGAAAAGAGTTTCTATTTAGAATTCTCGGTGATGAACTTATGTAAACACCGGTATTTTCTTTTATTTTTGATAGTGATATCTTGGGATTATTATCAACCTGCTGAATTACAGCAGCAGTATTTTCATCATTTGTAGTCGTCTTTTCTCTATTTCTCTTAAGTTTTACGAAACTGCCATATTCTCTTAAGTTTTTACATAAACTTGGAAAGGTTTTTGCATCGGGGACTCTTCTACGCGGATAACGCTGTCCGTAAACTCTTTTTGCTTCTCTACATTTGGACCTGCATTCTCCAAACACCAGTAACATGTCTACTTTTTCCTCATTGCTAAATTGAACCATTTTCATATAATCATTGTTAGTTTTGTTTAAACCGAACAAGTTTAAACATTTCTTGTGACAAAATGTGACAATATATCTTTGACGCAGCAATGACAACATCTGTCGCTTGTAATTGCACTTAAAACAATTGCGATAAAAATGGTTGCCATAGTAACTAATATTCATGGCATTCTTGTAAAAATTATCCGTAATTGCATTTTTGTCAATCAAGAAATGTTTACTATAAACCGGTATAGCTCAGAAATTAGTACTATAAATAAGTTTGAGTATATAACAAAAAAGTTTATAAATAACATGTACTTTCGCATGCGCGTAATTTCAAAGTCAATGCAATCGATTTATAGTTTCGACGCGTCGCGACGCTTAGCTCTTAGTAGGCGTCGAATTTTTTAAGCTTTGAAAAATATCTACTTGACCCCATACATTGTTTTTACAGAAATTAAATGTTCATATTCGTTTTCGAGATATTGGCGTGCGGAGTTTTAAGTGAAAAACCCTGTATATACAGTGTGAATATAAAGTCTGGAAACGGCTTAATAACATCACAATTTATTGGCCGATCTAAACTAAATTTAGTACAGTTGTGTAAAGGATCTGACGCACCAAATGACGATATTGGCATTGTTGCCAGCTTTTTAGTTTGTCTAGAATTCGAACGAATTTTATATTTTTAAATGCAACACCCTGTATATTTTTTCATTTAAAGTTTTTACTTTAAATTTGTTACACTTTCATTCATATCATACTTTGTTCCTAATATCAGTAGTTTTCGAAATAACGACCTGTCTTGAAAATATCAACAAATTGTGTTTTATTTATTAATAAATAAAATAAAACACAATTTGTTGATATTTTCAAAACACGTCGTTATTTAATAAATAAAACACCAGTTCAGTTTTGATGTAAAGTCATAAAAGCTGTAATTTTTACATGCAAACATAACTTTAACTGAAAGTGAAAGAATTACAATTCTTATGATGAGAGGATATGGCGATAGGGTCAGGTCTTACGAAGAGGTTAAACATCTATTTAATGACGCATTTTCAAACCGAAATCCAATTTCAAAAGCAACTGTTCTAAAAACTGTCCGACGGTTCGAAGAAACTGGAAATTGTAGGGATAGGCGACGATCAGGACGACCAGCAGTAGTAGATAAAGAGAAAAGTTTAGAAAGTTTAAGACATGTTTGAAACCCCTGTTTCTTTATTAAGAAAAATTTCTCAAGTAAGTGACGTCTGCTTCAAATCCGTCCATAATGTTTTAATAAAACATAAATACCACCCTTTCAAAATATATGTAGTTCAAGAGTTATCAGAAGATGATTATGAGCGAAGAATTGAATTTTGTGATATTATGATGTCAAGGTTTGACCAAAATAACCAGTTTTTCAAATTTTGGGCAAATGAAAATCCCCACTGAATGAGAGAAGGTCATACGAAACGCCCTGGAAAATTGAATGTGTGGGCTGGGCTTCTAGGTAACCACAAGATCGGTCCATTTATTATTGATGGAAATTTGACATCACAACTTTACCTTGAGCTCTTGGAAACGCAAGTAGTGCCTACTTTATGAAATGTGATGGGTCCAAATTATGCAAGTACATTCTTCCAACAGGACGGAGCTCCTTCCCATTTTGGTCGAAACGTGCCCGGATTTTTAAACAACACTTTTCCAGCTCCTTCCCATTTTGGTCGAAACGTGCCCGGATTTTTAAACAACACTTTTCCGAATAGGTGGATTGGTAGAGGGGGTACAATCGAGTGGCCACCTAGGTCCCCTGATTTGTCGCCTAACGACTTTTTATGGGGACACTTGAAGAACACAGTTTATACCACAAAACCTCAAGATTTGAATTAGTAACGGCAGAAATGATTTACAACATAATTGAAAACTTTTATTTTCAATTAGCATACTCTCAAGCTGTACGGAGAAAGCAGTTTGAACATTTAATATAAAAAATATATTTTTTCTAAATTGTACTCGTTATTTCAAAAACTACTGAACAAAGTATGTTATACCAAAAGCATAACAAATTTAAAGTAAAAACTATAAATTAAAAAATATACAGGGTGTTACATTTAAAAATATAAAATTCGTTCGAATTCCAGACAAACTAAAAAGCTGGCAACAACGCCAATATCGTCATTCGTTGCGTAAGATCCTCTTACACAACTGTGCCAAGTTTGATTTAAATCGGCCAATAAATTGTGATGTTATTAAGCCGTTCCCAGACTTTATACGCACACCCTATATCTGATGCGAACATTCAATTTTTGTTTAATAAAGTCATACTTTCCCCCTAATTGGGAAGAGGGTATCATCATAACAATTCCTAAATCAAACATAAACTATACTCTAACATCAAATTATCAACCTATTACTCCCGTTTCTGTGGTGGCAAAGCATTTTGAAAGCATCCTGAAGAGAAGGCTTGAGCTAGCGATTGGCCATAATATACCATGTTACCAGTTTGGATTTGATAAAGCAGAGTCAACCATACACCCTTTATTAATACTTACCTCGAATGTTCAAGCATCCTATAAAGAAAATCGGCATTCTACTGCGTTTTCTCTGGACATAAGCAAGGCTCTTGACAGCACTTGGCATAATTGGTTGCTCTTCAAACTTCAAGCTATTAACTCTCCCATGTACCTAATCTCTCTTCTTGAAAACTATGTGTGAACGCAAGCTAAAAGTCCGTATAAATATCTCCCTATCCGAAGGCTTTACACCAGAGCAAGGGCTCTCCCCTATCTCCATATCCATACAACATTTACTGCCATGATTTGTATATTCACACACATGCAGATCCAATTTTCATTGATACAACGCAATATATGGTGAAATTTGCTGACGATTCTGCTATCATTTCTCATGACAGTACCCTCACAAAAACAATCTTCAATATCCAAAATCTCTGCAACATTACAACAATCTGGATGCAGAAGTGGCGCATTATGCCTTACCCCAGAAGTCGAAATTAATAATATTTCATCAGAAAACATCCATTGCTTCACCAACAATGTTCAACCACATTATACAGCCCAGCGATTCATGAAAATACCTGGGCATTATTATCGATCAAAGATTAAATTCTAAACTACATACCCAAGATGTCAAAAAAAGGATGGTGTCCAGAGCCAAACACTGTCGATCCATGACATACAAAAACCGAGGAATCAATGCCTTGATTGGAGCCCGAATGTATGCCATGATCTGCAGACCAATCATTGAATATGGACATGTACTGTTTTGAAATGTACGAAGGCCAAGCCTTCACAATAGGGCGGAGCAATGGTAATAGGTGCCAAAAATAAATTAATTCCTTTTGTTTAGCCTGAGGGCGGCATCGTTGTCTTTCAGTCAATTAAATATACCTGGGAATTTTCGTTAAAAAATATTAAGTCCTTTAGGTTCCTTTTTCGTTTTGCAATGGGGGAAAATGTAAAAAATTGCAATTTTGATTGCAGCTCTTCGCTTGTTTTATTTTAATTTAAAAAAAAATCAACCCAGAATCCACTACGAGGAGTTAGCTGCAAGACGTATTCCATCGCCCAGCATTGTAATTAAAACATTTTCCTAATAAGCAAAAAAATCATTTCTTTGGATACCCTTATTTACAATGTCTCCCATACTTACAAGCTGACTTGTACTTTACAAGGAACTAGGTTGTGGCATATGCTCTAATGACATACTCGGTTAATATATTTAGTTTATACGATGATTCTTCTGTTGTGATATATGATAGTTTTAATATTCTGTTGTCTATTGTTAACCATCGTACATGGGACAATTTTCCTGGCTGTTAAGCTGCCAACTGGGGGGAAACCTTGCCTTCTGCTATTGCCAGAACCATTTCGTACAAGTCTGTACTTAAATCGCTAAGATTTATTGGAGGCAATTCAACGTCAGGTTTAATTATCTGAAATGGTACAATAGGCTTCTTGTCACAATTGCTTAGCTGCTTTCCTATAGGGCCGGCAAAACTTCTTGGATCATTTTATTTCCATTTATCTCAAGAACTAAATGACGAAGAGAAAGTTCACTACAGTGCAATAGGCATATGAACCAATGAACCGGTTTCCCTAGGGAAACTTCTAATTGTTTTATAACACCATTTTTGAAGTTTGTATTTACGACTGTACCGTCATAAACCACTGCTGCAATTTTGTTTAAATGTTCACCCATATAATTTTGAAGGAAGTTAAAAAGACTTGTCTTAATATAACTGGTACTTCCGGAGGTAGGCGTTATATGGCCTAAGTAAGTAGAACCTGGTTCCGCAACAAGAACTGTGTGTTCTTAAATAATTTGATCACTGTGATACAAAGATCCGATTTTCTTAACTGCCAGTCTCTTGTCTTTTCTCCCGTCGAAGTAGATTTCAGAAACTTCTTTTTATTGTTCCATTTCCATATTAATTAGATTTTCCCTCCGTCCTTTTCTTTCTCCTCTAATTTTACTTTTATCGATGATTACAGAGAGATCTTCTTAACTCACTAAATTAACATCTTTAAGTACAGCGTTTAGCAGGAAAGGCGCATTTCTATCTGATTCTGTCACATGCTTCAGCCACATTGGATAAAACCAGTCCTATTATGTAAGGCATTCTTAAAGACGTTGATGCTTGTGGCATATCAGACTCTTTTCCTTTACTTCCACTTTGAACAGTATTATATTCTGAATTTGTGTCTTTAATTTTACTCTAAAATCCCGTTTTCTCCAACTCCTTTTTATCCAATGATCTGTTTTGGCAAGACAAGGACTTGCGGTATTAGCGTTATTTTAGACGTTTATTTATTTAATCTTCGCTTGATTTTAGGGTTTAAACATAATTTAAAATTATAGCTTCTCATTAAAATTTTACATCAAAATAGGAACCTGAAGTTATTTTCACGCAGAATTTTTTCTGGTGGAATTTGATCTTCAATATGTACCTATTGTGCACCTAGAGGTCAAAAAAACCGAAATAAACGTTATTTAAAAAAGTTTCAGAATTAGGGTTTTTTATTTAAATTTTACATTCAAAAAGGAACCTTAAGATGATATCGCACAATGCCGATTTTTTTTTAAAGTTAAATATAACTTTCAACTAATCCATACCCAGGGCTATAAAATTTCATAAAAGTTTTTTATTGCTCCGCCCTACTTCACAACATTGAAATTGGTTATAGAAGCAATCTAAGAACAATAACCAAGATGAGACGCCCCGTCCCATTAGCCCCCTTCACAACCCTTTCAACGTTTTTCTATACCAACAAACCCAAATTGTACTAATTTTAGAACGCATTTACAACTTAAACATAAAATTAGTAAATAATTTCCAAAATCTAAATGCTATTAACCCACTTAACCACATCAGAAACCCTACCAATCCCTTGTAAACGTAAGCTACCTTCTTAAACCCTATATAAATCCCCATTAGAGCTGCAAAACTAAACATTGTACTATTGTATTATTTTAATGAATCTATTATAAAATTATATGTAAAAGTGAAATTGGCGGGAGGACTTAGGTCGTTAGCCTTTTGGGTCATGTACCTAATAAAGTTTATTATTGATTGACTGATGATAATTTACATATACTTCGAGTTTCTGGAGTTCTTTCTCTGTCAACAAGCGTTTTTCAGCAATCTACAATAAATGATAAATACTATTATGAAACTATGTATTTTTTAAAATTATTTTCTTTATGTTTGCTGTATTCAGTGGGGTGTCCCACGATACAAGGTTAAAAGAATTTTTACGAAATATGATACGCATTCGCATACCCTCTGTTTTTTTTTTCTATTTGGTTCTACTTACTTAATGGTGAAATATTACAGTCTTATGATAACGGGAACCCGTACTGACTTGACGTTTAAGTTTGTAGTTAGCATTTTGTACTAAGATATGGGTTTGCATGTACCAAAAAAGGTATTGTTTTGACAATGAAACATCAAATCCAAATAAAACATCTACTTTGTATGGAAACTACACAATACAATTAAATATAACTACGCGGGATATTTTCTTTTTGACGTTTCTATATTACAGTCGGGGTAAATTTTTCTGTGTTCTTGAACACAGCGTAACAAAAATTGTTTCTATTCTTCGTTAACTGTAATCAGGCCATGAAAGTCTTGCATTAACTTGACAGCTCTTTCGGCTGTATCATTTAATAATAATAATAATAATAATAATAAAGGCTTTTTATTAATACATAACAATAACAACAACAAAAGAAAAATACAAAGGTGGCGAGATCCAGCATAGCTGTTCATCTAACCACCAGACAATTACATTTCAAAGCTTAACAATAATAATAATGTCGAAAAACCAAAAAATAATTACCTTAAGTAATTTCAAAAGTAAAAAAAAGAAAAAAAACGACTTAACTATCCATGATCCGGAATTGGCCGAAAAAGCGCAAATATTGGATTTATTTTAAAATAGAGAAGAAAAACAAAAATATAACGTAAGTAAAAATTTGCTAGAAAACAATTCAGCCTCTCTCACTTATTACACACTTTTTAAGATGATTCTTAAAGCTATTTACAGATGAACATGATTTAATTATAGGTGGTAAGTTATTATATGTTTTAATAGCATTATACGTAAAGGAGCGCTGGAAGGCGGCAGTGCTGTGTCTGGGAATCTGGAAAAGTTCACTGTAGCGCGTAACCCTGTTGTGAATATCGCGACCTCTAACAAGTTTTTCATAGAGATATACAGGTTCTTTAAATTTGTTTATTTTATACACCAAAGTACCCAGATGCATTCGATATCTTTCAGCCACGGAAAACCACCCAGAAGCAAGAAATGATGGAGTTATGTGGTCAAATTTTCTTAGACCGTAGCAAAACCTAATACATGAATTTTGTAGTTTTTGCAAACTACTCCTACTTGCTACGGTCAGTGCAGGCCAATAAAGAACATTTGCATAATCGAGTAGGGATAAAATCAAACTATCACAGAGTCTAAGTTTGATGTCCTGAGCTAAAATATCTTTATGAATGTATAACGTTTTTAATTTAATGAACGATTTTTGTAAAAGTTGGGAGACATGTTGCTCAAATCGCAAGTCAACATCCAATAAAACACCAAGATTCTTACATACTGAGGATGGGTTTATTGCGACTTCATTTAAGGTAATGTTTAAATTATTGGCTAAAATATCTCTATCCCGCCCAAATATCATCATTTGGGTTTTATTATTATTAAGTATAAGTTCATGGGCTGCTGTTAACTTAGAAACAATTGCGAGGTCATTGTTAATGTGCGCCGATGGTGGATTATCATTATAAAAAAAAGAATAATAAATTTGCATATCATCGGCGTACTGATGAGACTTGCAATTGTTTAAATGATTAGAAAAATCAGCGGTATAAATAGAAAACAACAATGGCCCCAATATACTACCCTGTGGTACCCCTCTGTGCGTCGTCACAAAGTGCGATGCTTCACCAGGTAACAGCACACGCTGACTCCTCCCACCAAGATAGCTCTCTATAAACTTTAATGATGAGTTACTTAGACCATAGAATTTTAGTTTCGTTAGCAAAATAGAATGATTCAAAGTATCAAACGCCTTACTGAAATCAAGTAAAATTAAGCAGGAATTCTTTTCTTCATCCCGAGCTCTCAGAAGGTCATCTGTTACATTAAGAAGCGCGGTTGTAGTGCTATGAGCTTTTCGAAAGCCGGATTGTGTAGAAGGTAATGCCTTACTGTGTAAAAAATGTTGGTTCAATTGTTCATTAGCTATTTTCTCTAAAATTTTAGACATACAACATAATATACTTATTGGACGAAAATCTGAATGCGATAGAGGGTTGTTATTTTTAGGAATAGGGATTACATTAGCATTTTTCCATAAGGAAGGAAATTTACTAGACATAAGGCACTTGTTAATTAAGAAGGTGATAATAGGGGTAAGATGTGGAGTTATTAAGGAAATTATTTTTATATCAATATTATATATGCCTCTCGCTTGTGTTTTAATTTGTGAGATAATTCTACTAACCTTCTCTTCTGTGACCTCAAAAAATGAAAATTGATTCTGTACAGATGGTAGAGTTTTATTGTCATATAAATCACTAATGAGACTATCCCTGTTCGCAACCGGACGGGGTACACTATCAATAAAAAAAAAATGTATTAAATGAATTCGCACTGCCAATATTTGACGGAAAGCTTGTTGATGAAGAGTTAATATTAAGATATTTTAACGTTTGCCAGAAACCCTTTGGGTCGACCCTAAATTTATGGTTCAAATACCCTTTTTTCTCATTCCGAACAGCCATCGTCACAAAATTTCTAAGTTGTTTATATTCATTCCTTGAAGTCTCAGTTTTCGTTTTTTTATACCTTGTTAGCGCTTTCCGTTTCAACTTTATCATAAGTTTAAGATTGTCAGTTAGCCACGGTGCCGGAGCCTTAGTGAACCGAGACGTTTTTATAGGGGCTTGAACATTAAAAATATTATCCAAATTAAAATTTAAGAATTCAAGCATATGATCCACATCGTCATATTCATATATAGCATCCCAATGGACAATAGAAAGATCATTTAAAAAATTATTGTAATCAAAGTGGCTATAATCTCTGTAAGTTTTAAATCGAATTTCCTTGCGCGGCTTTTCCAGTTTTAGGTCGCAGAGAATAAGGCAGTGATCAGATATATTATCCATATCTATAATATTGGTACCAGCTACCGCAGAGGGAGAAGTAGTAACTATTAAATCTAAGAGAGTTTGAGAAAAATTTGTCACGCGAGTGGGTTGAGATATTATTTGAGATAGACCATTTTTACTGGTCTAAGCGTTGAGACAGCATTTTTGACTTCCAAAAACAAGGCGTTAGTCTCCCATGAAGAAGGAGAATCGAGGAGAAAATTGTCATCAATTCTCAAACGAGAGAACAGATCCTTGCTCTTGACTGATATAAAATCGTCAATGTTTTTGTCTGAAATGAAAGAAAGAATGTTCAGCATGAAATTAGATGAGAAAGACACAAAGCTCAAACATAACTAACCATTCCCAAACTAACCGTATAGTAACCCACACAGGTCTTCCTCGATGGGATGTATCGTTTCTCAGTGGTCGATACGCTTTCTTGTGCTAAATTTCCCACCATCTTTACTCTTGTTTCGTTGGTCATCTCATCGTCAAATAATGAAAGCAAGGCAGCTTCTTCCGTAAGGTACCGCAGGTGTTGGCTGAACTTCTGTACAACTGCTTTTGAAATACGTTTGTCTATGCTTTCATACGCTCTCATAGACTTTAAAAAACACAAATCTTGATTTGGTGCTTTCACAGGCAAAACACATTGTAGCCATAATTTGACGTATGACGTCACAATAAAAAAAAACATACGTCTAGCAGAGCTGCCTTGTCTTTGTTGTTTATCTTGAATTGAGAACTGAGTAGCGATATTTTTAAGGAATAAATCGCTCTCGCCATCCATCTAGCTTGATGCATGGCACCTAGAAGTTTAATTTTGAATTTTTGCTTGGTATCTCGTCCTAAAAATAGGACTGACAGTTCTATGAGTTCTCGATAGTCGTATCTGACTATCTTTTTTGTAAGTTTAATGAGGTGGAAGGTTAGCAAAGCCTCAATTTCGGGAGCGGTTAAGTGCTTTTCGACGACTGCTTTAAACCACTGTATTTTTGTGGGTTTTTCCAATTGTTTCGGAACTTTTTGAATAGCAGAATATCAGGGCTTGGCGTAACTTCTTGGATTTTCACTTCAAACACACTTCTCAGTACTAGTTCGTAAACGTGATAGCCATAAGCAAAAACAAGCAACTCTGTCAAGTTTTTGTTCTATTCGAGCCGTAGTATCACAACAGGGAATCTGCATTTTATCTTCGAGATTCCAGTCAGTAATAGCATTATAAATAGCCTGCGCCTGCTCTTTATCAGTAGAGTTGTTCCTCTTCTTCAAATGAGATAATGAAAGGAAGGCGTTCTTTTTTGGATTTTTGGACATCCAGGACAGGCAACAGTTTGCCCGTCCCAATGAAGAGTTACAACATCTGGTACTGCATTTTAAAAATAAACTTTTATGGCTTTCGCGCGTTTCATTCGACTTTCCGTGCGAGTTCGTTGGATGGAGGACTTACTTATCGGAAACTCGTTAACATTATGGCCAAGTGCTTCGATGGTAGCTTGTAGAATAAAAACAGAGTCTCTGATACTTAATTGACACCTATCTAATGCTGTTTTCTTCTATTTTCATTAATTGAAGTGCATCGGCATGTGAAATATCAAACAAGTTATCCAAATTGTTTGTAAATACTTCTTGGCGCCGCTTGAACACGTCTTGAATTTTTTTCGCATTTTTTTGTAGGTCTTTCCAAACTTGATATAAATCCACAAATTTTTTACACAGTTAGGTAACGCTCTAGTAGGGATTCGTACTTTTTCCCAAAATATAACACACTCGCGAATAGCAAGATTTGCACTTTCATTAACAGTTAGTTTTACTTCACGAGTGTTATAAAACAAATCTGCGAGAACTTGTCTATTGAACGGGGGTTTAGGCCCCGCTATTTGATGTTTAACATCCCCTACTAAGAATATACCCATTTTAGAACGGCGCAATTTCATTGACATGTTTTCGACTAAAAACAATACGTCTCCTCTTCTAGGAACACAACCAACAATTAAAGTGGAAATCGGCATTCGCCTGGTATACAAGTATTGATATATTCTGACATGTAAGTCAGCACGGGTTGCCGTAGTCCCAAGGTCGGGAAATTTATTTCAGGAGTGTTTTAACGTGAAACAAAAAAAAATAAGAGGGTATGCTTAAAAAAAAATTATTTTGATTTTTTTGGGGCGCCCTAGACTAATCAGTCTAGTTTCTGCTGCATGGGTATGATAGAATGTATCTGATAAATATCTACCTTATAAATCCTGTGGCCGGATTACGAAGACGGTCCAATTTTAAAGCTCGTCTTGTGGCGAATATGTACAAGCGCATATTATTTTGATTGGTTTGGTCTCACATGCTCGAGCCATACTTAAAATATAACCTACTAAAGTTTTGTTTGACTTTCCTCCTTCGCAACTACACCAAATTTAAAATTGGACCTGGTTTCTTACCTCTGCGTCATCATCAGCGCATCCTCAAATTTCTATAGGAAACTTAGGCCCAATCGTACGATGGTAGACCGTTAACTTTTATGCTTAATTCCTTACAATAATAAAATATCAACGGTTAAAAACATACAGGATGATCCAATTAAATGTTTATTTTAGAAAATTGCCGATGACTTGAAAATAGTTAATCGGATATGAATCAGATTTGGTGGATGTGTTTTTAAGAAAAGGCACGAAGGACGATTTCATAATTAGTACTTAGAGACCTCCCAGAGTACGCTAGTTACAAAATATGACCCTGTGTATTTTATTTCCCTGATAAATTTAATATGTTCAATAGTTTTGATGATATTATAATATGTAAGTTGGGCCTTCATTTGCGAAATAAGACTTGATTTTGTAAAAAGGAGCAACTTTCATCTTTATTTCTATAACACTTATCTTAAAAAGTATACAGTATGGTTGATTAGGTGTGCAACAAATGGGAAACTTCTTGATCATTGGTTTCCCAGAAATTTTTTATCTTTATAAGAGTTGGGGCATGTTCGATAACCATTTCAGGTGGATACAGGCTAGGGCAAAAAATATGAAAATCGTTCAAGAGTAAAGTACCCTTTGGCTAAAATATAGAGAAAAACGTTATTAAAAAAAGTTGTTTTGAATAAAAGCGTTCCCCGGCACTCCATTACTCGACAGTTCATCACACGACATCTTATCACGGACACTTCATCACGGCGACATTGTATCACAACGACACTTCATCACATCCCATTTCATCACTACGCCAATTCACCACACACAATTTCATCACATCAATTCGAAAAGTAGTATAGAATTACCTAGTATTTATTTATTTCTTATTTATTAAAGTATTATTTCCGTGACAAAAACTGCAATTACAAACAAAATAGAGGGAATGTTATACATAAATCAAAACAAATATGACACTGTTCTGAGAAACATTATTAAATAAAACCACCAAAAGTAATTAGGATTTTAAGACCTCAATTTTAGTGAAAATATTAATGATGGATTTATCCAAGTGATTAGTAAATAATCTGTGTCCAGGTATTGTTAGGCCAGCAGGTAAAATAGGGATTTTTATAATTTCCTTGAATATTTTCTTAATGAGGGATTATTTAGTGGATTTATGTGTTGTGTGTTTCATATAAATATAACTCGAAATCGATAATTTCGTCAGTATTACACTTACCTTCATTTACTGTAATTTGAGAAGATGGAAGAGGGAATGTTTTCTTTCGGATCAACTTCTCGGGGAGTTTCGACATTGATTTTCCAGTCCCATGAATATATTAAACTTCGAGTGACATCTGAAAATACTACCCACTGGCGATGCAGGAAGCATCAAACAGCAAAATGCAAGTCAATTGTTCATACAAGAGGGAATATAATTGTTAATCCTATAGATCACACGCATGGTGTTACACCTTTTCAACCACTGGCTAGCAAAGCCATTGCAGAAATGAAAGAACTGATGACCTGCCCTGGTATGACACCCAAGCGAGCTATGGCTGAAATTGTCGAGAACCTCTCAGATAGTGCTAAGGTTTGTCTACCAAAGAAAACTACTTTAGGTCGCACTTTGCAAAGAAGTAGAAAAGGTGAGAACTCCACTCCAGTTCCCAGAGATATGAAATTTGATATACCACAAATGTATTCACCATACGTTCTTTTTGATTCTGGCAGGGAATACAATGATAGAATAACTATATTGGGGAAAAACGATTTGCTGAAATTTTTAGAAAGAAAAACCTGCTGGTTAGCCGATGGAACTTTTAAAGTTTGTCCAGACTTATCCTTTCAGCTATACAGTATTCACGTACAGGAAGAAAGCACCTCGTGGCCTTGCGTTCTGGCATTATTACCAGGAAAATCACAGGAAATATATTCAAGGCTATTTATTGCTCTGAAGAATTTAATACCAGAGGCAGCTCCAACAAGAATTCTTACAGACTTCGAGATAGCATCAATGAACTCCTTCCAAGAACTATTCCCAACAGCACAAATATCTGGATGTTTTTTCGACCTCTCTCAAGCTGTCTTAAGAAAAGTTGGATTAAAAAATATGTATGAAAGCAACACGGATGACATAGTCACAAGTGTCAAAATGTTATGTGCCCTATCACTCCTTCCACTGCAAGAAATTGAAGATGCATTTTTAGAAGTGGCAGAGACGTTCCCAGATAACCACCAGGATGTTGAAGAATTAATCAGTTATTTTGAAACCACGTTTATCCGTGGTCACCAACTGCGTGAAGGAAGAAGAAGAGACGCTTTATTTCCAAGGCAATTATGGAATCAACGAAACGCAGCTGCCGAAGGAATTGCCAGGACAACCAACTGTATTGAAGGGTGGCATAATGGCTTGCAGTCGCTTTTTCAATGCGCACATCCTACAATGTGGACATTCCTAAATGACCTGGTGAAAGAAACTGAATTATCACACGCGCAATATTTACAACACATATCTGGACAACGCATCCCAATGAAGCCGTGTTACAAATCGTTAAAACTTAGGCTACAGAATATAATTGCCAATTATGAAACACAAAATCGCCCCATGTTTCTCAGAACAGTGTCATATTTGTTTTGATTTATGTATAACATTTCCTCTATTTTGTTTGCAATTGCAATTTTTGTCACGGAAATAATACTTTGTATATTATTTAATGTAATATATCTGTCCCTACTATTTTCTATTATTTTAATATATTTTTGTCAAATGCTATTTGGTAGTTTTCTTTAATAAATAAGAAATAAATAAATACTAGGGAATTCTATGATTTAAATCGTAAGAGGTAATTCTATACTACTTTTCGAATTGATGTAATGAAATTGTGTGTGGTGAATTGACGTAGCGATGAAATGGGATGTGATGAAGTGTCGTAGTGATAGGATGTCGCCGTGATGAAGTGCCCGTAATGAGATGTCGTGTGGTGAACAGTCGAGTGATGAAGTGTCGTGGATTCAATAAAAGATATGTCTAAATGCAAAGTCACAGCGTTCTATCAAAAAAAAATATTTTCAAAGCTTTAAATTAACCCCGTATAATGTTTTTTCTTTACATGTCGTTGCAAGGATAGGGAAAAGGAGGATAAGATGACGATAGTAACTATATTTTTTTTTATTTTCTTCCTAGTATTTCGCCCTAACACCTCGTTTCTTATTTTTAAGCATTCAAAATAGGTTTAGTTTCCAACAGTATTCATGAAATAACTCAGCTTTCGTGGCGATGGAGGAAGCATACACTTTTGACTTAAGAGCGCCTCATAGGAGAAAGTCTAGAGGCGTTAAATTGGGAGATCTTGCTGGTCAATTAACGAGTGCATCGTTGCCTTTTCCGATCCATCTATTAGGATATGTGTTATTGACTTGAACATTGATACTAGAGTGGGGTGGCGCCCCGGCGTGCATGAACCACATTTCGGTACGAAGTTGTAATGAGAAATCATCCAACAAATCGTGTAAAATGTTTTGCAAAAAGAGTGAATAGTTATCCCCATTTAACCGATTTGGCATTAGAACTGGTCCAACAACAATATTGTCAATCATGCCTGCCCAAACATTAGTTTTAAATTCATGCTGGAAATGTTTCCCCTGATGGCGTGATGATTTTCATGGCTATACACATGTTTGTTATGTACGTTTCTAATTCCCGATCTCGTGAACGCAGTTTCGTCCGCAAATAAAACTTTCTTATGAAAGGTTGCATTTGGTAATCTCATTGTTTCGATGAAACTGCAAAACATCAGCCAACTTTCTGGATCCAATGGGAAAAGATTTTGCACCTATTACACATGATACGAATGGAGTAATTGCTCTCGTAGAATGTTATTAATGGTATTTTTGGAAACCGCCAATTCGAATCCCCAACCTAATTTGGGGTCATCTTCAATTCTGTTTAAAACTACCTCTTCTAGCTCCGGAGTCCTAATTGTACGTTGGCGTCCTCGATTAACAGTAGTTCCATTGAAACTACTTTCTTCCCTAAGTTGCCTTACAATACTCGCGAAACTTTAATGGTTCGAGATTCCGCGCTCTGGATATTAGTCACGATAGACTCAGGCACTACGGCCATTTCTCTCACATAATCCATATACTAGAAGCATGTCAATCTTTTCAGGGTTAGAATAATGTTCCATTTTAAAGGACCTAAGTTATTTACAAAAATTACGAGGACGTATCTTCTGGGTATTTGGCTGTGGCGAAAAGTAAACACTAATTTGGAGAAGGCTCGTCAAGTCTTTGCTGAGTTGACCAGTACAATACCCCGAAAGCAGGCCTCAAGCTCCAGAACCAAAATAGTTGCCAAGCGGCAGGAATGGCTGAATGCCGTAGAAATTTGTGAACTTCCGCTGCTTAAACTACCTAAGGAGGAAGATAAAGCTTAACAGATAGCCGCAGAGCCTCAGCAGCTTCGAGATGATTAGGTGCCGTCGACGACTAGTGGTAGAAGGTTCTTAAAAGAATTTCAAGATTGCAGTAAGCGATCGAAGCTTCTACTTTGCAGATTAATAATAGTGATGACATAGTTTCATTAATAGTAGAAGCGAAGACCGCACATTAATATATGTTAATTAAAGATTTCGTTAATTCAACAGTTGCGGGGCATAGTGAATGCAACTAGAACTAGAATATTCAAGATGAGAGTATGTTCGTTACATCTTATTATTAAAATCCATATACTACATCTTATTATTAAAGTCCATATACTAGAAGCATGTCAACCTTCTCAGGGATAGAATAATGTTCCATTTTAAAGGACCGATAACTATTTAATTTACAATAAACTCCGCTCCCCTCAATGCTAGCAACAAGTAAACACTATCGGTATGTCAAATTTATTTTACTGTTGCCTAGTAAAGAAACAAAAAACAATTTTTGTATCATTGTTCAGAATAGCAGCAATGATGAGGTATCGTGAATAATTTTTTGGAAGAGAAACTGTATGTCTGCCGAAAATTTTACAAGAGACAAAAAAGTTTCAATATGAAGTCAGCCAGTGTCAAAGAAACAATAATTAATACTAATAATAATAATAATAATAAAGGTCTTTATTTGTACATTTATAACATTTTACATATTATAACAATAATTAGTTGTTATTATATACTTAATAATGTACAAAAAGGCGAGGTTCAGTTTGACAGATAAAATCTGCCATCTGTTCAACTAACCCGAAATTAACCTAAATTTTGTGAAATTTTAACTAAGCAACATAAAAATGGTATTTAAGTTAACCTAATCGAACGCAGTTGCATTGTTCATTATTATATAATTAACCCTAAGAACCAGAATGAAAAAGAAAATACAATAAAAAACTAGAAGAACAGAAAAAGGGGACACAGTTGATTAGTTCAGAGCTGATCAGTAATTATTACATTTAAGTTAACAAGATGAACTAATTACTTACTAAATTCAATACTTACAGTACAATAATTGCTTTAACTAAAAGGAATAACCCAGAAGACAAGGCCAGATCAGTGATTGCGCGCCATGAGATGATTTGTTATGTTCTGTTTAAATAAATTGACAGATGTTCTCATAATGTTTTCCGGCAGATTATTGGTGTATTTTGCAATCAAGTAGGAGAAGGACCGTTCAAACAGAGCCGTATTATGAGCTGGAATAGTAAGTTTGCCCTTAAATCTAATATTAATATTGTGAACGTCAGTTCGAAGGCGTATTTTATTAAGGTGGTGATTTGTTAGTTAAAATTTTGTGATACAAACAGAGCAGATGAAGGTAGCGACGATCGCCCATCATTAGCCAACCAGACTGTCTATAAGCATAGCTTATTCTATCGTATTTACGTATCCCAAATATAAGGCGTATGCAAGAGTTTTGTAATTTTTGAATGCGACCAGCAACACGTGCTGTTATGCAAGGTCCATAAATAACATCACAAAAGTTTAAATGCAACAAGACCAGCGCATTACATAACATAGATTTTAAATTTGTAGTCAGTACATGCCTATGTTGAAATAAAGATTGATATACGGTTTTTGCAAACATAAGTTTATATGATCTGTAAATCTAAGATCCGGATCCATAAGAAGTCTCAAATTTTTTGCCGAACTCTTTAGTTCTAACGTGGAGTCGTTAATTTTTACAGAATCAGAAAAATTTCTTTGAAAATACTGCCTGTCGCCAGTGGTGCCAAAAAGTAACACCACCGATTTTCCAGAGTTTAGCAGAAAGCTATGCCCAGTTGCAAGATTATTAAAGTTAAGTAAATTAAAATTGAGAGCTCTAACTGCTTGGTTGGTTTCTTCTCTGGAAAAAGACAGATATACCTGTGTATCATCAGCGTAAAAATTATATTTTGAGGAAAGAAATGCAGTAGGAAATCTAAAGTCTATTTACATTTGAAATACGCCCGATGTAAACATTGAACATCGCGTGAGTCACCTCATGACTGGTAATTCTCGCAACGCTATTGGAGTTTAAAATTTTTTTTACAGAGTTGTATTCAGTTATCTGTCTGCTTGACAGTATTGCACCGTTTTGATTTTTGTAAGTGTGTGTTAGAGTAAACTTTTGTGGTATTCTTGGTTTTTGTTGAAGAAACGTTAGTTTTATTGCACAACGTAGGTATATTTGATAAAACTGAAGTATGTCCTCCACGGGTACAGCGGATGAAGGTGAAAATAGGCCGTTAACACCTCCTAAAAAACGACCCAAAAAGGGACATTTGGACATACGGACAAAAGAAATGATTCTCAATGTTTATAAACATGAAATGCTAGAGAATCCTGTGATGGTTATTCATGAAATTGAAAGTAGAGTGGCAAATAGAACAGGGGTGTGTTGTAAAACAGTGTTTAACGTCGTCAAAGAGTATAAAAAAAAATAAAACCTTCTCTGAACCAAAGAGAAAACTGTCCTACAAGCAAATCGTGGATTCTGTCGAAGATTTCGATAAAGCTGCAATAAGACGAAAGGTACATCAATTCTATTTTAGGAATGAGCTTCCCACAATTGATAAAGTGTTAAAAGAGGTTAATGATGATCCAGATTTACCGACTTTTAAAAGAACAACTTTCTGGAAACTATTAAAAAAACTTAATTTTAAACATCAAACTAGGGGTAGAAATAGTATGTTGCTGGATAAAGAGGAAATTGTCCTGTGGCGAAGGGATTACCTAAAGAAAATAAAACAGTACAGGAATGTAGGTCGAAAAATATATTATATGGATGAAACCTGGATTAACGCTGGCCATACGAAAGCGAGAGTTTGGGTAGATACTACTATATCTTCATCCAGACAAGCCTTTATGGATGGACTTTCTACCGGGGTAAAAAACCCGTCTGGTAAGTTTTTTGATAGATTTTAGTACAATAAATGATAGATATTTTGTAGTATAGTATGTAGATAAATAATTATAAAAAAAAAAACAACAAATAGTACATTGTTTGTTAACCATGTAATGGAGGCTATTACTCACGAAACGAAGTTTGTTTTATAATATTTACATTGAATTCTGGGAAAATAAAAAGTTTATAAATTTTAGTGAAAGGAAAAAGACTTATAATATACCATATTGGTAGCGAAGACGGATTTGTGCAAGATGCACTATGGGCTTTGAATCCAAGAAGTCTGGTGATTACCACGACGAAATGACCGGACAGTCGTTTGAAAACTGGTTTTCAAACATTTTGCCTAAGCTAGAAGGTAATTGTGTCATAGTATTGGATAACGCACCCTACCATTCGAGAAAACTCGAGAAAATACCCAACACGGCGTCGAAAAAAGCAGAAATTCAAAACTGGTTATTGTCAAAGAATATAGAATTCGACGAGCAAATGCTTAAAATAGAACTTCTGGCCCTTGTTAAACAGCATAAAAAGCAGTATGATAAACTTAAAATAGACGAAATGGCAAAACAACATAATAAAATAGTATTGCGCCTTCCGCCATACCACTGTGAGCTGAACCCTATAGAATTAATTTGGGCAGATATGAAGCATTACGTGGCCGATAAAAATCAAACATTTAAATTTGCCGACATGAAAATTCTTTTTAACGAGGCGGTATTACTAATTTCTCCTGAGAAATGGCAACATTGTATTGAACATGTTCGTCAAAAGGTAGAACCTAAAATGTGGGAATTAGACAGTATCATAGAGGTTCAAATTGAACCACTTGTAATAAGAGTTGATGATAGTAGCAGCTCAAGCATTTCAGAATAAGAGTCAGAATAATACATTCTAGTAAGTCATTAGCTAGGTATAGGCCCAAAATTCTGTATAATACATATTTTAGGATTTATTAATTTTAAAATATTACAAATTTATTTTATTCACGGGGTTTACGACCATAATACGGTCCTGTTTTATTTAGGCTTTCAGGTGCTTTTGTTGACATTATCCGTATTTGAAATGTGAATAGACTTTAGACGTATATAAACTAAACAAGAGGGGTCCCCAGGATCGAGCCCTGTGGCACACCAGTCGCGATGTTCTTAAAAGAAGATAATATATCGCCTCTATAGCAGACAGCCTGACTTCTTCCTGCCAGATACTCTGCCATCAGTCGAAGTGCTGCATCTGATAGACCAATATACCGAAATATAGCGTTGATAATATCGTGGTTAAGCGTATCAAATGCTTTGCTAAAATCCAATAAAACCAACAATGTCAACCTGCCCTTATCCCATCATCCGTAATATTTAATAGTGCAGTAGCACATCCATGGCCCTTTTTAAAGCCTGATTGATTTACAGAAATAACCCTTTCAGCCGAACAAAAATCAGAAAGTTGGTTATGTAATATTCTCTCTAAATTTTGGAAAATGTAAGCAGAATGCTTATGGGTCGTAGCTGACCCAAAGAATCGACTGAGGATGACTTAGGAAGTGGTATCACCAATGCCTCCTTTCATTGGCTTGGAAAAACAGATTTAGTAATACAATAGTTTATAACATGATTTATGTAAGGCAAAAGGAAGGGTATGCACAATTCCAAGGACAAAAAAAAATTGAAGTAATTTGTATGGGGGTAACAAGAAAAAAACTTTTATTTACGAATCAAGCATTACTTTTAGATTTCCAGGCATTAAAAAAGATCGCCTTTGCGTCAAAACACGCCAATAATAGTAGTAATTCTTAGTCCCAAAATTAGTGAAAATCGATTAAGGCGTTTAGAAATTATTCCGAGAAAGCCATATTAATTTGAGAACTTTAGCGCCCTGTAGCGGAAAAACGACGCAACATTGCATATAGGTAAGTTTACCTAGATCGCCTTATTTTTGTTAACGAATTTGTTGTTAAGCGTTGCACAGTCATTTCAAGGACACCCTTTATATGGTTAATTTATGGATAGTTTGTGACTGTAGACTGTGACTTTGTACTTAGACATATTTTCTAATTCTAAACAACTTTTCTTAATAACGCTTTTTTCTATTTGAGGGGCCTAAAAGCAAAACGAGTAAAGTCCACTGATGAACATTTCGAGAAAAGAGCAAAAAACTGTTGTCGCTTCAGATTAAGCTTTTTCATTGTAAAATTATCTTAATAATGGTTGGAACCCTAAATAAATTATTGATTTAAATTTACAACTTGGCCACTATATCCCAACAGCCTTTATTAAACTTTGAAAATGGATTTTATTGATTTTGCTTCTAAAAACTGCACTTTATCGGTTTTGCATATGAATAATATGGATTTTATTCGTATTGCTTTTTTTATAACTAAAACAATAAAATTATTTTTCAAGAACGAAATTTATTTTACACACATAATTCAGGAACTTCTTCTGTCGGACCACAAATATCTTCAATGGTTTCTTGACTATGTGTATGACCTTCACAAGAAGCAAAAAAGTCCACGTAAAATTTCAAAGAAGGGTTCTTGCTCCACTCGGATCCAAAATGCAGTTCAAGGAGCCTTTTGACGTCGGACACTTTTTTATTGTTTACTGGAGCATTGTCTTTATCAATAATATTAGGGTTGATGACCGAAGTATTTTTTTTACCCATCATTAGAGATTTGAAACTTCCACAGCTTTGAAAATAAAACTCTTCTCCTTGGACAAGAATCATCTGACGTGAATTCTTTGAACGCTTAAAGTGGTATCTCTTGGAAGGTTCGAATTTGAAATGCCATTTTGGAATGGGTTTAAGATGATCTGATGCTTCCTTTTTTCAGTCGCAAATCTCTACATCGACGCCTGGTCGTCTAATGGGTGAATATTTTTCAATTATGTCGATATAGCCCTAAGGATTCGGGATAACTTCTTGTTTCTTAAACTCTTTTTCACACAGACCAAATAAACGATCGGGTGGTAAAGGAATGGCCTCGTACTGGAAAAATCAACTCGATTTCTTCAACATTTCTAGGAGCTTGTATCAGCCACCGTTGTAGCATAGCAATCATGGTTTTATTTTTATTTTGTCCGCCACATCCGTCAGCGAACAATTATACGCTTAATATCTGATAAATCTAAATTCTGCAAACAATGAAAAACACATGAGGATACCTCATTTGAGCCTTTTGGGTAGGCTATACGTAGCTGAAGCATTTGTCTCGAGATATTTTGGATTTAGAACTGCCAACAACAATAGAAAAATTGAACAGGTAAAGTTGACGCCGGTAGTAAGCTTCTTGATCTGTAATTTTCGGATTGGCTAAGTTCTTCTGGCAATCAAACGATAGCGTTAGAAGGGTCGGTTCATTTTCTCTTAGTAAGGAGAAAAAGCTTTAGCTCTTTTTTTGTGGATTGCTTGGGTAGCTTGTAGAGATGACAATTTCGGGGGGTCGGCTTCTTGCTTTATTTGCTCTGTAAGTTCAAGGCATGTAGAGCATACATCGACCCTAGGTGACCCAAAGCCCAAATTAAACGTATGGTTAAAAACGTAACAAAAATAAGAATTTTTCACTTTCAAGCTCTCCTCGGCCTGAACATTGTACATAGTCGCTAGTTTTTCTATGGTCAAATCGGAGCTCAAGTAACCGGGACAAGTATTGCTTCGACAATAATGTGATTCTAAACATCTTAAAGATTTGATGTACTTTATAACAGCTTCTTTCTTATCACTAAACTTAGCAGAAGTGTGGTCGCCCCCTCTTCGTTCCTGAACGACATTACCACGTAATGCATATGTGCGGAGAATGTTTTGAACTCTAGAATTACCGACCCCTAAGATTCGACGAAATGCCAGTTCACAAACTTGAACATCAATCCCTTCCTCGAATTTTCTAATAAAAAACCTGCCAGTGAAATTTTTTCCTTGGTGGCTTCCAGTAGTTCTTTTTTGCCGACCACTATGTAGAGCTAGTGTCGTATGTTTCATAATGAAACTATCTTGATCGCTTTTCTTGTTGCTCGCATAAAAAGTGTCTCTAAATTTCATTACAACATCGTAGGTTAATTCGTTACATTTCTAAATTTTTTTCTTATTGTGATTGCAGTCTGGCATCGACACGGGTCCGTGTGGTACGGAATATCTAGAAACGAAAAAGTGTTGGGTAAGGTTAGGTTACTTTGCTAATCTTACCCTCTAATCCAATAATTTTACTAAAAACTGACCAAACATCAATAAAAACAAACAAAGGGTACTTTGTTGTCTTTACATACCTCAATTTCTTTGCAACAGCTCTCTTAGTGGCACTAGGATTAACTTTCCTCTTCCTTGCCTTCGATGGAGATACCACTGAAGGTGATTGTTCCATTTTTCAATTTAAATAACGGGTATAACATTTCATCAAATAAAAATAATCAGTAGTAAACTTAACCACGTGTACGCGAACAAACGACAATCTTTACTTTATTCGTCGTATAATATCACGCCACCGAGCACCGACCACACCTGCCTGACGACTCCTTAAACCAAGCCTGTGATTGGTCGCGGTGTACTTTACCTGTTTAGGTTTTTAGGCGCGAGGGAATTTATCTGTTTTGCTTCCAAGCTATGATTTCAAAGTCTAAAATGCGGAGGACTTTATCTGGTTTGTCTGTTATCGATATGTTGCACCAATAGACTACAACTTTAGCAATAGTTTTTACTGACCAACTCAAAAGTGGACTTTAACCGTTTTGCTTTTAGGCGCCTCATTTTTGACATCAGGGTACTCTCTTGAATGATTTTCATATTTTTTACCCTACCCTGTAAACTGTTTCATTTGAAGCCATTCAAAATGCATCTAAAATGGTTATCGGACTTGCACCAACTTTTATAAAGAATAAAATTTCCTGAGAATCCAATTATAAAGAAGTTTCTCATTGGTTCCATATTTAATCGAAGACACTGTTACTTATACAGTTATATTTTAGGTAGGTAGACTAGTGGAAAGACTTGAAAACATGAGAAGACATGCGTTAGGAAGAGGTCCAAACCAATGCTTACTTTGTGGAGACAGTTTTGGAATTTTAGGACCTCAGAAAGTTAGATGTATAGACTGTGCAAGGTGGGCGTGTCAAAAATGTGCTATTGATAAGTTCGCTACTAAGCATCAGTGGTAAGTATAGTTTCTTGGTGATTTAGAGGCTACAATAATCTTTAACGTCCACTTTAAGTACCTTCACAGCTTGATTTGGGTTTAGTTGAAATTAAATAAATAATATTGAGCCCATTCGGGAGACGAATCTGCTCCGGAGAAGTTCCTAAATATACTAATACCCAAAGTAACGAATCGTTACAAGTCCCTAAAAGTAACAAAAGTTAACATCACTAATGTGTATAAGGCTGTTTCCTTGCTAGTTCGAAATCTTTTCAAATACGCTAAATTACCAAAATTGTTAAGATTATCGACTTTTCATATTCGGTACATTAAAGCAACAGGGAGATACCTCAAAAACCATTGTTTTGAGATATTTCAATTTAAAGTTTTGCATTTTTTAAAATTAGATACATTTTACCTCTTTAGAAAATGTATATACATAATAATGAATTTTATGGCTTGATGGTTAAGATGAAGCCTGTCTAAAAGAAATTAGCTATGAATATTTTATTTTTATTTTGTTTATCTAAGAAAAAAAAATACTTATCTCAGTGTTACATTTATTTATTTCTTTCCAAATGAAAAAAAAGTCTACTTCTCTCAGTTTTACATCTAATTTAACACAAACGAAATAATATAAATTCTCGTATAAATTATATTGGGTTTGAGCTATATTGAAGAAAAGATATTAGTTTTGTTAATAAGTACAACAAGAACATGCAAAAAACCTCAGAATGTGTAATTAACTTATTATACCTAAGTTTCCTACTTAATTAAAAATAATCATAAAAACAAATATGATTTTATTCGTCATCCGACTCTTCATTAGGAATTTCATCTGTCTCTGATACCCTTAAACTCTTAAAAAAATCGTGGTGAATTATCGGTATTTGACCTTTTTCGCATAACTGTATTAAATGGCTTTTTTTTTGTTAGATATTGTTGTGGCAGCGTTATAGCAAGGTTCTAATGAGATCTAGGGTTTCTTGCTTCTAGACTTCTGTCTTATAAATATTTTTTTAAACGGATCCGTTTGCTCATATTGCGTCTTATAAAACATTATATCCGTTTCTTCCTTGCACACTTTGATAACCTTGACTTCACTCCATACCACTTTATCCTCTTCCGTATTAACACTAAAATTTAGTCCCATTTTTTCTGTTCTTGTTTTCAGTTAACAAAATTTTCTGGATGCATTGCATTAACTTTGTAAGGATGGCCCGATTTCTTTGCATCCCTAATACTGCCGTCCCAGTAAGAAACGCAGTAACTCTGTAAACTATAGTTTAGAGTAAAGCAGCGCCAACCCAATATGTAAAATGTATTGCATTCTAATGGTTTTCTTAAAACTTTTTTAATTGTATTTTAAAACATAATAAGCAGTATAAACTATTATCATGCATATATGGTTCCATTTCATGATTTCTTTAAAAAAATATTTAAGTTAATGCGTTTTTATTTAGTACACTGCCATGCACACCCATGGTATCTCCTAGTAAAAAATGCAGTAAATCGTTCATTTAACCGATGTTACTGCAGTTATTTCTAGTAACGTTTGATATGCCGCAATTGTGTAGATTGCTAAAAACGGTATATTTATCCTACATTTTTGGCAATCATGAGTAAGGCTGATGAAATTTCTGTAATTAATATAAAAAAAAAATAATATAAAATAATGATTAAAACATTTAAAATCTGTAAAAATGCACAGTAAAAGAAAATACGACGTATATAAATACAGCTGTTTTCATTTAACTGACAGTGACATAAAATGAAAAAAGTGTGGTTCTAAAAAAATTATAATTATTTATTAATTTTGACTGGTCTAGTACATGCAAGTGAACACGTTGCTGAATAAAATTACTTATTTAAGTCAATTGAGTGTTTGCTCTCTTCCATATTTTTCCAAAATACTCTTCTTTCATGGCTCATAAGGGGACATAATTTTTGTAATATGACATCTTTTTTTCTTTTTTAATGCCCCTTCGTGTGACTCGGCAAGGAGATGCTGCAGCAAACTCATCTTTTTCTTGTTTAGCTTTTAGAAAATTAAGTAGAATTTGCTTGGAGATATCATAATTAGTCGTATACTTTAAGGAATAGTTTCCCCGTTCTGCAAGGATCGTTGTTATATTCGCTATATATGGACGTGGTTGAATCTTTCTAATTTTAATTTGTGACGAATAGTCGATCCAGTTATAAAATGTATTTAATTTCATTTCAAGCTGTTTGTACGGCATCTCTAAAATTTTTCAAATCGCAAATATCGCCATTATGTTTCATCGACAGTTCAACTTGATGATGAAAACTGTCTGCACTCATGTACGTGTGGCCAGGTTCGAGGAATTTTATCATTATTTCTTTTGTACCACTTTCTGCAGAATTGACAATATAAACCAAAAAAGAGAAAAAAGCCCAATTCTTGTTTTGAGCGGAACAGTTGTCTAACCATATACCATACTTATGTAGACTGTGACTACAGTCAGCTAAAGTACTTTCACGGATTCGAACAAAAAGTAACATAATAAACTATCCTGACGGGACATGGTGACTTAAGACTTAATAATGAATCCATGGCAACGCCAATCCAACTAAGATACTTTTGCAAACTACAGATTCTTAATAGAATTTGTTGCATCCGCTCAAATAAATATAATAATTTAAAGATTAATTTGAATTTTAACGTTTGAAGAAAAAAACATGATAAATAGGGGAAAAAATGTTTCATCTTTATCTGGCTGGGCTGCATAATAAAAGATAACATGTACCTAGTATTTTGTCTACGGAAGAAAAGCATTACAAAGTGCCCATGATTCTTAATAACCTTGAGTTCAATCCTTATTAAAGATATTTTATATGATCGCTTGCCTATACATTCTGAATTACCCCGTTTAAAAATTGAACTACTTACCCTACGGTAATAATAACACCACTAAAACTTAAGCTGAACACTTCTTCAGCACGTGAATGATGCGCGGCTGCAGGCTTGTGAATAAGAAAACCCGTTAAATTGGCGCTTTTTACCGATCACTGCATTTTGCTTTGGCAAAGCGTGACGTCACCTCGTTGGAATACTACTAGGCATAGCAGTAAATCAAGTTTCACCGGATTGTTGCTGCATTATCGCTTAGCAAAGTTTCTTTGCTGCGTTACTTCTTAGTAATCGCTGACGTTTTTCAATCTGCATACTTGGAAAAACTGTAGTAATTTATATTTTAATGCATTTTTTTCTTAGAACCATGAGATTACTGCGTTTTAAATTGGCAAACCAATACGCTGGATGTTGTTAATAATGGTGAGCAAAGCAGCAACCCTGTGAATACTGCGTTGTTTATTAGAAATGGGGAGTTACTGCATTTTATTTAGTAATGGGATTACGTATGACTGACGAAGATTGTTACTGCAAATATATTTTTGTGATTTTAAGCAAAAAAAATGCTTTTTGAAAAAAACTATTTTGTTTCGCAAGTTTTGATGATTTCAATAACTACGATTAAATAAAAATCTAAAAATCCAAAAAATCGACTTTACTGCGTTATGGGTTAGGACGGCAGAATAATGGATATTAATTCTGTAGGAGCATAAATGGGTCCACTCTTAAGGACCCTAGCTTTTTCTTTTTCAATGCATGCGTGCATAGAATCTCTCTCATTTTCAGCATGCCCAACAACCAAATATTTATGTTCCAAAGTTTTTACACAGTATAGGTACATCGACAATAAAAATTTATTTTTATTTTGGGCGATGCAGTTATCGCTGTAAAATATCACTTCTGTTTTATTATAATTTACACCATCTTTTAAAAAAAGATAAACTCCAGTAGAAATCTCATTTGCTCCCCTTCGCGCTATGCCGTCATGCCAAAGGTGGCAGTATCCTTTTTTCTCGCCCAAATAAAAAATTGTGAAATTAAAAACATTCAGCTTTGACTTATAGTAAAACTTGGCAATCTCCCCTTGAGGTAATGTCAAAACAGCCTAAATATCATAACGGCATGTTATCAGATTTAGATTATTTTCATAAGTTTTTCCTATGTTTTTCTTTTTCTTCCCTTATTAGTTTCACATTTCTTAGATGTACTGCGTTGTTTTTTTCAGGATGGGTTTTGAACTCTTCGCAAATAGAGCACTGGTCTTTTTTCGGTTTGTGGAAACTAATATTAAATTTCGTATTGAAAATATTTTCATAAGTTGATTTTTTACCCATTTTTTCTCTTATTGCTTACACTTTTCAACATAAAGACGATACATCAAAATTAAATTAAGACAACCTTCCAAATATTCTCTTTTTGTTCTAGCGCGACAATAATGCGACTCAATCCTTGGAAAGGAGTTAATATCAGCCATTATCAATTCAATTTCGTTTTCGTTGGTCTTATTTACATGGTTGTTGTGCGTTCCTCTTTCTTCCCCTTCTATGCAGCCAGTAACGTTTGCCTTTGCTACAACTGTTGATATTACATTGTTAGATATGTCTAAAGTTGAAGTAAAAAATTTTTTGCAGACCCCAATTCTCTTATCTTGAACCGTAATAGATATTTGCGTTATAAGTCCGGTAAATCAACTTTTACAGTATGAGTGAAATGATTCGAGACGAGGCGCCGAAGGAGCCGAGTCTGGAATTTTGAAACGAATACTGTAAAGGATATGCCGGACGAATGACTTACAATATTTTATTTCATACTGTTCTGTTAAAAATTATAATTATGTTTTGAAATTATAATGAAGTTTTATTTTGCGTCGTATATTTGAAAAGTGCTTATATTTACTGGTGGAAACATTGTGTATTTGACATTGATTAAACTAAAACTTACAAATTTCAGTCCGGTAAAAAAATTTTACAGGACTAGTCCGGTAAAAAAAATTTACCGGACTTATTGCTGTAAAACCTTATTTTCTGAACTAAATTCAAATATGTAAAGGTGTGTTTTACAATACAGTATGAAATAAAGTAATATGCTTTATTCATTACACGTTTTCTTTGATTATGCTCCTTTTTCGGTGGAATGGATGTTATACACTTAGAAATAAAATCTGTTTGGCGAATTTTGTCCCCAAGTAAATAAAAGTTCATTTCACCCAAAAACGCAATTATCACAGGGTGGTTTAATCTTTTTTGCATTATACAATTTAGCTAATCTTGACACGTACTCTTGTCCTATGTTAACTTTAGCTCTTTTCACATTTCTTTTCCATGTTTCCGGATTCCTTAACCTTTTCTACATTTTTTTGTTGCAGTTGTAACCTCTTCAGCAATAATTCTATTTACTTCAGCAGCCTCCTCTATTTCAAAGTTTTCGGAATTTGAAGAACTGCGATTCGCCTCTTCTTTTTCATTTCTATCAGTCGATATTTTCAAATCTGTTTTTGAAAAAACTTATTTTTCAGGAAAATAATTTGGATCGGCATCAGAATCATCTTGCTCTGAATAGTCGCTTACATCTAAGTTTTCATAGTAATCTTTTAAGGAATTCTGTGGTTTTGTCGAATTATCTTTGTCGTTTATGATTGTTTTCGTATCAGGAACTTTGCCTAAAAAAAAAAACAAATTTTTATTTTTTATGACAAAAAATAAATGGTAGAAGTATACTTGGGTTTGTTTGGGATTCTTAAAGAAAAACAATCTAATTGTATTGTTTATTATTTGCACGTAATATATTTTTGAATGTCCTTGTTGAAAATGTAAAATTATTTTAATTTTGAAGAGGAGTGGGATAGCAACAACAAAGGTTTCGCTCGACACACATAGAACTAGCCTTTTATAGCAAAGCATTCTTATTTGTTATGTTCTCTTTTAAAAGATATTTTAAGTTTTTAAACACAAAAACACTGGAAGATTGCTACCAACAAGTAAACAACACTCTTGTAAATAAGGCAAACATAACCTATGTTTTAGCTAAAAGTATAAATGCGACACTGAGACATGTGTAACATATCCCACTGTAGCCTGCAGCGCGGCAGCGTAACTAAACTTACCTAAATAATAATTAATAGAGAACAACAGCAAACCCGCAAGCAGCAAAAGTAACACGCAAACGTTTACGTGCGCATGCTCAGTCTGCAAATTTCGATACGCATCATATTCCGCACGTTTGCGTGTCACGTAGAGTGACGGTTCTTCCCGGACCCCGTATACGTGACATGAACCGAGACGTGTAAGGCCGAGTCCTCCCGAATAGCTGCGAGAGGTACCGAAGATCAAATTTGCCGGGTCGATTGTCTAGACCTGGCCAATCAGAAGATACCAATGGCAGGCTGTCATTTTCACTTGTGTGTGGTCGGTACGCGTCGGTCAAGGTTTTTGCGCGTCGGTGCCGTAATTCTTATTTAAAGGAGCTCCCGTACTTATTTCTTTGCGTAAAATGACTTATGAAAAGAAGAATCGTATACGTTTACGTGTTTGCGATTGTGTCTTGCCGTTGTTCTCTAATATCTCACTGTTGCAAAATTATATATCCAAATCTAGGTGTAGGTAAACAGTGGTTTACGTATTGTAGCACTGTACCTTTAATTCGTACAGATATCCCACTGTTACTACACGATAGTATGGACTGTGCTTATTAAATTGAAGTAGTTATCTCAAAATGCAATTTTTTTGAGATATCTGACTGTTGCTTTGATGTATCAATATTCTTCTTGGCATTTCAAAAACTATTATATTTATTTCGTCTATATCATCACCATCCATAATCACTTCATGTAAATCCCTCCTTTATTATATTAGAAATTAAAATTTATTTATCAACATGACATACACAAAACATGTCATGGGATTTGAACAAAAATTAAGGTTACGTTTTTATCCTAAGCCGTTAAATTCTTTGGTTTAACTCGACCTTAAGGACTGCTTATTTGACAGAGCTAATAGGTGCAACTCAAAACTGCAAGATAAGGTTAACTTTAGATTATAGGAAGATGGGCGATAAGAACGGCCATTAATATTTCAAATTGAACTGTTCAGTAAAAACATTTGATATAATACATAGCTCTTACTCATTTTGAGGAAGTCCAGCCTACCCTAAAAAATTTTAAAAATTAAGGCGGCATGAGTCTCCTATATTCATTGAGCAGTAATAATATTCTTTTGAGTTTCATTTCTCAGAGACAAAATAAATTAATCTTTAAACAAATATTTCAGTGTGACGAGGGACCACTACCTATGTATGATATGTGCCGAAACAAGAGAGATCTGGAAGAAATCCGGAGCCTGGTTTTTCAAAAGTCTTCCGAAATACGTGTTGCCAAACGATTCAAGGTTTAAACGAAATAAGAGTCTCAGAATGTCGAGACGGTATAGGGACGATGACAGCAGTTCAGACGAAGATAAAAAGGTCCAGCCTTGGAATAGACAAAGACGAAACTCTGGAACAGAAAGTATGCATGGTATGTTTTTTTATTCTATAATTTTGCTTATTTGGCTCATATTTTCTGTGTCTGCCCCTGCTACACTATTTTAAATTTGGCCAACCAACCAGTATCGGAAATTTCTATTCGGCTACCTTCACGGAGAAGAAACTTTATCTTGAGAAAATTAAAACGCTTAATTGTTTTTGTGTTAATTGTCGCAATGCAGACTACGTTTCATCAAGTGAAAAATATTGCATGTAAGATATTTTCCGAAGAAAATTTAGTTCGGATCAGTTCGATTCAGTAAAATTATTTAATTGCCAAAATTTCGCTTAACTTAAAGAAAATCATATTGTATATTATAAGTTAGTCAGTACCATGAGGTGAGATGTCATTATTAGTAGAAACAGTTAAGCGCGATTTATACTTTAACGCTTGACGATCACGTTTGAAGTTTGGACGGTGACGCTTGTAGAATTCCAATTTTGGTGCATTGATAGTTTGACGCTTGACGTTCAACATTTTCGTGTCATAACCTCATTATTTTGTTGTGTTTAGCAGCAGCATTACTTAAAAAGAAACAAAAGCGAAAAAGGCAGTATAAAATTAGACCCATAAACAGAAGACCACATAATAAAGTACAAATATTATACAAATATGAAAGAGCAGTATTGACAGTTACCTATCACGTGCAAATACTCTCGCGTCCTATTGGCTGTTACGTCATATTCTACGGAATTCTTGGATTAGTTAAATTTAGGTAATTTAGTTTTCTCCGCAATTTCTTTCGTTAATACTATAAGAATAAAATATTAGTTCCTTCCAACATTAGATGCAAAAACAATATTATTATATTATTCTGCGAGCGGTTGCTACGCTGAAGGTGAAGGTGAGGGTGAGAGGCTTAGAGAGTGCGAGCAAATGCCCTAACTCAAATTGCCGGAGAGTAAAGGGGGAAGGGGGGGTTAAAAAAAGAGGGCGTCACCATTTTGCAGCTGGGCCAAAACGAAAACCTCCAAGAAGGAGCTGGGGCCTCACTCTCAGCTGAACTTAGCAATGAATGTAAAAGAAGACAGTAAAGGGGTGCTGTGGGACGTCTCAAATAAAACCACAAAAGTTTTAAAAACACACTATAGGGACATTTATTAAAGAAAAATTAACTGGGTTTGACGCCCAAGAAAATGCATTAACATAAATGTATAGCATGACCCAATATATACCAGCCCTGCGGTCGTGATCACACCGGTTACACTTAAAAAAAAAAAATTGCTACCAAAAAAAACCCTACAAGCAACCTGAGGTTGACGCCTTTGCTGGTTACGTTACCAAGTAGTAATCGCTGAATTACTTCATCGGGATTCTATCACCGATACTGCCGTGGCTATAAGTTCTCGGCCTGGTGGGCGACTCTAGGTACACCCCGTTAGAAAAAAACTGGTAAGCGCCTCTAGGTACACCCTAGATAAAAGTGGTAGGCGCCTCTAGGTACACCCCAGATAAAAGCCCTATGAAAATAAAACAGGCGCATCAGCCCAACGACAATATTTGTAAAAAGTCTGAATTCAATGAGTGGCCGAAGGCCTAAATAATTAAGTAAATAAACTAGCACTGTGCAACCACCAAGAAAATTAAGAAAAACTAAAATTTAAAAAAGTTGTTACTGCGCATGCGCTACGCGCAAGCGTCCAAAATTGTCTACGCACCTCACTGGGTCTTCAATAACCACCCTGCGGGCATTAATTAACAAAAGTATGAACGTGAAGGCACTGCGCATGCTCAGAATGGCAAATAAAATTAAAAGCACCTCATCTAAGTCAAGCAGGAAATCAAGTCAAAAAAATCGAACAATAGAAATAGTAGTCAGGGCGCATGTGCCACGCGCATGATTAAGATTTGAATAGCATTCTTATTATTACATTACCTACATTACAGATTTTTACAAAAAAAAGAATCGCAAAGTAATCTACTATTTGAACTTAGAGAGTTTATAATCGAGAAATCGCGTTACAGTAACTGCGCATGCGCCACCCACACGTCGATATGGGGTGCTAATGAGTCAAATTAAACTACCCTTTTAAACCGTGAATTAGCCGCCCATAAAAATATTATCACACCATAATCACGAAAAGCCCAAAACACACCTCGTTAAGAATGAGTCACTGACAACTATTGTGGTGCCAAAGTGTCGATAGGTTGCAACATTATTTTCTATCTCATCTCTTTGGCGTTCTCTTACATATGAATTTTAGGTCTGATGATGCCTTTACGGGCGAAACATGTAAGACTTTGTGTTTTTATTGCTTCTTGTCTCATTTCCACAAGTCTTTTTCTTCGAATTATTTACCTTAATAGTAAATCTATTTTAGGCAAGATACTTTAGTTACTATGCAGTATAAAGATCAATAGGGAAATGCCCTAAAATGTTTTCGGCGTTTTGGTGGGCTTAGTTACCTTTAACCTTTCTCTTTTCTTTTCGTTTTAATTTAATCCTGTAATTATTCTTCGAGAGATTAATGGATATTTAGAACAAAGCCAAGAAAATTGATATTGTGTACAGCCTATACCGGGTGATAACCCCTATTTTTCCTTAGTTTCATTTAAATTTGAAAATTTAAGGAAATTCTAAGTGCAGTGCATCTATATAGATTGCTATTGACGCAGCTGCTCTCAAGTCTGGATATTCCTGCAGGATTTTACTGCTTTATCCAACCAGCATAAATACATACATAAGACGTTTTAAGTACGTACTAGTTGGACATAAAGTCTTACGTATGTATGTTATTGTACGTAGTACGTACATTTTACAAACTTGCTACGTAAATTTTCCACACAATTGTACGTCATTAAGACGTACGACAAGTACATCTTATGTACGCACGATAAACGTATATTTTATGTACGTACATTTACTGTAAGTGTTAAAGATGTACGCACACTCCGTGCTATGTACGTACTACATACGTAAGAAGTACGTTGTTTGTACCTACAATAGATAAATAATAACTACTGATAAAGTATCTACAATAATATATTACAATAAATTTGTTGGTTAATATTTAGTAACATTCTATATATATTGTGTATATATAAATGTATTAATATCTATCTGATACCCCGGGATTATTATTTGTTTCCCCATCGTTATCATTAGTTTTTGCTTTTTGTTTATATTTTAGTCGATCGGGGGTCCTCCTTAGCAATCTGGCTATTTCCTGCTCTGCCTCTTTTTTATTTCAGCTTTTTTCTGATCTCAGAAGGGCATCTTAAATAAAAAGACTTTAATTACAACCCAGAAAAAATAATCTTTTATAGTATATACAAATACAAATCAACAAAATAAAATAAGCCATATTTTAAAGAAACTTTAAGATAATTAAAATAAAACATTAGGGGAGATAAAATAAAAATAATATCAAGATACAAAATACACTCATATCCTGCTCTACTTGACTACTATACACTACACCTCTAGTTGAAAACGTCCAATTTCCGTTTCATCATTTAAATTAGTACTTTTACTTATTATAACTTTTGCAATTTAAAACTGCGAAAATCTTTTTTTTTTTGTATCTTTTCAGCCTGGTGATTCCAAATGAATGCGCCCATGCTTCATTTAATAAAGCTTGCAAATTATTTCCTGCCAATATGTACATTTTAGACTCCCAAAATGGTAAATGTACTAGAACATTATCAAAAATAAACATTCTTACTATATTAATACCTAACGTAAAGGGCTGTTAAGGTTTTATTCAATTGTTAATTGAATTTTACCTTGAAATACATATAGGTATCTATATATCAAGTTTTACTATACTACTTTTTAAATAGAAGGTGTGGTCAAATCTTACCAACTTTCTGAAATGTTCTGGTAGATTTAAGAGATCTTGAAGTGCCAGTAGATCTGCTTCACTATTACAAGTAACTTTTACTTGACTAAGCGCCCCAGGACTAACAGTTTCATTATTTGATACCTTCAAGTTTTTTACTTGGAATGCCAAGCCTCTCAAAAAAAAAATGCTGTCTTAAAATTTCAGCATTGAATTCAGCTAAAAATAAAATGAATCGTAATCAACATAGCTAAGTACATTTAAGGTTTTTTAAGCTTCGAAACTGTTTGAGAGGCATTTCTACCACTCAAGTTACTATTTACCTGTAAATTGTATATCAAATAATAAATTAACAAACAAAAAAATAAAACTTAACACATTTAGAGGAAAACGTCCTGGTAGAATTCGCCAATTCGTTGAGAAAAATCGGCAATACAAAAAGAAGCCACACTTACAAACTCAAAAGTTTGGTTAAGTTAATTTAACTGCACAGAAAGACGTCCGAATAGTGTCGGATTTTAACGACGTAAGCACGCGCGAAATTTAAATCGGTAGCGGATAATAATAACTAATCTTACAATCACAGAACAAAAAAATGTTCAAGTTTGCAAAAGATCTAATTTAATTATTTTTTATTAGTAATTTAGTTTTACATAAGGTAAAACATTGTGACATTATGTAATAAAACATACCTACATAACAACGTATCATCCCAACCGTTTTTAAGACGTTGGTACATTTTACTTACTGTACGTACGGGACATAAAACGAACACAATAAGTACGTCTTTAGTACGTAGGATGTTTGTTGGGTATCTACTGCCATAACTTCTACTTGAAAAATTCTGAGGTAGTTCGGAAGTCTATATGATCTCTGTATTTTCATACTCTCAGAGAAGATACCAGCTTCCACTCCGACGTCCATTTTTAAACCGTCTGTGAAAATCCAGTGATCCGTCTCCCTTGTTAACCGATTGTAGTCCCACTCTTCCCTAGTCGGAATGAGCACAGAAAACCCCTCTCTAAAGTCTGTTAGTGGGACGATGTAATCAGTCAGCTCTCGCAAACTTTGGACTGGATATGTCCTTAGTATACTGCTGTGCCTGTAGTTGGTGTCGTTCCAGTATTTCGACTCTTTTAGCCATAGAGGCACTTTTTGTAGTCACACTTTTTTCATAAATGTCTACGGGCAGCAGATGTAACATCACTTTTAAAGCCGCCGCCGTTGTGGAGTGAAGGACACCAGTTACTCTTAAACAACCTGCCCGTTGTATCTTCATTAGTTTCTTTATGTGTACTGCTTTTTCCGAAGCAGTTCATCAGACCAGGACCCCGTAGGTTAGTATATATCTTACAATGGCCTCACAAATCCAATGTACTATTGGACAATGTGAATAGCTTTATAAAAATAAAAATACAACACAATATTTTACTTTCTGTTTGCTGAGGCGTTGAGGCGCTGCTTCAGTTGCCTTATCCGACGAGCCGCTACTGGTACAAGCCTTCTTAGAGCCCGCGTATTCTAATTTTTTTAAGTGTATTTTATGATGATGATTTATACGACAACGACTAAGAGCACTAAACAGAAAAATATTTAAGGCCATTAGAAAAGATATAAGAGCATTTAACACCAGAGAAGTAACAAGAGTGATAGAGGGAAATAAGGGCCTGAAGTCAATTAAATGAACCTTTACGGAATGTAGAAAGAACATAACTAAGCTAAGACAGCAAGACGGACAAATAACATCGAACAAAGACGAGATTCTGAAGGTCGTCAGGTATTTTACCAAGAGCTCTACAGCATTACGGATGAAAACATTGGCAATATTAATATACCAACAGTAATGAATCAAGGATCTGAGGATATTCCAGATATAACATTGGATGAGCTCAAAGCAGCCCTGCGAGAAATGAAAAACAATAACGCAGCGGGCGATGATCAGATTGAAATAGGAGCTGTAAAGCAAGTAGGAACTTCACTATATAAAATGCTCTGCAAGCTATACAACGCGTGCTTGTTAAATGGAACAACACCTTCCCAGTGGAAACGAGCATAATAATAATCATGCATAAGAAAGGGGACATAACAAACCTAAAAAACTACCGTCCCATTAGCCTGCTTTCTCATCTGTACAAGCTCTTTATGCGAATACAAACGAAGCACCAACAAATTAGACTTGTACCAACCACGAGGGCAAGCAGGTTTTAGATCAGGGTTTGACACAAATGACCATCTCCAGGTTATTAAGGCTGTTATCAAAGAATGCATAGAATATAACAAACCCCTAGTCCTCATCTTTGTCGATTATGAAAAAGCATTCGACATGATAAATCAACAACAAATGCTACACGCGCAAGCAAAATGCCGTATAGACTCCAGGTATATAAAGTAATTAAACACGTCTATGAAAATTCCAAAGCTTCTATCAAACTTCACGACTATACGAAGGATTTTCCCATCGAACGAGTTGTAAGACAGGGCGATGTTATATCTCCCAAACTTTTTACGACGCTCCTGGAATACATGTTTAAGAAGATAGATTTTGAAGGAATGGGACTGAACATTAATTGTAAGAGACTAAACAACCTGAAATTTGCAGACGACATCTAATTCTAGTTCTAATAACCGACAAAATCGATGAGGCGAGAGAGATGCTTAAGAGACTGAAGGAAGCTTCGAGAACGGCAGATTTAAAAATTAACCACAGTAAAACCCAATATATGACCAACCTAGTGATAGGCGAACAAATTTCCCTGGGTGCTAACCATATATAGCAAGTAGACGCATATAGATATCTAGGTCATGAGATTCGTATAGGCAGAGACAACCACACCCGAAAAATAGCACGAAGAATCGGCTTACGCTGGGCAGCCTTTGGTAGATTGAGTAACATTCTAAAATCAGATATTCCAACTTGTTTAAAGAGAAAGGTCTTTACCCAGTGTATACTTCCGGTGTTAACTTACGGAGCAGAAATATTAACACTGACAAAGAAGATAGTAAATAGAATTCGCGTTACACAAAGAGCTATGGAGAGGGCAAGTATAACGCTAAGGGACAGAGTTCTTATGTTAGACTCTGCCAAAGGACTGGAGTAACAGCTGCGATTGAACGCATAATAACGTTAAAGTGAAACTGGGCTGGGCATGTGGCAAGAATGTCAGACGGAAGATGGACAAAGTTGATTCTGGAGTGGAGACCCCCACAAGAAGCCTTTCGGAACAGAGGTCGCCCACCAACAAAATGGACCGACGACATTAGGAGAGTGGAGCCAAGTTGGATGAGAGTAACACAGGATAGGGGACGTTGGATTAGACTACGGGAGGCCTATGTTCAGCAGTGGACGCAACCAGGCTGATTGATGGTGATGATGATGATGATATTATGATTGTTTTTTTTTATGTGTATTCTGCGTCAATATCACTGTCTTAAGTTTTGAGGTCTCATCTTAGAAAAATTGGGTTGGTTAAGGGGTTATACAGTCCACTCACCCTCATTCCTTAACAAAATCCTGACTACGCCAATGGTGCATTCAAAGCAGTTTCAAGTTGCTCAACTTTGCTTACAACCCGCAAAGTTTAGCCGCCATCTTGAGATTTGTGAATAAGGAACAAGGAAAACTAGATAATGGGGTTTTACTGCCGAAATATATTTTGGGATGTACCGACTAATTCCCTTTTGATTTATTAAACTAAGTATTATTAAAGATCTTTACCTGGGAAGTGTGGTAATAAGAGGATTTAAAGTTGTTTGGCACTTAAATATTTATTATTCAAAATTACAAAAGGTAAATATGATGACGTAAATAAAGCCACAACCAACACTCGCTGATAAAAGTTATAAGACTTAAACCGTGCGAGTAAAAATTATTTTTCTCCAAGAGGGCTTGGACTGAAAAACGTAGGGCTTAGTTTAGATTACAATTTTATTATAATGAATAAAAATTGTGTCAAGTTCAAAATTTTCAGTTACTGTTTTAGAAATATTGTTCTTCAAATGAGGAAAAATGAAGTAGTCCATAACCATCAGACTTCTTCTTGGAATACTTGTACTTTATTAGGAAACAAATTGAACTGTTTTTTTTTTAAGAATAGTCCTGCATACTCCATAAGATCTTCCCACTTCTTGAGAGAGAGGTGTTACACATTTTGTTAGCCTATTTTGCATTATTTTACTAACACTTGCAACAACAAGTTCTTCTATTCTTACAGAAGGCCTTCCCGCTCTCCTTTCTTATGTTGAATAGAAACTGTAAAAACTAAACAGAGCCATGATCCTCCTCAAGCAATGATAAAAATCCGCAGCAGTAAAAAAGCGACGTTAGGAAAGTTTTCGCCAAAATCGTACATGCACAAACGCTTATTGTGCTACCTACCATTTACTCTAACCCCGTCTCAAAAATACGCTTCAACTTTCGAATTTTTTGTGCTGTGTTGTTTTTACTCCCCGAATAAATCTAAGCGGGATTCAACAAGACTTAACTGCAGTTCTCAAACTTTCGTATTTCGCGCTCCCCCTCTTCTTTCCCTCAAATAATTATAAGTCCCAGCATAAGTGAGGTACAGCAGAGTAACCCTATAGGCCAGATTACACGATTGACCAAATGATCCCTTATAACACGTTTTTTGAACCCGATTTTCATATATGCGCTGATAGTTTTCAAAATTTTTTATAACAACCCCTTGTGTAAGGAATATGCTTATAAAATAGCTATTTATACAACAAGTTACGAAATAAGGGTATTTTAGGCACGCGACGTGAAAATTGTCCTACGAGGCGAAAATGTATTATAAATATTGAAAGTAAAGTTACCTATATTATTAAAATTAATGCTTGGGTAACCTAAAACAGTACGTTGAGATATTTCTGATACGTTTTTTACCTTTTTTCTTCACACCAGATTTTGAATTTTTCGTATGTGCCCTTATACAAACTTCTTGATTTTTGGGGAACAAGGGTCACCATTACCTCATTTGCGGCATTGTCAATATCTGAGTCTTTTAAATCTCATTTTTTACTTAATATTTGCCGCAGTTTTTGACAAAAAAATTCTTTCGAATTTTTTTGTGACAAGTGTCAATTTCTTTGACATGAAAGGTGTAAATGAAACACAGGTAATAAAATGTTTGGTAAAATATATTAAGTTTTTTATTATAAAACGCCCGTAGAAAAAATATTGTATACCATTCGTTACGAAGCAATGTCTTTTAGTCACTCTGACGTGTTGTCCAACTCGGTTTCGTCTCGTAGGACAGTTTTCACGTCGCGTGCCTGAAAAACCCTTATTTCGTAACTCATAAATAGCTATTTTCTACGGGCGTTTTATAATAAAAAACTTAATTTATTTTACCAAACATTTTATTGCCTGTATTTCATTTACACATTTCATGTCAAAAGAACATGACACTTGTCAAAAAAAAATTGGAAAGATTTTTTTTTTCAAATACTGCGGCAAATATTAAGTAAAAAATGAGTGATTTAGAAGACTCAGGCATTGAAAATGCCGCAAATGAGGCAATGGTGAACCTTGTTCCCCAAAAATCAAGGAATTTTTATGAGGGCACATACGAAAAATTCAAAAACTGATGTGAAAAAAAAAGGAAAAAAACTTATCAGAAAAAGTCGTTTTGGCATATTTTTCACGATTATCCGATGCCTATAAGCCATCAATTTTGTGGAGTACTTACTCAACGCTTCGAACGATGGTTTATTTAAATAAAAATGTTGATATAAAGACATTTACAAACCTAATCACATTTTTGAAAAGGAAATCTACGAAGTATAAGCGCAAAAAGTCGAAAGTTTTTTCCAAGGAACTAATAGAAAAATTTGTCAAAGAAGCAGACGATAAGAACTATTTTCTGGACAAAGTCTCTATTATATGGATCACGTGCAAGATCCTTTCACTGCGTCCATTAGCATAAAAATAAGAACTGCTATACTGCTAATGGCTAAATGACTCATCTCGTGATAATTGTGTATTATTAAAATAAACAAAATTGTACCAATGATTTCATATACATGCTTTTCCCACCTAAAACCTCGACACGAAGTATGCGCCGGTTTTTTCAATTGAACAGTCCATCAAGAAACCTTGAATCATCATCTGGTATGTATTAAGTGATATGTGAAAAAAATAATTCATGTTACCTCATATGGTGCATTTCATGAAATTGCGTATCAAAGGGATAGCTTTTGACCGTTTGGAGGGTTGGCGGGGGTCGAGTGACGAAAACGGGTGTTAGCGCAAATTTAGCCGGTATTGTACAGCGTATCCGAGTTTCACCCCTTTCGGGGGTTGTTTTTGACCGTTTGGGGGTTGGTGGGGATCGAGGAAGGATCCAGACTTCACCATCGTGTTCAGCATCCTCGAAAACGGTGGAGTGACGTAGCTTGAATTGGTGTGAGACGGCCTATCCACGTATCACTCTTCCGGGGGTTGTATTCACCGGTTTGGGGATGCGCTCACCTCGAAAGAGTGTAAACCACCGCCATCATGTTCAGCATCCGCGAAAACGAGGGGGGGGGACATAGCGTCGTAACTGTACAAAATATTAACCCATCTGTCCGATTCACAGAAGCCACTATATTTCAATACTAATGTTTTATCTTGTTAAAAGGAATGTTAGGATATTTTAAAGTTGTGTTTAATGCAACAACCATGAAGTTTGTGATTCCTTAATAAATTAAAAATTAAAGATAATTTTACAAATATCCTTGAGTTTGAACAAAGATATGTGAAATTGATTTGATTATTATTAATTTATGAAGTTCTTTAGGGTTAATATAAAAAAAATATATATTTTTTTTTATTTTAAGAGGTCACGTTTTCGAATGTATGCATAGCTTTTAATTCTAAACAACTTTTCTTAACAACATTTTGCTGAATTTTCTGAAATAGAGGTACTTTATTCTTGTACAAGTTTTATATTCTTTGACCTACCCTGTACGCCGTTTGACTTGCAACCATTCCAAGTGCACCTAATATGATTATCGAACATGCACCAATTTTATCAAGAATAAAATTTTCTGAGAAATCGGTAATAAAAAAAATTCCCATATGTTGCACACTTAAATGACCACACTGTATAGATTGATAATCCAAGGGTCGAAACTCAGTTGGCGCGAAAAGTAGTTATTGAAATAAGCAACGTAAAGGGAACTAACGTGTAGTACAAAGAGGGATAATTTTGGTCATATATGTTCCTCAGACAAGATTTGATGTAGAAAACACAGAGATGGGAAAATATTTCACGAGTTTTCCCAAGGCCCAAGGGTCTGACCAGTCGTCAGAATTTAGTTTAACCGAATCACACCGATGCTAGTTTTCCGTCAAACCCAAGAACCTACCGAAAACGTCACAGAGAATAAACCATATTTGAGAGAACATAACCTTAAAATGAAATGCGGTTTTGCGCACAGAGGTAGATCTACGGACTTGCGGTTCTACGACATAGAATAAAATATAACCAGAACCACCTGAAAGTAACAACGTTACATTATTATTTGACACAAAATATTTCATTCAATAATATGCAAAACCCACTAACAATAAAGCGGTTTGACGATTTTTGTAGCATTTCGTTAACATGCATCCTTCCTCATCTATATCTCAGTCCCTGTAAGACTTACAAGGAGTGTATAAGTACAAGAGCATTTGCAAATGTTCTCTTTAACTTTGTTTTTACAATTTTTCTCTTGAAATAAGCCGTTACCGAGATATTTTGTGAAAACTTGTTTTTTCACCTTTCATTGAAAATGGCCGCTTCAGCCTCCCACACCAAGATCAAAAACTTTTATTCTTCATTAGGAGTGCACTACTTAAACAACATTCATCAAAACCTTTTCTACCCCACCGTTTGTAAAGCAAAACACTTAGTGACTGAGCTTAAAATGCAATGAGTTTTAATTTAACATATTTTTCACCCTTGACGCGGTATCTTATTACTTTCGTTGGTTTTGTTGTTGGTAAAAATAAGTTCCGCCTGTCCCCCTTGCCCTCGGAACATGGCTGCGCAATGATATTTGAATGTTTTTATTTATGTATTGTATTAAGCATAAAAGTAAACAATTCTTAGATCATTAAATAATTACCCCCTTATCGACGTCAATGCTACCGACCTATTTTTCACAACCCTTAAAGCGGTCAAGGAATAAGCTTCTAAAATATTTAAATAGAATTTTACTAGAAGTTGTTAGTTACTATAATATTTAGTATTTTTTGTGTAAAGATATATAATTTGTACCTGTATAAAAACAATAGTTTAGTTAGGATATATCTACAAGACGACTGGACATATTGACTTTTGTCATTATTAAATAAGCCCTATTCTAGATTAGAAAAAAAAACATTATTGCATTTTTCCACTATCGGTCGTATCTCAAAAAGTGTTAGTCGTATGGTTTCCGGAATTTTTTTTTTTTTTGGAAAAGTGGTCATGAGAGATTGCTCGCAATTATTTTCAGGTTATCAGAAGTCGCCTATACTCTTTGCAAAACACTTTCCGTTGCTCCTCATACCCTTCAATTGACGTCAGTTATCGGCAGTGTTGCCAGCTTGTAACCAAAATAACCGAGTGAGGGAATTACACCATTCCTTTTTTTCATCAAAACCAGGTAAATTTACAAAAATAAACACGAACCTATTTCATTGTACTGATTCGGCGGTTGGTTCCTTGTGAAACATTTTAATAATAACTTTTAAATAAGATAAAAAATTTTGCTTTTAATGTTTTTTAATGTTTCAATTTATTTAGAGAATAAATCACTCTACATGTTTCTGCTTATTAGGTCTTTTTCAAGAGCAATACAAGATGAATACTAAATCTAAAAGTAACAATACGGGTGTTTATAAACGTAATAATAAAGGAAGGTTTTTATTGCACCTATCTAAATGTTGGGATTTTCCTAGTGGTTGTTATGGGTAGACTTAATGAGGGTGTCTATTATCGGGGTATTTATAAAATTTTGTTGATCATTGGTGGTACACGGATTATTTTTTATTTTTTATTTGAAACCGAGAATGAAACCAGACGGCTCCATCTCGTGGTGCTGGTAAAGAACACCAACTTCTAACAAACAAACTTATTTACTTTATTTTTAAAGTCTTCCGGGATGACAATATATACCTAAATTGTATTGGAATAGTCAGGTAATTTTATTATTACTGTTTTATCTATGCTTGGGCTTTTAATTTATTTTATTATTCCGCATTTTTATAAAAGTAGGCGAGGCAAGAATATACCTAAAATTACATACAGGTAGTCCTTATATAAATACTCTAATTAGTTTGGTTTTTGGGTTTCAATATTAAGAATAATAAAAATAATAGTACAAAAATGGTTCATCAATCATCTTCCAAATCACTTGAATCACTCGCTTCATTTATTTCAATGTTGATGGTTGAATGTTCAGTCTATCTAATACATGTTCTCTTTCATACCATTTTAATATCTCGCTTTCTGTGTGCTGAATTGAATCTTTCCAAACATCAAAAGTACCAGTATGCCATCTCGACCAATAATTTTTGGTAATCCTCCAAATATGTTCAATAGGATAGAACATTCAGTGGTATGGCGGAAGCCGTAAAACTTTCTGTCCATATTGCTCAGCCAGGTCATCAACTAAGTATTTTTTTATTAGCTTACGTTTGAAAATTATTTAAGTTAAATATTTAAGAATATGTTAAAAAAAAAGGGCATACAAGATGTCTTGTACAAACCTATTAACGATTTGTAAAAGTTTGACTTTGAACATTGTCTAATCAAATTTAATTTTATTAGTAGTTACCCATTCTTGAATTGCAGTTTTATTCCATATTATGTTAGGTATTTTTGTTAACAATATGCTATAGTATGGGGCGTTGTCTATTACAATCATAGATGGCTTTGCTAAATTTTTTAATAATTGATTTTTAAACCATTGTCAAAAATTTTGCTGATTCATTTCTCCATGGTAGTCACTCAGCTTAGTTTTAGAAGAAAAAATTGCCACTGCGCCTTCAACAAAACCATCTTCACTACCAGCATAAAGTATTACGTACCTAGAAAAATGTTTTACCTAAGTAACTTTCCTATAGTTGATATATTTTTTGTTTACTGCATAATACCTTTTACCATTAACGTAGATTAAACACTTCTTTTACTACTACTACTTCCATAAAACTTCTTTTATTTTCATCCTGTCAAGATCGATTAATGCCATTCTGAAAAATCCATGTGTGCGGCTCACGCTTGTAACAATGAGGTACATAAAACTTTAACATATATCTCCACAAGTCAACTGGTTCAAACTTGTTAAAAAATTGGAAAATAAAATCCTTTCTGTAACTTTACTGCATTATTTCTTTATTAAAAGACTAATAATATTCCTCCTCTCTTCACCCTAGCATGGGCTACAACATTACTAACAAGACATGTTAGTTAAAACACTTTTGAAAACAATTAACAACTTTTTAACTGATGGCTTTCTTCTTTCACGGAGCGACAACTTATCTCTTTAGATTTCTACCTGACACTGATTTGGTTACACTTCAGAATATCATAATACCCTATTCAAACACTTTGACCAATCAAATATTAACAAGTCGAACCCAAGAGGCAACGTCTCTACGTCAATCAACTATCGATCGGCCAATCAACAGCTTATTCTTGTTGCTACGCACGTAGGTTTGTGTCGTAGTTAAAATTGCGTTGCATTTACAACTGCGTCGCGGAACGCTATCAAATCATACCAAAGGCAAAGATGTAATGTGCCAACTGCGGCTTATTCTCAGAATTACAAATTTAAAATAGCAGACAGTCGAATTTTACATTATAGGATTTGATTTGAACGTATATTTTATAGATTTGTACAACGATGAAACCACTTTGATATGCGGTGTTGCCATTTATTGCATTTGAAATTAATGTACTTTTCTATTTATTAGCATTTAGTTGTTGAAGAACAACATAGTACTTTAGCACGAATACGACGTTGCCGCTTGGCTAAGTATTACATTACATTACATTTTATCCCATAAGATTGATTTCAACATTTCTTCTTTATTTTCCTACTGGGTCACGACAGAAATATGAAGTGTTTCCCAAACACCATGTTTCATCCAGACAAACGAGTTGGTTTAAGGATGCTTCTTTTTCTTTCATGCATTTTTTCAAAAATATCAGTCGTTTAAAAGCTGCATGGGAAAGTTCCATAAGCCCAAGCCTCGGTTCATCTTTTTTCGATCCGAAACCTATTTCCTTTAAGACGCTTCTTAAGAAGTTAAGACAACCATCAAACAGTTGTCTGTTTTTAATTTCTTACTTAAGGTTGTCAAAGTTACATGATGTTCTAGATAAAGTTACACTTTAAGCATAACCAATGTAAAATATTATAGCTTTTAAATAATACAACTTACTTGTTTCGTACATTCCATAAGTAGTGTCACAGATAGAACCTATATCTAATCTTGACACACTTACAACTCTCTTTGAATTAGAACGTTTCTTCTTAAGTGATTCTAAAAATATGTTTTCCTTAACTGTTGTTGAAACTGCGCGTACAGTGGAGATATTTAACTTCAGGGCAGCTGCAACATGCTAAACATTGGTAAAGTAGAAGAAGTAGTCCATTACAGTGGAGTTGATATAATCAAATAAAACAAAGGCAGTCTACCTCCACAATATGTATTTCAATGTTTATGTTTATATCCTACATGTTTCGGACATATAAATGTCCATCATCAGGGATATTAAAAGAAATTTACAGTGTGAGTTAAAAGTTTTAAGTAAATTGAGAGGACTTACCAGTAGTCGATTACGATAGCTCTATCTTGCATAAGCGACGATCAAAATTATGTTAAAATTGAAATTGTAGGTTCTAATGAATGTTCAAGACTGAATGAGATGTGATATTTAAAATTTTGGTCAAGGTATCTTTGAAGAAGGGGATTCCTAGTCTGCAGCCACTGAGACAGGTGGTGAAGCAATAATGTCATTTGTAGCTATTTAGAGGAGATTAATTTAAGTGAGGTGCTCAAAGATGCTTCATCTAACCGTGTCTAAGGTGTGGTCAACAAAATGTGAATGTGTTATTCAAGTCTAACCCAGTATTTTGTTGACCACACCCTAGACACGGTTAGATGAAGCATCTTTGAGCACCTCACTTAAATTAATCTCCTCTAAATAGCTACAAATGACATAATTGCTTCACCACCTGTCTCAGTGGCTGCAGACTGGGAATCCCCTTCTTTAAAGATACCTTGACCAAAATTTCAAATATCACATCTCATTTAGTCTTGAACATTCATTAGAACCTACAATTTCAATTTTAACATAATTTTGATCGTCGCTTTTGCAAGATAGAGCTATCGTAATCGACTACTGGTAAGTCCTCTCAATTTACTTAAAACTTTTAACTCACACTGTAAATTTCTTTTAGTATCCCTGATGGTGGACATTTCTATGTCCGAAACATGTACGATATAAACATAAACATTGAAATACATATTGTGGAGGTAGACTGCCGTTGTTTTATTTGATTAGTAAAGTAGAAATAAAATATATATACCTTAACATGCTCTTTAAAGTTACTCCTCTAACTGCTGTCAAGGTTAACAATGGGCCATTGTTGTTAAGCTCTTCCTGAAAATAGCTTACTAGAGAAGCTATTAGCTCTTTGCACCGGCTATTTAAATGCCTCTGCATTTTTCAGTAATAGTAAACCACGTAATCGATAGAGATATGTATGTGCACTTTTGTTTTTCTTAAAAGAATAGTTTTTATTGCTATTTATGAAAATATCTGGAGTTTTTGTTAAAAAGTAGACGCACAGCAACACGAAACCACAGAACAATAAAGGGCAGTTTTTCACGAAACGTAAACAATACGTCAAAACAGAGCAACCAACGAGCTGGCGCCACCGCACCGTTGGCAGCTCTGTTGCCAACTGTCGGTCAATAAAATTTAAATTATATTAATTTTTACCAGCCTAAATAAACAAAAATTTGCTATAAGTGGGTTCGTATCAAAGAAGAACATTTTAAGTTTGTACTACATTCAATATCGCATGAAATTTTAATATTTTTTGCCCAAATTTAATTTCCTTATGTTTTCTTACGGATTTACAATTATCAGCAGATTGATGACGTGCATCGGAAATTATTTTGCAAGAATATAGTTAAGATATACCCAAAATACCAATTTAGTATACTTCGAAGTTTTCTTAGTAAAATTCGCCAATCGAAGGTCTACTGTAACGATTCGTATAGGCGCCCTTAAGAGTGTCGCACTGCATAAACCTTTTCAGGAATTTTTGCATTTTTCAAACATTGAAACTACACCGCAATAATGTCTACTGCTTCTTTAAGTGACAGAGGCATTTTAAAAAAGACATAAAACGACACAACGCTGTTGATACGACAACAATTTTGAAGTAATAACTTGTGAAACACATGCGTAACTTCAATTTGTATTTTTCCTTTCCAATTCCTATTTGAGTGCTACGGCTACCGTTAAAAATCAGTACACTAAGACTACCTAGCAGTATGTTATACTGCTAAGAATTTTCGTATTTTCTTAAATAAACAAAATATCAGATTATATTCAAAAATTTTTATTAAACTAAATAGATATATTTTTTGAAAATCATTTATTTAATAGAACTTCTTAAATTTACATAAATCAATAATCCTTTAATCAGTGTATTGAAACACTGGTAACAAGGATAGTTTATAATACTAAATTACAAGCAAACAGGTAACCTATTACAAAAGGATCAACAATTACTAATTATATCACAATTCACATTATACAAGTTTCAAATAATAAGAGTAATAGACAATGGGTAGGAAAAAACGTATTATAGTAAAAATTTTCAAAAACAACATTTTCTGGTTAGGATAAATCTATGTATAATTTTAATTCTTTTATAAATTTGCAATAATTCGTGGCGGTTTTAATATGGTCAGGAAGTATATTAAATGCCTCTGAGGCCTGGAAAATAGGGTTTGTTAGTATTCTTTGTTACTTCTTATATTGCAATGAAATACATGATCCCGCAACCTGGTATCGTGAGAATGAATATCTCGAATATAAGCAATTTCGATATTCGTTTTGTGTGTTTTGTTTATAACTTTATACATAAACTTACATTGTTCCAGGAGCAGTATCTTAACTAGTTTCCACACCCTTAAATTATTATACAGGTCCACAGTGTGTGTCAATCGATCATAATTAAATAAAACTTTTAAGACTTTATCTTGCAGAATTTGCATTGATTGTAGATTTACCACACCACACGTGCCCCATACAGGAATCAGATATCTAAAGTGCGTCAAGAAAAAAGAGTTATATACCTCAAGCTTGCTGTTATATGAAAGATAATTTCTGTTTCTATATAAAGCACTGAACATTGACATAATTTTAGAAGATATATATTCTATATGTTTGTTCCAATCAAGTTTATCATCAATATACAGTCCTAGATATTTTATATTCGTTACATGTCCTATTTGTTTATTATCTAACTTTATGTTTGGAATTTCTGCAAATTTATTTTTTTGTTTAAAAAACATAAATTTTGTTTTATTTACATTAATTTTTAACTTGTTATGCAATAACCAATCTGTATAACGTTCGAGATGTTTATTAAAAATGTTTTCAAGTTCAACCACATTATCCGAGCTATATACTAGGACCGTATCGTCAGCAAATTTATAATATCTAGCGGCTAAACCAGCCTTTATTAAACTTAACACATACAAGGAATAAAATACTGGTCCAAGAATAGAACCCTGCGGAACCCCATAATCACAGCCTACAGTATGACTTACCCTATGATCTAATTTCACATATTGTTTTCTATTAGATAAATATGATTCTACAATATTATACATACTTCCTCTAAATCCCATATTGCTTAATATACGTAACAGAATATCTATACTCACCACATCGAAAGCTTTCTGTAAATCTATAAAAACTGCTATTACCATTCTACCCTTATCCAACTCCATTGGGACACTATTTACTAAATCAATTACTGCACTTTAAGTGCTACTATGCTCAAAAAACCCATACTGATATGCATCTAAAGGTATATACTTGCTAACAAAACACATCATTCTATTTTTAATCACAGACTCTAAAATCTTCGAAAATACACTTATTACACTAATTGGACGGTAATTACTCATACATTTTTTACAACCAGACTTAAAGATAGGACTTATTATATTTATTTTTAATTCTTGTGGAAAATATCCAGTTATAGAGCTATCATTCACTAGCTTAACCAAAATTACGGTTATATCATCTTTTAAATTAAATATATCACAGGCTGTTATTTGGTCATGACCAGGAGCTGATTTTTTTTATAAATGTAACATAATATTGTTTATTTCCTGTTCATTACATAAAGTTACAAAACAAGTTTTATCACAGTATACTTCATTAAATCTACGAACATTTGGGTCATCAGGTACTAGATTGTATATTTGGTTGTCTATATCTTGTACGATTTTTTTACCTACAGTTGCAAAATGTTTATTTAGCTCATTAACTATGGCTAACGGTTCAGTAATTTCATTATTATTGTCAATTAGGGATTCAATGATAGTTGGATTGTTATTTCCTTTAACCAAACTATTTATAAAGCGCCACTGTTTTCCTGAGTCTGTTCCACACTCCCACCACTTGTTTCTAAAGTATTGATTTTTTAGTGTTGTAATTTTATTAGTGATATGATTTTTTACCGCCTTAAACCTATTATTAAGCTCAATATTACCGGGTTGCATACGTTTTTTTTTTATATAGCTGGTCACGCTGTTTAATTAATTCCAAAAGTTCTTTGTTTATCCACTCAGTATTTTCATTACACCGAATCACATATTCGTACTCTGCTTCAGTTTTACATGAATTTATGATATCTATTAACTCTTGGAAGGCTTTTTATGTCATTATGTACGCTCTGACTAAAGAGTGTTTTAAATTTTTTATGATCTATTCCTCGAGTTTTTTTTAGTATTTTTTGTTTACATATCTTGACCTCCTCTTTAATACTAAATAATAACCTGTTGTGATCAGACATGGAGTTATATTCGACTGCAATTGGGGAACAACAATTTCTGCTTATCTAATCAACTATTACATAATCAATTAACGATTTTGAGTCTGCTGTGACCCGAGTAGCATGTTCAATCCCTATATTATTTTTTATCATAAAATTGTTTTGCATTAATTTATGTTTAAAGGATTTTACATTTGTGTTTTCAGTATCTAACAAGTTAATATTAAAATCCCCCACTATAAGGTGATTTTTACTGAACTGCTCAAGCATACTTTCAAAGGTCTCTATGAATTGATTGTAATTGTAACTTGGCGGTTTATAAATTGCACTTATTTTTAATGTACCTACTTGCATACATATCCAACTTAAAGTGTCCTCTGGATTAGATTTGGATAGTTCCCTAAATTCAATTCCATTTTTTTATGTAAATTGTTGCACCTCCACTTCGCTTCGTTCTGCATGAATTTAAAGCCCGATATCCTTTGATTTCATTAAGCCAAGTCTCACTTTCCATCAACCATGTCTCTACCAGTATCAAAATATCACATTTTTTTTCTGACATCAGACATTGCACCTCATCAAATTTGTTTTTAATACTTTGGATGTTCATATATGTTACAGCTAATTTAGTTTCACATACTGGCTTATCTAGTTTTTTACAATAACCATGTTGTTCACCAGTATGGTTTTATCATTATCACTTTTTCTAAGCAGAATATCACCATTGTTGAACCATAGATACTTGTACCCCTTTTCTTTCTTGGAGAATCTAGCTGCCGTGTAGAGTTCTCGGTTAGTTTTAGTCATATCACGGTTTACATAAATTTTAGTATCTAATTGATAGCCCAAATCGTTACTCTTTAACTGGAATTTCCTTTCCGATTTCCACCACTTTAGTTTTACATTTTTATCTTCAAATACAATTTTAAGTGGATTATCCTTGGTCCTATCTCTGCCCACTCTGTACGCAGTAAACTTTCCCGCAGGAATTTTCGTGCAGAACATAATAATAATAATAATAATAATAATAATTCTTTATTATTGTTACGACACAGAGGCTTACACAAGTCAATGAATAAATGATAAAATACATAGTATGGCTAAGTTATTGTATAAAATTTAAAATTTTCATAAATACAAGATTAAAAATATATCTATATAATATACACAGATACTACAATTTGTGACAAAAACAAACACGTTAAAAGTTGTTGCACTCCATAAACTCATCTATATGATAAAATGTGGTTCTTAACAGCAATTCTCGGGCCCGGTCCTTAAATAATTTAATGGGAAGCAATTTCACATCCCCAGGTAGCTTATTAAAAAATCTAACTGCCCAGTAGTCCGGGCCATTCCTCGATCTATCCAGTCTCCAGAACGGCACAGTGAGTTGCCCCCGAAGCGAGTACCATGAGATTGATTCCGGTTATTCGTTGGGTAGTGATTTAAATTTTTTTTTAGATATAAAACATTCTCCAGAAAGTACAAGCAAGGAAAAGTCAACACTCTCAATTCAATAAACTTTTGCCTGCAATCATTACGATATCCCAGACCGGAGACCACCCTCAGGGCCCTACGCTGAAGGGAGAACACCCTGCGCCAATGTGAAGCATGACCCCAAATCAGCACGGCGTAAGACATCAGAGAATGAAACAAAGCAAAATATGCAACACGTAACACTCTCTCGGTCACCGTCCCAGATAGGCCTCTCAGCATATAAATGGCAGTTTTAAGCCTTTTTGTCAGGCACTCTATATGGACGTCCCATCTCAGTCCCGAATCAAGCCACACTCCCAAGAATTTTGCTGGCTCCGAAGAAAAGGAGCATTCCGTCGTGTCCCACAATGAAAATATCATTTGTTGTGTTTTGTTCTCATTAAGCAAGAGGCTATTGTTCCTAAACCAATGTCCCGCCCTCGCCTGTGCCTCCCCTGCACTCCTTTCCAAATTGTCCAGATTTTCCATGGTCACCGAGATTGTGGTGTCATCAGCAAACAAGACGTAGTGTTCAGTATCTGCAATGTGAGGTAAATTATTGATGTAAAGTAGGAACAATAAGGGGCCTATCACAGAACCCTGTGGCACCCCCACATCAACCAGCTCTTTCCCCAATGACACCCCACCTACAGTCACCTGCTGCATCCTATTTTGCAAGTATGATTTTATGAGACTCATACTTGCATTGCTAAAGTAATAATATGACAATTTTTTTATTAAAAGTTCATGGGACACACAATCGAAGGCTTCACTAAGGTCACAAAATATTGTCGCTGTATGCTGTTTATTTTCAAAGCCGTCAATTATATATGTCACAAGACTGAGAATACCACCCACAGTGCCCTTCTGCTCTCGAAAGCCAAACTGCTGTTCGCATAACATTGAATGTTCCTCCAGGTACTCAGTCATCTGTAATGTCATACATTTTTCCATGATTTTAGAGAATATTGGGAGCAAAGATACTGGTCTATAATTAGATACATCATCGCTGTCTCCCTTTTTAAATACTGGAACAACAATGGCTTCCTTGAGACACTCAGGGAAAACACATTCAGCAAAGCATGCATTTATTATTTTTGTTAGAGGTACCAATATCAATTCACGAATTGTCTTAACTAACTCGTCATTAAGTCCAAAAATATCCCTGGAGCGTTTATTTTTCATTCCCATGACAATATCTCTCACTTCACTAAAACCAACCTCCCTAAAGGAAAAAGGCGGGTGGGCAGCCCAGTCAGTCCGAAATGGAACATCCTGTATTGAAAAGTTATTACCCTGAATCAAATTTTTTGCTGCATTTGCAAAAAAGGTGTTTAACTGATCAGGGTGAATGTTACCACTTCTATCTTGTTTTTGAGCGGTGGCTCGGTTACTGTTTATGATATCCCACACACTTTTAGACTTAGTATTAGAATTCAAGATATATCTATCATTATACTCTTTTTTTGCTTTGATTATTGATTCTTTATATTGTTTTTTATAGCTATTTCTTTGGTTCAGTGAAGCCCGCGAGGGATATTGTCTGTATACATCCTGCAGAAAATGAAGATGTTTTCTCATATCTCTCAGGTTATCACTAAACCATGGAAGTAGGCAATTTGAGCTTTTTGTCTTATAGTTTTTTATTGGAAAACAAACTTCCAATATCTCTTGTATTTTTTTGCAAAATCTGAGACACTTTATATTTATATCAATATTATTATCAGATAAAAAAAACCACTGACATTCCTCGATCGAGTTATAAAAATTTAATTTTTCTATTTGAGTGATAGGCCTACACTCCATCGATACCTCACCACTTACCACAGGAGGCTTTGAAAAACTCATATTAAAACAACTGTGATCTGATAAGCTGTTGTCTATTATATCCACTGAAAGTGAACAAACAAACAACATATTCTACACGAAATTTAATTTAAATATAAAGGCATTAGACTTCATCAGCGAGCACTCGAAAATGATCAGTGCAGTTGAATACATCGAAAATAATAGTACACTAAGTTCTTCAAAAACAGCTGCTATATCCACATCATTTGCAAAAAGTACATGAACTGATTCCTAAAGATTTTCCTCGTAGAAAAATCAGTTTGCAAACTGGCTACTCGATCAGCAACGAGATAATGTAAACTTCATTACCATCATTCCGAAGCAAGGTTTACCAAAAAAAGTATCACTAATTTACACAAAACACATGTTTGGCCTGATGCAAATCCTCATGTCCCACTATTGTTTTGCATCATCAACATCAGTTCCAATCAATTAATATCTGGGCAGGAATCATTTGCCAATTTTTTGATTGAACCATTTGCATCACCGGAACGCTTGAGTGGACAACTTTATTCGAAGTTCCTCCAGAAAGCTTTTCAGGATTTAATAGAGCACTTGCCACTGAAACCCGCCGAAATATGTACTTCGTGCACGATGGGGTACCACCTCATTTTAGCGTTACAGTATTAGTAGTGCCTAAGGACTATTGTTGAGTAAAAAGTTAATGTTTTTCAAACAAGAAAAGATTACTCGATGATAATATGCGATCTGAATGTAATTATAGTGAAATAAATAGCGCCCTTAGACTATTTGCAGTTTAAGTCGGTAGGTACAAATACCTACATATTATCGATTATTTGACTGGTGAACTAAATAAAGTATGTTTCTGCCTGCGCCTAATAACAAAGTATCTAAATGAAACAGTGAACCCTGTATTTTGCGAATTTTAAGCCACTCTAGATATGGAATCGTTTCCTGGGGAACACTTATGAGTTTATAAAAAAATATTTAATATTCAAAAACGTATATTAAAGATAACATACAAGGTGGCATACCTGCAATCATGTAGAGGTATTTTTAAATCCAAAAAAATTCTTACCATTTATGGTCTATATATTTATAAAACCATTTTATTTTTCTATTAGAACAAACATGGGATATAAATCATCCAATACATAAGTTGGCATTGTTAGAAAGGAATCCATACTATACCACCGAATAACACTGCAAAACAGAATTTCATTACGAGCAGAATAACAAATATAAAGAGACAAAAATATCCAATTCCCACCCGTACTTACAAAGTACATTAAAATGTATAATAAATTAAATACCGCAATTAAGGATGCTCCAAAACCCTAAATGAACAACAGTTTACAAAAGAATTAAAGGAATTTCTTTTAAATTTAGAACTTTATTTTATTGGTGACTATTTGGGAAATTAAGGATTTTGTTTTCATTGTTAACTGTTTGGGAAACACGTTTTCTAATAATCAAAAAATAAATATAATTAATCTGTCAACGACGCAACGACGTTTGCGAATCGGCAATGCTGCAATAAAGGAAAAACGCCGCATGTGTTCAAGAGTCCTTCAGTTTTCTAGCAAAACCGCAAAATGTCTACCCTATGGTCAAAAATCATTTGTGTTCTATCCCGCAGTACTCTAATTCGCGGAAAACATCAAGTCTCAGTCTTCTTTAAACATTGAAACGTGCTATATTCTAAACTAAATAATATTAAATTCACGTCTACATAAACCGTTAATCGGTAGCTTTACAATAGGTTTACGGCTTTAAAGAATATGTATATTAGTTTCTGTGATGTTTTGACCGACAACAGGCAAACATCACTTGAATGCTTCAACGGTCGCTTCTCGTTGGTTGGTCAAGAGGATGCACGTGACCACATGTGATTGGTGGATCTCCCATAATAGAGCGCTGTAGCACCATAAACAAAGCAGTGTCCTGTTACATTTCAACGCAAGCAGGTGCTACACGAGGCTGAAAAGATAATAGCACGTGTTTTGATCTAACATGTGTGTCAGGATAAGTGATTTTCTAACTTTAAAGTAATTGATATTTTACGGACGCGTGCCCGATAACAGGGGCTACCATTATTTTAAACGTACAGTAAAAGTACCGTGACTTTCGCAGCTAAATAAACTACACTCGTTGTGTTTGGTTGAGACGTGCACGAAGTTGCACCTCAGTGTTTTGCACAACATGTCTTTCAGAACCCTCGTAATATTCAAACGGCAATGAGGCTGTAGCTAATCAAGTTCTGATTAATTTTTTACGGTAAAAACTAAAGAAATCCTAACGATATCTCGGTGCAGTGCTTTAGGGTTGTTATGATAATGTATTCGTGTTTAATAATGTAAACAGTGTAGTATTGTAAGAGTGGTCAAGTCCACTTATATGGTCCATGACGACGCGACGTGCAGGAGGTACTAATAACAATGGGATGAAGTTACCCCGCCAAATCGGCACGAGCGCGAATTCGGAACTTTCCGTGACCTTTTGATCGGTCATTTACCCTCGATATGGGTTTTTAGAGCACTCTTTATGACTTATTCTAACTCAAAATAATTTGCATATGGTAATGAGTTCAAATAATACGCGTCCGGGTCAAAACGTACTTTAAAATAAATTGGTAAGTTTTCCCAATCCAAAAACTGATTTCATGCAACTCATAAAAAGGTTATAAAATGAGGGATTGTGGTAATCCCAAATGTGTTTAAAATGTTGATAAAAAATCTCTTTCTGTGTTGAGGCGAGCCAAAAGAAGCTGAGTTATTGTAGCCTTTTTAAATAATTTGTGATAATTTGTGGGCTCAGTTGGAACAACATAGAAATGTGCGTTAAAGTAGCTCTAATCCTGCAACCCACGACATCGGTAAATCCATTTTTGTCAGTGTGTGAAATAAAGATCAAATAAATAAATACATTGTGCTTATGATTTCGTGCCTACGTATGGTTAGAGCAAAGTTTTCTAGGTGAGTTTACCGATTCATTACTTTTTAAAATTGCAACCAGAATTTATTATGAAATAATAACTTTAGGCGAAATTAAAATAAATGCACTTAGTTTACTTTTGCCCCGAACCCTTTATATGTTACATGTTTTCGCTTAAAAGGTTGGTTTTAGTTATGTTACGTCTACAATATCTACAAAGCCTGTGCAGCACCTTGGGTGCTTACTTTTTCTACATTTTGTGTAGAATTTCTTTTTAAATTAGACTGTTGGTATGAGAACATTGTTATTATAATTTATAGTCAGCTTATATTTCCTTATAGTCAAAAAATATACTATGTAACCTTGACTAATACTCTTCCAGCTTATCATATCTTGCTACAATAATTCTGTGGTCGGCGCTTAAAGTCAATTTTTCTATAAATTGACATTTTTAGCTATATGAACCAAATAATCGAAAATCTGGTATTGTCCATTTATCATATATTTTCCTCCAGATATTTAAAAAAATAGCCTTTAAAATCATAAGTTCCAAAAATCCAAAATGTTAAATAAGATAATATGGCTTTCGTTGATTAAAAGAAAATAACTTGATGTTTCTCTCCTAAATATTATGTTTAAAATAATCTTCGTTCAACATATACCTCATAAATTATTTTAAAACCTAAAATATTTACCCTTGATTTACTCGAATTGTCAAAAATCGACATATCACCTTTTAAGCGCCGACCACAGAATTATTATATTCATATGGCGGGCTTAAAGTACTCAATAGGCAGTTTGCGAAGATGCAATCATTTTGACGCTTAACATAGACGTATACGTTAACTTAGCCGTTATTTGACAGCTCCCGAAAAAGTGTTTGCGGAAACATTCGAGACGACCCGCTTGACGTTAACGCAACGTATGTGATTCGAGGTATAACATAACCTATTAATTATTGTTGTTACATATTTTGATTCCTTCATTTTGCTAGTTCGATATATTTTTTTATTGAATTGAAAATAATTACCAAGTTAATGTACCTAGTACAATGAATGAGGACTTCGCAGCTCTGGAATCTTCAGAGTCTGATAGCGACTTGGAAGATGCTCTGTTGCTAGAAGTGCTAAATCAACCTAACGTAAACAGAGCTGAGCTTTATGGGACTTTTAATTTGAACAATCTATCTGAAACATGGATAGATACAAACTCGACGGCACAGAGAGAAAACGAAAACAACTCGAGAACTCGATGAAAATGAAATGTCATAAAATGTCAACAATGAATTCCTTTTTTAAAAAGAAAAGGATGGAATAAATTCAACAGTTCTACGCATGCGTTTCGCTATCGTTACCACTATGTCTATCGTCCGTAAGCTAACGGGGGGTGCCGGTAGCAATATACGCTAAATGACATTTCAAATGTCATACTTGTCAAAAGTAATAAACATAAATTAATCTATCGACGTGACATCGATGTCTACGAATTGGCAACGCTGCAATAAAGGAAAAATGCCACCTGTGATTAAGAGTCATTCAGTCTTCTAACGAAGCGACAAGATATTCTTATTCTATTTTACTGGCAAAAAATGGGTTTGCGGCTTCAAGAATATGTAAAAGTAAGTTCTGTCATGTTCTAACCGACAAACGGCAATATAATTTAATGCTCAACGGATTCTTCAATTTTCTGATAGGCAGTAAACAAGTATGGCCGCTAACCTGGGTGACCATGGCCTCCGTTGGTTGGTCAAGAGGGTCCACGTAACCACATGCGTTTGGTGGACCTCATGGACTAGAGCGCTGTAGCACCATAAACAACTCAGTACCCTGTTAGGCTTTAAAGCAAGTAGATGCTCCACGTGGCTAAGAGAATAATAGCACGCATTTTGATCTGATATGTGTGTCAGGTAAAAATGGTTTTCTAATGTTAAAGTAAGTGATATTTTGAGGACGTGTGCCCGGTAACAAAGATTGTCATTCTTTTAAAAGTACCGTAAATTTCGCAGTTAAATAGATTACATTCTCAGTATTTTACAGCTCGTGTAAATACGTGAAAGAGTCCGTTCTATACAGCGCATGTCGTTCAAATAACCCTTGTGATATTCAAATGGCAATGAGGCTGTAACTAATTCAAGTTCTAATTAATTCCCTACGGTAAAAACCAAAGAAATCCTAACAATACCTCGGTGCAGTGCTTTAGGGTTGTTGTGATAATGTATTCGTGTTTAATAATGTAAACAGTGTAGTATTGTAAGAGTGGCCAATAGTGGAAGAATAAAAAGATATAGCAAAATAAGTTCTGTTTAATTGGTCTAGCAATAATAAAACGAACTAACCTTATACTGTGGGTGATACAGTGTCTATGTACGGCCAGGGCGAGCCCCTGTCTAAAACAAGTCCTATGAAAACAAAAGTAACAAAATTAAAGTTGTCTTACTATGTGCTACCCTGTAAAATAAGCCATTATTTTAATAAATTTCTCGAAAGGCAACGTGGACGACTATGAAATAGAGTACACAGTCTCATTATTTATTCATGGTAGGAAGACCAGCAGATGTGTTTTGTCACAGAGTATTTTCCTAAACCAAACGTCTCCGTAGTTTGAATTCGGCACTACAATCTAAATATTATAGTTTATAACGTTTTCGTAATTATTTCGCATTTCGGTAGCATTTACTTATTGTTATATCAGAGGTGTGTTTGTGCTTCGTAAGATATGTCTACAGGCCGTAAGAAAGTTGGATTTCGAGGTAATTATATTAATATGTACTATATTATGTACAATGCGAGGTACTGTATCTAGGAAACTATCCATCGTAGAGGCTTGCGGCGAAAAAAATTATTACTAAGACGACCAATAGAAAAACCTGGAAAATATTTTCAAGTTTCTAAAATGGCCGCTAAGGGGCGTAACTGCAATCTTGAATCTAAAAAAGTAATGTTTCTGTAAATTCCGCTATATTAACCTAATAAAAAAAATCCTGATCTTTAAAGTCGAGGATAATCTGAACCTTTTTTGTATGACACTTTTTGCAGTATCTCTAAAAATAAAGTGGTGGTTGGTATTCAAACGTTTCCGTAAATAAAATCCTGTATCTTCGAAACGGCTATGCCGATTTGAACAAACTTGCGCTCGTTAAAAGGAGCTATTCTTGGGCTGAAAACACCATTATATTTGAAGTTTTGTAAGTTTCACATATCGCCGCTAAAGGGCTTTTTTCGACATTCCAACAGAAATGGTTAATTTTCTCAACAAAATAAAATGCATTGGTAAGATTTTTTTTTCACGAAAAAGTAGCTAAATGATGCCTAAACTAGCTCGCGAAAACCGCATCTCGATAAATTGTTCCTAACCCAACATATCGGCAATAGAAAATGTTATACGAAAATCCCTTAAATTTTCATTTTATTGTAACTATATTTTTCTGGAATTCTTTCTATTATGAAAGTTGTGGCCCTAAAAAAGACCGATTTATAATAGGAAGATTTTTAATTCCCCCGCAAATGCTCGAAATGCTGACCATCACGTTCTATGCATTGCTGAAGCCTCTCATGGGTAGACAAAACTGCACTTTCAATTTCGGCTCTCGGTATGTTATGAATTGCATTACGAATCCGGTTTTTCAAATCTTCTCTGATCGTAGGTTGAGTCTAAAACACGATGTCCTTTAACCGCCCCCATAAATAAAAATTCAGGCAAGTTAGGTCTGGTGATCGCGAAGGCCATGGAAACAGACTTCCTCTTCCAATCCACCGCTGTTGAAATACTGCATTAATATGCTCTCGCACATTAACGGCAAAATGTGCTGGGCAACCATCCAACTGCAAAAACAAGTTTTGCCTTGTTTCCAAAGGCACATCTTCCAACAACAACGGTAATTGATTGGCCAAAAAGTCAAGAAAGACATTGCCATTTAGGGATTGCTCAAAAAAATATGGCCCAATAATTCTGCCTTCCAGTATGCCACACCACACATTTAAACTCCAACGTCCTTGGTGCTGAACTTCACGCAACCAATGCGGATTTTCTGCAGACCAATAGTGCATATTATGTAGATTGACTCTCCCGTCACTACTAAAGGTGGCTTCATCGGTCCAAAGAATTTGAAATAAAAATTCTCTATTTTGGCGTATTATACCTAACATCCAATGGCAATAGTCCAACCTCCGATCAAAATCTTCCCCTTTCAAGGCCTGATGTAAAACGACATGATATAGATGCGTTCTAAAAGTAATTAAAAAAAGTTTAAACGAATACCTAACTTTGATGGCCATTAGAACTTACCTATGGTCCTTCAAAATGTTTGAACCGTTGTTCGTGATATGTCCAACTCAAGGGATAATGCTTTTGTGCCAACATGAGGATTTCCTTCAATATACCCCAGTACTTAGTTAATATTTTCTTGTGTTCTTCCAATTCTTTGCCGTTCAATCTTAGGGCGAAAACAACCGTTGGCTCGTAAACTCGCCACTAATCGGGGAAAAACTCTCACATCGCAAGGACGCCGATTTGGATATCGAGCGGCGTAAACTCTTTTAGCTACTGCGGCATTCTGAAGACATTCAAAATAAACCGCAAGCATATCAACAGCTTCATCATTCGTAAAATGCATTTTGTAAACACAAAAATTACTCAAAGTAACGCAAAACTTTGACAACTATTGACAATTTGGATTATTTATGTTTTGATTAGGTATTTGTTTTGTTTCCATGGCCTGCTTCTATTAATTGTCTTTTTTTGTGCATAGAACGTGATGGTCAGCAATTCGAGCATTTGCGGGGGCATTAAAAATCCTTTTTAGGGCCACAACTTACAAAATAGGAAGAATTTCAGAAAAATATAGTTACAATTAAATGAAAATTTAAGGGATTTTCGTATAAAATTTTCTATTGCCGATAATTTGGGTTAGGAACAAGATATCGAGATGCGGTTTTTGCGGGCTAGTTTAGGCATCATTTAGCTACTTTTTTATTAAAAAAAAAATTGTACCAATGCATTTTATTTTGTTGAGAAAATTAACCGTTTCTGTTGGAATGTCGAAAAAAGTCCTCTAGCGGCGAAATGTGAAACTTACAAAACTTCAAATATGATGACGTTGGTAGCCCAAGAATAGCTCCTTTTAACGAGCCTAAGTTTGTTCAAATCAGCTTAGCTGTTTCGAAGATACAGGATGTTATTTACGGAAACGTTTGAATACCCCCCATCACTTTATTTTTAGAGATACTGAAAAAAGTGCCAAACAAAAAAAGTTCAGAGTATCCTCTACTTTAAAAAAAAAAACTACACACAATTAACGTGTTATACAAAACCAAATTACGCCCTGGAGGATGGTTCTTCAGACACCCCTTAGCTAGCTTAACTTAGGGTGGGTTTGCTATTTTGCTTCTAGTTTGAGAGGTTTAGCACTCTTATAAGTAAGTTATGGTCAAATCCTGAAGGCGCCACCTTAGTTTTATTTTACTTAAAAGCCTTTAAATGTTCTAGTGTTTGGCCTCAGTTAAAAACAAACTAGGAAAAACAACATTTATGTCACAATCGGTATACCCTAGCTTATTATAAGCTCTCATTCACTCAAGCCCTCAATGTCACTCTATTTAAAATAAAAGCCAAATTTTCGCAGAGGCCAATACAAATATTTATTCTTAAGGTGGTGTTAAGCCCTTGGTTATGGTTACTTGGTTTTATAAATGCAAGCTCCTCTTACTTTGGTGGACAATAGATACTTAAAGTTAAAAGATAAATAAGTGGAATGAAATATTAAAGTGACTTATAAGTTGACAATAAAATTTCTGAAGGTTTAAATTTATAAAGTTATCGATAAAAGAAAGCAAAAAGTCAAACCCTGTTTGACAGGGTCTTGCACAAGACGACAACTGTCAGACCTACACTGTAAAAATGACTGTTCGGTCTGATCTGGCAGCCACATAGACCTACATCCAGGACATTGCCTCTGACTAGGAATTTCCGCAAGGTCTGTGCAAGAACCTCTCACAACTAACTAAATCTACCATAAAATCTCTGTTAGAGTATGATACAATATCTAACGAGTACCTGTGGTTACTCAATAAGCATGCTAGCCACTCGGCCATAGATAAGTTAAAATGTCATAGTTTCAAGTATTGAATTTAGAATAAACAAATGGCCTTTAGCCGGGAAACAAAAATATTTACTTTTAATCATAAATTGTAACTATATTTACAACAAAAGTAGCTGTAACAGACTACCTAACGTTCGGAACTACTAGAGACTCTTGTGACGTCTTAACGCTATGTCGACATACGCTACACGTTTACATTGCACAAGCTTTGTACATAACATGGGCGCAAAACTTTATCAATATCAAAACACCGATATCAAACAATATGCAAATGCAGAATATTAAGATTTTAAGTTGACTACTTTTTAAAGAAAAATGAACACAGGGTAATGATACTTAGCTGCAACTTTACGTGCTACCCATGGTCTCTCAAACAGCTAACGTGGATACTGCTACACAGCTAGTCTCCAAGAATTCAAATGGTACATGGCAACTGGCACGTCCCGCGTCCAGGCATTCCCAACAAAATAAACTAGTACTCCAGTTTATACTCGGACTATTAGCCCCTACCAAAAAAAACCCTCAAATAACTAACGATTTAACAATTTACCAGATGGCGTCTATGACCGCTGTTGAAGTTCATTAAAGCATTTTAAATCGGCATTCCGCCCAAAGGAATAGGCAAATTACAATGCCATACCCCTTTTAATGCATTTATGGATGCTTTAACGGCACTATATTAGCCTGCACGGCCCAAAAAAAACTAAATTTGGGGAGCTACTTCCACAAACGTGCTTTAACTTCCAGTGTCCATGGTCGAAAGGGCCGATTCTTATTTTTCTCCAACGTACATAGTTACCAAAACAAAACAATGACAAAAAATTAGTCAACCTATCTACAAAACTAACCTCTATAATAACATAGAAAACTAATGGCGACCGAAGTCGACCCACGCGACCAAGCAAAAATTAACCAGAAGTCGCTGTGAAAACGCACTGAAACTGTCAGTCTGACACTGACCTATTATCGATTTTCTTAAAACAGCTGATTTACAACAACCGAGACATTTAACCTACATCTCAAATAGAAGAAGTTATTTTTATTGATAACTAATAACTAATCAATTAGAACAAAGATCTGAAATTAAACCTGTCTGCAAGTAGTATCAAACGATGAACATAAGAAATCAATCCATTTAGCTATGTCTTACAAGATACAAAACATTCCTGAAATATAAACATCAACAAAGGTTTGAAACTAAACATAATGAAAATTTTGGCTATTACAGGTAACTTAATTAACAATTAATGTTTCAGGTGAGAGTCTACATATGTATTTTAACAATTTAAAACCGAAAACTTAACAGAGATAATCAAACTTATAAAATGCAATTTTCGAACTGTAACACTATCCAAATTAAGGCCCAATAAATGAATTGATGAAGGCAAGGGAATTGAGTGTCCCGCCATAACTATATCCGGTTCTTCAACATTAACTTTTTTAAAAAAAACTGCCGCCTGGGTCTTTTTAGCGTTAAATTCTACTTGGTTACTGTCACCCCAAGACAGAATTTCTTCCAGGTCTTTGTTGAGATGTGAGACATCTTGCTGCCTATAGAGATGTGCATTAGCAGCCGATGTCCGAGCATCCAAAGTAAAAGATGAAACAAGTGTGATGTCATCAGCGAAGCTATATATAGGATTTTTAGTTTTTTCCAAAAGATCGTTAATGTATAGTAAGAAAAGGGTGGGCGACAATATAGAACCTTGAGGGACTCCGGCGTTGATGTTAAATGTGTCTGAAAGAAATCCGTCCATCGCCACTCGCAGAGAACGGTCTTTAAAAAAGCTCGACAGCCATGAACAAAATTGAACCGGCATTCCGTATGCTCTCACTTTAGTTAGGAGCCCATCATGCCATACTCGGTAAAAAGCCTTGGAAATGTCCAGTGCTACCGCCCGGGACTCCCCTTCCTCATAGTGACGAGTTGCCTGTACTTAATCCACCTTAAAAGTATAGCCTTGATTTTGATAATGATCCAATGGATTCAGACGGTAGTGTACTGGAAAATGTCGCTGGCCCATCAACTTCGCAAGACTCCGATTTTGTCTGTGAACTTCCCAGTAAGAAGCCTCACAAAGTAAGTCAAAGTAAATTAAGTGACCTTATAAGGGATTTGGAATTGTCCAAGAAAAAATCCTAACTATTGGCCCCTCGATTGCGACAATGAAACTTACTTCAAGATGAAGTAAAAGTTACTGTGTACCGAAGCCGTCGGAAAAACCTAATACCATTATTTAACATGGAAAACAATTTGGTAGCCTGGTGGGACATTGAGGGATTAATGGCAGCTTTAAATCTCAACTATGATCCAAAAGACTGGAGACTTTTCATTAATTCCTTAAAAGTAAGTCTTATAGCTGTGTTACTCCATAATGGAAGCAAGTTGCCTTCAGTCCGAATTGGCCATGCAGTCCACATGAAAGAAACGACCATACAATATGAAAGACATAATTGGCAAATTTGTGGGGATTTAACAGTTATGGCGATTTTGCTTGGAATGCACCTGGGTTATACGAAATACTGCTGCTTCCTCTGCGAATGGGACAGTCGAGCATGATCGGATCACTACATAAAGAAAATTTGGCCACCAAGAGAGTCTTTTGAGCCAGGAAAGAAAAAAGTAGCCCATTAATTCCCCCCAGAAAAGATTTTACTACCGCCACTTCGTGTAAAATTGGGAAAAAATGTTGTAAAGGCCATGGACATAGAAGGCCGTGCTTTTAGCTATTTAAAAGAAAAGTTCCCTAGAATCAGTGGCACTAAAATTAAAGAGGGAATATTGTGGGTCCCCAGATTAAGAAACTTCTCGGAGATGCGCAATCCGATTACATAATTGAAGGCAAGGAAGAGGACGCTTGGAATATCTTTAAAATGGTTGCAACAAATTTTTTGGGAAACATAAAAGCAGAAAACTATAAAGACTTGGTTGCCCAAATTCTTTTACGTTACCAAAACCTAGGGTGTAATATGTCGTTGAAAATTCATTTCCTGGATTCTCATCTGGATTACTTTCCGAAAAATTGTGGTGCTGTAAGTGACGAGCACGGTAAGAGGTTCCACCAGGACATTTCAAACATGGAAAGAAGGTATCAGGGAAAATGGAACTGTGAGATGTTAGCCGACTACTGTTGGACTATTACGAGAGATGCCCCCGAGGCTGCTTTGAGAAGACAGGCTAAGAAGCGTAAAATGAGTGTCTAAACTTTAGTCTTATTGATAAAAATGTGCTATTTAGTTGTTATTGTTTAATCAACAATATATTGTTTGTATGTTCATTGTAAATGCCTATAAATTAAAATGTTTATTGTATATGCATATAAATTAAAATTTTGTAACAAATAATTCAGATTTTTTTTGCGAGCTAACTAAAATCTTTATTAGGTATTTTTTAGTTACTTGGGTGTAGTTCAATACAAAAAAAATAGGTTTTGTTCAGGAAACAAAAAAAAAGTTGAAATTTGTTCCCCAGTGTAGTCTGTGGCATCTTAAAGCAAATCTAAAAATAGCTTCTTTTTTTTATCTCCAGAAAGAAAGATTTATTTTTAGCAACTTTTATTGTAGGCGTTAATATAGGCAGGTGAAAAATTATTGAGGCTTTATATTGGCGACAGAAAAAGCGCGAAAAGAGAAAATAAATTCGAGATCCCTTGGGCTTTTGTTCGACTATTGATTGAAATAATTAAAGTAAATCTTCACGACACGTTTTGAATTTAAAGTAGGAGGATAACGACAATAAATGATTGGTCCGTGTAATTACATGAAATATTCACTATATAGGGTGTCCGGAAAGGACGATGACAAATTTAAACATACTAGTCTATATAAAAAAAATAGTTCCGCAAATTCTTCCATAAGGAATTAAAGGTCCTTGCAGACGCTGTCCTTGTGACTTTTTAAATCTATGAGGATTTAGTTAAAATGGAGAAATAAACTTCTTTAGTATAGAGTTATTGTAGGAAATTTTTTTAAAATATTAGGTAACCCATATATGTGGTCATATTTTCGCTATTTCTTTAAAAGAAATTATGGATCCTTGAACAATTTTACGTAAAAAACTTCCTATTTTGAACTGAAAAGAATGAGCGTTAATGCAGTAAACAGGCCACAGTACTTTAGGTGTACATTTATGTTGATTCAGGACCGGATTTAGTATTTCTTTTTATATTGATTAAAGTGCGGCGAGGTCTGTTAATTCAACATAAATAATGGAAAATAATAATTATAATTATAGTTAAAATAATAATAATAATAATAATGATAATAATAATAATAATACAGATTTTACACTATGCAATGTACAAAATTGACTTGGAGTTTTAAACAAATCTTTTATTGTAAAAATCCACGTTCATATTATAAGTACATACTTTTTTATTATTGATGTATTTTTTTTTAATATTTAAACAGTGTCCGGGAAAATGTGGGAAATCTTTCGGATTCAAATAGAGCCTGAAGAAATAAGATGCCAAGTCTGTAAATTCTTTTCTTGCAGGCCCCCCCAACTGGAAATCGGGTTTTCTTGAATAACTTTCAAAGTACTTAATATAATTTATTAAAAATTTAACGTTAAAGACACTAGCAAGGACCTCTTAAAATAGTGTCTTTGAAACATATTTGGCTTTTTAGTTTACCAGGGGCGGACTAAGCTTTACAACTCAATGCTAACATTTTTAACACCCTGTATGATAAAGACTTAAAAAAAATAAATCTGTGTAGCTTGCACCTGAGACTGAAAAAAAAGTACTCTTGTTTATTGTCGATAAAATAAACCGTTTCTGAGAAAAAGAATAATATACAAATAGTTGTAGATGTCGTATGTTCGCAAAAAATGTGAGTTTTATTTATTTATCGGCGCCAAAAAAACGTATTGTTGGTGCAAACGTTACTATGGTACGAAATAAATAAAATATTCTGCATTTTAGAACTTGTCATCTTTCACATCGCTGACACATTGATCCTTTACTTCGATGTTAATTTACTGATTTTTGGATTTCGTGGTGAATTTAATTGTGAATTAAAAAAGGTTATATCACGAGACATTTCCTTATCGTACCATGCCAGACCAGAGGACAATTCAACTAGTTAACCAACATCTAAGGGAAAATGGTTTTCGATTCTAGTTAATAAGATAATACATATTATCAACTGTGTTCATAATTTTAGGAAAGTTTGAAAAAAATAGTACTGATGCTAGTCTGAGAAGAACCGTACGTACTCCGCAATTAGAGAAAATTATTAGTCCAGTTTAATACATCGAAAACAACAGTACCTGAAGTTCCTCAAGAAGAGCTGCTATATTCATATCATTTGTAAAAAGTACATAAACTGATTCCTGAAGATTTTCCTCGTAGAATGCAGTTTTCAAACTGGCTATTGGATCAGCAACGAAATGATGTAAACTTCATTAGCATTATTGTTTTCACGGATGAAGCAAGGTTTACCAAAATGGTATCACCAATTTACACAACAAACATGTATGGGCTGATGAAAGTCCTCAACCCACTATTGTTTCGCAACATCAACATCAGTTCCAATCAAATCATAGATATCTCCGGGGTGAAGATTATTCATATTGAATAGGAAAGAAAAATCCAAAATTCTTCACAAATATATAATATTTTGCTCTACTCGGTTCGGTTTCTTAAACCATTTTCAAGAGCTGTCTAAAAAGTTAATGTATATAATAATCTCAATCCAAAATCAAAATTATTAGGTATTACTTTACATAATATAATCACAAACTTTACATTAAGGACACAAACAAGTTCACCATGGCGAACACAGGTTAACTAACTATATAAAATTGATCAACGGGATAAACCCAAAAAACATTTTATAAAATAAAACAAAATATACCGAACCAGAGCGGCATCTAGGTTGCAGAAAAAGAGGTACGATTATTTAAACAAACATTCACTACTTAAACTCATTTACAATTTTCGCTGCTTCTTTGTAGTGGGCGTTGAGAGGATCGTTTAAACACTCAATTAGTCAACGTCTTTAGTATTAAAATTATGTAAATTCTCTCTTAAATGTAGGCCAAAAGGTGATCTCTTATCATTAGGCGATTTCTGACAGTTTATATGTTCTTTCATTCTATTATTAAAACTACGTTCTGTCTGTCCAGCATATTTAGCTGTGCATGAGTTACAGGACAAGAAATATCCTCTACTTTTGTCAAGCACGCTAATTGAGTGTTTGAACGATGCTGTCAATGCCCACTACAGAGAAGCAGCGAAAATTGTGAATGAGTTTAAGTAGTGAATTTTTGTTTAAATAATTGTACCTCTTTTTCTGCAACCTAGATGCCGCTCTGCTTCGGTATATTATTGTGTTTTATTTTTTAAAATGTTTTTTGGGTTTATACCGTTGATCAATTTTATATAGTTAGTTAAAATGTGTTCACCATGGTGAACTTGTTTGGGTCCTTCATGTAAAGTTTGTGATTATATTATGTAAGTACTACCTAATAATTTTGATTTTGGATTGAGATTATTATATATACGAACTTTTTAGACAGCTCTTGAAAATGGGTTAAAAAACCGAAACGCGTAGAGCAAAATATTAAATATTTGTGAAGAATTTGGGATTTTTCTTTCCTCTTCAATCAGTTCCAATCAGTTAATATCTGGGCAGGAATCAGTTGCAATTTTTTGATTGTACCATTCGTATTGCCGGAACGCTTGAATGGACAACTTTATTTGGAGTTACTCCAAAACGCTTTTTAGGATTTAATAGAGTACTAACCACTTGAAACCCGCCGAAGCATGTACTTCATGCACGATGGGGTACTACCTTCTTTCAGCGTTGGTATGCGAGAGCAACTGAATAACGTCTATCCAAGCCGTTGGCTAGGTAGAGGAGGACTTGTTGCCTGGCCTTCTCGATCTCCCGACCTAACGCCGTTGGATTTTTACCTGTGGGTACACCTAAAGACTTGGTGTATTGCACTCCGGTCGGCACTAGGTAGGAACTTTCACAGAGAATCACGTTTCACTGTGATGTGATAAGGATCAAAGCTGGGTTATTGTGGCGGGTACAGCAGTCCTTAATTCGTCGTGCCCGCGAATGTATCATACTTCATACGGAGCCCATGTTGAACCCTCTTATGAAGTTTTTCAATAATTTCGTTAAGATGCCTCCTATTACATCACTGCGTTTTTTTTTAAATGTTTGTATTTTTTCGAATTAAAAAACTTAAAATAAAGCTTTTTCTGTCGTTCGAATGACTTTCGTATCACACTTTGTTGTCGAGAAACAAAACAGAAATCATTCCGCGGAAGGAATACATTAGTGCTAAAATTAGTCACCCTCTCTCCTCCTTGTAGATGGGGCGGAGGGTCCCTTCGAAATCTTAAGTAGGAACCCCTGTTTTTTGTTGCAGATTCGGATTTTGCGGTCAAAAATGTGTAGGATTTGTCTAAAACATATTTTTCGATAAACAGGGCTGTAATGCATGCTAGTCATTGTAGATAATGAAACTTTTTTTAGTATTTCTGATTTTACAATTAAGATTAGGTCCCAGTAATATTTGGGTTTTGGTTAAATTACAATGTTTACTTCCTTTGTTCTTCTAGAGGCACTTGTGATCCATAAGTGTCTAATTTTCACACTAACTATAATATCATATAACGAAATTGTCGCAGAAAACCATTATAAACAATAAAATATGCCTCGAAAATTTGCGGAATGCTACCCTATTAAAATAGTAGATGTGCATGACAGCTTTGTGACAATCAACAAACATAGCTAGTAGCTAGAAAGTGACACATGTCATAATATTCTAACTTCAATTAACTTCCTTCTAAAGTGAAAGATACTATACGAAGCGTTTTACCATAAATCATAGTTGGCTTAACCAAAGAGTTCGGGCTCTAAAACCCAAAGGTTTTGAACTCAGGATGCAATTTCTATAGATGGCTAAGACAAAAATGGCACCGAGATACAAACTAAGCCTTCTTCTCGTATCCACGACTCTGACGCCAAACTTAGCCAATGTGGACCATTCAATCATAACGCATGCTCACCAATATCTCGAGGATGTAAACCCCGTGACGCACAATCTGCAGGATTCTCAATACCAGACCCATGACGCCACGGAGTTGGAGACACCTTTTTGTATGGGATTGTTGATCAAGAATTTGTGTATTCAGACGTACCGTAATGTATGCGGGAAAATTTAGGGAGTTTTAATAGGGTCCTACATTTTGCCAAATATGTTATATGGTGAATGATACTTAGAGTTTCTATGAAAAGTGCTACAAGACATGCTTGATGATTTGCCTTATGCTTTAAAACCAGATTTAATATGAGGGGGCATTTAAATATAATATAATATAATATAATATAATATAATATAATATAATATAATATAATATAATATAATATAATATAATATAATATAATATAATATAATATAATATAATATAATATAATATAATATAATATAATATAATATAATATAATATAATATAATAATGTATTTATTTATGTACCAAATACATAGTACAACAAAGGGCGAAGTCCAGATGTAGATGCCACCTGCGTGGAATCTACCCTGATTAACTTAACCTAAGTAATTATTACAATAATAGCTGATTTAATATGATGACTAATAAATAAACCATATATACCTAGTTTTGTTCATAATATATATAAACAGTGCTTTGCAAATAAGACAGGAAAAAGAAAAGGAAAGAAAACGCCTAACACGTCTTTGTTTATAAGTTAGCTTGTCTAGAAGAGAGATGTTTCAGAATATTTTGTTTAAAAGTAGCTGGCGTGAGAGTCTTAAAGAAGTCGGGAAGAGAGTTGTATAATCTAGTCGCGTTAAATGTAAAACAGCGTTCAAACATGAAAGACTTGGCAGAGGCGGAGTTATCATACCCCGAAATATTTATGTTTTATATGAGACCTAAAGATAATTTTTTTGTTAAGGTATTGGGGACTTTTATAGTATAATATTTTGTGATAGAAACAAGCCTCGTGTAACTTCCTCATTCTCTCCATATGAGCCGTAAGCAGGAATTCTGAACTTTTTGAATTCCTTTTTCCTGAATGGTGGTTAAGCAGTTTCCATACACAACATCTCCATGACTAAATATGGAAGGAACGAGGGAGCCGCACAGTAAAATTTTCAGGTTAGTTGACAGCTCGTGTCAATAACTGTAAAGAAATGTTAATCTAATATAAGCCCTCTGAATACAATGGGATACATGCCGATCAAATCGTAATGCTTCATCGAAGGCGACACCCAAGTTTTTGACATTGTCCTTAATTGGTAAAACCGAATTTCGATTTTTATTTTTATTAAGTTTTTTACGCTGTCCACATTGTTTTTCTCCCAAATATCATTATACAGCATTTCTTTGGATTCGGATAATATAGCGAGTGTTTTAAAGAAAGCGATTAAATACTCTGGAGGTCAGCGTTAATAGCTTTACAACCAGAATCGACATCGTCTCTCTTAAGGAAGAACTATACCTGGGTGTCGTCAGCATAGTAGTGAGACTTACATTTTTTTATGACGTTTGGGAGGAAAGAAGAGTATACAGCATACAGCAGTGGACTGACAATAGATCCCTGGGGTACACCGGTAGTAATGATTAATTCGTTAGATATTTTGTCATCCAGTTTGACATACTGCTTTCGACCGTCAAAGAAACACTTAAAGAAATTAATAGCGGGATCACTGAAACCAATGTAATGAAGAATAGCTAACAGCAAACGGTGGTCGAGAGTATCAAATGCTTTGGAAAAGTTTAGTAGCTCCAAAACTGTTATCTCTCCAGAATCAGAAGCTCGAAAAATATCGTCACACACCGTAGCCCAAATGAAGTTTATCCTGAGCGATGAATAGGACGAGGGGGTTCTGTTCGTTGGCCACCTCGTTTTCGAGATTTAAATCCATTGGATTATTTGTTATGGGGCAGCTTAGAATCCTTATCTAGTATAAGAAGTACCAGTTCACAGCTTTGAAGAATTAGAAGAGCGTTTGTAAAGATATAAGAAATAAATTTGTATTTGTAAACTTGTATTTTTAGAAAAGCTAAAAGATCTATGAGAGAACGAGTTCGCGGATGCATTGATTTCAACGAAAATTATTTTGAACGCTTGCAATCACAGAGAAAAGGATTTACAATTTTGGGGACAGCGTTGTTTAATATTTTGTTGGTATTTGTCAATAAAATTATTATTAAGAAAAAGTTTCTTAGCACTAAATTCCTTTTATCTCGAAAATGGTCGACTATGCGACCATATACCCAGACGGCGTTTTTTTCGTAAATTTGTTCAAGGAACTATAATTTATTTAAGAAATATCGAAAATACACTCAGTGAAAAAGAAATTCCCTTACATATCCCACCACCCTTTTGTTAGAACACCACTGGCTGCAATAAGTGTCACCTGATATTTTAAAAAAATTGATACGTTTATAAAAACATTCAGGTTCGGTTCAATGAATTTGGTCTCGTTATAAAGCTATAAAGCTGTTAAGAGCTTTTTTTGCTTTATTGTCTGTACTAAGAATCACATTAACTAAGATTTCATCATCTGACTAGTAACTATTAAATTGCATCCTAAATACACTTCGTATTAATTATTAACATTCGATCAATCCATTTCTTTGTTAGTTTAATAGGTTAGTTCAGGTTAGTTACGTCCAGCCCCAGTCTCTTGAACTACTTAGGATAATCTGTTTGACCTCATTTTACGTCTATTTTATACAGGGTGAGATTCCAAGCCCTGTAAAATGTGCTGATGACAAAATTAATGAACCCGAACCAGTGATAATACAATTTCATTAGTATGTTGGTTACATCTTTATGTTAGGTACTAACTGTTCAACAGTAATATGAATAACACGTATTTCCTCCATGGGCATTGATGACAGAACAACGATTTGGCATACTGAGAATCGGATTTCTTATAAACGTTTGATGTTTTGAGTTTGAGTACGTGCCAAGAAAATATTTGTAAAATAGACACAAGTCGCCAACCTACCCGCGATGTCTAGGCTTTCCAGGTTGTTTGTCAGATCATAGTCATCGACAAATATGCGAACAGTACTCCGGCGATGGTCGAATTTAAGCATTATAGAGCATCTAAAGCTGTTGGGGTGTCTTTGTAGAGGTTCTTAGTTCGGAAAAGTATTCCAAGCTTCTGCGAGGCTGCCGTAGCAATGACCGCAACGTGACTATGCCAAGACATATGACTATCCAAATTAACGCCCAATAAATGAAGTGATGAAGCGAGGGAATCGAATGTCCCTCCATGACTATATCCGGTTCTTCAACATTTTTAAAAAGTACTGCCGCCTGGGTTTTTTAGCGTTAAAATCTACTTGCTTACTGTCGCCCCAAGACAGAATTTCTTCCAAGCCTTCAAGAAGAAAATATTTCTTTTTTTAAGATAAGTTAAAAACCTGCAAAATAACGGTATCAATTCATCAGCGCATGTCTTAGTTACGACGACTGGAATTTTGTCAGGGCCAGGAGCATTTTCGGTCCCACAAATGCTGTATGGGGTTAAGGTCTGGGCTTCGAGCTTTCCAATTCATTACAGTAATTCCAGTTGCTGCTTGATATTCCTTTACTACTCTCACCGTATGTGGGCCTACGTTTAAAAACGGGATTCGTCGCTAAATAAAACATTAGCCCACTCATCTTTACCACACGAAAAATGCTCTTGAGCGAGCTGCAATCGTCCACGTCGGCGTCGGTTGTGTGGTGTCATCTTTGGGCCAGTCGCTGCCTTATACTCTTTCAGTTGGACTTCTTTTAAACTATTGAGTATTGTTTGCTTACCTTATGAACGTTTGACAACCTCGCCTGTAGCTTTCTACTTGTTGTATGTCGCACCCCAACACGTTGCATTATTAAAAACTTATCCTAATGAGCATTTGCTTTTCTTGGGCGGCCTTGCCCTACTCTTCTTTCATTTAAAAAACTTTCTTGATATCATTTCAACATCCCCTTGCAAATTTTGCTTATAATTCCGCCAATATCGGACCAATACCGACCATGCCCGAACAGTCCTCTTGCACAGGCCCATTCTTCTGTGGATATTGTTAAGCAAACCAAGTTGCAACGCGTCTTTCGCTTTTATTATAAATACAAAATAAAATTAAAATTTTTTTTTTTCAAATTGGAAATTTATTTAAATTAAATTAAAGGAAATAAAAATGAAGCCAAAACCACGAAGTTAAGCTGAGGTGAGAGGCTAAGGGACCGCGTGCAAATGCCCTAGCTTAATTGCCAGAGAGTAAGGGGGGGGGGCTTTAAAATAGGGCGCCACCGTTTTGCAGCCAGGTCAAAACGGAAACCTCCAAGATGGTGCTGGGGCCTCACTCTCAGCTGGATTTCGCAACTTAGGTAACCTAGACAAAATAGGAGAAAACCACAGGGGGAGCTGCATAAATAAAACAAAAATAATTGAAAATGATTGCTGGCATTATTAAATAATAAAAATGATGGGGGTTAGTACTTAAATAATAAACTTATCTGTAAAGACGTTAATAGACTGATGGTAGACTTCTTCCGAGGGGAAGAAGACGATGGTGCGTCAAGGAACGTCAACAAGACGTCAGAGAGACGAGGGGAAGAAAGCAGAAAAGAAAAGAAGAGCAAAAAAAGACCCTATTAAAAAAAAGTATTAGATGAGGGCTTATTAATAAAACTGACCTAGTTCTTTTTCCCTTCGTACAATAACTTTATAATAAAGTAATGTAATTAAAATCCCAAAACCAACTAAGTGAAAATAAACAAAAGGGGAAAGGAACTATAAAAAAAAAGTTAAATTATAGGCAAGAATTAAATTTAAATCCAATTTGAATTAAATTAATCTGGTAAAATGTAAATAAAAAGAATTGACGTCATAAGTCAAGTTTCGGTTTGAGATAAAAAAAAAATTATAAAATTATATTCAGGGACGTTAGTATAGTGATCAAATATTTTAATTAAACTTGATGAGCAAACACTTAAAATAAAATTAATTTATCAAGCCAGCACGTACGCCTATGTACTAAGGTTACATCATAAATAAAAAAAAAATCAATTATGTACACACATAAAGAGAAATGAAACAGATGTACCCACATTTAGTTCTACATAAGAAGTCAATTCGTAATCCATGCCATCCATTATAAATTATTAAAAAAAAAACCTCCTCCTAAATATCTTTGCCATTCGAGAAACGGTCGTTGAAGTTTGGTTGCTGAGTATTATGGCCCAAACACCTTTCAGAAGAAGAATATTAACCTAGAAAATTCATTAGCCAATCTGACAGGTGATAATAAAAATTGAAAACAAAGAAATAAATTTGAATTACATAATGAAACACTAGTATAAGTCTCGGATAGTGTATTCCAGGGAGATATGTGATTTAAAATATGAGGATAATGTAGCCCTGCTTGGTCAAAGACAACGAAAACAGTGGCTGTTGACCTTAGGTATGTATTTACTTTTATACAGGGAACCAAACATTGTTCTAAAAAGGCAAAATACAATTTTTAAAAGACACAATACAAGTTAGACATGTGATATGAGGTATTAGATTATAATAATTCATTTGTGACGAAAACGGATTGTCACAATGTGTTGTTATTTAACTTGCGTCAACAGTTCATAAGACTTTTATGTTCCTCGAGTGTAGGTTAATTTCACCGATTCTTTCATTTACTGTGTGAAGGAATTAAACGAGCTTTTTACTGTGGTAATTTGGTGTTTATTTCGCCAAATCACACAAAACTTCTTTAGTAGGTACACGATTTTACAATAATATACTATAACATAACTCTTCACTACTGATTTTACAATCAAACTAGTCACTATATTTGTTTAATACATTTGCTGGGTGCCTTTTTTTAGGCAATGCTATTTGTTTCACTCCGACGGAGAGAAAACCGCGTGCGTTTGTTGACATACGACTTTGCTTTATCAAAGCCCAAAGTGTAGTGTAGTACAAGAAGGACAACTATATCATCTGACAGCAAGGTTACGCCCCCGCTGTCACGACGACTAACCAACAATGCATTCTGATAGGCTACACAACCGCCATGTTTTCTCCCAACCAATCGGACGGCGTAAACAAACTGTACCATGCCGTGTCACCCTCCTAGAGCGTCAAAACGCCGTCAAAGGGTTATACTTTTAACATCTAAACGTGGAACATTGCTTTTTTCCTGGAATAACGGTCGACTAGCCGTTTATTATTTAGGACATATTATTTAAATTTTAAAAGATGATATTTGCAAGTTTTAAGCCTATCCCGGCGATAACACTATATTCGTTTAGCAAACATTGATACATTCTGCTCCTTTATTAAAATAATATTGAAATCAGATATTTAACAGTGGTATTGATTCTAAAAACATCCGTTGCATTCAATTATATTATTCCTAATGCACTTGAATGATCGTTTCCCCAACAGATATGTATCGGTTATTGGTATTCATTTTTAAAAGACCCAGATAAAAAAAGCCTTGAGAAGAACTTAATAAAATGCCAATAAATTAGAAAATTTGCCAAACGCTTCCACTCTATATAATTGACAATATATGCTTAGAATTTTATAAATAATAATTTTAATATGAGGCATATTTAAGTCAGCAGATTTTACACGGATTGGTACCTTCATCATCCTTTAAAAAGCATACGTAAAGTGAGGTGAAACAGATGGTTCTAAATAGTCTAAGTGATAATACCTAATAAACTTAAAAGTGAATAGATTTTAATGAAAATACACACATTTGCACAAATGCAGGGTGTCCAGTTTTCGTGTGTTTTCATATACCAGCTCCCGTATTATAAAAGATAGAAAGATGGGGTTTGCGGCTTACTGTTCTATTATTTGTTCTTTGCGGTAAACGAAATTTTAATAGCCTTTTCAGTTTCTGACAGACAGGGCGATTTTAAAAATTTGTAATTTTTGACGTTCCCCTGTATCTCGATTATTTGCTAACTTAAACTTTTTTGTAAGATCAATATAAACCAAAATATCCATTAAGGAAAATATATAGATAATCACCCTGTACATACTTCGAAATTTTCGCCAAATTCAAGCACATGGTAGATGAGAAAATTTTACTTTTCAAAAAAATTTGCATTGTTTCAAAAAATGCATTTTTCAATAAAAAAAAAAAAAATTTTTCAGAAAAAACTTAATTTTCTAAAAAAAAATGCAAACCTCGGTTTATAATACAAAAATTCCAAAAAAGCAAGTCTCCGTGTTAACCCTGTGAACTAACCTTTCCAAAACTGTCTTGCACAGTAAAAAATTGTGTGTGTGTTAAATTTAACACTCAATGGTGGTACATGTAGCACCACACTCAATAGAGTATATTAACCAATCAGTATATCTGGTAAAAAGGATATTTTTGAATGGTTTTTTTTACTTTTTGATTAGTGTTAATTCTTCTAATTTATGGGTAGGTACATTTACATTATCCTGTGTAAATTATACTCACGGATTGTAAACCTGTCCTTCTAAGGTGTAAAGGAAATAATGAGAGGTGTAAGTAAACCATTTTTTAATGGCAATTTGTGATTAATTAATGTAAATATCATATTATTGTAGTGTAAATTTTATTTTATTTGGTTGTGACTTTACTATAGTGAGTGTAATAAAATAATCTACCCAGGGCTAAAATACTTTCCACTTTGTTTAAGGCATTCAATCCCGTATCAAACTAACCGGACGTTTACAATTAAAGTGTAAAAAATTATGCATTCAAGATGTTTTACATTATTATTAACCTCTGCTTAGTTTGATACATGATTGAATGATTCAAATTGAATGCCTTAATCAAAGCCGAAAGTAGTAGCCCCAAATATATATAAATCTTCAGATCGCTTGGGAAAGGTTTGTTAAATGAATGAAAATATTGAGTATTATTTACCGTTTATTAATAAACAAAATGATGGTTACAATAGAACTGGAAAACGCTGTGATTTTTTTTACAGTTATTATTAGGGTAAGCTATACAGTTATTGGCCATGTGATAGTGATTGGCATAGCAGAATGTTTTAGTACTTATTAACGTTTTAAAGTTGAAAAAATAGTGCATACTTTCAGTGCAGTCAATGTAATATAAAATAAAACAATGCAGTCTTCCTCCACAGTTTAATTGTAAGTTTCGAACCAGCAAAAAATTTCAAAATAAAATCAGTTTGGGACCTAACACTGTTCTGACCAGCGAAGAAGAGAATACTTTAGAAGAATGGATAGTCACCGGCTATATAAAAGGTTTTTCGGTCAGAAAGCTGGACATTCAAGCATCAGTTAAGGAGTTTTTAGACGCTAACCCTCGCGAAAATCCATTCAATGATAATTTTCCTGGCGATGGGTGGTACCGAGCATTTCTTAAGCGCCATCTCGTGTTCACTCACCGAACACCCGAAGGAGTAACATCAGACAGCTCAGCTATTTCTGAAGCTGATATTCGCCAATGGTTTTCACTAATAGAAAAATATCTAAAGAACAAAGGGCTAGATCATATTCTGGAAGATCCTACAAGAATATTTAATGGAGACGAGACCTGTTTTTCCTTATGTCCCAAAAGCTTTAAAGTTCTTGCTCCTCAAGAAGCAAGAAATGTATATGAAGTAGACTCTGGCCAATCTAAAACAAATATTACGGTGATGTTTACTTTCTCAGCTTCCGGTATAGTAACTGACCCTATGATTATTTACCCCTACAAAAGACTACCTGCGGCTATATTCAATTCAGTACCTGTTGATTGGAAAATAGGACACAGTGATAATGGATGGATGAAAGTGGAACTGTTTTTTGAATATATATTAAGAATATATTGTACCCATATTTAAAAAAGATTGGTACTACATTTAAAATAATTCTTATCGTCGATGGTCACTCCACACATAAAACATTAAAACTGAGTCAACTGTGTACAGAATTAGGAATAATCCTTATAGCGCTATACCCAAATTCGACTAGGCTTATTCCGCCTGCAGACATATCGGCATTTAAGCCTTAAAAAAATGGTTGGAAAAAACCCGTATTGGAATTTCGAAGAAATAATACCCGTGAAGCATTGACCAAGGAAAAATTTGCTCCCGTTTTAAAGACTGTTGTGGAAGAATGTGCTAAAGTTGACATTGTTAGAAATGATTTTCGTGCTTCTGGTTTATAGCCCTGGGGTCCTTCAGCTATAGATTTTAGTAAATGCCTGGGAGCTCAAAAAAAGATCGGTAGAGAGGACCTTAAAATAAAACAGGATATTCCGTTAAATACCAGTCTTTCATTTAACCAATTTAAAGATATTGTCGGGGAAGACAAGATAGAAATATTTGAAAGAATTGAAGATTTTGATACAGGAAGCAATGACGAATTTATTTTACTGTATAAATTATATAGAGAGTTTAAAAATATTAATTCATCAGCTGAAATACCAAGTGGACCAGGAAGACAAGACGGTAGCCTTTTGCAGATAGACGAGCTAGCAACTAGGGATATGGATAGTTTTGAAATCGTTGTTCAAGAGACACTGCCTATTATTGATGCATGAATTATGAATCATTTAGAAACCTTACAAGTAGATGAAGGGTGCAATAAAGGAAATCAAGACACAGAAGGCACCGAAGCAGTATATTATGATAAAATTAATTTAAATAATGTTTCAGAAGATATAAGAACCATAACAGAATCCCCCAACATTGGGAAGAATACAGGTAAACTTTCTGATTGTGTCGTTTGGGCAAAGACTCCGGAGAGAAAAGGAAAAAAGAAAGCAAAAGAGACTCGTTTGTTCTCACAAGTACAATTTGGAAAAAAAACCTAATGGATAAACTGGAATCAAAAAAGCAAGAAGAGAAAATGAAGGAGGCTCGCAAAACAGAGAGATCGTTAAAAAAATTTGCAGTAGAAATGAAAAAACAAGAAAAAACTTAAATCACAAGAAAAGAAAATGAAAATCCTGAAAATCGCATAAAGAAGAGTAAAACTACAACCCAGAAGGGAGCATTATTATTACATGAAGAAGTCCAGAGCATTCACACAAGTTAACCGGTTTCCAGCAGTTTACAAAGTGTTAATGTTACACGTCAGTCTCATGCAACAAGTAATATATTTGGACAGGAGAGTGATCATGAAACTGAAAAACCTACTACCAAGAAGGTAGAATTATATAAAGAAATTGACAACATTTACACAAGTTTACCGGGTCCAAGCGTTTTACAAAGTGTAAATCTTGCACGTCACTCTCGGGTTATAAGAAATATCTTTGGAAACGAGAGTGATGACGAAATTAAAAAACCAGATCAATTTTCAAAAAATGCTACTGCTGCCGGTAAGCTATGTTTTATCTGTACCCACAATATTACCAATTTCATAAAAGGTATTCGATGTTATGGATGCACCAGGACCTTTCACACCAAATGCCTACTAAAAATGGACCTTAAAGTTAATACAAATGAATTATTTAAATGTAAAACGTGTTTGAAGCCGAAAACTAACATATAAAATATATTTTTCTTACTAGCCTATTGTATCTAGAGATGTTCTGTTTGTAGAAGCAAATGAATTTAAGTTGTTTAAATAACTAGGGAGGTATAATGTTCCTTTAAATATAGGTAGTATGCTAATCACTGGTACTTTAATGGCCAATAATAAAAATGTTGTGGCCAATAACTATGCATTTCCCAAATTTTTCTTTTTTGTTAATAAAATATAATTTTATTTAAAAGAACATATATATTTTAGCAAAAAACAATTAAAAATAGTACAAATAACCCAAAGAAAATAAGTCTGATAACCATATAAGCTAATTTTATAAAAAATATTAAAATAAGAAGCCCCCAAAGCGGCTAATAACTGTATAGCTTACCCTATAACAAGTTGAACAAACCTAAGTATTTATATAAAAAAGAAATACATTTATACTATAAGCTTATATCAGAATAATTTAAAAGATAAAGGGAAAACTGTTGCAATGTAAATACATACTTAGTTTCTTAAAAATTGCGTACTTATTAGTAAGGTTTCTATTAAATTTCGTTAATATGCTTACCCAATTTAACAAGATCCTCATAAGAGGCACCCTCATTTGGCACTTTACAGAACTTTGCTTTGTTTCTATATTTCAATTTAAATATAACATTATTCTATATCACGTTCAAAGAGCACAATCAGACTGACTTGAAAGTTGAATTTGCACGTAACGTCGGCGTCATCTGTCAATTCCTAGAATTTCACACCACTTGTTGCCGCCTGTCTTTTCGGTAACACGGGTTTAGGTATTTTTACCCGGGGCCGTGGAAAAAAACGATTAAAGAATAAGTTTTACACTCAATGTGTTAAAATAACCTTCTAGCGGGGTTTCTTTACACGCTTAAATGGTGTTATTAATTGTCTTGGTATTTAATTTTTCTGATAGAGTGTAAAATGAAATAAATAACACCCATTCAACAAAATTAACTTTTTAGAGAGTTAAATTCATAGGTAAATTTAATACAACAACTTTGGTCCCATATGAGTGTAAAAATGTTATAAATTATGTTGATCCGGGTGTTAACAATAACACTACTTTTTCTTACCACTCGTCAAATGATTTTTACCAGGTAGATATGTTTTACTGTGTGTCCGGAGTTGCCCCGTTTTTGGTTTTTTAAAAAAATCGGTTGCAATCGTGCGTTCACTCAGAAGGTGGCCATTTTCACCATTTGCTTTGATTATCTTTTGCATTTTTTCTATCATTGTTTAAAAAAATAATTTGATTTTTAATTTAAATGTTTTAATCAGCTTTGAAATACATAAGTATTTTTTTTTGTGCATCCGATAAAGTGGTTTTTAATTTTTCTCTCGAAAATAAAGCAAGATATTATGAAAACAATTCAGGGAACAAATAAGTTGTATTACTAGAAGCTACCCATCAAACCTTTAGGCTTTTGCAGGGAAGGCCAATTATTTTATTAAATGTATTGAGAAGAATCGAAACGGTTTGTCGAAAGTGTTTAGAACACAATGGAGCCCAATTCGAGCAATTTGAATAAAATAATATATTTATTCTATTGTTGGTTTAAAGTTAGGAAATATAAAGTTGTATAATAAAAATAAGTTTGCTAATTTTGTTTTTTATTTGCGGGCAAAGCCATCTATACGAAAAATGATTAATTTTACAAAAAATATTAAAACTACCCCTTTTTAAAAGAAATAAATATGGACTATTATATATTTTTCAAAAATTCTTTAAAAGAGGGATAAGACAAAGAAATAGTATGCAGCGTGTAACAGAAGTATGGAACGCTTTAAATATCTTTAATACCGTTTGTCCGATTTAGCTAAAATTCGGTATCCGTATATATCAGCTTGAGCTGCTACTACATTCTATGGATCATCCGGACGTCATCTGCGTTACTGGGTCATGGTGTAGTGATGATGAGATTAATTTAATAAAAATACAGTCTTATAGACTAGCTGCCGCCTATAGTAGGACTAGCTTAAAAGGCGGCGGAGTCGCAATTTTTATACGTGATAATTTAGAATTTAAAACAATTACTAAATTTTCAAATCTTAGTGTTGATAAACATTTTGAATTTTCTGCTTGTGAAATACCATTAGACAGCATTAACATGGTAATTGTCACCTTATATCGAGCCTCACAGGGAGATCTTGATTTATTTATGAATGCTTTAAGTGATCTGTTTTCTCTATCCCTAAAATCAGATTCCATTGCTTTTTTCTATGGTGATTTTAATGTAAGATTTAATGATGTTGGTTGTAAAGATTCAATACAGATTGAAAACTTGTTTGTTTCCTATGGCTTATGCAAGACAATATCTGATCATTCACAATGACTGTAGAACCACCCTCGACAATATATTTACAAACATAACCTTAAACTCGTTCAAGTCTCGAGTCATTCATTGTGATATCTCGGATCATTTTATGCAGGAACTTTGTTTTACTGTATCTCAGTCACAAATTCACAAAAACCCAATGTATAGTCAATTTTTTAATAAAGAAATTAATATAAAGAGTTTTAAGTTGGAAATGACAAAAACTGACTGGTCATTCTTATGGAATACAGGTAACTTAAATAATAAATTTAAGATATTTTTCAACATCATAACTGAAAATATTAAAAATTGCTTTCCGTTTGAAAGGGTTAAAAAAAAAGCTCAGTAAACAGGAAACCGTGGTTGAGGAATGAAATAATTCAGAAGGGTAGACATCTTAGGGAACTCTATAGAATGAATAAATACTCTGATTATCCGCCTATGCATTTACGATACAATATTTTAAAAAAACAACATAATAAAAGAATATCTTAAGCTTAAAAAAACGATCACAACAATTTATTTATAAACTCTGACAATCGATTTCGTGCAGCTTGGAAAATAATAAAAAATGAGATAAACATTAAAAGGGTCAATGACCTGCCTAAACATTTTGTCACTAACAAAAATACGGCAAATAATAAAATTTACGATTTGAACTTGGCCGCTGAGGAATTTAATAATTACTTTATTAATTCCGTAAATGAGTTGACATCTAAGATAAAAATAAACACCTCAGTGACCAATTCCAAAAAAGTGTGCAATTCTCTGTTTTTGGAACCATACTCCGAACATGAAATAAATGAAACAATTTTTTCCGTAACTAATAAAAACTCAGCAGGGTTTGACGGGATTCCCTGTTCTTTGCTAAAAAACATTGCAGATTGCATCGTAGGTCCCCTTACTTGTTTGATAAACATTTCCTTTGAAGAAGGTTCTTTTCCATGTATACTAAAAAATACCATAGTTCAACCAATTTTTAAAAAGGGTGACGTGCATGATATTTGCAATTACCGCGAAGTAGCACTCTTATCTGTTTTCTCAAAAGTGTTCGAGAGAGCATTTTATCGACGTCTAATTGTATTTCTCGAGCGCGAAAAGTTCTTTTCACCACAACAATTCGGATTTCGAAAGGGCTTGTCAACGCAGCATGCAATTGTTGCTCTGTATAATAAAATCTTAGAAAACCTGGATTCAAGCAATCAGACGGCATGTTTGTTTTTTGACCTTAAAAGGGCATTTGATGTTATTAATATAGACCTTGTATTAAATAAACTTTATAGCTATGGTGTTCGCGGTAATTCACTTGATTGGTTGAGTAGCTTTTTGTCGGGTAAATCTCAAAAAGTTGTGTTAAAACACCGTCAAGAATCCTACATTTCTGCTGACAGCGTTGTTACTAACGGCGTGCCTCAGGGCAGTATACTGGGTCCATTGTTGTTTATAGTTTTTATAAATGACATTGACTTAAATAACTTTAAAGACCATTATATTTTTCTCTTTGCGGATGACACCGCTGTCACGTGTGCTGGTTCAGATGCTGAGGCTCTTAGCAGGGGTGCAGGCAATGCGGTATCCTCCATGCAGAACTACTGCGAGGAAAATGGGTTGATTCTGAATGAAGATAAGACTGAATTAATTTTTTTCTGTCTTCGTGATCTAAATAAAAGTTTATTGGTTAAATTAAATAATAAAACTAATAAACAGGCATATGTTGTTAAATTTCTCGGAATTTTCATAGATTCAAAACTATCGTGGAATCATCATGTAGACTTTGTACTGAGAAAACTAGCTACGTATTGTTTTGTTGTCTGGCAGCTGCGTAATAAAATTGATCTTGACCTTCTAAAACTGTATTACTTTTCATATGTTCAATCATGTTTGAATTACGGAGTTTTAGCTTGCGGTTGCAGTTCCAGAGTAAATGAAATTTTTATTCAACAAAAAAGAATTATTAGAACGATGATGTTTAAGAATCGATCTTTTCCATGTCGAGAATTGTTTCCTCAGCTTGGAATCCTGACATTTCGTTCTTTGTTTATTTATAACTCCCTAACTAATGTTAAGTCAAACATTGATGCATTTGTTCAGACTCGTGAGTTGAATGAGCAGTACCGCTTTAGGAAAAACTTAAATATTGATATTCCTCGTCATAGACTGTCGACGGTGGCAAACAGCCCATTGGTTCTACTGATCAAATTATATAACAAGGTACCCTTGCAAATTAAACAGATAAATTCTTTTAAAATATTCAATAAAACAGTTGAAGGGATTTTGACCAATAAGGCATATTATTCTGTATCGGAGTACCTGAACTCCCATTTATAATTTTAAGGACCTTAAATTTTTAAATTGTTTATGTTTATTGGATTGCTCCATTGTGTGTTTTATTACTTGTGTATTGTTTTATATATATATATTGTATATTTTCTATTATCAATGACAATATCCTATATTTACTGTTGTAAATCTTAAAGGAAATAAATAAAATAAATAAATAAGAGGTTATCGCGGAGCTGCTAGTGACATTTGCAATGTTGCAAAATTTTCAGTTTTTTAGCAATTTTAAATATTTTTTTTTAAATGGAACACCCTATATATTACTTAAAAAAATGATTCCGCAACAAATTCTAAATAACTTTTATATAAGTTACTTAATGTCTAAAACTAGCCATTTTTAATATTCGAGCTCGAAAATTGAGAATTTATTGAAAAAATATAAGGTAATTATTGTTTAAACCTACTTATTACAGAATAAAGAAATTAAATTAGATGTTTAAAGTGCCTTCCATTTACTTCTTGACAATATGCTAAATATTGCGGGAAAGTATTTAAAACATTAGAAAGAATATCTGTTTCTTCCATTCGTCGGCACTCAACTTCATCTCTTTGTTTTAGGTCTTCTATATCATGTGGCTTTGTCTTGTAGACCACATTTTTTAAATGTCCCCACAAGAAATAATCGAGTGGAGTCAGATCTGGTGACCGAACTGGCCACTCAATTGTACCCCGTCTCCCTATCCATCTTTCAAAAAATACTTCATTTAGTACTTGTCTGGCGTAATATGGTGGTGCACCGTCTTGTTGCAGCCATACTTCGTTATTTAATCCCGCAACGTTGTCTAAAATTTCGTTTATTAATAATCAGTTTTAATTTACTTTAATGAAACTAACTTACGAGAGTTTGGAAATAGAATCGCAAGAGCAGGAACAATTTCATTTCTTAAAAGCTGCAAATATCTATCGCCATTTAAATTATAATCCATAAACAATGGACCAATAATTATCCTTTGTCCTATAATGCCATCCCAAACATTAATTTTTTGCGGAAATTGGGGGTGCTGTTGTCGAATCCAATGAGGATTTCCTTTGGACCAATAACGGATATTATGCCGGTTAACATTTCCATTAAGACAGAACGTCGACTCATCGGAAAACATTATTTTATTAAAAAAATTTGGATTAGCATTACACAAATCCGTCATTTGCTCACTGAATTCTAAACGCCTGTCAAAGTCATCCTCAGAGAGTTCTTGAACCAGGTGAATTTTGTATGGGTGGAACTTCTCACACTTTAATACGCGATCTACCGACATGTACGATGTGTTGTAACCGAGGCCAATAATTCGAGTAGAGAGGTGTGGATTTTCCTCTATGCTGAGGGAAATATCTAAAGCTTTGTCGTCGCTTGTCGCAGTTTTTGGACGCCCAGATTGTGAAATGTCTTTTACATGGCCAGTTTCGTTATATTTCTTTAAAATTTTGCTTACTATGGACCGTGCTATTGGATTTCGGTTGGGATACTTATCATTAAAATCTCAGCAACCTCCTGCTGTGTTCGCCTTCGATCCCCGTAACCCAATATCATATCATTAATATCTGTATTCGCAGTGTTTCCGTTAGTAAATCCATTTTAAGAATTATTAATAATTATTATTTATAAATTATGAAGCACAAATACCTTCTGAAAAGTTGGTCATTGTCGCTGTCAGAATTTAATTGTGTCACAAATTTCCAAGACCTACTTATATCCCTATCAGTTTTCTTGGATAAGAAGTTGTTATGATATTTAAACCCCAATATCTAAAAAAATGGCTAGATTTAGACATTAAGTAACTTATATAAAAGTTATTTAAAATTTGTTGCGGAATCACTTTTTTGAATAATATAGTGTTCCATTAAAAAAAAAATTATTTTAAATTGCTAAAAAACTGTAAATTTAGCAACATTGCAAATGTCACTAGCAGCTCCGCGATAACCTCTTATATACGGATACCGAATTTTAGCTAAATCGGACAAACGGTATTAAAGATATTTAAAGCGTTCCATACTTCTGTTACACGCTGTATAGGGTGTCCCATTAAAAAAAACAAATTTGGATCATAACTCAAAAACAAAACTTAAAAAAAAACTAACTACACCGCTGAATTCTATATAAAAACTTTATCGTAACCCATTTTTAGCTTATTATTATAAGTTATTAAATAATCAAGATATAGGGTGCATCAAAAATGACAAATTTTCAAAATCGCCCTGTATATCAGAAACGGAGCGAGCTATAAGAATTTCCTTTACGCCAATGACAGTTTCATAAAATAATAGGACAGTAAGCCGCAAACCCGATCTTTCTATCTTTTATAATAAGGGAGTTGGTATATGAAAACACACGAAAACTGGACACTCTGCACATTCTTACCTATTCCATAATTAATGGACGCAATGCGTTCTGGTTTAGTAGCTGTCAAGACAGGTTGTTAGTTCGTTCAATTTCAAAAAAATATATACTTTTGATGTACCTACTGAGAAGTTCATTTTCTTTTCAGATATACCTGACCAAGAATCCAACCATTCTATGGCAAATAATTTTAGGTGAGTATGAAATATATTTCTTTATATCACCTACAAGAGAATATTACTTAAGTCCAAGTTAACAAGTTTAGGTGAGCTATATTTAATTGAATCAATTATCGAAAATGCCAAGAACCAAAGAATTATTTATCAGGTAGCACAACACATCCTGCAGTTCAAAAGCGGCAAACTTCACAATACTTATTGGAACATCATACATATCACTACTACGTTTATTATTTATATTTTTTGCTATATTACAAATTTCATCTCGGGTTACACAGTGAAAGTTATTCACGCTTCTCGGGGAAAACCAAAATCTATTAGTCCGTACATTTCCATGTCATCCTCGAAAATATTCTCTTCCTCTTTGATCTCCAGCATATTATTTAAATACTTATACAATTTGTTAACTTCTGTCGTTTTTGACGAGTTAAGTTAAATACCGTGTTACGGTTTCAACCCAGAGATTAAAACGCGGTGCCCTAGATATTTTAGTTAATCCTTGCACTAGCACTTGGCTACTAAAGGATTCAGGACACGTCTAGTCTTATAAGGCCAATTTTTTTTTATGGTAAGGCACAGCACTGCAGGATTAATCTTTCATGGCGCTCTGCGAGCGGTGTGAGTTCGCAGGGAACGATTCACGTTGGTCTTGAATCTTTGGAGTTTATACTCGTTGAGGAACACGGCTTCAGGGAGGTCGTTCCAGAGTGATGACGTTCTCCAGATGAAATAATTTTAAAACAGTATCTTTCGAGGGACGCTAAGCTGAACTACGTAGGGGTGGGCTGCAGTGGCTCGTTGTGTATGTGTACCATGCACCACTCTGGGTGGAATCAAGCAGGCAAGCTCAGTTGAGCACTTGCTATTAAAATATTTGTAAAATGGACTCAAGTGGTCAACCTGCCTTCGATGTTCAAGGTTTTCCAAGTTGTTTGTCAGATCATGGTCACCGATCAAGCGAATGGCTCTTCTTTAAATGGAATCTAGCAATCTCAGGGTATGTTTAGGAGCAGAGTCCCAAATATGCGAACAGTACTCCAGCGATGGTCGCATTTGCGGTTTATAGAGCATCAAAAGTTGTTGGGTGTATAGAGGTTCTTAGTTAGAAAAAGTATTCCAAGCTTCTGCGAGGTTGCCTTAGCAATGGCCGCAATGTGACTATGCTAAGACATATGACTATCCAAATTGACGCCCAATAAATGAATTGATGAAGCCAAGGGAATCGAGGGTCACGCCATGACTATATCCGGTTTTTCAACATTGACTTTTTTAGAAAAAACTGCCGCCTGGGTTTTATGGCGTTAAATTCTACTTGGTTACTGGTTCTTCCAGGTGTTTGTTGAAATGTGAGACCTCTTGCTGCCTATAGAGATGTGCATTGGCAGCCGATGTCCGAGCATCCAAAGTAAAAGGTGCAACGAACAAGTGTGCTGTCATCAGCCAAGCTATATATAGGATTTTTAGTTTTTTCCACAAGATCGTTAATGTATAGTAAAAATAGAGTAAGCGACAATATAGAACCTTGAGGGACTCCGGCGTTGATGTCCATCGCCACTCACAAAGAACGCTCTTTAAGAAAGCTTGACAGCCATGAACAAAATTGAACCGGCATTCCGTATGCTCTCACTTTAGTTAGGAGCTCCTCATGCCATACTCGGTCAAAGGCCAGCGTAAACGAGTTCTATCTCTTCTTCCATGTTTTTTCCGAATTTAGATTTCGTAAAGACAAATATTCTGGTATTTAAGATGATGGGTTATTAACTATTATTACACCAGCAAGAGAAACATATGTTCCAATATCAAAAATGGCTGGCTATAAATCGGCATAAACAGGTTTCGGCTTTTCTTGAACATTCTTTTCTGTAAGAGCTATTTGAATAATTCTCTTACATCTGCCACTCCCAGACATCATGCCTGCAACAACAATTAGGTTTGTAATGAAAAAATTATAGCCGGTATGATGTATGATATGTGTGAAGAATACTGTATCAAGTAATGCGTAAGTAATTCAATTAATTAAGAACGCATTTTGAAGTAAAATTTTAAAGTAGCCTATGACCCTGGATACGCTAACAGGTGCGGTTTTTGTATACATAACCTCAAAGTAAGCGTACTGCCCTATTTTTATTTTGTTATTACTTATCAGTATTTTTCGAGCAGCCTCTAAGTCGTTTTCAAAAGTACATCTAGGTATCGGTATTATTAATACTTGTACCTATATTATTATAAATGGATAAACCACGATAATACTAAAATAAAACTCACAATTGTAACGGATATCGCTTTTAATTCTCTCGTTTGTTCAAATTTGTGGAGATACCACTTTCTTATTGGTCCTATATTTTTTATGTTTGGTGATATTGTCACAAAGGGAATAATCAAAAAGAATATTTTCTCAAAATAATTCAAAACCTAAATCAATATTTCATAAATCCACGTTTCAGTAAAGAAATTAATTTCCCATTATTTATTACTAAATTTATAAACACGCCAATCAAGCCGATTCAGCAAGTCAGCAGAAACGAAGGTGTTCGACCTATGCATTGACCGTAGTACATCGTTTACCTAAAATAGATTAAAAGATAGTAAAAAGGGTGCTGACTTGCTGAATCTGCTTGATTGGCGTGTTTATAAATTTAGTAATAAATAATGGGAAATTAATTTCTTTACTGAAACGTGGATTTATGAAATATTGATTTAGGTTTTGAATTATTTTGATAAAATATTCTTTTTGATTATTTCCTTTGTGACAATATAACACTTTAACGTTAAGATAAAGATGTAAATTACTTATTTTACCGATCTATGGTCATATCTCCATTTTGACAAAATGTGAAGAAGCCACCTTTAAGCAATGCACGGCAGCATATTAAAACATCGTCAGGAAACACTACCTGCTTTTCCTCTCACTGCTCCTTGTTAGAGATTGCGAAAGTGAACTGCCTCTTCAACCTTCTTTCGACTGGGATTGCTCTGAAAGACAATATCGGGATTTCCCTTTCCACACTCGGAGTAAACCTTGTGTGTCGTAAATTATCCACTCTTTTCCGTATTCTCAGGTATGCCCAGATAGCCCCCTTTTGTATTTAGGGGGAATTAGGAGCAATCTCGAAAATTATCAGACTATAATAAAAACTGTTTCAGCCGACAACCCAGTTCCAGTGATTCACAGCTTTCTAAAGAGTTAGAACCTTTAAGGAATTATATGGGATCAATGAATTTATCAGCTGATCCTAGGACCTGGGAAGAGTCCGGTAGCGATCCTAAAGCGGAAACAGGTAAGCGATAAATAAACTAATGTAAAAGCGTTTGAATACTATGCGTTAAGCAGTGATAAAATAAAATCATTTAACTTTATTCTGGTACCTGGTTAAATATAACCTTTAATGGAATGAAATTCGTCTAGGTTAAAGTAAAAAAAGCACTTATAAACGGAGGAATAACCAAACGGGGCTTCAGCCATATGAAAAGGAATGTTTTTTTACATAGGATACAGAAATTGACGACACCTTCCATTGGTCGAGACAGAAGATATAGGCAAAAAACTTAAAATTAAAACACAAAACAAAAATTTTAAACCACTGCCTTAATCGTTATAAACTGAACCGTTGACAACAGATCCGTTATAAACAGCCCTATTCAGAACTACCCCGTTATAAACGGCCCTGTTCAAAACTACCCTGTTGCAAACGGCCCTGTTCAAAACTACTCCGTTATAAACGGCCCTGTTCACAGCTAGCCCGTTATAAACTACCCCATTGACAACAGATCAGTTACGACTTCTAGGAAGTGCCACGTTCTAAAATGGCACAAAAAATGCAGGTTCTGGATCCCATGTTATTTCTTATGGGATTTTGAGCCAAAACATACATAGCTCTCTACTATGATAAATATTCACTAGTCAATAAATACAAAAAATAAAAGCGACTGATGTTATAATGGTTGTACGGGGGAGTTTAAAGCATCCTGATTGCGAATGCAACAACCAAAATATTCCACCACGTATAGATTTTGAGTTAGAGAATGTATCAGATATTTTTATTTTATACAAACATTTGTATATAATAATTATACATAAGTTTAAACAGAAAAAAGAACAAGATATTTTAAGGATAACAGGATTTATTTATAAAATTACACATGAAAATACATTTATAATAAGTGTTTTGTACGTAACTTTTTTGCAAATGCTGACTTTCGTATACCGGGTGTTGCATCGTCGAGCGGGACATAGGAAATCCCATGTAATTTTAAATGGGGTCAATTATTGGCTTCCCTAATTATTTTAGAGAAAAATTCTATTTAGGTTTATTAAAGAGCACTAAAACCCACATTCAAAAGAATAACTTTAGATATTTTTGATGAGCCCGTTTACGGGTTATCGCCGATTTCTTTTTAACTATTTCTCCTTTTTATGGCCCCGTATTTGCGGGCACCAGTCAAGGTAAAAGATGACTGTCAAATAAAGTTGTCATTTTGAAATGTGTGCTTTATTGTTATAAAAACTCGTACATCGAAAATATTAAAGGTGTATTTATGAGTACAAATTAATCTGAATAAAACTAAATGTCATCCTCAAGTTTCCTTGTGCTGATCTTCCCATCATTTTCTTCCACGCACAATAAAACTTGCAAGTCCCTATCATTTCTTGCATCTCTTCTTTGTTCCTGCCTTTCTTCACATCTGCAGTTATTTATTACAGTGCCTTTTGTCTCAAATTTCTTGATAGTCCTTTCGACTGTAGATTTTGCAGGTATCGGTCTATTCGGATACAGAGCAGCAAACATGTCTGACACATTTTGATAACTATTTCCTTGATAATACCATTTAATCATCAATATTTTTTCTTCAGAAGTGTAATTCATGGCTAATATTTTCGATGTACGAGTTTTTATAACAATAAAGCACACATTTCAAAATGACAACTTTATTTGACAGTCATCTTTTACCTTGACTGGTGCCCGCAAATACGGAGCCATAAAAAGGAGAAATAGTTAAAAATAAATCGGCGATAACCCGTAAACGGGATCATCAAAAATATCTAAAGTTATTCTTTTGAATGTGGGTTTTAGTGCTCTTTAATAAACCTAAATAGAATTTTTCTCTAAAATAATTAGGGAGGCCAATAATTGACCTCATTTAAAATTACATGGGATTTCCTATGTCCCGCTCGACGATGCAACACCCGGTATATTTCTGATCGCCTTTTCTCATAAGAAACCAGCAATAATCCCCCAGCATTGCTGAATCCCATCTGCCTTGGTAGCGTTGCTCTATTGTTAGTATGTTCTGGTGGAACCTTTATCCTTGCCCAAATTTTCTTTGAAAAAATTTAAATGGGGGTGCAAGAAGTGTGTTTTAATAGACATTGTTTTCTACTTTTTTGTTTCCTAAAAACTCTGAAATAATTCTTTTAAAAGAACCCCACGCAGTGAATTCCACACCACTTACTTTTTGATCAAATTGTTGATCCCTTAGTATTTTTTCTAATTTGTGGTCTGGTCTAACAAATATTCCTTCCTTAAGCTTAGCATCACTTAGTTTAGTAAAAATGTGTTTAATGTATTCAAACGCATATCCTCCTTAATCTAATGCTTTAACGAAATCTTTAATCAATTCCAGTTTAATGTGTAAAGGAGCTAACAGAACTTTTTTGGGGTCAACAGGAGGTATATTCTTTACGTTAGCTTGCCCTGGAATATATTGATCTCTTGGAAGCCATTATTTTAGTTGGTAATGCCTCTGTATTACTCTACTCTACTCAAAGACAAAGAGAATAGCAATACTTCGTAAATCCACCCCGAAGCCCTAGTAATAGTCCTATGACTTTTAGGTAACCACATATTCGCCACTTATACGTATCATAGCTTATTGCATTTAGAATAAGTGACATACTTTCGTTTGTTTTCTTTATCTCAACTGAATATGCAAGAGGAATAGAGGGTCTTTAATTGCCAATATGGAGCAGAACTGCTTTTAAACTTATTCTAGAAGGATCTATAAACAAGCGCCGTTTATCCGGGTTATGTGTAAATCCTAAGTTTTGTAAAAAACTATTTGGATTGACACAAACACACATTTTATCATGCATAGTGAAAAACGAGGATAGCTCCTGCTTACGGTTCCTAAATATTGTAACTTTGGTTCCAGTGGCTAGTAAATTCCATTGTTGTAATCTTGAATCTAATATTTAAGCGTGCTCTTTGGACAAGTGGAGGTCCCGAACTAGATTATTTAATTCAGCTTGGTTATCATCTACATTTCTAAATCTTCCTTGCAAGTTGCCGGCGGCGCTGGAACTGGTAAACCTTCTCCTTGAAGAACCGGTTTTATTGCTGAGGGAATATCCGGATATTCAATATTATGTTTGCTCTTTCTTGAAAAACCATATACTTTTTTCATGCAAAAGTAACAGTCGTTAAAATGATTTGTTGGTTCTCGCCAAATCATGGGAACTGCAAAAGGCATAGAAGAGCGTTTGCCATTTAACCAGTTACTAAGATATGCTGCACAGGTTTGCACATATGTGAGGAGCCCAGACCCGATCTTGATCGCCAACAACACATTATGCCATTTAGGGGTAAACTGACCACATACAGGGTGTCCCATAACTTATGGGCCGTAGAGCAACTAGAGATACCTGACATCAAACTAGATCGATTAAGTCATAAGTTTTTTCTAAATGTTACTCGTTCTAGAAATACAGGGTGTTGAATGTGAAAGTTTATTTTCGAAAATAAGCCATAATTTCAAAACGGTTCCATGAATCGAATTGAAAGTTGGCAGTATTAGGTTTTTATGAGTAAGAAATAAGACTTTGTAGAAATTTTTAAGTTTCACACTAGGAGTCGTTAGTTACATACACTGGGTTTCATAAATCTATGTTTTTTTTTCTTACCTGTGAAATTAGGTGTGTTTGAATTAAAGTTTCTCGAAAAAGGGCAATTTCTAAGCTAAAAAGATATACTCGCTTGCTCTTAATATCTCTAACCATTTTCGAGATATTTCCGTCTAAACATCACAAAGCGTAAAAAAAAACAAAGTAATTAAATTCCTATTTTAATTATCACAACGCAATAAATTACAAACAACGCAACAATAACAAGAAGCTCACTTTAGTAAATGTTGAAAGTGGCCACCGTTGACCTCAATACACCTTATTGAACTTTTAACTAAGTGACATCTCACTTTTGGGAAAGTGTCTTGCTTGTTTTTAATCACATTAGCGGCTTCCCCAATTTTTTGTTAAAGTTCATCGCGTGTATTAATTTTGTCCTTATAAACTAATGACACAAATAGAAATCAAGCGAGTTAATATCTGGGCTACGAGGTGGCCAAGGAAAGTCACTACCGCGACCAATGCACCGATGTGGAAAGCGTTGATTCAGGTGATTTCGAACTACAAGTGAAAAGTGAGGTGGTGCCCCATCTTGCATAAACCACATATTTAGTCTTATGTTTAGAGGTACATTATCTAATAAATCAAATAAGTCGTTTTCTAAGAACTGCAAATATGCATCACCAGTAAGTCTTTGTGGAAGTTCAAATGGGCCTATCAAATAATTGCCAATGATACCGTACCAAACATTCACTGAAACTTCTTGCTGAAAATGTCTTTCTCTTACCAGTTGTGGATTCTCAAGAGCATAACAATGGTTATTTCGCCAGTTGAAGATTCCAGGTCTCGTGAATGTCGCCTCATCAGTAAATAATATGGTTTTTAGAAATGACGGGTTTTCATTTTTTTTATTTAATAATAACCGACAAAACTTCATTCTGGTTGGTAAATCATGTTCCAGTAAATTTGTTACAGGCGTAAAATGGTAAGGGTACAATTTCTCAGTGTGGATAATTCGTGACACAGATGATTTACTTATTGTAGTAGCAGCTTTCAAGCGTCTAGTGCTCAAAGAGGGATCGTCCGTAACACGAACCAAAATCGCTTTTTCCTGCGCAACAGTTATAGTTTTTGGTGTGCCACTAGGATTCTTATTATAAAAGTTACCCCTGTCGCCTAAATCAGTGTAAATACGTTAAAATATTTTTCGATCTGGTTGACTTCTGTTTGCATATACCCTAAATATCTTTTTGCAGCAGCAGCACCATTACAATCTTCTTGAGCATAGATGCAGAGCATATCTCTGAATTCTCTGTTAGCATATTGATAATGCCGCGGCATATTAAAAAAAAAAATCTTATAATATAAAATAACATAAAACTCTTTATTAACTTTTGCTAACATTCGTTTGACATAAATTATTTCGTTGCTAGGCAGAAGTCACAACCAATAATCAATTGTTTCAATTGATTTTGTAGTGCACAGCCAACCTCGTCAATTAGTGTTTTTCAAAAATATGGCATGTCATGAAGTATTAATACACAATTATCCTAAATACTTCTTAATTCCAGTGTGACACTTAAATAACGTTCTGAGTCAACGGTGGCTTCAACATTTACTAAAGTGAGCTTCTTGTTATTGTTGCATTGTTTCTAATAGTTTATTGCGTTGTGATAATTAAAATATGAATTTAATTATTTTGTTTTTTTTATTCTTTGTGATATTTAAACGGAAATATCTCGAAAACGGTTAGAGATATTAAGATCAAGCAAGTATACTTTTTTACCTTAGAAATTGCTTTTCTTTGAGAAACTTTGATTCAAACACACCTACTATCACAGGTAAGAAAAAAAATCATAGATCTAGTGTAAAACTTAAAATTTTTCTACAAATTCTTATTTCTTACTCATAAAAATATAATACTGCCAACTTTCAATTCGATTCATTAAACCGTTTTGAAATTATGACTTATTTTCAAAAATAAACTTTCACTTTCAACACCCTGTATTTCTAGAACGAGTAACATTTCATAAACAATTATATGACTTAATCGGTCTAGTTTGATGTCAGGTATCTCTCGTTGCTCTACGGCCCATAAGTCATGGGACACCCTGTATATATCAAAAACTATCCGCTGGGTCAACACAGGCACGTTTCTGTACTTTAAACATTTTTGTACTGTCGCGTACGTCGGTTCACAGATGTCATACTACGTTTACAGGCGTCAACTTACTTAATTCAACACAAGGATAACACTAACATAAGGCTCTTACTGTTGGCTTGCTCGCGCACCTCGCTTCTCTATCTAATAATGACCACTACTCGTGCTAAACCAATACTGATGATCCGGCGGCCGGCCAGCTGCTTTTATACCCGTTCCGTACCTCTGGTATTTTCTAGAAATGTCGGGTATCGGAGGTTCGAGAAGCGACGGCATAATTCTCGTATACTGGGGCCATCTATAAGTAGATTCGGCTACGGGGCACAGTGAAATTTGAAATCGGGTTTAAATGGATACTTCCGTTATTTTAAGCCATGGAGGGTTGAGACTTCTTGGTTAAGGTGTCATCCCTAGACACCCTCACGCGGTTTTGCCAGATTGTGCACAATTTCCCTAACTTAGGTAAACGCCGCGCTCCGGTATATTACAATTTACTTTTTAAAATTATGTGATACTCATTAATATTTGCAAACATAACTCAAAAATCTTACATGTTAGGAAGTTTTTACTATCATTTTCGTATTTAGAGACCAAAAATTAACAAAAAATTGCCTTTTACATTACAGTTGCAAATTGGCTGTAAACTAGTGAATTATTTCTGAAAATTATCTTTACTTAAGAATATAATAAATTATATTAAGCGATTATGTAAGGGGGATATAAACGGGATATATATTACAGGTAGGACTGGGCGATTATGAATTTTCACAATCGATTGTCGATTGTGAAAAATAATCGATTAAATCGATTTATCGAAAAATAATCGAATAATCGAAAAACAATCGATTAATCCAAAAATAATCGATTATTAAAATTTTCACAATCGTTTAGTCGATTAATCGATTGTTTTGCCCACCCCTACTATTGACCTGAAGACGACTGGAGATTTTTACCAGTTAAAACGTTGTGATCAAAATAAATAAAGGCAATGGAAGTCCAAAATAGTCCCTAACCTTCAAACATAATAATTATATTATGCAGTATTTCTAACTTTAGGAAGAACAATATATCATCTTGAATTTTGTAATTTATTTATAATATAATCTGTCCAAAATTGCTAAAATGAACGTTTCTTTTTTGCAAATTTTGATGTTGAAAAAAATTTGAATGATGAAATTGTAAAAACAAATTATTCATTTGTTTTACTTGCACACTCTATATCATTATGATTTAATTTTTTGTTAAATTTTTTATATTTGCCTTACTTGGTTAGCCTGGTTCTTTTATTACTTTGTTTTCTTCTAAAAATTCCAGCAAACAGTAAACATAATACGGGACACAAATTTTATTTTAACGTTATATTACTGTTTTTTTTTTTCAAGAAAAAAAGCATAATATTATATTATGTTTATACAGTGTGTATCAGCCAAATGGAGTAAATTCGATAATAAATACATGGGGGCGTGTCCGAAAAAACGCTCGGACACGTCGATTGGTATTTCTAGTTGCGCATTCTTTTTAATAAAAACAGGGTGTGTCATGTAACAGTGGCTAATACTAACTTTCTTATTTTAAATCCAACAGCCCGAATATTATCAAATTTTTGAATTCTTCAGAAAGTTTAAGACATATTTTATGTACAATATCCTATACCTATCTTCAACTGTTTCGGAAATATTAAGTGTTTTCAGATTTATTGCAAAAATCAACAGCACACTAAAAAACTAATTAATGTAAAAAAAAAAAAACATTAATGTAGGAGATGTTGAAAATTTATGTTAAAATGTTTTTACTGATATGAAATAAAAAAAAGGTATTAATAGTTTTGTTTACTTTTGTTTAGAACGCCTGACCTTAGCAAATTGTTGTCTGTCTGCATGACAGTAGTTGTCAGTGTTATAGTCGTTTGAATTTCGTTAACTGCATATTAGAAAAATAGTTTATTTAACAGAAATACACAAATAACAATTCTACAGATGATCGGTTATGGAGATAAAACACGGACAAAAATGAAAGTTGCTCGCTTATTTCATGAAAAATTTCCAAATTTGCCGCCTATAACTCAAGGGACAATTAGTAAAATAGAAAAGCAGTTTCGCCAGCTTGGACATGTAAAGCAGATAAAAAGAGTAGCTGCCAATGCAATAAGTGATGATACCAAATTAGATAATATGCTCAAGCTTCAGGAAAACCCACATACTTCTAGTCGAAAAACAGCCCCAATATTCGATGTTTGCCATTCATCGATTATTCGAACATTACAAGAAAATAAAATGTATCTCTATAAAATGATACCTACTCCTGAGCTCATGGAAGACGATTTTGATAGGAGAACGTATTTTTGTGAACAAAAAACCTCTACACTTCACGGTCATGCTAATCGTCAGAATTGCCGCTATTGGTCTAGGGACAATCCTCACTGGATGATAGAAGAACATACGCAATATCCTGAAAAGGTTAATGTTTGGGCAGGAATTGTTGGGGATCATATCATAGGTCCCTTTTTCATTAATGGCAATTTAAATGGCGATAATTATTTAGCACTGCTCCAGAATAATTTCTTGCCAACTTTGACAAACTTATATCCTGATCCAGCAAACCCACATCTTCTAGCGAATATGATATGGTTTCAGCAAGATGGAGCACCGCCCCATTACCAAATCAATGTCGGGCAGTACCTCAACCGAGTATTTCCAAATTGGTGGATATTGAGGCGTGGATCGATGGAATGGCCAGCACGATCCCCTGATCTGACGCCATTAGACTTCTTCTTATGGCGTAATATCAAAAATATTTTTTTTTGTTTTTTACATTATCAAGAAATAAACACTTAATATTTCCGAAACAGTTGAAGATACGTATAGGATATTGTACATGAAATATGTCTCAAATTTTCTGAGGAATCCAAAAATCGAATAATATACAGGGTGTTGCATCCAAAATAAGAAAGTTAGTATTGGCCACTGTTACATGACACACCCTGTAAAAAGGTTTTTATTGAAAAATATGCGCAACTAGGAATACCAATCGACGTGTCCGAGCGTTTTTCGGAGACCCCCCCATGTATTAATTATCGAATTTATTCCATTTGGCTGATACACACTGTATGTAGGAGGTATATATGTTACGGGTAATGACGTTAATCCGGCCAATAACGTGAATGGCCGGTCCATAACGTAAATGCCCATCCTTATTGGACATTCACGTCAATGACCGGCCAATAACGTAAATGCCCAGGTAATTTGGACAATGTTGATAATTTATAATTCAAGCGCGCTGTTAACATCATTGTCCGGGCAACAACGTCATTGCCCACTACACAGCGGCCAACGATGTGAATATGTGAAAACGTTAAAAGTAACAGAACCAAACTTTCAATTTATAAATAAATACCTACGTGAAATATTTTTTTTTCTCACTGTTGTGTTGTGTTTATTTAAATTTGGTGTTTGTGGGACAAATTATATAAATCTAGCTATGGATTACGATGAAATGCGACGTCGATTTACTGAGAATTTAGACATAATCATAAAATCAAACGCAATGACAATAAATCGTTTTTAAATAATGACGAATATATCAAACGTCTAGCCGAGGTTAAAGAGGCGAAGACTTTTCTATCAACAGCGGGTTCAAAAAAATCAGTGAAACACTATAGACTAGTACGGAAATATGATGTGATGACAATAAACGAAAAAGACCGCCTAATTAAACCTGTTACTGACAGTGCGAAATCTAAGGTGATATACTACGTAACGAATGGAGAATTGTTTGAAATTATCCATGATGCCCACTTGGCAATCGGACATGGTGGAAGAAATCGGTTGATCTCTGAAATAAATCAACATTACTGTAACATCACCAAGGAAACAATAATGATATACCTACGGCTTTGCACTCAGTGTCAAAAAAAGAGTAGCACTTCAAAAAGAGGATTATTTTTAAGACCCATTTTACATTCTCATTTTAATTCACGTGCCCAGGTTCATCAAAGATTTTATATTACCTGGTTTCAATTAATCATTACGATATTTATATAATCAACGACGTTGTCCGGCAGTTTTTGGTCATTCACGTTAATGACTGGCCAAAGATGTTGATATGAAAAATATTAACCACATTGGCCGCTCACAATGGGCTATAACGTGAATGTCCGGTCTATAACGTTATTGGCCTGGAAGAATGGACATTAACGTCAATGGCTGGCCATTAACGTGAATGCCCAATTATCGTCATTGACCGTAACATATATATTAGATAGTTTATTTCAACAGGAGAATTGGCTTAGCGGGTTGCTCATAAGGATTATAGAAATTCATAATCGATTAATCGAAAAACAATCGATTAATCGAAAAATAATAGATTAATCGAACAATAATCGATTAATCGAAAAATTATTGGTTAATCGATTTTTGAAATTTTTACAATCGATTAATTGATTATTTTGCCCACCCCTAGTTACAGGGTGCATACACTATACAGGGATATGCATACGTCTAATTGTTCTGTGTAATATATTTGAATTCCATAATATTTTATGGAAATTTAAACGGAGCAATGCGTTACCAATGTTAATTTCTTGTCCACATTCCTTAAATTTCTCTCGAAGCCCATGAGCCGTTTGACAAACTATATTGCCTTTCAAATAATATGAGTTTAAAAACTTATCATCAGCACGGCATGAATATTGCCTGGTGGTGAACGTAATTTTTTACCATAGGCATCTAAGTCTTTCTGGCTCATGTGCTTTTTTGCGATTAATTACTAAATTTAACCAACAATATGAAAAAGAAGAACTTTATACAGAAATAAAATATCAATACAGAATTTTGTTAAAAAAATTAGAAATATCGGTGTGGTCTCTGACTTATTGACCACAGTGTATTTTTTTCTTATTACTAGCATCTTTAGTATTTATTACAGATAGTCTGGAAGCATCAAGAAGAGAATCAATGGCATCAAGATCAGTATCAGATTGGAATTGGAGTGATACCAAAAGTGTAGATGAAAAATTGTCCCCCAGCACTTGTAGTGTAAAGGTAATATTTTTTTACCTTAATCAGTAATTGAACCGAAACGATTCTTGATTTTCTTAGAGTTCATTGGAATCAACCGACCAGAAACAATCCGCAGACACTTCTATGGGCATAATTGAACTTTCCTTAAACTACGACCAAGTGACCAATATTTTGCATTGTACAGTTTACCGGGGCAAAAATCTCATTCCCATGGACATCGGTGGATTGTCGGATCCGTTCTGCAAACTGAATATTTCACCAAATGCCAAAGTTTCCTCTAGATTACGGACTAAAACTGTACATAAAACAAGGTTAGAATCTATTTTTTTTTACTAGGCAATGACAACTTCTTAACGTATCGATCGGAAAAATAGAGTTGGAGAACTATTAGATGATGATGGTAGCGATGAATCTTAACAACATTGATAATAGTGCTTTTTTAATACTAGTCATTACCCGTGGTTGTTATAGGCTACAACCATTACTTTTCCAAGAACCAAATATAGGGTATTCGGGAACATGTGGGAAATCTCACGGATTCAGATAGGACATGAGAAAATAAGATGACAAGTTCCTATAAATTTTTTTCTTACAGGACCTCCCTACGAAGATCGGTGTCCCTGAAAGACGCCGCCGGAAATAGGTTTTTCTTGAATAACTTTCAAAGTACTTAATGTAATTTAAGAAAAATTGAATGTTAGGGACACTAGTAAGAACCTTTAAAAATAGTGTCCTTGAAACATATTTAGCCTTTGTAATTTACCAGGGGTGGGACTAATCTTTACAACTTAATGCTTACATTTTCAACACCCTGTATGATAAATAGCTAGCATCTTAGACTAAAAAAAGATACTCTTGTTTATTGTCGATAAAATGAACCGTTTTCGAGAAAAGGAACAATAAACGATTAGATGTAGAAGACCAACGCTTGCAAAAAATGTGCGTTTTATAATTTATTTGTCGGCACCAAAAGAACGGATTGTTGCTGCAAACGTTACAATTACATTAATCTTTTACTTCGATATTTATTTACTGATTTTTGGATTTCGTGGTGAGTTTAATTGTGAATTAAAAAATGTCACAAAAGATTTCCTAATAGTACTATACCAAACCAGAAGACATTTCAACGAGTTGACCAAAGTTTAAGAGAGAATGGTGGGCGATTCCAGCTAATAAGGTAATACATATTATTGACTTTCTTCATAATTTTAGGAGAGCTTGGAAAAAATAGTAGTAATGTTGGTCTGAAAATAACCGTACGTACGCCGCAATTAGAGGAAAATATTTTAAATGCTGTAGATGACACTCCATCAACGAACACTCGAAAATTATCAGCACAGTTTAATACATGGAAAACAATACTACAAGAAATTCAAAGAATCCGTCCATGGTTCACAAAGAGACCTGAATTCAGTATTGTAGAGTAACTCAAAAAAACACAAAGTCACGGTCTCAAGTTCTAATTTTTGTATTGGTTACGCGTTTCACCCTAATCGGGCATCATCAGACCTACAAACATATTGCCTAATATACACCTGTATAGAAAATGTGTAAAAGAAATAAAATTTCACCATATTACTATGGTCTACATAAAGTATTGTAATTAAAACGTATAAAAACATAGACTCGACATCTTCATAACACATTAAAAACAGCGCTAAAACTAAGGTTGGGAGAGTACAACATTTTAAAAAGAAAATAGCAACAAAAAATTTTTCATAAAAAACTCTTCATATAATCCAGATTTGAACCCAGTGCCCCGAGAGTCACAGTCGGGTGTTTGACCGCTACGCCAGGGAGTCATTTACAAACAGAAATTAAAATTCATAAATCTAGGTCGTTCCTCAAGTTATTAAAAATTAAATCAGACAGAAAGATTGTTTTGTGCTGACAAGCTAAATATGTTTCAAGGACACTATTTTAGGGGGTCCTTACTAGTGTCCATCACATTAAATTTGTATTAAATTATATTAAGTTGTTTAAAAGTTATTTAAGAAAAAACGATTTCCAGCGACGTCATTCAGGGGCACATATCTCCGTGTGTAAGAAAATTTTTTATAGGAACTTGTCATCTTATTTTTTGAGTTCTATCTAAATGAAATATGAAATTCCTTATAATTGTGAATTAAATCAAGCCCTATATTTTTCAGTCTAAGCGCACGCACGCACTGATAAAATTAATTATTTAAATTTAAAAAATTTTCCATTGACTCAAATAAATATTTGTTTCCTATTAGCCAAACAAATATGTATTTGAAAGATATCAAGGGATTATTTGCCTTAATTAGTATTATCTGATTTGAAACAAATTACTTTTTATTTGGAATTAATCACTAAACGCAAAATTCAAGCAAATATTTATTTCCTTAAGACTAACCTAACTTAAATAAGCCGCTTCAATGACTTAAAGTAAATAGGTTAAAAGTTAAGTTAACAAAATGTTTATTTGATTGATATTTATATATATTTTATCAAGTATATATTTATTTTACTTCTGTTTTACATGAATTTGCCGTAACAATAACGTTATTTAATTAAACAATTTAAGTGATTGGATTTAAATAAACCGGTAATTTCCATTAAAGTCGTTGTTTTTTTATTTAAGTATATAATTATTAAACTTGTCTTTTATATTTATTTAGACCAAGTATAATTTTATTTGGTTTAAAACCCTTTTTTTAATTTTCAATAGATCAGAAAGTTCATTCAAATCAGTTCTTATTTTATCCAAGTACTTACGTGTTTATACAGACGTCACATAAAAATAAAAAATAAGCAGTTTAAATCCCATATTGCATATGATTTAATCAGTACCTATAGTATAATAATCACAACCTTATCAAATTGTTTATCTACTTTCATTTAGTAATATGAATTTTACAGTTCTGTAAATCGTTTTGTAAGGGCATCTATTACAGCACTAGTGCTGTAATAGATGCCATTACAGCACTAGTGCTGTAATAGATGCCCTTACAAAACGATTTTTAATAGCAGGTGCATTTTTATTTTTAAAAATGCCTTTTGCCAAATATTTTTATTCATAGATGAAAGTAGATAAAATTTTGTACAATATTCTTGTTGTAAATTCATATAACTACACTCGATGTTTGATTAAACTCGGCTGACGCCTCGTTTAACAACTTTAACATCTCGTGTTGTAATATGAATCTTTCCAACACTTATATCGTAAATATCTATTATAGTGTTCAAATAATAAGGCAAACCGACAGAAAAAAACTCATTTTTGCCGAAAATAAAGGTTATGACAAATTACGCGCACGCGCAAAACGATTTTTACATAAAAATAACATAAGAGTTAAAAGATTCTCTTATTTTATTTCTTATTTTTATGTTATGTTATGTGGTTCAATAAACGTCTTATGGCAGATCTGTAGATTCAACTCTTATTTTATTTTTATGTTATGTTAATTTCCTGTATAAACCCACCATTAGTTGTTCTCCCCCTTAAAATATACGTCAATAAAACATTATAGAGAAGTTAATTACTCTGATAAAAAATAAAATAAAGGCAAATTTGCAAATATTAGGTAAAATAATTATTAATATTATATTAATTATATTATATTTTTTACGTTAGAAGGTTTGATAGGTATTGAAATATGGTGAAAATTGAGAAAAACTCTCTTATTTGTAAAATAATTTAAAAAAATACACCTAGGTAGCTATGATTTATAAATACCTGGCTACATTTTTCTAAAAAGATTTTGTGTTCAAAATTTCAAATTAGGTATTACAAGTGTCTTTTCTTTGCCTCTTACCTTATTTTTTTAACTCGTTTCATGCGTAACTAAAATATTCAAATATAGCTTCCTACCTTGAAAAGTATCAAACAGATGGGATATACCCCTCGATATACCCCAATCTTCTAAATAGTTATTCATATTAGGTACTTTTTTTTCGCATATGTTCGTTTTAATTTTTGCTGGAATCACTAACTTCTGTGCCACTAACAAAGAATATTTCACTCTCACTCATAAATTTCTACAAGACAAAATCGAACACCAATAACCAAAAACGCGATGATGATTTATCAGGTCACTTTTGTATAACCAATCAAATTACTCAAAGCCCAAAGTAGGCGACAGGAGTTCATTTAAATACTTAATTATTAATTTGGCTGACCAAATTGTTTGAAATTTCGACATTGCAGGATTTAAATTAGAGCTGAAGATATTTGGTTCTTAACTTGAAATGTACTTCGATTAAATAATTAGTTATTTGTAAACATTTGGTTGTTTAATATTAAGGATTTAATGTAATTACATAATTATTTAGTTTAAATGACCTAGACATTTAAATAGTTCTCTATTGGGTGATTTAACTAGCGATTAACGGAATTTTGTTCCTAAATGATAATTAGTTTGATTAAATAATTAGTTATTTAGATTTTGTTATTTTAGTGGTTTTTTGGTAAGATATTTGTTTGAAAGGTTCTATGATTTGACACAAATCCACCAACAGTCAAATAATTTTAAAAATAAAACGTAATACTCTCATTTATTTCAGTTAAATAAAACTTAGTTAATTAAAATCACATTTATTTATAACCAATAATTATTCACCAAATAAATCAGATTATTTGATTAAGGGAGCACACACTGATAAAACTGTGCTCCCTTAATCAAATAATCTGATTTATTTGGTGAATAATTATTGGTAATAAATAAATGTGATTTTAATTAACTAAATTTGATTTAACTGAAATAAATGAGAGTATTTCGTTTTATTTGCAAAGTTATTTGACTGTTGGTTGATTTGTGTCAAATCATAGAACCCTTCAAACAAATATCTTACCAAAAAACCACTAAAATAACAAAATCTAAATCACTAATTATTTAATCGAACTAATTTTTATTTAGGAACTAAATCCCGTTAATCGCTAGTTAAATCACCCAATAGAGAACTATTTAAATGTCTAGGTCATTTAAACTAAATAATTATGTATTTACATTAAATCGTTAATATAAAACAACCAAATATTTACAAATAACTAATTATTTAATCGAAGTACATTTCAAGTTAAGAACTAAATACCTTTAACTTTAATTTAAATCATTCATTGCCGAACTTTTCAAATAATTTGGTCATCCAAACTAATAATTAAGTATTTAAATGAACTCCTGTCGCCTACTTTGGGCTTTGAGTAATTTGATTGGTTATACAAAAGTGGCCTGATCATCGCGTTTTGGTCATTGGTGTTCGATTTTGTCTTGTAGAAATTTATGAGTGAGAGTGAAATCTTCTTTGTTAGTGGCACAGAAGTTAGTGGTTCCATCAAAAATTAAAACGAAGATATGGGGAATAAACGTAATATGAATAATTTTTTAGAAGATTGGGTATATCGAGGGGTATATCCCATATGTTAGATACTTTTCAAGGTAGGAAACTATATTTGAATATTTTAGTTATGCATGAAATGAGTTAAAAAAAGATAAGAGGCAAAGAAAAGATACTTGTAATCCCTAATTTGAAATTTCGAACATAAAATCTTTTTAGAAAAATGTAGCCAGGTATTTATAAATCATGGCTACCTAGGTTACAAATAAGACAGTTTTTCTCAATTTTCACCATAATTCAATACCTATCAAACCTCCTAACGTAAAAAATATAATATAATTAATATAATATTAATAATTATTGTACCTAATATTTGCAAATTTGACTTTATTTAATTTTTTATCAAAGTTATTAACTTCTCTATAATGTTTTATTGGCGTATATTTTAGGGGAACAACAACTAATGGTCGGTTTATACAGCAAGATAACATAACATAAAAATAAAATAAGAGTTGAATCTACAGATCTGCCATAAGACGTTTATAGAAACACATAATATAACATAAAAATAAGAAATAAAATAAGAGATGGTTATCTTTTAAATTTTATGTTATTTTTATGTAAAAATAGTTGTGCGCGTGCGCGTAATTTGTCATAACCTTTATTTTCGGCAAAAATGTGTTTTTTTCTGTTGGTTTGCCTTATTATTTGAACACTATAAACAATTTGATAAGGTTTGTGATTATTATGGTGTAGATAGGTACTGATTAAGCCATATTCAATAGCAACATTTCAATATTTCTTATTTTTATGTGACGTCTGTATAAACACGTACTTGGATAAAATAAGAACTGATTTGAATGAACATTCTGATCTATTGAAAATTAAAAAAAGGTATTTAAACCAAATAAATTTATATTTGATCTAAATAAATATAAAAGACAAGTTAAACAATTATGTACTTGAATAAAAAAACAATCACTTTGATGGAAATCACCGGTTTATTTAAATCAAATCACTTAAATTGTTTAATTAAATAACGTTGTTGTTACGGCAAATACATGTAAAACAAAAGTAAAATAAATATATACTTGATAAAATATATATAAATATTAATCAAATAAACATTTTGTTAACTTAACTTTTAACCTATTTACCTTAAGTCATTGAAACGGCTTATTTAAGTTAGCTTAGTGTTAAGGAAATAAATATTTGCTTGAATTTTGTATTTAGTGATTAGTTCCAAATAAAAAGTAATTTGTATCAAATCAGATGATACTAATTGAGGCAAATAATCCCTTTGTATTTTTTAAATACATATTTGTTTGGCTAATAGGAAACAAATATTTATTTGAGTCAACGGTAAATTTTTTTAACTCAAATAATTAATTTTATCAGTGCAGTTTAATCAGTGCGTGGATAAAAACAATTCTTGTTCGCACGGTACAATTTCAACTTATTTGATTAATAATTGAAACTCTCGATTCGTTCTTTCCCATCTAGAATTCAATTCTCCTAGAATTTTCCAAAGCCTATCTCTTTTTATTTTAGAAAGATCTTCTTTTATTGCAAGTTAAGTTGTACCTGAAGTGGGAATTTCGTTTTTAAAATTGAATGAATGTCCTTTCCTTCTTATAATATTTTTTTCATCTTCGTCTTAAGGCTTCTTATGTCTTCCTGATGACGGTTTTGGTTGACTAACGGTTCCACTACTCTATTTCTCACGTGAACCTCTAGTTGGTCGACTTTCCAATTCCAGTCAGCCACACCTTCACTGTACAATCGACACTTTTTTCAATATTCTAGTGCTTAAGTGCATTAAATACATTAAGTGCAATTAAATTATCGTAGAGAGATAATGCACATTTAGTTGAACATTTAACTAAAATACATCACGAAAGAGTTTCCATTTTTAACAATTCTATAAAGAAAATAATATAGGAGTATAACACGTCGCAGGCACTGATGCTAATACAGGTTCTTACTTGGCCTAAGGGGCCAGGTAACTTAAGTAATAACATTACTAGGTAATTCTATATATACCTATAAGAATTAATATCAAATATGTCATTCTTGAGCGACTAAAGAAAAAAACAGCCGAACTGGAAGTCCTTCCAGACGAACAATTCGGCTTTTGCGAAAATCATAACACCGAACTCCAAGCCCTTAGACTCACTAAGTATACAGGGTGACCGAAATTGGTGCTGACAGTATTGCGATCTCGGAAACTAAAAGAGATAGAAAGGCGGTTAAATGGGGAAAGTTTTAGGCAATTATGTAAGTAGTTTATTGGTGCTAACGGATCGATTCTGGTTCTTTTGAGTTTTGAGATATTTTGAATAAACCAAAATGTTGCATTTTCTTAGATCGGTAGTAACTTTTTTATTACCCAATATTTTTTAAATCCGAAAACACATTTTCATTGCCACTTTTTACATGGAAGATGCCTACCTGATCATATTTTGCTGACAACGTTTCGGTTTCCTGTAACCATCATCAGTTTTCTTTTCTCTTATGATCGCCATATTGGATTTTTTACTCATCGAAAAGTACCTAATTTTTCCTATACTATGATATCAAACACTAATACAAAATAGAAATTTATAACCTCAAAATAACAAAAACATTATATTTAGGAACATATTTGGCAACACCGACATATCGGAAAGTTCTTTTGCTTAAGAATTAAAGTTAATTAAGTAAAATATACTAAGGTTCAAAATGTCGACCATTTTTTTTCAACGCATCGCTGACATTTTTTTTTACAGATCTAGTTACACGATTAATGGTATTACGGTTAATATGACTAAAAATATTCCTAGTTCGCTGCTCAAGAACTTGGCGAGTTTCAGGGGGAATAAATTCGTATACCTCATTTTTGACAAATCCCCATAAATAAAAGTCCAATGGGGTAAGGTCCGAAGACCTAGCAGGCCAGCGCACAGGACCACTGGTAGATATTTCCTTTTCACCAAAAGTCTCTGATAAAAATGTTTGTACTTGTCTGGAATTATGCGCGGGACAACCATCTTGCTGCAGCCACACGTTATTAAATTGATCATTGGGAACAACTTCTTGAAGTGCAGGAATAATTTAATTTTGCAACATTGCAAGGTATATTGGACCGGTCAATGTTTGGTCATAAATAAAAGGAGCAATTAGCTGATTTTCTAAAAATAATAAAAAGTATGCGAAAGATCCATCGTAATCATTATAATATTGCTAAATAAATTGTGTAGATAAATATTTCAAGCATTTTTTGCAGTTAATTTAAACCAAAATAAAATATTTCTTACTAATTATTCCACACCACACATTAAATCCAAATCGTACTAGCAATCTGCGTGGTCCGAGTAATTGCGGGTTTTCAAAAACCCAGTGATGGTGATTCTTTTTATTAAAGATTCCACAGTTGGTGAAATGTGTTTCATCTGTCCATAAAACATTATCCGAAAATGTGAGATTTTCTCGACATTTACCAAGATATCCATTACAAAAAATGACTCTCCTATCAAAATCACCTGCTTGAAGTCCTTGTACAATTGTTGTCTTGTAAAAATGGTATTTAGCAAGTCGGATATTCATTAAATTGTTCTAAAATTATTCTATTGCGATTTTCGTCATCGATTCCATATTCTTTGGGACGAGGCTTTTCAAAACTGCCAAATTCTAGTAAGTTTCTAGTCAGTTTAGAAAAATACGCTCTGCTGGGTTGTCGTCTTTCGGGGTACATTCCCAAATAATTATCCATAGTTCTATTCGCATTTCTATCATTTTTTATATAACACGCTAACATATCAAACTTCTATTCGTTCGAATAATTTAACGCCATTATTAATGATGTTTATTACAACGTAGAAAAATTATTTGACAGATTAAAAAATTTCATTTGTTTAAAGTTCAAAGCCTTCTAAGCAAAAATGTTACAATAAAAAACTTACCGAAATAGGTATCTATTAGATAGGTACCTACTAGATCTTTATGATTTTTAAAAAAGTTATTACATTTTAACTTTAATTTAAAGTAGTATAAACTTATATTGTTATTCAATTAACTTTATTCTTAAGGAAAAAACTGTCTGATATGTCGGTGTTGCCAAATATGTTCGAAAATAAAATGTTTTGTTATTTTGAGGTTATAAATTTTTATTTTGAATTAGTGTTTAGTATCATAGTATAGGAAAAATTAAGTACTTTTCGATGAGTAAAAAATCCAATATGGCGGTCATAAGAAAAAGGAAAGTTGATGATGGTTACAGGAAACCGAAACGTTATAACCAAGATATGATCAGGTAGGCATCTTCTATGTAAAAAGGGGCAATGAAAATGTGTTTTCGGATGTAAAAAATATTGGGTAATAAAAAAGTTACTACCGATCTAAGAAAATGCAACATTTTGGTTTATTGAAAATATCTCAAAACCCAAAAGAACCAGAATCGATCCGTAAGCACCGATAAACTACTTACATAATTGTCTAAAACCTTCCCCATTTAACCGTCTTTCTATATCTTCTAGTTTCCGAGATCGCAATACTGTCAGCACCAATTTCGGGCACCCGGTATAACCAAGGGCTTCAACTGGAATCAGTACGTCGGTATAATTTTATTCGACATCGAGAAAACCTTTGATACCGTCTGGCACAATGGGCTGATTCACAAGATGATTGCCTTTGGTGATCCCTCCAATTTCGTCGGTCTTATATAATCATACTCAGACTGGCACAATATTCGCGTTCGTGTAGGTCACTTCCTCTCCACCCCCCAAACCCTAGAAGCCGGCGTCCCTCTTCTCACATCTCTGTAACATCTACATCCACGATATCCTCAAATCCCCTGAACACCTAGCCCTCTATGCAGATGATACCGCCCTCATCGTAAGGCCACTGAGCCCACACATCACGCGAGAGCTGCAGGAAGCAGCAAATGAATTCTCCGGTTACTGTGTAAACTGGAAACTTCGCCTAAATCCCGATGAAACCCAAGCCATCCAGTTTGTTCGTAGAAGGCAACCACCCTTCGACGTGATCAACCTGGATGAACGCGACGTCCCCTGGCGCGACACAACGAAATACCTCGGTATCACCCTCGACAAAACCCTTAATTGGCGCCTTCATATCCAGAACACCACCCACAAAGCCAGGCTCTTCTACAGCCAATTATACCTACTGCTCAATCGACGCAGCACCCTCAGCCACAAAAACAAACTCCTCCTTATCAACTCTATCATCCGCCTCACTCTCACAAACGGTTCAGCAGCTTGGCGATACGCAGCCCCAACCAGCCTCAACCATCTCCAATTCCTCGAAAATCGTTACATTCGTACAGCCATGGACATTCCACGGTTAATCCGTAAAGTAGATCTAAAGCGAGATATTAAATCTACCTAAAATCCTCACCGCCACAAACGTTCCGGTACCAATTCCATCAGGTGTAGCCCAACCCCCCCCCCCCCCCCAGAGCCCTTCCTCCCCATACTTCACCCACAACCTTCTCAACCTACATACCCGACTCCATGTGAACAGCGGAATATCGCTGTCAATGGTGGGACCCTGCGAAATGGACCGCAGGGTGGAGAGACAGGCCAGCCTAGGGGAAGTAAGCGGTGACCAGAACTAGAGACTAGAGATAGCCCTGGCCTTCAATATCTTCTTCAAGGTGGGCTTACTTGACCCGTAAATCAATTATGTAGACAGGCAGGTACTCCCATGGAATAGCAACTTGATTCTCATTTATTAATCTCTCCCAATTTCAAACAGAGTATAGTAATCACAGTTATTTAAGTAACAAATATTGTTTAAATTGAGAATAAAGCTTTATAGTTTTATTATTAAAAAATAATATGTTTATTAATAATAGGCAACTTCACAATGTTCTGACTATAAAATAATGTCATAATGATAGTGGCCTTTAACATTTGTAACATATTTATATTTACCATAATATGTTCAAACTTTTAAGTATCAATATAAACACTAATAGTACTTTTCGGCAAATATTACACATAAATAAAAAAAAAACTATAAACGACATAATATTATTATTCACGTCGGTTATAATTTGTGAAGGTATGACGCACATTTAAATATTTAGTAGTCTCATGAACAATGAAAAATATTTTCTTCAAACACAGATAATATTAATATACGCGGGTTTGCCCTGAGGTTCTATTCAACCGTAATAACAATAATATTAATTTTAGGTCGTCAAGGTTTTTTTTGTAATGAAATCGTATATTATTATTTGATTGATATTAATATTACTGAAAGTGCGCAATATTGTTACATACTCAACTTTCATGATATAAAAAGGCTCCTGAAAGTTTTATGTTGATATTTTTTACTTAGACTACTAAAGCAATTTATGAACAATAAGGAATTTTATAGGTTTCTGTATCCTTTCCATTTCTTTTATAGCGGTATTTTTCCGATATCATAATAATGAGCACAGTCTTTTATTTTTGGGTCTATAGAAAATTTATTTATTTTATTAGTTAGTTCTTGGGACAAACAATTTGTTTTAATTTTTTTTCACATTTTTTGATTTATTTTTAAATTTTGTGATTTTAGAAATCCAGAATTTAATGAAAATCTGACCTTTTACGACATAACAGAGGACGATTTGGCCACGCGATCATTACACGTGCTGGTAGTTGATGATGATAAGTATGGTCACGACTATATGGGTGAAGTTAGAATAAAACTGGCGAAACTAAAAGTTCAAAATACAATTTACGTAAGTATACTTTATTGCTTACTTAATCTCTAAATTAAGGCAAATATATACAGCATCCCAATCAGCAAAGTAGAACTTTAAGAGAAGCAAATTATTTTATAATTATCAAATAAATAGCATTGCCTTAAAAATAGTTTTGTTTTGTAGCGCATATTGTTGCAATGATTTTGCTCATTAAGAAAAATACTTGCATCAAATTATCTTATAACGGCTCTTACAATTTTTACTATAGAACAAATGATTTCATGCTTGTTTAAGAATTTTATAAAAGTATTATAATACGAGATACAACCTTTAAAAATATATATCTATAAGTATTGCAACCATATTGTGAAAAAATACTTGTATATAAATGTTTTATTAAGGTTATACAGGGTGTCCGGAAATGACGATGAAAAATTATAAGGTATGATTCTACATAAAAGATATGAAAAAAGTTCATATTAACATAGGTCCGGAAATGCTTCCAGAGGGAGCTACAGGCCCTCGAAGATGGTGTCATAAATGTGGTTTTTATTTAATTTATTAGGATCTACTTACAATACAGGAATTAACTTCTACGTATAAGTTAGAGTGATTGGAGGTCACTTTTTGAAAATATCAGGTGACTCATATTGCAACCAGTGCCACATACGGGTATTTGAACGATCTACGCGGCCAAAATAATTGTACGATCAATATTGGTTGTAAACGATATTAGTAAATAAAACAAAGGTTTTTATAAACCATCGCGACATATTTATTGAAAATTTAAAAAAAAACTAGAATTTTTGCACCGTCCAATACTTAATAATTTTCATCTTCGCTTTCTGAAGAATGACCATGTTCGTTTGGATTCGCAGGCATATGTAGTGCAATTGTTTCTGGCAAAAAAGAATTAAGGTTTCTACTTTTTATGGTTCTAATGCTACTTAACAAAGGATCTGAACTTAAAAGAAGTCGACTAAAAATGTCTCTGTTGCAATTTTCCCTAGAAAATTTTCGAGCGAAGTTTTGGCGGTATAATCTAAAATGTTTATTTCGCGCTTCCGCGGCCTACTCAGATAGCTGCCCAATAGGTAACAATGCATTTTTTATTACAGCTCCACCATGGATTAAAATTTTATGTAATGTTGGTGACATGGGGTGCCAAGGGTATAGATCTACATATTATAATCAAGCAGTATCTAATGCGTATTCGTCGTTTCAAGTATGACTTTTAATATGTATATTAGGTCATGACTGATGCCCGTTATATCGGAAGCTAATTTTGGATCTTCAAAGAATCTTCTGCTCGTGTTGCCGTCATTCGTGTTGCCAAAGTTTGCCTTTGGCATATCTACTAGCAAACCAGTTTATTTGCGAAATCGGGCCTGAATTTCCAGTTTCCTTTCGCTTTCGATTTTTTTTTCGTTTTCAGTTTTCCTCTGCCTATATTTTTTTACGGGCAAATTATAAGCTAGGTGAATAATGCTTTCAAAAAACGAATTCTCGCATGTAGAACCGAAAGCCCGAACTCGATAGCTTCAGGATTAATCTCTTTTTTAACATCTAATTGGTTGAAATCATTAGAAGTTGCACCGCATATGTAGCACCGGCTTGTGGATTTCGTGCCAGTGGCAGCATTGCAGACCTTTCCATCTATCATTGTCATTATAAAGATATGTTTTACTAAAAACTTGTTCTCATTTAAATCATTCTCTGTTGCGTTTTGCGAATTAGCAGAGTTTTTTACATAATTAATTTCTTCTTCCGTTATATCAGCACTCTCTTTCACGAAACGAAACCTTATTGGCCAGCAATATCGTGGAGAAGAAGGTGTTGGATTTTCCCATACAATATCTTTTTCGTCTTGGCCACAAACCAATCGTAAAGGGACGAAACAGCTCTGAAATACATTAGCGTCTGAGTCAGCATCATTATCAAATTTTTGTTTAAACTTAGATTGCTGAGATTCGTCACAGCTCCATTTACATATCATCTTCAGGCTATTTCGTTCTTGCTCTTTTAATGTCATCAGGACTTCTTCTAGGAAGGTTGACAGGCGCCTAACGGTTAGATCAACCAAAGGTTGTAATTCGCTTTCGGCGGAGGTACTCGTTATTTCGCATGCCTCTATGGGTGGGTAACATTCTTTTTTTGCCTTTTGTAAAATGCTATAACAAGGGAAGAACTTTTTGTTAGTATTTCTAATTATTTTGTCTGTCGGCGAGTTAAGTCAGCTTCCACAAACATTGGCAATGCTTGTAATGGAGTAAGAGTACAAGTTTCTTCTTCTTTTCTTACTTTTGAAAATGCCCTTTTATATTTGGTTGCACGTGTCGGAGTACTTGTGATTTCTTTTAATATATAAGAGGCATTTCGTTTTTCACTTCTCCGCAACTCAGCCTGAGCAGCATGAACGATCACTTTTCCTTCCAGATTAGATCGAATCTTTTGAGTTTTCCGTCTTTTACTTCTTTCACTTGACTCTCCAAATAACTTACAAGGGCGGCCTGACCGATTTTGTGTAACTACGGGAATCTCAATAGTTCCTTTAAGCCATGAATCATGGTATTTTCGAAACACGTCTTCCTTCTTATGAGCGCTTAACCATTTTTGCCTTAATTGGCTTTTAAAGTAAGAAAAGTTCGTTTTAAAGTCTTAATTTGGTCTTCTGAGTACCCCTCGCATGACAGAAGTTCCTCACTCAAGAAAGTCAGTTTATTTTCCATATTAGGCAATCTTAATCCCTGCATGCGGTCGAACAAGTACTTGCTCCCGGAGTACTTTGAAAACCTAAAACACATACAAATAGACCTTCTTTAAAAATGCACTCAGCATAAATACATAAACAATGATTTTAATTTTTCGTAAAAAAAAAGTATGAGTACTTATCCGCGACTTTCCGCGGCAAATTTTCGAATTATTTACTACTCAATGCTTTAATCTATCCACTATACAAAGAATTATGACTTGATCTAACTTGGAAGTATAACAAATTCCCTATTATACACATATCAAGGCTAAAAAATTACTCCATAATACGCGTGACTTTAAATACACTAAATAATCTTTCCATTTGTAAAAAAATATCGAAATTCTATTGTACTTAGTAGATAATTACCTGCTGTATCAGTATCCATAACTTATTTCTTCCGAAATAAAATCAAAACAATAAATATTCGCTGTTAAAGTCTTTGTTTACACATGAACACCGTAGGACAATACGGCACACTACGCAGGATGATCAATGTTCCGACTGCACGTGGAAGCGCGGTATGCACGGTGGAAAGGCGGGGGAGGCTGGGTATTGTTCTTAAACATATCCCCTAGCCCAAGTAGTCGTTGTTTTTTAACTGTTTTGCGTTTTGTAAATTTGACTTTTGGCCGCGTAGATCTTTCAAATACCCCTATGTGGCAGTGGCGTGGTAACAAAAGGATAGTTAGTTATTTAGGGTCATATTTTTTTTCGCCGAGTGTATTTTCGCTATCTTTTATATAAATTATGATTCTTTGAACATTTTTACGTAAAAAAGTCGTTTAGTCGACCGTTTTCGAGATAAACGGACTTAAAAGGACGACTGCAGTGCGTAAATACAGTAAACAGGCTATGTAATAAAAATAAGAAGATGCTTGAATACTATTTTAAAATATAGTTATTCTTTTACACCCATTGACAAAAAGAAAAACGAATTTAGTGGTACCTACTACATTGGGCACATTTTTAAATTCACCTGTGCATTCCACCAAAAACTTCATTTAAAAATGTAACGCATAGGATACCAAGCGCTTCGCAACAAATCATAGTTAATTCAAATGCATTTGAACTTGTTTATTAAGCAACTTTACTTTGTCACTTTTTGAAGTTTTAGTTGAACAACCCGTTATTGTGACTTACGTGTTTTTACTATTTAAGAATTTCACTAAAAAGCTGAAAAATGAATAATTACTCATTTCAAGAAATGGCACAAATGCATTTTCTGTATGGAAAAGAAAATGGTAACGCTCTCGAAGCGCGGAGATTATATCAAGAGACGTACCCTGACAGGCAAGTTCCATGCATTCAATTTTTCATTAATGTACATAGAAGACTTTGTGAAACAGGATCTTTTAAACCAGATTACTAAACTGGTAGACCACGTACCACTCGAACTGTCGAAGCTGAAGAGAGAGTTCTTGAAATAGTCGCAGGTAATCCAGGGATAAGCATTAGAAGGCTAGCTACGCAAGAAGGCATTCCAAAGAGCTCGGTTTTAGAAATTTTGCATGAACAGTGTCTCTACCCATACCACATTCAAAGAGTTCAGGCTCTAAAACCTGAAGATTTTGAACCCAGGATGCAATTCTGTCGATGGCTAAGACAAAAATGGCACCGAGATCCCGACATTATAAGTAAAATATTTTTCACTGATGAGGCCGGCTTTACTACAGACGAAATTATCAATTTCCATAATAACCACGTATGGGCAGAGGAAAACTCACATGCGATTTTTGAATCAAGGCACCAAGAAAAATTTTCTATTAATGTCTGGGCGGGAACATTTGGGGACTATTAAATAGGGCCCTACATTTTACCAAATAGACTAAACGGTGAATCATACTTAGAGTTTCTACGAAATGTGCTACAAGACCTGCTTGATGATGTGCCTTATGCTCTAAGGACAGATATGTACTTCATGCAAGACGGGGCTTCACCACATTTCAGTCTTAATGTGAGGGCACATTTAAATGAAGTTTATCCTGAGCGATGGATAGGAAGGGGGGCCCTGTAGCTTGGCCACCTCGTTCTCCAGATCTAAATCCATTAGATTATTTTTTATGGGGTTACCTAAAATCCTTAGTATACGAAGTACCAGTTCGCAGCGTTGAAGAATTAGAGCAGCGGGTGTTTGCTTGTTGTGAAGTTATAAGAAATAAACCTGGTATTTTTAGATAGGAAAGTTAGAAGATGTACCTATGAGAAAACGAGTTCGAGGATGCATTGAAATGAACGGAAATCATTTTCAACACTTATTATAAAATTTATAATAACATTGAAAAGGATATAAAAATTTAGGGACAGCGTTGTTTATTACTTTGTTATTGATTTGTTGGTATTTTTATTAATAAAATTATTATTAAAAAAAAATAATCTGAGCATTAAAGACCGTTTATCACGAAAACGGTCGACTATACGACTTTATACCAAGTGAACCTTTTTTACGTAAAAATGTTCAAAGAATCATAATTAATTTAAAAGATAGCGAAAATACACTTGGCGAAAAAAAATATGACCCTAAATAACTAACCACCCCTTTGTTCCCAGGCCACTGGTTGCAATATGGGTCACCTGATATTTTCAAAAAGTGACCTTCAATCACTCTAACTTATACGTAGAAGTTAATTTCTGTATTGTAAGTAGATCCAAATAAATAAAATAATAAAAACCACTTTTATGACACCATTTTCAAGAGCCTGTAGCTCCTTCTGGAAGCATTTCCGGACCTATGTTAATATAAACTTTTTTTCATATCTTTTTATGTAGAATCATACCTTAAAATTTTTCATCGTCATTTCCGGACACCCTGTATACAGTGTGTCCCGCTTTTCATGAATACACCCTAATATCTCAGTTAATAATAATGAGAATTTCTTGAAATTTTGGTGGTAATTGTATGTTGGAAAAATTAAGTATTTGGCATAGTGAACATTTTTATTTATCATTGACGTGCGGTGTTGATGGGGTAAAACAGGCTTTTTTTTGGACAAGGATGTTAGGGCTTATTTTAGATAATTGTTTCTATCAGATTTAGAATCAGCATTCCCAAAAACCCCTTAATTCATATTTTCAAAATCTATCTCAAGAGCTGATTTTAGCAGAAAAGAAAGTCTTGTTTTAATAAATTCTTTATTTGTAACTGTGCTAACAAAATTACGTTATTTTAGATTCTTCTGTTTTCAACATAACTACCTTCTATTCTACATTTTTCAACAATTCTTCTTAAACATACATTCACTTTTCTTAAAGTTTGGTGAGTAATTTCCTAACACGCTTGCCCAATTCTAATGCAAAGTTCCTCTCTATTACGCGGCGGAGTAGCATACACTTTATTTTTCAAGTACCCCCACAGAAAAATCCAGAAAAAAGGGCCAACAATTCGTTCGTTTAATATGCCACACCAGACGTTCACTTTTTCACTGTACTGGTTTTTACAATTAATTACCCAATTCGGATTTTCGGCGGCCCAAAACCTACAATTTTGACTAGATACCACATCGTTTGTCGTAAACGTTGCCTCGTCAGTACACATAATGTTCTTTAGAAAAAGTCTGTCGTTAAGATAGTTACCTTGCAACCATAAGCAAAATTTAAACCACCGTTCAAAATCACCATTTAAAAGAGTATGTAGAAATTTTGGTTTAAATGCCCTAATCCGATTGCATTTCAAACACCTCCATACTTTGTTTTTCGTTAAATTCGGTATTCTCGCAACTACCCTTATACTACCATTTGGGTTGTTTCGAAATTCTGCTAAGATACTTTCGTCGTCTGGATAACGTCTTTGATTTAAATTGTACCTCCTTGGTCTTGTTTTGAAAACCGCTCCAGTCTTTGCGAACAATCTGTTGATTTTGGCAACGGTATCGTGAGTAATTGGTGCTCGATCCTGATGCCTTTCATTGAATATTCCAGCAACCTGACGCGTAGATCTTTCATTATTACCAAATAAGCGGATAACTTTTACTTTTTCTCCAATTGTAACAACTACTCTTCGGTTTTGTGCCATCTTATTAACAGTTAAGTAACACTGCTTCACTTATTGACAATTCATACGAATTACTTTACTTAATGTTAAACAAAAACTTTTTGTTTCAAAGCACTCTTTGCTTAATTTGTTTAAGAACAAAACAAGTCAGCTTGCTAGCGGTAACAGAGCGCGCGTATCTCAGCAAAATTTTGAAAAAACCTAAATCGTAATTAGGGTAATGAGATTTTGAAAATATGAATTAAGGGGTTTTTGGGGATGCTAATTCTAAATCTGATAGAAACAGTTATCTAAAATAAGCCCTAATATCCCTTTCCGAAAAAAACAGCCTTTTTTACCCTACCAACACCGCACGCCAATGGTTAATTAAAAGGTTCACTATGCCAAATACTTCATTTTTCCACCATACAATTATCACCAAAGTTTCAAGAAAATCTCATTATTAATAAGTGAGATATTAGGGTGTATTCATGAAAAGCGGGACACACTCTATATAGTTATGCTTAATCTAGAAAAGCGGTTAATCTTTTATAAATATGTTTTTTAGGTTAGGTTTAAATTTATCCTATTATTAAGTTCATTGAAACGTTATACAACTGAAAGATTGGATAGTGAGCATATCAATGCATCATAGGACAACCGTTTTCTGTAACAAAGTTTACTTATGCGTTATATAGTTTTATCGAAGTTTTAAAAACAGTGTTGCCAGATTTAATTGAAAATGTGAATTTTATAAATATTATTATTAAATCCTAAGATTTATACAAAGAAAACTAATTAATTTTCGAATTAAAGTCAACCCGAAGTTTTAAAAATGTAAAAAACTACCAAGTAGGTACCAAAGAAATTTATCACTTCATCTCAAGCTCTGATGGATGTTCTAATGTAATATTTATCAAAGTCGAGTTATTAAAGTCTTATCACAATAAAAATATAAATATAATGACACTCCCAAAATGGAGGCAAATGGTTTGGCTCCCTCTGTCATGGACAGGCTTAACAAACTACATAGTTAATAAAGTCTGTGCGTTTTAAGGAGTCCGATATCGGATTAAATCACCAAGGGATGTTATCGCTTTTAAAACAGTAAGTCGGTTAAGTTACAATATCTTCGCACCTTCGCTATGCTTGATCACACCGAACATCCCACTGGTTTACTGTATTCTATTACTGGGCGAAATCAGTGGTTTCAAAACAAAATTATCTTAGAATTTCGCGTTGAGCATAAATAATAATTAAATAGATAATTAAATTATTTTGCTATTATTATAGTTAAATCTATATAATAATCGCTATTTTCCAAGAACCAATTAAAATTTGCTGAAGTGCGGGATGGTTAAATATGTTAAAGATTTTGTCAGGTATATATACTTTTCCGATAATGACATTATTTTGGGATTATTATAATTAAATCTTCATAATAATTACTATTTTCCAAGAAATAATTAAAATTTGCTGAAGTGCGGGATGGTATGTTCTACTTTATTTTAAATAAGTAGTTGTGCTTTTCACTTTTAGTTTGTTTCTCATTGTGTGTGAATTAAAATCAGTTATTAAGCAAAGTTATGGAAAATGTTCAGCAAGATGGCACATCGCCTAGAAGGCATTTATCTCCAGGTGAACGCCGTTTGGTATTACAAGTGGAACGTTATTTTACTTTAGAAAAAGATAACTCGGGCTCGTTAGAGTCTGTTTTGGCAGTGCAAAAACGAACGTCTGATGCTTGCGGCATTTCAGAGAAGACCTTAAGAAGACTTCGAAAAAAGAGTGAAGAGGATTTGGACAGACCATATAAAAGGGTTCGACTCCATTCAAAAACCTTGGATTTATCCCAAGGGATAAAACTCTCTATTAGGAATATTGTTTATGATATGTATAAAGCCAAGGAATATGTTACCCTCAAAGCTATTCTTGAAAAGATAAAGCAGAAAAAACTTTGCGATATTGGAACTAACAGTTTGTCCATCATCTTAAAACATATGGGTTTCAAATATAAAAAAACGAACAACAGAAAACTGCTTTGCGAGCTGTCCAATGTTGTTTCGAAAATATGGCAATTTTTAAGGGATTATTTAAATGGATATATAAATCGGATATATCAAGACAATTTGTTTTTCTTGACGAAACATGGGTATTTGCAAACGGAACTTCAACAAAAACGTCTTGGCAGGATGACTCAAAGCATTGTTATTCAAGTCCCTGTGCAAGTAATGGAAAAAGGTATATTATATTACATGCTGGTAATGAAGAAGGTTTCGTTTTAAATGCCAGTTTGATATTTTCATCAACAAAAAAAACTGATGATTATCACGGCAATATGGATGCTGAAATTTTTGAGCATTGGTTCGAGGAAAAACTTTTAAAAAGTTTAGAAAAACCTTCCTTAATTGCTTTAGACAATGCCTCTTACCATACGAGACTCGAAGAGAAATTCCCTACAAGCAGCTGGAAAAAGGAAGAAATAAAAGAGTGGTTGTCAAAGAAAAACATAAACCATGAAAATTTATATTTAAAAAGTGAACTTTTAAGCAAGTGTAAAGAGCAGTCATTTAAAAAAAAGTATGTTGTTGACGAATTAGCCCTCAAATATGGACATCAAGTTTTGAGATTGCCGCCCTACCATTGTCATTACAATGCAATTGAATTGGTATGGGGTATTAGCAAGAACTATTATGACAAACATGCCTGTAAAAATATCGGTAAGCCTAGTGTTATAAAGTTATGGGAGGAGGCGCTTAGCCAAGCGGGCAAAGAAGAATGGCGGAAATGCATTGAACACACAGAAAAAATTATTTTTGAATCTTGTGAGACAGAACAGGTTATAGACGAAGTAAGACCGTTAATTATTACGAATGATGATGATGATGACGATGATGTTGATTCTGATGAGTCTGAAAGCATGGGTGAAATTTCAAATGCAGAGGAAGACTACTTTTAGTAGTACCTATCTACAAGTAGGTACGTTCTGTCGCAAGACTACAAAATCGGTTCTTTTTAGAACCAAAACTTTATAAAAAAGAATTCGTAAAACTAATTTGTCTGAATACTAAAAAAGCTAAAAAATTATTATTTTTCTTTACCTAAACTAATTTTTTATTTACTTTAAATTATTTTATTTAGAAAATGTAATTCATCAACATCTAAAACTACTTTCAATATAATTTATTGTTTGAGAGCCACCGACATAATGCTCAAGAGGTTTTATGGCTTAGCGGACTTCTTGAAACGCACAGACTTTAATAACAATGTGATAATAGACGAAATATTGTATGTGTGCCTGGAGCATGCGGTTTGTTAACTACTGGCATATTTGGTCACTTAGGGCTCCGTTGTACCGGGTGTCCCAAAAAGAATAGCTGTCGGTCGTATCTCAGAAAGTGTTGGTCGTATGGCTTGCGGAAAAAAATATATTAGGTAAAGTGGTCATGAGAAATTGCTGGAAATTATTTTCAAGTTTCTCAGACTGGCGCTAAAGGGCGCAACAGTAACGGTAAATATGAATCACAAAGTTTCCTTAAAAGTCGCCTAGTTAAGGTATCCCGAAAATTACATTTTTGTATATTTCGAAGATTTATTATTAAAATTCACCTATATAACGTGTTCGTCACTTAGTAGTAAACTTAGTTTTGTTAAAAAAGGCTTTTCTCACTCTATATATCATCTTATGAACTACGGCAATATGTGTTTTACACTAGGCGCTAGGGGGCGCTGTCTTACAACTTTACAAACATAGTGCGTTTTTTTCCATAATTGTAAATATAATACTATATTCAGTTTTACCTGATTACAAAGATGATTAAATCGGAGATATCAACAACAATAATCATAATTACTTACGGAACATTAAGATATTATTTTCAAGTTGCCATTGTAAAGGTTTTTTTAGGAGTCAAGTAGGCCTTGGAAAAACAAAATATAAAGGTACGTATGCTTCAAGCAAATCGTTACGACAATAATTCTCAGTGACGCCCGAAATGATCAAATTGTCGCCCATCTTTCTGTATACACGACTCCAATCTCTTCCTGGTAGATAATACTGCAGTTTCAACCTCTGCCATAGGGATACGGCGGCTGCTATTTATTATTCGTTCTATCATGTTTTCCCTTGTGGTGGGTCTGGTAACGAAAACAAGATCCTTCCATCTCCCTCATAGATAAAAATCTAGGCATGTTAAGTCAGGTGATCTAAAATAGAAATTACCACTTTCATTAACAGTATCACAATATATCCTGTAATATTACCTGGCAGGCCACAAAATATACTCCCTCTTCCTATCCACCTTGTAGGAAATATGTCGGCAAGAAATTGACGAACGTTTGCCACAAAATGTACAGGACATCCATCGTGTTGGAAAACCATAGTTCTGCGAATATCCAAGGGCACATCTTCGAGAAGAATTGGGAGTTCGTAATTTAAAAAATGTAAATATCTTTGCCCAATAAGCGACTCATTAAATATTGACACTCCATCTTCCTTGATGCTGCACCTCCCGCATCCAATGGGGATTATCACGCGATAAATAATGCATATTATGGCGGTTTACTCCTCCATTACTATGGAAAGTAGCTTCATCAGTCCACAAAATTCTGGAGAGGGGATTTCTATCTTCCAATATTATATTGAGCAACCAATAGCAATAATCCAATCTTCTATCATAATCTTGCGGGGTCAAAGACTGGTGGAGCACAATATGGTAGGGGTGTAGCCTAAAGAAAAATAAAATACTTATTACATTTACTTGAAAACTATTAAGAGAAATATTGGCATTACTCTAAACTATTTAAGAGTTATAACATATAGTTATAATTACTTACCTTTCTTCTAATAAAATCCTATGCACAGTAGAGCGAGTAACGCCCAAGTCTCTAACAATTAATCTAATACTAATTTGTGGATTAAGTAGTACGAAAACGGCTAGCTAAACGATTAAACATTCTACTGTCGTATCGGCGCCTTTGAGGGTATCGTACTAAGTAAACCCGTTCAGCAATTGTTGCATTTCCCAAACATTCAAAATACCCCGCTATGACGTTCAAGTAACAGAGGCATCTTGAAAATCAAATACGACACAATACTGTAGGCACGACAAAAACTTTGACGTAATAATGAAAGGTGACACGCGTGCACAGTTTCAATTCATATTTTGTTTTTCCAAGGCCTATTTGACTCTTAAAAAAACCTTTACAGTGGCAACTTGAAAATAAAATGATAATGTTCCGTAATTATGATTATTGTTGTTGATATCTCCGGATTAAAAATAGATATTAACTTGCGGTTATGATGATATATAGAGTGAGAAAAGCCCTTTTTAACAAAACTAAGTTTACTAAATTATATTGAGCCAGACCGGAGTTATCAGCATTTATTAGAAATAATGTTAACCTTCCCCCACCACTTTATTTGAAAAGTGACGAACACGTTCTATAGGTGAATTTTATTAATAAATCTTCGAAATATACAAAATGTTATTTTCGGGATACCTTAACTAGGCGACTTTTGAGGAAACTTCTTGATTCATATTTACCGTAACTGTTGCGCCCTCTAGCGCCAGTCTGAGGAACTTGAAGATAATTTCCAACAATTTCTCATGACCACTTTACCTAATATATTATTTTTCCTCAAGCCATACGAATAACACTTTTTGAGATACGACCGACAGCCATTCTTAGTGGGAGACCCGGTATTTATCATTCCGTTCCACAGAAGTTTAGGACAACACACGCCAATAGTAGCATGCATGCAAGTAGAATTTGATCAATACTGTAATAATTTAGATGTGTATTAATTATATACTTATGTTTGCTTTTTTGTAAATTTTTCATTCATAAGCGTAACGATTTTAAAGACACCAAATTTTGTAAGTACCTAGTGGATCCTTCTTTGGGGCAATTGTTCTGTTACATCCTAAACTGAAATAAATTAATATAAGTAAATACGTGAATCATCCTGTATATTGAGAAGAGTAATGTATTTTTAGCTAACAGTTCCTTTAGAAAACCTACGTCCGGAACAAAAAGGGCCCCTACCAGCTCCAGAGCTAAACCAATGGTTTGATTTCGATTTGTGGTCACGCGGACAAATTCTGCTGTCTTTATGTTACTCCACTAAAAAGAGAGCATTGTTGGTGGCGATCGTACGATGTGCTAACTTACTGCCAATGGATAATAATGGGTTTTCGGACCCTTTCGTCAAACTGTAAGTTTTTCTTTATTAATTAATGCTATACGTTTAGTCATTTAAGTTTGCAGCTATTACCCTGACCTACAATCTCTTAAAATATTTTAACAAATAAAAAACTAAAGGGAATAAAAGTAAAATCTTTTTTTAAATTGTAATGAGGATTCCACTAAGAATGGCTCTCAGCCTTATCTTAGAAAGTGTTAGTCTAACGACTTTCGAAACTTTTTTTTTAAGAAAAGTGGGCGTGAGAAATTGCTGGAAACTATTTTCAGGTCTCTTAGACTAGCTCTTGAGGGTGAAACAGTAACGGTAAATCAGAAAAACGCATTTTTCTCAAAAGTTCCCCTGCTAATTAAGGTATTCTGTATACATGTAATATTATAGTAGGCACTAGAGCAGGGGTGGCCAACACGCGGCCCGCCAGGGATCCACTTGTGGCCCGCAGAACTAGCCTGCATAGCTAGGCCCAAAGGAACAAAAATGTTAAAAAAGCACATTGACTCAATCATTCTTTGAATATAAAACGAAAAACGAACCATTAAAGATTTGTATTGCGGAACAAAACTATTAAAGTTAAAGATTAGTATTACGGAACAATCACCACGTCTGGTTATTTTCAAAAGGAGGGGAGATTCCGAGCGACACGCCACACTTTGCCAGTCTGTTTGCGGCAAGTTCTCGGGTAAGGTTATCGTTCTGACATTTTGCGATTGAAGTGAATAAGAATTGTACCGACCTACTATACCGACTTTTATACAGTAGTACAGTAAAGGTAAGTAAATACAGGTTTCATTTTCTCAAATTAACAATACAATTAAAAACCAAAAGCAGTAACCTGTTTTAAATTTGTTAATACAAAATACATAAATACAAGGTCTTTATTAGAATATTATGTATAATTGGCTTTTTTCGTTTCAGTTAAAAACGAAGACCTACGATGGCGTCAAGTAGTAAAGACGCTGGACCAAAAAAGAGAAGAGTGACAGAAGAATTAAGAAGTTTTCAGGACAGGTGGACTGAAAGCTATTTTTTCATCGAATTTAAAACAAAGCCCATATGCTTGATTTGCAATAAATCTGTTTCTGTATTAAAAGAATATAACATTAAACTGCATTACAAGACTAAACATGCAAATAAGTTTGATAAGTACAAAGGACAATTTCGAAAAGACCAAATAAATGACTTAAAGAAAAAACTTTCTGCACAACAGCAGATATTTACTAGAGCTGCTTCGGATTCAACATGCTATGTAAAAGCAAGATATGCAATAGCCATAATTGTAGCTAAAAAATCAAAGCCATATTCAGATGGTGAAATGGTTAAGGAATGTTTGGAGAGCATTGCCGAAATTCTGTGCCCAGAAAAGAAAAAGGATTTCTCAAAAATAAGCCTGTCTCGTCAAACTATTACTAGGCGTGTTGATGACGTTGGAAAACAAATTGAAGATGGTTTGAAATATCGAGCATCCAAGTTTATATTTTACGCTCTAGCCTTGGATGAAAGTACGGATATGACAGACACTGCCCAAGTGGCGATTTTTATCAGAGGTATTGATGCCAATTTCAACACAACAGAAGAATTAGCAGCACTGTGTCCTCTTAAGGATACTACTAAATCACGAGATTTGTTGGCAGCAGTTGCATCGACTTTAAATAGATTTTCTTTACAACTTAACAATCTATCGGGCGTAATAACGGATGGTGCTCCAGCAATGATTGGAAAACACGAAGGTTTAGTGAAGTTGATCGAAAATGAGGCCTGCAAAGTTGGTAATACTTCGATGCTAAATTTTCACTGTATTATTAACCAGGAGGATCTATGTGCCAAGTCCCTCCAAATGCAACATGTCATGAATGTTGTCGTTAAAATAGTGAACTTCATTAAGTCAATGGGATTGAATCATCGTCAGTTCCAAGAATTTCTCAAATTTTCAGATTGAGAACATGGTGACGTTACATTTTATGCAGAAGTAAGATGGCTGACCCGTGCCAAAATGTTAAAAAGAGTATTTGATTTGAAGCAAGAAATACAATTATTCTATGCAAGTAAGTCAAAAACTATACCAGAGTTTGAAGACAAAAATTGGATTTGCGACTTTGCCTTTTTGGTCGATATAACTAGCCACCTAAATGACCTTAATACTCGTCTACAAGGAAAATGCCAATTAATTAATAATATGTGTGATCTTATTTTTGCATTCCAAATAAAACTTGGACTTTGGGAACAGTTAGGCGCGAAAAATTTCACTCATTTTCCAACATTGATGTTGCAAACAGACATCACACAGAGGGCGGCGGAAAAATACGCTTCTTTAATTTCTGACTTGAAAATCGAATTTGAAAACAGATTTCAAGATTTTAAAAAACATCATGAGCTATTTTCTGCTTTTGCAACTCCACGGACGTTAATTCGTTGTGAGATTCGTTGTGATGCACAGTTAAAAGAGAAATTCAATCAGGTTAAATTGGAAGAGTTCTATAAAACATATTTGGACAAGGAAAAATATCCTGCCTTTTACAAACATGCTCTGTCGATGATTTCACTATTTGGAAATACTTATACATGTGAGCAGCTTTTTAGTCGGATGAAACATATCAAATCGCAAATGAGAACTAGAATTACTGATGTTCATTTGGAGAACTGTTTGCGCGTGGCAACGACCTCAGTGGCGATTAACATCGATGAACTTAGTTCTGACAAACAAAGTCAGACGTCTCACTAATTTTAAGTTATATGCCAAAATAAATATCTATAAATCTTAGTTTTGTTTTTTTTTTCTTGACAAAATATATTTAGGTTTGCGGCCCGGCGGAAAATTTTATTTCTAAAATTTGGCCGGCTGCGGAAAAGGTTGGCCACCCCTGCACTAGAGGGAGCTATCTTACAACTTATATTGCGCGTCTTTTCCAAAATTGTAAATATAATATTAGATATACTTGATTTCACCTCATTATAACTACGATTAAAAGCCTAAAAAGTCACTGAAAATCGTAATTTGTTATCTGTTTTCAAATCAGAAATATTAACAAGAAATTAAATACGGAAAAATATTATTATATAATTGATATGTGATGGGCTACATGCTTGGTGAAATGGATATTCCATAGCAGAGGAAATTAAAGTAGTACTTGTTATATTTCACAATTTATTTCAGTTTCCTGACACGTGTTTCAACCCTTGCGGGTCATTAGACACTTTAAGCAAACCGTATTTTTTTTTCCGTATTCGTATCCGCATCCGTAACGCATTGAGTTACGTTGACCGCAAAAAAAAACTGTTTAAGCATCAACAACCATACGTATACGAAACCGAACGCATCCAGCAGTAAAGTAAAACGTCACATGTCAGATTTTCTATTTCTAACCTTAAAAATTGTGATTTTTTCATTTGAATAATTTTCAATTATTTAAAATTAAATATTTTAAATTATGGATGAAATATTTCATTTCACAAATTACTATTTTTGTAATAAACAAGTAATAACAGAAACTGGTTACATTAATTCTTTCAGTTAAACTCTATTATTTATATATCAAAAATCTTATATCTACAACAAATATTTTTGTAACAAATAGGTTACAACAGGAATTACTTTGCTTTAAGGAATCTCTTTCCTAATTTAATTAGTATAAAAAAATACTTTTTTTAGCAAAACATAACTTAAACTCTAATATTTGCATAAGAAACCTGTATCTATAGAAATGTAACAAATAAGTTTAAACAGGAAGAAAACACTTATTACATCATTTCTTATCAAAATGTAGGGTAATAAACAAAAACAAACTTACACTACTAACAAATAAAACAGTCAAATGTTTCTGAGTTTTTTTTTTTTAATGGGATACTTGGAACAAAACGATTCGAATTTTTTTATTTTTTATTTATCGACAATCAATGACTTATATAGATACCTTAAGGGCTCTATTTTTGAGTTTTGATAATGGTTTAACAGAACTTTACATCCTACTTAATAAAGTTTCAATTTTTATTATAAAATGTACATTTTTTGTCACATCCGTTACAGTCATATCATCTCATATAATTTCGAGTATAATTTAGTTACTACGTAATGCAAATAATGTAAGAGTCTAATTAGGGGTTACTCTAGACTTATTGATATTATTTGATACAGTAATTTTATTGATTAATCTTTTCCTCGTCACTTAGTCTTATTAAAACCAGGTCAGGGCAGAAAATTTGTCATTTTTTTAAAGTAAAATATTATATTTTGTAGCATTTGAAATGTTTTATAAACAATAATTTTTTTCCCAACTTATATAGGTTTAATGTATTTATAATAGAAAAAAATTAGCCAATATTCTTTGAAAATAGAGCAAATACGGGAACGTTCTAATGTGTAGCGGACGTGACATCTTTGTAACGGATGTGACATTTGTTTTTTTTTTTATAAATATATAAAGAAAAATCCCACGAATACTCCAAATTTTTATTTTTAAAGGATACAACTTTATGTTTAAAGTAATATTAAACTTAAATTAAATATTACAGTTAAATTATTTCAGTTTTATTTAAATTATTTAGCATTTGATTTGTTTCCTCCGGTATGAAAAACAAATGGGGCCTGGTTTTTAATACGCTAGTTGGCGGATTTGGAACCCTACATAAAATCTCTTTACGATTCACTCTCCGAACATCATCTGTTATAGGCCATATGTAATTTTTTCCTTTTTTCTGCAGAAACTTGACCACTAATTCTTCTCTCTCAATTGACGTTACGATTCCTTAAAAGTATCAAGAATTAGGATAGTGTATTTAACTACTGTTTTAAAAAAACATTACCTGGATATCACTGGTTTTCATATGTTACTACTACCCATGACCCAATATCAGGAACACTAACACATTTTATATACTAGCTTGTGATGATAAATGGTTTAATGGTAATTCAAAGGTAAATTAAGAAAATTATTCAAAAGTAAATTTTAACGCCTTAAAACATAATTTTGGAATTAAGAAATGGACGCAAATATCTTTAAAGGAACATTCACCACAACATAAAGATCTAATATTTATTATAACCTGTGTTTCTTTTACCGTCCAAGTTATCTGATATATGCCTATCGATTGGAGTTACAGGATATGAACTTGTATTATTTTTTTCGCCCTTTTCCGTATCTCTTTTTACAATATTGCCTGTGGGGAGATGTTGACGATGTGCTTCATTTTCCCTACTAAATATTTCCTCTCCTCTACCATTTTCGTCCATTTCGTCATCAGAACAAGGGGGCGTATTTCCAATTATACCTTTCAGTACCTTCTTTTTAGCTCTACATGTTCTTTGTCTATTCCTCCATCTTTCTCTTTCCTTGTTCTTTTGTGTACTGGTCATTTGTTTGATCTTTTTAACTTTACCAGTAGCCCTTGCTATTCTTTTTCGCTCTGCGTCTTTTTGCCTAACAATGTTCAATTTTTCTAAAGACATATTTTCTCTGTATTTACGCATTCTTTTTTTAGCTGTAGACATTACGTTAGGCTTTTGCTTCTTATTCTCATTGTCAGTAAAGGCGGCTGCTTTCTTTTCATTGCAGCTCTTTAATTTTATTTTTGGCACTTTCGGGGTATTTGGGTTGGAACCATTATTTTAAGGTATTTTTTCCTGGGGCGCTTTCTTGTTTTTCTTTTTCTCTTTTTTCTCTTCCTTTTTTTTTTCTCGTTGCGTAAAAATGCCTCTTCTTTGTCTTTTTTTAACTTTTCAATTAGTTTTTTTTCGATTCATCCATACTGCTCGATACTGCTAATAAAAATCATAAAACATTCAGAATCACTATTACTATTGTACAACATGTAACCAAGATTAAATTGGTGGTAAATACTTTTGTCACGTCTGTTACCCAATGTCACGTCCGCCCAAGTATCATTATTGAAAATGTAATGGACGGTGACGTAACAGACTGTGACAGATTATTGCAATTTTAAAATTTGCGCCAAAACCGTTAAAAATATACAATAAATTTTAAGGTTATATATAACATGTATACATAAAGTAAAAAATCCATACACTTGCAATAATAAATATGTACGCGCTTAAAGACAGTAAGCAAAACAGACGTGACTACCAAATTTTTTACAATGAGTGTTTTTAACTTATGTACAATTTCTAAACAACCTAACTTAAAAACAATTTACTCACCTGTTTTCTTGAACACAAACAAAATCCAACTAAGTCATACGTGTTGTAAATAGTGTATATATTTACCACAGAGAGCGCTTCAAACTACGAAATAAGGCGTAACGGACCGGTGACGTAATTTTAGGGGACAACATTCCATTCGCAATCGTAAATAGTTTAGACATAATATAATTACTATAATTGATTTTTAGAATAATTAAAACATAAACGAACATAATTCAAGTATTTTTTTCATCAAATATTTTAAATTTAAAGTATAGTTTGTTCTCAAGTTCCAACATATGCCTTTGGGACAGTCTCGGACTGTGACATTTAACAGCTTCCAATAAAACTAATAAATCTTTTGCTGTCTCTAATGCATAAATTAGCTGTACGCTTTCAAATATCTATAATTCTTTCAAGAAAAATATCAATTATAAGTGGCTTGGATAAAGATTTATTTTGTTATTAGCCAGGGACAACAAAATTTCGCTAGTAGCCCATTTAAAAAAAAATCTCCTTCTATATTAATTCTATCACAAAAGGTACCTATACTTTTTTGCTTTGACAGTCAAGTCATAAAAGATACTTTTAAGCTTTAATAAGTAAGCTTGAGCAAATATGCATACCAAAAAGGAGGAAATATGCACATATATATGCAAGTCTTTTTGCCAAAATATGCATATAAAATATAATAATATGCCAAATAAATTTTTAATAAAACACATTGTTAGAAAATCAAAGTACTATATTAAAATAAAAGTAGGTGTCATTACATTAATTTCTGAACAGATAGGTAGGGTACATGTTTATGTACTAAGCTTCGTAACTATATAATGTTATGAAAACAATAAACAACCAAATATTTTTCAAAATTTTCAATTAGAAATTTATGCCTTCTATCCGAGTACATATATTTGTATACAGAAAAACTTCTTTCTACATCCACGGAAGTAATTGGAGCATATTTTAAGTTAACTAGTATATTTGGATCTACTTTAAAATTATCTACAAAACCACCAGACAGTACCCTAGCTACACTTTTTAAAAAAATAAATCCGTCATTTTTCTGCAAAACACTTCGACATTTTTCTTTAATCTTGTCCCCAATATTTCCGCTCACACTGTAACAAGATGTTTCCACACGTGTAACACAGTTTGTAGATTCAGTTAGGGATAACTTATTTGATTCTAATTGTGTTATGATTTCTGGCACACAGGTATAATTGCTTTTAATAAATGCGAGCTATTGATGCAATATTTTATTTTCAAATAACTTTTTTGCATCAACAAGAGCCTGCGACTTCTCGTCGGATAGTTCACTGATTACTTCTTTCAAAGCAATAAAATGTTCAGCATAAAAAAAAGCTGCCTCCAACCAGGTACCCCATCTTGTTATTACTGGCTGAGGGGGAAGTGGGACGCCAGGAAGTTTTTCTTTGTAGTATTGAATCCTTAGTGGTGCTTTAAGAAATATTTTTTTCATGTTTGATATTAATTCGTTCACAAGTGGGAAGTGTTTTCTAATTTCCTCTTCCACTCTATTAATACCATGCGCCAAACAAGTTACATGAATTATTTTTGGATAGAATATTTTTAAATTTTGTTCTGCTTTAATCATATAAGGCGCAGCATCTGACCGAAAAAGCAACATTTTTTCAATGGGAATAGCATCAGAAAGGAAGAAGTGCGCCAATGCATCTTGTATAAACCTAGTCACTGTTAAAGCGTTCGTTTTTTCCAACTGCTTGGAGGTAATTAAAAATCCTTTTGAGTGAGATTCTTCGGTAAGAACTCCAATTATTAGATGAGCCATATAACGCCCAGACGAATCTGTGGTTTTATCCATACAAATATAAAAATAATTATTTGAAATTTCTTCTTTTATTTTTGTCAGCACCATTAAATATAAAGAGTCTATATTATTTCTTCTCAAAGTTGTCTGGCTTGGTATATTAATTTTGCAATATTTTTGTAGAAACGAACGAAAATTGTCATTTGACAATTTTGCCAATGGTATATTTGATGCCACCAGCGCACGGCAAAGATCTTCATTGAACACTTCTTGTTCACTTAATTTTCTAGAGGGTAGTTCAAAACATTTGGATAAAGATAATTGCACTTTCTCGCCAGGGACTTTTATTTTTCGTACCTTAGTGGCATGGGAAGCTGTTTTCACATGTTGGTCGATTTGAAATTTCTTCTCGCATGCAACCTGCAACCAAATTGAGCAAAAGTTAGGCTTGCTCAACACAGACGAAAATAGTGTATTTGTCTCAAGAGAAATGTGTGTCTTGGGTCAAGTATTAAATTACTTTTAACAAAGGGAGTAATCAAATCATTTATTTCAAGTTCTTATAAAATATTAATGACAAGAGATTAATGGTTTGTTATCAAAGCGCGAAATTTTGTATTAAAATCATATTATTATTCATTTCTTGCAATAGATTTTTTTTTTCAGTTCGGAAAAGTATTTTTTTATATCAACTTATTCTACAAATAACAGCAATAATACAAACCATTTTTCCGCAGGCTGTACAGTAGACTTTATCCATATCGAGATACAATTTTTTGTAAGGTTTTATCCAAATGGAAACACTGCTTACTTTCGGCATATTTTACGTTTAAGTTCGGAAAAACACTTTTAAGCAACTTTTTTCACACTTAACTAACACTCGATCTAACCGTACCAAACAGAACATAACCAGATAGTTTACTTGTCGAAATGCCTAATCTTGTCTTGGAATTCGAAGAAAACAATTAAAAAATTTTTCTTACTTTAAGTATTATATTACCTTAATTACAAATTAAATTCGAGCCCATCCTACCTTCAAAGAATAATCGAGGGATTAGGGATCGTAAATTGTTAAACACCATTAATATAATACCTACCTGTTAGTATAATTAAGGTGATATCTTGGGCCCAAACTCTATTATTCATTACTTGATAATAGCGATTCCGATTATATACTTAATATAATAAAATAACTTAAAATCAGCATACATAAGCCAGTTTTCAAAAAATATGCAAAAATTCGAATTTTTGCATAAAATATGCAAAATATGCAACTTGCATAAATGCTCAACCCTATTAATAAGATACTTAACTAAGTTTAAGATAACAGTCTCAATGCGAAAATATTATAATAGTAACAAATAAATAAATATTTAGGTAGTGTTATGAGGATTTCACAGAAATATATTATCACCTATTATCCGTAACTTTCTCTTCTATACCAGACCTAAAATCATAAGTACTCAAATTTATTTGCAGGCATAAAAAATACAGTAAATAACTCGTTAGACAACCCCTTTGCACACTGCTTTACTTATCTGCAAAGGGTCATTTTCAAAGAATGCTTTAAGCTCGGTTTTAAGTAATTGTGATTCATGGTTTATTTTTATCATGGGTGTGGTGTGGGTAAAAAATAACAATTACAGGAAATTAATTAGTATGCTAAAAACCAGGCTAAAAACTTAGTAAAATAACAAACCCTTTGTGCAAATCCCTGATCAGAAATAACCACTTGAATGTCAGGAAAGTAATGTAATGCCTATTTTTTGCAATAATATTACACCTTTGGGATTTTTTACTGTAGAATGTCAACAAATAAAATTTTCTATGTACCTACTTAACCCGAGTGTACCTACCCCCTACATACATCTTATTTATATTTGCTGCCTTGGTAGCAAATCTTTCGGCGAGTAATGCCACTCTTTCTTTCAAACTTCTTAAAGTAAATTCTTTTCCTGTTGCCTCTAACACATTCTCTCTGATTTTAGGCCATCTTTCTGGGTCATCGTAAGGGTTTTGTCCCGCCACCTCTCTTAACAAGTGAAGGTCATCTTCGGAATTGTAAAAAAGTTTTTTTTTTAGGAACTTGAAACATTTTCGTAAAATTCAGTTCAGAAAAATAACAAAATTTAGGTTAAGTGACAACTGACAAAATCATAGAAACCAGAGAACGGTCTTTCTTTCTTTTCTTTCTTTTTATTATTGGCTCTGCCCTGAGGGGCAATTCTGCCAGCACATTAGAAGTGACCGTAACCTTGTTGGGCTCTAGACCCCGTCACGACCACTGATTTCTTCTTCTTCTTTTTTTCTTCTGATGGTTTCAGGTAAATTCAGGTTATGGGATATGATAGGTTATGGGAATGGATCAGCTGATCGTGGAACTATTTTGAGTGCTGTGGAGTGTGGAGTGGAGAACCTATTATATTAAAAATTTGATAAAAGCTTGGGTAAAAAATAAAATGGGGGATAGTTACTACATGCACAACAATGGGAAAAAATTAAGTCATACTCCCAAATGGTGGGAGATTTGACTTAGGAAACTGGAACAGAATATAGGACTAGGAAAATGGATTTGCTTCCTGAAATAAGGAAATTTATTAATTAATTTTATTTACATTTAAAAACTGAATAATAATTTTAATGTTTTGGTTGTTTAAATTCGACAGAATTGTTTTAATATTTAGGGGGGGAGATATTCCGGTTTTTCTGAATTCTTTATAAATATCATGACCCGGGATTACATTTATGGGGCATTCTAGAAAAATGTGATCCAAGTCTTCCACTTGTCCACATTCACAGTAAGGATCATCCTTTATACCGATTCTATAGAGATGGCTCTTGGTAAGACAGTGTCCTGTTCTCATTCTAATGATGGTTGTAATGTGTCTTCTATCAATGTATGTATAATTGTTAAACCATTTATTTTTGGGGAATTCGTTTATTATTTCCGCATAACTTTTTCCTTTACTTCTTAGAGAAGTCTTCCATTCAGCATTGTGTTCTTCAAAAATTTTCTTTTTGATATCTGGGATAACCTCTTGAGCATCTAGGTCCATATTTTTGGGGATATTTAAATTACTACCTACGCTTGCCAGAGTATCTGCCATCTCATTACCAGCAATCCTTGAGTGACCTGGGACCCAGGCGATTTTTATGTCAAAACCATTATCGTTGGCTTCTAAAAGCAGTCTTTTGGTGCGAAGACTAACGTAGTCATTTTTGGAGGAGATTACCGTTTTATTTAATTTTGTGATAGCACTAAGGGAATCTGAAAAGATGATAGCTTTTTCAATGTTTTTTCTTATTATGACTTTTGTAGCTTCATTAATTGCTATAATCTCAGCTGTGCAAATGCAGAGTTCTGATGGCAATATAGCAGAGTATTTATAATTAATTTCTGGTATGTAAATTCCGAACCCAGTCTTGGAAGAGTTTTTTGATGCATCAGTATATGTAAAAATATGTGATTGCTTATATCTGTCTGTGGAAAGTAGAAATTTTTCTTTAGCCTGTAAATCGTCTTTCTTTAATCCAAGATTAATGATTTTGATATTCCTAATTTGGTTTCTGAATTCTATATTAAATGTGGGGTATACTTCTGATTTATGAATTTTAGTAATGTATGGTAAAAGGTAGTTAAGACCTTGGATCAGATATGGACAATCTTTATTTTTCCAAAAACCTACATTTCCATTGTACAAGTTTCGATTGCTAATTAACATTGGAATTAATGGATGGTTTTGTATGCATACAATCTTTGACAGGAATTTCACAGCCAGCCATTTTCTTCTATGTTCTAAGTTCATATCTGCCGCTTCTCCCAAGAGAGCATTGATAGGGGTGGATTTCATACAACCAAGAGCTATTCTTAGACCCTGATAATGTAATGCATTTAGTTTGTTTAAAGATTTTTTATTATTGGGTTTGATAAAAATAGAGCCATAATCTAGATGAGATCGAACTAATGCATTGAAAACTGTTAGTAGAGTTGTGGGATCTGCTCCCCACCATACTCTGCAGAAGGTCTTCATAATATTAATACCTTTCTGAGCTTTGTTCAGAATAATTTCTATATGTTTATCCCATTTTAGGTTCCTATTCAAAATCATGCCCAAGTATTTTACTTCATTTTTATGCCTTATAATGTCGTTTCCAAGCCTAATTGCAGGTGTTTGTATTATTCTACAATTTTTCGAAAAAAATACTGCCTCACATTTATCAGCTGATAAAAATAGGTGGTTTTCTTCTAGCCATTTGACGATATTATTGATAGCCAGATTAATTTTATTGTGCATTTCATTAATGTCATTCCCTTTTACATATACTACTATATCATCAGCATAAACAATAAGATTTAAATCTTCAGGAAGGATATCATAAATATCACTCAGGTAGATGTTGAATAAAAGGGTGCTAAGAGGAGAACCCTGTGGAAGACCTAAATTTGCCAATAAAGGGCCTAGAATTTCGCCGTTATCGTTTTTTGAATATATGAGTCTGTTTTTTAGTATCTTGAAGATGAGGTTTGCCAACTCGATTGGAGTTTGAAAGTTAATTAATTTATTGTACAATAGGTATATGTCGACATGGTCATAAGCTGATTTAATATCCAAGAATACCGCAAGAACTGAATAGTTTTGACCAAAGGCCAGATAGATATCTGAAGTAAGTAAAGCTAGAGCGTTATATGTCGCTTGTCCTTTTCTGAAACCTGTTTGAAACCATGGGAAAACTTCTTTGTTCTCCATTAGCCATTCTAATTTGTTCTTGATCATAATTTCTAGCGTTTTTACGTAACATGAAGACAAAACAATGGGTCTATAACTATCTACTGTGTTTGGGTTTTTGTTGGGTTTGAGTAAGCATATAATATTATATCTCTTCCACGAAACAGGAAGCGATTCATCTACTAGACATCTATTATATATGTTGACTAAAGTTTTTAGAACCTTATCAGGTGTGTTCTGAAGCATTGTATATGTAACCTCATCCAACCCAGGTGCCGAGGTTCTTTTATCCTGTATGCTGACCTTCAGTTCACTAACAGTGAATAATTCCATGCCATCTGGTGTTGGAAGCTGGTGAAATCTGGGTGTCGGGCTCTTATTACTGCCATTTTCTTTAACATATCTAAACGTATGTCATCGCTAACTCTAGAAAAATTATTGTTTAAGCTTAAGCCTGAAAATTTTTTAACTTTATCCCAAACGTAGGTTAGGTTAGAGTTTCGGTTTAAGGAAGCACAGAATTTGATGAATTTTTCTTTTTTCCTTTGTTTGAAAAATCTTTTTGATTGTGCAATCATATGTTTTGCATTAATGTAATTGTCGAGTGCAGTGCTGTGGAGACAGTGGTTCGAAGCGGCTGCGTATTTTAGAGTGAATTTTTAACCATACTTGTGTGACTGTTTCGTGATTCTACCCTTCCGAGTAAGTTTTTTTCCCTTTAGTTAGTGTTATTTTATTGTTGGTTTATTAATTTAGGGGGATGAGTGAACCTCATGACCCAGGGGGAGGCTCCAATTCCGTTTTTTCTCGAGATGAAATTAATTCAATTATTGGCGTTAGCAACGTCAAAATAACAAATGATAAAAAAAACAAATTTGACTGGAATAATGATAATGAGGAACAGAAAAATATCGAAAAAAGTAAGGAAAATATACAGACTAACTTAACAGGACGGCAAAATATGCCTATAAAGAATATAAAGAACACCATTCAGGCCCTTTCATAGTTTTTATCGAGTCAACAGAGAAATCTGGAAATAATGTAGGCAAATTCAATCATCTTAAAATCGCGAAAGAAATATTTAATCTGCAATTAATTGATATAAAAAATTATAAAAGTAAAGGTACTAACCGAGTAGCAGTAGAATTCGAAAATTTCAAAGCAGCTAACAATTTTATTAAAAATGAATCTTTATTACAAAAAGGCTACAATGTATTTATACCCTCTAACTTCACTACATGCAAAGGTCTAATAAGGGGAGTGGACATTAACATGAGTTTAGAAGAAATACAGAGCCGTTGCACATCATCCGTAAATATTTTAGATATGACTAGACTAAATAGAAAAGTTTTAAGCGGCCCCAGCAAAATACCCGAATATATACCAACTAACACTGTTCTACTTACCTTTGAAGGAACTATTTTACCAAGAGATGTTAGTATCTATCGATTACCCATGCTGGTAATACCATATGTTGCCCCTGTAACGCAATGTTTTCAATGTTTCTATTTTGGTCATACAAAAAAACTTTGCAAAAGCAAGAATAAATGTTTTAATTGTGGAGAAGAAGATAAAAACCACAAAATCGACGGAAAGGAAGGAGAAACTCCCCAATATGAATACCAAACATTTTGTATTCACTGTAAAAGTGACGAACACAGGTCAACAAATAAAAAATGCCCAGAATTCCTTCGCCAACAAAGCATTAAAAGACTAATGGCTTTTGAAAATTTAACTTATTATGATGCAAGTTTTGCTTGCAAAAAAACCTATTCAAATAGTTCTGATTATACACCACACCCTTTAGATTTTCCAGCCCTTAAAAACAAATACAATGTGAATCAGGATAAAATAGATGTTTCCCAAAGAAGAGTTGTTGAAACAAACACAAGACAAAAACGGTCGTATCAACAAGCAGCAGCCCAACCCCCAAAAAAAAGAGCAACAACACAAATAGGTTATGACAAAAAAGCACATGATGATGCCCTAATCTTCCCCAATTCCAGACCAACATGGTCCCAGAGAACGGTCGATTGGTTGGAATGCGTTTACGGATAGGGATACGATGGCAGGCCCGTAACGATGCGGGCAACGTAACGTATTGAGTCCAACGCATCTATTCTGCACATGCGCAGATCGATGCGGATACGGATACGGTTGAAATTTAGGACATGCTTAAAGTGTCTATTATCAAGGGCATTTTAAGACAATAAAAAATTCTACATGCCATTAAAATAAATAAAAATTGACAGATAAGATAGGTTATTTTGGTCCTTAATTTACAGGTATTGGCGAAAGGTACAACTAAATTACGGGTGTGATTATAGAGGTATTTACATCTAAGTAATAAAATTAAGAAAATAATACTGTGTATAATAATTATGGGTTTTTTTCTTGGTAATTATTGACAGTGTCCATTGCATATTAAAGAAAACTTTAAAACTAGGCTTAAAGAACATAAAACATCCATTTTAAAAAAACAGGAATAGCGGACCACTATATAATAAATAACCGCTCAATATCCAACAAAATAAAACCGATATATATTCAACACAAGGGTAGAAAACTCAACCTATTAGAGACATTAGCAATCAAAAAAGCTTTAAAAAATCGATGTAATGCTGTTAACAATCAAATTGAAACACCTTCAGGTGCTAATCTAATAACAAACGAAAAACCCATAATTATTATACACAGCATCATTTTCTTAATTTTATTACTTAGATGTAAATACCTCTATAAGTCTATAATCACACCTGTAATTTAGTTGTACCTTTGGCCAATACAATACCTGTAAATTAAGGACCAAAATAACCTATCTCATCTGTCAATTTTTATTTAAATTACATGTAGAATTTTTTATTAAGGCGAGGGCCTAGCGCCACTTAAAGCACCGGTTCCCATCAGATCACCGAAGTTAAACAGTGTCGAGCGCGGTTAGTACTTGGATGGGTGACCGCTTGGGAAACACCGCGTGCTCTTGTCTTAGGGAAGAGTGTAAAATAAATCGACATCAAAACCATCCTATTTACGCCGGACAGGCCGGATGAGATCGGATATCTCGTAGGATGAAGATGCCGTTTCACACTCCCCAATCGGTAGACCGCACGATTAAAAACCGTACGGTCGATGACCGGTTCAAGATGGCCTCTGATACGCCGACGACCGTAAAAAATAGTAAATAAAAAAAAATAATTTTTTATTATCTTACAATGCCTTTGATAATAACCCGCAAGGGTTAAAACACGTGTCAGGAAACTGAAATAAAATGTAAAATATAACAAGTACTACTTTAATTTCCTCTACTATGAAATATTATTATATTTATTTAAGTTAGCGTCGAGCTTTTTGTAACAGTCAAATACGCCTTGGAAAAACAAAAATATGGACTGAAATTATGCATGTGTTTTACGCTGAAATATCGTTAGGTAAATATACCGAGCACTCAGTGACGCCCAAATGTTCAAACTGTCGCCCATCATTCTCAATACACGACTTCAGTCTCTCTCTTGTTGACAATACAGTAGTTTTCTTACTGAACCTCTGCTATAGAGATACGGCGATTGCTGTCCATTATCCTTTAAATCATGGTTTTCCTCGTGGTGGGCCTGGTGACGAAAACAAGGTCTTTCAACCCCTCTCCCACCCTCACACATAGAAGCTAGGTATGTGATCTATAATAGAAAATAGCACATTCATTAAAATTTTCACATTATAAGCAATGCCAGCCTGTATTCTCTGTGGTTATGCATATTACTAAAGGGCGGAATATATGCAAAGTACATATACAGCGAGAGCAAAAAGGTTGGAACAAATTCATTTAAAATTGAACCTTTAATTTTTCGAAAAACGCTCGAGCCCGTCGATTTTAATTTTTTGCAGGGCATTTTTTAAAATAATTTTCATTTGTACAGGGTGACTAAAAGAAAAGAAGATTTCACGTGACCCTTTAATTTTTTAAATTGAAACCCCCATTTTCTATACTATTTTTGGATTCTACGTAAAATTTTGATCACATTTCATGTATTACAACTTATTTATTTCCATTAAAACTGTAAATATTAAGAGTTAAACATAATTAAATTTATTGAAACCATTTATATAAATTTATATCACTTTTTTGTCATATATGTATTAGTACTATATTATGGCGCCTTGCCCATTTAACCAATGTAAGCTTAGTGACGCCAACGTTCCTAGCTCCGTCAGGGTCAATTCGCACAGTGCGCATGCGCAAGAAAAAGTAAATAGACGTTTGTTTTAACGGGGAAAAAATGAGGTTATTTCATTTCACTTTGGCAACTAGACAGAAATTTGTAAACAAACATTAAAGTTCTTAGAAATAAAGGTCTGTCTTTACCACCAACTAACTTTATTTGCCCCTCTAGGGTAGAAAACAAGGGTTATAGAAAATACATAAAATGATGAAGAATTAAAATAAATTTCTTAACGTTGTACTAGTTTCGACTTTAGGGAAAGTCATCATCAGCAACTAATCATTTAAGAAATTTTGTTATGAAATGTAGTTAAAACAGTTGGGAGAAAAATGGGTGATTCAACAATAAAATACAATGAAATGCAGATTATGCAACCATTGGAATAGACAGCAGCTTATTATAAGGACGATGTATCTCTATGCAATGGTAGGAGATGATTTAAACGCAAATAGGATAAAAGACCGTAATCATAATACAGTGATTTAAGAATGTTGAAATTAGAACATGTTGTAAAAGAAAAAACTCATTCTCAAATTTAAAATGAAACTGACTTAGTGAGGGGACATGTATATTGTTGTGGTGGATTAGAATATATGCAAATTTAATTAAATGAAATTGCTTCTCCTTAAAATTGTCAAAACGAAACTATGTCATTTCTGGTAAAAAATTTGGGAATACATCAAGTGGTCATTATTCACATGTTATATTATTAAAATAAAATAAAATAAAATTTCTTTTAGTAAAATTGAAACATTGTATTAATGAAGGGAATTCTTAGTTTTAATTTTCTTCCTGTTACCAGGTGAAGAAATCATTTGGTGAATTAACTTTATCATTAAAAATTAATGCGTGCTATTCAAGGCGAATGGCAATTCGCAATTAATACAATGTTTCAATTTTACTTAAAGAAATTTTATTTTATTTTATTTTAATAATATAACATGTGAATAATGACCACTTGATGTATTCCCAAATTTTTTACTAGAAATGACATAGTTTCGTTTTGACAATTTTAAGGAGAAGCAATTTCATTTAATTAAATTTGCATATAAACTAATCCACCACAACAATATACATGTCCCCTCACTAAGTCAGTTTCATTTTAAATTTGAGAATGAGTTTTTTCTTTTACAACATGTTCTAATTTCAACATTCTTAAATCACTGTATTATGATTAGGGTCTTTTATCCTATTAGCGTTTAAATCATCTCCTACCATTGCATAGAGATACATCGTCCTTATAATAAGCTGCTGTCTATTCCAATGGTTGCATAATTTGCATTTTATTGTATTTTATTGTTGAATCACCCATTTTCTCCCAACTGTTTTAACTACATTTCATAACAAAATTTCTTAAATGATTAGTTGCTGATGATGACCTTCCCTAAAGTCGAAACTAGTACAACGTTAAGAAATTTATTTTAATTCTTCATCATTTTATGTATTTTCTATAACCCTTGTTTTCTACCCTAGAGGGGCAAATAAAGTTAGTTTGTGGTAAAGACAGACCTTTATTTCTATTTACAACCTCGCCACAGAATATGGACTACTTCTTAAATTAAAGTTCTTGATTTGTTTAAGATTTTGTATATTATTTCGATTGAGAAAAGAAAAAGAACGCAGGTAAATATATTAATAAAACTTTTTATTAGATATTTTACAATTATTTTTAGAGTTCAACAGGTAAAATAATAGGTTTTTGTAGGATTTTTGAAGTACATGCAATTTTCGGTAAAAATAGGTAGGTACCTAATTATATCAACAGCAGCAAAGGAAATTATATTCTTTAGGAAATCGACTACCTAGTTATTGTTCCCTCACGATATTAACGTAAGTAAGTTAAAAGAAAGAATCATCCGGTCTGGCTACATACCTGTAGAACAATAAATCTTTGTTCAAGTTTTTACGCCTGTTTAAATTAATGTAAAATATTCCGTCTTGCCTCGGCATCGTCCCAAAATGATCACGCTTCACACACACAATCAAAATTTGCAGAAAAGTAAAGATAAACAGTACACAAAAGCCGTTAATAATAACAAATCAACTCGATGAAACGAGCTGTTCACTAAATTGCCATTTGCTAAAGATTTCGAGGATATGTCGAGCAAAAATGAGATGTTGTCACGTCGTCACCCTCCAGTTATATGAAATTGTTATTTGACGCGTTTTAGTTTAGAAATGGAAACAAATAATTTGAAAACACTTGGAAGTACGGAGTTAATGCTTATTTTGCAATTTTTTAGCAAGATTTTTGGTAATTTTATCATTGCTCTAATTTTCTAAGGCTCACTCTTCTGCCCTGTTCTAAAGAAATTAAATTATATTTGGCATTACCCTTACGGCGCATGCGAGCAAGTCGAAATGACCCTGGATCTTTTATCTCTGTTGTTGCTTCAATATATTCAGGGTAATATATAGCCATATAGTACTAATCATTATATGTTTTCTGTATGTGCGGCTGGATCTTGATCATTTCAATTCCTCTAAACACGCCTTCCCAAGCATTACCAGGCAACCAGTTATACACGACACAGCTCTAAAGGTCTCGAGTTCGTATCCAGTCCGATACAGTTTAATAAAATAAGGCAGATCGACTCTAAAAGGTGAATCCCACCTGTGTTAGCACTTTTTTAGCAGATCTTGTTTTTATTTTAGTTATCGTTCAACTTTTTACACACAATTTCAGACAGTAGGCGTGGTTAGAGGAATTGAAATGATCAGTATCTAGCCACTTGTCTTTTCTGTTACCTACGTTACTTAACATTGACGTTGACGTTAATTCCCTATCAAAAGTTTATTTAAACATTCGTATAAAATATTCTATAAAAAGTAATTTTTTTAACTCTAAAATGGCACGAGTAAAAGAAGAAGAGCGCATAGAAATTCTAATGATGATTGGCGATGGAGACAGGATGCGTACTCAAGTGGAAGCTTGCGAATTGTTTAACAATAAATACCCAAACAGAGCACCGATATCTCGATCAACTGTAAGTAAAATTGAAAAAAGAATATAGATATTTGGGCCATGTAAGAGATAATTATGCAAAGAGCCGTCCCAATATCTCAGAAGAAGTGCAGTTGAATGTGCTATTATCCGTCCAAGAGAACTATCATAAAGTTAGTCGCACTATTGCTGACGAGAACAAAATTAGTCAAGGATCTGTATTGAATTATTTACATAAATATAAATGGAATCCTTAAAAAGTCCAGTTAGATCATCAACTTAATAAGGACGACCCGAATAGAAGAATGCAGTTTTGTAAAATAATGATGGAGAGATCTTCAATTTTCACGAAGAATTTTATTTCCTGATGAAGCAACATTTTGCCTAAACGGAAGTGTGAATAAGCAAAATTTCCGGTACTGGGCTACAAAAAACCCGCACTGGATAATGTAGTGCCACACGCAATATCCCCAAAAAGTAAATGCCTGGGTTGGAATTATTGGAAATAGAATTTTGGGTCCCTTTTTCTTTGACGGCACCTTGACCGGAGGAAGATATCTAGAATTTGTAGAATTCGATTTGATTTTTTTTTATGATAAGGCACAGCACTGCAGGATAAATCCTTTATGGCGCTCTGGGAGCAGTGCGTGTGCGCAGGAAACTATTCACGTTGGTCTTGAATCTTTGGAGATTATACTTGTTGCGGAACACGATCTCAGGGAAGTCGTTCCAGAGTGATGACGTTCTCCAAATGAAAAAGTTTTGAAACAGTGACGTTCGAAGGACACTAAGCTGAACCACGTGCTAGTGGGCTGCAGTGGCTCGTCGTGGATTTCTACCATTCACCGCTATGTGTGGAATCAAGCGGGCAACCTCAGTTGAGCACTTGCCATGAAAATATTTGTAAAATAGACTCAAGTCGTCAACCTGCCTTTGATGTTCAAGGCTTTCCAGGTTGTTTGTCAGACTATGGTCACCGATCAAGCGAATGGCTCTTCTTTGAATGGAATGTAGCAATCTCAGGGTGTGCTTAGGAGCAGAGCCTGGCCTAGGCCTAGAGATGGCCTATCCACCGCAATTAAAGCGTCCTCAGGAAAGAGAAACGCCTAATTACATCGAAAATGAGACGGAGAATGAAGCCAGATGGCTCCATCTCGTGGTGCTGGTAAAAAACACCAATTCTTAAGCATACCTGCGCCCTCTGACATGGACTTACAAAGCCACAAATATCAGAGGATCTCCTGCAAAGACATTAAGTCACAATTGCAGAAGTCCTCGCTAGGCAGCGCTATACCCAAGCTGGGCGTCGGTTTAGTAACCGAAAAAACCCTTGTTTTTACATCGAAAAGTTGTTCAAGAGTGTCCATTTGCAAGTCGTTTCGGATTAACCTTGTCGGTATGTACCTTGGTGCATCTGCTATTATTCTTAGTATCCTATTTTGGAATATTTCCAGGTTTTTTAATTTGGTTTTGTTTACTGTACACCACGTTGGAATGCCGTAGGTTAGAACCGGTCATATCATTGTTTTATTAATGTTAGAGTTGTAACCACAGAACAATAAAGGTTAGAGAAATGTTACAACAATGTTAAAGTTTCGAAACATGGGCCATCTATGAACCAACTGCATGGCTAACCCACCGGCAAAATAGAATTATATTTTACCGATAATGTCATGATGGCATTATAGAAATCTGACATACCGACTGAAGAAATGCCCGGGAATATTTGAAAATATATTATAATTTTTAAATAAATTTTAGTTTTGATTCGATTTGACTGTAACATTACAGTTGGATTTCAAAAGATATATGTTTCGCAGGAATACACAAGCTGCTCGCCTTATAAGTAAATATGAGCAGCTTGTGATAATTTCTAACCAATTTAAAAATATATCTTCTGGAATACAATTATATAGTAATGTTACAACCAAATTGAATCAAACCTTTAAATTTATTACACATTAATAATTGTTTTTATTACTGTTTTTTTAATTATAAAACAATGTCTAGTGAATTATCATAATAAAAGAAAATATGATTAAAATATATTTATTTAGAACACTATTTAAATTAAAAAGATACCTACATATGATTTAAGAATACAATATACAACACTAAAGTCATGATATTTTTAAGAAATTAGATTTTCTCACTGATAATTATTACAGCTAAGGAAGCCTAGGAGTGTGGTTAGACTGAAACAGAAAAAAAAATTCTTTTCAATTAGGATATAAGGTACAATAGGTACGAAAACTTTTATATTTTGCCCAATTAGAGTGAGGAGAGAAACATTGGCCAGTTAAATTGCATAGCAGGTGCAATGTAGTAATGCTGGTATCAGCTGTACCCTCCCCGAGACACATGTAAAAGCTTACACTCTCAAGGACTACATTCGAGGACACTGTATATTCTACTGTATAACCCCATACTGTACGAAAACAACTAAAACCCAATTAAAGGAACATATTCCAGTAAATACTCTTCATACCTATCACTAAATTTGCAAACAAATCCATGGAAAAAATATAATACCTATGTTATTCTTCCTATATTGGATTTTAATTTATTAATAAATGTCAATTTTTTTATTAACTCATTAACGCCCAGGTCTATAGGTTATAGTTAACTTCATTCTCCAGTTCATCTCAGGCTAAACTGTATTTTTGAAAATAAACCGAACTAACCTAAACATAAGTAGACTAAAGAATATCAATAACGGTATACATATATCCAATGTTTAACTACAAACAAAATGTTTGTCCTGTACCTAGACACAGACTAGTTTTTCTAAACTTGTATTTTATAGAAGGCAATGCAGTAAGTACTTAAGTGAGTATTTATTTATTTCAGTTAGTGGCCGACTATATTATATGCAAGTGATATCAGTATTTTGATACATTCACAGACAGTTATTAGAAACTACAAGCTACAGAAAAATAAAGATTACTACAAGCTGTTAAACATAAGAGAAAGTGTAGGTGTATGTAAAAATATTAATACTTTAACTGCAAGCAAGGTAGGTTAACAGAAGTGACTCACCAGTTTTGAAAAATAAGGAAAGGAACTAATTAATAACATTTTTACCCAGATACACTTCAAAAGATCATTATTAGAAAGTTGTGAATCTAAAACTATACTTATCAACTTACTTTAGTATAATACTTACAATAAATATACTTCCAAAATCATCAATCCCAAAGCATGGTCGACAGCGAAGTTTCAGCTAAAAAATATCCCAAGAAAGAACTTACTTGCTCATGAAAAAATAAACTAAGGACTTAGATATCACTATAAACTTACCAAAAAGCCCCACTAATTCATTCCAAGATCAAATTAAACCCATTTTATAAAGAAAAAAGTCGTGGAAAAAATCACAAATGCGTCAGAAGATCAGACGAGAAGTAAACTGTCATTGTCATAAAAATTAAATCAGTGTTGTCAGTATGTCAAACCCTCCCGCCCCCCTGACATGAACTGCCCATAAATTGCTTGTTGCCCTACTCTCGTATTTTAGTGACATGCCCCTGGTTGTAACTACGCACATACTAGCCATGGACCACACGTTGTCGTTCAACGTCATATTTTTGTTAAATTCGAGTGCCTGGTTTTTAACTTTGCTTTCCAAAAAATTTCTTTGTTATGTACTCTTACTCTGCTCTCTGGTAGTCACATCCTCGAGAAATAATAATACCAGTTTTACCAAGTAATTCGGCTTGTGTTTTACAATATGGTATTTCCATCGAAATCAAAAACAAGCGCCTCTTTTCTTACCGTTTCAATCACTGATGTGCAATAAAGACATGACTCTACAATTCAAAAGTGAGTGGAGAATAAAATATTTTTTTTTCTTTTCTATTCACTCTTCATATTAATTTAACAAAGCAGTTCATTACAATTTTAATTTCAGGGCGTTTAAAGGCAATTATTATGTGCTAATTAAAACTCCTCTTCGCCTAATTAGGTAACAAATTGAACCCATTGTTATCGTAATAAATTTTTTCGTACTTTATCAACACCCGTTGGAAAAGCTTATTTCAATTAGTTCTTTGTGAACGAGCTCTGGCTTTAAATCAGACTTAATAAAAATAGCCAATACAATATGCCGCAAAAGTCTGGAAGCACCATAATATGCACCATCTATTATCCTATGCTAGAGCCTGTTTTACCGGAGCAATGTTATAGATAAAAGTTGAAACAGGTTTAGGGACTCAAATTAAATGGAGATTTGTCTTTGCTCCAAGAATCTCGGAGAGGATATATTAAAAATGATAAAGAAAATTATACTTTTCGTGCAACTCCTCATCTAACCTGTGTCTCTTCACTTCAGAACATGTATAATGTGGAGATCACATTTTCTCATTGCGCAAAAGCTATTTATGTAACAAGTTGCAAAATAGGTCGGCTTTTTTAATACCAGTATCTTTAACCTTTTGCGACTTCTCTAAGGCCTTTGATTGCGTAAATCATTCTATACCTCAACGAAAAATTTCATGTTATGACTTAAGAGGTGTTAGACTGGTTTTCATCCTACTTGTCTGACAGAACGTAGATGGTGAGATTTTGGGGTTGCATTTCTGGTGCACTCGCTGCTAGATACGGGGTTCTTAAGGGTTTCGCAGGGTTCCGTATGCGGATCTCTGCTGTATCTACTATACCTAAATGATTGGGCCACAATCAGTATACAAGGCTATCTTCTTCTATTTTTCACTATGTTTGCCGTTGACATTACGATCCTATGGACGAGTGGAGATGCAGGGGTTCTTATGGACACTGTCTCGCATAATCTACGTGCCGTTTGGACCTGGTGTGATGCAAACAACCTTAGTTTTAACATAAATAAAGTTAATATATTATCTTTAATATTTAGCCCTTGCGTATGGGCTATCCGGTTGCTAATAAATCCAGTATAAGATTTCTTGGTCTGTGGATGAACGAGAGACTAAAGTTTGATACGCATATCCAGGCTCTCAACGCCAAGTTAGCATCTGATTGCTATGCAGTTCACGTGGTGGTAAACGAGCTGAATATTGGCATAGCAACCAGTGCCTATTTCTTCCTATCGAATCTCAGCCCGGGATCACTGCAGGCCCTTATTTATTCAACAATAGATTATTTAACCTTACTCTGTCTGTTCATATTAGAGACAGAGCTTCTTATTCATAAGCATTTTAGAGTCAAGCGTCATACCCATCATTCTCTAATAAGAAACATCAATGACCTACCATTGCCTATCCCAAGGTCAACCCTAACTAAGAATTATCTGAAGTACGAGGGCTTGTAGATGTATAATAATTTGCCATCTGCTGTAAAGGAGCCAGCTACTCTAGTGCTCCTTAAGAGAGAGTATAATTAGAAATAATTAACTACAAAAAGCATACTATAGTTTGAATGAATTTTTGAGGACAACCTGTAGTATTGAAATGGTTTGGCTCCTTCTGTCTGGCTGTAATATTGTTAGAGGGCGGTTGCTGCCTCAGTTCTTCTGTAAGTTTGTACGTATATGAATACGTTTTATTGATTGCACTCTGAGATTTGATTTATCATAAAGCTAGTCAACTTGTTTTAAATACAGTTTAAATGTTACAAGTAAAAGCTTCTGATTTTGTCTTATTTTGTTACTACAAACCTTATTTTTTTTCTCCCATTATTGATTCCATGTTACTTTGAGATTATTTATTACACTTTACCGCTTTTACTGTTCCAAGATGGTACATTTTATTGCTTTTTTCTCTTCTTATTTTTGCATTATATTGTCTTATTTTTAGATGTTACGTATGTTAGATGTAAGAAAGCTTTATAAATGAAAACTTTTGTTTTCTTCTCCTTCTTGGATAATAAAGCAATTTTTGTTTTTGATTCCCATTTTTTTTATTTTAACATACCTTTTAACTGCAGCGACCAGTACAGTGTTCACTTCACGATCGTTCAGCTTGCCCCGAGATATTAGAGGAGAATGGTTGCCTGTAAAAAATATTAGGAATGTTATTGGCGTTAATTCAATGTAATACATGATCCAGTGTCACCCATGTTCCCCTACTAACAAAAAATTGTAGCTTTCTTTTAAAAAACGCTAAACCATAAGTTCCTTAACCAAAAATAAGGGGATCTAGGTAAACTTACCTATATGCAATTGAATTGTTGTGACGCTACAGGGCGCTAAAGTTCTCAAATTAAGATCGTTTTTTCGGAATAATTTCTAAACGCCTTTATCGATTTTCACTAATTTTGGGCTAAGAATTACTACTATTGTTGGCGTGGTCTGAAGTGAACGCGATCTTTCTTGATGCCTGGAAATTTAAAAATGGCGCGTGATTCGTAAATCAAAGTTTCTATTTTTGTTACCCTCTGTACAAATTACTTCAATTGTTTCTCTGACACTAGCCGACTTCATTTTAAAACTTTTTTGTGTATTGTTAAACTTTCGCCAGACATACAGTTTCTCTTCCAAAAAATTATTTACGAGACCTTATGACAATGGCAATCTGTTGTCTTGGACAACAGGTTGTCACTACCTGCTGACGGTAGCTCTTTATGTGAAGGCACTAGGTCGTGGTCCAATACTTACATACCTTCCCCTCGTCTTTGGTTTGTCTTGGGCGCCACCTGGTTTGATCGAAGTCCAAACCAGGAAAAATATACCGTATATCAGTTCTATTGAGAAATCTATGCAACAAATAAAACTAAAGCTTTCCCACACAAATAATAAAGTTTTTATTGAATAAAAAGGGGTTTCGCTAGATTAATTTTATGATGTCAAATTGTTTAAAATTTAGACAAGTTTGAATTATGAAATGAAAAGATAGCCTTACATAAAAAAATGTCGTTAATTATAGCTATTAATATAACGAGATTATTATGCGATTTATAATAGTCGAGGACATTGTCGCAATGTCCGAGACGGTGTTAAATCGCTAATAATCGAGTTATATTCAAAGCTTCATCGTATCATTGACAACGGCGATGCGAAAATAAAAACAAGGTGTTTTGTCATTTCATTTTGGCATTTCAAAAAGTCATCATTAAAATCATGCAATATTTTGATATTCCTGACGATATATTAGCTGCAGCCAACATTATAAGGTTGAACTTGCTTCCGGACAAACCTAAAATCCATTATGAAAAAGAATATCGGCAGTTTTGTGAGTGGCGAAACAAAGTACATGTTCAAGGTGCAGAAGAAACGGTATTGCTGGCGTATTTCGCAAAACTCTCTGAGGAATACTATGCTTCATCCTTATGGCCGAAATATTCCATGTTACGAGCGACTTTAGAACTGAAGGAAAGAGTGGAAATCGACAAATACGGCGCCTTAATACGTTTCATCAAGAAGAAAAATGTTGGATATAGAGCAAAAAAATCAAAAGTATTTACAAGAGAACAAGTCAACGAATTTGTGTGTTCTGCCTCAGACAAGAAGTTTTTAATGATGAAAGTGGCTTTTTTAATTGGAATTGGAGGAGCCTGTCGAACTAATGAATTAGCGAAGATGACCACGGAAGATGTTGACGTTTTAGAGAACAAGCTGATTGTTACTATTCCCGACTCAAAAACCCACAAGAAACGTATTTTCGCTGTGATATTTGACGGCGAAGTCAATCCTGTGCTTTTATTTAAAAAGTACGCAATGTTAAGGCCAGACCATGTCACTCACCAAAGATTGTTTGTATCATATAGAAGAGGGAAATGTACGGTACAGCCCTGCGGCATTCATTTCTTCTCTAAAATACCTCAAAAAATAGCTGAGTATCTCTCACTTGAAAATCCTAATTTGTATACTGGTCACTGCGTTAGAAGATCTTCGGCAAATTTTCTTGTTAATGCTGGAGGAGATATATTGGACCTACAAGAACTTGGTGGATGGGAATCGGCAAAGGTTGCTAGAGGGTATTTAGAAGAAAGTGTGACCAAGAAAGTTTTCATTGCTCGCAAAATTCAAATCGGCGATGTTTCCGGCAGTGGATTAGGCACAGGGGAACCGCACGAAATCGAAAGGAGTGCTTTCTCGGTCATTAATCAGTCTTCAGAGGGCATACCTAAGATCGTGGACGGTAAAGACAAAGGTGTATCCATCAAATTTGAAAACTGTCAAAATATTGTTTTACATGTTCATGAAAAATAGTTCTAATATTATTTGGTATCTAACGTATTATGCTTTCGTAACTAACGTATTAAATTATGGTAACTAATATATTATGAGTAACTAAGGTTTTATGTAGGTTTTAGTACGTTTATGATGTTAATAATTATTAATAAAGATATCATATAAAAATGACTTAATCTTCAATGATACGATAAAATTTTTAAAAAGGTAGATTAAATTAGTTTGCAACAAGGAGTATTTAAATTAAAATAATTAAAAAATGAAATTGAAATGGCTAGATTATTAGATTCTCTATCAAAGAAAATAATGTTTTGGGTGACTATACCAGCACGCTTCTGCGGTAGCTCCTTCAGCTGGGCAGGGGGACTTTAACCATCTGTGTACTGTGGACTTTAACTGGGTTAGAAACCCTTGGGAGCACTCCTAAGGTGGCTCGTAGGCTTAATGTCCCCGGTTACAACCCATGTGGTTCTGTTACCTCACATCTGGTGAAGTGGTGAAAAATCAATTACAATCCCAGCAACAAAACACACAACCCCTAAAAAAGAATAGAAAAGAAAATTGACCCACTGAATACCCACAAAACGATAACTAAGAACAAAAGAAAAGAAAATAGCTTACCTCTAAAAAGGAGGTGAGACCTCGTGGTCTTTTTAAAAAAAATGGGCCAATGGCGACCTTCTTCTCTGAAGGTATTTTCAGAAAGTAAAATGGAGGCCGCAATATCTCTCAAGTAAGACAGACCCCCTTCTCTAGCAAAATCCGCTGACTCAAGGCTGCCAACTGGACATAAACCCCAAAAAAGAAAAGAAGAAGAAGAGAACAGAGACACCACACAAAGGATCTAAACGATCAGAACGAACAAGAGTCTGGGCTTTTGCCAGAACCTAAATTACATAAGGAAATAAATCAAATAATTCCAAACAACTTGGTTTACACATAAAGTTGCCAAAAGTACAAATGGGCGTTCTGCGCTTTCACGGGAACCAGAAACGCAGATGTGTGATTCGACTTTACGCGGCGGTGGCTAGCGCCATCAACCCACAGAACAGCAGAAGTAGTGCGTTCGCCCCATATTTTGGCTAACGTTATGCAACCAAAGATGATACCCCTAATGGACAATTTTTAACAGTAAATAAAAGGAATGCACTTGGTGGAAACATATCCGTATAAATCCACACAAAATAAATAGAGGCAATTTTAAAATTGCTACAACCTCATCATTGCTGCTATTCTGAACAATGATACAAAAATTGATTTTTGTTTATTTCCTCGGCAACAGTAAAATAAATCTAACATACCGATAGCATTTACTTGTTGTTGGTGTTGAGCGGAGTCGAGTTTATTGTAAATTAAATAATTATTGGTCCTTTACCATACATGAACATTGGAACATTATGCTATCACTGAGAAGGTTGTGATGCTTCTAGTATATGGATTATGTGAGAGAAATGGACGTATGAGTATGAGTCTATCCTGACAAATAATATTCAAACCGCAGAATTCCGAACCATAAAGCTTCCGCGAGTACTAAAAGGCAGTTGTAATACCAAATCGGTTTAATGGGAATAACTATCTGCTATTCTTGCAAAACACTTTACCCGATTTATTGGATGATCTTTCATTACAACTTCGTACCGAAATGTGGTTTATGCGCGATGGGGCGCCACCCTTGTTTAGAAACAATGTTCGAGGATTTTTAAATAAAACATTTTCTGATAGATGGACCAGAAGAGGCAACAATGCACCCGTTAATTGACCAGCAAGATCTATCGATTTTACGTCTCTAGACTTTTTCCTGTGAAGCGCTCTTAAATTAAAAGTGTATGCTACTTCCTTCGCTACGCAAGCTGAGTTATTGCAAAAAATTATTAATTCCGCAGATTGTTTTAAAAACAAGCCTGTGACGATGCCCAAACTACAGTTTAATTTTTTGAAAATAATTAATTTAGGTAATTAGGAACGCGGTGAACATTTCGAACATTTGTAATAAGAATGAAACTGAATAATGGCAGATATAGCTTTCAAGCGACATCTTGTGGCAATCAAATGCATCACCTGACCCGTCTAACAAAAATCAGTCAGAAAGGGAGAAGCAAAGTCCTGCAAGGCCCCGGCGAGCCGGTCATTCTTTCAGGAGTCGCCTCCAGGAGCGCAGCATTAAAAACCAATTCGGTATACGGACCTACTCGGTCAACAATTAGAAATCTAAAGGTTAGCTGCTTCCGTTCGCCGGATTCATCAGACGCGTTTCGCGTCTCGCTTTGCAGGAGCATCTGCCATTATTAAACGATTATTCATCCATCTTTCAAAGTCAAGTAGACTCTATGGTGTTGCTTTCTTTCATCCGATCCTCTTGCCTCACTGACGAGCTGTTATACAGCGAGACGTGTCTGGGGATGAATCCGGCGAAAGAAAGCAACTAAGCTTTAGATTTCTAAAAATGAAACTAGTCAGTAGTTATTAGAATTAAGGCTTTTTCATGTTTTTTTGTTCCGAATAAACCACAATGATGAATTACAAGGTATCGTTAGTGATTTTTGGGAAGAGAAACTGTATGTCTGGCAATAACTTTACAAGAGACAAAAGAGTTTCAAGATGAAGTCAGCTGGTGTCAGGTCAGAGAAACAATTGAAGTTATTTGTACAGGGGATAACAAAAATACAAACGTTTATTTACCAATCACGCGCCATTTGTAAATTTCCAGGCATTGAAAACAGATCGCGTTTGGGTCAAAGCACGCCGATAATAATAGTAATTCTTAGTCACAAAATTAGTGAAGATCGATAAAGGCGTTTAGAAATTATTCCGAAAAAAGGATATTAATTTGAGAACTTTAGCGCCCTGTAGTGGCAAAACGAAGCAACATTGCATCTAGGTAAGTTTGCCTAGATCGCCTTATTTCGGGTTAAGGAATTTGTGGTTAAGCGTTGTACAGGGTTTCTATTTTTGATAGTTTTATAGGGTATCTCGTAAATCATAAGGAATTTCATAAATCTGATATAGATGTTATGAGTTATTTTTTTAAGGAAACAATTGCTGCGAAAACAGATCATGGCTACCTTGTTCCCCTGGACAGCTACAGGGTGATTTTCAAATTTTGACGGTTATTAAAATTCCATGTAACTTCTTTGTTATTATAGATACGAAAAAACTGTAAATTGACAAAATATGTAGTTTTTTGCGTAAAGTTCAGTGGCGTAGCCAGTTTTTTTCTATCTTGTTTAATTTTTAAGAAATTGACCCAACTTATATTTTTTCTTATGGGACACCCTGTATATTTTCAATCACGTTTATTCTGCTTACAATTAGCTTTCCAAATATATATACATTTTTGCAGTTTTCTAAAGAAATAGCTAAGTAATTTGCAAATTACTTTAGATAGGCCTATTTTGCACATAGCAAGCCCCGTTAGTAAGAAAAGGACAAAAGAATATGTATGACTAATTATTTTTTTATATGTTTAAAACTCTGAAAATATTTACCTCAACATGGAGCCCATTGGCATCGATACATAGCTGGCATCTTCTACGAACACCATTCAGGGAGTTCCGAATATTCAGGTGTTTTATGCTTCTTAAAGCGGCTTCAAAATTTTGTCTTAGTTCTTCAACCGTATTACTTCTGACGCTGTAAATTTTATTTTTTAAAAATCCCCAAAAATAAAAATCTAATGGGGTGATATCAGGTGAACGGGCTGGCCACCTAATAGGTCCATTATTTGCAAGCCATTTTTCTCCAAAATTGGTGTTTAGGCAATTTACCACAATGGCTGCGTTGTGGGATGGTGCACCGTCATGCTGAAAAAAAAGCTTTTCCCTCTCTTGTAATGGTATATTGTCTAAATAACTGATGATATGTCTTTCCAAAATATTCAAGTAAATCTCGGAATTTAGATTTCCTTCAAATATTTCATAGGCTAGAACTCTATTTCCCAATAGAGCCAGCCACACATTAAATCCAAATCGACCCTGATATACTCTATTTACTTGCTGATGAGGATTATGATCGGCCCACAGATGATTGTTGTGGCGATTAAATATTCCGTCGCTTGTTACTCGTGTTTCGTCGGTCCAGATTATTTTGGTAAAAAATAATTCATCTTCACGCAACATATTTAAATACAAATTGCAAAACTGAAGTCTCCTCTCTGAATCACCAGGATGCAAATGATGAGTTTTTCGAGGTCTGTAACATTTAAATTTGTTAGTTTTTAACAGACGGGATGATTTTGAGGGTACCACGCCAATATCTTTCTCAATATTTCTAAGTGAAGTGGTCGGATCCGCAGCCACGCATGCCAATACATTAATGGTTTCATTTGCTTTATTTTCCTTCTGATAGGTCTTTGTTCTTGCTTTTGAAAACGATCCATAATTAATAAGGTTATTTTTAAGCCTTTGAAAAATTCTTAAATCAGGTTGCTGCCGCTCCGGATATCTTTCAAAATACAAATCAGATGCTGCCCGACTATTTTTTTGACACTCAAGAAAACACTCTAGCATATTATATTTTTCAAAATTTTGGAACTTTTCCATTCTTAACCGCGTATATTAACTTTGCTTTATGACAAATTAAAGACAGACTGACATGTCTATAAATAATTTAAAAAAATGATTTTGTTATCCATGGCTTACTAAGAGATTTTTAAATTATTATCTGGTAAAATGTAAAATTTGCAAATGCAAAGAAATTAGTAGATAAAAAGTCATCATGCATTTATAGAAAATTTCACTTTTAATACAAAAAATATAAAAAGAATTAAATAATTATATGAACAATTAAAAAAATTATTATTTTTATTTCTTTTAAACATAATTTTGGAAGAAAGCTATTTTAACAAATTACAGAAAATTGGTCGAGCCTTGGGCATAGTGTTGATAATAAAAAATTAATAGTTTTTAGAATTTTGTATTGCATGTACTAAAAATGAGATATGACGTTTTAGAAATGGTGAAATAAGACTTACTCTTTTGTTTTGCTCCTACCTGCCATCGCCCGCTACGAAAAATGAGGAAAATTTATGAAAATCGCTTATTATCGAATTATTTTATCAAAAAACTGATTACAAATATATATATTTGAAAAGCTAATGGTAAGCAGAATAAACGTAATTGAAAATATACAGGGTGTCCCATAAGAAAAAATATAAGTTGGGTCAATTTCTTAAAAATTAAACAAGATAGAAAAAAACTGGCTACGCCACTGAACTTTACGGAAAAAACTACATATTTTATCAATTTACAGTTTTTTCGTATCTATAATAACAAAGAAGTTACATGGAATTTTAATAACCGTCAAAATTTGAAAATCACCCTGTAGCTGTCCAGGGGAACAAGGTAGCCATGATCTGTTTTCGCAGCAATTGTTTCCTCAAAAAAAGAACTCATAACATCTATATCAGATTTATGAAATTCCTTATGATTTTCGAGATACCCTATAAAACTATCAAAAATAGAACACCCTGTACAGTCATTTTAAGAATAACCTGTATATTTCTGAGAAGCTTGTTACAAATTGAATTACATTATTAAAAAATATATAGGGTAGCCCCTTAGCAAGTTTGGTTTCTTCCTTGAAAAGTATTAAACGTAGAAAAAATATGAGTACGTCACTGTATTCTACGTGAAAAAATACAAAATGAACATTATTTGTTCTTAGGATAAGTTAACGGGTAACCGAAATATTGGGGTGCCCTAAAATAAAATTTTCAGAAACCTCCCGAATATCAAAAACAACGAGGACTATAAAAATTCTCATTGCGGCATCTTTTGTTCCTTTCTCTAAAAAGTATACTTCTATCTTTGATATTAATTGAGATACTCCGTAATACCATCAAAAATTGAACTGATTTTTCTGGGATAGTGTATATTATAAGCATTTATGTTATTTTTAGGCAACTTAAGCCAGATCCATACCACAGGAAGCACAAAACCTCTGTCAAGTGGAAGAACCTTAATCCCGTATTCAATGAAGAATTTGCCTTTGAAACAAGACCAACCGAGCTATATATGCAGAGTTTGTATATTACTGTTTATGATAAGGATTACGGCAAGAGTAACGACTATTTGGGAGGCCTAATTTTGGGAGGATCGGGATCAAAAGGTAATTTAAGGAAAGTTTAGGTTACTATCCAAAAAAGATCCAGATTTGTAGGATTCTACAGTCGCAAATGAAATTAAAGGATAATAAAATGCCAAAGTAAAGGAAAAACAGTACTTTGATGCACACAAAATTCTTCCATCCTTCCCTTTTTTTTTATTGTTTTTGCTACATTTAGGCGATTGAAAAAAATAATTAACCCCCACGAGAGTTATTTCATTAACTTTGGGTGAAGTAACGTGTTTCCAATAAGAATGACTGAGATTTATAGTAAAACAGACCTCGGTTCAGATGTATCTAAAATGACTGTGCTATTTTTTTTAATTTAACCTCAAACCTAAATAACAGCTCTTGAAAATCGCCAACTTTTCCTGTAGCCTGGAAAGTGCTAACGTCATTCCAGTGCCTAAGGTTACAACCTCAGAAAACATGGCTCAGTATCACCCTATTTGAATTTTGTGTATGATGTCCAAAGTCCTTGAGAGGATTATTCATGACCAAGTCAGTAAGTATGTAACTTCAATCAAATGTTACCCCCTACTCAGTCTGGTTTTCGTCCTCAGCACAGTATTTCAACAGCTCACAGCTCTAGTGCACGCCTGTAATGATGTTATTCAAGCTTCCGATATTGGAAAAACATCACACTTATACTATTGGACTATAGTAAGGCCTTTGATACCGTGGATCACCCGATCTTCAGTGATCAACCTCTCATATTTTTCAGAAATTACCTGGTAAGAAGACAGCAGCGGGTCTGCATTGGTCCGCAAGTGTCTGAGTTTTTGCCTCAGGGCAGCATTTTGGGACCGCTTCTATTCTTATTATGAACATCGGTCTTTGATACTTACTTGACAACGTATCATTTCCATCAGTATGCCGACGATTTACAAATATATTCCTTCTACAGTCTGCATATGTGTTTTGCTCGTGCTCTTTTGTTAAATAGTTGAAGAATTAAGCTTCTGATTTTCGGTAGAGATACTCAACAACTTGCATCAATAAATAACTTTATGATACATGTTGGCAGTCTGCTATCTAAAGATCCCTTTCCTTCTCATCATACCCAGAGCCTTGATGATGAACCGTCAAACGGCGAAACGCATTCAAGGATTGGGCCTGACGGAAAGGATAAGGGACAACTCATCACACCAACTTATTTTGAGGTTATTTTAAATAATTAATGTGTTAAGTATTAATAATAAATACCTTACAAGTTTTAGGATACATGACAATTTTATATTTAAATTACTAGAACGTTCTTCAAGCTTTATTAAACAGAGACACAACTGTTAACAGCAATTTAGGCCCAAAATAGTATTTATAAAATGTATAAGCTTTATTTGGATCCATAAAATAGTAAAATTACAGAACTTTATGTCATAATATACTGCTTACTAGCATAGTTAGAGGGCGCGGCGTTATGCAGAAAGCTACCAACCATTATTGAGTTAAACTAAAATTCTGATATCTTATAAAATGAGTATCTATTATTCAAAAATCTACCTACCCACCAACGTTAATAAAACACTTAACCTTAAAGCACCCATTATTTTACTTAAAATTCATTTTTGGAAAAACCTATCAACCCACTTGGTTGCAATTTGTAATTTTAGCAGAAAGCATCCAAGTAGATTGGTAGGAGTTTAAACTGTTTAAAAGTATTTCTGCTTTCACTAAAGTGCTTTTAGTGTAGGATGATATAATAAACTACTGATAATTTGGGTTGGATTTTTAGAGGAGAAATCAAACCACCATTCTTGATGGAAACTAAATCACTTCCCTATTGTAAAAAAAAAGTGAAGTTGGTAAAACTGGAACAGTATAATCAATAATTATTTTGCTTAATTCGCTAATTGCCTTATAGCAAAAGTATTAAAGTCTATGATCTCGATGATCCCGCAGCAACGCTGATTCAGGTTTGGCAGGAGATTGTGAAATGACAACGGTATACTTTTGAAATATGGAGTGTAGGTAATAAGTAAAGCTGATTATAAACTTAATTCAAATTCTTATTTTATTACATTTCAAACCAGTTTTACCAGAATGATAAATTGACAAGGGGAGTGACATTCATGAAAGAACTAGGCGCAATCGCTGTCTTTATTCCACTTCAGAGCATAAAACTGTATTATTTCAATGATCTTTTACGTACGATGCAGTCAAGACGTTTAACTCACTGTCCATCGACATAAAGTCTTGCGTATCTGTTGACGGGGTACGAAGAAAGCTAAAAAAGTATGTAGTCGATGGAAGAAGTGAGCTCACTTTATAACTAATATTTTTAACTCTTACAGCGTGTCCAATAATTACGTAGTCGTAATTATCTTTCATTTCTATTCTTGTATGATTAGATAGGTATAATTTTAGTATATTTAAATTCCAGGAACATTTATAGTTTACTGCTCTTAAAGGGTGGTTAGGTAGAATAACTCTGCTAGACCTTGCCACCAAGATATAATATTTTGTTCTGTAGCTATTTTTTTTTTTCAATTAAAGGAAGACCTGTTTATTTTTTCAATGTAACTGAACTATGAATCATTGAGACAACGTATCTCCAGATACCCAAAGGTCAGAACTCGATCGGTTTTGGTTTATGAAATCTTATGTTAGTCAAGACTTACTTTACTGCTCAGGTATATCGGAATTTAACGAAAAGAGAACCTATGCAGGAAACATTGAGAAAAGAAAGTTGTCAAGAGTCTTCTTTATAACGGCGTCACTTTTTTAAGTGGAATTTTACTTAGCTACATTGGCACTGTTCGATATAACAAACATTTTAGTTAACATTAGAAATTTAAACATCCAACAAAGTCTTGCTAAACAACAAACATTATTAATTAAAATACTTTGTGTTCCGTCAAGGAATTCTTTAACTTATTTAAAGGTTCTATACTTTCAATGTTTAAGAATTTCTGCTATAATAAAAATATGTTGTTGAGCGAGCTTATTGTGGTCGAGAAGAACGGGGAGGCTGTGCAGGAGTGAGCTAGTCTCTCGGGGTAGTCTATATGATTTGAGTGAGTTTGGGTGAATGTGTGATTGTGTGATCAGAGGATTCAGGGAAACATCCGTCGGTTTGTAGTAGTTGATAATAAGTTTGATAATATGTTCAGCAATTGTCTGCGTCATTCGTAGGTCATTATGTAGCGTAGGTATCATCGTGAAGCGTATAGAGCGTTAGTCACAATTCTAAGTACTTTTTTCTGGAATGTCTGAACTTTTTTTAATGTTGAGTCGGATACGGTGCACCAGGACACGACACCATAAACAAGTACAAGTCTAATAATTGTTTTGTACAGCAATGTCTTTGTTCGTAAGTTCAGTCTACTTCTACTGTTGTTGAGCGAGTAGATGGCGCCGAGTTGACCATTTGCTTTTTTTAAGCGTTGGTCTACGTTATCGGTCTAAGCCAGCCTCTTATCGAAAGACAGACCCAGATATTTGATGTTATTACACCAGTCTATTCTGGTGCTTTTGACTTGAAGTCTTGTAGCAATTTTAAAATTGCCACTATTGACTTTGTAGGGAATGTTAGACTTACCTATAATTCTTACAGTCATATTTTCATAAAATGCATCTTTTATAGTTATTTTGTTCAGGAACTTGTTTATTGGGTTGTGTCATCTTTGTTTACAGAAAATTAGTCAAAATAAGTGGGGTTAGAAGTAGCTTTTCTGTTGGTTAATTGCACAAGACGCTGCAAGTAGCTTGACCACGTATTTCCGTTTGTGGCTCCCGTCAAGTTGCAGAACGCCCATTTCTCACTATGGGCAATTTTATGTATAAACAAAGTTGTTTGGAATTACTTTCTTCGTTTCATTATTCAATTTATGTTCTGGTAAAAGCCCATACTCTCGTATCGTTCTGATCTTTCGTAGAGTGTCTCTGTTTTCTTCTTTTTTATTGGGGTTATGTTAAGTTGGCAAAACTTTGTGTCAGCTGATTGTTAAAGGAGAAGGGGTTTCTTCGGAGTTCTTGGGGCCCTTTAATTTTACATTCTTAATTTCCTTCAGAGAAAAAGGTCAAACCAGCCGGCGTTAGGCAATTTTTTTGTCAAAAGGCCACGAGGTCTCGCCGCCCTATTAGAGGCAAGCTCCTTTTATTCCTTTTTTTTGGGGTTGTTGTTCTTGTTGGGATTCAGTGGGTAATTTTCTTTTCTATTATTTTTAGGGGTTTTGCTGGTTTTGGCAGTTTTTGCCGTTTTCTCCTGCCGCTCGGCACTTATGTAGGTTAAACACATAATTAATATTCCACATGAGATTTTAAGGCCCACATAACAACCTAAGGTTCTCCAACTAAACCTGGAAAAGCCTAATTCCACCTGGCCTTCCATAAGAAACCACATGGGGCCATAATGGTTTAGGAAAGTAGCCGCCTAACAGGATCCATCATAGCTGCCCAGATAGATGTTTTTGGTATTTAGTTAACTATAATTTGCTTAATTCACTTAAAAATTCACATAAATTCAATCAATAACTTCCTATAATGATGTAGTGCTGCGCTACCCCTCTCTTATGAAGTAATTTACTTTACTTACGGTATATATATATATATATATATATAAGGCCTACAACTCCTGGCAGCAGCTACAAGGGTCTTTGCTATTTTGGAAATAGTCACCTTCCTTTCACGCACTAACACAAAACTACACTTTACCTATGCTTCCTATTTCTTTTCCACACTATCATATATTAATGATGTTCCTGTATCATATGATATCAGGTTTGTAACCAGAAAGAATAAAAATGAACAATTTTTATATCTTGACTTAATTGTTAGAATCAGATAACTATTCGTTCTCTAAGATTTTTTGGTATAGTTGAATCAATTTGGTAGAGCAAAATCAATTTGGTAGAGCAAAATACTAAAAATCCCTTTCTAAATTTAAGCATAAAAACACCGATAATTTATAGGGTTAAAATAATTCCTTTATTTAAATATATCATAATTGGTGAAATTTTCAAAATATTGATAAATATGAAAGCTTTACACACAATAGATATCATAATTAATAAAAAATAACAAACACAAAAAAAATAAAAAAAAAAACTCTATGCTGAGAAAATGATCCAACGGAAATCCAATAGGATAATTACCTCTTGTTCTCTAATTGATTACAAGAAGCTTAAAATTCGTGCCAACATCAAAAATCAAGCAACTCAAAACCAAATCCTGAAAACATTTATAAAACACTACAGCACACCTTTTGTCCTAAATCATCTTAAAACAATTAAAGTTGTTAAAATAAAAAAAAAAACGGATAATAATTATACAGGTAGCCAACCTCACACGGCCAATTAGACTTTAATCAAGTAATTATTTATAGTTTTACATTCCCATTAATTCCCACAACAAGTGCAATTCAAATTAACCTAGCCGTCCTCTCAGGGCTCCAAAATATAATAATTAAACTAAAAAAATCTCAAAACTCCCTAGCAAAAATCTACTTAGACATTTATTTAATAGATGTGCTTTCTAATGCTTTCAGAAAATGGTAACAGTTATAAATATATATATATTTATTTCTTTTTAAAAACCATGACCAAAATATAAAGTTTATTCGAAACCAGACACTTACTTTTCATGTTCTTACGTTCACTGTACGGTACGACACTGGCAAGTATATGACAAGACTAGTCTTCACTTAAGAACCACTCACTTATAAATAAATAAAAATTTTGCTAAATTTCTCTTTTCTAAACTGAACTCATATTACTTTTTATAAGTTTCAAAAATATTATTTTTAATTTAAAAGAAATTAATTAATTAATCAGTAATTGATTTTTGAATCGGGCAGAGTTTCGCTCTACAACTCTTTATTTAGATATGTCTTATTTTTCTGAATTTCACACCGTTTTTATAGCTGAAAATCGTGGTTCGATTTGCGTCACACAACGCACTTTTCCTTTGTTCTTGAGAATGGTGGCAAAATAGAACGCAATATTAGACTCGTGACAATGATATCATCCTGACCCTAATTGGGTTCAAAAGAAGTTCAGCAACCGAAAACTTCTAGATTGTTCTCGAAGCTTTTGGTTTGACGTCACAGTCTTCAGTCAAAGATATCAGATGTTTTCGGGCCTGTGACGTGTTTTATGTGTATTTAATTTCTACACGAAAATTATCATTGTCTTTTGACATCAACATTGATTTAAAAAAAAAACAAAGATTTTAAATGTCAATTAATGAACATTTTGTGAAAGTTAGGTGGAAAATTCAGTTAAAGCTAAAAATTATATTTAGTAAATTTCAGTTAAAATTTCAGTAATTTGTCACCCTGTGTCGGGCATCACAATGATGTAAGACGATCTTGACTTGAGGTCACATTTTTAATATAACCAAATGTAACAAATGGAAGTATTTAAGGTTTTAGAATCTTCAGAGGTTATATAGATACATAAACGCATGGTTTAATAAATCCTTGAGTCATGAAAAGCTCGGTTTAACTTTTTTTATATTTTATTCTTAAACATGAACAACTTTAATTCAGGCTAATTTTAAAACAATTTAACACTGATCATAAAGCATATACCCTTCCTTTTGGTCAAGTAAATTTTATTTAATAAACACTTTATTGGGAAAGGAAAGAAAGCTAAAAAGTCTTTCTTCACTAAACTAAAACGTTTGAACAAATAAACAACTTGTGGGTTGTGTTTGTCTCACTGTTCATCTTTAAGGGTATATAAATCAAAGATATTTATTTTATTTTTTTAACAAATTTTAAAGTTTATTTATTCTTTGTTCAAACGTCTATTAACTGCCCTAAACAATGGGATTAATATAACTACGGGAAACTGGACCTTAGGTCTCCAGTACACCGAACACAAAAATTTTCTAACATGTGCTAAAAATTTTACAAAATGGAATTTTTACTTAGTTGAACAGATGCTTTCTTTTTTTTCCCCCTTCCTTTTAATACAAATTCATAATATGAATTAGAACTTCGAAAGTCTTCTTTATGTATCCTTACTTTAACCTGAATAAGAAGAACATGTATTTCTTTATGACCTTCTAAATTTCACAAATTACCTCTATTAACAAAATTTCTTGTCAGTATGTTGATTGCATTCACTTCGTGACACATTTTCAAAAAAAATTTAAAGCTCCATCAACGTCACCTTCCACCTACAATTTTCTCTATACTGCTAATATTAACTGCAGCACTATTTTTTGTCTCCTGAAGATGAAGGTTACTACCTTCGAAACATGTAGACTCGCTTTTATAAAACTGAGCCTCTGATTGCTCTTATCAAATTAGTGGAGAAAGACTTTTTGACTTTCTTTCCTTTCCCTATATTTCAACTCCACTTTGAGTATGGACTATTTCTTCAAATTAAACACTTTATTGTTTGTGTGGGAAAACTTTGGTTTTTTTTGGTTGTGTAACTTTCCAATAAGTGCTAACATTCGGTATATTTTTCCTGGTTTGGACGTCTGTCAAAACAGGTGGCGCCCAAGGCAAGCCAACGATGAAGGGAAGGTGTAAGTATGGCGGAACACGACCTAGTGCCTCCACATTAAGAGCTACCGTTCTGGTTTGAGGAAATTTACATTCTGACCTCGAGAAGTAAATAGCTCGAGTTTTAGCGTCATTTAGGCGAATTTTCGATTTGTCTAACCACGCCTCGATAAGTTTTATGTGGCGTTGCAACTTTGAGACTACCAACCTTGACTGTTTGGCGGTGGCGGTGATCGCGGTATCGTCTGCAAGCAGGTATAATTGTGTTTTAGCGAATTCAATTATATCGCTGGAATAGATATCATACAGGGCCGGTGCAAGGGGAATTCTCTGCGGTACTCCGGCTCTGACGTGTCGCACAGTCGATATCGCCTTCTCAGACGAATCCGCGAAAATGATTTCTGTCAAAAGTGACCGAATCACCTTTATTAAGTAGTTTCGCATACCTGACCTTATTAACTTTAGAATGAGTTCGTTATGCCAGATTTTATCAAATAACGTCAAATAAACCCGCTCCTGTGCTAAAGCGACCGTTAAACCCCTTGAGTACGTTGGAAGTCAGTCTTGTTGTTTGGCGCACCGTGCAATAAGCAGTTTTTAAACCGAACTGTTGTCCTGCATCCTTTTGTCATTTTTGGATAAATAAATTTCATTTTTTTATTTTTAGGGCAGAGATTGAAACACTGGTTGGATATGATTAGGTATCCGGATCATAGGCATGAACAGTGGCATAATCTCACTGAAGATTTACTGGAATAAACGGTTTCTAATTAAACTGATCCTTGTTGGCTTTAAAAAGTATTATTATTGTATAGCTGTGTTGTAATATTTTTTGGTAATTTTATATATCTCATAGCAACATTGGTGTACAATAAAAGAAATTAATGTAATAGGCTTTAAACGTACTAATTATGTTTTAAAATAGGTAGGTGTTTATGGTTGTTGTTAGCAACTGATTAACAATTTCATACATGAAGTTATACGCCTAAAAGAGGCGTATACCTTGTTACCTAATTTGTGGTTGTGCAAATTGATTTGTTAAATTTTATTGTCTATTCTCATATATCAGTCAACCTATTATACAGTGTGTATCAGCCGAACGGAATAAATTCGATAATAAATACTTGGGGGCGTCTCCGAAAAAACGCTTGGACACGTCGATTGGTATTTCTAGTTGCGCATTATTTTCAATAAAAACTTTTTATACAGGGTGTGTCATGTAACAGTGGCCAATACTAACTTTATTATTTTAAAGGCAATACCCTGTATATTATTCATTTTTTGGATTCTTCAGAAAATTTTAGACATATTTCATCTACAATATCCTATACCTATCTTCAACTGTTTCGGAAATATTAAGTGTTTTCAAATTTATTGCAAATAAAAAAAAAGGTATAAATAGTTTTGTTTACTTTTGTTTAAAACGCCTGACCTTAGCAAATTGTTGTCTGTCTGCATGACAGTAGTTGTCAGTGTTATCGTCATTTGAATTTCGTTAACTGCATATCAGAAAAATGGTTTATTTAACAGAAATGTACAAAATAACAATTCTACAGATGATTGGTTATGGAGATAAAACACGGACACAAATGAAAGTTGCTCGCTTATTTCAGGAAAAATTTCCAAATTTCACGATCATGCTAATCGTCAGAATTGACGCTATTGGTCTAGGGAAAATCCTCACTGGATGAGAGAAGAACATACGCAATATCCTGAAAAGGTTAATATTTGGGCAGAAATTGTTGGAGATCATATCATAGGTCCCTTTTTCATTAATGGCGATAATTATTTAGCACTGCTCGAAAATAATGTCTTGCCAACTTTGACAAACTTATATCCTGATCCAGCAAACTCACAAATTCCAGCGAATATGATGTCCGGCAGTACCTCAACCCAGTATTTCCAAATCGGTGGATAGGGAGGCGTGGATCGATGGAATGGCCAGCATGATCCCCTGATCTGACGCCATTAGACTTCTTCTTATGGGGTTATGTCAAAAATATTGTATACAAAGCTAAGCCCCTCGACTTAGCTGACTTAAGAAGACGAATAACACTTGCGATTAGATCGGTCACGCCTAAGATGTTCAGTACCGTTAGAAGAAATTTCTATTTAAGATTAGGATGGTGCCAAGACGTTCGCGGCGAGCATTTTCAACATCTCCTACATTAATGTTTTTTTTTTGTTTTTAACATTATCAAGAAATGAACAGTACCTATTACTTATTAGTTTTCTAGTGTGTTGTTATTTTTCGCAATAAATCTGAAAATACTTAATATTTCCCAAACTGTTGAAGATAGGTATAGGTCATAGGATATTGTACATGAAATATGTCTAGAATTTTCTGAAAAATCCTAAAATTGAATAATATATAGGGTGTTGCATTTAAAATAAGAAAGTTAGTATTAGCCACTGTTACATGACACACCCGCTATAAAAAATTTTAATTGAAAAAGATGCGCAACTAGAAATACCAATCGTCGTCTCTGAGCGGTTTTTCGGACACGCCCCGATGTATTTATTATCGAATTTATTCCATTTGGCTGTTACACACTGTATGTAATAACCTAAAAGTAATTACTGTCTGCCATAAAAAGTAAGTTACGAATTTTATTCATATGCTCACTGTATTATAGGATGTATTTCAGGAAAATATTTTCGCATATACAGGGTTTCTCAAAAAAGTGTGATAACAAAATGTGTTATTTTTTTAACTGCCAAAAGCAAATCAAATAAAGTTTTAGGCAATTAGTAAGGGCACTAATGCAAACCTAATTAGGCAAAAAGAGCACATAAATGAAATTCCTTACTTAGTTCGTATAGAAGCTGTGGACGCTTGGCGCAGTATTGCAGGACCCTGTATAATAAACCTTTTCTGATAATGTTTTAAAACACTTCAGTAACCTGGTTCCTTTCCAGATATATTTTTATATGTATTATACACAATTACACACACGGATAAAATTGTAGCATAACAAAAAAATTGTAATGTAAGTTTAATGCAAAAACGCATTGTTGTAAATTGGCTCGACTAGAAATGCATTAAAAATTATCAATCAAAAACTCGAATAACTGGAAAAAATAAGATTAAAATTTGGTTTCACTATTTATGTATGCAACAGCTAATACTGTCCACATGGGTATTTTTTTTTAACAAACTTTACCAATACTTCAGCATTATATTCTTTTTATGATCAGGCACAAACCCTACAAGAAAAATCCTTTGGATCGGTTAGTTGAAGTTAGTTCACTGCATGATTTTCAATACAGTGATGGGCTAAAATATGGAACAAATTCATTTAAAAATTAGGTATTAATTTTTTGAAAGAACGCTCATACACGTCGATTATAATTTTTTCTTCCGCATTTTTTGCCTCGAAAAGAAATTATACAGGGTGTGTCAAAAAGTAGATGTAGCAAAAATGTTTTGTATTTTAAATAGAACCCTATTTTTTTCAGTCGAATTTTGAATTCTACGTCAAATTCTGCGCATAATTCATGTAGCATACCCTATCCTTATCTCTAACGGTTTTAGAGAAAATCTACATCATAAAACGAAAATTATTTTATTAAGTGTTGAAAATGCCAACCATTAACTTCTTGACAATATGACAATCTACCTAAAAACCCTTCTAAAACATTATTTACAGTATTTTCATTAATTTGCCTAATTTCATATCTAATTTTAAATTTTAAGTCTTCCAAATGTTGTGGTTTATCCTTACACACTTTTGATTTCAAATAACCCCAAAGAAAGAAATCCATTGGTATAGGATCGGGAGATCTTGCAGACCATTCTATGGGTCCTCTTCTACCTATCCATCGTTCGGGAAATACAGTATTCAAATACTCTCGTACCTGTCGAGCAAAATGAGGCGGAGCACCATCCTGCTGAAACCAAATAGACGCTTCTGGTAGATTAGGCTGATTCGGATTTTGGAAAATCCGCTGCCAGTGTGGGAATTAATTCATTTTGAAGAAATTGTAAATGCCGGTCTCCTGTAAGATTTCCATCGAAGAAAAAAGGTCCAATAATTCTATCATTTAATATCCCTGCCCAAACATTTACTTTTTGTGGGTTTTGCGTGTGCTGTTCTCTCATCCAACGGGGATTATTTGTACTCCAATACCGAAAATTTTGTCTGTTTACCGAACCATTCAAACAAAACGTGGCTTCATCGCTAAAAGGTATGTTGCGACGGAAAAATAGATTTAAGCTGCAAAATTCCATCATAGTTTTACAAAACTGTAGTCGGCGGTCGGGATTATCTTCGTTTAGCTCGTGCAGCAACCTAATTTTGTACGGATGGTACTTTTCTTGTTTCAATACCCGCAAAACAGATCGTCGGCTCACATCATTATTAAGGGCTACTTCAGTGGATGCACTATGGGGATTATCTTCAACTTCTAACAAAATGTCCAATTTTGTGTTTTCACTAATTTTTGGATGACCTGGCCGTAGACGATCCTTTACATTCCCTGTTTCCCTGAAATTCTTCTCAATTTTACTCACTGTAGATCTTGTAATCGGTCGTTCTGGATACTTAGCGCTAAACAAGTTACAAACTTCTTCTTGATTTCTTGTTTTATCTCCACATCCAATTAAAATTAAAATTTCGATTCTTTGAGTTTCATTTAAATGCACCATGATCACCGTTTTTTAAAATTATACCTAAAATTATTTTTGATTGACACATGACTTGCTATCGTAGTGAAAATTCATATACCTTTTTTTAAAGAAAAATTTCGTTTTATGATGTAATTTTTCTCTAAAACCGTTAGAGATAAGGATGGGGTATGCTACATGAATTATGCGCAGAATTTGACGTAGAATTCAAAATTCGACTGAAAAAATAGGGTTCTATTTTAAATACAAAAAAATCTTGCTACATCTACTTTTTGACACACCCTGTATAATTTCTTTTTTAGGCAAAAAATCCGGAAGAAAAAATTATAATCGACGTGTCCGAGCGTTTTTTTAAAAAATTAATACCTGATTTTTAAATGAATTTGTTCCATATTTTAGCCCATCACTGTGTTTCTGACCAATATTTTTTAGTGGTTTTGGTGCGTAATATTTTATAACCTAATTTTTGCAATATATTAATATTTCGTGTTCATGTTCGTAATTTATATAATTTGTATGGGTTTTTACGTATTCGATAGGCAAAGATAGGATAAGTTAGAAATAATTACTTCAAATACAGTTCCGTTTAATTTTTTTGTCTAGCACCTAAAACGGCTTCAAAATAAATTTTTAAAGTTGGGTAAAATTGGCTACGCCCCCATTCTTGTCCTTCATTAAGCTGTGTACAGGGTGTGCAGTTTTCGTGTGAGGTTTACTGTTCTAATATTTTTTGAAACCTTTATTGTAGCAATAATTATTTATAATACAATGGATGTAAGTAAATATACTTACATCCCATGAAGTATATAACATTTTTTCTCCGCCCGGCAGAATTTATTTTTGGGTTTTTATTAATTTAATTCGATACTTTTCGCATGAAATTATGGACAGCTTTGACCGGTTCCTATAGCATCATAAGCATTGTTATTTTATCAACAACGTCAAGCTGACAGTTTATTATCAAAAATTGAGAGAATTTGAAATTATTGATTGATGCCAGAAAAATCGAGGAAGAGGTATGAAGCAACGTATCAATACTTCAAGAAATGGTGCCAAACAAAGACTGCTACTGCAGCTTCAGAAACCGTGCTTTTGGCGTAGTTTCACGAAAAATCTGCTGTATTAAAGTATTCATCAAGCTTATGGTGTGAATATTCCATGCTGAAGTCCACCCTTTTCATAGAGGAAAACATAGATATTTCCAAGTATCCTAAACTTCGAGCATTTTTAAAAAGAAAAAATGACGGATATAAACCCAAAAAATCTAATGTGTTTGACAGGGAAGATGTAAATAATTTCCTGTTCGAAGCCCCCGATGATATTTATTTAATGATGAAGGTTGTAATGATAATGGGAATTGCTGGAGCGTGCCGTTCTAGTGAACTCTGTGCAATGAAAATGGACAATGTTGAATTAAGGCATGAAGTCATATTTGTTACTATTCCTGATTCCAAAAATGGAATGGCACGTAAATTTATAGTGACTAAAAGTGACGATGAGAAGGTTTGTTATTTCAAAATAGTTCGAAATTACATTGATATAAGATCCAACATGACGAATTTTAATCCTCGCTTCTTCATGCGATATCAAAATGGAAAGTGCTTAAACCACCCTGTCGGGAAAAACTCGATTTCTTCAAGTTCAAGTAAAATTGCTAAATTTCTGAACTTTCAGAACTTTAAGGAGTATACTGCGGACACTCCTTTAGAAGAACGTCGGCCACTTTATTAGCAAATACTGGAGTTGATGTCTCAGCCCGCAAGCGACATGGCGAATTGAAATCTACAACTATTGCGGAAAGTAATGTAGCGGAGAGCGTCAACAATAAAAGGGAAGTTGCAAATAAAATTTTATACAATATAACGAAGCCAGAAGTCTCCTGCAGTACTCCAAGAGTAACAGAAAACTTGGTTAGAGATGGAGAAATTATGAAGTCAGAACATTTCATACAAATTGAGAAAAAAAGAGAAAACATTTATCCAAATTTTGTAAATAATGTTCATAATTGTAATAATTGTACTATTAATATTCATATCACTTAATATTACTCAATTTTTATAAATCATTGTTTTTATGTGGCATAAATTATTACCACCCAAGGGTGGTAAGTTGACTTACAACCCGTCGTCAAGGGCAATCGATACCTTTTTGGTAATTGTTACTTACGTCCTTCAAAACAGTGTCAAAATGCGTTGTTTGCAATATAGGGAGGAGAAAAACGAAATTTTCATAGTCCTCTCAGTTTCCGACATTTTTTTTCTGATTTTAAAAACTTGTAATTTTTGACGCTCCCCTGTACCTCGATTATTTGGTAACCAATCAATAAGGTGCACACTTGCTCGTTCAAAAATGTCTGCATTATTTCGTATCGCATTGCAACTTTCAATAATTCGAGTTCTTAAGTCGTTTTCATTTAGTACAGGCGTTTTGTATACAAGAGAATTTAGAAGACCCCCCATAAATAATAGCATAGAGGATTTGAGTTGGGACTGCCAGCTGGCCAACCTTGGAGATCTGCGCATCCAATCCGGTAATTAGGAAAAGTGTTGTCGAGGTATTGACGAGCAACTAGGCTAAAATGAGCTGGAGCGCCATCGTGCATGAACCACATATTAGTTCTTATTTACAGAGGTACGTCTTCTAACAGAACGTTAAGTTCTTCAGATAGAAACTGCGTATAGGAGTTTCCATTCAATCGAGGTGGTAAAAAGTATAGTCCAATAAAATAGTCGTCAATGGTCCCTGCTCATACATTCACCAAAAATTGTTGCTGAAAATGACCTTCTCTAATTTTATGAGGATTATCGTCCGCCCAAAAATGTTCGTTATGAAAACTCATAACGGCTTCTCTTGAAAAAGAGACCTAATCAGTAAATAAAATGTTCGGTAAAAAATTGTTATTTTGTGCTATTGTATGCAACCACCTACTAAAATCAAATCGTGGATGAAAATCACGGGAAAGCAGAGCTTGATCGTTGATAAAGATGCAAAACCTTCCGAACAGTTGATGCACTTGTTTGAAGTTGTACTGCTACCTTCCTGGCACTAGTTGAAGGATCATCTTCTATCTCTCAAAGTATAGCCTCTTCTAACTCAGGCGTGGCTACTGTTGCAGGTCTGCCAGGAAGTCTTGTACTACGTTTAAATTTTCTAGTCTCACTCAATTTGCATGAAGCTGTCTAAATGTTTTGGAACACAACAGTACTCTGTTTGGATAACGTTTCTGAAAAATTCGCCGAGCTTCCTTAGCATTTCCATTTGCTAGGCCATAATTGTAATGCATTTGTTTCATTTCAGCGTTAGTAAAGTTACCATTTTTGGCTTGTTAGTGACAAAACAGGTAAACTAGACATCAAAAGTTACCCTTACCTCATATTTTAATTAACTTTGAAATACCTTGGTGATTTTTTGTGCATGCAATAAAATGATTAATTTTTTCTCTCGAAAACGAAGCAAGATACAAAAACAATTAAAGACATAAGTGGATAACGGTGTCACGTAACATTTTTAAATTTTGAAGTAATTTAATAAAACGCGTGTTTTGAACCAATCAAAAACGCTATATGGTTTAATTGAATAAAGGAGTCATGTTGCTTTTAAATATGTTTTTAATATTATATAATATAGGAACTTTCACAGAATAGGGTCTACAATATTTAATCGGTAAAGTAACTTTGGAAAACATACAATAGCAACAGCAAACTAACAGGTTTTTCTTTTTTTCTTAGGATTGTCAATATTTTCAGTCAAAATTTCTTCATAGAACCATCTATAATCCTCGTCAATAAACTTTAGCTGCTCTTGTAAGTTATTTATTTTTTCAATTGTGAGACCCCCACACCTTGATAACTTACCTAAAAATATTTCCTCGGGAAGGATTTCTTTTGTGCCCTTTTATGTAATCAACCTGTAAAAACGGATCCAGTTAGTTTTATAATAATAAAACCCAAAGTGGTTCACTCTAATCCACTTGACACTGTCTCGTAAACTAACTTTATCATTAGCAGTACTGTTTATTTTTTTATACAAGCGAAGTTTGGCCGGAAACTCTTCTAAGTTATAAAAAAAGTTTGTCATATTCAAGCATAAACTGTTCTTTGTACTCGCAGATGTAATGATTTCTCGAGACTGGACTGGAATTAATATTGTCTGATGTTTTCTCAATACTTTTTCAATCCTTCCAAAGTCACGGTTGGAATCTAAGTAGCTGTGACCAACTTTGGGAAATTCATGATCTACTACTTTAAAAATTTTTTTCACTATTAGGTACTGGTAAAGACACAATATAAAAAAATTTTTGTTCTGGCCAGCACATGAATCTGACCAAATTATTAGATGGTCAATCTCAGGTTGTGCCTCTTTAAGCAGCTTACAAAATCGCAACAAACAACTACCAATTTCATTACTTCCCTGTTTGCAATGTTTTCAGTCCACGTAAAAAAAAAACGACTTAGATCTAGAATAGGTAATACAATGGATGCCAAAGTTATACAGCCACATTTGCCGCAAATACAACGCTTTGGATGTAGATAACTTCGGTAGTGGCAAAGTTTGTTGCAGGTCCATAGGTATGTAGCATTTTCTTTTGTCAGTAGCAGGAATGTTGCGGTCTAATTTTTGCGTTAAAGGCAAATTCATAATTTTTTGGTGAGGTTCGATATTCGACAGTCCAGAATATGGCATTTATAAAGTCAGTAGCGAAGTTCGAAAAGTTGCTGTTTGATTGGTTGAAATTTTAGTCCAATAGAATGATACAGAATACTGACATTAATTTTGACGGATTGTAAATTATTATTTTCTTTGTTTATAATTTTGTTCGATTCCAAATAAAAATTAAATCGTTTTTGAGTTCCGTGCTATGGTAAGAATGTTATTTTATAACACCCTGTTTGCAGCGTTATTTTTGTTTTACGCGGCTTATAGGAGAAGGCGTAGCAATCGCCGCTTTAAAACGCGACCAATAAATGTGAGGAGAATAGGGGCAGGTGGATATGATTATTTTAAAAAGATTAGGTCTTGGGATCCACCACAGTTTTTTAAATATACAAGAATGACTGTTCTAGTTGTAGATAAATTCATAATTTTGGATTAACTCGAGTAACAATAAATTAGTGTCATCTTTCTCTATACTATCCATTTCTGGTTTTCCAGTTTCTGGCGCAAAACACAATACTAAGCTTACAACAAACAGAAAATCCAAATACAAATGACGGTAGGGCGACGTAAACACCGAAGAGCCCAACCGCGACAAATAAAAGACATTTGGCATTTTGCTGTAACCACATGACTTTAAAATAGCGTCTTCAATGGTTAAAACGAACCTCTCGAACTCCGGACATAAAAATTGGTTATATCGAACTTTTTGAAACTTACGAACTTTGCACGAACTGAGTTTATAAATTGAACTGAGTGTTCCCTTTAGTTTAAATTGAAACTCTTATTTCCAGCACCAACTGAACCTGAACCTCGCCAACTTTTCGAGATTATAAATCCAGCTTAACAATACAGTAACACTTTGTCAAAATTTGGCACTTTGTTAAAATTTGACACTGTCAAATATTCACAAACAGAGGTGTAATTTATTTCGTGGACAGTTGAAGATAGATTTTTTTTTTATGATAAGGCACAGCACTGCAGGATAAATCCTTTATGGCGCTCTAGGAGCGGTGCGTGTGCGCAGGAAACGATTCACGTTGGTCTTGAATCTTTGGAGATTATACTCGTTGGGGAACGCGATCTCAGGGAGGTCGTTCCAGAGTGATGACGTTTTCCAGATGAAAGAATTTTGAAACAGTGTCGTTCGAGGGACACTAAGCTGAACCACGTACTGGTGGGCTGCAGTGGCTCGTCGTGTATTTCTACCATGCACCGCTCTGGGTGGTATCAACCTCAGTTGAACACTTGCCATGAAAATATTTGTAAAATAGACTCAAGTCGCCAACCTGCCTTCGATGTTCAAGGCTTTCCAGATTATTTGTCAGACTATGGTCACCGATCAAGCGAATGGCTCTTCTTTGAATGGAATCTAGCAATCTCAGGGTATGTTTAGGAGCAGAGCCCCAAATATGCGAACAGTACTCCAGTGATGGTCGAATTTGGGCTTTATAGAGCATCAAAAGTTGCTGGGGTGTATAGAGGTTTTTTGTTCGGAAAAGTATTCCAAGCTTCTGCGAGGCTGCCCTAGCAATGGCCGCAACGTGACTATGCCAAGACATATGACTATCCAAATTTACGCCCAATAAATGAATTGATGAAGCCAAAGGAATTGAGTGTCCCGCAATAACTATATCCGGTTCTTCAACATTAACTTTTTTAGAAAAAACTGCCGCCTGGGTCTTTTTAGCGTTAAATTCTACTTGGTTACTGTCACCCCAAGACAGAATTTCTTCCAGGTCTTTGTTAAGATGTGAGACCTCTTGCTGCCTATAGAGATGTGCATTAGCAGCCGATGTCCGAGCATCCAAAGTAAAAGATGAAACAAGTGTGCTGTCATCAGCGAAGCTATATATAGGATTTTTAGTTTTTTCCAAAAGATCGTTAATGTATAGTAAGAAAAGGGTGGGCGACAAAATAGAACCTTGAGGGACTCCGGCGTTGATGTTAAATGTGTCTGAAAGAAATCCGTCCATCGCCACTCGCAGAGAACGGTCTTTAAGAAAGCTCGACAGCCATGAACAAAATTGAACCGGCATTCCGTATGCTCTCACTTTAGTTAGGAGCCCCTCATGCCATACTCGGTCAAAAGCCTTGGCAATGTCCAGTGCTACCGCCCGGGACTCCCCATGGTGTTCTATTGCGTTGTTCCAAACATGAGTAACATAAGCGAGAAGTTCTCCTGTTGATCTAGACTTACGGAATCCATACTGGCGGTCACTAATAATGTTGAAGCCTTCCAGGTATTTTAGTAATTTTTTGTTGATAGCCTTCTCCATAACTTTTGATATAACCGAGAGCAATGCGACTGGACGATAGTTGTTTGGCAAAGTCTTCTTGCCTTTTTTGGGTATGGGCTGGACTCTCGCAGTTTTCCAGCAAGAAGGAAATATTCCTTTTTTGTAGGATAAGTTAAAAAGCCTACAAAATACCGGTATCAGTTCGTCAGCGCATGTCTTAATTACAATGACTGGAATATCGTCAGGGCCAGAAGCCTTTTTAGTGTCGAGACTCCTCAACATTCGTTTAACATGGCGGTGGCGAAAAACAATCTCGGGCATTCTCGATTCTACAGGGGTAATGTTCGGTGGAGTACTTCCCTGAAAATTTACCGTTGAATGTGAAGAGAATAGTTCCGCCAGTAAGTTTGCTTTTTCCTGTGCTTTGGTCGCAATGGTGCCATCAGAACGTGTTAGAGGTGGAATGGTTGACTTGGTAAAGTTCTGACTGACGGCCTTAGCTACCGACCAAAATGATCTTGAGCCGCTAGGATATTTAAGAAGTTTGTCTCTGATCCTCTGGTTGTGTGCTTCTTTGCTTTGGTTTATCGTTTGCTTGCATTGGTTTCGAGCGTTAACAAAGATGGTACGATTTTCGGCGGTAGGATTTTTACGCCATTGTCGGTAGAAATAATTTTTTGATTTAACAGCTCGTTCGCAATTTTTGGTAAACCAAGGCTTGCCGTTAGAAGGGCACTTTTTTAAGAAAGGGATGAAGGCTTCCATGCCAGTAAGGATAACCTCCGATATTTCTGTTGCACAGATGGATGGATCATCAGAGGTAAAACAAACGTCCCGCCAAGGAAAGGTTCGAAAATGGTCTCTTAGGTCCTCCCACTTAGCTGATGTATAATGCCATACCTTGCGTGGTTTAGGAGGCTCTTCAGCACTAATTGGTAGTTTGTTCAGTGCCGAAATAAGGTTGTGGTCAGACGTTCCTAACGGCGGCTTCACGGTGACAGTGTAGAAGTCGGGGTTTGAAGTTAAGAAAATATCCAACAAACTAGCAAAATCACCATGTCGGTCTGGAATCCGAGTTGGTTCACCCACCAGCTGGGTGAGGCCAGAGCTGATGGCAAAGGATTCGGCTTCACGACCTTGTTCGACAGTCATGTTTGAGTATTTGAGCCAGTTGACATTATGAATGTTGAAGTCGCCAAGGATGACAACTTCGGAATTGGGATGGTGGGTTTGCAAAAAGTCGATAGTATTAGCAAGAGAGGAGAACAAGTCTCTATAATGGGTATCACTTGGCGGCCGGTAAAGGCAGCAGATGAATTTAGTAATTCTCTGCGTTGATATTTTAAACCACATTACATCAAAGTCGTTAGGCTCGAGTGTCTCCTCTCGTTGACAAGAAATATCACTCCGGACAAAGAGACAAAGGCCAAAATTCCGCCTAAATCGGTGATGAAAGTCATACCCAGGATATAAATAGCTGACCGTACTAATCGATGATCTGACTTTGGTTTCGGTTAGTGCAAGTACATGAGGTTTGGTAGATTGTAGATGTTGATGAACTGCATTGATGTTCGAGTTCAGTCCTCTTATATTACAGAAGTCAATTTGGAAGTTGCTAATCTCGGGTCTTTTAACAACTCCAGTTTTCACACCATTTCCATTTAGAATATTGTTCGAAGGACCCGCATGGCTACTGGACATGGTGGATGATTGGATAATCTCGCTTGATAAGGCGCCAGGACCCGCCCCCACCCGGAGATCCGATCGGGGGGCGATTTTAACTCCGGAACATTTTGATCTTGGAACCATCATCACAGCATTTTTCATATATTTCCCACCCTGGAAGCCGGAGACATCGGCACAGTGACGAAACGTTAGCTCAATGAGCAACTTCACGCCACCTAAGATTCAGGACATTATATCTATCCGATAATGCAATAATACCGGGTGTTTCTGAAAAGACGCTCACCCCTATAACTTTTTTGTATTTATAGATATTAAAATGAAATTTTGGAAAGCGTTTAAAAAATGAAATGACGTTTATTCCATTTTTCCAAATGGAACGACAGTGGTTCACTAGGATATTTGAAACGAGCATTTTTTTCCCAACAATTTGATACCATACACTCCTATGCTATTTTAAAATTAACACGAAAAAATTTGCCTTAAATCCCAATCACATATTTAAAAGCGTTAAGTATTATTATTGCGGCCCTGTCCTTTCTAAAGAAAAGAAATATAAAGGCGGCTTTAAAAAACAATTGAATTGAATATCAAAACCAATATGGCTCCAATTAAAAGTTGTTCAAATGTCATTCGTTAATAAAACTTAGATTGTAAATCAGATAAAACGGTTAGTTTTACTAGAAATGAACAAATTGATATGCTCTTAATTTTTGGAGAGTCCAGAAAAAATTCTACTGAGGCCGCAAGATTGTATGCAGAGAGATTTCCAGGTCATCGACTTCCAATCCGGCATTATTTTTCGAAACTGGAACAAAAAATTCGTACAGAACCCAATGAGGATGCGGTCAATAACTATGTTGTAAGTGAAGAGAAAGAAATTGACGTACTATCATTAGTTAACATGAATATTACTGCCTCAGTCAGAGAAATTGCTGTTGAATGTGATATTAGTAGCTCGTCAGTATGGAGGATCTTACATAAATACAAATATCATGCATACAAATACCAGATTCATCAACATCTCTATTAAAATGACCATGCCAGAAGGCTCGAATACTGTAACTGGTTTTTACAAAGACATCAACAAGATCCAACATTTCCGTCGAGAATTCTTTATTCGGATGAGAGTCGATTCACAAATTTGGGCATGTTTAATAGAAACAACAGGCGTTATTGGTCACAAGATAACCTGCATTTAATGGAAGAAGGCAAATTTCAAGAGCGATTTGGATTCATGCTGGTTAGGTATCATTGGAGAATTGTGGGACTAATTATTTTTGATGGTCACCTTACCGGCGAAAGATATTTAGGTTTCTTGCCAGTAGAAATAGAAAAATTTCTTGAAAATTTGCCTGTAGTTGAACAAATGGCTATTATTTATCAACAAGACGGGGCTCTACCACATAATTCTCGTGCTGTTAGGGAATACCTTCATACACATATGGGGAAATTTGGATTGGCACTAACGGACCGATAAGATGGCCAGCAAGGTATTAAGCTTTTTGGTAGGTATATATTTTCGTCCTTTAACATTTTTATTTTCTAAATTAAATCCCCCGACCTAACTCCGTTGGACTTTATTGAATGGGGAACCCTCAAAAACAAAGTCTACAACGTTCCACCAGTCACCCGTGCAGAGCTTGAAAATAAAGTGAGAGTAGCAATTCAAGAAATGAATGTAAACCAGTTGAGAAATGTAATGAGGGCAACTGTCGAAAAATTGGAAAATTGTTTTCATCAACAGGGAGGACATCTCGAACATTTACAGCGATGATAATTCGTATTATAATTATTAAAGTCCTAGATTGATTTATTAATAATGATAAACAATTACTATCCACTATTAGTTGTTTGTTGAGAATGAATTAGTTAACTGTTTAGTTCTTTTAGTTTTAATTAAGCCTAGTTGCCTAGATCAATTTCTTAACACCTGCGTAAGTTTTAAAATAGCGTAGGAGTGTATGGTACCAAATTGTTGGGAAAAAAATGCTCATTTTAAATATCCTAGTGAACCACTATCGTTCCATTTGGAAAAATGGAGTAAACGTTATTTCCTTTTTTAAACGCTTGTGAAACTTAGAAAGTCAATTAATATGACATAATTTTATTTTTCGTAAACTACTTGACTATAAATTAACCTATTTAATTGATTCATGGCCCTCTAGATTTAATAGAAAAAATGAGAATAAAAATGTTATATTACGTCAAAAAATGACAAGTGAGAAGTCATTTTACTCAGAATATCATGCTGAATCCAAATAAGTAAAAATATACATTGTGTCCCATTTAAAATACCAAAGTCAAGGTCACTTCCGGTTAAACCGGAAGTGCCAACAAATCAAAAATTATGCCAATAAATGCAGACTTATCTCTTATGCACAATTCCAAAATTTCATTTTAATATCTATAAATACAAAAAAGTTATAGGGGTGAGCGTCTTTTACGAAACACCCGGTATACAGGGATTTCCATTTAAGGAAAAAATATATTTCTGTCACCCTTTTGTGGGACCTCCTGTATACCTACATTTTATGTCAAAATATGCGCAATCCAAAGGCAAAATCGACAGGTTCAAGCGTTTTTCCAAATACGCCCCCCTTTAATTTGTATTGAATTTATCCGTTATTAAATCACAACCCTGTATACCGATTTCTCTTTAAAATAAGCACATACAATTATTGAGATATTACTCAGGGCATATAAAATATATGTTTATAAAAGCTTTATTGGACTTTTATCTAAAATTAGAAAGATAACATAGGTAGCAGCATGATTTAAAATTTTACGGGGGAATTCGTTAGGCTGCTCAGGTTCATAAAATATTTTTGGCGGAATTCATGATTTAAAATGGTTTTGCGGGGGAATTCATATGGACCGCAGCAGCCGACATGGAAAAATTTTTCATGAAGCCATTTTAAGCGCTAGTCAAGAAAGTTCAAAGGCATGATTTAAACTAGACATAGATCTTTCCAATAAATTGAATACATGTAGTTTATGGGCTATTACAGTCCAAAATTATTCAGTCTAAGCGAAACATTTACTTTTTGGAAATTTGTTTCAAAAATTAGAAATATTCTGTGAAAGGCATTATAGCTGCGCCAAACTGAAACAAAATTTTAATCTGAGGTAAGAGTTGCAAATCAGTGTCTAATATATAAAATAAATTCAATGTTGCTTCTAAAAAATGTAATTTATATATTTTGTTTAAAAGAAAATAAAATAAAATGTATACACAGGTGTTATTTTTAATGTTTTATTTCACAATATCCTGAAATTATAATAATTCACTATCTAAACGAATTTACAATAATTTAAAATTTTGTATAAATTGTAATTTAATTAATAATTCGTATAATTGTTTAAACTACAAGCTTTAAACGTACCTAATAATTCTTTAAATTCAATTCAATTTTATGAAAGTATCTTTACGGATTTTAGGTATTTAAAAAGCAAATCATCTAACCCATATGCTTAGAGTCGTATTAGTTATTAATGATACTAGTTCGATATGAACACTAAAGTTTCATTAACAAAGTTCATATCGAACGTGTATCATTCAAAATTTAATCTACGACAGTGCAAGTAGATTTTATTCGTCTAAATTTCATTGATATCAGATAACGTTTTCGTAATTTTTAAAATTTTTAGGTGTTCATAATAGGCGTTATCATGGTAACCGCATTTTTAATTGTTTCAATTTCGATTTTGACAACGCCATTATTGCCGTCACAAATCACAGAAATAAATTTAGATACGTAAGCTGGGCGTTCCCGCCAAACATTATTATTTTGTTTGGATCGCATTTCGTAGATGGCGCCGGTAGTGGCATCGCCCAATTTGGTTTGGTTAAGTTCATATAGAGGGCACAACGTTGATTTGCGATTTACGATCGAGAAGAAGCGCCCTCCCAGATTTCGTTGTTGTCAAAAATTTGAAGTGTGTTGTCAATTTTCTATTCTCGATTTTCTTTTAAGTTGTGTTGAATTTTCATGCCGTTTGTGATCGTTCGGTCTTTGTGTGTAGTGTTAGCGTGTTTTTTGAAGTTCTTTTGACTTTTTGTTTACTTTTAGTGTATTTTTGGTTTGTTTAGTTTAAGTTCGCGTATTTATTTCCGTTATGGACTACGCACCTCCGTTAAAACCTAAGAAATGTTGTGTTCCAAACTATTTAAATAAACGTGGCATGCGACACCGCTTGCCAAAAAGAGATCCGATAATTTTTGAAAAGTGAATTGAGAAAATTAAACCAGAAGACCACACTGCACAGCTAATGAGTTTCATATAAGTGGAGTGTTATCAGGGGTAATAAACATAAAAACTTTGTTTTATGCAGTGTCAATTTGTTTACATTTATAATAGATGTTATATATATTATAAAAATAATGCTTTATTACCTATTTCGCTTTATTTTAGTCAGCTGTATTTTTTTAAATAGGTATTGCTTGGTTTAAATAATTCCTTTTTTGCTGCTTTTTATTTGAGCTCTTTATAGATATACGTTATTTGTTACTTTATCAACAAGGTATTTATTCCAAACTTAAAAACAAGAGTTACAAGTAACGTGTATCCCTGAACTAATAATAAAAGCAGAAAAAAAGTGAATATTCAAACCAAGGAATATTTTAAATTTTAGAGCGGCACCAATACCTACCGATAAAACAGATTTCATCAAAAGTTAATAAAGTTTTCTTTATTTTTACCCATAGCTGCCAAACAGATTTATTTCTTTCTCGCGTGTTTCGGATCGCAAATACTAGGACATCAGCGCCAATTAGTTTTTGACAGTTCTAAGAGTCCAGTTGCGTATCTAAATTTATTTCGGTGATTTGTGATTGCCGTCTAATTTTCTATTGTATGCAAAGTGTTGGCCAAAAATAATTTAAATATGGGAGATTCTGAATCCGAAAGTGTCCCTTCGGATGTCGAAAATATCGCGCAAAGCGTAATAGTTTGCACCGACTTCCTTTTTGTTTTTGTATCTTAACATTTGGATGTTATTATGAATTCATAATGGCACTGAGTGCTACTATGAAGGTCATAATGACATCCAAATGATAATGCTAAATACGTCATAATGGCACTGTCGTAGATTAACTTATTTAAGATTTAAAAAAATCGGACAAAGAAAATGTTGGACAAATAAATGCAACCTAAGAAAATTATTATTTTTGTACCGATTTTAATTAAATTTACATTAAGTGTGCCTTTAACAATGAGATGTTAAAAAAGTGTTTAGTATGATGATATACAAGGAGAAACAACATCTCTATTATAAAAATTTGTAATTTTTGCAAAGAAATAATAAATTTTCTACAAAAATTAAAAACTTTCCAAATTTCTAAACCTGTTAAAGAGGTTTAGAATTTAACACTTAATTAAAAATTAAAAATATCAGCATACTTAAAATAATCAATAGTTGATCTTGATTTAACAAACATTTACTAAACTAATTAGTAATATACCTATCTACGAACTAGTTAGGACAATAAAAAAATATAATATATATAAACCTTTAACACCACAAAATATTGCACCCGATTTATAATTGCACGTTCCCACGTAAAAGAAAATCCCGTCTTAAACCCTAATATGGCATTATCTTATTTACAAAAAGCTTATAGCCTATATTTATGATACTACTACATTACTAAATACATATACTTAAAAATAAAATATTTAACAGATATATTAAGACGAGATTTAAACCCAAATCACATAAATTTCGTAAATTGCACCTTACCCCAAAGTAATTATTATCTCAGTCTAAATTTAACCAAGACTTTCCCAGTATAAAAGCAACTTCCAAAATAAATAAATTGCACATTTTTTTGCGGACCTTATACAGAGTTCCCACTAATTCCCGCTAGTTAATAGTACACAGTACCTTAGTCCAAAAGTCCACAATGACCTAGATACAGGGTGTACAAAGTTTAAGTTCATTTTCGATTTTAGTAAATAATTTTGCAAAAAGTTTCTAAAGTTCTACAGAAAGAAATTTTATTGACAGAGTGTTCATTTTTCAGTGTAATTGCAGTGTATCCCAGTATCTGGTGAAGATAAGTGAAGAGCTTTCGATAAAGTTGACCCAGGCCGTCAACTCGCGAGCCGGTACTGATAACAATTGCACCAGAACAAAATCACAGAAAATATATGTTAAGCGTTACCAACCAATTAATAAATTGGTCTCTTACTAAATCTTTATCTAATTTTAAAATTAAATTGCATATAAGCAGTACAAATTTATTGCTAACCCCAAAGTAATGGCGGTTTTTGCATATTATATACTTAAACAACAATCTATTTATTTCCGAATCTTATTCCTTAAAATATTACTACCTAATTTATGGAATGATATTACAATACTTACTAAAAGCAAAAATAAAAATATCACTGGTCTATATTCTTTTCTCAGCACAGGGCAACCAAAACCTAAATTCGAAAATAACCACCATTTTGCCTAATCAGCTTTGTCAGCATATTGCAGAAAAATATTTGTTTAAACACGCAAAAATGCCTATTTTGAATTACAATTATAAAAATCAAATGACAGTATTTTTTTTGCGAGTTATACAGGGTGATTCTTTATAATACTATAAGAGAAAAAGTTCATATGACCATGTGCCCGGAGTTGCCCCTTTTTTGATATACAGGGTGTTAGTTTTTTTAAATATTCTTTTGCTGATTTCATTGAAATTTGATAAAGTTATTCAAAATGATTAGAGGCTTAATTAGCCCAAACTAGATTAAATTTAGTTCAGTTGCGTCCCGAAGAGCACCTTAACGGACATTATTGACAAAAAATGTACGCCACTGACTTTTTCCTAATCTTGATATTATTTTCCGGATTTACCAACTAATAATACAACTTTCTTGTTCCTTGAATTATGTTTGTTTCTTGCTTCGTTTTCGAAAGAAAAAATAAAAACTACCTTATTGCATGAACAAGAAAGAAACTATTTATTTTAAAGTTAATTAAAACATTTCAATTGAAAATAAAATTATTTTTGTAAATAATGATACAAAAAGAATGCAACACTTAATCAAGGCAAATGTTGAAAATGGCCACCTTCTGATAAAATGCACGATTGCTATCGTCTCATCTTTGATTCTCGTACACGTTCAAAAATACCTGCAATATTTTGCATCGCATTGCAACTTTCAATAATCCGAATTCTTTAATCGTTTTCATCTAGTACAGGGGTCTTGTATACAAGGGACTTTCCCATAAATCATTGTCTAGAGCATTCAAGTCGGGACTGCAAGCTGGCCAACCTTGGAGACCTGCACGTTCAATCCAGCAATTAGGAGATGTGTTGACGAGCAACTAGGCTAAAATGAGCTGGGGCGCCGGCGCCGTCGTGCATGGACCACATATTAGTTCTTATTTGTGGAGGTATGTCTTTTAACAGACGTCAGGTTCTTCAGATAGAAACTGCGTATAGGAGTTTCCGTTTAATAGAGGTTGTAAAAAGTATGGTCCAAAAAAAGAGTCGCCAATGATCCCTGCCCATACATTCACCAAAAATTGTTGCTAAAAACGACCTTCTCTAACTTTATGAGTATTATCGTCCGCCCAAAAATGTTCCTTATGAAAATTTATATTGGCTTCTTTTGAGAGATCAATATATAAAATATAAGGAATGAAACACAAAGTCTGCTCCACTAATTTAATAAATAAGTTCAGATTAAAATCCCATACATGTTTCAAAGGTATAAACCTTCATCTTCAGTGGGTTAATATTAAGATGTTGTTATTTATGAAGAGACCAATGACATTGTTAAATTTTTAAACTGAAAGGGGAAGGAAAAAAAAACAATTAGACAATGTAAAAGCAACAAAGGCAACATCAATAAAAGTTTAATGTAATTAGGAAAAGATATTTTGTAAAATTTGGTGATTAATATAAAACCGCGACCACAGTAAAATAAAGTCAAGTTAGAGACTTACCTAATGTTGCAGAAAATTTTTTTATGAAAACATATGTAACTTTAATTAGGTAACTAATACATATTGATAATAAAAGTAAAAATTACTAAATGAAATGAATTTTGTTTTATTTTAAATTTATTGAAAAACCCACATTTGACTAGGAAATTGAAATAGGGTACATTTGGTACGACTCCACCATGATGGTCGTACCCTATTTCAATTTCCCAGTCAAATGAGGGTTTTTCAATAAATTTAAAATAAAACAAAATTCATTTTATTTAGTAATTTTTACTTTTATTATCAATATGTATTAGTTACCTAATTAAAGTTACATATGTTTTCATAAAAAAATTTTCTGCAACATTAGGTAAGTCTCTAACTTGACTTTATTTAACTGTGGCCGCGGTTTTATATTAATCACCAAATTTTACAAAATATCTTTTCCTAATTACATTAAACTTTTATTGATGTTGTCTTTGTTGCTTTTACATTGTCTAATTGGTTTTTTCTTCCCCTTTCAGTTTAAAAATTTAACAATGTCATTGGTCTCTTCATAAATAACAACATCTTAATATTAACCCACTGAAGATGAAGGTTTATACCTTTGAAACATGTATGAGATTTTAATCTGAACTTATTTATTAAATTAGTGGAGCAGACTTTGTGTTTCATTCCTTATATAAAATATTACTCCACTGTGAGATGGACTACTTCCATAAAATTAATATATAAAATGTTTGGTAAAGAATTGTTGTTATGTGTTACTGTATGCAGCAAACCACCTACTAAAATCAAACCTTGGCTGTAAATGACGAGGAAGAAGAGCTTTAAAATGTTGAATATGGTATGGGTATAGTTTATAAAGATTGAAAACAGTTGATGCACTTGTTTGAAGTTACACTGCTACCTTCAAGCCACTAGTTGAAAGATGATCTTCTATTTCTCATATAGCCTCTTTTAACTCAGGCGTGGTTGCTCTTGCAGGTCTGCCAGGAAGTTCCGTACTACGTTTAAAACTCCCAGTCTCACCTAATCTTGCTTGGAGCTGTCTAAATGTTTTAGCACATGGCAGTACTCTGTTTGGATAACGTTTCTGATAAATTCGTCTTCAGCATTTCCATTTTCTAGGCCATAATTGAAATTCATCTGGGCCATTTCAGCCTTATAAAGTTATTCGTTTTTGACTTGTCATTAAAAAAACAGGTAAATTAGACATTAAAACTTACCTTTACCTCATATTTTAATTAACTTTGAAATACACATGTACCTACTTTTTTTGTGCATGCAAAGTGGTTTCTATTTTTTCTCTCAAAAACGAAGCAAGATACGAAAACAATTTAAGAAAAAAAAATGTTGGTAAATCCGAAATTACTATTGAAATTAGAAAAAAGTCAGTGGCGTACATTTTATTGTCAATAATATTCGTTAAGGCGCTCCCCGAGACGCCACTGGATTTAATACATTTAATCTAGTTAGGGCTAATTAAGCCCCTTATCGTCATAAATAACGGTACCAAATTTTAATAAAATCGGGAAAAGGATATTTAAATATATCTAAAATGGACAACTGCGGACTACTATGTTCAAATGAACTTTTTCTCTAGAATATAATAAGGAATCACCCCCATAAGTAACGTACTGTACTTCTAAAACATCCTGTATAACACGCCCAACAACACTAAATAAGACACAATAATAATATTGTTAATGAGAGAATTGAATCGGTTGAAACAGGATTTTTTTAGCTAAAATTGAATTTTGGCAGAATATAAACCGTCTTGAGATAGAAAATGTTTATCGGTTTTTATGAGATTTACGCAATCATCTCGATTTGTCTCATTTTTTAAAGTATTCGAATTTCAAACGAGCGTGATGAAATTCATGCTTATTCAATATTTAACGTTTAAAAATAAGCTCAATCCTTTAATGACGTAGATTGAAATATCGATTATAATATGAAGCAAAAATAAAGAATAAATTTTAATGTGAGAATGCAAAACTCCTCTTTTATTATTATTGGCTTTCTTGGGTTTCTATCAATTTGTAAATAAACTCAGTGGATGTTAAGTGACAAATTACTTTTAAATCATCATCAGACTACAAATAAAAAGCAGCAATAGTTGTAATATAATAATAATAATAATAGTAAACAAACGGTAAGGAAAAACATAGTTAGACTCCTCTTCAAGGAGAAAAACAATTGTTTTTTGTGATCTTAGTGTTAAAAGTGGCATTTTATTTTGTGAGAAGGGGAAGGGCCATCTTTAGGCATGGGCCCGGGGCCCCCGGCCACGGGGGGCCCCGCCGATCCCTCTACGGCTGACAGAATTTCTTAAAAAGGCTTATGTATTAACACTATTAACTGGGAATTAACATTAATTTGACTAGTTTTGTTAGTTTGAAATGTTTATTTAAAAAATCATAAAAAAAAGTAATCATCAGTAAGGAAAGGGGAATAGTAGCACTGCAAACCAACAAATAAGTATTTCAGATTTATACCTTCTTCTTCGTACAGACGAAATTGAAGACACTTTTCCAAATGTTGGAATATCACTAAGGATTTTCTTATCATTGATGATTACAAACTGTAGTGGTGAACGCTCTTTTTCAAAGCTTGCAAGAATTAAAAATGAACTTCGGAGTACTATGCTTCAAGAAAGACTAAATAGTTTGTCATTGATAAATATAAAAAATTACGTTCTTAAAGAACTTGATTTTGAGGAAATAATGAATGATTTTGCCCATCAAAAATCTAGAAAAAAGCCACTGGTGTCAATGTAGATTAATTTTTGGTTTTTGAATTATTATTGTTTATTTTGAGGTATACTCTGTCTTATGTAGCATCGCAAAATAAAGATTTTTTTTTATCTTAACTTATTTTTAAACAAAAAGTATCCCAACCTTATTATAGTAGGTAAGGTTAAGTTTATACTCTGATTACTTTACGTTTACAGAGGAAGTAAACAATGATTACGCGCGATCTTGGCGTTTGAGATTTGTTATTGGTCCCGTGGCAATGTCAACATCGCGTGTCATTGTTTACTTTCTCTGTAAACGTGAAATAAATAGAGTACATAATATAGTTAAAAATTGCCTGCCGCGCTATTTTTCAGTTTTCAAAAATCTCGTAGCAGGGGCATTGACATATTTAGGATTCGCCCCCCCCCCCTTCCTCGGCTCAATAGTAAAGAGAAAACTTAAAATTAAATTATTCATCATTCATTCATTTACAATAATTAACAACATGAATCAATATTTCAAATTTAATACATCGACAGAAATACTACCCCACTTAAAAAAAAAATATTTAAAATAAAAATATTGGCGTTTATATTTAGAAATTTCTTTATTTCTACGTGTTCTCGGGTTGGGCTATCGAAAAGTAAATTTCTAGATTTTAATAGTCCAAAAAAAGGGCGTGGCACCTAAAAAAAATTTGCCTGCGGCGCTTTTTCCCCGATACAAAGATGGAAGAGGGGCCACAACGCTAAAAGTGCCAGGGGCCCCCACATACCTAAAGACGGCCCTAAGAAGGGGAATTGGATATCGAGCGTAGTGAATAGCTCACGCCTTTAAAGAAAATAAAAACACTATTAACACGCGCTTCATCCCGCATTTTATCTATATACACTACTAAACCAGACACTAAAATAAACAAAAGATTAATATCTATTTTACCAAATTCAAAATTAAAGCCATCAAAATCCAAAACAAAGTGCCTTGCCTTATTTCTTTGTTGTTAGTTACTTGTCAACCAATGTGTATTGTTGTTGGTTACGGAAAAACTCGCTGTCAATGCCTTGTAGAAAGCATCCTTTTTTAAATGTGTGCGACTTTCGATGGATAATCAGGAAGAAAACGATCCAAATATGGAAATAAAGGAAGCAGCTTATAGAGCTACCTTTAAGTAATTGCCGACAAAGTCAAAGGAACAATACGAAATTGCTTATGCAAAATTTTTGCAGTGGTGCGATTTGAAAAGCGTTTTCCGAAAATGCAACTAATAGTACATTATTAACCTAGTAGGAAAAGCTAAACATTCCCGGACGAGCTATAAATTATTCTCAGTTAATTTTTAAATACTGCACTAATTTAAACTTGGCTTTGGCTGACTGGACAAATTGATGTCATTCACGAATTTAGATGACCCAATTTACCCTAAAAAATATTGGTTGTCATGTGCCAAAATGGATGTAGCTCAGTGTATTCAGTAGTCATTAAAAAGAGCATGCAAATTTAACTACAAGGATTTATTTTGTGTTTTGTTTGTGACAATTCAATTTTATCCTATTAAAGCCGGCGTCCCATGCATTCGATTTCCGACGATACGATGATCCGACAGTGCTCTCATTGTTGGAAAATTTTGGCGGCAAATTTCATCCGAATATTTTTAACAATCTACGATGCATCGTACGAGTTGAATTTAGCTTGACTTTTGTTCGATGTCGAATGATTTTTAACCACACTTTTCTTGGTTTGTTGTTTGTTTGACATGTTTATGCATTATTAATTTCGGTGGCATAATATCAAAAAAAAGTGTAGCACGTACTAACTTTATTACTAAGGAATTTTTGAACAATGAATACACATTCTCTCCAAAAATACATTTGGTGTGCCAATAACGTACTACTTTTATGAGTTTTGTTAATTTTACCAAAAAATAAACATAAACCTGCTAGAAAAAAACAAAGACCAAGAAGATTTTGGATGAGAAACATTTTTTTATATTTTTTATAGAGTATATGTTTTAGGTATCTTGCTAGTGGAGACAGTATGATTTCAGTTAGCTATACGTTTCGAATTGTTCCCAATACAGTATCAAAAATAATTATAGAAACATGCAACGCAATTTGGGAATGTTATAATCAGACCGTGATACTTAAACCAATTACTTAAGGTTAAGTTAATGAAAAATACATTCTTCTTTTTGCCAGTCTTAATAGAAATTTTAGACAAAAATTAGTAAAATATTTTCGTACGAATACCAAATTGTTCTCGGATATCGGACGTCGGAAATCGTATACATGGGATGCCAGCTTAAGTCATTAGAACTGGCCTATTAATAGTAACTAATATCGCATATTCGATTTAAAGCTCTAAACCAGATGAAAAGTTCAATGTTTTGTTTTCTGTATGAAGCTACTTACCTGCCTTTAGCGACTTTGTCTTGATATCCCACTTAAGGTTAATGACTTTCGTGGTCTTTGGCTAAGCGGGATTACATTTTGCCCATATCTTTAATTATCCGATTTTCCTTGTATCAACTACCATATCATTCGATCCATATACAACAGTATTTTCGTCGGAATTTCTTTGTTTTGTTTTTTTTTTGCAAGTATAATTGTCCGTTTTAATTCAAAACTTTAAAGGTTAGCTCTCTTCTTTTTTCCAAGAATATTAATGACCTATATACAACAATATTTTCGTGGAAATTTCTTCGTTTTAGTTTTTTTTTCGGGGGTAATACCACGAGTGCTTCTAATTTTTCCGGAAAAATTTGGAAAACGAGTTGACAAATTAAGTTGTTAAACAAATTGCTTTAAAACGGGTTTTTCAGATTTTTCCACAGGTAAAATTAGATGCACGAATGGTGTTTTTTAAGATTATTACTCGAATTAAAGAAAAAGAAAACTAATAATTAAATTTACTGACAAAAATATCAAACAAAATTATCTTTTGTAAAGAAAACAACAGTATTTTCGTGGAAATTTCTTTGTTTTGTTTTTTATTTCGATTATAATTCTCAGTTTTTTTTTATAGTCCCGTTTCCCTTTTTTTCTACTTTCATTTACCTTGGTTTATTTATTTAAATTTGATCACTTTATTATAAAGTTGCTTTATAAAGGTGCTATATGAAGGGAAAAGGAACTACGTGAATTTCATTAGGAAGCCATCAGCTCAGATTTTTAGTTTCTTTTTAATATGGTCTTTTTTCAAGATCCTTCTTCACCGTCTTTCATTTTCGTCATCTTGTCTTTAACAAAACTTTAGAACTGCAGGGTATTTATACTAAGTGAAATAAAATCTGTATGTACAGTGACGGAAATAAAATTTCGTACACTTATTTTTTTCTGATGTGATGTCGGCTTTTGTATACCTAGATCACCTGGAGATGCACTTCATTTTTTGACAAATTGTTATCGGTGTCATCAGATTTGAAAATTATATTATTTCATTTTAACAAATTTTGTGAACATGAATCAACTCGAGAAGGCGAGATTAATTGCTTTATTCGAACACGGTGTTTCTCTACGAAGAATAGCTGAGCAATTTGGGACACCAAGAAGCACTATACAAAGCTTAGAATTGGAAGGAAAGAAAGGCTGGAAGTGGCCGAAGAAAAATTTCAAACGAAAATCAAGATCTGTAAAAGTACACAACCAAACTAATTTTCCTGGGACAGTAAGAACGGCGAGAAATCCTATAAGGAAAAATTCGGAATTAAGAAATAAGGTAGCTGCTAAAAAACCATTTTTGGCCGATATGATAAAGAGCAAACAATGGGGTTTGCGCTGGAATATTTACCGCAAGGAATGGATTTTTGGAAAAAGGTAGTATTTACCGACGAGAAGACTTTTCAGTTTTATTATAACGGGCAGATTAGAGTGTATAGGCCGCCAAATACACGGTACGAAGAAAGATATACCCAACATGTTAAAATAATTGGAAGATTTTCAGTTAATGTATGGGGGTATATGACTTCCAGAGTGCTAGGAATATGTCACCGAATTCGAGGAAGATTTAATACTCAAGCCTATATACACATCCTTCAAAATGTTATGTTACCATCGGTAATAAAATTAAACAAAACCTGGAATACCTACAATTTTCATCGCGCCCAGATGCTGGTGGCATCAATGCACAGACGTTTAAACTTATTAGTGCAAAAAGATGGTGCCGCTTAAAAATATTAAACCATTTTTTTTTATTATTTGAATAATCTGTTTTATATTTAATTTTGAAGTCACGTATTGTATATTATTATGTTGATTTTCGTTTGAAATTTTTCTTCTGTCACTTCCGGTCCTTCTATCCAATGATCCCGTATTTTCGCATTTAGTTCTGAGGCTTTGTATAGTGCTTCTTGGTTTTCCAGCTTGCTCAACTATCTAGGAATACTTTCTTCGAATAAATAATTTTATATATAGCCTTTTTTATATCATTACTGACATAAGAAACGCAAGATATAGAGGTGAGATAATTGTAAAAAGCCCAGTTTACCAAAATATTCAAAATTGGCATAAAATGTTAACCTCAGTGTACGAAATTTTATTTCCGTCACTGTACCTGATGTAATGTACCTGTAACTTAGTTATTGTTGAATAATCAATGTAATATTCTTTTTTGTTCAAATAAACAATAGTCCCAATATCTTCGACATTCGACAAACTGTCACGCTCGAATTTATGACTCGGATTCGCGGAATCCTCAAAATACGTACTTGATATACAGGGTGTTACAAATTCGAGGCCCACCATTGGGATCTCGGAAATGGTAACAGATACGTGAACGTTTAAATTAGGGCAAAGTTGCGCAATTCAATGCCGATCAATATGCCGTCAAGAAAATTCATGTATTCCGATTGCTTCCGAAGATATTCGAAAAAAAACGAATTTGGCGTTTTTAATTTATATGATTTCCTGCCTTTATTTGAATAGATAATTGAAAACAAACTTAATATTCTCATTGCCACTTTGTCTCTTCTATTAGACTGTGGCATCAGATTTCAAATCCGACGTTTCGTCTTTGGGCCCCATCATTAATTTATTTTTTTTAAATACGGACCTGGATTTTTTATTTCATTTTTGGAATCGCCAAGGCTGACTGCATTATATAGTTGCATTACTTTGATTAGGATTCAACATTTTAAGCTAATAAAAACATCTTACAATAATGTTTTTGTTTATTTTTTACTTAATTTATTTCTAAAACCATCCTAACATAATCTGAAAATCTGTTTTAACAATTTTAATCCTTAACGTACAAATACACATAAGCTATAAAAAAAAATGGTGTTATGGGGTGATGATGGGCCCCATCATTATTAATGAAAACATTTTTACTTTGATGTCTTATCCCAGGACGCTTAAATAAAATTAACTTCTACATCGTAGTTTACTATGGAAAAAAATATGGCGAATTTTCATAACTGACAGTCCGAAATTATTTATTTCAAGATTTTTGTAAGGTGTTATAAGTTGTTCTTTTAAAAATCTAAAATGAGATATTCTACTGAGGAAAAAAGCGATATGATAAAGATTTATTACAGCTGTAACAGAAACTCAGTAACAGCTGCGCAAAGATATTTTGAGGATTACCCCGAAAGACAGCAGCCCAACAGAAGGATCTTTCAAAACTTGGATAAAAACTTACGTGAACACGGTAGATTTGAAAAACCCAGAAAAAAATATGGTAACCGTGTAACAGAAGCAGAATCGCAAAATGTTTTACGCCAGGTCTGTACTTAAAAGTTTGACTAGCTTTCTTTTAAAACCATGTAAACTTTATTTTTAATTCATTCTTTTCTATAAGGTAGGCGCTATTTTATTTAGGGTATGGTATTATTTTAGGTAAACAACAACCCTTCCACATCAACAAGGCAAATTTCCACAGAATCTAACTTGCCAACATTAAATCATGTCAAGGCTTGGAGAGTTTTAAAAAATAATGGTTAAAAACCCTACAAAATTCATATTTCCCATGCGTTGCACGAAGGAGATCCTCAGAGGCGGTTAGATTTTTGTTACTGGCTACAGAATCAAATTGACGATAATAATAACTTCCTTAGGTCTATAATCTGGAGCGACGAAGCTAAGTTTACTAATTGCGGTATATTTAATAGAAACAATGAGCACATATGGGCCATAGAAAATCCTAGAGCTAATAGAGAAATACGCAAACAAGTACGGTTTAGTATCAATGTTTGGGCAGGGATGTTTGGAGACAAAATTCTTGGACCAATTTTTTTACCAGACAGGCTAAGAGGTGTCGACTATCTATTCCTCCTAAAAAATCATCTACAAGATTATTTAGCCGAGATCCCGCTCGCCAGACTACCAGCCGTTTGGTTTCAACAAGACGGTGCCCCAGTTCATGGAACAAGGGAAATTAGGGAGTTTTTAAATCAAGAATTCCCAGGCAGATGGATAGGTAATCGAGGTGTGGTAGAATGGCCTGCGAGATCTCCAGATTTGACACCTTTAGACTTTTTTTATGGGGGGCTTTAAAAAATAAGATTTATAAACATAATGTTAATACATTAGAAGAACTTAGAGCTAGAATTATTGAAGGATTTAGGTTAATAAGAAGAAGGTCGGTACAAAGGTCCACTGAAAAAGTAAGAAACAAAATTAATCGCTGCATACATGCAAACGGAAATCTTTTTGAATATCTTAGATAAAATTGTTTCTTATTTTTTTAGTGAATGTGTAGGTAGGTACCTACCATTTTTTCCCTATTATTTCTAAGTTTGGATGTTATTGTTTTTCTTTTTTTTTATAGCTTATGTGTATTAGTACGCTAGGGATTAAAATTGTTAAAACAGATTTTCAGATTATGTTTGGATGGTTTTAGAAATAAATTAAGTAAAAAATAAGCAAAAACATTATTGTAAAAATGTTTTTATTAGCTTAAAATGTTGAATCCTAATCAAAGTAATGCAACCGTATAATGCAGTCAGCCTTGGTGATTCCAAAAATGAAATAAAAAATCCAGGTCCGCATTTAAAAAAAATAAATTAATGATGGGGCCCAAAGACGAAACGTCGGATTCGAAATCTGATGCCACAGTCTAATAGAAGAGACAAAGTGGCAATGAGAATGTTAAGTTTGTTTTCAATTATCTATTCAAATAAAGGCAGGAAATCATATAAATTAAAAACGCCAAATTTGTTTTTTTTCGAATATCTTCGGAAGCAATCGGAATACATGAATTTTCTTGACGGCATATTGATCGGCATTGAATTGCGCAACTTTGCCCTAATTTAAACTTCCACGTATCTGTTACCATTTCCCAGATCCCAATGGTGGGCCTCGAATTTGTAACACCCTGTATAGGCTTTTAATATTTTTGAAACAAAGAAGAAAGCTAACCTCTAAAGTTTTGAACTAAAACTGAAAATTATAATTGAAGAAAAAACCAAAACAAAGAAATTTCCGCGATTATTTCACTCATTCATATTTCGACCAATAATAGCAACGCATTTTGACGTAAAGAAATTTTTTAAAGTGGAAAAAATTTGACAAGTTGTTAAACGAAAATGTAAAATCGAGCATTCGATGACGTAATCAAAACTGATGGGTAAAACAAAACAATTACATGTAAACAATAATTGCTTGGCAACCTAATTACGCTTTCAGTTTGAGTTAGATTTTTCGCGAAACTGCCGAATTTTTGCAAAAAATGAATCGTTTCGGGAACGTTGCAGAAGATGAAATAAACTTGAAGGTGAGGAAAAGTGTTACTGTGAACACAATTAAAACGCACGCGTCAATTTGGAGGCAGCTTTTGGAGTTTTCTTCGTTTAAGAAGTATACTTTGTACCATACCAAAACAGTGACTGCTCTGAACTTGATCCTAAAAGACTGGGCCTGGAATATGCGGAAACCAAATGGTAAGGATTACAAGGAATAATGTGTGAAGATAATGTGGAACGTTGTAGCCGAAAAGCTTCAAGAAAAATATTTTAAAGAATTTGACATCATATTCGATACATTTAAAGATATTTAATTGTAATCTTCTCGAGATGCTCGAAATGCTAAAAGAAAAAACCTTCAAAGTCAAGAAAGTAAGAGAAAAACCAGCTCGAGTTCCTTGAAAATGAGTACTACAACATGTTGCTACTGTGGGATGAAAATACGCCAACGGGCTTACAGCTGAAATTTTACCTAATCGCAGCAATGAACTTGGCTTGGAGAGGCGGAGAAGCTGTCAATTGCCTGACCTACTACTTTAAGCTCGAAATCGACAACACTGGGGTTAAAACAAGTAATTTTTCACTAAAATTTTTGTAAAATTTTTCAAAATTTGTTAATTTTAGGTTTTTTTTTTTAATTAAAGAAGTTCAATATTTATATATATTTTTTTGTTTTGTTGCAAGAAGAATATAATACAACCCTATTTTCACCAAAACAGCTAAGGAAGGTGCGAAAAAGATGTGCGCCAATAAGTGGCTGGTCCCGAACACCAAAAGATGAGAATTTTGTCCCGTACGCCTGTATAATATTCTTTAATCCAAACGTTTACGGAATATAACAACAGATAGATTATTTTTAACGGTGAATCCAACATGAAACTGTTCAAACACAACAGGATGCTTTAAAAATACCTCTGTAGGCATAAATAAATTATCAAAATGGACCAAAGATGCTGCAGAAAAAACTGGCTTGACTGCATCGAATAAAAAAATTACAAACCATTCCATAAGGGCAACTGCAATCAGCAATCTTGACAAGGTAGGGGTAGAAAAACAACAGCTAATCAAAATTACAGGGCATAATCGAGCCAGTTCGATTAAGCCTTATTTGCACAGTGAACATCATGCAAATATTATCAATTTCCTAAGAAATGAGCAAGAACCGTCTCCAAAAAGACAAAAGGAAGACAATCATTTGATGTCTGCGGTCACCGAGACGACAGAAAATGCTGTCGAGATTGCTGAGAATCCTTTGCACATTATAAAAATACTAAACATAGCATTTCCAATACGCCGGCAGAATAATATAACAACTGCACTTTTTATATAAATTGTAATTTTGCATCTAACTCTAAGCAGTAGTTTTGTTATACTGACTTAATTTTGTTCAATATTTTTCTCAATACATTTATTTATTAATTTCGCAGTTTTTTGTTATTTGTTTGATATTTTTGTCAGTCTATTTAGTTATTAGTTTTCTTTTTTTTTTAATTCGAGAAAAAATCCTATCAAATACCATTTTAAACTCGTTTTAAATCAATTTGTCAACTCGTTTTTCCAAATTTTTCCGGAAAAATTAGAAGCGCTCATGGTATTATCCCCGAAAATACTGTTGTATACAGGGTGTTTTAATATTATACCGACAAATTGAAACCGGTGATTTCTTGACAAGAAATAATGAAAAAAGTTCCTATTAATGCAGGTCCAGAAACCCCTCGTTTGTAAGATACAGGGTGTTAAACTTTTAATTTTTTTTCGGTTTTTCATATTTATTGCTTGCGTGCATAAAGATTGTTTATTGAAATTCTGCACTTTTGTTACATATTAAAGTATCTAAAGAATTACCCTATTGTCATTTACAACTATCTACAGGGTGCCATTTTTTTGGGCGTCACGACCACTGCGACTTCCCCAACTTTTTTTTTGACACGACACTGGGTATCCTATTATATAAAAACAACTTTTTTGATTTATCAGTTACCTTTTTACTTTCTTGCACTTTTTTCATATCTTATACGGTTCGGCTGATATTTGATAAAATAGGATTTAAAGCAAGGCTACATTTTTAATCTGGTCAAATATAAAGAAATTTGTACATTATAAACTATAATTTAGTCGTCACAAAAATATCAACAATAAAGCTATTTTCATTTTGTGGATAGTTTTAAATGACAATAGGTTAATTCTTTAGATACTTTAATATGTAAGTAATGTACAGAATTTGAATAAATAATGTTCTTTAAGCACGCATAATATAAATAGAAAAAACCGAAAAAAAATTAAAAGTTCAACACCCTGTATCTTACAAGCAATGGATCACCTGTTTTAATTTGTCGGTGTAATATTGAGACACCCTAGACTATTAATATTCTTGGAAAAAAGAAGAGAGCTAACCTCTAAAGTTTTGAACTAAAACTGACAATTATAACTGAAAAAGAAACCAAAACAAAGAAATTTTGACGAAAATACGGTTGTATATAGATCAAATGATACAAGGAAGATCGGGTAATTAAAGATATTGGCAAAATGTAATCCCACTTAGCCAAAGACCCCGCAAGGAAGGTCTTTAACCTAAAGTGGGAAATCAAGATAAAGTCGCTAAAGGTAGGTTTGTAGTTTCATACAGAAAACAAAACATTAAACTTTTCACCAGTTTTAAAGCTAAAATTCAAATCAAATGTGCGATATAAGTTACTATTAATAGGATAGTTCTAATGACTTAATAGTGACAAAATTGAATTATCAGATGTTGCTCTAGCTACCTATTTTAAATAAGCTAGCTATTCTCCAAATTTTCCAATTTACCTTACGTGCAAAGGATCTATAATGCAGCTGTTGTTTAAAAATCTAACTAATTTTTTGCATCAACTCCTTCAAAGTGTGTTAAATAGATCAGTTTTATTGTAATGCAGCAGCATGTGCTAAACGTTATTTAGTCTTATTTATGCGTAACGAAAATGTTTAAATTGGGGTGTCCATGGTAAATATGACCGCACAATAAATGCTATATCCAAAATCCAAACTTGTTTTTTCAAAATCAAGTACCTCTGGATATTACCAGTTATTGAAAAATATCCACCTACCTTCTCAATATAATAATAAATTAGGTAAACATCCATCTTTTGCGCTCATAAAGCAGCGTTAAGAAGGAAAGCAACCCCAAACACAAAAGAAAAAACATAATTAAGCGCCAAGAGAAATTTACGAACCAACAAATATTTGCCCTGCAAAAATTTTGAAATTTAATTTATCTCACTGTTTTCAGACATGTGTCAGTGGTTCTAGCTCTGATAACGTTTTCACAATTATTCGTTATAATAAAACTTTTAAACATTACAGACAATCATGTTTCAAGGCAGGTACCCCAAAGAATTCTCAATATTAGAACTAGTATTCTTTCTGCTTCCAAATCGTTCCAGTTCCCCTCCCACTTTTTTCCTTCCATCGCCGCTTAAACTAGATCGTCTGCTTCCACTATGCCGGCTGTCATCTGATTGACTCTGGATTGTGTACAGACCATTTTTGGAAGAGTAGAGTTTTGATTTATTTTTGATCAAACTTGACGGTCTGGCGTAATTTGACGTCTGAATTTGAGGTTTGTGGTGCGGTACAGCCTTAATGTCGGTAGCCGCGTATGGGCCTTTATTTGGTTTGCTGAAAGAAACAATTAAGAATACGTTTGCAGTTATTAGTTGTAACTTAGAGTCATTTACAAAAACCTTTTACTACTAGAACTGAAGTTAAAATCACTCAGGTTAGGTAAGCGTTTCAAATATGACGGAATAAAATATTTAACCCGTAGGTACTATGCACAGGTCCTAGGGACCTAGAGAACTGTTCTTAATTTACATATAACGTCATCTTATGAGATATAACGCTAACTTTTCGTATATTTTCTAGATGGCGCGTACTTATTTTAGTCACATAGGTGAAACTAATATGGGGAACTTCGCAACAAGAAAACCGTTACAAAACCTAGTGGGCCACCAGTCCACCAGAGGGCTCTTTGAACGGTCACTACCATGTGCTCCTTGCCAAATCAGACTTGCATATTAATCTGTCGACTATCTCTCTCTCTCATAATATTTACCTATAAAAAGAGACAGACCTTGTTAAAAACGCAATATATATTACTTCAACTCACTGGAGAGCTTTATTATCCGTTTTTTGGATAAAAGAAGAAGAAGAGAAGTTCTGTCAATTTTGTAAAATGCGAACTCCCGAACGAATTGTTGGTAAGAACTTGATTTTTTTTTTAAATTTTTATATCATAATTACCGTTTTAATCCTTTACATACCGTTTTACGAGTTTTGAAGAATTTTAGGATTGTTTCGCGACCTTATATCACAGGTATGTAACCTAAATGTAAAATTTACACCTTGAAGGTTAGGTTTGCTGAATTTTCAAATTCAAATTGGATCTTTTCTAATATTTTTAGCATACTCTTTAAAAAGGTCTACCAGCCATAGTTTATAGAAGAGGTACATATCCACAGCCCAAGCGAATGCAAATGTATGATAAGTCATGCTGAAGGAGTTTTATTGTTCAGCCTCGTGTAAGTTTTTCATTTTGTTCTTTGCCATTTAATACTTTAAGTGTTATATTTAAGTGTATGCTTCTTATTTGCCTCTATCAGTATCTATGATGGCCTGTGTCGCCCATTCAATAACCAAAATCAAGTTTTACTGTAAATATCCCGGTTGCAAGAGTGCACTTAGATCTTCATCTGACCTTAATTGTGTCAATAACCATTTTTCTATACATTTCCCCTTACTGATGTTGAAAGACTAAGAGTGTGGAAGAATAAATATAATATTAATCCTGCAGACATCGAGTGCAAAAACTTCAGGATTTGTGAAAATCATTTCTATGATTGTCAATTTAAGAACTCAGTTTGAAAAAGGCTTAATTGGAATGCTGTTCTCAAACTGTCCCTGAGCTTTTAGGATCACTTCCACATTCTCTGTAGAACTATGGTAGTTCAATTTTTTTTACTGGCAGTCTAAAATATTTAAATTTAACTATGTCTGCAACAATTGCCCTACACCTGGCTAAGACATCTTGCATCTTGGCTATGAGATTTTACACCTGACCAAGACATTTTTCACCTGGATGGACACTTTCAAGTAGGTACCTGGACGTTATGTTTTTTTATGTCAATTTTTTTAAAATTATTTTCTTAATAAAGAGTTATTTACTGGAAAAAAGGAAAATAATATATTTAGTGCCAGTACTTTTGGCACTGGTTAACTCATGTCACAATAATTTTCCATTCGTTTTTATTATTTTCCTTCTACCAGAGGCTATAACTGTTTACATCTTTACTATTCTTTACCACTTGACTGAGCTATGTTCAAGAGAAAAGCAAGGGAGGAAGCAAGATTCTTATGTAAATGGGTCAAAACTGAAGTAACTTACTGAATTTACTTCAACTAAGAAATTGTGTAAAACATAAACAGCTAATTGCTATTTTGTAATAATAATAATAGTCAGAGTAACTAGAAGACCTGGGTTTGATATGAAGCAAACATTTTTTTTGGGACAACGCCCAAATGTCAAGAATTCACCTATTTGCCTCGGGCAAACCTTGGTTCATTAAACACTTGGAACCATTTTAGTCACGTCGCTGTTATTAGTTACATTTTTGGTTTATTTTTTACAGAACATTTTTTATGTGTACCTATAAAGTATTTCTATTGTTTCAATACCAATTTTTGTCAGAATTTGTTCACATTATGTTTTATGGTAAAGTTTAAATAAATTTTGAATTTTTCTTCATAAGCTTTGTTTGTTATTTACATCGGCATTCATAAATAACAACAATATTTTAATGACATTTATTGACTTTTTGGTATAATTCGATATAAAATACATACATTCATTAAATTCTGAAATTTAGTGAATACATGGTATTTTAGAGTAAATTAACTCAAAAAGCGATAAAACGTCTTTAAAAATCTCAAATATTGTTTAAACAGTAAACCAGTAATTTGAAAACGAGTTATTTAAACTACCTGCCATCCGCAATAAATTTCCTACCGTAGCGCTCGGGTGGACTGGTGGCCAACTTGAATCTTGGTTTTCTACGTAGTTCGCATTTCTAACCTCTTATCTGTTTTGTGATTTTAGTGTTGTATTTGACGCGTTATTATCTGCACGTGTTTTTCCCAAAAAACATTAATCGGGTCCCTGGAACCCAGTCATAGTTTAAGTGTGATATCGTCTTTCGTACATTAACGACCCAAATCTAAACGAGATTCAAGCCTTTATTGGATTATTATATCTTCACGGTATTTTTAAGTCTAACCACGAAGATCTCAGATCTATGTGGAGTACTGATGGTACTGGACGGGATTATTTTTAGATCTACAAAGACTTTGGCCCGATTTAGTTCCTTGCTGAGCTGTCTGAGGTTTGATGGCGTTGATACTAGGACAGAAAGAGCCTTAGTGAATAAATTATCACCTATTTCGGACTTATATGAGTCTAAGGTCACCACCTACCTCGGCTAGCTCAAACTCGTTGCAATTCTAAACCGGGGTGGTTCTGTTAAGTAGGGTCCTAGACAGTAAAACTACAATGTGTACGAGTGTGGCCCCCAAAGAATGTTGCTTTGCAAAACTGGGTATCTGTTTGAGTTTTGAGCGCCACTTAAAGCTCTTTTAGTTCCAACTTGACACAGCAACACAAAATTCCTGTGAGGGAAACAAAACAATGGAGTCCACACTCAGTGCCAGAACAAACACAAAAATGATTACTTAAAAGTTATTTAATTAAGAAAAAGATGTAAAGAACAAAAGGAAAATATGTGCCGGTTGACTTTGTTTAGTTTTAGCCTTAAATGCAATGGCCGCCTGTCTTGGCGACAATCACTCAGCTATGGTCAGTTGACTTACCTATTCAGAAAAATAATGGCAAAAGGATGAGTTTGCTAAATAAAACACTCATTATAACAGCTTTTGCAACCCTTTTACAAATCGCTTAATAAGTATGTCTGAATATTGATTAATGAGGTAAATCACTTAAAGTGTTGTATATATTAAAATAGTTGTTAAGGTATAAAAAGATAGTTGGCAAAATAGCTCATGGCTTTGAGAACAAAAAAAGGGTAATTAAATATAAGGTTGGGCAAAAAGCACACCTGGCTATGTTCAAAACGAAAGGTAATTAGAAATTTGCAGTTAAAAATTAAGGTACGTATCGCAGGGTCCCCCCTGAAGACGGCTGGTCCTTTTAAGAGATAGCCCCCTGCTGCGGCTCAGAAACGTGGGTAAACAAGCCCTCACAATTGCCTCAACTACATAGGTCGAAATTCCAAAGGTACAAACTCAGTTGGCCAGAAAAGTAGTTATTGGAATTGGCAAAGTAAAGGAAACTAACGTGTAGTACAGCGAGGGATAATTCTGATCTAGGAAAAGTCATGTGGCAAGAATCTCTCAAAAATATCGATAATCCACGAAAAGATACGTTGTGAACTTACCATATATGTGCCTCAAACAAGATTTGACGTGGAAAACCCAAAGATGTGTAAAGATTTCACAAATTTTCCCACACGGGCTAAGGGTCTGACCGGTCATCAGAATTTTGTTTGACCGAATGACACCGATGACCAACAAAAAAGAATTCGCCGAAAGGGCCGCAAAGAAAATGAAAAGCGGTTTTGCGCATTGAGGTAGACCTACGGATTGCGGCTCTACGACACAAAATAAAGCATAACCAGAACAACCTGAAAGTAACAACGTTACAAAGACATGGATGTGTGATAGATATTCCATTTTATTTATAAATGTAGAAAATATTTCTATACAAGATTTTCCTTGGATTAAAAACTTTTGAGATTTTTCTGTCTTGTCATTGTTTGTGCTTATTCACTATTTTCGTTTACGTTTTATTCGGTCGGAGCTTGTCGTGTGTCGTGCGTGCATGTTTCCTCTAAGATTTTGAGCTACTTGCGTTGGCGCCTGTTCCCCATCTCTTGGACGGTGCTTCCTGTGTTTCTCTACTGTATATTGGGCTCGCCCACAGGAAGCCAGTCTGTAGGTAGTTTGCATGTTGCACTTGGTCTTGTAGTGAGTTTGTTATCAGTCAGTTCGTCGATGCGTCCATTAGATTGTAGTAATCAATTATAATTTTTAAAAAGAACCATAATCGTCTCTATTTTGAAATAGTTATGGAGAACCCTGTTCATTAAATACGTAGGGACATTTACTATTGTCTTTAATGACTCATTTTGAATTACCTGGAACTTATTCAGCTCGGACTTTGAACTTACTTATGTTACACCATTTTAGTGCCCCATAGGAAATAACTGGCCTAACCAGGACCTTATAGCGGTTAGCTTTGGGCCTATTATTAAGTTTACTCCGCATGTGAAACAGAGGGTAAATTGAGTTCATTTGATGCAAAGCTAACTTGATTCTATTTAATAAATTTAATCTACAGTTTAGTCTTTGGTCGAAGATAAGTCCCAGGTACTTCACTTCCTGGCATTAGTTAATCTTAACTAAAAATTTATCGAGGATATCGCTTCTTTCGAAAAGACTGCAAAATTTCGGTTCTCTAAGAATGAGCCTACTATCTTGACTAGATAGTTTGGAGCACCGAACCTTACTAACCTTAATAGCAGACCGTTGTGACAGTAGTGTACAGTTAGTTAGGTTTCAAGGATGTTCAAAACATATTTACTAGCATTTAACTTCTTCTCTAGTAGTAAAAGTTTCTTGATAGTACCTAGTTTATGGGAACTACAGTGCGAGCAAAAATTATTTTCATAAAAGAGGGCTTGGACTGAAAAACGTAAGGCTTGGTAGATTATAATTATAAGGGGACGATATATCTAACCAAATCAAGGTTAATATTGTGTCAAATTTATATTATGACATGATATGTCAAACTGATGAATATTAATAGTTATCTATTCTACAAGGGATGTAAGTAACTGTTACTAGTCGAGAACGATTTAAAAGTTCGAGACTAGTAAATATACTTACATCCCTTGAAGTATATAACATTTTTTCTCCTTCCCGCAGAATTTATTCTTGAACTTTTATTAATTTTATTCGATACTTTTCGCATGAAATTATGGACAGTTTTGACCGGTTTCTATAGCATTATAAGCATTGTTATTTTATCAGCAACGTCAAGCTGACAGTTTATTATCAATAATTGAGAGAAATAGAAATTATTGATTTGTATAACAGCCAAATGGATATAGAAGAATAAGCAAATATCGCAATGAAAATGGACAATGTTGAATTAAGGCATGAAGTCATATTTGTTACTATTCCTGATTCCAAAAATGAAATAAGAAGGTTTGTTATTTCAAAATAGTTCAAAATTACATTGATATAAGATCCCACATGACGAATTTTAATCCTCGCTTCTTCATGCGATATCAAAATGGAAAGTGCTTAAACCAGCCTGTCGGGAAAAACTCGATTTCTTCAATTCCAAGTAAAATTGCTAAATTTCTGAACTTTCAGAACTTTAAGGAGCATACTGAACACTCCCTTAGAAAAAATTCGTCCACTTTATTAGCGAATACTGGAGTTGATGTCTTAGCCCTCAAGCGATATGGCGGATGGAAATCTGCAACTCTTGCGGAAAGTTATGTAGCGGAGAGCGTCAATAATAAAAAGGAAGTTGCAAATAAAATTTTATACAATATAACGAAGCCAGAGTATCCTGCAGTACTTCAAGAGTAACAGAAAACTTGGTTAGGGATGGAGAAATTATGGAGTCAGAACATTTCATACAAATTGAGAAAAAACGAGAAAACGTTTATCCAAATTTTGTAAATAATGTTCATAATTGTAATAATTGTACTATTAATATTTATATCACTTAATTATACTCAATTTTTATAAATCATTGTTTTTATATGGCATAAATTATTACACCCAAGGGTGGTAAGCTGACTTACAACCCGCCGTCAAGGGCAATCGATACCTTTTTGGTAATTGTTACTTACGTCCTTCAAAACAGTGTCAAAATGCGTTGTTTGCAATAACGTATGTCCTAAAAGTTTTGGCACAAAATATTAATCGGATTTTTTTTTAAATAAAGAAATTTATTTAAACACTAACTAGTTATCATAAATTACAACTCAATACTTAACTAAACTATACTATCGAATTATGTGGAGTGGCCCATTCTGCTCTACCAGACGCAAATTTCTTCGAATGTCTCTCATGAGGCCCTGGACGGAATTCAGATCAATTTCTCTTAGTTTTTCGTAAATTCGCCGTCTTAATTGTTCTACATCTTGGGCTTCCCAGCCTCCATGATAAACCTTCCTAGACAGTAAAGCCCAAAAATCCTCTATTGGGCGAGCCTGCGGCAAGTTTGGAGGATTATCGTTTTTGGGAACAAAAGGTATTTGGTGTTGTCGAAGCCAGTTTTGGGTATCTCTTGAGTAATGGCATGATGCTAGGTCTGGCCAAAACATGATGTCGTCATTAGCATGATGTTCGCTTTATGTTTATATCTAACATTGTCAGGGCATTCCTCTACGTTGTCCGTCTAAAATCCATCGTCCCCTTCATTTTAGAATTACTCAAAGTAAAATACTTTTCATCATATAAAATAATGATTTTTTCATTGGCAAAGTGTACCCGCCTCAGTTGATGACAGCATCACAGTATACGAAGGAGCTATTTTTGTTGTTTACAAAATTAACAAAGTAGGAATATAGAGAATGGAAAATAAAAATAAGAGAAATTGTTGAAATTGACCATCGCCATGCTCAAAGCATAAATTCATACGTCTCATCAGATATTCGAGACGGTTGACCAGCATCTCTGGATAAATAATGTTACCACATTCTTGGATAATCCCTTCTTGTAACTGTTCTAAACTCTCAACTGGTGTGTTATTAATTCCAGGAGTAATCGATCCGGCGTCGAAAATAGTTAATAGTTTTGGTGGATATATGGGCGGATGAACAATCCTGTTGAAAATAACCTAAATGTAGTTTAGAGTCAAGTAATTGCTCCATAAATGTTTTAAAAATATTGTCCCTATACCGCTGTACTATAACTGCGTCATGGAAAAAAATAGGACCAACGATTTTTCTTCGGGAAACAACCAATCAATTCTTTGAGGCTCAATGAGGATTTTCACTACTCCACATATCGGGTAAGGTGGAACCAGGCTTCATCAGAGAAAAATGCCGGGTCTAATAAAATCTTTTCACTTCTTGAGACAGGCGTCTTACACATTTTGTTGACATATTTTGCATTATTTCAGGAACGTTAGCAACAAGTTATTCTGTTCTTACAAATGGTCTTTCAGCTCCTCTTTGGTGTTGTAAAGAACCTGTTTCCCTAAAGAGAGCCACGGTTCTTCTCAGGCAATGATAAAAATACCCAGCAGTAAAAGCGACGTAAGGAAAATTTTCGCAAAAGTCGTCCATGCACAAACGCTGATTGTATTGCCACTCACCATTTACTCTAGCCCCGTTTTAAGAATACAGTTCAGCCCTGAATTTCTTGTACTGTTCCGTAAAGCCCATTTCCTGAATTATTCAAGGAATTGGACAAATTAGCGATGAATGAATAAAATTACTTGTAACGACTGTTATTTATTGATTATGATGGTATTTACTGATGCCCAACAGGTATTAGGCTCTACCGCTAAGCACTACGGACTTAAATGCAAAGCACACTTTCATGAAAATAATTTTTGCTCTCACGGTATAAGACTTGACGTGCGGCAACTGAGATAAAGCTGACTTGTAATTGAAGAAATAGTCCATACTTTCAGTGGAATTAATGTAATGTAAATAAAACAATGCAGTCTTCCTCCACAGTTTAATGATTGACGTAAATAAAAAGCTCCCTACATGTTTCAAGTGTTTAAGCACTCATCATCAGGGGATACTAACATCGAGTTTAGCAGAAATGTAAGTTGTCTCAAATTAATGAGTATAGTTGTTCCAAGCTTAATTTGATGACATAAAAAGAGCGTTAAACTCCTGACCATAGGCGTCGCTTCTACCAAATAATTAAAATGCGGATTGCTGTAAATTTTTAATATGATTAAATAGTATATATTACAGCTTGTACCCGTGACTTCGCTTGCAGAGAATATCCTTAAAATGGTCTTTCTGTATAGAAAAATGCTAATTTTGGCAAAAACAATTTAAAAATATAGTTAATATAGATAAGAGGTTTGTACCCGTGACATCGCCTGCAAAGAACACATGCATTTAATATTTTTAGAATGGTTTTTCGGTAAGAAAAATGGTCATTTTGCCGAAAATAATTTAAAAAAATTGTCTTTGTCCAGCCAGGACCGCGCGGAGGTACTAAAGTCTGTGCGTTTTAAGAAGTCCGCTAAGCCATACAACCTCTTGAGCATTATGTCGGTGGCTCTCAAACAATAAATTATATTGAAAGTAATTTTGGATGTTGATGAATTACATTTTCTAAATAAAATAATTTAAAGCAAATAAAAAATTAGTTTAGGTAAAGAAAAATAATAATTTTTTAGCTTTTGTAGTATTCAGACAAATTAGTTTCACGAATTCTTTTTTATAAAGTTTTGGTTCTAAAAAGAACCGATTTTGTAGTCTTGCGACAGAACGTACCTACTTGTAGATAGGTACTACTAAAAGTAGTCTTCCTCTGCATTTGAAATTTCACCCATGCTTTCAGACTCATCAGACGAAAATATCAAACTGGTATTTAAAACAAAACCTTCTTCATTACCAGCATGTAATATAATATACCTTTTTCCATTACTTGCACGGGTACTTGAATAACAACGCTTTGAGTCATCCTGCCAAGACGTTTTTGTTGAAGTTCCGTTTGCAAATACCCATGTTTCGTCAAGAAAAACAACTTGTCTTGACAATTCCGATTTTTTGTTGTTTAAATAATCCCTTAAAAATTGCCATCTTTTCGAAACAACATTGGACAGCTCGCAAAGCAGTTTTCTGTTGTTCGTTTTTTTATATTTGAAACCCATATGTTTTAAGATGATGGACAAACTGTTAGTTCCAATATCGCAAAGTTTTTTCTGCTTTATCTTTTCAAGAATAGCTTCGAGGGTAACATATTCCTTGGCTTTATACATATCATAACAATATTCCTAATAGAGAGTTTTATCCCTTGGGATAAATCCAAGGTTTTTGAATGGAGTCGAACCCTTTTATATGGTCTGTCCAAATCCTCTTCACTCTTTTTTCGAAGTCTTCTTAAGGTCTTCTCTGAAATGCCGCAAGCATCAGACGTTCGGTTTTACACTGCCAAAACAGACTCTAACGGGCCCGAGTTATCTTTTTCTAAAGTAAAATAACGTTCCACTTGTAATACCAAACGGCGTTCATCTGGAGATAAATGCCTTCTAGGCGATGTGCCACCTTGCTGAACATTTTCCATAACTTTGCTTAATAACTGATTTTAATTCACACACAATGAGAAACAAACTAAAAGTGAAAAGCACAACTACTTATTTAAAATAAAGTAGAACATACCATCCCGCACTTCAGCAAATTTTAATTATTTCTTGGAAAATAGTAATTATTATGAAGATTTAATTATAATAATCCCAAAATAATGTCATTATCGGAATCAAAATCTTTAACATATTTAACCATCCCGCACTTGAGCAAATTTTAATTGGTTCTTGGAAAATAGCGATTATTATATAGATTTAACTATAATAATAGCAAAATAATTCAATTATCTATTTAATTATTATTTATGCTCAACGCGTAATTCTAAGATAATTTTCTTTTGAAACCTCTGATTTCGCCCAGTAATAGAATACAGTAAACCAGTGGGATGTTCGGTGTGATCAAGTATAGCGAAGGTGCGAAGATATTGTAACTTAACCGACTTACTGTTTTAAAAGCGACAACATTCCTTGGTGATTTAATCCGATATCGGACTTCTTAAAACGCACAGACTTTATCAGTTTTCCTTGCCAAGAAAGGGGCGGGTACTATGTTAGTTGGAATATACAGTTAGTAGTTAGAATTCACTACATATTTTTTAACAACAAATTGATCGCATCAGCAGAATCACAGTAAACGTTCTGTAATATAACAAGTTTTTACGATACGAGTTAAACAAGCATAATTAATTTAAAGTTCATAAACAATTTAATGACTGGAATCGTCACAAACTTTCGGAAGTAGAATAATTTCCAGGTTAGATTACTACTGGCGCAATTTTTTCATACATCGCTCTTCACGTCGTTATTACCCGCTGAATATTATCAAGGGCAACTGCGCTTAAAGTTGGAGGTTGATTATTGAGTGATATTCTTTGCTGACAAGAGCAACACATTAGGTACAAAGCCACCTTTACTTCCGGCAAGATATCACGTTTTCCTCTCGAACACGGTGTACCAAAAGTACAATTTGTATTGTCTACTCAACCATACCTAACAACATCATAAATTATGCTTGTATCGAATTCATAGTTGTAAACTATTCACCTGGTATATAAATGTTTATAGTCGTCAACTAATAAAGAAACAAACACTGAGTCAGGCATAGATGGAAAAAGCATAACAGGCTGGCTTCTATAGATTTAGTCATACACGGAGTATCGGAGATTACGGTATTGGCTAAAATATATAATTGGGTTTACATTTGTTTTGTTTAAAAAGGAGTCTTTTGTAATTTTGAATATAGTTTTGTGGTAGTAAAGTCGAGTTTAATTAATAGACTTAATATAGTACTCCTTTATTTTGCGCAAATAGTCCTCTCATAGTTCAATGATACGCAAAAATTCCATTATAACCAAAAGTCATACTGATATAATAAAATATAGGTAACAAGTAAAAACTTACTTGTCTAAAACCACACAGTTATAGCAGAAAATGAAATATGAAAATTACAATAAATTGTTTCAACCAGCCACGCCACTGTCCGGTTTTTAATATCGCCTACCTGAAGCATCATCAACTGATTTTAAAGCTGAGAAGGGATTACCCAATTGGCGAACCTTTAACTATTTGCTGTTCTTGTCTACAGCATATAAATTTGTATTTATATGCTGCTCTATTAATTTTCTGACTCGGAATCTCATTTAGCATTTAAATTGTGGGTGAGCCTCGACGATCTATCGCTAGGGTGTTGCCAATTCTACAAAGTTTTCGTAAATGTGAGAGAAACATAAGGGTTTGTTAACGACAGTGAAATTCCTTTAAGTTCGATTTAAATTATTTTTGTATAAATACTATTTTTGAAGTAATAAAAAAATTATTATAATATTCATGTATGGCTTCTTCTTTCTTTCTTTGACATTGGAAATTTCTTGGTTCAAAGTAGATTTGCAAACTAGCTTACAAGAAAGTTATTGACTATCAATTAAATACCGATATAAAAAAACACCTTTAATAATAAAAACCTAAAGAATTTTTAAAAAATGGTTGGACAACCCCGATTATGATGCCGGTCGCTTTGAGCCCGGTCGAAGCTTTTTCATCGAGTTTTTTATTCATCAAACTGACTTTGGAAAAAGTATACAACTCACAGGATAATACATGTAAAGGTTGAAGACTTGGTGTATGAACGGGTTAATCGTATTAGAATTAAGATATAAATGAAGTTTTGATTAAATGTTAAATTTAGATCAGTCAAGAAACATTTTGGATAAGATAATAAATTGATTTACAACATCTGAAGGAGAAAGGTTTTCTTTTTATTTTAGTTTTAAGAGTTTTAAGATTTTAAATCATAAATTTAATGTAAATTCAGCTGTTAAAAATGAAAAATAATTTTTTATAGTAATGTCTACATAAACTGACATGGTGATATGGGGCCATGCCCCACATTTTGGAAAATTTGTAAAAAATGATCGCGTTAAAAATTATGAGTTTTTTTTAATATTTCAAAAAAGTGGTTACAAAGGAAAAGACTATAGCCTGTGCTTAAACACAATCGCGGTTACTGCTGCAACGTGGAAGTATTATCCTGTGAGTTGTACTCATTAATTCGAGACAACTTACATTATGCTAAACTCGATGTTAGTATCCCCTGATGATGAGTGCTTAAACACCTAAAACATGTAGGGAGGTTTTATTTACGTCAATAATAATTAAACTGTGGAGGAGGACTGCACTGTTTTATTTATATTACTTGTAATTGTTCAGAAAACATAAAAATCATTAATTGATATGTGATGGGCTACATGCTTGGTGAAATGGATATTCCATAGTAGAGAAAATTAAAGTAGTACTTGTTATATTTCACAATATATTTCAGTTTCCTGACACGTGTTTCAACCCTTGCGGGTCAATATCAAAGGCATTGTAAGACAGTAAAAAATTCTACACGTCATTAAAAAAAAAAATTGAAAGATGAGATAGGTTATTTTGGTCCTTAATTTACAGGTATTGGCCAAAGGTACAACTAAATTATAGAAAAAAAAAATCTATAGAAAACTAACGACAACCGATATAGTTATACCATCAGACTCAAAACATCCCCAACAAACCAAACTAGCTGCATTCAATGGCATGATCCACAGATTAGTCAACATCCCACTTTCAGAAACTACATATAATAAAGAATTAGACATAATACAAACTATAGCCTTAAACAACGGCCATTCGACAACATTTATAAACAAAATACTAAAGAAAAAACTCAGACAAAAAACACAAAAAACTACTCTACCGAGGACGTCCCCTTCCATCAAACGCGGAATACAGTTTAATCAGATATACAGGTCACACAATCCAAAAAATCTCCAAAAAACTCAAAAACCATAAACTTATCCCCATACAAGTCAATAAAAATAACCTAGAAAAATACATAGCTAATTCAAAAATTGAAAATAAAAACAAATTAACACATACCGGGGTCTACCAAATACAATGTGATGCAATCTATATAGGTCAAACAGGTAGAAACTTTAAAACTAGGCTTAAAGAACATAAAACATCCATTTTAAAAAACAAAATAAAACAGGAATAGCGGACCACTGTATAATATATAACCACTCAGTATCCAACAAAATAAAACCGATATATATATTCAACACAAGGGTAGAAAACTCAACCTATTAGAAACATTAGCAATCAAAAAAGCATTAAAAAATCGATGTAATGTTGTTTACAATCAAATTGAAATACCTTCAGGTGCCAATCTAATACTTAATAGCCTAATAACTTAAGATAAATATGCAATAAACACTGTCAATAATTACGAACGAAAAAAACCATAATTATTATACACAGTATCATTTTCTTCATTTTATTACTTAGATGTAAATACCTCTATAATCACACCTGTAATTTAGTTGTACCTTTGGCCAATACCTGTAAATTAAGGACCAAAATAACCTATCTCATCTGTCAATTTTTATTTTAATGACATGTAGAATTTTTTACTGTCTTACAATGCCTTTGATATTGACCCGCAAGGGTTGAAACACGTGTCAGGAAACGGAAATATATTGTGAAATATAACAAGTACTACTTTAATTTCCTCCACTATAAAAATCATTTTCTAACTTTAAGAATAAACGGAAAATGTGGACTTCTAAAAATGCAACTCATTATTGATTATTATTTATTGAGTCGAATGTGGTAAACAAAGTCCTTAAGGGATAACCTGTTACTCTTTATTATTAATTTCACCAGGACTTTTTTGTTATAATCAATATTAATAAAATGTACCTACTATCACATAGTAATTTTTTTTAAACAATTTCCAAAAGCAAACTTACCTGTATTTAGCTTGCAAAGACTTTTCCATATTGTAGATATTTCTTTTGTCCACATCAAAGCCTTGAGGAGCAAGATGAGTAATATCAGTGGTTTGGCTAAGTTTTATATCTGCAAACATGGCGGCGATTTCAGCTGATTTTTTCACTGAAAGAGCTTCTGTGCATGCTCCCGTCGTAATGGCAGATTGTACTCGTTGTAGGCCTACATGCAAAGAGATGCATTTTAGAATACGATTTTGGTAGAAGGGGGTTTTACAATATGTTCGAAAAATGCGTTATCAAACTTGGAGTGATGATTTTAAATGGTAAAATGAAGGTTGGTTGTTACCTAAACAAAAATCGAAATCCTAATATCCTCCCGGTTACAGAGTTACAGACTGTCATGCTTTAATTACTCATTTATTTTTAACACATTGTGATTATTTTCTTAACTTATAAAATACATATTTGTATTTTTTCATGATGTGGCACAGGACTGCTGGATTAATCCTTTATTGCGCTCTGCGAGCGGTGCGTGTCCGCGGGAAACGATTCACGTTGGTCCTGATTCCTTGGAGACCTTACTTGTTGAGGAACACGGCCTCAAGGAATTCGTTCCAGAGTGATGACGTTCCTCAGATGAAGGAATTTTTAAACAGTATCGTTCGAGGGACACTAAGCTGAACCACGTACGGGGGTGGGTTACAGTGGCTTGTCGTGTATTTCTACCATGCACCACTCTGGGTGGAATCAAGCGGGCCACCTCAGTTGAGCACTTGCCATGAAAATATTTGTAAAATTGACTCAAATCGCCAACCTGCCTTCGATGTTCAAGGCTTTCTAGGTTGTTTGTTAGATCATGGTCACCCATCAAGCGAATGGCTGTCCTTTGAATGGAATCTAGCAATTTCAGGGTATGTTTAGGAGCAGAGCTCCAAATATGCGAACAGTACTTCTGGTATATTTAAAAGAAAACTGTATTTAAACCAGCTTCCAAAAAGAGCAGCATTGGTATCTTCATGATAGTCCAGAGTTGAATCCTCTATATTTTATGCCGACAGTAATAAATAATTAGGGATCCATCGATTCTCCCAACCTGCATGAATTATTTTTATTCGTTTTCCTTTATTTGAAAGAGCTTTATTTTGGCATTTTTCAGTTAAATCAACTCATCCCTTTTTGACAGTCTCATGAGTGTTAAACCACGTTCCATCCGGATAAACTATTGAACGTTTTTCCGTTTCAAACTTTTTTATTTTCCTAAGGTACAGAAACCTCATTTTTCGTAATCATTCGGACTCCATAATAATTTGTCTTATACTTAAATCCCATCTCTTGCAAAGCGCGGTAAATACTTGTCCTGCTGATATCGTTGTATCGTCAGTTGTTAACCGTGTTTTTAAAAAATCTAACGTGGGCACAACATTTTCTCAATACATTAGGTAGGTATATTTTTCTGCGAATAACATATTTGTCACAATAATCTTTGCACTTCATTTTTCCGGTATCTTTGCGAACTTTTCTTTTAAAATGTCCTTTTAGCATAATATCTCGTACCGTCGATAATGGAACTTTCGTCATTTCACTGGTATTTTTAATGGCAATTACTTTAGGGTGGCCGGTCTTTCATAACGATTCACATATATTTTTCACGATCACTTTGGCGTCAGAAGATAAAGCTTCCTGTAATATTTAAGGTAGCTAGATATTGCATTAGCTAAGGATTCTCAAGGTCTCCACATACTTTTAATATTAACTTGTTGTGCACTGTTTCAAAGTAAAATAGATAGGTACTAATCTATTTCGAATATTATATTTACTATTTGTAAAAAACTATGCACGCTAATGACTTTCTGACCGTTGTGTAATACGATACTTAGACTATAACGAATCGGGATCGGTCTTAAGTGCGGGACAAAATAGAAGTGTTCTATCTAACATTCGAAGAACCACGCGTGGGGCCCTTAACGAGACATTTTTAAAATAAAGACTCAGCTAGATAACCATATATTTTTTTTTAAGTTTAACCGTATTTTTTATAGCCATTATATTCATTAAATTTGTTTACGAACCAGCCCGGTTTTTATTTAACGCAATTATCACACTATTTACATAAGTTATATAAACAGGTACCTGGTACCTGTAACTAAAAAGTTTGGGGAAATATCCTAATAATTAAGTTGTTTCTAGAAAACCTTAATTAGACAGTTTATTCATATTGATAACAAATCAAGTAATGTACCTATCTATTTATTATTTATTATATAGTTATTATAAACTGGCATTAAAAGTAAATGTGGGTTAATACGTCTTTGCGAAGGCGGAAGCTGAGTTTATGAGTGGTTTTATCGCAGTTATTAAGCCAAACGAAATATGTTGGAAAGTACTTTACCTCAATGTGCTTTTGACATAGAAATGCAATTAAACAGCCGAGAGTTGCAGCACGTGGCTACATCTCGTGGCAACTACACGCATCAACCCAACCAGGACAGCGAGAATCCATATAGGTTTAAACGCTGGCAAGGCCGCCCATCGCGGGCAAACTACGTTTGGTGACGCTGGAAGCCAATGTGTCGGTTTAGCAACCGAAAGCTAAATATTATAAAACAACAAACTTAAAATAAGTTCGTATACAGAGTTGTCCCTTATCCTTCTGTCAGACCCAATCCTTGGACGCGCTTCGCCGTCTACGGCTAATCGGCAAGGCTCCGGGTCTGACGAAAAGATAAGGGATCTCAAAGTGCTTTTGACACAGAAATGCAATTGAACAGACGAGTTTGCCGGCGATGGGCCGCCTTGCCAGCGTTTGAATCTATATGGATTCTTGCTATCATGGTTGCGTTGATGCGTGTAGTTGCCACGAGATGTAGCCACGTGCTGCAATTCTTGTCTGTTTAATGGCTTGGTGAGTTAATCTTTACTAGCCTTTAAGAAATTCGCATTTAAAGAAAATTAAAAACAGTTTAACCCTTTTCCCTATACACAGCACAAACCAAATTTGAAATATAACCCACCTGGATCTCTAGTTTCCATTCCTCTCGTTCCTGTCCAATAATCCCTAACGTTCTCACTAAAAGCCCCTCGAAACATAGATTCTTGCATCTCCTTCAACTCCCCGAAACTTCCCCTCTTAGCCAGCTTGAGCAGTTCGTAGTCCATTGCCGACAGCTTTCCGTTACCGGCCACGCCCATTTGTAGGTTTTGAAGGGTGATCATACTGATATCCTCTGTATGAGTGGGAGGGATACCACCAATTCCGCTGTGACTATTGCGTCGTTTCTTCTCGAGAGCATGGTGTACGTAGTGGGAGTGAGCCCGCTCGCTGCCGTATTTTTGTTTGCTTTTGAGTTTTTCGTAGTAACCTTAAAATATCAGATCCAAATAAATAAACCCTTCATTGAAAATAGGAAAAAAAATTAAAGTGCGGACCATAAACCCTGACACGCCGTTTGGCTATTACCAATATTGTGACATAAACTCTTAAATATCTTAATAAAATTATATTTTCTAGCTAATATTCCCAAGTATTGTCGCTTTTCCTTCCTTAAGGTACAGTCGGAACGGAAGATGGTTGCCGGTGCGTCATGGATTAACGATCAAGACAACGTGATTTACAAATCCCCCTCTTTATTCATTATAGCCTTTAAAGTGAATAAAAACATAATGGAGCTTCTCCGAGGTCGCGCAATACGTCTCGAATTCAAAATAACGTGCTAGACAGGGACAAAAGATATTTGAAGCGTTGTTCATTGATTTAAAAGTCATCGTTTTGATCTGTCAACTTCAAATTGTTTTCAAACGTTTTTGTGCCTCGAAATTCAATTTAATTAAGTTAAATGTTCTTTTATATCAGTAATACATTGATAGTCAGCATCTCTCTTTAAAAGCTGGTTTGCAAATGTACTTTTAACCAAGAATGTTTGAATCTCAAAGAAAAAAATAACAGGTCATTCATGAATATTATAATATTTTTTTTAGTACTTAAGAAATATTATTTATACAAGAATAATTGAAATCAAAATCAAAATTAAAAGGGATTCTTGGTGTTGTTAAACAAAAAAATAACAAATTAACAAACCCTTACGTTACTCCTAACATTACGAAAACTTTGTAGATCTGGCAATATCCTGGAGATGGAACGTCGAGGCCCACTCGCGTTTAAAAAGCGAACTATTTTGTCCGAGTGGGACAATTAATATAGCAGCATATAAATAAAAATGTATTATAATAATAATAATAATAATAAGCTTTATTGTCTAGCAGATCTACATCCACTAATAAGACAATTTTGTGATACAATGCACAATAAGGTATTAAAGACACAGCATACGAGTGCGATACTGCCAATTACAAAAAAAAAAATTTAGTGGCGGGGATCCGGCAGAATCAACGGCACGAAAGTGGAACGATAAAATCGAGTTTTTTTTTTCTCAGTCGATCAAGTAGGATCTCCCCGTTATTCTGACATAATTTATCGGTACATCCGGAGGGTCGGGGAGGGGGGGGGCGCCCTTTAAATCTCCCTGCAAACGGTTTTTCTCGGGAAACTCGGCCGGGTTTGATCGTACAAGAAAAAACATACGTAGCAAAATTGAAGAGCTTGACAGAACTCGTAAGCTCGTTTCAACTTGAATCCGATATGTCAATTGGTTCGCAAAATATCGCGATTTAAATTTGCAAAAAAAAAAAATTTAATTAATTATTTCTCAGAAGGGAGTGGAGTTGGGGCCTTGATCTTTTATGAATAAAAGGGCAATATCAAGCACTTTGATGGGCCGGAGGGGAGGGAGGGTGGGACAATTAGGAGGGGAGTTATGGGCGGGAAACGAGGGTTATTCAAACGCTTGTTACGCGTGTTCTAATTGAGAAAGCGCAAGTAGCCAGGGTTCCATTTACGCGTTCTTTTATTACCTAAAAGATTGCTTTGGCAAAAAAAAAATTGCGAATGCGCGCTTGGCGCGCAAAATTAAAAATGTCAGTTTTTTCACTTGCGTTTCTAGGCATGAAGAAGCGGAGTAGGGGAAAAAATTTTCTTGCCACGGGACGGCATTTTTTTCTGGCTTTAATTTATGCCCTGCAAGAACTCGATTCGACAATTATGAAGGAAGCTAAGGGCCGGCAAAGTCTTTGCTGCATAGCGGGAGAACGGAGAGGGGTAGGGGGTTCTAGCCGGACTCAAAGGAAAGGGCAGGAAATTTTTTACTTGTTTAGTTGTTTTGCAATTTTCCCGAGTCCATATCTTGCCCGCCCGCGCGAGTTACAAGTTGAAAAACGTAACGTAAACGGACGAGAAAGACCTCCAAGTCGCCGGGGGCGGAGCTTATCATCTCCGCTTCTCTACCCTCCCACACTCACGACAAGCCGCGAGCGCGCGCTCGGAAATTATTTTCGAATGTCTGATCTCTCGTATTTCGCGCAATTATGAAGCGATTTTGAAAGATCTTGATTGTTTTCGATCGTTGAACGATCGGGAACAGAAAGAGGCATCGGGTTCCGGATTTCTTCCTCAGTCGCGCTCTTGTACCTCGGCAACCTCCCATTGTTTTCCCAGGATGACGCGCCAGCCGACGCGGGTCCTCAGAAACAATGGGCAGGTAAACAATAACGATAAGCGCTATACAAGAGGCTGCATTCCGATCTCTTCATTATGGTCAAGCGACCTTGCAGCGCACGTGCTGCTATAGAAATGGCTAAGGGAAGGGAAGAAAGTTTCGGGAGCAGATATGATACAACGTTTATTTATTTCATCTTCGAAAATATATTACTTATATTAAAATTGATATTATATTTTACTAACATTTGATTTTACAAACTACCCTTAAATTTAGATGACAAAAATTTGTACAGTTTACCGATAGGCAAAGTCTAAGCCTGGTTCGTCGTCGCTATCGCTCTCTTCATATTGCCGGATACAATCTATCGGAACGTCACTACTTTTCTTTCCTGACATGAGATCAGGAGGCGTTGGATTCCAATGCGCTTCAAGGTCGCTTGACTATAGAGATCGAAATGCAGCCTTTTGTATAGCGCTTATCGTCATTGTTTACGTGCCATTGTTTCTGTGGACCCGCGTCATCCCGGGAAAACAGTGATAAGCCATTCGAAAATAATTTCCGAGCGCTCGCAGCCGGTCGTGAGTGTTACGTTCCTCAAACTTGTCGCTCGCGCGGGCGGGCACGATATGGAACATTGCAAAATAAATAGACAAATAGAAAATTTCCTATCCTTTCTTTTGAGTCTGGCTAGATCCCTCTAACCCTCTCGGTTCTCCCGCTATGCAGCAAATACTTTGCCGGCCCTTAGCTCCCTACATAATTGTCGAATCGAGTTCTTGCAGGTCTCAAATTAAAGCCAAAAAAAAATGCCGTCCCGTGGCAAAAAAATTTTTCTCCCCCCCCCCCCCCCTTCTTCATGCCTGAAAACGCAAGTGAAAATATTGACATTTCTTATTTCGAAAAAATTCTTTTGCCAACGCAATCTTTTAGATACTGAAAAAACGCGTAAACTAAACCCTGGCTGCTTGCGCTATCTCAATTAGAACACGCGTAACAAGCGCTTGAATAACCCTCGTTTCCCGCCCATAACTTCCCTCCTAATTATCCCACCCTCCCTCCCCCTCCGGCCCATCAAAGTGCTTCATATTACCCTTTTATTCGTAAAAAATCAAGGCCCCAACTCCACTCCCTTCCGAGAAATAATTAATTTAATTTTTTTTTTTTTTTTTGCAAATTTAAATCGCGATATTTTGCTAACCAATTGACATATCGGGTTCAAGTTGGAACGAGCTTACGAGTTCTGTCAAGCTCTTCAATTTTGCTACGTATATTTTTCTTGTACGATCAAACCCGGCCGAGTTTTCCGAGAAAAACCGTTTGCAGGGAGATTTAAAGGGCGCCCTCCCCCTCCCAGACCCTCCGGATGTACCGATAAATCATGCCAGAATAACGGGGGGATCCTACTTGATCGACTGGAAAAAAAAACTCGATTTCATCATTCCACTTTCGAAAACTGGATCCCCACCACTATATATGCTGTAGACAGAAACAGCAAATAGTTAAAGTTCTGTTAACTAAGTTATCCCTTACCAGCTTAAAACAGAAGGTGAAGGTGAATTATCGCATTAATATAATGAGTCGGTGCCAAAGTCGGCCATCGAAAGCGAAACAAGACCGGAATTAGGAAACAAAGATTTACATGTTCAATGTCAACGCATTATTTTAAATATGTACGCGTGTTTGAAAAAAGAAAATCCGGGAAAAACTGAAAATGCGCTTTGTACAAGAATTAATGAATTAACACAACTTGGGTTTTATGAGAATTTATAACGTATTTAAATTGGGGACTGTAAGTGATCATTCCATAAAGCGCAAACAAATAAATCAAAAATTCAAAACAGGGATTTTATTCTGCAAACTATTCACAACTTTTACAAGGATAATATAGTGCCAACTTTAGAACAGGTTCGTGATAAATTGCGGGGTTATCCTGATTATAATTATCAATATTTAGGAACATTGCGTGGTGTTTCGTTAAGTTGTGGCTTAAAAAAAAAAAATAGATGATCTAGTAGTTTGAGTTGAAAGTTGGCCCAATACTCGCGACTTTGACACTCATACGTCCATTTCTCTCACATAATCCATATACCACAAGCATGTCAACCTTCTCAGCGATAAAATAATGTTTCATTTTAAAGGACCAATAATTTACAATAAACTCGACTTCGCTCAACACCAACAACAAGTAAACACCATCGATATCGTAAATAATTTTTTGGAAGAGAAACTGTATGTCTGGCGAAAGTTTTACAAGGGAAAAGTTTCAAAATTTAGTCAGTGCCAGGGAAACAATTGAAGTCATTCCTACAGGGGCAAAAATACAAACTGCTATTTACGAATCAGGCGCCATTTTTAAATTTCAAGGCATTAAAAAAAACGTCGAAAATTAGTGAAAATTGATAAAGGCGTTTAGAAATTATTCCGAAAAAACTATTTTAATTTGAAAACTTTAGCGCCCTGTAGAAGCAAAACCAAGCAACAATGCATATAGTTGAGTTTGCCTAGATCGCCTTGTTTTTGGTTAAGGAATTAATGGTTAAGCGTTGTACAGTCATTTCAAGGACACCCTGTATAAAAACAGTTGATGATACGTACAGGACATAATTATTATGTCAATACTAATTAAGTTTTAGTATGCTAATAATATCGTACCAATACCTTCGCTGGGATTAGACATGTATTCTAGACTCCTGGTGCTTTTAGTGTTGGAATTATTCTTACACAGTTTCTTGTGTTTAGTCCTTTCAATTTTTGAATTTTTGGCGCAGCTTGGATGATGAGGGTGTTGCGGTACATTAGGATGTGTTTTTTTCGTACGTTGGGATCCATATTGGCAGTAACACTTATTCGATTCGGCACATGAGTCGGTATCACATTCGCAAAAGGATAGGCTCGAATCTACGGGATATAATATCAACTAGGTGATTCAACAATATTTTTGCAAACGTCGGAAGCTAAAGGCGAGCGTTATTTTAAGACTATACAATTGCTACGTTCTATTCTAATAATTACAAGCATTACATACCGGGTGGCGTATTGGCATATTGTACTGTTATTCAGAGCAACTGTACTCTCCTTCGCAGTATACTATTGCTTTATATTACGTGTAATTTCAAAATACAATATGTACCACGACTCTGTTTTACCAGTCTGAAACGCAGTATACAGGGTGTCCCACGACGAACCGCCGCGATCGATTTCTCGGAAAATAGACTTTTAAAAATTTTGAAAGTTTGGCGGTTTACTAAGGTCGATGGGGGCAATTCGGCTAAAATATTTTCAAGATGGTGGCACTTCCGGTTATACCGGAAGTTGATGTCAACTTGCTTATTTTAAATAGAATACTCTATATATTATTTCATTTTTAGATTTCACGTAAGATTCTAGACATATTTCATGTATAGGTTTTCTTTTAAGCACTTTTGCCTTAACGGTACCAACATTTTTGAAATTTTCCATTATTCGTTTAACACTGCTCCGCGACGGTTTCTGTTTATCTGGATATCTATCAGCAAATGTCTGGCATGTTCTTGATAAAACTTTGTAACATTCCCCATAGATAATAAGCAAATTTAAGTAATCTTCGTGCGTATAATTTAATCGCCACGGCATGATTATTAATAATAATAAGTAATTGTCAAATAGCAAGAAATAGTGACATTTCTGTAGTGCTCCATTGTCTTTTTTTCGCCGCGCCTCCTTATCATGGCCAACTAATAACAAAACTTAAAAGCCGCATAGCATTTTTACAATAGAAAAATGTTAAATTGCCAATATTTCGAAAACTACAAATTTTCCGAACAAACAACCTTATACAAACTTACCCTTATTTTTAATGCCAAATAAGATAAAATTATAAAAATAGGGGGTTTCCATTTGAAAAAAATGCCTTTTAACGATTTTTTCAATTTAATATTTAAAGTTAGTTTTTGATCACCCTGTATTTATTAATTATCAAAATATCAATACAGTCCACTAGAGTAGACCCCCTTCTATAAGGAAACTAACCCCAATGATATAATAAAGGCTTTCATATAGGAGAATATGATAGTTATGTTTAGGCCTGCAAATGTCATTTTCGACATAAAATTTTAAATATGTCAAAAACGGTTAGACTTAGGTATAGGACATTATACATGAAATATGTCTAGAATATTGCGTGAAATCTAAAAATGAAATAATATATAGGGTATTCTATTTAAAATAAACAAGTTGACATCAACTTCCGGTATAACCGGAAGTGCCACCATCTTGAAAATATTTTAGCCGAATTGCCCCCATCGACCTTAGTAAACCGCCAAACTTTCAAAATTTTTAAAAGTCTATTTTCCGAGAAATCGATCGCGGCGGTTCGTCGTGGGACACCCTGTATAATGGGTTTGAATAATTATTGGCGTTTCTGTTAGAATGATCTATATACCACGAGTCAGCGCCAAGTATTTTTTACTTTGTTTATTTTTGCTAATATATATTTTGCTATCTTGAATAAATTAACACAATGTACATTTATTAAAGTTAATTTGGGGCAATACTAATAAGCAAAATCATCAAAATAATAAATGGTTGGAGTTGGAGTTTGTTTTTAAATCGGAATTTTTTAAGGTGTGTGAATACTAATGTCATAAAAAAAATGATTTTTGTAGCTGCAAAACTATATTTATTTCACTGAAATAGATATATGCAAATATATTGACATGAACACTTTTTAACTTTTTCACCTTTATTCGTTTAATGGCATTTAGCATTTGGTTGGTTTTTTAATATATTATCCACCAAATTATGTTTTTGTTTAGCAGTTTTTTTTTAGTTCCAAGTTGGAGGGTCTGCCGATTGAAGGCGTTTTTTTCCAGATGTGAGGCCATTTCTGATTCGCCTTGTGCTAATGGCTTTAGGCTAAACTCCTACTTGTTTTGAAGAACGCCCTTTCCTTAATTTGCAAAGAAAACTTGCCAGCTGCGTTGGAGTTGTAATTTTACTTAATTCAGCATTAGCCTTAATATTACAGTTCGTAAAATCAACAGTGTTATTTTGTGATTCCATTGCTGCCAGTCTTTGAAAATATCCTTTTAGGGTTTCGACTGCGGAAGAGTGTTTTCTGTGAACTTCTGAATTTGTTTTTTCTGTAGCTGAAACGGAATCGAATATTTGTTCATTCTTTTCACTTCCCTGTTGACTTTCATTATTATATGTGCTGTCAAAACGGCATTCAGAATAATCTAGATCCATATTCTCAAAAAAATCTTCCGAAACATCATGCCCGAGAGCCAGCTTTGCTAACATCTTTTTATCGGCTGCAGTAGTTAAAGGAGCATTTGAAAGAAGTACTCCAAATTGGGACACAGTGTACATATAAGTACTCACGCGTACAGTAGGTAGTATAGAAATACACTTACCTTAATACGACCGCGATATCCATCTCTTAAATAACTGTCGTTTTTTATAGTATTTCTATTAACTAGTTTAATCAAAAAATTATCTTATGTGTGTAGACTTGTTTGTGATGAGTGCGTGACCTATAAAGTGATCTCTGATTGGTTCAAGTGAGGTCGCAGGGATATGTAGAGAGAATTTCTCTTCAGCAGGAGGACAGAAAGGTAATTTTTCGGGACTCTAGTGTTCAGGCTTTTGCACAGGCAAGTACTAAAATTCTTCTTTCTTAATTTTTTTATTTTTTTTTTGTTTCATCATAGAACCCCGAGCTCAGTTGTTTTATTTATTTTAAAATTATCTTTTAATGTTACCCTAAAGATTGATTAATCATTTTACCTACTTATCTTGTCTTAAAGGACATAAATTGTTTCTTTAAAGGCTTACCTGGTCGCCATTTTGTGCATAGGCACATGGGCACCCCTATCTTTGGTTTTGAATTTTAGAGGTTCATTACCTATTTCTTATTTTGGACAACTTAAAGAAAAACTTCACTGCCCTGGTTTTTATTTTTTTATAGATTTTGGAAAACAGACTAATTGCTCTCTATAGAGTCGGCTTACGCCTCTTTGTAGTTTCTGCCCAAAAAATTCTAATTTAGAGAACCGAGCATAAGTTTTAAGTTGCCATTATACATGACGCTATCTTTGGTGATTGATCACTGGGTACTGAGTTTTTTCTGATGTGTTAATATCTGAAGATTTGTCTCGGGGGTTCTATGATGAAATCTCACTGCATATCTCTTTAAATTTTCATTTATCTCTTGCTAATTTAGTACTTATTACCTGCCTTGCCTGTGCAGAAGTCTCCTAGAGCACAATTTACCATTGATTATTTTTATCTAAACCTGGTTCTGTGCAGTAGTTTATCCTAGAGCACTATTATATTATTTTTACAAAATTACTATTACCTACTTATCTTGTCTTAAAGGACATAAATTGTTTCTTTAAAGATTTACCTGGTCGCCATTTTGTGCATAGGCACATGGGCACCCCTATCTTGAATATTAGAGGTTCATTACCTATTTTTTTTTTTATTTTATGCTTGTATGTACAGCTACAATTTTTTTTTTATAATATTACCATTGAATATTTTTATCTAAACCTGGTTCTGTGCAGGGCTTTCTCCTAGAGCACAATTTCATTTTGTGTTTCTATAAATTGTATAGCTACTATCTGTTTTTATAAAATTACGATTAATTATTTTTATTTAAACCTGGTTCTGTTGAAATAGTTTGCACCAGAAAACTGCCTTATTTTATGCTCTTATAGCTTTTATCTATTTTATAAAATAACTATCAATATCAAGTTATTGATCATTTTATTTAAACCTAGTTCTGTTGAAAAGGAGTATCACTGCAATTTCACAATTCAGTTTATTATTACATTAATTAATTAAAATTAAAATATATTTCTTTTTTTTTTGGGTTCTGTAAATATTCCTTTTCAAGCAGAGCAAGGGAATTTATAAGGTTTTATTTGGTGAGTCTTAACACCTGGTCTTTTCTCGGTATCCAACTTCGAAACTTCATTATTGGAGCCGGACAACGCAGCTGACGTGACGTCACGACAGGGGCCCAAAATCTGTTGAGCTCTACTCTCTTATACCTGTAGAGAGTCGATTCCTAAGCTTCACCCGAAGCTCTGACATAAACTGGTTATATCTCTACAGGGATCCGAAAACCACCATTGAAGAAAAGGGTAAAGGTAACTGACGCTTTGTGTGTGATTCACCATAAAATAAATAAAAAAAAAACTGTCGAAAATCTTTATTTCACTTTTGTTATTTTTTTTTATCTGATTGGATAATAATATATCATCATTGAAACTATTATTTTATTTTTTTCTTTGCAAAAATAATTGTTAATTGATTCAAACTATCTTTAAAATTTTCCTTTTGTCAAAATCTTTGTCATACAAATACTTATGTAAATAGACTAATTGTTAAGTTGAACTGAATGTGTTTTTATTTCATACTGGAAGGGACTGTTAAAATTTAAACTCGAACTTACCACGCCCTGCCTGAGCTAGCAAAGCAACAAAAGGTAAGAAATTGGCACTCAACGACTAAATAAATTTTCATTACAATTACAACAATAAATTTTCATTACAACTTTTCTGGTTTGAGAGCCAAATTTTGATTACAATTATTGGCGTCCCAACGTCATTAAATTAAATATTCATTACAAGTTTTGCCATAAAAGCATTTTCTATTAGCTCTAAATATTCGATTATTAAAGAGGTTCCGTCATTGCACATATGCACATTTCCCCCAATACCTCTTTATAGTTCATTTTTATTGAATTCAATTTTAGAACACTGACTACACACACGCCTTTCTTGCAAAGCAGTTTAAGAATTCACTTCTTTTGTACACGTATACAACAATTAAATAATCCCAAAAACCATAACCAAATTTTTCCTGCCACGTGATTTTAACAAGTGCGCGAATCTTTCTGAATCGCAGTATAAATTGACCGAGACACGCGCCCTTTATTTAAACCCATTAGATATATACTGCGTTTCAGACCGTTAAAACAGAGTCGTGGTCTGAATCGCGGTACATATTGTATTTTGAAATTACGCGTAACATACAGCCATATTATTTTGCGAAGGAGAGTACATCTGCTCTGAATAATAGTAAAATGTGCCAATACGCTACCGGGTGCTGCATGACTTAGTTGAACATAGGAAATTTATGTAAATTTTGAGGTGGCTAAATATTGGCTCCCCTTTGCATTTCAGAAAAAAACTGTATTTTTTGAAGAGGCCGATATAATAAACCCATGTGCCAAGTTTGAATACATTTTAATAAGCAAATCCTAACTTATTAAATTAAATGTGACGACAAAATTACGAAATTCTCATAGTTTAGGTAATAGAGCAAACACCAGCAAATTATTATTTGGCATTGACAAAACGAAAAGTAGCGTCAGTGACAACATTTTCGTTGAAGGCACTCTAATTATAGCTAAATATGAGCTATTCCGGTAAAGAAAAAGTAACTATGATTAAGTGGCATTAAACCGGAAACAATTTTTTTGAAATGTTTTCAGTTCAATTCCCTGATAAGCCTATCGCTTCCATTTCAGTAATTAAACTTATCATTGGTAAATTTCAGTCCAAAGGCACTCTAATAAATAACTGTAAATGCTCAACTGAGAGTGTCAATAGAGCAGGAGAAAGGGATAATAAAGATCTTGATATTTTACTGCATGTGGAGGAAAATAAAATGATTAGCACGAGGATTCTTGGGTAAGCCGTAGGAAAACATCAAACCACAGTGTTGCGCACTTTAAAAAAACATAAATATTTTCCTTACAAGTACGAAAAACATCAAGAACTGCGGCAAGGTAATGAAGAACGGAGAATGGTATTCTATTTTGAGGCAACGGAAAATCAAATAATATTTGCGATTTTTTGAGAAACATTTGTTTGTACATTTACCCTCAACAACGAACCAAATGTTCAAAATTGCCGGTATTGGAACCAAGAAAATGAACATCGTCTTGTTCATACTCGGACACAATATTTACAAAAAAAAAATGTTTGTGCGGGAGTTGTAGGACATCATATTATTGGCCCTTTTTGTATGGAAGGCAACCTTACAGCAGTAACAAATGGATGATAGTCCTTCCCATAATTCTCTCATGGTTAGAGAATACTTGCAAAATATTTTATACGGAAATATTGTCACGGCTTAGCGTTTATCGCCTCCACCATGTTTCGACTTACCGTTTGTTACTAATGAGAGTTAATTAAGTTGTATTGCCGTTATTTGAGGGGTAGAACAGATGAGTTTAAATTAAAGGCACAAGTACAAAACAAATACATATTTATTGATAGTTAAATAAGTTGAACATGAATTGAAGAAGTTAAATGAATTGCTAGAAGACCTTGCTTACAATTAAAAGAATTAAGTGATACTTACATTATGAGATCTACGTAGGGCTCAGCTCTTTTGGGCGACCACCCAGTATCACCACACACCGTCACGGCCCGGACTTGACTCCCCGATCGTAGCAAAACCAAACTCTCACCGTATATCATTTATGATTAGTCAGCAAATGCTAACTGTACGATGAACCATCATACAGGGCGAGAAATATTTAGTAGACTTATTAATATTAAATAGCATATTCATGACAATATTATTGGCCCACAGCATCTAATCCTTTGGCGAGTCAGGTCTCCTGACCTTTCGCCAAACGACTTCTTTCTGTAGGGTCACTTAAAAATTTTTATTTTATTATTGCCGGATTGGTGAAACAAAAATGTGTTTTTAATGTAAAATAATCTTTATTCGTTATGTCCAGCTTTACGTTAATTCTTGACAATAGCGTCAAAGAAATTATTTGCTGGTGTTTGCTGTATTACCTACTGTAAAAATTTCGTAATTTTGCCATCACATAAAGTTAGAATTGGTTTATTAAAATTTATTTAAACATGGCATATGGGTTTACTAAACTGCTGATCAATTGCGTTACACGAAGGGAAAGTATGGGTTAAACTTAAATCCAAGTAGCTCTAGAAATTTTTGGCCCATCTTAACGCGGTTTCCAGATTCTTAAAAAGAAAATGTTTGAAAACGAGACTTCTAGACTCATCTACCTCAACATCATCATATGTCTATAATACAGGGAGTTTCACATTTACCTCGCATCATTTATAAATTTTAAAACGTTCCCAAATTTACAACCGTTAATTTTCTTTCCAATTTTTTCCTAAAATTATTTTTGCTGGGCTCTTATATCGGGACGTTTTTCTCGATATTGCTCTAGTGATGACAAATAAAAAAATACGAGGGTTTGTTAAAAAATTGCATTTATTGATAATGTAATTTTTTTAAAGTACAAAACTATCAACATTGTACTATAATTTTTGATGTTTCTATGATAAATTTTATGATAATTAACAAATTGCCATGCACAGGGTTGAACAATATTTCCTATTTTTGGTAAAACCTCTCAATATGCGAGATAATAGAAACAATTTCATTTCTGTCTTAATTTAAAAAAAAAGTACAAGGTGGCTCTGAAATTAACGTTTCTATGGTACTTAATGTTTATCACTTTGGGTAATGTTATGTGTATGAATTAATTGTCCTAAATTACAATTCTTGCTGGATTATTTATTAAAAACCTGAAAATGCCAGCTCCAAAGTTAGGTTCAAATGAAATTCAAAACTTAGTACGTTTAGTACTGAATGGAAGGAGTCATGAATATGTAGGCACTCTGTATAATGTTCACCGCAGCACCATTACGAAAGTAATGAGAAGATTAAGGCAGCATGGAAGCGCTAATTACAGGCATGGCGGCGGCAGGCCTAGGATATTAAATAATCGACAAGCTCGGTATGCAACGCTCTTAGCCCGAAGAAAAAGAACATATACTTCAAGAAGAATTAACGCAAGTCTACGTGCTGCGACTCAAGTTAATGTGTCAAATGTAACAGTAAGAAGAAGGTTACACGAATCTGGCCTAAGGATGTTAGACGCATTTTTTGTTGTTAAAATTTTATTTGGTTCTAGAGCCAGGCGTAGAGCAGCATGTCCATTACTGAGACCACATCATCGAGCTGCTAGGCGCCAATGGGCTAAGGAACACCGGGAGTGGAACGCGAAACTGCATGTTCGTAGATGAGATGAGGGTAAATTTATACGGTTCTGATGGGCGTATTTTTGTTTGGAGAGGGTAAAATGAGGGGTATATAGAGGAAAATATGGATCCTCGAGTGGCATTTGTGGGTGGCGCATGGCGTTCTTACAGTTTTCGGAGGCATAATTTTAAATGGGAAAACGGAACTTTTTATAACCAATAGTACAATTAATGGTTATTGTTATGCAAACGACTGTCTCATTCCTATCGTTATTCCATTTGCGGAGAACTTCGAAGAGGACTTTCTCCTAGTTGACAATAATGCTAGGCCACACAGGGCTCAAATCGTCAACGAAGTTTTTCACGCAAATAGAGTAAATCGAATTATATGGCCGCCAAATACCCTCGAATTCAACTCTATAGAACACGTCTGGTCAAAATTAAAACTGGCACTGAGGTCCAGAGACAGAGGTTTCGAAAACTTTGAACAACTGAGGGAAGGTATTTTGGAAGAATGGAATCTGCTAGATCAACAGTTTATTAACAATTTAATTTTAACAATGCCAAATCGATGTAGAGATGTAATACGCAATCGAGGAGGGCCAACAAAATATTAAATTTATTGAATAAAGCTCTTCTGTCAATATTTTTATTATTATTGTAAATTTTCTTAAAAATGAGAAATTTTGTTCAACTCTGTATATAACAATTTGTTAATTATCATCAACTTTATCATAGAAACATCAAAAATTATAGTACAATGTTGATAGTTTTGTACCTTAAAAAAATAAATTATCAATAAATGCAATTTTTTAATAAACCCTCGTATTTTTTGATTTGTCATCACTAGAGCAATATCGAGAAAAACGTCCCGATATAAGAGCCCAGCAAAAATAATTGTAGGAAAAATTTGGAAAAAAATTAACGGTGGTAAATTTGGGAACGTTTTAAAATTTATAAATGATTCGAGGTAAATGTGAAACTCCCTGTATTATAGACATAATATGATGATGTTGAGGTAGGTAGATGAGAAGTCTCGTTTTCAAACATTTTCTTTTTAAGAATCTGGAAACCGCGTTAAGATCGGCCAAAAATTTCTAGAGCTACTTGGATTTAAGTTTAACCCATACTTTGCCTTCGTGCCACGCAATTGATCAGCAGTTTATTTGGGCCCCGTCAAAAAATTATATTACAATTTATTTTCTCTAAAATGTACAGGGGAGTCAATATTAAGCCACTTTAAAATTAACGTGGGATTTCCTATGTTTAACTAAGCCATGCTTCACCCGGTATAAACCTAAATAGGTACTCAAGAGAAATACACCATGCATTAATAGTAAAATTGTTACTCACGGACACTGCCTCTTCTACTTGCATCAAAATTCCTTTGGCCCAAGCTGCAATAACACTTATCAGCGGAAGTACAGGTGCATGTATCAGAATCATAAGAACATTCAGAACATGATACATAACCTAGAAACCGAACTTGATAAGTAAATATGTAAATTTAAAATTGAGAACTTTTAAGCCACCGAAATTTTCAGCGCTTAACGTTTGCAGGTAGCAGCTAAGTTGACGCATGAGACAGAAATCTAATCTATAAAAACAAAGTCGATATCCCCAATACTATAAACGATCCTATACTAAGCACAATTGTTAAATATTTTCGTCGCACCGAGAGTTTTTAAACCACACTCACCCCTACGATCAAACACAAAAGTTAACTCTAGACGCTAACTTCAAAATGAACTCTTTTTTAACCGGTCGTTGTCATGGAAACGGTACGTTAAAAGTTAACTGGTGTGTTTGATCATAGGGCCAATTTGCAGTTAACTTTAGACAGGGCAAGCGCAATTTATACGATCCTTAACCACTACGTTACGGGATTAATTCAGGTTAGCTGCTAGCTACAATCACTATTTACCTTTACGGTTTGTGGTAAGGAATGATGGAATCAAAGCGAGATCACCTACATATGTATATTAGGTTGCCTATAATTAGGTATCATAAATATGACCGTAAAGTCTGTTCAGAGATATAAGCAAGTGACTAACTGATCCCTATTAGGAAAGACCGGGGCCAGCTGTAAAATTCAAATATGGCCAAACAGGTCCTATCTTGCTTAAAATTTAATCATGGTTTCTAATAAAAATAAGTAAATTATTAAATAATATTTTATTTATGTTTAAATGTGAAATTACAAGTTATTTTATTATTAAAAATTATATTTATGATTACAGAAATATACAAATTATTCGGTACTTATAATAAATATTCATTTAATATAATATCAATATCACTATCGCTATCATCATCTGTTCTAATTATTATTTGTGCTATATTGTTTATATGGATATAGGATTTTTCTACTTTTTCAACATGTGTAACAGAATTTGCCCCAGGGATGTTAAAACCTTTAGTTTCTATAAGCTCAAGTACACTGGAGTTAATAGTAGGGCAAATACTGTTACGACGAATTGAATATTTTTAAACCAATCTTCAAATAAATCAGCAGTGGTGTCCTCATGGTAATCCAGAGAAGAATCTTTAATGTTTTTTGCAGACAGAGAAAGTCCATTTGGAATACATCCGTCTTTAGATTCAGAAAATCGTAATTCGTTTACCCCTTTTTAATGGCGCGCTTGTTTTACACTTGCCGCTTGAGTCAACCCAACCCTTTTCCGGGGTATCATACCAGTATGAACCAGGTTTCATCCAAGTAAGTAATCGGCCTTTGCTGATCTCTGTAAATCCTAATTTTTTGTAGATATTCGGATCGCCATTTTCGAATTCTACTGGATTCCATTAAAACTTGTCTTTTGTTAATTTTTTTAAATCTAAAACCCATGTGTTGGATACACTTCCATAACGTTGTTCTATCACATTTAACGCCGGTTTCATCTTTTTCAAGCCTCTTAATTAAATTATCTAATGTAGGCACACGCTCTATTCCTATTATATCTTGATCACTTCCATCTACCTTCGTAAAAAAGTCAGTATTGGTGCTTTTTTTCCTCACTAAAATGGGATTATTCACAATTTTCCATACAGTTGATGTTGGAATTCTTGTTAATGTGGCCGTTTCTTCTAACGCTGCTTCCTTGCTGACCGCACATTCAATGAGAGTTGAATAAACATTGTTTATGACTACCTTAGTTTCCGAAAAGTATTTTCTGCTTTTCGACGGGGTTATCTCCTGAGATACTTTGGACTCGCACATATTTTCCATGACTCACACACGATTAAACAAACGCTGTATTACACATGAAGTAAGAATAATTACTAAGCTTAAAACTAACTACAGTGGCTATATAAGTATACAGGGTTGTTGGTATATATGGAAACGGTCGATTATTTCCTAAAGTAAAACAGTCAGCAAAAAATATTTTAGATAAAAGTTTTAAAGTTTTTTAAGGTGTATTAGAATTTAAAGAAAATAAGTATACAGGTCGAGTCAGAAAACCGTAGAGAAACAAAGTTACTTTTTTTTAAATGGAACACCCTATATCTTCAAATATTTTTAAATTTTACATAAAATAACAATAATTGTTTTTCAATACGTGCATTATAAGTCTAAACTTGATAGTTTCCGAGATATCGACTTTTGAAAAATGACATTTTTGAACTTTGAAAGCTTCTAGCTTTCTTACGGTACCTTTTGGAATAAAACGGCTTACATGTCCCTATCTTACTTTTTAATTATCTTCACAAAAACATCAACTTCCGGTTAAACCGGATGTAACTCAAAAGGCGGAAATACAGTACTTCCGGTTTAGCCGGAAATTGATGTTTTTGGGAAGATCATAAAAAAGTAACATAGGGACATGTAAGCCGTTTTACTCTAAAACCTACCGTTAGAAAGCTAGAAGCTGTCAAAGTTCAAAAATGTCATTTTTCATAAGTCGATATCTCGGAAACCATAAGGTTTAGACTTATAATGCACTTACTAAAAAATAATTGTTATGTCATGCTAAATCCAAAAATATTCGAAGATGTAGGGTGTTCCGTTTAAAAGGTAACTTTGCTTCCCTACGGGTTTCTGACTCATCCTGTATACTCATTTGTTTAAAATTCTAATACACCTTAAAAAACCCTAAAACTATTATCTAAAATATTTTTTGCTAACTGTTATACTTTAAGAAATAATCGACCGTTTCCATAAATACCAACGACCCTGTATATACACTATTTAGAACATAATTTGTTTTATGGGATTAACCCTCTCATTTTGAATCAGGTAGAAATCGGTTTAAAATCACCAAACTATTACTTTAATAATGAAATTACATCTTCCGGATTTGCAGTTTACTTTAAGACATTTTTAAGTACGGGCCATAATTTACCTGCATTTATTCATTCATTCATTGTTTGTTTTTGGCCACCCTCGGATAATCCCATTCAAAGGCAAAGTGTAACTTTCTTATATCTCTGGACAGGCTTTACCACTTCGAAAGCAATCGTGTTTCGGATTATCCGACGTCTGTTAAAAAGTGACTTTGATTTGTTAGATTTCTAAAGACTCTACAATACAGGGTGTTACTTAATTGGTCGTAATTCCAAGGGCGCATTCCTGAACCAAATTCAAGTAGAAAAGTTTATATAAACATGTGTCCTAAACAATCTGGTTGTCAAGATACAGGGTGTCAAATAGGTTAAAAATAAAATCGTTTCTTTAATAATATCTCAAAGATCCTTTTGCCGATTTTATTGAAATTTGGCCGTATTTTTCGTTGTGATAAGACGATGAGTACTGACTAGATGATAATTATGAGTTACAGTGGCGTCCCGGTGGGCAATCTCACGAATAATATTGACAAAAAAATGCCGTTATATATCATTAACTAACACCCACGTATATAATAATATAAGGTCATTTTGAAAGCCACCATATTTGAAATTTTCATGTTATCAGTCTATCGGAGACATGGCTTAAGATGGTGTACTGTGGGTTGATGGATTTGATTTTATCAGGAATAATCGCAATGGGCGAGGTGGGGGTGTAGCATTTTATTTAAGAAAATATACTTTAACTATTTTCTGTTTGAAATACCATCCTTGGAGCAACTGTTGAGTTAAATAGCTGTATAGACGAATTAGAAAATGTATTAGTAAGTTTCTTGCCTGAATTTAACTTTGTTGCTTTTGGCAACGATATAAATGTGGATCTAGGTAATAGTGGTGTAAACTTCAGTTACTTTTAAATTCCCGTTATAGGTAGTTACTTTTAATATCAGTACCCGTCACTTTATACCCGTTACTGTTACTTTTCCTTTCGGGTAGATTCATCAGTTTTCAGTATCAGTATGAGAATGGAAAAGTAATAGTAATACTGGCATTCGTACCTGATCTACCTAATAGGTATAGGAATTCGCTCAATATCTAATTGTGATAAGTATTAGATAGTAGTAATACTAATAATAGATTTTTTTTTCTGCATTTATTATTTAATAACCAATATAGCCTTTGCTTAGTGTTTGCTCTAAATCACTTTCACTTCCGTGTATTTTTTAGACAAATGGGATAGCCAGGGATGCACACTTTGCCTTTCGAACCACCATGCAGACAAGTCGGTTCTTTTTTCTTTCAAGATTAACCTCTTCTGCATTTATTTTTATTTCAGCGATGGCGACTGCTGTTGAGCTTGTTACATGCAAGAAAGTTTTAACACTTGTATCGAAATCCTACGAAATTATATCATCAGTATTTTCTGTACGATCATACGAGTCTCTGGCTGTGGTTTCTTGGAGTGTTTCAAAATCATTTGTTGTGTCATTTTCAGTGCTTTTGTTATTTTAATTTAGTATAATTAGCTCATCCTAAATTTTTAACTTAAATGCCAGATGCCACCGAGTATGATTTTGTGCAGACATGAGTCGTCCTCGCATCTACCTCTCTTTAACGTAGTATGGATAAGAACAAAGCGAAGCCGTATCGGCGCTTCGCTACCAGTGATCAAAAATACTTTGAATAGGTCGAGTTTTATAAGGTGATATCAATTTCCAACTGATTGTTGACCCTTAAAGTAATAACCCCTGGTATTGTCGCTTTCTTTTATGCATTTTTTGCTGGAGTTTTTAAACAGACATTTAAATCTAAACGATTATGTTAGGTATATTTGTGGCGCTTGTTTTACCGACGATCGACATTGCCGTCTGCGTGTGGTTACCCGGCTATCGATAACGCGATACGCCGATAGCCGGTAGCATCTCTTATTTCTATGCCCGGCAGTAGGTACCTACATATTACTAAAAAGGTACAATAGTACCAGGCATTTTAAATAACAGGGAACGGGAACTTTGGGTATTGGGTAAATACCCGCTACTTAATAACGGGTAGATATTTATTTTACATCGCTACTAGGTAACCCTAATAGTGTAAGTTGTATGTATCTTTATCTTTGTAGTTCACTTAAAATATACCGATTATCTCAATATATCAAGGATCCTACTTGCATCACTCTTTCTACCAGATCACTCTTGGACGTCCTGGTATACTCGGACTTAAATCTCATACAAAATGCATCCCTTATTAATATGGACGATGTAACCGACCATGCGACCAGTCAGGCATGGCAAAAGTAGTGCAACTTCATTGGGTTGCTTTTCGCCTTGGTCCTCTACACTTTATCGATAGTATAATGAACAGAAGAATATAATGTGAAATGTTTTTCTTCCTTTTGCAGAATGGGAAATGCCTCTACAGTTCTTTAACAGGATAATAATCCAAAAAAACTTCGTATTTTGGGCAATTTAATCAATGCTAAGAATATGTGCCAAAATATAGCCAATAATAAATAAGCTATAGGATATTACGCTCGTTAATAGTTTTAAATGTCATTTAGTATTAGTATTTTTAGTTCGCTCTTTGTTTATTTAATCAATTGGCCTTACTAAGAAAACGTTGCAATACTTTTGTAGCCGAAATGATAAATTATTCAAGAATTTTTTACTCTGCATGTTGTAGCATTTGTTGCAAATCAGTGCTCTAGTTCACTGCTCACAAAAACAAAAATAAAAGCGACTTAAAAAATTCCGAATTTTTACCATTTTAAGATTTTTTCGATTTGTTGCAATATTTATGTCCGATCCTGTACCTTCTTTAAAAACATCAATTATAAAAAAAGTATTGTATACACCAACCTGAAGATGAATTCCTGTTGTGGTGACCAGCAAGCAAATTTATATTCTGTGCCTTATATTTATTTTGACGTTTTAATGAGAAAAAATCGGATTCTTCACTAGTACTAGCTCTATCACGTCTTCGATTTTTCCCAAAATCTCCTAAAATAATAAAAAAATAAAGAAAGTGACTACCTTGTAAAAATATTTGTTATTTATTTATATTTTAGTAACGCTAAGGCTAATTGATATTAATCTGATTTTAAAGCCACTAAAATTTTTAGCGCCAACCATAGACGAGGCAATGAATAGTTGCTAGGAAGGGGGGGGGGGGTCAGAATTGTTAAAATGGAGCTTGTAAATTTTTGTATCAACACGTAAACATTCTGTTTATTCTCTGTGTATCTCTAAACAGCGCAATAATTTATTGTAACTGTAATTGTTGAAAATAACAGTAATTTCATATTCATGGTTCGCTTTTTTGGAAAACTTAACATTATAAGTTAATGATGTCTACTGAAAAGAAATCAAGCGACAAAATTGTGTTAAAGGTATCATGTGACAGAAAATATTTCATTACGTTTGTATGAATAGACTCTGATGAAGAAAAGTATCCCAAGCGACATCTAATTACAACCGCTTATTCAAAGAGATTCAAGCGATATTCCATGGGGTGGTGCCATTTGAACTTTTAAAGTGGTTGAATGTGGTGCCTAGGGGGTGACTCGCCCCAAACTAAAGTATGGTAGATCTAGGCTCCTTTGCCTATACAGGGTGTTTTAGAAGTACGATACTAACTTAAGGGGGTGATTTCTTATGCAAAAAGAGAAAAAGTTCATATGAACATGTGTCCGGAGTTGCCCCGTTTTCGACACACAGGATGTTAAAGTTTAAAAAAAAAATCGTTTTATTGAATAAATTTAAGTACAAGGTGTTCGCGTATATTTTTCCCAATAGATATCTCCATTATTATTGGTTTTAGAGAAATTGTTAAATTAGCAAAGTTTTAGCATTTTCACCGAACCATCAGATATAAAATGAACAAAAACAACTGAGTTTCGGAAGTGACAGTTTTTTGACAAGTGACAGTTTTGTCGAATGAAATACCCCCTATTTTGTCATTGTATCAGTTAAACAATTTTATCCTCTTTTTAAATATATAGTGGTTGTTGGGGTTATTTTTTACCGTTTTGGAACGAAATTAAAACATAACCCAACATATATACTACTTTTATAATTGCTCAAAATGTCCTCCGTTCATTAAAATGCAGGATTGGTAGCCCTCTTTTAGTTTTCCAATTGCATTAGCAATCATGTCTGGCCTACTGAAGTTGAGAAAGTCAATTTCAATTTGGATTTGTTCCTGCAAATCGGCAACACTATTTGGTCTGGATGCAGATCTTGTCTTTAAGGTAGTGCCAAAGAAATGTGTCTAATGGTGTTAAGTCGGGACTATTAGGAGGCCATGCAATCGTCCCTTCACGACCAATCCAAATGTCATAATTCTCATTGAGGTATTCTCTAACTGGAAGAACACTATGACATGGAGCACTATCTTGCTGTCATATAAAATTTCTTGCGGGGTTTAGAGGAAAAGTTTTAAGAATATCCTCTATTTCATGTGCAAGCATTTCACGATATCTAACTCCATTTAAAGATCCATCAATAAAAATTGAACCGATGATTCTGTTTTGCATTATGTCGTATCACACATTTACTGACACCACTGACACCCACTCAAAACGTATTACTTCAACTGTAAGATGCGGATTCTGCGATGCCCAGAAGTGTGTGCTTTTGGGATTCGGAGCTGAAGCCGTATTAAAAGAAGATTTATCGGTCCATATAATGTTCTCAAACAAATTGGCGTTATTGTTGAGGATGTTTGTCATGTGACGGCAAAACTCCAAACGTCTTTGCTTCTGTTCTTCTGTTAATTTTTTATCTCTTCTGAATCTAAAGTCGTGGAATGTATGCCGTTTCTATCTATTTATAAATCTACATTAAATGCGGACGATTTAAACAATTTTTTTGTCGAAGTGGCTCCCATTATTATAAAAAATTTGCCAGAGATAAACCTAAATAATTCGGCCCTTTTAGAAAGCGTACCTCAAAAATCCACTTCTTTTTTCTCTTTCCGGTAATCGAGCAGGACGTGTTTGATGTGTTTAGGGCTATAAAACATACTTTATATTTTGATATTTTTAACATTAACTATGAAATTTTGGAAGGTACTTTTGATTTAATATTGTCCCCACTTACAATACTCATTAATAGGTGTTTTTTGGAGGGCAAGTTTCCGCGTTGCTTATAAACAAATAAAGTAATACCCCTTTTTAAAAAGTAATGATTTTTTTGATATTTCCCAGTTCGGTTTCCGGCCGGGATTGTCAACTACTAAGGCTGTTATTAGGGCGGTGGAAAGCATAGTTGAGGGTCTGGAGCGTTCGGAACACTGTGTTGTTACGCTGTGTGATCTCTCTAAGGTCTTCGACTGTGTCTCCCACGAGATACTTTAAAACAAACTTCAATTTTACGGTATTCGGGGTACTGCTCTTAGTCTTTTTAAATCTTACCTTTCGGACAGATCCCAACATGTCTTGTTTTGTGGTGAAATGTCACAGAAGAAAAATAACGGTTTCGGGGTGCCCCAGGGATTCATCCTTGGCCCATTATTATTTATTATTTATATAAACGATCTATGTCATTTTATGCGACCAACCACATGTATGCTATATGCTGATGATACTACCATTGTCTCTTTTGATAGTTAGATACAATCTCAATCAATTGCATCGAAAAAGCCCAGGAGTGGTTTCAGGCTAATAATTTTAAACTTAATACCGAAAAAACACAGTCATTAAAAATTTCAACAAGTAACGGTGTAGGTCAGGGCAGGTGTGTGAATTTGTTGGGTATTAAAATAGATGATAAATTGAATTGGTCGTGCCATGTGGAAATGATCCGTGGCAAGCTTTCCGGTATTAACTTTTTGTTGCGCAGACTCAGAGCGCTCGTACATTTTGATGTGTTGAGGATGAGCTATTTTGCCTTGTTTTATTCTCAACTTTGTTATGGAGTAGCTTTGTGGGGAAATAGTTCCGCAGCCCAAATTATATTTGGAACTAAAAAAAAAGCCATTCGAACTATTACTGGCTCTCATTATCGAGCACATTGTCGACCCTTATTTCAATGACTCGAAATAATGCCGTTGCCATGCATTTTTATATTTCATTCGTTGGTGGAAATTCACCAGAAAAAATCAAGTTACCAGTCATCCAGTACAATTCATAAGTATAAGTTGAGAAAGGATACTCTCCTGATACCAATATTAGGATTGGCAAAGTCTGTTAAGAAACTTATTAAACCTTCAAATTTATAATAAATTGCCCAGCGAAATGCAGAGTTTGGGCGAGAAAAGATTTAAGATGTAAATAAAAAATTATCTTTTTAAACACTGTTTTTATTCTGTTCAGGAATTCCTTGCCTTAAATCTTTTTCTGTGAGGCAGTGCGTACCATTCGTTGACCACGTATTATTTTATTTTAACCATGTATCGACTTTGTACTATGTGTATGTCTAGTTATATTATTTTATTTTTTCTTTTGTATGTCACTTTTTCCATTGTCCTATTATTTACTATGTATTTTGGACATTGTTTTTTTTTTGACCTGCTATAATGCATATTTTTTTGTACAACTATAGTTAAATAAAATTCTATTCTATTTTATTTGGACCCTGATTTTGACAACGTTTATTAAGAAGTTGCTAAGAGCAATTTAGTCAAGGTGACAGGTATTGCTATGAGTAACATGAGCCATTTACAAAACTCTAGTGAGGGTAATGATAATTCTATTATATTTTCGTATAATTCCAAAACGGTAAAAAATAACCCCAACAATCACTATATATTTAAAAGAGGATAAAATTCGTTAACGGATACAATGAAAAAATAGGGGATATTCTATTTAAAAAAACTGTCACTTCCAATACTCAGTTGGTTTTGTTCATTTCATTTTCTGAAGGTTCGGTGAAAATGCTATAACTTTGCTAATTTAACCATTTCTCTAAAACCAATAATAATGGAGATATCTATTAGGCAAAATATACACGAACACCCTGTATATAACATATTTAATGAAACATGTTTAAAATTTTATGCAGAATCCAAAAAAAATATTATAAAATAGGGTATCTATTTAAAAAAATAAAGTAAACTGTCATAATTTGTTTTTGGGACAAGCTACAAAAAATTCACAACAAAAATAAAAAATTGTCGTGTCCGAGCGTTTTTTCGAAAAAAAAGCACATACATTTTAAATGAATTTGTTCCAACTTTACGTTCTTACTCTATAATGTCATTAATAATGCTGATTTACCTTATGACCACACACAGTTATGAAGCCGTATGGTTTGCAAACTTTTCTTGTTGTTGTCATTTTTACTGTTACCGAACAAGAACAAAACTTACCATTCGTTTTCTTTCTATAACTAATCTTTTTGCCAACTATCTCCTCCTTAGGCCTAAACTGTCTCGTGTCGTACGAGGAAGTACTGATGCTACTTTCAGGCATTTTCAGGTCATTTTGAGCATCCACTGCTCTGATTTCTATGGTATTTTTTGGGTTCTCATCTAATAGCTTTTTGGACGATTTCTGTTTAATACTTTTTTGGAAAATATGTTTTAGCCTTTTAAATTTTCCTGATACCAGTTTGTGGGGACTCCTTTTTACGCTTACATTTCTAAAAATAAATAAAGTTGAATTATGAATTAATTAGCAGTAAAAAATATTGTGTTAATTTTTAGTCTCCTTTTGTTATTGTGCAGGGTGGGCCCAATTGAGCACTTTTAAAGGAATTATACTATTTCTAGATAGTTAGGACTTAATTTTTATGGGAAAAAAAAGTCTCTGTAACTTTTTTCCAGTTAAATTTGTTTTATATGAAGATATTTTCAAAGCACCTTTTTACGTAAAATTCAACGGTGTAACGTACACGTAACGCGTACGTATTGACTTTAAAGCGGGCACTATAAACAAGTAGGCTTTGTACGAAGCGGCTGCAAATGTTTACTGTCAGGTGTCAAATTTGAATAAAGCGGTTCACAACAGTTATAATGAAAACTCATGTTTACAATAAAAACGACAGAATATTATAGCAATTTTTTAAACTAAGTAAATTTAAAATTGAAATTAACTAATAAAAAACGAAACAACAATAATTGATAATAGTAAACAACTAAAGTGAGAGCATACGGAATGACGGTTCAATTTTGTTCATCGCTGTCAAGCTTTCTTAAAAACTGTTTTCTGCAAGTGACGATGGACGGATTTCTTTCAGACACATTTAACGTCAACGCCAGGGTTCCTCAAGGTTCTATATTGTCGCTCAGCCTCTTTTGACTATACATTAATGATCTTGCACTTGTTTCATCTTTTACTTTGGATGGTCGAACATCGACTCCCAATGCATATTTCTATAGGCAGCAAGAGGTCTCACATCTTAACAAAGATCTAAAAGAAATTCTGTCTTGGGGTGACAGTAACCAAGTAAAATATAACGCTAAGAAATCCCAGAGGACTGATTTTTTTCTAAAAAAGTTAATGTTGAAGAACTGGATATAGTCATGGCGAAACACTCGATTCCCTTGGCTTCATCATTTCATTTATGGGGCATTAATTTTGATAGTGATATGTCTTGGCATAGTCACGTTGCGGCCATTGCTAAGGCAGCCTCGTAGAAGCTTGGAATACTTTTCCGAACTAAGAACCTCTTATACACCCCAACAACTTTCGATGCTCTATAGAGCCCAAATTCGACCATCGCTTAGTACTGTTCGCATATCTAGGACTCTGCTCCTAAACATACCCTGAGATTGCTAGATTCAATTCAAAGAATAGTCATTCGCTTGATTGGTGACCATGATCTGACAAACAACCTGGAAACCCTTGAACATCGAAGGCAGGTTGTCGACTTGAGTCTATTTTACAAATATTTTCATAGCGACACTGTTTAAAAATTCTTTCATCGGGAGAACGTCATCACTCTGGAACGACCTCCCTGATGCCGTGTCAGCCAACATCTTTCCTCAACATTTTTTGTCAACTTGAGTCATTAGTGGCAATTTATCGAAACGGGGTTCTATTTGTTTCCTTATAACCTGCAAATACGTTTGGGATGTATTAGGGCGCCTAAAAACACCTGCCTACACACCAAACACAAATCTTTCTTGCCTTCTCTGCTTCACAATTGAATGGTCTGGTGCAAAACCGGTTAGCTCTATCTTCTGGTCAAAACTACTTTTTAGTCGGATTTAAGTTAACTTGGAGAGTTCATCGTTTGGCATAAAAAACGAACAGATCTATGATTTAGAATAGGAAATATATACTGAAACGGAGTCCATGTTGTCAATGAAAAAGTGTATTGCTGCTTGTGCAGGAAACTTAGCTTTCTTTCAAGGAATTCTACGGGTTTCTCTTTTCTATCTGGGTGGTTGCTATTTAAATGTCGAAGTAGCTTTGATGGCTTCATGCTTTCTTCTGACAAGACTTCTCCACAAATAGCACTTTGTGGTTTATCGGAAATAACAGTAAAATCATATATAAGATGGTCATCGCTGTCAAGTCTGTTTTTCTTTTTATTACTGCCAGATGTAGATGGTTCTGCACCTTTTTTTAAAAACTTATATGTATAATAACGTATAGTATGTAATTTATCGTAGACGTAAATACGTAAAATATTTACTCACTACCACCACCGCAATCATCACAACGTTCTGTTTGGAACTGAGGTCTCACTGCACTTCGCTGCTTATACAGGGTGTTAAATTGAAAACTTCCCACCCTTAATACCTTTCTTGCAGTTAAAAATATGAAAAATCAGAAAGACACGTCAATTTTATTTGTAAGGGGTACACTTTAAATGAATAGTTTTAGCCTTCTTGTTTCAACCCCCTAGGAAGGGTAGATGTCACCCTTAGCATCTTAAATGGGAATGGGGGTCAAGTGGCACATCGTTTCAAAGGGCGTTCAATTGTCTTTTCAGTGGTATCCAACTTTCTTGCTTTTTGTTCAGAGGTTTCCGAATAATCGCGTTTGAAAGTCGCAGAAACAATTAAACTTGCCTCCATTGAGATTTTGGTTTTCAGGTTAGTGTTTACACAAAAATTACTGCATTGGGTCTCCTTGTAGTACAAATGATTAGAAGATTAGTTGGCACCATGGGCGTAGCCAGCCATTTTTCTAGGGGGGCCAAATACTAATAAACAGAAAGCATCATAAACATTAACGATTTTTTATCAAATTCCAATAAGCCATGGGGGACATGACCCTCCCCTGCCTCCCCCTCGCTACGTCCATGGGTGACACTGTTTCAAACTTTATTTGGGGATTGGCAAAGTAACCTCGAAAAATTTACACAAAAAGTATTCTAATAAAATTTCGATGGTACTACGAGTACCTAGTTAATTTGCGTTTATTCGATGAATTATCACTGAAATTCCACAAAAAGCCTTGCTATTCTATCAACAAATTCTAAAAATACGTTGTTTTTAACAGAAAAAAAAACATGGTCAGCAAATTTAAAAGATGTAGCCAAAACAGGAATATTATTGTTAATTCGCTTTTGCTTGTTGGGCTGTTCAGTGATAATTTTTATTAAGGGCATAAAGTGTGAGAATGGTTTATTCTCTTCAAGAAAGAACTGAAATTATTTTCATTTATGGAGAGGTTGGAAAGTGCGCACGAAGGACGGCATTGGTTTTTAATGAAAGAAATCAAAATCGTGAAGTAAGTCACAGATATGTGCTGGATTTGGTGGCGAAGTTCTCCGAAACTGGTTCGTTGAGTAATAGAAAGATAAATAACCTACGAGTGATGAATGAAGGAGCTCAAATTGAGGTTTTGGGATTATTTGCTGCAGAGCCCACCAGCTCCTTGCAGAACAGACAGGAATATCACACGAGACTGTAAGAAAAGCACTGAGAATGCATAAACTCCATCCATACAAAATGATGATACTTCAAGAACTCTATGACGATGATTTTGATAGAAGAATAGAGTTTTGTGAATTCATGAGTCGTCAAGTCAACGCCATCCCTAATATTCTGCCGAATATCTGTTTCAGCGATGAATGTTCATTTTTTCTAAATGGAAATGTTAACAAACAAAATTGTCGATATTGGAGTGACGAAAACCCGCATACTTTTCGAGAAGGACATACACATTTACACAATATCCCCAAAAAGGTAATGTTTGGGCTGGTATTCTTGGAAATGCCATTATTGGCCCTTTATTTATTGAAGGAAACTTGACAGGTGATCTGTACCTTAATATGCTTGAAGAGACTATTGATCCTCTTATTACCCATGAGCTAGAAACTTAAATTGATGCAGAGGGTAATTCAGTTTTACAGGAGGATTTGATAACATTCCAGCAGGACGGTGCTCCACTTTATTATTTTCTTCCGGTCCGACAGTGGTTAACCGAGAAATTCCCGGATAGATGGATTGGCAGAAGGGCACCAATTAAATGGCTTCCAAGATCACCGGATTTAACACCCTTAGACTTCTTTCTTTGGGGACATCTTAAATCCATTGTTTATAAACACAACCTGCTGATATTGATGATCTTAAAAGGCGAATTGCAGCAGAATGTAGGTCAATTCCCGGTGACTTGACCTCCATTCCTATTTAAGATTCTATGGGTGGCATCTACCCCTCCTAGGGGGTTGAAACATGAAGGCTAAAACTATTCATTTAAAATGTCCCCCTTATAAGTGAAATTGACGTGTCTTTCCGATTTTTCATATTTTTAACTGCAAGAAAGATAGTAAGGGTGGGAAGTTTTCAAATTGACACCCTTTATAAAGCTAAACCGAGGCTTCGAGAAAAATACCATAGTGCCATTTAGTAGCGAAATAGCGAGTAGCGCTTTTGCGAATATCGTGGAAAAGTATCGCGATGTAGTCACAAATAAAGATATTGCGATGTTGCATTTATTTTTATTGTATATGGTAGTCCAGCAGAAGAGCCACTAGTTACAGTGGGACAGATTGCAATTAAATAACAGTTGAATTTAATTTTTAATTTATTTATTTTAGACTTAAACAGCAAGGTAAAATAAAATTTGAGAGACAATCAGTTACTTGTAATTTAGTATACTATTTTGTCGCTGTTTTGGGGGAATTAGGGGGTCGCGAACAAATTTTCTAACAAAAAGGGGACGCGCTTTAAATAAGTTGGGGAAACACTGACCTATATCATAATATCTTCTAAAGAATCTTTGCAAAAATATCAAAATTCAGATTTTACAAGGGTACAAGGGACACACTGTATAAATATTTACCTTCTTATCTTTCTCTTTTGTCGTCTCATAATACTTTTGCTCTTCATGTACAATTCATCCTTTGTCAAGGTGACCGCCAGTTTCAATAGGAACTCCTTGTAAATTGGTTTTAGATCGTTAAACGACATACCATCGGGGTCAATGATCACAGAAAGTATATCGTCCATTGAATGTAGTCCTTCTTGTAAGGAGAGCTCGTGGAAAATTTCTTTAAATCCTAATGGAGAACCCCCACTAGCCGACTCGTTGTTTCTGAAACCGTCACTAAAGCAAATTAATGTTAAATTTTTAAATAATTCGGATTATTTATAGTTAGGTATTAGAGTGGCTGTTGACAATGACGGAAATTTTTTCATTCGCGCCCCTTAAATTAATCAATTGAATAATTGCTTAGAATTTAAATGTTTTCGGGTGACATTAACAGGTACCATCGATTGATTAAAGTTTTAAGTAGGAAACGCATGTTTGTATGTTTACATACGCGTTTTGACTGCGTATGTGCACGGTGTGTTCGCTAGGAAAATGTTCACTGACTTGCGTGGTTGTGTCAAATCGACGATTTTGCGCTTTTATAAACACCGATTGGTGGAGAAAAATTCAATAATTAAAGTGCTAGAACTAGGAAACGCATAGGGAAGTTTTTAGTCTATGTTTGAAATAAAATAGCTCAGGAAATATTAAAGATATTTGTACGCGGTTTGAAGCATATTAGGACTTATTGCTTGATTTTAGGATAAATTGATTAGTTTTGGTTCGTATGAATTTAAATTTCACAATACAGGGTCGAAATGAAACCGTGCAAATTAAACAAAATTTCACGGTGACACCATTTCTTATCAAAAATACTTTACAAGAATATTAAACTGAAAAGAACACTAGTTTTATTTTAAACCGTTTTTCTTATTTTCTGTAAAATACAGAATCAGTCGTGAGGAATGAACCAAACTCAAGGAGTGTATTACACACGCGAAAACAATGTTATATAATCACAGAAAAATAACATATATTGGTAAACTGAAAACATTTTCCAAAGTTATTTATTAAAAATAAAAAAAATTGATAAGGCGTAATCTTTGATGACTGGTGTCCTAAGAGTACACGACCTATATGCCTAAGAGTACGCATTAAAAACTATAAATATAACTTGATCGTTATAGGGAGTGGAGAAAGAATTTAGGATTTTTTAGACTTTTGCTTCGTATTTGCTGATGTTTGGCCTTTGGTGAAGACATGGTCATTTTTGGAGTTACTTTTGAATAGGAAGGGCCCGGATCGTAGTGTGAACACGAAGGGCCAGGTTTGTAGTATATTTTATCCAAAACTAGACTCCTGGATAAATTTCCAACTCCATTCCATTTCCAATAACATTCTGCTCATTCTGGCTAAGGTCAGGGGGCGTTGAGTAGGTGTTCTATCTTCATTTCACTCTTGTGAGTTATTCTTGTATTTAAGGTGGTCAGAGGTACTAAATCCTCTTCATCATCACAATCACTTTACTTAAACTAATTTTCTAGTTCGACATTTTGAACGGGTTCAGCTTTAGTTGCAGATTCGTGACTTACTTCCAGAGGCCAGTGCAATTGCTGGATAAGTTTCTGTTGGTTTTACAAACTCACTAAAATGCCGAAGTTAAGTAATAAATAATTCCGTATTCATGTATCCAGAATCAGAGATCAGTTTAAGAGTGCCTGATGGTGCTCCATAGAAAGGCTCCCCCTTCATACGTTTCCTGGCAAATATTAAACCTGGAGGTAAGGTCTGTTCAGAGATATAAGAAAGTGACTAACTGATCCCTATTAGGAAAGACCCGGGACAGCTGTAAAATTGAAATATGCCCGAACAGGTCCGTATTTTGCTTACAATTTATTCATGGTTTGTAATAAAAATAAGTAAGATATTAAATAATATTTTATTTATGTGTAAATGTGAAATTACAAGTTATTTTATTATTAAAAATTATATTTATGATTACAAAAATATACAAATTATTCGGTACTTACAATAATTATTCACTTAATATATCAATAATCATTATTCGTGCTATATTGTTTATATGGATATATGATTTTTCCATTTTTTCAACATGTGTAACAGAATTTGCCCAACTTTGTAAAGGGCTGTTAAAAACTTCAGTTTCTATAAGCTCAAGTACACTGTTTTTAATAGTAGGGCAAATATTGTTACGACGAATGGCAGATTTCAGTTGGTGCCAAACATGTTCCATGGGATTAAATATACAATGGTATGGTGGAAACCTTAAAACTGTATGCCCTACATTTTTTGCATAATTATCACAGAAGTATTCCTTTTGTGGTGTTAAACTCTGTACAACCTCAATTAATTGCCTTTTGGTGTAATCTTTCTGAAAATAGATGTCATTATAATACATAAAGTTTTGGATTGTTGCTTTTGTGTCATTTGAAATACTGAAATACTCTTTATTAATACTTTAGCCTTACAGTTGAAGGGTGTACAACTGTACACGTCAAATAAGTATATATACAATGGCATATACCTACATACAATGTTTAAAACAGATTTAAAATATTACATAGTTAACAAATACTTACATTGTAGTACAAAACAGACCACATATATCACATTAAAAATAAAGTCTATGAACCAATCAAAGTATCAGTCATAAATTCAGAAACCGAGTAAAAAGCCCTATTAAGCAAAATTTGCCTAATTTCTTGTTTAAAACTAATAAATGACAGTTGTCTAACCTCCCTTGGTAATTTATTGAACGGTTTCCTGTCAACATATGTTGGACATTTCTCGAACTTAGTAAGCTGGTGCAGATCAGTTACCATAAGATCATTCATTCGTGTGTTATAAGAGTGAAAATCTTGCCCAATTGGATGAGTGTTCTCATTATGCTTGATATATAATAAGGTCTTAAAAATATATAAACAAGGAAATGTTAAAATCTTTTTCCCCACAAAGTGAGGTCTGCAGCTGGACAATTATGGCACACGAAACAACAGTCTGATCACCCTTTTTTGAGCAATAAAAATTCGATTACTCTCTATAGAATCTCCCCAAAATATTACGTTATAGCTTAAGTGGGAGTATATTAATGAATAGTATATAGACAGAAGTTCTTTTGTTTCCAAAGAGTCTCTTATCTATTAATAGCAAAGAAACCAGAATTAATTTTACTCACTACATGGTTGACATGGGCATGCCAGGAAAGTGTTTCATCCACACATAATCCCAAGAACTTAGTATTCCTTGAATGGTTTAAGTATTCTATTTCAACCACTGGGATATTTGAACGAGTTCTAAAGTGTATGTATACAGTCACAAGTTGAGTACTAGGCTGTTTGCCCTACACCACCCATCGAACTGGTCCAAGACAGATTTAAGCCCCAACCTGATTTGAGGAGGGAGTCTTGGTCAACTGCCTGCTATGGTAGCTTGCATTGTCCATTACAATTACGGTATTCGGAGGTATATTTAGAATTAGCTTGTGTTTAAACTAATCTTCAACTGAATCAACAGTGGTGTCATCATGGTAATCCAGAGAAGAATCTTTAATGTTTCTTGCAGACAGCGAAAGTCTATTTGGAATCCATCCGTCTTTAGATCCAGCATGCAAAATCGTAATTCGTTTACCTCTTTTTGATGGCGCGCTTGTTTTACACTTGCCGCTTGAGTCAACCCAACCCTTTTCCGGGGTATCATATGTGTCGAACTAGGCTTCATCCAAGTAAATCGGCCTTTGCTGATCTCTGTAATTCCTAATTTTTTGTGGATATTCGGATCGCCATTCCCGAATTCTACTGGATTCCATTAAAACTTGTCTTTCGTTAGTTTTTTAAATCTAAAATCCATGTGTTAGATACACTTCTATAACGTTGTTCTGCCACATTTAACGCCGGTTTCATCTTTTTCAAGCCTCTTAATTAAATTATCTAATGTAGGCACGCTTTGTTCCTCGTATAACTTGTAAATTTTACGCCGTATTATATCTTGATCACTTCCATCTACCTTCGAGAAAATGCCACTATCGGTTCTTTTTTTTCTCGCTAAAATGGGATTATTCACAATTTTCCATACAGTTGATGTTGGAATTTTTGTTATTGTGGCCGTTTCTTCTAACGCTGCTTGCTTGCTGACCGCACGTTCAATGAGAGTTGAATAAACATTGTTTATAATTTCCTTAGTTTCCACAGAAAAGTGTTTTCTGCTTTTCGACGGGGTTATCTCCTGATATACATTGGGCTCGCACATATTTTCCATGACTCACGCACGATTAAACAAACGCTGTATTACACACGAAGTAAGAATTATTACTAAGCTTAAAACTAACCAGAGTGGCTATATATACAGTCTTTAGAGCATAATTTGTTTTATGGGATTAACCCTCTCATTTTGAATCAGGTAAAAATCATCAAACTATTACTTAAATAATGAAATTACGTCTTCCGGATTTATTTTAAGACATTTTTAAGTACGGGCCATAATTTACCTGCATTTATTCATTCATTCATTGTTTGTTTATGGCTACCCTTGGATGATTATAACGAGTGATTATTAATTATTTTGCTCAAGGGCGGCTGTGACCCAGTATACATAGTGTAGCAGTAGCGCGTAGATTAAATCATAGGGCGAATTTGCAAGAAAGCAGCGTTGTCACGTTGAAAACCTAAAATAATGTTTTTTGACGGTATGTAATATAAAATCCTGAGCTATCTTACTTTGAAAGCCTACTTTATATGGCCGCCTCCTACTTCTAGACACCAAACTTTCAACAATAAAAATTTTTTGTGCTTCACTAAACATTTTTACTGTAGAACTTTCAATCCGGCAACAAAGCTTCACCAAAACTTGATACGCTGAAAAATAAAAAAAAAATAAAAAATTAAATCATATCCTGCAAATAGCACTTTATAATAGTCAAAAGACGACTCCCCGGAGAAATATTAGTTAAAGCAATAGTAACCTACCTTCAAATAACTGCAAAAATTACAAAATTTCTCCAATTTTTAAACTTTACAAATACACAAATTCAAATAAGACGTACCTAAATGTCATAAAACAATCATGTCATCTTATCTACGCAGTACGGCCATGATGCTTTTAAAATGCATGGCCTCCCTTGAGCAAAATAATTAAAAATCACTCGTTATATCTCTGGACAGGCTTTACCCAAGCGGCCGATAGTAAACTCGGCCGGTTAAGAAAACATGTACTAATCCCACAGGTAAACTCGACCTGCTAAAATTGTGTTCTGCCTTAATCTTCATAGGTAAACTCGGCCGTTAGATATACACCTGCTGTTTTGACCCTAATTAGAGACCCTGATTAGAGATTAATTAAATTAATGAATTAAAATTAAAATTACCTTACGGTTTTCAAGTAATGGGATTTGGGCCCGGAGCACTCAATATCGAAATCGAATTTAATTCATAACCATTCGGCATGTGACATTCGCAACATTCAAAGACAAGTGATTACAAGTGCAGCAAAACGTAAAGCTGTAGAGGATATTGGCAGTCAACCAAGTACAATTGTGCGATCCCTTATTGCCAAAGAAGATTCAACAAGTATTACAGCAACGGATCTGTTGTATATAAGAAAGAATATATATAACGCAAGAAGAAAATTACCTGTACTTCCCAAAACAAAACTAGAAGTTTACAGTTCGTTTAACTCAAAGACGCAATTTTTGACCAGCCGTAAGGAAGAATTTTTTTTAGTAAACAGCGAAGATTCCAATGTATTAGTGTTTAGCTGTATTACAAATTTGAAGCATATTTGCTTAAGCGAGAAAATGTATGTGGATGGTACTTTTGACTATTGTACAAAGTTTTTCTTGCAGTTGTTCACCATACATGGCTGCCTTAATGGTCATTATGTACCTTTAGTGTTTTGTGTGCTACCAGACAAAGCAACAGGAACATACAAAAAGTGTTTTGAATTTGTGACTGAAAAGTGTAGTGAATATTCTCTGTCGTTTTGTCCCACCAAAATTGTGGTTGATTTTGAGATGGCTATCCATAATGCAGCTAAAATTGTTTGGCCACAAATAAAAATAATTGGATGCAGATTTCATGTAACGCAAGCTTGGTGACGTACGATTCAAAAACTTGAACTTTCAGCAGATTATAAAGAAAGAAGCGAGGTTGGAAAATGGATTGGTTATTGTTTTGGATTGTTGTTTCTAGAACCACAATATGTTGGTTATGCGTACGTTTTTACATTAACTGCTATTCAACCAGAGAATGATAAGGTTACTTTGTTCGCTGATTTTATGATCAACACTTACATATCCGAGGATGCGGTTTTTCCACCTCATTTATGGGCATCAAAAACAGCAAGCGCCGCTCGCACCACTAACGCATGCGAATCATTTCATTCGCATATCAGCAAAACTTTAAATTTTCCTTATCCTTCTGTATTCATTTTTATTGATTTCCTAATTAATTTTCAAAACGAAATATATGTAAAGTTGCAAAGTATTCACAAACCATATGTACCTAATTCGGAAACTAAGAAAAGACAAGAAGACCTTCAAAACAAAATTAATGATTTTAATAATGGGAAAGTGTCAACGTTAGAATTTCTTAAGTCAACTTCACATTATTATAGTTCTACTATGTAATATTAAAATATATTTTGAATTGGTGTGCAGTTCTATGTGTATTGTTTTTAGGGTTAGATTTAATAAATTTTTATGATGTAATGTGCATTTGTAATTTTATTTAGCAAAATTAGTACAGTTATTGAAGTAATCTCAGCCGCTTTAGATACGTCTGCTAATCGCCTCAAATTATATGCTTGGAATACCAGGCCGAGTTTACCTATACAGCCTAAGACTTCTTTTGACCGCGACGATTAAAATATCTTAAGCGGCCGAGTTTACCTGTGCCCACCTGAACAATGCATCTCGGTATTTAATCTTTTGGTCACATCTTAGTTTAGGTATACAGGGCGGTACAGAAATTAATTTATGTCGGTAACTTACGAAAATGCCAGAAAAAATATTTTTTTAAATGGAGCATCCTATATAATAATACGGATTTGAAAAGCCAATAAAACTAGCTTTCAGAGTATGTATACTTTCCCCAATACCTAACTTCAAGTTTTCGATTTATTAGCGTTTACTCCTAGAACTTCATAAATCGACAAACTTTCAATGGTTTTAATAGTAGTGGGCTATGGAAACAAATTTTTTGTTACACAGTCACCATGGCAACTTATTTTATAGAAATGTCAAAATGTCATTCTTTTAATAATTATTGTGATTTGAGTACCTATGATGGCGGAAAATATTAATTACTGTAATACAGTTTTAATTAATTTATTAATTTTCCATGGACAGAGTGATTAAATAATTAGCAGAACCTGCAGAAAATTTAATGAAATGTATCCGAATTTGCCGCAGATGAATACCAAAAAATTTATTCGGCTTCAGAACAATTTTAGACAGATTGGATCAATTTCAAAAGCACCAAGAAACTTGCCCAGACCCGTGACTTCTAATGAAGAGAATGAAATTAATGTTCTGGCATACTTTTTTGCATATCCTCACGCTTCCGTGCGCAGCGCCGAAGAAAACATAGACATTGCACATTCATCGGGAGAAATCATTCTAAGGAAACATGGAATGCATGATTATAAATTTACCAGGGTTCAAGCTCTTAAGTCTGAAGATAGTCAAAAGAGAGTCGAGTTTTGCGAAATGATGCTAGTGCATATCCAGGAAGATCCAAATTTCTTAAGTAAAATTATAGGGACTGACGAATCCAAATTTTCGAGAAAGGACATTTTCAATCGTCACAATCGCCACTTTTGGGCGAATGAGAATGCCCATTTGCCCATGTCACAAGAGAGGCTGGTCTGGGCAAGTTTCTTGGTGCTTTTAAAATTGATCCAAACTGTCTAAAATTGTTTTGAAGCCGAATAAATTTGTTGTTATTCATCTGCGGCAAATTCGGATACATTTTATTAAATTTTCTGCATATTCTGCTTATTATTTAATCAATCACACTGTCCATGGAAAATAAATAAATTCAGAACTGTGCTAGAGTAATTATTATTTTCCGCCATCGTAGGTACTCAAATCACAATTATTAAAAGAATGACATTTTGACATTTCTATAAAACAAGTTGCCATGGTGACTGTGCAACAAAAAATTTGTTTCCATAGCCCACTACTATTAAAACCGTTAACAGTTTGTCGATTTATGAAGTTTTATGAATAAACGCTAATAAATCGAAAACTTGAAGTTAGGGGTTAGGCAAAGTATACATACTCTAAAAGCTAGTTTTATTGGCTTTTCAAATCCGTATTATTATACACGGTGTTCCAATTAAAAAAAATATTTTTTTCTGGCATTTTTGTAAGTTACCGACATAAATTAATTTCTGTACCGCTCTGTATACTTAAACTAAGATGTGATCAAAAGATCAAATGCCGAGATGTATTGTTTAGGTATGACCCGAATTTCAGCTCAAAATTGTTTAATAGGAGGGAGATATTAAAATTTATCGGAAGTCCTTGTTTCGTAAAAAGAAATTGAAATTAATTTATTCCCGAAAAACGGCTACAGATAGGTATAGGCAAATATTAAGAGAAGTTGTTCATAATTATATGCGGAATTCGAAAATTGAAGGATGTTCTATTTAAAATAGCGATGTTGCCACCGGTTTAGAGTAAAAGCGGCAACATCGCATGGTCAAAAATACCTTTAGACTGTAGATCATGATCGTTTATCCCGGTTGCCAGATTTTCAAAATGATCCGTTATTTAGTTCGACATTCACCCGTAACGGTATTAATAACTCTAATATATGATTAACCAAAAATCCCTAACAACAGTCGAAAGTATTATTTTCAACATAAGTTTTCGGTAAATGTATGGTGTATGCTCGATAGTTATTTAACCGGCCCGTTTATTTCGAAGAATCGCCTCATAGGAGACCACTACTTCAATTTTTTACAAAATGAATTACAAGAACTACTAGGGGATGTTCCTGCAAACATCAGAATGCAAACGTACTATCAGCACGATAGAACTCCTGTACATTTCACTCATCAGATCAAGCAACATTTGGACGAAAGATTTCCGGGGCGTTGGATTGGTTGCGGTAGTCATATTAATTGGCCTCCAAGATCTCCAGACCTAACAGCACTAGATTATTGATTATGGTGCTGTTTTAAAAATGGAATGTTTAAAGTGAAAGTGAACACTTAGGAAGCACTAATTTGCCGAATAAGAAATACTGCAGCCAATATTAAAGAAGAAAGACATTTAGCAATTCGTTCTTCGCAAAAATATTTTAGGGTCAATATTTTTGAACATTTATTAAAATAGCGCCATGATAAAGAAAATCTTAATACATAAATTTTGTTTATTTGTTATTACTCTGTAACTTGAAAACGAATGAGAATCGAATAAGAACATATGGGGTTTTCACATTGTTTTCAGGTGTATAATACAACCCTGGAGTTTGGTCCATTACTCCCGACTCACCCACTATATTTTTTTAGTACTTTTTAAATGACGCTGAGGAATATCGAAAAATTAAATCAAATTAATTCGTTTAACTAACCTGGAAGATTTATTTTTGTATCTCGTTAGACCTCCAGTATTTAGAAAACTACCAGATCTTGGAATGGTAACCTTTGTGAATATATCTCCTGAGTTTTCTTTTTTCCTGATTGCTTCTTCGTTCGGCTTTCGAATGCTCTTCACTCGTTTCAGGCCTTTATTCGTGTCACTAACAACTTGTTTTATTTCGGCTGTTAGTAGTTTTTGTTCTTTGCTCATGTATGTATTTATTTTATCTAAAAAACATAGGTTATGTTACCTACTTTCTAAAATATTGAACTAATTGAGACCGTGACATTGCGATGTTTTTTATTTATTTTATCTAAAAAACATAGGTTATGTTACCTACTTTCTAAAATATTGAACTAATTGAGACCGTGACATTGCGATGTTTTTTTTGCTTAAACAATCTTATATTATTACATTTAGCAATTTATCCTAGATTTAGTTAACTTACCCTGTACTTATTATACAGGGTGCTCAGAAGTCCGGAATAAAACTAATATAGCCTTAACCTGTAACTTTCGGGGAAAATGCTCGGACACGTCAATTTAGTTTTATATATGCTCAAATTTTGACGTTATTCGTTTGATAGACATTTGTCAAAGATATAACGACATCGATCTTTTTTTTAAATGGAAACATACAGCTTGTGATACATCATTTGAAAGCTAAAAACTCGCACCGTATGCTCATAAGTTTTGGCGCGATTCTGTCAAGCTATTTCAAAATGGCGACTGTTAAAAGTTTAAAAAAAAATCCCTATTTAAATAAGCGGAAATGATAAATCATTGATGTTTTTTTTACCTTTCAAGGCAAGACATCTTCATTGTTTCACGTTCTGACATTTTATGACATCGTGAACTTGTAAAATTAATTTAGGTATTTCCGAAGCATTATTTTACAATTTTCTAAACAAAAATGGTTTTGGCGGAAAGGCAGCGTATCGAAGTCTTGATATTGTTAGGATGTGGAGATAAAATAAGAAGTCAAAGTGAAGTGTGCACTTTACTTAATGCTAAATATCCGGAAAATCAAATTTCACAGGGCACTGTTAGTAAAATATTCCACAAATTTGATGAACATGGCACAGTAAAGGACTTGCCTATGAATGGACGGCCACGTGTTTTAGGCGACGATGAAAAATTGGATATTGCTACTCGTATATCTCTGCAGGATAATCCGCATGTTTCAACAGTTTCTCAAAATCATGATACATCTAGAGGTACTACTGGAAGATTTTTGAAAGCAGAAAAATACCACCCTTATAAAGTATGTCTTGTCCAAGAGCTTTTAGAAGATGTCTATGATAGGCGTTTGCAATTTTGCGAAGATATGATGAGACGGTATGACGAGAATAATAGGTTTCCACAGAACATATTATTTCCGGATGAAGCTACTTTCTATTTAAAGCGCACACTCAGCGGCCCCAGAAAGTAAATGTATGAGCAGGTATCATTAATAACCGAATTTTAGGGTCATTATTTTTGGAAGGAAACCCCACAGCTGAACAATACCTGGATTTCTTAACCTTCGAGTTGAGGCTTGCTCTAGCTGTAATTTTTCCCAACGAAGTAGATCCAGATATACCTAATGAAAGAATTTGGTTTTAGCAAGATGGTGCTCCCCCGCATTTTGGTTTCAATGTGAGAAGATATTTAGATCAGATATTTCCAGGTCGCTGGATTGGACGACGTGGTACAATTGAATGGTCACCGAGGTTCCCAGACTTAACGCCTCTAGACTATTTTTTTTGGGGATATTTAAAAAAAAAAGTTTACCAAAATAGGCTAAATAATATTGAAGATTTAAAAAACAAAATTAGATTGGAGACACATAACATACCGGCTGAAGCCATTCGAAATCCGTCGGCAGATTTTACCATCGTCTGGGAGCATGCCAAGTAGAGGGTGGAGGACATTTCCAGGATTTGCTACGTTAAACCACCTTTTTGTTGTGTTTTGTTTTGTATCGTTACATTTTTATTTTTTTTGACAAAATAAATAACAAATAAACCATAACTATTGTTATGTCACAATGTCGTGTTAACGTGAAAAATGAAGATTTCTTACCTTGAACGGTAAAAAGAAGATCAATGATTTATCATTTCCGCTTATTTAAATAGGGATTTTTTTAAAAATTTAACAGTCGCCATTTTGAAATAGCTTCACAGAATCGCGCCAAAATTTATGAGCATACTGTACGAGATATTAGCTTTGAATTGGCGTATCACAAGCTGTATATTTCTATTAAAAAAAAAGATCGATGTTGTCATATCTTTGACAAATGCCCATAAAAAGACAAATTACTTAAAATTGTAGTAAGTATTGTAGCGTAAATCAATACCTAAAGTCATGGTCTCAAATGATATTTTGTTGGTGGTATAATAATAATGTTAATAAATGTATTTATTTATAATTATCAGAGATTAGTAATACAAACTACTATACAGCGGTGGCATACCGTGGCAAGATCTAGCTAAATCGCTACTCATCTAACCACCTGGTATAGCAATTATTTGAAAAAAAAAGTTTAAAATATACTTAAATTAAATGAGATTATACATGAATAATTGATCATTGAGCGATATGCTCAAATTATATCTTAATGTGTTAGCAAAAAATAGAAATATTCGAATTAGTACCTATACCTATTGTATATAAAATGCAAATAAAAAATTAAGCACTTAGACTAAAATAAAGGATATACAGGGTGTTTCAGAAGTACGGTACGTAACTTAAGGGGGTGATTCCTTACGATATTCTACGAGAAAAAGTTTATTTGAACATGTGTCTGTAGTAGCCCCGTTATTGAAATACAGGGTGTTAAAGTTTTCTAAAAAAATCGTTTTTTGATTATTTTTTTTTAAATATCCTTCTTCCGGCTTTATTAAAATTTAATAGCGTTATTCATATTGATAAGGGGCTTAATTAGCGCTGACTAGATTAAATTTATTAAGTCCAGTGGCGTTTCGGAAAGCACTTCAACGAGTACCTATTATTGACAAGAAATGTTCGCCACTTCTATTCTTTCTAATTTTCATATTTCTTTTTGGATTTAAAATGTTCATTATGAAAATTCATAATGAAAAAGAGACCTCATCAGTAAACAAAATGTCCAGTAAAAAATTCTTGTTATGTGTAAGTATGCAGAAACCACCTACTAAAATCAAACCTTGGCTAAAAATCACGAGAAAGCAGAGCTTGTACACGTTAAATATGGTATGAGTATAGTTGATAAAGATGCATAACCCTCCAAACAGTTAATGTACTTGTTTCAAGTTCCACTGCTAACTGCTACCTTCCTGGCACTAGTTGAAGGATCATCTTCTCTCTCGAAGTATAGCCTCTTCTAACTCAGGCGTGGTTACTCTTGCAGGTCTGCCAGGAAGTTCCGTACCACGCTAAAGCTGTCTAAAGGTTTTGGTACATGTCAGTACTCTGTCTGGATAACGTTCCTGATAAATTCGCCGTGCTTCTTCAGCATTTCCATTTGCTAGGCCATAATTGAAATGCTTATGAGCCATTTCAGCGTTCGTAAAGTTATTCATTTTTGACTTGTTATTGACAGAACAGGTAAATTAGACATCAAAACTTACCTTTATCTCATATTTTAATTAACTTTGAAATTGCAGGTATTTCTTTGTACGTGCAATAAAATGGTTTTTATTTTTTCCCGCGAAAACGAAGCAAGCTACGAAAACAATCCAAGGATCAGAAAAGTTGTATTGTTAGCTGGTAAATCCGAAAAGGAATATCATAATTAGAGAAAACGCAGTGGCGTATATTTTTTTGTCAAAAATATTCGTTACGGTGTTTCCCGGGACGCCACTGGACTTAATAAATTTAATCTAGTTAGGGCTAATTAGCCCCATTATTATTATGAATAGCGATGTCAAATTGAGGAAAAAGAGATTTAAAGAAATTGTTACGACTCTGTCGTGGTATATCTTTGTCACCCGTTATATGAACAGTCGAATACCAGTTATATGTTGTTGTAAAAAGAAAAAGTGTCACTGTCAAAAAAATGTGTTGTCATGTTGTTAATATTGTAAAATTGTTATTTATTAATCAGTAATAAAATTAAAATACAGTCCACTAACCATATCCAAGAAGAATAATTCATTTCATCAACATCAATAAAACTATTGGTCCATCGAGAAGGATATTGATCAACAAAAAATTGCCGAAAACCCAAGCAGAAAACCCAAAAAGTCAAATCAGTGAGTAATCCTATCCCTTTCCTTTTCCTATACGATTTGCAGGCTTGCCTGTGTGAAACGGTCGAATATTTGTTGCTTTTGTTAAGTAGTTAAAACGGTGACATATTAAAGAATTTATAGAAAAATGGTTAATCCAAAACGTAGAGGTATAGATTTGACGGATAATCAGCCCTATGCAGCAGCACACAGGTTAAAACTTTCCGTTAACTCCAAATTAACGGGACCCGTTAGAAAAATCCCATGCTATTTCCGCGATTTGGTATGCAGCAACAACTTTTCCGTTACATTTCAGGGGTTAATTCGAGTTTTAACGGGCTTTTTTATCGGCATCGAAAGACCCGACGCTTCGTTTAAACGGACCCCGGTTAAAATTTTGAGCCAATCAGGGGCCCGCACATGTCGGATATCGAATCACTTCGGATTGCTTCGGATGCCCTCGTTTCACGGTACACAGATGACAGAACCTCGTTTCTTTTGCTTGCTTTTCTTTAGAATTTTTCGGTTTTTGCTTCGAAAATTAGTGATCGAAGTGTTTTTGATTGAAAATGCATCCTCTTATATATGCATAAGCTCGTTTAAAAGAAAAAATGGATATTTTTTTATACAGGTAAGTTAAAAATACACTTTTACAGGTTAAAATTACTGAACTAAATTGATTTGTGTTGATTTACAATTTATAGGAAATTTATGTACTTTTAGATTTTATCAAACCATGACAAGAAAGGTTTTCGAGAAGATTTTTCATTGTATGTAGCAGAAAATTATGTTTCCGATTCTAAAGCAGTTTTCTACAATGTACCTACCTACGTACAAGCTGAAAAATATATGATGTTATGTTGTTTTGGCAAGAATGTACTTACCTACCAAATAGAGGTAAGATTCTAGACTATTTAAACTATGCAGGTAGCTGCTATAATAGATAAATTATTAAAGCTTGGATCAACCAAGTTTCTTACATAACTTTGTAAAAATTAAATTTGTTTATTTATGTTTAATATGAAACAGAGGCTTCAAATCATAAGCTTTTTCTGCCTGCCTTTAGAACTGTTACCGATAAACCATTTTGAATTACATTATATACAAAATATTGACCATAAACAGGATAACAAGTCTAAATATTATTATTTATTTATTGCCCGACTTATACTACTCATAGGTGTGTTCATCTCCCTCTAAAACCCTTTAAAAATAAAATAAAACAATTTCTAATAAATAAATGTTTTTATAAAATGGACGATTTCATACAATATAGAGTGGTAGATATGGACTTTTAAAGTAATGTCCTGGATTTAGTGGGTGCGCTTGTGGTTTGGATGTTTTAGGTAAAATGTACTTTCGGGGGTTTTCTTAAAATTTAAATTTATTGTAATTATTGTAAATGGTCTTAAATTTGTAAATGTATTTTGAATTCGTTGACCAAGATAAGAAACTTATGTAAGTTTTTTCCATAAATAAACTAAACTAAGCTGAAAACCAAGTAGGTACCTACTAAAACCTAATATTATGATAAGCAATAAATATGCTATACCTATCTAGTACCTATATTTTTATATTAACAATAAATAATATTATAAAGAAATTATAATACCTAGTACCTAACTAAATTATTTCACTTGTGGTTAAGATTCATAAATTAAACTGATTTAGCCAAAAAATTTACGACTGAAATAAACATTCCAAACATGAGTAAGCATCAATACAAATTTAAAGGGGATAACCCCAAACATCTATGTCGACGTGGATTTATATTGCTGTGGTTGACAGCCATTTCCTAAATTCAGAAGGTCCTGTAAGTCGAAAAAATACATTTGGATCAAAAATAATAAAATTTAAATTTTATTGATCATTATGAAATGTAAATTAGTGAGGGTTAGTGGTGGTAGTACTTCGCACGATACTAGAGATTAAACAACGATTTATTCACTTGTAGTATCGTGTTTTAGTATACCTACAATTAGGGTTGTGGAATTGACCGGTCAAATTGTTTTTGGTCAATTGACCAAAATAAATTTGAAAATAAAATAAAACAAACAAATAAAAAATTCAAATTTTTAATGCAAATAAACATATTTAAATATGAAAAACTTAAAAATAAATTTAATAAATCGAAAATAAACAAAGGGATATTAAACTTTGTTAATTAAGCTGGATAATGGCAAATTATCAAAATCAGATTCATCTTCGGAATCTGATTCTGGGTGTTCGATATCAGAATCCGATATTGCACGATAGCAGACATTTTTGGGATTCACATTCACTGGTAGAGAGTCAATACGGGTGTAGGTAAACTGGACTGAGGGCAAACGAATAAAACAATGTTGATATAACTTAAATAAAATGCTGTAAAAATTTAGTATATTTTGACCGAATTTAACCAGTCAAATAGCTAGCGGTCAATTGACCATCCCCAACTCTACCTACAATACTTAGTAATCGGGTATCGACTCTCAAAGTATAGATTCATACTCTGTATCGAAAGTATTGTTCTACTACTAATTTCTAACCCTAAAATTGAAAATATTTAATCACCATGAAGTTAATTAAAATTAGAATAGATAGTGATAGAATAGGGGGTTAATTTGTCATTCACTTTTGGGAATATCTCCGCCAAAATATACCATGTTTGGGTAACTATCATTTCTGTTGCATTTCTGTATAATCATGTTCTCACAGTGAGTCAACACTTCAAAAAGTTTAAATTCAATGTAAAAAAGTATTGTTTTTTAGGTAGGCAGATGCAAAAATTAAAGACCTGGATGTATTATGAAGACTTTTATAATGGAAAGGGCAAAATCAGAACTTGAAACATAAAAGAAAAATTGCTGAACTCGGATGATTGACAACTTGTAGAAGGTAAATACCTGAAATATCCTGGGGTGCAAGTATTTGGAAGGGTGTTAAACAACAAACCTAGAGTGTGTTCCTGGATTGGTGCAGTAAATAGGTAAAAAAGTGTTCATATTTTTTTGTTTGATACTTCCTCGAGAATTTCATCTTCTGGGGTTCAGCCCTGTATGCACTATTGAAGTACATATTAGGTAGGAGATATACAGGGTGTTTCGGGAGGAAAGGGAAATATTTTAATGAGGTATTCTAGAGGTCAATATAAGAAAAAAAGGTCATATAAATGTGGGTCTGGAAATGCTTTCTTTTCGAGATACAGTGTGCCAAAAAAAAAAGTAATATACATTTGTCCTTCAATACCTCGAAAACGATTTAAGGTATTACACTGATCATGGGTGTGCGCTATACTGGCATGAAAATACGTTTTCTCGATTTAAAAAGTTTTTACCATTTTACCAGTGGCGTACGCGACAGCAAAAAAGAAAATTGTTTTGGCGAAAAAAATTGTACGCCTCTGGTATTTTTCAAATCAGGGGTCTATTTCTTAATCTACAGTCATTTCTTAAAAAAAAAAGTATTTTGAGTTTTTTTGGTAGAACAAACCATTTTCAAGTAATAGTTAGAATGCTGTTTTACAACCGTTTCCAAAAATTACTAGTTGAAATTAATTTTTTTACAAGTTGGCTTTGATAAATTAATGTCACAATAATGTTTGGCACATTATTTGACATAAAGTACTAACAGTGTTATTTTTAATATTTTTATAAATTATTAGTACCTACTAAACCGTAAGTAAGCAGTGAAATATTTATTGTACAATGCCTAAGATGTATAGCCATAGGGAATATGCCGACATGATATTTATCTACGGTTTCTGCAATGGTAGCGCAATCCATTTCCAAATCGAGTCCTACCTAACATTTTAAAAGCACAAGAAACTGGCATGTTTCCAAGTGCGAAAATTGTTTCCGAAAGACCGCAGGGCCTCGACGTAGATGTTGAAGAGAATATTCTTCATATTGCTACAGAAAATCCAAGTGAAAGTACGAGAAGGATTGCAAATGAACTTCATATACCTTCACACAAAGCCGTTTGGGAGACATTGAAAAGAAATGGTTTAAATCCGTTTCACATACAACCAGTTCAACATCTTCACGATGGTGATTATGTTCTAAGAACAGAGGTTTGTGAATGGATACGTCAAAATCGAGAACTGCATAGGTACATTTTATTTAGTGATGAAGCTCAATTTACCCGTGACGGAATTAATAACTGTCATAATGAACATAGGTGGTCAGAAGAAAATCCTCACGCTACATTCGAACGAAACTTTCAACATCGATTTAGTATTAACGTATGGTGTGGTATGCTTGGGGATCAATTGTTTGGTCCTTTTGTACTGGATGGACATCTTAATGGACTGGGCTATTTACGCTTCTTACAAGAAAACGTATTTAATATTTTTGATGAAGTTCCTTTAGATGTAAGGGCACGACTGTATTTCCAACATGATGGTGCCCCACCACAGTTTAGTTTCCAAGTGCGAAATTTTTCAAATACTTGTTTACCTGATCGTTGGATTGGCAGAGGTGGTCCTTACAATTGGCCACCAAGGTCACCTGACCTTAATCCCTTGAATTATTGCTTGTGGGGGTGGATGAAATCATTGGTTTATGCAACAAGAGTAGAAACAAGGGAAGCGTTGCTTGATCGCATTAACAATGCTGCAGCTATTATCCGTAATAACCGTCTCTCAATTCGCCGTGCTACCAGAGCAATTAATAAACGAGCGTAGAAATGTATCGAAGCAGGCGGTGGTATTTTTGAAAACATTCGTTAAGATTTTTTTTATGGTTTAGTATTTAGATTTAGTTATTTGTTGTTAAAATAAACTTTATTGTAAATTTCAGAACCGATTATTTTACAAAATAAATGTCGTGAAGTCGAAATATCAGTAACGTAATAAAACAGCATTCTAACTAACTATTACTTGAAAATGGTTTGTTCTACCAAAAAAACTCAAAATACTTTTTTTTTTAAGAAATGACTGTAGATTAAGAAATAGACCCCTAATTTGAAAAATACCAGAGGCCTACAATTTTTTTCGCCAAAACAATTTTCTTTTTTGCTGTCGCGTACGCCACTGGTAAAATGGTAAAAACTTTTTAAATCGAGAAAACGTATTTTCATGCCAGTATAGCGCACATCCATGATCAGTGTAATACCTTAAATCGTTTTCGAGGTATTGAAGGACAAATGTATATTACTTTTTTTTTGGCACACTGTATCTCGAAAAGAAAGCATTTCCAGACCCACATTTATATGACCTTTTTTTCTTATATTGACCTCTAGAAATACCTCATTAAAATATTTCCCTTTCCTCCCGAAACACCCTGTATATAAAAAAAAAATAATAAGTTCTGTCTATTCTAGTGTGTCGTCGGATTTTAAGACTTTTACCATTGGTATGTCGATTCGTGACACTCTGTTTTAGAATAAGCCAAACGCTCTGAAATTTTCCAAACGAATTTCGAAACTAAGATAAGTCATAAATTACTTTCTAATAAAGCAGGGCTAAAGATGGAATTTGAAACAAAGAATATGAATACTTTTTGCCTGTTGTTTTGCCCATCCAGAGACACACTATATATTGGTAAATTTATTTTTTTTTAACGAGATATATTTAGTTCCAATTTAGTTAGCTATAAAGTTTTAAAAATTAGGTTGTTACAAAAAATGCTTAATGTACTATTTGGATTGTATCTGTAATGTATTGTACTGAACAAATAAAAAAAAATAGCCTTCATAATTCGGTTGAACCGGCAGAAAAAAGACCCTGAAGTGCAGACCTCCGATTGCTAAAATTTTTTTTTTTTCAATCGAGTAAGTCGGGAGTCCTACCACCCCCCCCCCCCCTAACGGGACCTTAAAAAGGATGACATTCCCCTTCTAAAAAAAATAAAATCAACCCCCTACATGCATGACCGGCCAAGAACAAATTGATTGAATTTTTTTTGTTTTCGATTCGAAAATTCGCCATATCTCGCGAATTAATTAACCGATCTACTTTGGGTTTGAACGAGCTTACGTGTTCTGCCAAGCTCTTTAATTTTCGTATAATATATATAAAGGCTCGTATAATTTTTTTCGTGGGATCAAAACTCACCGAGTCATCCACGAAAAACCGATTCCCTGTACTTTTCAATGGCCCCCCTCCCCCCCTTCCGCACCTCGGATCCGTTGAACGTTGGTGGGGAAATAATGCTGACACCCGACCTACTCGATTGAAAAAAAAAATTTAGCAATCGGAGTGTTGCACTCGGAGATGCCCGTTCTACCTAGTTATCAGGTAAATATATTATTATTCTTTATTCAGTAATATTTACACCAGTGTGATAGACTCCAAATGGTTATATAAAAAAATACACTAAAAAAAAAGTAGATAAATCCAAGAGTTCTAAACCATTGAAAGTTGTTTTTCCTTATCTCTATACTGTCAAGTCCAACAGTACATTTTGCTGGTCATGTATGTACAGTGTGCCCCCAGATCGATGCAACAAGATGTGAAAAAATATTAACATTTTCTGTTTGATTTTCGGGGGTTCAGCCCGGCTGAGTAGAAAGTAATTTATGACCTTATCTTTGTTTCGAAAAATAATGTGCAACGGAGAAAGTGCTTTTTAGGTAGAAGATAAGATAAACTGATATAAAGCAAATATGTTCAGAAATAATAATTTAATAAGATTATAAAATTTCAAAGCGTTCTGCCTATTATGAAACGGCGTTTGACGAACTAATAGGTAAAGAAGTCTTACAAATTCGAAGCATCAAAATAAGGAAAACGGTTTCAGGATTTGTAATGGTATTAAGTTTTTTTTCTAAACATTTTCTTTACCGTGTTTTATCGAAAATGCTGCACTTACTGATAAGAAAAATTTGTTTTTCCATGACACACTTGATTTTCCGAAACTAAAAACTAGGCCAAAAATGACTTTGTAACCAAGCATAGCTGAACCCCACAAGATGAAAGTTTAAAATAAAAAACATAAGCTCATTTTCACCTATTGTATGGGGACACACTGTATGTTACGTACTTATTGATTTTTATTTATGTACCCATCTTAAAGACCAGCAAATTACAAATTGAGTTTAAACAGGTTCATTTTGATTACAGCTTATTTATCACTTGCCTGCCCTGGGAGCGTGAAAAATGTGAAACTTGAAATATTATTTTATTGGAGACGCTGAAGGACCTCCGTCGATGGCCATTTGAATAATAATATGTTATGTATATTACATGTATGGTTTACTAAGGAGCGTTAAGTTAGTATTTTACTAAAATAAATAAACATTGCAATTTTGTTGCCAGGCTTTTGTAAGGAAATTGATTTTTTACCTTTAAGATTAGGAATGAGGTACGAGTTGCTAGCTACGTGGTATATGTGATGGCAGTATATACAGTGTGGTCCCCTAAGTGTGCAACAAATGCTATTTTTTTTTATTAGTACAACCAAAGTTTAAATACTGCCAAAAGTTGGTGCATGTCCGATAACTATTTCGGATGCACTTAGGATGGCTTCAACTGAAATAGGATACATGGTAGGGCAAAAAATATGAAAATCGTTCAAGACTAAAGTACCCTTATGTCGAAAAATAAAGAAAAACGTTGTTTATGATTAAATAATATGCCTAAATACAAAGTCATGGTCTTTATTAAAAAAATAATAAAATTTTCAAAACTTTAAATTAACTCTGTATAATGATTTTTTTAAAGCAACTACAACCAAATCATTTCTAGACAGCTTTCATCAAATTTAAAAAAATTTGTAATACTTAAGTATTCTTTAGAATTATATTTTTTTAAATAACCAAAAAGTTTATGTTTGTTGTAAGGATACTATTACAAACAAATTTTGAATTTCGCCAATACTCCTAATAATAAGATAAGCACTCTAATCGAAACCTACTAAAACTATCTCTAACATGGAAAAATAAATAATAAAATAATCCGCGTATAATGATTTTTGTTATATTCAGCTTTAAGCTAATTTTGGTTTATATTATTTTATAGGGATCGACTTCTATGGTCTTTAGATTTTTACTATGTAGGTACATTAATATTAGAAGAGAAGAGTATTTAACTTATTTTTAGGAATATTTTCGAAATTTGTTTGTAGTATCCTTGCAACAAGCATGTAGTTTTTAGTTATTAAAAAAAATATAAATCTAAATTAATTTTACCAATTTTCCCCAATGTAATGAAAGCTGTCCGGAAGTGATTTAATTGTGGTTATTTTAAAAAGGTATTATACCTAAATATAAAAAAATCATTGTTATATATCGTAATGTATAATGTAGTTTTCAAAAAAAAAATTTTTTTTTAATAGAATGCCTTGAATAGAAAGACTTGAGTTTAGACATATTTTTGAATTCTAAACAACTTTGCTTAATAACGTTTTTCTCTATGTCTTGAACGATTTTCATATTTTTTGTGGTACCCTGTATCTTATTTCAGTTGAAGTCATTGAAGTGCACCGAAAATGGTTATGGGACATGCACCAACTTTTATAAGGAATAAAATTTTCCGAGAAACCAATAATAAAGTTTCCCATTTGTAGCACACTTAATCGACCACACTGTATAAAAATGCGAATGCGTTGTTTTATTTCTGTTGCAAGCTATACATATAAATAACGTTGCCGATACCTAATAAAATCAGCACGGAAACATTGATGTCTTGAAAAATAAATGTTATGTTATTTTCAAGTATGCTGTAATGTCAAAATTAAGTAACGTGGACAAAACATTAACGTTACAATCATATAGGTATAAAAGTTAGGTGTTTGTAACTTTTACGTTGCTGAAATGTTAATATTTGTTCTAATATTACATTACAGAAACATGATATCTATGTCTTCTAAATAGAATGTTACAAATGCAACATTTATAAGCCATAATGAGTTCCATGTATTTTTGAAAGATTTTTCAGTTGCAAAAAAAAGCTGCTGGTGTGTAAAGTAGAAAAAAGGAATAAATTCATTATTTTTATTCATTTCAACTTATTGACATGTCGTGTTTGCTGTCTAGGTCCCTACCCGTTTTTCAAGAGCAAATTCTTGGTGTTTAATTAATTTTATATAAGACCCACACGAAAAGAGCTTATTTATTACATAACCCATTTTAGCCTGTTTGCGTTATGCAATATACTGTATTATCGTACTGAGTGATGTAATGAACTCATTACATCACTAAGTGATGTAATGAACTCATTACATCACTAAGTGATGTAATGAACTTATTAAATCACTCATTTTTTTTATTACATTACTCATTTTTAATCAAACTATGATTTGTTTTGTTCCGTCAGTCACTGTCACTTTTTGTGTAATATCACAATTTTTTTTGTCAAATGTCAAAATCATTTTGAATACATAAAAAAACCAAAATTCTGGGTCTTATATAAAATGTTGTATATCACACATACGGTAAGGCTCACTACAGCATTTAAAATTATAATTTTCTCCTTTCAGATGACCCCAACTTACTCAATGACGTAAATAGTTTTAACTCATTTTAATTTCCCTCTCCCCCCCCCCCCTTTTTTTACTTTATTACTATTCTTATTAAAATTCTGACCCACCAAATATAAATCATGTTCCCTCTCGGAGTTGACTCATGAAACGTTGATTTTATTGAATTTCATTATAGACATCTATACATCATATCATAACTATAAATGATTCCATTTAGAATTTTGTCCTCTATTACAATTTTTACATCTAATTTCCATCATTGCTAAAAGTAGCATTATGTTAGTGATTATCTTCTGTCGAGTCCATTGGCTGCATAAGGTACACTTATGACCATGTATTGTTGAACCACTTCGTTCCCCCGTTTAATTTGTTTTAGTTTGTTTATTTAGGTACATTCTAAAAAACATATTTCTTAATTACTTGGTTGCTGAAGATGACTTTGCCTAAAGTCGAAACTAGTACAACCTAATGTCAAATTAAACTATGTACACTCTTTAACCCTGTTTTCACCCTAAAAGGACAAATATATTTTATTTTGGTAGTATAGACAGACCTTGTTTTCTTTCATAATCTCGCCACAGAAAATGGACTACTTCTTGAATTATACTTAAATTATTTGAAATTCATTATAAATCTAATATTATTATGATAATTATTGGTACTATGTCTGTTCAAATTTTTTAAGTTATATTTTATTCTACATAATGAACTGTAACAGTTACCTATTTGGAAATAAATTGAAGTTAATTGAATTGAGAACAACATTTTTAATTTAATAATACTAAAATCTTATATAAGCTAGTAGTGTAGTCGGAATAGGACAATAAAACTAGGATAATAAATATGTTTGCCAATATTTACCGAAGTATTAGACTAACATTAGTTTCTTATCCCGACTATACTACCAGCTCATATTCAAGATACTGTTGGACACAAAGATACTTAGACATTAAAACTTATGTGAGAAAAAAGGTACTGATTGATACCTAACTTTAAAAAAATTTGGTCAGGAATTTTCTATAACATAAAATCAAAAGTCACATAAAAGGTTTCACCTTACTACGTAGTGTATTAAATGGTGTCTGTAATACTTTAAATAACACTTAAAATGTTCAAATGAAACGGTAGTTATTTTACCTCTATATTTAAGTAATCATTGTCATATTCTAAATTTAACCAGGCATAATTCCAATACCCTTTTTTGATTTTTAAATAAGAAGCACATTTGAAAATCTGTAGGTATCTTATAACCTACAAAAATGTGGATGTATGTATACATTCATCTATTACCAAAGCAAAGATTTCCTAGGAGCCCTAATTAAAGTAGGTATGTAATTAATCTATTGCGTAATTACCTTCTGTACCTATTATTATTTATTTGTATCATTTTCTTCACACTGCTTAAAAGCTCTAGCCATATTATGATAATTTAATAACGTCTCTCCTGCTTTGTTTGCGTATTTTTTCCTGGTTAATTTCAATCCATTCCTAGAAAAAAACGTAAATAAGTACCTACTTATCATAAAGGTGTTGTTAACAAATTAAATAAGCAAAATAAAACATATGTACCTACCTACTTACGCTAGATCTCGAACGCACAAAAACTATACACTAGCTCGGCGATAGGAAAATAATAATCTTCTCCGCAGGTAGAAATTCATTTAAATTTGCGTTTCCATCTGAAATTATTCTGATTAATGCGTTTATTTATTTGTAATACCAAAATAGGTCGATATTTACCGAAACAGAAAAAAATGTAACCTAACCTGTTTTCGTTTTCGTGTTGTCAGTTATCAAACAGTTGACGTAAATCACAGAAATAAATAAAATTTTTAGGCTAAACATTTCTGACAGTTCGATCCGTTTAAAAATTCTAACAGCTGTTCCTTAACTTTGGTTGGAAAAGATCAAGTGGCTGTGTTAACCCGTTTCTACTGGAAACACTACCGTTAAAAAGTTAACGGACTGCTGCTGCATAGGGCTGAATATCCGTAAGAGAAACGCTTTGATAAGTCAGTTGGGGCGTTTTAAGATATTTTTTGAAAATTTTGATATAAATAAAAAACAGCAGTTACCAGACCGGGTTAAAAAGTGTAGCGAGTTATGGGATAATTTTGAGGAAATTCAAAATAAAATAGAGGCGTTACTTGACGATGAATCGGAATTAGAGGTCGAAAAAGGGGAAAGAGCGACATTTGAGGATGAGTTTTTTGAAGTTATAACGCTTGGTAAATCATTAGTAGCGAACCACATAACCCAGTCTACATTAGTAACAAATAATATCAGTAACATGTCACAGAGTGTCGGTTCTGCAGTACAGTCAGTACAAGCAAGGCTTCCTTTAATTGAGGTTCCAAAATTCAATGGATCGTACGAGCAGTGGGTAACATTTTATGACACGTTCAATTCACTTATTCACAGCAATCAATCGCTATCAAACATACAGAAATTCCATTATTTAAAAGCTTCTTTAACTAACGAGGCCGCCTTGGTAATTCATTCGTTGCCTATTAGTGATCAAAATTATATAGTTGCATGGCAGTTGTTAAAAGATCGGTTTGAAAATAAAAAGCTAATAACAGATACATATTTAAAAGAACTTTTTGATCTACCTGCGGTAACCAGCGAATCTCATTCACAGCTTAGGCAATTGTTAGATAAATCAAAAAAGATTTTAAGAATTTTGGAGATTTTACAACACCCAATCAAATCGTGGGACACAATTTTGCTATTTTTATTATCCAATAAATTAGATGCTGGTACTAGGCGTGAATGGGAGTCGTTTTTACAGAATAACAATAACCAAGCAACGTTAGATAATTTCTTTGACATTCTACAAAAAAGATGTTCGTTATTAGAAACGTTAGACCAAAATAAGGTAAATACAGGACCGAGTTCGGTTCAAAAATCAGGCGTAAAATCATATCAAAAACATTCATTTCCTGTAGTCACAAAACCAGGTTTTGCATGTCCTTTTTGCGGAGAAACACATTTGCCATTTTATTGTAACAAATTTCTAAATTTATCCATACAGGCAAGAATCAACGAAGCAAAAAAATGTAATCTTTGTTTAAATTGTCTAAGATCCAATCATACAACTCAAGAATGTTATGGCACTAATTGTAAAAAATGCGATAAGAAACACAATTCACTGTTACATTTAGAGTTTGAAAATGTAACAAGAAACTCAAACACAGATCAGTCAAACATACATGCGAGGCAAACATACAATCAAAGGCAAGCACAAATCAATCAAGCACATGGTCAATCACAATTAAGACAGAATTCATCGCAAATAAATACAAACAGAAATCTACACGTTAATCCAAACAGACAACACAATTTATTTGCGCAAAATATAAATACTATGCAAAATCAAAACACAGAAATCTTAAACACAAACTTTATTGCAAATGAATCAAACACAAATGCTAGGCAATATACTACACAACATGCTAGTCAAAATACGAGTATTTCCCCAAACATGAATACAATTCAACAATTCAATAGAAATAATATACAAGGCAGTGCGCCAATGTTGCCAAATGTTATGCAAAATCCAGAAATATCTGAGAATGCAAGATATTCAAGGTTTCAACATTTACATAGTGATACTAATAAATCAGATCAAATACCAGATCCAACTATGAATCAATCACCAATATTTCCTAGTCAACAAACAATGTCCTCGCAAAGTTTAAATACAGAGAATAGTTCAGAAGTATTACTTTCTACGGCTATTATTTATATTATGGATAAATTTGGAAAACCAGTGGAATGTAGAGCACTTTTGGACTCAGGGTCCCAGTCAAATTTTATGACTCAAGAATTATGCGCTCGGTTAAAACTAAATCAAACAAAAATCAGTATACCAGTAGTAGGTATAGGTCAATCAATTACAAGTATATCGAGTATGTCGGAAACAACTATTTCATCACGAATATCCGCATATGTTGCGAAAACTAAGTTCTTGGTTGTTAAAAACATAACCGGAGATTTACCATCTTGCAAAATAAACACGGGACGCTTAAGTATTCCACAAGAACTGATGTTAGCTGATCCTACATATCACATTCCGAATAAAATCGATGTATTAATTGGAGCTATTCTTTTTTGGGAATTGCTCTCGGTCGGTCAAATAAAACTTAACAAGGGCGAACCATGTCTACAAAAAACAATGTTAGGTTGGGTTATAGTTGGTCCAGTGTCTCCTCAGTGTTTAAACCAACCAAGTCGATGTCATTTATCAGTTAACGATGTACATCAGCAAATGGAACGGTTCTGGAAGATCGAAGAAACCATAAACGACGACGAGCTGTTGTCTAACGAAGAAAAAGGCTGCGAAGACATATTTCAGGACACTACAACTAGAAATAACAAAGGAAGATTTTGTGTCAACCTACCCATAAAAAAGGACCTACCAAGACTGGGAGATTCATTCAATACAGCTAAACTAAGATTTGAAGGTTTAGAAAGGAAATTTGCAAAAAACTCAGACTTTAAGAAATTATATGTAGATTTCATGGAAGAATATGAAACACTCGGACATATGACAAAGATAGATTTGGAGACAGAAGATATTGAGCAAGAAAACTATTACATTCCACATCATGGCATCTTTAAGGAGTCGACCACAACACGCTTAAGAGTCGTCTTTGACGCCAGCGCATCTACAGCAAACGGCGTATCACTGAATGATAAGCTAATGGTTGGACCCAAAATTCAAAAAGATTTATTTGAGATATTGTTAGGGTTTAGAAAAAATAAATATGCCATGGTTGCCGACGTTGAAAAAATGTATCGGCAAATCAATGTAAACCCCGAACAAAGAGCTTTACAACGAATACTTTGGAGAAGCAATGTAGACGAACCTGTTGAAATATTTCAGTTAAACACTATCACTTATGGAACAGCTTCGGCTCCATTTTTGGCAGTACGATGTTTAAAACAAATTGGAATGGAAGCTAAATCAATTTATCCAGAATGTAGTAAGGTTCTAATGACTGATTTCTATATGGATGACGTACTAACAGGAGAAAATTCTGTTGAAAGGGCTAAGAAATTACAAGTCGACCTTATAACTATTTTAAAGGATTACGGTTTGAATTTACGCAAATGGATATCTAATTGCCCGGACATCTTAGCTAATATACAGTCTCAAGATTCTACATACTTTATTCAAGAGGATACAACTACAAAAACACTAGGCTTAACTTGGGATTCTAAACAGGATACATTCAACTATTCAGTTAAGCCATTACAAACAAATAAACCTACCAAAAGAGTAATACTCTCAGCAATATCCCAGATATTTGATCCACTTGGATTAGTTGGACCGACAATAATCAAGGCTAAGATTCTGTTACAACAGTTATTTAAACTTAAAATAAGTTGGGATGAGTCATTACCGATGGATATTCACACTTCATGGATACAAATTAATCAGCAACTACCTACACTAAATGAAATTCAAATTCCAAGGCTAGTATTTGATCCAACTAATATGGTCAAATTGGAACTACATTGTTTTTGTGACGCTTCAGAGCAAGCATATGGTGGTTGCATATATATAAGAGCAAGTAATACAGCAAATAAAATAACAGTTCAATTGCTTTGTGCCAAATCCCGAGTGGCTCCGATTGAACAAAGGTCTTTACCCAGACTGGAACTTTGTGGTGCGGTACTTGTTAGTCAATTGGCAGCAAGAGTTATTAAATCACTTCAATTAAATTTTGATGCAGTTAGATTTTGGACGGACTCCACTATTGTCCTTTCCTGGATAGCAGCGGAACCATATCAATGGAAAACTTTTGTTGGAAACCGAGTGTCAGAAGTTCAACGACTTACATCAGAATATAGATGGAGCCATATTCTTGGTGAAAACAACCCCGCGGACGTAATCAGTAGAGGCTTAAATCCGGAGCAATTGAGTGCCTGTAGACTTTGGTGGAATGGGCCAGAATGGATGACAAATCCAGATTGTCAATGGCCATCTGGTAAATCGCTAGAACATAATAATTTGAATGTACCAGAAAAAAGAAACGTTTCGGATAACCTCAAGGCATATCCTATTGTTATTAAAAATAATTTATTTACAGATTTATTTACAAGATATTCATCGCTACAAAAACTTCAAAGAGTGTTAGCATATATACTAAGATTTGTAAGTAACTGTAAGGGAAATTTACTTAATAAAAATAAAGATTGTTTGACAATAATTGAATTGAATGATTCTTTGAGTTTATTGATTAAAATGTGTCAGCTTTCTGAATTTGCAAATGAAATAAAATGTATTAAAAATTCAAAATGTCTACCTCATTCGAGTAAACTGTTGGCTTTAAATCCCGGTCTCGATTCTAAAGGTGTATTGCGCGTAGGCGGTCGTTTGGAAAACTCTAATCTAAGTTATGATCAAAAACATCCAATTATACTACCGAAAGATCATGTTTTAACTAAACTTATCATTCTTCACTATCACTATCAATACTTACACTCAGGGCCACAGGCTCTTTTAGCTATCATACGTTTACGTTACTGGCCTATTTCTGGGAGAAATACTATTCGAAAGGTTCTTATAAAATGTATTGTCTGTTTCAGAAATAAACCTAAATCTTTAAATGAAATAATGGGTGAATTACCAGCAGATCGAATTACCCCATGCAGACCGTTTAGCATTTGCGGCACCGATTTTGCTGGGCCTTTTAAAATTAAGGCTTCTAGCCTTCGGAATTCTAAGATTCTTAAAGCATACATGTGTATTTTTGTATGTTTTGTGACAAAGGCCGTTCATATAGAACTGGTGAGTGACCTTAGTACAGACTCGTTTTTAAACTGTTTTAAGAGATTTATTTCACGGCGCGGACTATGTTCCAAAATTTATTCAGATAATGGTACTAACTATGTGGGAGCTAATAATGATTTACAAAATATATATGAAATGTTTAACAATCAGAATACAAAAACTCGCCTTATGGAATATTTAACTAACTTAAATATTTCCTGGAAATTTATCCCCCTAGGTCCCCACACTTTGGTGGTCTGTGGGAAAGTGCTGTTAAGAGTGCTAAATATCATGTTGAGCGAGTAGTAGGAAATACCGTTTTGACATACGAAGAATTATATACCGTTTTCACCCAGGTAGAGTCCTGTTTAAACTCCCGTCCTTTACTCCCGTTAACCGAAGATCCCAGTGATATCCAAGCATTAACCCCTGCTCACTTTCTAATTGGGTCTTCACTTGCTGCACTACCTCAAAACACAATTATGGAAAATCCAAACCGTCTTAGACGATATGAGTTGTTAACTCAGTTAGCTCAACAATTTTGGAAGAAATGGTCGCAAGATTATTTGAGTTCGCTACAAGCTCGTAATAAATGGAAAACTAGTTCTTCAGATTCACCCGCATTGAAGTCTGGAACTTTAGTTTTGATTCGAGAGGAAGGTTTACCTTCCAATCAATGGGTATTAGGACGAGTGGTAGAGACTTTCACTGGAACCGACAACCGAGTGCGCGTTGCAAATGTGCGTACAAATTCCGGACTAATAAAACGGGCAATAACTAAACTATGCGTTTTACCTATACAGGACTAAAAATACTTAAATAATATTAATGTTCCGTGTTGTTTGAGTATTGTATTGAAATGAGACATTTCAAGGTCGGGCGGAATGTTACGACTCTGTCGTGGTATATCTTTGTCACCCGTTATATGAACAGTCGAATACCAGTTATATGTTGTTGTAAAAAGAAAAAGTGTCACTGTCAAAAAAATGTGTTGTCATGTTGTTAATATTGTAAAATTGTTATTTATTAATCAGTAATAAAATTAAAATACAGTCCACTAACCATATCCAAGAAGAATAATTCATTTCATCAACATCAATAAAACTAGAAATTATAATAAAACGATTTTTTTTAAATTTAGCGCCTTGTATATCAAAAACGGGGCAGCTGCGGACACATGTTAATATAAACTTTTTTTCTTAGAATATTGTACGGAATCAGCTCCTCAAGTTACGTTCCGTACTTCTGTATAATAATATGAAATGGACAACAATAAACTAATAATTATAATCATCATTTAAACAACGTAATAAGTTATATAATAGAGTAACAATTTTTAATTACCAAAAAAATAACAGAAATATTAAACAATAAATTTGTAGGAATTGTGGTTTCTATAATACCAGTGTTCTCGAATTTCCTGAGAAGATTTAATTGATACCGCACCCTGGAACAGATTTTCCTCCTCGATTGTCCAACATACAGTGCATCACAGTCTTTGCACTTTAATAAAGGATAAACCCCAATTTTGGTAAGGTATTGATTTTATCCCTTACGTTAATGATGTGTTTGCTCAATGTATTTACTATCTTATAAGCAACGGATAAACCACATATTTAGAAAAACTTTCCGGGCTGAACTAAAATTTCTCCGAAGAGGCCCTTACAGTTTTTACCATCAGTTGTTTCTTCAGGGAGTTTAATATGACAAGAAAATTTTACATTTACATTTATTGAGAAATTTATAATATATTTTGTTTATTAAATAAATTAAGAGACCATTGTTCTTCGCTAATTGTTTAATTATGTTTAGTTCCGTCAGAAATGCTTCTCTACATAGGGTCAGTTTAAAGTAACGTCCTAACCTTTATGAGAAAGTCGGGTAGGTTTGGCGAGAGCCTCAATGGTTAAGTGGATGGGGGAAGACTTAGGGGTAAGTAAATAGGATCGCATTTGATCTACTTGCCAAGTCCGTGTGCCTCCTCTCACCTACCACTACTACTATTAAGTCTGCAGAAAGCCCTATTTCACCGATAATGTGTTACAGTTTTCCTCTAACTGACCCCCCAACATAAACTTTCAGCCTATAACTTAGCTCAGTACTTACCAGTAAAACTTTTAGGCCTAATTTCTACCATCTCGTCCTCTTTCTTTTCGTCCTTGTCTATGTTACTACTGCGACTACCTTGTTTCAGTTTTATTGGTTCCTCGTAAGGTAATATGGCATCTAAATCATCTGGTTTTGTCTGTTCCGGGGCCCTGGGAGCCCTCTTGGTTTTTGTACTTTTTTTAGGAGGTTTGTTGGGCAACAGTGGGTGTGTGTCTGAAATCTGAATTTAAAAATATTTTAACATCCCCAAAATAAAATCATCTGTTTAAAGTTTTCTTTGATGAACTCGAGCGAATCATCATGTTGCAAACAAGTCTTCAGTATAAAGTTTACGAGCTAAATAGAGATACACGTTTATGAGAACATTGTAAAATATTATTCTCTCTCATTATCCTGTCTTCAATGAGTAAACATCGTAAATTTTGTCTCTGCCCTCCATTAATAAGTCTGTGATAATATACCTAATGTAATGACGCATAATCAATAGTGTATCATTTACGGGCTCAAGTTAGTTAAAGACATAATGATAATAAATAAAAGTTAGTATTATTTTCTCTTTTCGCGAGGGAATTTGCATTTTCTATTTAAATGGTACAATTTATCAATCTTTTTAGGCACCTACATTTGCTATCGATGTTGAATCACTACACACAGACGATCCTGCATTACTTCTTTTTCGTCTAGGAGGCCTCACTGGACAAGAGTGTCCACTTCTGTCAACCATCGTACTCGACGCTGTCGACATACAGGTAGTAACTCCATTCTTGTTTTTAGGCAGTCGTTGCTTGTTTCTCATGTGGTTTACGAGGGACTTGTATAGTGTTGCTGCAATTACTATGGCATCTTCTGAAGTTTGGCAGACAAAGCTTCAAAGGAAAAAAAAATAGTGATTTAAGTAATCAAATTGCAAATAATGTTTACTATTTAAGATTATATTTGGCAATTGAGACGTCAAGTATTGTAAATGGTTTACACTTAAACCATGACAGTTTTTTGCAGAGTAGGGGACAGTGTGGTATGTTAAAGGTGGAGATATCGTCTAAAGCTAAGAAAAGTGAATGAATTACACATAGGTGATACAGTAACATCTCTGTTCGCGACCGCCTCTATAAAGTGACCACTTGCGTTTAACGACCGGTTATGAATTTTTTAAACATTAATGCCAGAAATACCCTCCATTAGGGGCAGTAAAACCCGACCCGACAATTCTTACGAAATATAGGTACATACACTAGTTACTTTATTGCAGCGGATCCACTAAATTTGTATTAAAGGCTGATAAATCGGTTGTTGACATTAGTTTTGTTTTGAACAGTTTTTGTATGTTTTCGGACTAACATGAATATTTCAACTGTAGTGATTCCTACGAGAGTCTCATTTTCGAGAATCTCACATGGTCTTGTCTCGTTTTCTAGACGAGACTCAAAACGATACTCGGATAACACGAGACGAGACTTTTATTTGTCTCGCCTCGAGCCTCGTGCGAGACTTCTCGTGTCTCGTACGAGAGTCTCGCAGGTGGATATTTTTGCGTGCGGACTTGAAAACCTATAAATCATTATCCTTATTATAAAAACCAGTGTTAAACAAACACGGTTAACTGTCATTACTTTCGATAACAGACATATTTTCAATGTTAAAACTAAGCTGAGTTCAAAAAACTCGGAGGAGAGAAGTACCTCATCTTACCTATGGTGGTTGTATGTATCAATATACTAATAGATAATCTTGAGAGCAAAATATTTGAATGGGACCAAAAGGCAGATCGAACCCCTGTCGAGGAGCAGCTTATTGTTGGTCTTCAGGCTGCGAGAGACAAAATATTAAAGTATTATCATAAAACTAACTGGATTTGTGCTGCAATTTTAATTCTCGATTCACGGCATAAGTTAGAAGCATTTGATATGATAAGATGGCCCAAGAAGCAAATTGTGCTTGAATTCTGATACATTTTCTTTGTGCCCAAATTATGTCGACACTTGAAAGAATATTTGAGGCTGAATGGAAACTGTGTCAACTTTTTGTTTTTGTTTGCGGTTTGTGTCGACCCAGTACCGACTCATTAAGTCAGACAAATGTATGTGTCCAAATATCAACATTTTGGAAAAACTTGTTTAAAATGTGTCGCATTTGTGGTCATTTGGAAAAGCAAACACAGTTAAGGCACAATAGTGTCGACTCTTAGTCGAGTCAAGGTTTCCCAATTTTTCCTTTACAATATGTTTCCATTTTGTCACAAAAATGAGTTGATTGGACCCAATAATTTCCATATGGCTATACTTTAAACACATAATTTCTAGTGTGTGCCTTAAATGTGTTAGATCACCTGATGTGTGTTTAAAATAAGGTATGGGCGGCACAGTAAATAAATATAGCCACTAGCTTAAGTAGCCAAAGTGTACATCTGTACAAATCTATATAAAGAACGACTTTATGCTATCCACAAAGGAAAGCGATAAGTGGTTTCTAACGCAGCAAAATGAAATATAACAAATGAAAATTTTCAACAATGGGTATTTATTAAATTAAATTCAAGTATCGGATAGGCTGGCATATAATGAACAATATTTCTTAGCACTAATAAGTCTTTCGATCTCGGCCTCCTTAACACTACATGGCATTTTTATCCTGTCAATATATGGTACAGAATTTAGATTTTTTATAAGCTTGTCTCTGTCTTTACAATTTTATTGTTTTGCTGCCAATGTGAAATTTCATCATCTTCCCAGGCCGTTGGAACAACTAATTGAACCTTTATGTTCTAGACCGTCTTAACAATTTTAAAAGCGATACTTCTTACTAATTCACAAAAAATCACCCAACTTTCACAAAAAATTCACTCGTACAATATCAACGCAGCTTCCGGCTTTCAAACTATAAATTTAAGGTTAGAAAACTGTGGGTATGTGTCCAAATCGAGGCCAAATAGAAACATTTCGATACCCACAGGGCACATTTTAGGCAAATATGTTTCTTTTCTAATAAGTGCGGTTCTAAATTAGGCAAATTTTGGGCACAGTATGGGCTCAGGGGCCTAGTATGATTCCAGAATATAACTGTATGGCCGTATGGGCATATTTTAGTAAAATATACCACCGCATTTCGGAAACATGTGCTTAAATTATGGCTATGGCTGAACCTTGACTTTTTTGTGTCTCTTTAGGCATTTTTTGGTGAAATTTTGTTCAAATAATGAAAACATGTTTCTATTAAGACGCATTTTATAAATGCGCCATGTTTTGTTGTTAAAATGGACCATGATGCTTTACAAAAAAATGGCATAATTTTTTATTTTATTTTTAAATCTGCATTTTTGGTCTATTTAGGTCTTAAAATAAAGTAAAATGTAGTATATCAAGCCATAATTAATATGTTCTTATCTAATTTTAGTAAAAATTCTTCAAAATAAAATTTCCTATAAAATTTTAAATTAAGTAATTAATAATGTATATATATTCACTCTCATTGAGGCGCGTTTATTTTATAGAATTATTTTGCCAAATATTGTCAGTAAAAACAAGTCGGCACAAGAAATTCAAGTCACATATCCGCAATATTTTCATTAATTGCTAAAAAATTTAATATCTTATTAAGACTTGTAGTAAGCGTCGTGTCCGCGGTATATCCAATATTGTGTCTATTAAGTTTATATCACGACACAATGAACACCCAAATAATATGTTCGAAACAATTCGGACCGACAGGTGTCTGTTTGAAAACCATAATGAAGGCCACAATCCTGCAACATAACGGGAATTAAATGCGCACATTTTGGACAAATTTAAGATGTTTTCAATAAACATAATGGTAACAAATTGGAAACAGTATAGAAATAGGTTGGACACAATAAAGATTCATTTTAGATAGATATTGGACACAGACGGCACATTGGGGGCACATGTTAGGCAAAAACAAAACACATCTCAGACTCAGGTTGTGGTAAATTTTGGACTCATTTTAGTACACACTTTTGTCACCATTTTGGGCTCATTTTCCGTACATATCGCTTCAAAAGTCGACATTGCGGCTTATAAATGTGTCGTGCCCATAAACATGAGTCGACATAGTGTCAACACATTGTCTACAGTGAGTCGTTAATTGCTCCTTGGGGGGGGGCAAAAATTAAAAGAGAATTCGATTCAGATATTGCGTTGTAACACTTTAAAATCCTCACCCTGTATATAAAGTATATTTTCATCAACCAGAGGGACAGCTTTCTAAAGAAAGGGAGGTGGCGGTGGAGGGACTAGGACGAGAAGATCCTGAACCAGAAAAATCGGATTTTGTGATCGATTTTGATATCTTGTACGCAGTAAATCCTACCCCTGCCAAAGGAGAATGAATGCAGAAGCTTTAAAAATATTATTCTATGCCTCGATGTAATAAAAATACAAATATAATACTATGGTGAAAAATTCATGCTTCTGAATTTCCCATTCTAAGGCCTATTCTATACGAGCCACAAAAACGCGACCGTTTGCCTGCGAGCGACACGCGTGTGTCACAGAACCACAGAGTGTTAATTGGGCATACTATACGGGCAACTTTGCGGTCGCGTGTGGACGCGTCGTTGGCGTGCCGGCGTGTTAAACGCAAGAGGTTGCGTAAAAGTCGCGCGCCGGAGACCGGCGTTTCATTCTACATGTAGCAACTTGCAAGCGTCTGGCCGGCCGAGCCGATTTGTCCTTCAGCAGTCCACGACTAGTAGTGCAGATCATTGTTGTTAAATTTTTGAGTTCTGTGATTGTTGTGCTTGGTATCTTTGCAAACAAGATGTTTGAAACTGAACAATTTATTTGTGAAATCGAGGGTCAACCTCCTCTCTATGATGTTAAAAGTAAGGAATATTCTAATCCGGTAGTACTGAAAAAAACTCAACTAACAAACTCAGGATATCTCCGATGTTCTGCAAAGCTAAGATGGAACACCCCTAAGGTCAGGCGATTAGCACCAACCGGGTGTACCCACCAACGTCTTTTTTACGTTTTTTGGCCAAAAAACTTAATAACGTTAATTGGTGAACAGAGATATACCCAACTTGTACGGGATCCATAGCAAATATGAGGCGTTTTGTCGCTAGTCTAGAATGGGTCGCGTTTCACTCGCCGGTTAGATGCGCTACAAAGGCGCGGCGTCAACACGCTCGTATAGAATGGGCAAAATTTTCAAGCGACTGAGCGTCTAACCGGTCGCGTTTTTGTGGCTCGTATAGAATAGGCCTAAGTCTGATGGCACGAGATCTTTTAAGCATACCAACTACTTCAGTCCGGGCGGAAAGATTATTCTCACGCGCTGCGTTAACTATAAGGAAACATAGAAATCGCCTTAATAATGAATCTGCACGATGTTTGTTATGCCTAAACGACTGGGTGAAAAACAAAAAAATTTGCGACCGAGAAGGCTGTTAGAAGTTTTGTCTTATTCTTTCTAAATGGATAGTGTTTATCGAAAAGGAACCAAGCGCCAAATTGCGAAAAATGAGTTAGATGCACCAAGCGACAGACCAGGGTCTAATTTAGTTTATGTAAAAAGATCCACAAGCTATCGCTACCCGAGTGCCATCTATCAGGCTCTGAACCAAACGACCTTTCCTTCAAACTAGATTTCTAATTTCATTAAAGAGAACCAAGTGCTGATTCTCTTTAAATTAACGGGGAGTTGTCGCTTGGTTCCTTTTAAAATTTTAAGCATTTGGCGGTTTTTTTGTCTTGTATTAAAAGTAGTGAATAATTGAAGTAAAAAGTGGTATTTTTTGAATACCAACATTTAGTTTCTATTATAATAAGTAGTGCCATGAGTGAGAGAGCTAAAAGGTTTCTCCAGCAAGCTCTAGAGCAAGGGAGAGAGAAAAAAATGCAAAAAATTTCTGTAAGTACACTTTTGAGGTTATTTTTTTTGTATTTAGGAAATAATTATTATAGCAATAGTACAGTATGTATATTTCGTAGAAAAATTGTGGTGATTATTTCATTTTGACTACCACGCGTACTGAATTCTTTCTTGGTACGTGGTTTAATAATGCAGAATAAAAATAAAAATATGTAAAAGGAACCAAGGATAATTTTTTGGCATCATTGGTTCTTAAAATATAAATGTTTACCGTATGACTTAACAGAAGCTAAGATGTACAATTTGTACCTGCAAGATGAAAGCAATCCAAAAGTGAGTTTCACTTTCTATAAAAGAACATTTTATAAACATTTTAATTTAAGGCGTAAACCATCAATAAAGGACACATGCAATAAATGTGATGCGTTTTTAGCGAAAATAAGCAATGCGTTTGACGAAACCATTAAACAGCAATTAAAAACTACACATGATGACCACCTTGTTAATGCAGAATTGGCACAAGATTTAAGGAAAACAGATATGAAAGATGCTAGCACCAATCCTTTGTTGGAAACACTGTGCTATGACATGGAAAAGGTTTTGGGTTTACCCAAGCTTCCCACCAACCTCGTCTATTATAAACGCCAATTAAGCATTTATAATGAAGGTATTCGTGCAGGGTCCACAAACAAACCATATGCTTTCATTTGGAAGGAAGGTGTTGCTGGTAGGGGCGCACAAGAAGTTGGCTCTTGCCTAAAATAATTTATTAATTTGCATTTAAAAGATGAAATCCAAGATTTAATTCTCTGGTCTGATAGCTGTGGTGGCCAGAATAGGAACATCAAAATTGTACTAATTTTAAAACAGATTTTAAGTGAGCATCCTACCTTAAAAACTATCCATTTAAAATATTTAGAATCAGGTCACAGCTTCTTACCTTGTGATACTGACTTTGCTCAAATTGAAAGGGCACTCAAACTTCAGGTTCGAATCTACACGATCGACGAATTCAAGTCCATAATCAAAAATTGTAAAAAAACTAATCGTTTTGAAATAATTTATATGAACTCGGAAGATTTCTTTTTAACAGGAGACTTGGAAAAAATGACAACAAACAGAAAAATAAGTGTTGATAAGAATAAAGTGTCCTGGTTGAAAACAAAAGTAATAAAATTGGAAAAGGACAAACCGTTTTCAATTTATTTAAAAGAAACTCACGCTCCTGAGGGCCAATATCAAGAAGTTGATATTTCCAAACCTATACGCGGTAAAAAGGGCACAAATAATTTTTGTCCACTTACATTGCTATACCCAGAAGGAAAACCGATTTCCACTAAAAAAAATGGAAGATATTAAATCACTAATGCGGTTCGTTCCATCAGATGCTAGATCGTTCTATAAAATAGGGAACTTTCAAGAATTTGAAGATGACATCGATGGGTTTGGACAGAACTTGGATTTTGACGTTGAGGAAGTAATAATTAATGAATAAAAGTAGATTTGTATTAATGAAGTTTATTCTTTTATTAAAATATTATATTCTGTAATTTTTTGTAATATTTTCAATATAAGATACTGATGTTTAAATAGAACCACTTTTAACTTATCCATTTTTCTAAAAAGAACCAGAAGTATTTTTGACACTTGGTACCGTTCTAAATAGGAAATTTCCGGTTACCTGTTTATTCAAAAAGAACCATCCGCCAAAAAAACACAAAAAACGATTGTTTCTGGCCTTTAAAACTCATACAATCATTTGTACAGTAATATAAATCCTGTTTATCAAAATCTACGTAAAAAAAATTTGAGCTTTGTTTACTTATGATTTAGAAACAACTGTTTATCTTTAACCGCTTCTAACTCAAAACATTGATCTGGCGCTTGGTTCCTTTTCGATAAACATCATCCAAATAATGTTAAGGTTAAGTTATTGTTTCGTTTAATTGTTAAGATGTATTACTTTGTATTACCAAAGTTTTATTCTGTAAGTGTAAATGTAAACTTTGTTATTACTTTCAAATACATGCATAATGATATCCCTTCAACAGTTTTAATTTTCTCTTCCTACTCTTACGTTATAACAAGTAGGTAGGTAAGTATCCCGTACTGGACTGAAAAAAGATTATGCATGATGAGATTTCGATACATTTGCAAGACTCTTGCAGGAGACGCGAGACGAGACGAGACTGGAGGCTGTGAGACGACACTCAATACAATACTTCTTATTTCATATGCAAGACGAGACAAGACTTTATGAAAATCTCGTCTCGTTGATCTCGTGGGAATCACTGTTCTTTAGTGTGAAAAAAACTGGTTTAAGTACCAGGAAATTGGCTAAAAAATTTAAAGTGGATTAGACCCAAGTGACTATGCTGCTGCAAATTAAAGCAGAAGTTAGAAATTTGTTTCAAAAAGGTGGCAACGGTGAACAAAAAAGAAAATTTCTCAAAACAGCAGTGGACCAAGTTGTTTTTAACTTGTTTTGTAGGGCGCGAAATAAGCATACACCAATTCGGGCCCATAATTCAAGCAAAAGCCCTCGTGTCTGGTCAATGTATAGAACTAGATAACTTCAAGGAATCAGATGGATGGTTAGAAAAATTCCGTCGTCGGCACGATATTACCATCAAGATAATATGTGGCGAATCAGCCGATATCAATATCAAAGACATAACTGCTTGGAAAGAAAGGCTATTGACCATTTTAAAGGATTATGCTCCAAGGGACGTATTTAATGCAGATAAGACAGGTCTCTACTATCGTGCATTGCCAACAAAAACATATGCATTGAAAGATGACAAGTGTACTGGAAAAAAAAACAGCAAAACAACGATTTACAATTATTTTTATTCTGTGCAAATATGGAAGGTGAGAAGGAAAACCCAGTTATAATAGGCAATGTCGATCGATGTTTTAAGGGTGCACATATCGATAAGTTATATCCAATGGATCTTGAGCAAAAAAGCGTGAATGACAGCAGATATCATGACAACATGGCTTCACAGATTTGATGTCAAGAGAAAGAAGCGGAATAGAAGAGTTGTATTGTTCTTGGATAATGCAACGTCTCATCCCAAAATTACACTCGATAATGTCAAACTTATTTTTCTTCCACCCAATACTATCTCACATTGCCTTTGGACCAAGACATTATTCAGAATTTTAAAATGCTCTACAGAAGCTACCTTATTAGGGTGTTTTTAACACGTACTGATAGTAGTTGCCCTCTTCAAGAAATTGAAAATAATATTACCATAACCAACGCCTTGATATAGGTTTCGGTAGCCTGACGCAATTTAGCCCCAGTGACAACAAAAAAATACCTTCTGAAAGCCGGATTTATTTAATACAGGTAATATTGACGACTTCGAAGGAGAATATAATTTTCCGCTCGCACAACTGTTTCCTAATATTAAGGAACACTTGAAACAATTTGCCTCTATTGATAACGATTTGCCACGAGAAAGTGCAGAATTGACTATCATCGAGTGTATTGAAGAGATCCAAGAAACGGATGAAACTACTTCCAACTCTGAGACAGGGGAAGAGAAACTTGCGCGTGTCGAAAATATCAAGCCTATCTGAAGCCTGCGCAAGTTTGAGAAAACTTTTTTAATAATTTTAAGAATTTTAAGAAGTCTAAAAATATTTCTCAATTACTACTAAAATGTCAGTTTAAACTTTATAAAAATAATCATTAATTTCTGATTATTTTAAAAAATAAGAATTTTAAAGCAAACACACAGTAAATTGTATAATACATATGTTAGTATGCACGCGCAGCATATACATATACATATTGGTAAATTTTATTGTAAGTTAAGTAAATTTAAATAATAATATTTGAAATTATTTACATATACAGTGTCACCATTAAACTCCACACCATATGGAACTTTTTATTATTAATGAGGTTAGTTCAAATTAAATAACGGCAATCGTTTTTGCTTCAAATTAGACTAAAAACTATACCGGGTGTTGCATCGTCGAGCGGGACATAGGAAAACCCATGTAATTTTAAATGGGGTCAATTATTGGCTTCCCTAATTATTTTAGAGAAAAATTCTATTTAGGTTTATTAAAGAGCACTAAAACCCACATTCAAAAGAATAACTTTAGATATTTTTGATGAGCCCGTTTACGGGTTATCGCCGATTTCTTTTTAACTATTTCTCCTTTTTATGGCCCCGTATTTGCGGGCACCAGTCAAGGTAAAAGATGACTGTCAAATAAAGTTGTCATTTTGAAATATGTGCTTTATTGTTATAAAAACTCGTACATCGAAAATATTAGCCATGAATTACACTTCTGAAGAAAAAATATTGATGATTAAATGGTATTGTCAAGGAAATAGTTATCAAAATGTGTCAGACATGTTGGCTGCTCTGTATCCGAATAGACCGATACCTGCAAAATCTACAGTCGAAAGGACTATCAAGAAATTTGAGACAAAAGGCACTGTAATAAATAACTGCAGATGTGAAGAAAGGCAGGAACAAAAAAGAGATGCAAGAGATGATAGGGACTTGCAAGTTTTATTGTGCGTGGAAGAAAATGATGGGAAGATCAGCACAAGGAAACTTGAGGATGACATAGGATTAGATCACACCACAGCGTTACGAGCTTTGAAACGACATAAATATTATTCATACAAATATGGAAAGCACCAAGAGCTAAGAGATAGGGACGAAATACGACGACAGGAGTTTTGTTTTGGTATGATGGAAAGAGCAAACATGGATAGGGAATTTATAAAAAACATTTGTTTTACTGACGAATGCACATTTACCTTAAACAATGAACCCAATGTTCAAAATTATCGATATTGGAGCAAAGAAAACCAACACAGGTTTGTGGAAACAAGGACGCAATATCCACAAAAAGTTAATGTATGGGCTGGGATTTTCGGAGAAAATATTATCGGGCCATTATTTCTTACACGAAATTTAAATGCAGAATATTTTTTGGAACTACTTGAAGATCATATTTTAACTACTTTACATGATGCCGCCAGGGAAAATCAGGAATTTTGGTACCAAATGGATGGCTGCCCGGCACATAGTACCCTGGCTGTCCGGGAATATTTAAACCGTGCTTTTAATGGAAATGTTATTGGCTTAAATCATACAGTAAATTGGCCAGCCAGGTCTCCTGATTTATCGCCAAATGATTTCTTTCTCTGGGGCCATTTAAAAAACAGGATATACAAAGATAAAAAATACCCAAATCTAGACGAGTTAAAAAATGCTATTTCTGCCGAATGCAATAGAATTTCAGTTTACCAACTAGCGAATGTAAGAACAGAATTTTATGATCGCCTCGGTTATTGTCTAGCAGTCAATGGAGGAATATTTGAACATCTTCTTAAATCCTAAAGGTCTAACAATTGAATAGTACCTACCTATTAATTAGTAAAATATTGAAACATGTAAAATGTCATAATTAACCTTGTCATTGGATACTTTATTTTAGTTTTATTCAGATTAATTTGTACTCATAAATACACCTTTAATATTTTCGATGTACGAGTTTTTATAACAATAAAGCACACATTTCAAAATGACAACTTTATTTGACAGTCATCTTTTACCTTGACTGGTGCCCGCAAATACGGGGCCATAACAAGGAGAAATAGTTAAAAAGAAATCGGCGATAACCCGTAAACGGGCTCATCAAAAATATCTAAAGTTATTCTTTTGAATGTGGGTTTTAGTGCTCTTTAATAAACCTAAATAGAATTTTTCTCTAAAATAATTAGGGAAGCCAATAATTGACCCCATTTAAAATTACATGGGATTTCCTATGTCCCGCTCGACGATTCAACACCCGGTATACATATACATATTGGTAAATTTTATTGTAAGTTAAGTAAATTTAAACAATAATATTAGAAATTATTTACATATACAGTGTCACCATTAAACTCCGCACCATATGGAACTTTTTATTATTAATGAGGTTAGTTCAAATTAAATAACGGCAATCGTTTTTGCTTCAAATTAGACTAAAAACTATATATTCAATTATCATCATCTGTCATTCGGTATCTGTCAAAAATTACATTTTTGTCAAAAAATGCCGAAAAATGGCATTGTTTAACCGAATTTCAAGATTTGTTATTGGAAAAAGTTCTTTCTAGTATAATTTTAGGCCTATGCTTTCAGATGTCTAGCGTAAAGTTGAATTTTTTGCCATTTTTTCGAATTAATATGTTTTTTTTTTATAATGTAAGTTGACTAAATGGATATTAAACTATTTGCTTATACCATACTCAATATTTTATTTATTTTGTATGCTTATTTTTTTACTAGAATGCCATTTTTTTTTCGAAATATAAAATTAGAGGCAAAAAAATTTGACACCACTGCAAAGTTATCATAATTTAACAATTTTAACAGATAGACGTCAGATGTTCCATTTTTGAAATGACAAATACATCTAAATATTTGATAAAAATTTATTTTATACTAAATATAATTTAATCTAACTAACATTATTATTCAAAGGAACAAAAAGTTTCACATTTCAGTGTAACGTCCATCTCGCTCTATTCAAACAGTCGTCCGTCTAAAACCGTCTTTGACAGCATTTTGTAAAAAACTTGGTTTTATATCGGCACAACACTGTCTGATCATTTGTTCCAAATGCTCGATATTTCTAAACTGTCGATTTTTATAAACTTTCTGTTTAAGATAACCCCACAGGAAAAAGTCTAGTGGTGTTATGTCAGGCGATCTGGATGTCCAGTAACATTCTCTATCACGCCCTATAACTCTGTTTTGAAATAATTGGTTTATGCGTTCATTCACTGCTGCAGTTTGATGTATGAGTGCACCATCAAGCTGATATGTCTATTGTGAAAGGGCATGCTATCCAAAACTTCGGCAATTTCATTATCAAGAAAAGTCAGGTACCTTACACCAGGTAAGTTTACTCTAAAGAAGTATGGTCCAAATAACTGATCTTTTAGAATCCCATACCATACATTGGTTTTAAAATGATACTGGTCGCGACATTCAATTGTGAAGTTGGAATTTTCTTGGGATCGCCATCGGCAATTCTGTGAGCTCATGGTCTATTCGAAGAGAAAGTGGCTTTATAAGATCTTGTATGGAAAAAGAATATTCTTCTCGTATTGCCCTAATACCAAAACGAAAAATCTAGACGGATATCAAAATCGCGTTCTTCCAATCTGTTTATAAACCTGGGTTTATATGGCCGAAATCGATTTTTCTGAAGAATTTTTCTAACACTTTCCCTCTTGTACCCTGTTGAATCACTTATATTGGTTATACTAGTTTGACCGTGGTCAATAACACTTAAACAGACATCAAATTGTGCTTCTTTATCGTATTTACTTGCTGCGTGAGGTTTTTTAAAATCATTTTGAACAGATTCTCTAAACTTTGACATTATTCTTGAAACGGTGCTATGCTGCAAATTTCTTTCTGGATGCCTCTCATTAAAAATGTCAGATACCTGCCGGTGAGGCTTATTTTCTCCACAAATTAAGACAATTTCTATTTTTTCTTGAATGGACAACATTGGTGATAACAGTGAAAACTAAAACTTGCGAAAATATTCCAATTTATGACATTTCTTTAATTTATTCGGCACTCTTATTCCTTTTTTTTCCATAGCCTACTTATAAAATTCGAAACTGCCTTGATATTTTATTGTGAATAACAAGAAAATGCGTTTAAATTATGAACTAATCTGATATCTGCGAATTTTATTATAAGTTTTTTTTTAACTTTATACGTGTATTTACTATAAGGAAAAATGGAACATCTGACGTCTATTTGTTAAAATTGTTAAGTTATGATAACTTTGCACCACCCGTGTCAAATTTTTTTGACTCTAATTTTAATAAATATTGAGTATGGTATAATCAAATAGTTTAATATCCATTAAGTCAACTTACGTTATAAAAAAAACATGTTAATTCGAAAAAATGGCAAAAAATTAAACTTTGCGCTAGACATCTGAAACTTTGTACATGAGCCTAAAATTACTAGAAACAACTGTTTCTAATAACATTTTTTGAAATTCTGTTAAACAATGCAATTTTCAGCATTTAAAAAAAATGTAATTTTTGACAGATACCGAATGACAGAGGTGACAATTGAAGATATAATTTTTAGTCTAATTTGAAGCAAAAACGATTGCCATGATTTAATTTGGGCTAACCTCATTAATAATAGAAAGTTCCATATGGTGCGGAGTTTAATGTATGTATACAGCGTGTCTTTGGAAGTTCTTACCAAATGGGAAACTTTTTAGTTATTAACTCTACGAAAAAAAGTGCCTCTTCTTAAAAAGTCCTGCTTGGTGAGAAAATAAATTTGCACAATAATATTTGTATGTTGGACATACAGAGTGGCTTCAAAAAGTACCGGGTTTAAAGTTTATAAAAGACGTCGGCTATATCTCCAAAACTAATAGTCGTAAAGATTTGCGGTAAAAAAATTCTAGACAACAGGGCGCTTTTTGCGGAAGACCCAGTTTAAGAAATAAGTATTTCTGGGTAAGTAGGCTTTGAAACAATTGCTTGTTGTTGGTAACAGAATAGGCGTTTTAGCAGCGACAGTGACAGTTTGGCAATTATAATTTTTGTTTGAAAACGTGAACTTTTGTTAAAAAAAAAAGGTTTTTCTGTTTCTTACTTACTTTAAACAATAATAGTGATGATTAAACTGACTGTTGATGAAAAATAGAAATAGTTCTTATTATTGGCGATAATTATAAGACGCATCGCGAGGCTGCCGAAATTTTTACTACTAGACACCCAAATAAACATATTAGCCACGTTACTGTCGGCAATATCGTCAATAAATTTAAGAATACTGGCTCTGTCAAAAATAATTTCAAGAAAAAACATGCAGTTCGAACACTTACTAAAGAAAATCAATTACAAGTATTGCAAGCGGTTGTGGAAAATCCAAAAATTTCATTGAAAGGAATAAAGAACACAGTTCAAGATAACGTGTCAAGAGCTTCTGGTAGTAAGATACTTAGAATAAATAAATTTTATCCGAATGAGCCAAAATTTGCACACACGCTCAAACCTGGACATAATGGAATCGCGTTTCATGTTCTGTGCTTGGTTCCAAGGAGAAGTTGAAGACGACATTTTTTTTCAAGGAGAATTTTATTCAGTGGCGAGGCAACATTTACTTCTAATGGTGTCGTATGTTCCCAGAATTGTCGTTGGTGGAGCGATGTGAACCCCAATTTCGTAATCGAATGCCGTGACCAAACGTATTTCAAAACGAATGTTTGGTGCGGTATTTTAAATAATCAAATAGTGGGTCCATATTTTTTCCATCAAAATATTAATAGTGGGATTTACTTAAATTTTCTAAGAACCGAAATTTTTATATTTATTAACGGCCTGCCATTAAACGCGCGACAGGCTGTTTGGTATCAGCATGATGGAGCTCCTTGTCACAGCGCAGCCAGGGTCAACAAATATTTGGATAGAACTTTTCCACAAAGATGGATAGGACGCCGTTCAGAAGTACCCTGGCCACCTAGGTCACCGGACATTACACCCCTAGATTTTTTCTCGTGGGGGCATTTGAAGCAATTAGTCTACAAGAACAGACCATTCCATGATATTGATCACCTGGAAGAAACTATAAGGCAGTGTATCCGGCTAGTTACTCTTCATATGATCAGAAACGCTCTGTCAGAGTTTTCTAGAAGGACAATTATATAGATTATTTTTGGAGTCATTTAGTTTTATTTGTTATCGGGAAATTAGAAATTGGCCACCTCATAGAAATTAGTGCACTAAAATTGTAATACTATTTTTATCCACCATAAAAGTAGTTCTCTTAAGTAGTGTTTTTATTGTGTTATTGTTAACTGTTCTTGTTATAGTCTGTTGGCCTTTAAACACTCTCCAAGTTTTTAATTTTGGAGATATAGCCGACGTCTTTTATAAATTTTAAACCCGGTACTTTTTGAAGCCACCCTGTATGTCCAGCATATAAATATTCCTGTGAAAATTTATTTTTTACCAAGCAGGACTTTTAAGAAAGAGGCACTTTTTAATAATTAATTAAAAAGTTTCCCATTTGGTAAGGACTTCCGAAGACACGCTGTATACTTATTAATAAATAAACACTATAAAACGCAGACCAGTAGTTTTAATTTTTCTGTATTAACCGATCACCCCTGTTAACCGACCTACATTTGATTTCCAGAGGTTGGTCGCTATTGAGACATCTTACTGTACAGGAAATAGACAATGCGATTTTAAAAGCCTTAGATATCATTACGAACCCACATCTACTATAGTATGGTTTAATGAGTCTTTATGGCCTGCGTAAAATATTTAAATTTCATTAAATTATGCAAGTCGGTTTAAAAGTGGGAGCCAAAAAAGAAAATCGCTGGGCTCTCTATCTCCGTTAAGGGGCATTTTAGGATTTTTTTTATAACAAATTAGGATTATCTTGACGTCCCCTATACGCTCCCAATAGTATTCCGTAAACTTACCGGTCACACTGTATAGGGTCTGGAGGTCAAATTAAAACAAGTTATTTATTAAATTAAAAACAGTTGTTTACTTACCCATGGCATTCCAACTGTTTCTGCACCCCAATCTTTCTCATAACCACAGCAAACAAAGGAGAATGCTCCTCATTTGTAATGTATTTTCTTTCCTTGTCGTCCAGGCTTCTAAACAACATTTGCTTATCCATATTATCAGGATCCGTGATCAATGGCAAAAAAGCGTAGGAATGATGTTTACCATGAACCTTAGAACTATTTTCTTGTATCACAAATTTGACCGCTGACCATACAGCTATGGTTGGAAAGGAGTTCATTTGCTCCAGATCTCCAGATTGGGCCTGGTACTGGACTCGGAGTCCTTGGGGCGAGATTTCTAGGCGCCCGGAGAGAACCTAGTTAACAAAATTGGTGTTATTTATATGAGTTTAAGAAAGCAATTTTCAGCTGATTAGCTAAAGGTTCCTGGAATGTCAAGATGAGAGGGACAGAAAAAGTATTTACAGAGTGGCAAAAAAGTCGCGCATAATGCCTGTAACTTTTGAATTAACTCGTATATGAAAAAGTGACCTTTATAGAAGCTGTTCAGTGAATTATTCCCCACATTTCTACCTGCATGAATTTCTTTTGTCATTTCTGGTTTGATTGCCATAGAAACTAACTTACTTTTTTTAAATGGAACACCCTGCATATGATTGCCTATTTGGATTGTACTGGGAAAACTCTAAGCTCTTTATATTTCAAATTTTCACCTATCTGCAAGCGTTTCCGAGATAATGACAGCTCAAAAATGAAAAACTTCCTAATTATAATTATTCCTACCTAATACCCACCAGTTGAGTCAAGGTGTTTTCATGACAGCGACTAAGAGGTGTCAATTTTGAGTTCCTGTTTAATTTTCTGTTGTCTGATTTCTAATTTGTTTACACTATGGTTCATCTGAATGAGAAATAACGAGTTGAAATTTTAATAATGAGCGGTTACGGAAATATGAAGAGATCGCAAGATCAGGGTTGTCAACTTTTCAATGAATTATATCCAAATAGGCCTCCAATAAATCAGTCAGCGGTGTGTCGAGTGGTAAAGATGGAGCACCTGCGTATTATGTGGCAAATGTTAGACAATACATAAGCGAACAATTTCCGGGACGTTGGATAGGCAGAAGAGGTGCTATTGACTGGCTAGCGCGATCCCCGGACTTAACTCCGCTCGACTTCTTTTTATGGGGACACTTAAAGAACAAAGTCTACGTTAACCGTCCAAATGACTGACAATCTTTAAAACTCGGAATTAGTGCTAAAATAATTCCAGAGGACTTCCGTTTAAAATGGTGGTCATTTTGAACACCTGATCCACTGAAGAGGTGTCACTTGTTTGCTATTCCGATGTTAATTTGTTCAAATTTCCAGGTTATTTATTTTGTTATTGATAGGCCCCCATACATTTCGTTCTTTTTCATCGGTTCGAAGCGCCGCGATTCGGAACGTCGTTCCAAAATCAGCAAAAACCGAAGTGTATGGTAGAAAAACGTCGTTTCGAATCGTCGGTTTGAATATCTGCCGGGGCTTGATTTTTGGAACGACGGTTCGCCGGTTGATGGCCCAAACTGATAGTGTGTGGGGATTTTCTTCCGAATCGCCGCGTTTTTTACACGAGCGGAGAGCGGAGAGTTAGCCAGACAGCGTAACAAGTTCACACATGTTTCTAAATTTTTAGCTTTTATATTGGTTAATATGGATCAAAAAGCCATTAATAAAAATTTTTTAATAGAGTTTATTGAAACGTATAGACAATTTCCTTGTTTATAACGCATAAAGTCGTTAGAATATAGAGACAGGGACAAGAAAAATAAAGCATACGAAGTTCTTTTAAAAAAATATAAAGAAATGGATATAAACGCAACAAGACAAACAAAAAAAAATAAAATAGATTCACTGCGAGGGGCGTTTAGGAAGGAACTGAAAAAAGTTAAGGATTCGCAAAGATCTGGATCTGGAACAGACGATATTTATAAGCCACACTTGTGGTATTTTCAATATCTGTCATTTTTAACTGATCAGGAAACTGCCCGGACAAGCATCTCCAGTATGAACAAAATTGGGGAAGATTCTTTATCAGAATGTGGTACGGTAAGTTAGAAATCAAGTTATTGTATTTATTTTAGTTTTTATTAACAATATAATATGATAATTCAAGAAAAAATATATTAACGCTTAAATTTTTTATTTTTCTAGGTAGAATCGCAGCTTGCAGAAAATGTGATGTCTCCTATAGCAACAACAGAAGATGAAGATACTTATTCCCTTACAAATTTAGATGAACCCCAGTCTTCCCCACCACATTCAAGTCCTTCAGGCGCACCAGCGATGGTGGTAAGCAATAAACAATTAAAAAGAAAATATGAAAAGCCAAAAAGTAAGGCAGATGAGGTGTTGGAAAAAGTATCCAAGCAACTTGATCATGTGGATAGTACATTTGACATAACTGGTAAAAACATAGCTAATAAATTAAAAACTTTATCGCCTGAAACGGCTATTATAACTGAAAAACTTTTGACTCATATTTTATTTGAAGCTCAAATGGGAAATGTAACAAGGTATTCGAAAGTTGTTCTCCAAGATTCCCGTCAACAAAATATTCCTAATTCATCATCAGGTTTACAGACATCTGCTTATAATAGCCAACAATATTACGACACATTTGGCAGCGATTTGCAACAGTCCTATCATTACGACGGCGACGTTACGAAGTAATAAATACCTTCAATAAAAAAAGAAAATAATTAAGGTTTAATTTATTGTTCTTCTACATGTTTATTTTGTTATAATTGCGTTAAGATTTTGTATATTATTTGTTTGTTAAATGTCTGTTTTTTTTTTATGTTACAGGTTTGTCCTTTTGTTTATGAACAGAATAAAAGTTTTGTTTTATATTCGTGTTTTTTTTATTAAGAAATGAATCAAATGTGTCCAGTAAATCATTATTTATAAGCAAACACAACATTTTTTTAAAAAATAATTGAATGTTTTAAATTCGATTATTTTGCCATGGTACGGCGCCCTCATTACAAAAATAGGTTTTGTATAATTCACGAACTAATTTTGCAGCATCTGACACATGTCTGTTGTGACCTTTTTGTAAACTTAGAAAATCCTTTGCAGCAGCAACCTTTGCCTCTGCTGGGCCAAGCTGAGGTGTATAATAATTGTCGCCTCTTTTTTTTCTTAAATAGTAATGTAAAACACAAGCAGCCATGACAACTTTCTCAATATTTTCCAATTTTAAATTTATAACGTGGAGAAAGATTCTAAATCTTGCAGCCATTATTCCAAACGTATTTTCCACTGTGCGACGTGCTCGTGATAATCTATAATTAAATAAACGTCTTTCTCGGTCAAGTTATTTCTGACTAAACGGCTTTAGGAAATCATTCCTCAGAGAGAATGCTTCATCTCCAATAAAAACATAGGGAAATAACTTGTCACTATTATGCCGTTTAGATGGTTGGGGTATTTTTAACTCATTATTTATAAGTTTTCTGTAAAATTCAGTATTCTCAATAACTCCGCCATCAGATACTCTGCCGTTTGTTCCAAAATCAACCATAATAAACTCGTTATTTGCATTAGTAATTGACATTAATACAAGACTGTTAGTTCCTTTGTAATTATAATAGAAAGAACCACTATTTGGGGGAGGAGTTATTTGGACATGTTTCCCATCTACGCTACTACTCTCTACTCTCTATTGTTTCCAATAGATGACCTGACCTAACCTTATCATGCTTGAAAAAAATAAGCGTCACGAATATTCTAAAACTACATACCTTTAAATAACTGTTTCTTAAAACTTTATATAGTGCGTCGCATGTTTCGGGAATAATTTTTCCTCTGCATTGTGGGGAAATACCTGCCGACAATTTTAAATCTTCATAACATCTTCCAGTTGCTAGGTACCGCAAAGTAACTGTTAGTCTTTCATGTGGAGTAACTGCTTCTCTTAACTGAGTGCTCTTTTTTAGAATATAAGGGGTCACCAGCTGTAACAAATCCAGATATGTTTGTTCGTCCATTCTTAGGTAGTTAAACCAATCGGCCAGATGTACCTTTAGCTCTTTTAAAATATTAACATGCGAATATGCTTTTCGCTTTAAAAGCCATTGCTTAGTCCATATTGAGCGTGGGCGCTTCTTTTTCTTATTTTCACTACATAAAACAGAAACTGCCGCTCTCACTGCCAATAATTGATTTCTGTCCATCGTACATAAACGACTGAAGATTACTGTTGTTGGATCGACAGTGTGTGGGAGAAACAGTTCCACGATTTAACACGACGTTCCGAATCGCGGCGCTTCGAACCGATGAAAAAGAACGAAATGTATGGGGGCCTTAAAGTTTGTTACAATTTTAAATAAATAAAAATTTCAAATACCCTGAGTTTTCCCAGTAAAATTCAAATATGCAATCATATGCAGGGTGTTCCATTTAAAAAAAGTGGTCTCTATGGCAACCAAACCAGAAATGACAGAAAAAATTGATGCATGTAGAAATGTGGGGAATAATTTACTAAACAATTTTCATAAAGGTCACTTTTTCGTGTATGAGGTACTTCAAAAGTTACAGGCATTATGCGCGACTTTTTTGCCACTCTGTATATATTTCTTTTATTGTTGAATCTTAAAAAAAAAGCTTAGGATAAGTTGAGAACTAACGATCGAATCGTGATGAAGTGTTAGTTAATTCGAAAGTTTATTGCATTGAAGTATACAGTGAGAATATCTAACATGGAGTAAATTATGTGGACATATAAGATCTACGTCTACTAAGAGGCAATCTGCATTGGATATGAAATCTTAACAATTAAACGTAATCCATTCATGCCCATGAGATAGCTGTGAAGAAGAAATGGTACATGTCAGACTTCTGTACTAAACAAGTATATCCTTACAAAATTTAGCTTGTACAGGAATTGGCAGAAATAGTCCATATATGAGACTGCAGTTTTGTGGCGAAATGAGGGATTTATTTGACAGAAATGTCATAAACTGAGAAAACAAATTATTTTCTGACGCGACTACATTTACGTTACATTACCGCGTTAATCGACAAAATTGCCGCTATTGGGCAGATTTGAATCCCCATTGCATGAGAGAAGTACATACCCAGTGGCCCTACAAAATTATTGTTTGGGCTGGAATTATTGAGAATAGTGTTATTGGGCCCATATTTCTCGACAATAGCTAAACTGGAGTGCGGATTTGTCATTTCTATAGCAAAAACTTGTTCCAAATTTAGCAGTTTTGTTTCGCAATGCTTTGGATCCACAGGTGCAAAATGGGGATATCTAGTTTTAGCAGGATGGAGTGCCTACATTATGCGGGACATGTTGATTGGGACTAGCGGGAAAGGTCTAATAGAATGGCCGCTGAGGTCTCCGGATATTACCCCACTTGATTTTTTTCCTGTGAGGTTACTTTAAAAAGTAATGTTTTTAAAACAAAACCCGAAAAAATTGAGGTATTAAAAGAACGAATAAGTTACGAGTGTCGACTTGTTACACCAGATGTTGAGGAGACATGTAATAATCAAAGTAATAAACTAGTGTTTTATCCCGCACTATTCTAATTCTCTGAAAACATCGATCTAATTCTGTTCTAAACTAAATAATATTAAGTTGACGTCTACGAAAACCATTAATCGGTAGCTTTGCAATAGGTTTGCGACTTTGAAAATATGAAAAGTAAGTTCCGTGATGTTTTGACCGACAACGGACAAACATCACTTGAATGCTTCAACGGTCGCTTCTCGTTGGTTGGTCAATAGGGTCCACGTCATCACATCTGATTGGTGGACCTCCCAGACCAGAGCGCTGTAGTAAGGTAAACAACTCAGTTACCTGTTAGACTTCAACGCAAGCGGATGTTCTACGTGGCTAAATACATAGCACGTGTTTTGATCTGACTTATGTGTCAGGCAAAGTGATTTTCTAATGTTAAAGTAACTGATATTTTAGGGACGCGTACCCGGTAATAGAGGTTACTATTCTTTTAAAAGTACAGTAAATGTACCGTGAATTTTACAGTTAAATATACTACATTCTATGTGTTTGGTTAAGACGTGCACGAAGTTGAAGCTCAGTGTTTTGCAGTTCGCGTAAATACGTGAAATATTCCGCTCTATACAGAACATTTCAAATAACCCTCGTGATATTCAGCATAAGAAAACATAGCGCAATAGTTGTAAAAAATGCCCCAGATATATCTCTAGGTGGTCTGAACTGAATTGCTAAATTGTCGGAAAAAATATCCTTGCTCAGTAACGCAGTAACGACAGAAGACGGATCCATTAATACTTGCCTTTTTACTTTTTGTCATCTTCTTATAGGAAAAGTACAAATCTCTCAGAGGTCTTTGAAGCCCTGATAGACTCGTTACTTTATCTTGAAGGGCAATGCTGCCTAAATAGTCGACGGAAAAAGCGTGAACCCCAATTTGATTTTGCGGTATTCCATTGTCTTTGGCCACGTCACAAAACATTTTTTCTATTTTCGCTTGAACGCTATTTTGGTTGGACGTATGGCTTGTACTGGAATCTGATTCGAACATACTGTCTATTTTTTGCTTGTATATGCTGTATATTGAGCCTGCGTCGTCGTTGTTTGAATTGTTTGGGTTATTTGCTAGAAAAGAATAGAAATTAGTATACATAATTGTGTAAGCATTTAAATAAGCATAAAATGTTTTATTCAGTTCACGAGCCTTTATCTTGAATGTAAATTATTAGCAAGCTCGTGAAGTAATGGGTATCTTCATCATTTACTAGTGTAATAATGGATGTGGATGAAAACATATTATCTCCTCTATCCAAATTGAACACTCTTCAAGGGAAACTCCTATTTCTAAAGAATTTAAATTAATTCTGATGCCGGTGTCTGAGGCTTAATTTTAATAGTGAAAACCTCATAGTGATATCTATCACTGTTTCGGAAATACAGGGTATTTTTCGAAAATGTGATTTTCAAATACCCTCTGTAACTTTTTCCCATTTCAACTTTTTTTTTATTTTTATTAAATCATTTTCAAAACACTTTTTTACGAAGAATGGTGTAAGTAGATCTTTTTCAAACAATATTTTATCAATAGAAAAACAACTTTTTAAATGGGACACCCTGTATATTCTTGCATATTTGAATAGAGCTTACCATTCCTAAAATACAGTACACTTGGTGTTTCGCTTAAGTTTTCTTTGGAACAGAGACGTTTAAATGTTTTTTGATATCTTGACTTTAAAGCGCGCACTTCAAACAATTAGGCTTTGGACGCCGCGGCAATAAATGTTGGGTACACATGTTTACTGTCAGGTGTCAAATTTTGATTTAGGCAGTAATAATAGTCCTCATTCATTAGTTTTTGTTCTTGTTTAATCTTTTGTAGACTACACCAAGTATTCATAATTATAGGCAATTCCTAGTCAGCCCTATGATCAAACACACAAGTTTACTTTTAACGTTCCGTTTCCATGACAACAACCACAGAAAGCCTACTTATTAATTTTTCACTGTGGTTGAAAAAGAGGTAATTTTGAAGTTAGCGTCTAGAGTTAATTTGAGTATTTGATCATAGGGCTGAATGCATATTAATTCTAGTAACTAAACTCCTGGACAAAATTAACGCAACATCATAAATTTTACACTTATTTGACGCCATTTTTTTTCTGAACCTATAATCCGATTTGAATGATTTTTTTTTTAAATTGTAGGTTGGTTCCTTAGCAATATCATAGTTTTCGCTATTTGTGATAAAAAATGGGTTTTCATATTATACCGGGTGTAATAAAAATGTTATGTTTTTTTCCGAAATTTAAAACACCCTGTGGAGTATACTAGCAACAGTAACACATAGCAGTTACAATTACACTGTAGGTCCATCTTTTCCTAATATTCTCTTTTTTGGTTTATTCAATTTTCTCTGTGATTAGAGGAGATATACCGTTTTATAGCTCAACATGTTCTTAAAACCTTTATTTATATTTTGTTTGCTTTGATAAATAAAAATAAAATTAACGAGTAACTTTATTTAATAACGATAACTTAATAACAAATGAATTGAATTGTAAACTGTAAAATTGTAATTGAAATTACATGTATGAAATACAAACTTTTTTTTTGGAAACGAAAACACGAAAAAAAAAAATCATCGAAAACATAAAATTGGTCATTTAAATGTGACATTAATATCGTGTATGTCCACCTCTACTTTGAATCACAGCATTCATACGCCTCGGCATACTGGAAATTAAATTTTTAATTGTATCCTGGTGCATATCCTCCCATTCTTCAATTACTGCATCCACCAATTGATTGTGGTTAACCGGTGCGGGATTACGGCTTCGAACATTTCTCTTAAGAGCATCCCATAGATGCTCTATGGGATTTAAATCGGGACTAAGAGGTGGCCATTCCATTAACGGAATAGCTACACGGTTTAAGTAGTCTATGACTTGCCTAGCCACGTGGGGACGAGCATTATCCTGCATAAATACACTATTCGGTTCCAAAAAAGGAACAAAAGGCATTACATGTTCAATTACAATGTTTTCTAAATAAAAATTCGCATCCATTGATCTTACACGTATAGGGACTAGTTCTGTGCGCCCGTTGAAACAAATTCCCCCCCCAAAACATAACAGAGCCTCCACCAAACGGGATTTTTGGAGAGATATTGCAACTTGCAAATCTCTCTCCAGCCCTTCGCCAAACACGTTCGCGCCCATCAGGAGAACTGAGACTAACTCTTGTTTCATCAGAAAATAAAACCTTCTTCCAATCATTAACAGTCCAATGTTGATGGTTCCTGGCAAAACGCAATCTGTTAACTCTGTGCTGTCTGGTGAGTAATGGTTTCTTTGCCGGTCTTCTATTGCTTAGACCAGCTTCATTTAAACGTCTTCTGACTGTTCGAGACGATATTACATGATGACGAGCCGTCCTAAGTTCACTTTTTAACACAGTACTAGTGACCCTTCTACTTCTTAGAGCAGTTTGCCTAAGAAAACGTTCATCTCTTGGATCGGTACATCGTTTCCGCCCTTGCCCTGGCCTTCGAGAGTAAGATCCTGTCTCGTTAAATCGTTCAACCAGACGACTTATAGTGGAACGATGTCTTCCGATCACATTAGCAACATGACACATTGAATAGCCCTCATCCACCAAAGTTAATGCTCTTACTGCTTCTTCTACCGACAAATTTTTTGGTCGATTCATTTTTCAATTTGAAATACTCGTATGCAGGCAATCGCAACTGGGTCCACTAAACAAATGATAAATAAGCAGTTTTCGAACAGATTTTTGTCAGTGGGGCAAACTTTATTTCACCTTTGTAACTTTAAAACACAACATTTTGTTGACATATTCTTTGAAACGTCACAGGAGGTCCACGGCCTGCTTGCAAAACAGTTAACAATGAACGTATAAAACGGTATATCTCCTCTAATAACAGAGAAAATTGAATAAACCAAAAAAGAGAATATTAGGAAAAGATGGACCTACAGTGTAATTGTAACTGCTATGTGTTACTGTTGCTAGTATTCTCCACAGGGTGTTTTAAATTTTCGGAAAAAAACATAACATATTTATTACACCCGGTATAATATGAAAACCCACTTTTTATCACAAATAGCGAAAACTATGACATTGCTAAGGAACCAACCTACAATTCAAAAAAAAAAAATCATTCAAATCGGATTATAGGTTCAGAAAAAAAAATGGCGTCAAATAAGTGTAAAATTTATGATGTTGCGTTAATTTTGTCCAGGAGTTTATTTAATATAGGTATATTTATGTTGGTAATACATACATAGGCTTATATATACAGGGTGTTATTTAATAAGTGTCCGATATTTTACAGGACGATTCTTCGGTTATTTATAAAGTGAAAAGTTTATACAGGGTGGCGCATCGAAAACGAAACAGAGACATTCACTGGCAGCTCAGTTCTTTTTTGGAAAAACGCTCAGACCCGTCGGTTTTGTTTTCGAGGGGGACACAAAACTGGGAAAAAATCACGTTAACACGTGCAGCCCCCAGGGCGGGGGTGGCACCACCCCTAAAATCTTAAATGGAAAGGGGTGTCGAGTGATACCTTATTTTAAAGGTCTTTTAATTCCCTTTATAATGATTGAAAATTTATTTTTATTTTTGTTTCTCGTAGCTAATTTTTGAAATATTGTCTTTATGTGGACGAAAATTAGTATCTAGTGGCTTTTTTTAAATGCGAAATTCGAATTTGATGTTAGTATGGCTTCCACTTGTAGAGGGCGCCACCTACGTGTCTTTTTACTCTTTTGAGGAGTCATAACTCTTTTATACGTGCTTGTATTACATTTTTAAGCAAGAAATGGATTTGTTCATCATATTTACTTAAAAAGGGCATAGTTGGTAGAAGTGGCTACGAGCAATCGTTCTCGAGAAAAAGAATAATAAAGAAATAAATGGCATTTAATTGCATATCGCTATGCCCATATCAGAGTTTGATAATATAGCATTTATCTCCTAAACAAAGTCAAAATCAAAAAATTATGAAAACGTACTTTGTATAGCCAATAAAGTGCCTACATAACAGTGTTATCAAAAGAGAAAACGGCAGTGGCGTACATACTTTTTGTTCCTGTTAAAAATTGTAACACCCTGTATCTCAAAAATGAAGGGCTTGCTGACTTATGCTTATATAAACTTTTCACCTTATAAATAACTGAGGAATCGTCCTGTACAATATCGGACACATATTAAATAACACCCTGTATACAGAGTACACCAAACTCGATGGCCTATTAGAAGTATCTAGACAACGAAAAAAGTTAGGAATTTGAAATTTGGGTTATGTCCATAGGAGGCCATGATCTCCAATTTAAAAATATTTTTAGCACTGCGACGTTGCCAGATCTACTCTTACCAGATACCAACTTTTTTTTTTAAATGGAGGGCCCTGTATGTTATATCAATTTTAGATTCCCCTGAACATTCCGAAACTTTTTTGTAAAACCTATGATATATCTATCTTGAGTCGTTTAGAAAATAAAAATTATTTTTTCATAAATTTAGCAACAAACATCCCTTAACAAAAAAATAGGATTTTTCGCAACCGACATAGATGGAGGTCTGAGTTTCTGGCTGATATTTTTATATGGGTTGCTGTGTCATAATATGTCATGCGAATTGAATTATTGCATACATAGGGTGTCTACAAAATCTTATGCATTTGAAAGAACATAAAAATGTCAGTTATGCTGGAATTTCTTTGTCCATAAGTCGAACAACAATTTAACGTTTTAGACAACAACTAAGCAAAGAAAAGGCGGAAAAATTAAAATTGACTTTTAAAGATCATAAATTTCTGGCTCCCGTAGTTCACTGGGATGGAAAATTATTTACTTAACTGGATCTGAGAACCACGACAGACTAGCAGTTATAATTACAATTGGCGATACAGAACAAATTTTAAGGATACCAGTTTTACGCACTTCAACAAGGAGAGAGCAAGCTACTGCAGTTCATGAAGCGCTATTGGACTGGAATCTCCAAGATACAGTAGTTGCGTTATGTTGTGATACTACTGCCTCTAATTTGGGTCGTCCAAATAGTGCAAGTGTTTCATTAAACAATTGTTAAAACGAGATTAAATTTACCTTGTAGGCACCATATTTGTGAACTTATTTTAAAAAGTGCTTTTAACGTAAAAATGCCTACTTTTAGTGGTCCCAACGTACCATTGTTTAAACGTTTTAGAGAATCTCGGTCTAAAATTATTAATTTATATAATATATATAATAATATAAATCAGCATTAGAAGATGAAAATATAAATACATTATTGCAACTTGAAGCTTTTGAAATGGTTGGTATTCTTAATTTTGCGGAACAAGCCTTAAATTCCCAACAGCCTCGCGACGACTATAGGAAATTTTTACATTAGACCTAGTTGTTTTTAAGAAGGGAGAATGTAGAATTTACTATTCGTGCTCCTGGAGCGTTCCATCATGCAAGCTGGATGGCGAAAGCTATTTATTGCTTAGAAATATATCTTTATATGGACGAGTTTACACTAACCGTCAGGCAAGGAAAGAGTATCAGAGATGTATGCATTTTTATCGTCAAAGTTTATGTTAAGGCTTGATTCACCGCTCCCTGTCCATTAGGGTAGTCCACGGCCTTATGAGAATTTTTATTTTTATTCTCTGTTGGCCTCCACAAGCTTAATTTTGTTTCTTACACAAAAAGAAGTATGTAATAATAGTGTAAAAAAACTTTTTTTCATTTCGGAAATATGACTATTACTACTAAGCGTAAATCTACACGAACGTCTGGCGCGTGACTAATTGGAAAACATACACAATCCCTTTCCCATGCGAGGCTTCCATCAAAAGAAGATGTGCTTAAAAGATACCATTTTCATCATTTAGAAGAGAAGAACACCATTAAAAAAAGTATTCAAGAAGTGACAACAGCAGTGTTGCTCATTTGGGAAAAAGCAAGAATTCCCACTCAAGGAATTGATTCTGTTGAAAGAAAACTTAGCAAATTCGTAGACGAATATGTCCTTCTAAAAAAAAAACAGTAAAACTAATTTGGAAAGTTGTCGAATGAAAGAAGACCTATTTAAAGGAGATTAAATATTATGAAGAATGAAGAGGACGTAACCTTTCTTATAATGCAGAGAGAAGATAATATGAGCTGCAAAATGACAGGCGTAGACGATTGTTTACCAGATAAAGAAACTCGAAAGCGGAAGAAAGTTTAAGCAGCTGAAACTAGAAGAGTACCAAATGCACAAAACCAAAGAATAAGTCAAGAAATTGAGGTTGCACAGCCTAGAGACGATTATCTTGAACTATTAACCCTGTGTCAACATTTTCTCGGTCCCAATAAAACTGAAGCTAATTTTCGTGCACCTGGTGCCTTACGTCAAGCTCGTTGGATGGCAAAGACGATTTATTGCCTAAAAATATATATGTTTTAGAACCAGCTCATCCTTACTGCAGCAGAAAAAAAAGGCGTCACTGAAATAAGTTTATTTGTGAATCTTGTATACGATTGCTATTGGAATGAAGCCCCATAGCCAAAAAAGCCCCTCTAAATAATGCTTATCTTCTTGAACTTATCAATAACTGTCCTAATGTAAAGATTCGCATGGCTGCATTACAAGCATTTTGTCGTCATCTTTGGTATTTTTCCGATTATCTTATTGGGGTAGCTTTTTTCGATTCGCGAGTAACAGAGAAAATAAATGGTTAAAAATATTTTGCTACCACCAAAAGCAAAGGCGTTAAAAAGACTTGACAGTATAAGATTTAATCATCAGAATCCACTTGAGTCCTTTGTTACCCAACGCACAACTATTCTCTTTGATTTGTTAATGAACGACGGACAAAAAAAGGCTACGTCATTTCTAACAAAAGATCGTAGAGAGTGGAAGGAGGACGAAACTTATATTCAAATGGATGAAAAAGTTTGTCAATTAAAAGTCGTAAATGAGTGCAGAGAGAGGAATTGCGATGATTACAAAATTTAACTCCAGTATTACAAAAAATATAGAGCAGAAACAATATATGCTTCGCGTAGTCGATCTGCATAGGAAGAAATTTCCCTCTGCTTCAAAGGCCAATATCATGAAGACGACTATGGGCAAGTAAAATCTTTACATATTAACCTTCAAAAATTTATTATAATTAGTTTTACTTTTTTATATTGTCAACAAAATGGTGGGCTCCACATTTTAATTATAATTTCACACTTCTAGACCACTGTGCGTTGAGGTCGCGGACCACTGTGCCATCCAATGTCAAGTTCAATTAAACAAGAATCAGCACTTTCGGTGTATAAATACCCGAACATTGGATGGACACGGTACCTTCGTCTCAACCACTGGTCAACTACCCTGCGACAGGAGTGCCCAAGTGTCACATAGACTCGAGGCCCCTCTCCTGATTGATCTATAAGTACCCCCAAGAGTCCCCTAAGCTCTAGGCCTCTCCGACTCCCGTCCTCTGGAGGCAGAGCCACGTAAAGCCCCTCAGACACACCCCGTGAGAGCCCCCATCGGCAGTGCCGGACTGGTGCGCACCCCCCGGAGACATGCTGGGTTTTCTCCGAGCTTCCTGGTAAGTTTTATGACGAAGTACTAATAAAGATCTGTATTCTTTATTAGCCAAAGCATTTTCACTCACGCCCCGTTAGGGAAACAACCCCCAAGTTGTGACAATATTTTCCTCAATAATAAGTCTTGTAAAGGTTAGATGTGTCTAATTTTAACCTTTGTCCCTACAAACCATTAACCCTAGCGACCCCTAAATATTACCCTATAAGGCTCAAATTTTACACAGGTGTTAGTTGGTACATTTGGAATAAAAACAATCTTGTGGAGAGCCTATATTTTATACTTAAAAAAAAAATGGACCACCCTACTGTCCATACAAAGCTCCATATCAAAAATGGTCAATTTGGCAAAAATCTTATTAAATATAAAACTATTGATCCACAGATATCTGAAACTATTGTTGAAAAAATTAAACATCACCTGTGGGACTTGTCTTCTGAGATTTGCGCAGTATCATTCTTTGATAACGAAATCCCTGCTAAAATTAAAAGAAATATGATAAAAGCTCTAGAAAACAAGACTCGCTAGAAGGAGGTGAAAAACGAGTTAGATTAAGTAATCCGTACTAAATAGAACATAAAGGAAGACCTTTGGGAATTTATACAGGGTGTTATGGAAATGACTTATTATATTTTAAGGGGCCACTCCTGAGGTGGTCTAGAGTTACACTTGATAGTTTTTTTTTCTAAAATCGGAAGTATTTTGAATTTTGTAAAATACCTTAAAACCGGACTATGTGCGCCTTCCATGATAGTTCAATGCCCCTGAACACATGTGTTTTTGACAAGACAAACTGCTGGAATGGTAATTGTTTAGTTTAGTGCAATTAATGTTGAATTTTGTGCTAAAATTTCGTATATAGACTAATTGAGGGTAGCTGATCACAATTTTCCTTTTGCGTTTTTACGGAAAATGCACTGGTTTTGAGAAAAAAAAATGTTAAAGTTTTTCACTTACAGGTTAGGGTATTCTTTTGTAAGGATGTCTTTCAATTTCCTAGATTTTATGGTTTTCCCTTCAAAATATGTGATAAAACTTTCACCAAACTATCTGTTCATAAAATAAGAACAACATTTTAGCAAAAAAACAATGGAAAAGGCACAAATTTAATTAAATTCGTTGTTAATACGCCGACAAAGTAGAAGCGTCTCTTTTCAGATTCATTGCACTCACGTTGCCAGATTGTTCTTCTTTTTCTTGTAATTATTAATGGCTTCCATCCAGGAGAATGATATGCTAGCTCGAGCCAATAGGATTCATTCAATTAATAAAAATGAATTGAAAAGTATAGGCAATTTATAATACACTAACAATCTGACAACATGGGTGCAGTTTGCTTCTGCTTTTTTGGCCAGCTGTCAGTGAGCTGTCTCCCGTCTTTTTCCAGATAACGTAGAGTTTTCTGTTCGCTTACAAGTTATCCCGTTTTTCAGAGTTTCCTTGTGGCATATTTCGTTTATTTCAACTCGGAAGTGTATACTATGACTCCGACAAGTAATATTTTATTGGAAATAGCAACATTTTAGGATTACATGCAAAATAACATACCAGTGAGTTAGAAAAACTTTAACATTTTTTTTCTCAAAACCAGTGCATTTGCCGCCTAAACGCAAAAGGAAAATTGTGATCAGCTACCCTTAATTAGCCTATATACGAAATTTTAGCGAAAAATTCAACATTTGCACTAAAGTAAACAATTACCCAAATCAGCTGTTTGGGTCATTGGCGCGTAGGTGTTTTGGACCTAAATTTTTGAAGGCATTTTTCTCGAATTTCTAGCTTCGAGCGCCATTTATAGCAATTTTTCCCCAATTCGTCTCGACCTATATATTTACGGGTTAAAAAATAATAAGTCATTTCCATAACACCCTGTATGTAAAAATACCTTTAGGTTTTTTGAAAGGTTAGGGTTATCGACAAATTTTTTAAAAGATTATCCAGAAAACTGGGAAAGTAATGATGAGTACATAAATAATTTTAATATAGTAAAAAAGCTTAAAGTAGTGAATGATACAGTAGAAAGGGGTATTAAACTCAAAGACGAATATAATAAAGTAATAACAAAAGATGATGAGCAACGTGAATGTATACTGCAAATCAGTGGCAGCTCGTGGGTGTACAAGGGGTGAGGCTACAATATAGCGCCTCAGGCGTAAATTTTTCGCGATTTCAAGGTCATTGGCTTAAAATGAATAGTTAGGAATTTAACCAGCAATATAATTATTTTAAAATACTAGGTTTCACGAGAAAAATATTCAATTTGCAAGGTCAGGGTCAAACTTTCTTAAATATTACGAATTTGAGTTATCGGTTTTGTTCCCTGTTGCAATACTAGATTTAATATGTGGGCACAGCAATGGGCAAATAAAGCTAAAGGCGCGATAGATCTAACTTTTGTTTGAAGCCCATTTATTTCACCCGCCATAACACTGGCACCGTCATAACACTGCGCGACCTATTTCTCTTTAATGTCATAAGGCTCTAAACTACTTTTTTATCCGATTGTGTCAAAAAATGACGTTTTATAGATCAGATATTTGGACGAAAAGGTAACCTTTTCAATAAGGTTTTGATTATTGCGCTGGTAGCTAGGCAACCTTTGTCGTCCTAGTCCGAAAAACATTTTGTCGGACGCTAAAATATTTTCAACAGTTTATTTTATTCAATTATTTACAATATTTATATTAAATGTACAATTAGAACAATTTTGAACAAGAACGGGGTGATGTAAATTTGATTTTGAGGATGTGTTATTATTTTTGGTCTCCGTTATGATATTATTCTCCAATGTTGAACTCGATTGGGAGACGGATTGCGACACCTGAGTCGAGACTGACTGCAGGTCAGATTGTGGAATGTTGAATATTTTCTTGGTCAGCTCTAACTTATTACTTAAGGAATCATCTATGTAGCCCTCGGCTACTCCCGAAGACTTCCAGCCTCCATGCCGTTTTAGAGATGTTATGTCTGCTCCCGCATCTACAAGTAATGTGGCCGATGTTCTTCTGAAACAATGTCCCGTGAATTCCTTGGCATTCGGCAGTTTTAAGTAAGATGCTATTTCCTGAGGTATAGAGCCAAATTTGTGTATACCGACAACTTGCTTATGGCATTTTAAATTGCGATAAGACACACAAAATCGCCCATCACTCATATTTGTTGGACGTAAAGCCAGATAATTTCTATAATACTTTAGATATTCTCCAGTCACCCTAAATGATCTCGGTTTGTTTGTTTTATTATAGGGAATTTTTATTAACAAAGCCGTTCCCAAATCTTGTATGTCATCAATTTTCATATGAGCCAGCGACGACATGCGCCCGCGATTCCAAAAATAAAAGCAACCTGTAATTAAGAAAATTGTTAGTCAGAAATTTAAAATACTATTATATAGTTACATTTACCTTCAACATTAAGTATTTGTCATCTGGAGCATGGCAAAGGAATTTGTGAACCTCTTCTCTAGTTAGGATCCTTGATTTCTTTGGACAATATTCAACAATGCTCGTAATCTCATGTATTTAGATATATCAATATTCTGTTTTACATTTACCCCTGCACGTAGCATAGAATACTGCGACCACAGAGTAGATGACTTCATAGTTTTCGATAATTCCGCCATATAGGCCAAGAAGACGTTTTCGGAGAACGACTGTATATTTTTTTCTTGCCGGTAATCCATAAATTTTTTATAAGCTCTTTCATATATTTCCTTAGATTTTTGTGGCAACAAATGTAACATTACTTCCTTGGCAGTTTCTTGAATCCATTTTTAATTGTGTTTTTCAGGTTTATACGGACGAAAAATGTATTTCGGACTATGCGGGTTACTGGCCTCGGCTTTGCCTCGTCCAGTAATCTCCCGCAATACGTCCGAAATACTGCATTTTTCGTCCTTGTAACATAATATACTATTTATTAACTGAAAAAGGCTCTCTGCTGTTCTATCATCACTGATGTCAAAAAATCCTAAAAATCTTTCTTTTAAAGATCCGTTTGTTACATACCTAACTGTTATCGAACACTGAGATTTTTCCGTTATATCGGTACTATCATCCGCTATTACGCCAAAAAAAACAACAATCTGTATCATTCATTTTTTTTGTATATGTTCTTAAATATATTCATGTATGCAACCAATCAATTCATTTTGAATAGTCTTAGTAGACTGTCCTGAAAAAATATTACTAAATTTTGCACAATGTTCGGTAAGTTCCGTATTTCTCTTTATTAAACATGTAAATATTTCTTTGAAATTTCCGCGGTTACATGAATGTGTCGTTTCATTGTGGCCTCGAAATGCTAACTCCTGTTTTCCTAACGTTACAGTAACATCAACTAAATAAGTTAATAATAAGCGATTTTTACACACGTTTTCATTATAAATAATTTTATTTACGCCTGCATTTTCTCTTAGTGCATCCGCTATTGTGTCTCTATTTTGCTCTACTCTCGTAAGCACCACAGAATTCTTAATGTTCTTTGGAACTTTCGTGTGATTTTACCGCCCGTGGAAATTTTTTTAAATCAAAATACCCACCCCCTGAACTCCAATTGTTTTTTACGCTGCCTAATAAAATACAAGGCCAACAATATAAGCTTTCCTTATAAATACTTCCGCACAGCCACTTATAGGTTTCGTACCAAGTTACCTGAAAAGCTCTTGAATATTGCTTACCCTGTCTCTTATCGTTGATTATTGCCGAAATTTTTGGTGTCGGACGACTACATAATATCTGTCTTTTTTCCGTTTCGTTTCTCCTTAAAAATGGCGTTTCCATGACTGAGAGAATAATATCATGAACAGAATTCATATTTTTTTAAAACAATAAAATTTAGCGTTTAATAATTAATAACATAATAAAGAAATCTTAAAACTTACCGGATCTTGAAAATATAACCTTAATTTGCCGAACACGAAATTATAAATTGCCCAAACAAACACTGCCAACACTTTTACATTACCTGCATCGCACCTGTATCCTAACTACCCTGCACCAATAAAATATGACAATTTTTAATTTTCCTAAATTAAACCAATGCTACGATATACGCCGGGCGCCGGGTAACCACAGAATTCGCAGAATAAAACATGTGATTTAAGCAGCCAATCAACAACCAGCCAAGCTAGGTTCTTATAGCCTCAATGAGAGAAACAAACGCGAAATGACCCCCGAGTAAGAGAAAGACAGACCAAACAAAAGGCGTTGAGATTTTCGTATGAGGCTTGCCAAAATAGGTATGAACACTCGGAGCAGTGAAGCTGAAATCATTTAGCCTCTCGGCCGTCGACGTCGCCAAAGTTTACAGAATAAAATAGTCGCTTATAACGCGGCGCTTGCTAAAGCAGTATGAAAATTATTTTTCATATGGAATTTATATTTAAAAATTTATAAATTTACAAAAAACATATTTGTATTTTTTGAGAGGAGATTGGGAGATTGAGGGTGAGGCGCGGCCTCAGAGGCCTGCCCTGAGGAGCCGCCACTGCTGCAAATTGTAAGCGAATATAGAAAAAAAATATAGACGTCCTCCATCGGCGGCAAAATTTTTGATTAATTAAATGACTTGAAATTTTGCACACGTTACTTTCTTGACATTTACTAATTTCAAAAGGGTGAGACTAAAGAAAAAGATAAGTCGCAAAATGTGGGCCATCCTACTGTATGTACATACAATAGAGAAGATAATAGTAATTACGTAGGTACGACTATTAAAATCGCTTTTCAGTTTTGTGTAGTTATATATCCAGTATAACACAAGTGAATGATCGATAAACCCATTGCTTCACGTATAAGAATATAGCAAAGAAACAGGCTTGGTGTAACTAACATATTACAGCTCGACATAATAATAATTAGGGTCTGCAAGTGTAACATGACTTTCCAATATGATTAAAGGAAACATACAAAAATAATCTTTACATTATTGTATACCATATCTTAACTTAATAAACTAATAAATGTTATACTTCTAGTCAAGTTAAATCTAGATGATATTATCTTCCTATTTTATATCCATGCTTCCAATTAAAATTAAAAGTTTTAACATATCTTAAAGAAATATGTCAATAAATTAAATAATTATTTATACCTGTGCATAGTTTAAACATTTTCGAGTGATGTTAACACCTATAAAAGTCATAATTTATCCAGCACACTTCTTTCATCTTTCAGGTAGATTCACTAAGAAGTTTTAAAATAAAAACCGGTCTAATTTGACAATTAGAAATACAGGGTGCGGCAATATAACTTCCTTATTTGGAATGCGCGTCTTTGGAGCACCAATGATCGTAGTGGAGCGGGAGTGGTCGCATTTAAACGAAGGGATCTTAAAGTTTTGTTCACTCTTTGTTGGTCAGTCGCCACTCGCCATTAATGCGTTGGAACTGAGAAGCGTGTGTTTGCCGTAGAAACTTGCTTTTCTAGCGGCCGTTCGGTGATATCAACCCAGTGTGCCTTCCAAAATCACTTCAATATTGTCCCGTTGGGCCCTGTCCCGGACCGGAAATTGGTTCTTAATTGAGCAACCACGTTTCGAGGTACCGGAAATAGGACGCAAAAGAAAACTGGACTCTCACGGCCCGTCAGATCACTGGAGAACATTGAAACCGTAAGAGCTTCAATGTTGCGATCCCCGCGGCGTTCTGCGTGAAAACATGCGTCTGGCTTCGCAATTTCTGATCGTTCTATGAGGCGAATTGTTCACGATGTTCGTTTCCATCCTTACAAGTTGGCAATTGTGCAGGGACAAGAGACAATGGAACGTGACTTCAATTCTCAAAGAAATGCATGTGAAGTGCTTCTCGAAAACGTCCACGAAGACGCGAGTGTTTTTCAGTGATGAAGCTCATTTCCACTTGGGTCGATGCGTCAACAAACAAAACATGCATTATTGGGCTATCGCCAATCCCCTTGAACTTCATCAGAGGCCGGTACATTCACCAAAAGTGACTGATGGTGTGCAATTTCCTCAGTTGGGATTGTTGGTTCATGGTTTTTTGAAGAAAAATGAGGTCACGCTCACAGTCAATTTAGCCCGTTCCATCGACATGCTCGAGGATTTTTTTTTGCCACGATTCTATGAAATGCACTTAGGAGACATATGGTTCCAACAGGATGGAGCAACTACTCACACTTCAAGGGTGTCAATGACTGTTTTGAGGGAACACTTTACAGGGCGCCTCATCTTCCTGAGGGCGATTTGGAGTGGCCAGCGCGCTTTCTCGATTTGGTCCCTTGCGATTTTTTTTTGTATGGTTATTTGAAATTCCTCGTCTACGCCAATTGCCCAAGGACCCTAGAAGACCTGAAGGCCAACATTTGGGAAGAAACGGCCAATATACCAGTCGCTACCGGGTATTATTTTCAAAACCATGTAAAATTAAAATTTACATGTCTCCCTATATTATACATTATAAAAAAAAATATAAACATCTTTGCTTCATAAAATGGGTTTTATTGCATTTTGAAATAAGAAAATTATGCTGCAGCACCCCATATAAAGTGATAATTGTTTGGATAAGCAGCTTACTCTCATATTCAATGTAAATTTAGCATTTTTATAAATTAGCGGCATTCTTAATGGCTAATCAACTAGGAAAATGTTCTTTAACCTATTAATTAAAAGATAATTGTTTTTTTTATTTGAGATAAAAACAAGATACTTTGATTGGGTTTCTACACCAGGATATACCTTAGGCATCTGAAGTCTTCTAAATGTACGATAAAATGTCTAAAAATAAACGAAGAACTCAACAATTCGTAAAGGACAGTTATCAGGAAGCTGTGAGTTAAAAAAATCAATCAAGAATTTTCAAAACTTTTAATACTCGAGCCCATATCGTTGGTGATGTCTGGGGTCTTGATTGGGTTTTTACGTCGGTCATATACCTCTGGCATCTGTTCTTTGATTGAATACTTTTTGGGTCTTGTCGCTTAAGTTTTGAATTATTTTGATCGGTTATTGATCTATATGATTTTGTGTCGTGTGTTGTTTAGGTAGGTTGAAAATTTGGATAGTCCTTTGTGCCTGTTACCTGTCTTTAGACGACGATGGTGGTGCTTCTTTACTGTTAGAGATTTATGCCAGCGGGGAGTAAATCCTTCGGCAGTTTGGTCTGGCCGTCGTGTGCGAGTCCGTTATTAGTATATTGATCGATACTTCCGCACGTCTGTAATAGTCTGTTATTCATTGATCGTCAGTATTTGAAATTGCGTTAAGTTTAAGCGCCCAGTCTTGGATCACCTGAAACTTATTCAGCTCAAACTTACTTATATTGCACCAAGATAGCGCTCCATAGATAAGTACCGGCCTGACCAAGATCTTGTAGAGCAGGGGGTAGTTTGAGCTTAATTGACGCGACGCTGCGTTGATTCTATTAATTGAATTAAACCTTAGGTTCAGGTTGCGTTCTCCGACGAGACTGCAAGACTTCTGTTCTCCAAAAAATAGCCTACCACCTTGATGTGGTAGTTTAAAGCTCCGAGTTTTATTAATTTCAATAAAAGACGATTATGCAACACCTTAGTTATGTTCCCATAGAACTGCCCATTAAGCAAAATATTGTCTTTTGCTTAGGCAATATTACAAAACTTATAAATTAAATCACATATTAATCAAAGTCAGTCATACTGTAACCATAGCAGTTTTAAAATCTTCTTTAAAAAGATCTGTCTTTAAGTCCGTAACGTAAGTGGCGCAGCCAGTAGGATTGACAGGGTAGTTTGCGTTTAAATCGGTAGTTTCGTCCAATCGTCATTAGGAAGATTCAAAAATATGAAAGTGCTGTCTGTTTTAACAGTTAAATGTCAATAAGAACGTGACGGGACTGATAAACAGTGAAGTGGTATAATTGACTCCGACCAGGAAATAAGGAACAAAAATCGTCCACAAACCCACAGCAGAACCCACGAAATAAATGTCCTTGACCTTAACAATTTTATTCAAATCATTGGTCCTTAATTCAAATACAGTAAAACTTCTAATTTCGGCCACCCGTTAAAAACGGTCACCCCTCTGAACGGTCAGTTTTGGCTTCTTAAAATAAATCTTAAGTAAATTATATTCTAAAAGGTAAAATTGAACTGAAAAAACTTTATGAAGAAGGAGGAGTTAATGCAGATCAAAAATGGAAGTTTCCAAAAACAGACGGACTTGCGATTGACCAAATGGTTTATGAATGGTTTTGCAAAGCAAGAAACAAAAACATTCCAATATCCGGACCACTACTAAAGGAAAAAGCTCTGGAAGTGTCAGAAAATTTGAAAAATTGTGATTTTAAGGCATCAAATGGCTGGTTAGATAGATTCTGCAAAAGACATGGCATCAATTTTAAAACAATTTCTGGTGAGTCTGCTGATGTGGATGAAGTGAGTGAAACGATTAAAAAATGTTTCCAAAAAGCTGGATTTATAGAAACTCTCCAAGAGAATGATATTTTTGAAGAAGAAGACGATATTCCACTAAGTCAGTTGTTTTCCGGTATCCCAGGATATCCAAACCTGGAAAATTATCTTCAAATCGACTCAAAAATTTCAACGGAAAATCCCAGTATGGGGATGCAGGAAAAATTTCAGGAGTTTACCAGCCAATCTGAAACTACCGAAAATGAAGACTGTGAAAGTAAAGAAAACCAGGAGGTTTTTAGTTCGTCTTTAAAAAGCATGAGTGAAGTTTGTGAAAAAATAAGAGACGTACAAAATTTCTTATTAGGCAAAGATAATGGCAATTTGGCCATTGATATTTCAAATATCCTAATGAAATGTGAAAATGAAGCAGCAAAAATTAAAATTAAAAATATGAAACAGACTTCCATTGAATCTTTTTTTCACAAAGCATAATTTTTTTTCGTTTGTAGTGCACATTTTTAAACATTATTATGTATACATATTATGTAGGAGTTATGAAATAAATAGTTATGTCTATATATTTACAGTTCATATTACATAATAACGTATGTGTTTGTAATTAGCCTTTTATTAATTAATGAAGTTGAATTTTATTCACATGACACATATGTTATATGTAGATATGTAATTTATTTTTTTCCTTCCCCTCAAAAACGGTCACCCCCTCAAACGGTCAATTTGTAATGAAATTTTTAGTGGCCGCTATTGAGAAGTTTTACTGTATATAATTTACAGCAAACAAATTTTTGAATTTGAAACAAATAACAATTTTGCTAAATGCCCTATGGCCAGAATTCAAAATAACAGCCTGTATAAAGAAGAATATAAAAACTCCTTTATTCCACTACTAACGATAGAAAAGAAAATAGAAAATCAAATTAAACAAATTAATCCTAATTTCAATACACAACGACAAAGAAACAAGGCAATTGCAAGAAACTTAAAACAAACTTAAAGAAATCGCTTTTAACCAAATTACGATCTTGGAAAAATCTATTGTTGGAGAAACGATTGTTCAAATGCAATAAAAATAATGAAATTAAATGCAACCAATGTTTTCAGAATCAACACTAGTTTTTGTCTAGATAAAATAGCTGCTTTTCAAATATTATAACTTGCTACAGCTATTATTCCATTAGCAACACAATTCCTCAACGGCCAGAGAAACAGAGAAACAAAATGCATCTAATGTTTGTAGAACAAATAATACTGTCTTCCAGACAAATAATAACAGAACTTGCAAATATTATCATTTAATACAACTACTATTTCCTAAATAAGCGGCCTGTCGCTTCGGTTAATTAAGCAAAAAAGTGTTCTCAATACAATTCAATGTTAAAACGTCTATTTTTAAAACTTGTAAAACGCATATCCTTTGACACGTTTTGCCGCCAGGAAATTAAGCCCATCGCAGTACGGAAAACGGGAAAAATGGTCCAAAGAAAACATGGCGGAACAATAAATAGCCTATTAGGGACAAGGCGGGAAATATGTTACCTTGTGATTGATCCGTATGACAGCAGGACGTGATTTTCTAGCGACAGAGCAAACTTTCGGTTCCTCGGGACCGACTGCGAGTTAAACCATTAGAAGGTAAACACGTACGTCAAAATTAACGTGTGTTATCGTCCGTCGGACATGACAATTGCATTCGCTTAACAAAAAGCATCGAGTAATAAATATAATAATGTTATAAAAGTTGTCCTGTACTAAAGTTAGTAATTAATCATGTATTAAAGAGTTATCTTGCACACAAGTGCCGAATTGGATGAAAAACGCCAAATTAAATGTGATCTAACTGTCTACTTCACTTAGCCAAATATAGAAAACCAACCAGTGAAATAACCTAAACCCGAGGAAAATTCAAAGCCTCACTTTTAATGTTGGGAGTTAAAAATACAACTTGATTCCCACATCTATCAATAGATTTTAAAATACCGTTTTCAATATTTCCCATAATCAGTATATCCTTAAGTCGAGAACAAACTATTAAAGAAGTAGCTCTGCATCAAAACTCTTCCGAACACATGTCAACCAAATACCAATGATGTTGCAAGACATAATAATATTTAACATATTTAAAAAATCTTTTGCTAAATTAAATACACTATACAACTCAATTATTGGCCCTTTAGAACCTACTAAAAAACTTCAAGGTTTGACATCGCAGTTGGTAATGAACGTATTTCTCTTAAAGATCATTATTGGTAACATACTTAATTCAAAAAAGAAACAACTGATATCAAACGTACTGAAAAGAAAATGTAATAACCTTTATTTTGGAGTTGAATCAGAAATCTATCATTATAATCAATTATTTTCAATACCTATTCCTGGTAACCATTTAACCGGATTTGACATTAACCTCCCACAAAAACCTAAATTTGTACTTAGCAATACAATATATTCATGGACCGAACCTGCACTCAATCGCTCCCAAACATATACCTCTCTAATGAAGCCTTCGTTAGCAATGCTCCTCTATGTGCTGTTGAACTAATAACCTATTAATCAAATACCACTACATGCCAGCCGTTCCATATCAAACTACAGGAAGTCCAGATCTTATCCTGCGTACATCTAAACCAAGCCAATTAACTTATAAAGGATTTTCCTTACCCGAATTGAATCTTTTCGATGACTACTACGGAAAAAGATCAAAATAGTATTTATTCCACCCACGCTTAACTTCAGATTTGTAAACCTCAAAGAGACAAAAGAAATTGAAGCCAACCTCCAGCAACGAAGGAGATAAATCAACGCAATTACCACACCTATTTCACTGCACCATACCAGTTTTTGAACTATTTTACAATATTTGTTTATTGCCATATTTTGTCTTTATTTCGGCTTTATAAATAAATATTTTAAGAAACACTCTAAAGCCCAAGAAAACACAGACATCATAATTCAAATTTCTTCTATCTAAAATGTATTATTTAATTAAGCAAGATTGTACTTCGCTAGGACAATATTATAGAACTTGTAAATAGAATCAAATATTAATTAAAGTGAGTGAAATTGTAATAAAATCCTTTTTGAAAAGATTTGTCTTTAAGTTCGTAACGTAAGCTGTCAAATGCTTTGCTAACGTCAAGGAAGATTGCCCCTGCGTGTGCCTTTCTATTGAAGCCCAGGATAAAACCCGAAGGGAATATATCCACATTCTACTTATTAAGTAATTACCTATTTACGTATAAGCCTTATTCCTAAGGTTAATATAAAAGTGATATTAAGTTAAATTATTAGGGACTTTAAAAAATAATACGAAGAGACAGGTAAGGGAAGTTAAGTATTTAGGAAGCCCCATTTAAATGATTTTTTTAATATTTCAAGGGTATGTGAAATAAATCTTGGTCTTCACCAAAGTTCTTAGTATTTTTTGACATTCTACGCAAAGGTGAATTTGCAGTAGGTACTACTAGTATGATTTAATGTTATCGCGAAAGCCGAATTTAGTTATGAAAAAGGTTTATAATAATAACACCTGCGAATTAGTGAATTTGTTTTCAATAACTCAAAATGTCATGTCACGTGTCCCACTTGTCAAGTACAGTATTCATTTACTATAAGCTTTATTTTACTTTAACTTGCAAAGATACTTCAAGCACATTCTGTTTGTGAAACACATTAACTTGTAAGGATTTACAATATCTTTCGTAGTGTTTTTAATTAAATTAATTCATTTTAATAATAATGTAAATATTACCATTATTATTATTATCTATCAGTCTGAACCCATTGGACCTTTGTGACGTTACACTTCTGCTGCTCATTTTACTTCTGATGCTTTCATTTCTGATAATGTTTTTTTCTACTAGTTTTTGGGTTATTCGCCTCTCTTCATATACTTTACGTTCTTCGTAAACCTGTGAACATAAAAATAATTATTATAGTTTTTTAATCTAAAATTCTGTACAAAATTGATAACTGAAAAAGGTTTTATATCATATAACATATTATAGTAATAGTATTATTATACCGTACGAGCAAAAATTATTATCATCAGAGTGTGCTTCCTATCTAAGGCCGTACAGCTTAGCGGTCGAGCTGAATATATATTGGGTGTCACTATATACCAGCATTATCAATCAATCAATCAATTATTCCGTCATCTTTAAGAGTCGTTACTAGTAATTTGATTCATAGCTAATTAATTCAATTTCATGAATAATTCATGCAATGGGTTTTACGGAACGGCCAAAAAAATTCATAGTTGAAGCGTATTTGCGAAACGGGATTAGAGTAAATGGTGAGTAGCAATACAATCAGCGTTTGTACACCAACATTTTTCTTAGTATCTCGCCCGATTGACGATTTTCCTGCTGACTATAATCAAAAACAAATCACATATTTTTCAATGATTTTCGACAAGAAAGCCAAATTTAATATCAAAAAATGTACCGGGTGTTCCACCTAAGGAGGTAATCGGCTATATCTCAGAAAGTAATAACACTAGGACTTTGGGAAAAAATATATATCGATAAAAGCGGCCAAGAGAAATCGCTGGAAATTATTTTCAAGTTCGAAAAATGATCGCTAGGGGGCGTAAGAGAACTTTCAAAATAGAAATGCCGATTTTCTCTTCATTTTTCTTAATAAAAATATGTAAAAATATAAGCATTGTATTCTTCATAAAATTATGCAAATTTATGTTAAGAATCGTTTTTTTTTCCATTTTCAATAATTAAGTGGTGGGAGAAGGTCAAACTTTTTTTCTTTCAAACGCTGATATCTCTGCTATGGATAAACCGATTTTATTCAACTTGGTCTTGAAAAAAAGACCTTTCTTTCCTCTACACGTAAATCTATTAACTATACCATATTGATTCTGATGGTGGCCACAAGATGGCGTTTTTCCGTAATTCCTCAATGAATAAGGATTTTCTCAAAAAAATCAAATGTTATGATATGACTTTTTCATCATGTTTTATTTTAGGCTTATAAAGGCTATTAAATGGCGGAATAAAAAATCCAGGTCCGTATTTAAAATAAAAAAGTTGATGATGGTCGCTCGAATCCGAAACGTCGGATTAAAAAACTAACCCCATCAGCTTGTAGAGGAGGAGAAGTTACTATAAGGAACTGAAAACCGCAACGTGATATCTTTTGTTAAACTAGAGAAATTAGGGATAATAATAATTAATATGGAAAAATAGGCCATTTTTTAAAACATTAATTAATCAATTAAATCTCTTTGACCTTCTCCCACCACTTTATTATTAAAAATAGAAAAAAACGATTCCTAACATAAAGTTGCATAATTTTATGAAGAATACAATGCTTATATTTTTAACATATTTTTATAAAGAAAAATGAAGAGAAAATCGGCATTTCTATTTTGAAAGTTCTCTTACGCCCCCTAGCGGTCATTTTTCGAACTTGAAAATAATTTCCAGCAATTTCTCTTTTCCGCTTTTATCGATATATATTTTTTCCCAAAGTCCTAGTGTTATTACTTTCTGAGATATAGCCGATTACCTCCTTCGGTGGAACACCCGGTACATATTAAGAAATTTGACAGATACGACGATTTTTGAATTTTTTTTAATGGCAACCCGCACAAATAAACACACGATCATCTCACTCTTAATTTCTAAAACACAAAGATGTTGATATTTATTGACGGGGATTCCTAATTTGCCTTCATCGATTTTGTCTTTAAAGTGTCTCACCCCTTTAATAAATAGATATTTTAAGCTAAGAACTCAACTTCTTTTCACAGTAACATAATTTCCGTGACCAAGCTTTTTACGCTATAATCAAATACGACAGATGTCAAAAAGTGACAGATACGACGCTATATTGAATTTTTTTAAGGCCCATTAAATGGGTTGAAATTAACTCAAAAGTGAAGGTTAATCCAGGAGTTAGTAGTTAAGTGCATTATATGACCATAGGTTACCTCCGACCCTAGGATTAACTCTGAGGTCTTGGATTGGGTAATCTTAGGTAAAAATTGCGTGTTTTTAACCTATGTTTGTTTTTGAACCTATTTTACCATTTGTACCTAATGAAACTTGACTGCTGCGTAATTATATATGGTTAATGCAAAATTAAAACCGATGCACGTCATCAATCAGCTGATAATTCTAAGTCCGTAAGAAAAGGCGAGGAAATTAAATTCGGGCAAAAAGTATTAAAACTTTATGCGATATTAAATTTACTACAAACTTAAAGTATTTTTCTTTGATACGAACCCACTTATAGCAAATATTTTGTTTATTTGAGTTGTAAAAGTTAATATAATTTGAATTTTATTGGCCGATAGTTGGCAATACAACTGTAAAGGGTGCGGTGGCGCCAGCTTGTTCGTTGGCTTTGTTTGACGTTCATGCAAAACTAACCTTAATTATTTTGTGATTCTGTGTTGCAATGCCGTTTATTTTTTAACAAAAACTCCAGATCTTTTCATAAATAATATTAAGAAGCTGTTCTTTTAAGATCAACAAAAGTCCACATACATATCTCTGTCGATTACGTGGTTTACTGTTTGTGAAAAATGCCGAAGAATTTAAATAGCCGGTGCAAAGGGCTTATAGCTTCTTTAGTAAGTTATTTTCAGGAAGAACTTAACAGCAATGGCCCAAACGAGCAAAATAAATTATTGGAGTCACCTAAAAGGAAACGCTCTTATTTAAAGAGAGTTGTAAATGCGTCAAGATTGGATATAAGTTCTATTATGACACTATTTATGGAATGTATGAAAAAAAATTATTTAAAAACTAATATGTTACAATGGTTATGCTTAAGCTGTAACTTTTTTTTAGAACTTCATGTAACTTTGATATCTTTAAGTAAGAAATTAAAAGACATACAACTATCTGATGGTTGTCTTAACTCTATAAGAGACGTTTTAAAGGAAATAGGCTTCGGATGGAAAAAAGATGAACCGAGGCGAAGGATTATGGAACTTTCCCATGTAGTTTTCAAGTGATTGGTATTTTTAAAAGAATATATTTAGGAAAAAGAAGCATCCTTGTACCAATTCGTTTTCTTGGATGGAACATGGATTTTTTAGAATGGTACCATTGGTCGATCTTGGCAAGATGAAAATATAAGAAGTGTTATGTAGGATCTACTAAAGTTGATGGTAAAAGGTATTATGCAGTAAACAAATATATAATATATAAACTATTGTTGAAAGTGCAGAGGCAATTTTTTTCTTTTAAAACTAAGGTGAGTGATTACCATGGGGAAATGAATTAGCAAAATTTTTTACAATGATTCGAAAACCAATTATTGAAAAATTTAGCAAAACTATCTGTGATTGTAATAGACAACGCCCCATACCATAGCATGTTGATAACAAAAATATTTAACACAGCATGGAATTAAGCTGCAATTCAAGAATGGTTAACTACTAATAAAATTGATTTTGATTATACAATGTTTAAAGTCGAACTTTTACAAATCGTTAAGAGGTTGGTACAAGACATTTTATATACCCTTTTTTTTAATATATTCTTAAATATTAAACTTAAATTGTTTTCGGACATAAACCACCACAAACATATTTAGTTGATGACCTGGATGAGCGATATGGACATATAGTTTTATGGCTTCCTCCATACCACTATATGTTCAATCCGATTAAACATATTTGGGCGATTACCAAAACCCATTAAAATAGACATATTGGTCGAGATGGCAGTACAGAAACTGACTGAATGAATATGTGGAAATAATCATTGCGTACTGCTACTCCTACTGCTTGGAAATTTCAATTCGGCACACAGAAAGCGAGATATTAAAATGCTATGAAGGAGAACATGTATTAGATAAACTAAACAATGAACCCATTGTTATTGAAGTAAATGAAGCGAGTAATTCAAGCGATTTGGAGGATGATTGAAGATCCATCTTTGTATTATTATTTTATTAAGAAGCCTCTTTAAGAAAATAGGCTTTGGATGGTAAAAAGATGAACTGACGCGAGGGCTTATGGAACTTTCCTATGTAGCTTTCAAATGACTGATATGTTTGAAAGAATATATTAAAGAAAGAGAAGCATTCTTGTACCAATTTGTTTTCTTGGATAAAACATGAATTTTTTAGAATTGTACCATTGGTCGATGTTGGAAAGATGAAAATAAAAGAAGTGTTAGATCTACTAAAGTTGATGGTTAAAGGTATAATGCAGCAAACAAATATATGATAATTGCATTGTCAACAAAATGGCGGGCTCTACATTTTTAATTATAATTTTCACACTTCTAGACCACTGTGCGTTAGGGTCGCGGACCACTGTGCCAGCCAATGTCAAGTTCAATTAAACAAGACTCAGCACTTTCGGTGTATAAATACCCGAACATTGGATGGACACGGTACCTTCGTCTCAACGACTGGTCAACTACCCTGCGACAGGAGTGCCCAAAGTGTCACATAGACTCGAGGCCCCTCTCCTGATCGATCTATAAGTACTCCCCAAGAGTCCCCTAGGCTCTAGGCCTCTCCGACTCCCGTCCTCTGGAGACGAGCCACGTAAAGCCCCTCAGGCACCTTTCGTGAGAGCCCCCATCGATAGTGCCGGACTGGTCCGCACCCCTCGGAGACATGCTGGGTTTTCTCCGAGCCTCCTGGTAAATTTTGTAACGAAGAATTAGTAAAAACCTATATTGTTTTTTAGCCGAGTGGTTTTCATTCACCCCCGTTAGGGAAACAACCCCCAGTAGTGACACTATGGGAAATTTTTGTATATTTATCCTGTTTTTATGAAAAAAAAAACTGTAATTCGCTCACTCGGATATTTTGGTTACAAGCTGGCAATAGTGTCGATATCTGACGTCACTCGAAGGGTATGACGTGCATCGGTTTTTGTTTTGCATTAAGCATATTATACCAAGTCCTACGTTTTTCAGTCCAAGCCCTCTTGGATATAAAATAATTTTGCTTGCACGGTAATTATAATTGGCTACCATATGAGATAATCAGAACCGACAGTATCGACCCTAAATTAATCATAAACGCTATAATTATTAGAATTCATTAAAATATTTGGAATTTGCCAATTTAACTATGAGATATCATAACGACCGTGAAGCGCATTTTTATATTTTGACTTGAAACCTCGAGCATTCCTAACATGTTTAAACAATGATCAATAAATTTAAAAATTAAGTGATTTGCCTGATTACCTTTTTCTCTCCGATTTCTTGATCCCTTGCAATCGGATTAGCTACAGCTGGAGTCATTCGACCATCTGAAGGTTTCGGTGGTGGTGGTGGTGGGGGTAAACCAAGACCTAAACACAGTTTCTTTTTAATTCTTAAACCATGTTATACAAAAGCTACGAGATAACCTAAGTCATCCAAGAGTAATACGAATAAAAATAACATGGGGTGTTTTTTAATAAGTGTCCAATATTTCATAGTACAGTTCCTCAATTACTTCAAAGATAAAAAGTTGATATAAAGATACTGACTTTCGTCGTTTTCATAAATACGTTCATAGTTCTTTTAGCATGAAATACATATTAGTTTTTATTTGTAAAGGTACGTCTCCTAACAGAACGTAAAGCTCTTCAGATAGAAACTGCATATAGAAGTTTCAATTTAATCGAGGTGGTAAAAAGTATGGTCCAACAAGATAGCCGCCAATGATCCCTGCGACTTTCTCTAATTTTATGAGGGTTATCGTCTGCCCAAAAATGTTCGTTATGAAAATTCACAATGGCTTCTCTTGAAAAAGCGGCCTTATCAGAGAATAAAATGTTTGGTAAAGAATTGTTGCTATGTGCTACTGTATGCAGCAACCACCAACTAAAACCAAACCTTGGCTGAAAATCACTTGCATACGTTGAATATGCTATGGGTATAGTTGGTAAAGATGCAAAACCAACCCTACAAATAGTTAATGAACTTGCTTGAAGTTGCACTGCTACCTTTCTGGCACTAGTTGAAGGATCATCTTATATCTCTCGAAGTATAGCCCCTTCTAACTAAGGCGTTTCTGTCTAAATGTTTTGGCACATGGCAGTACTCTGTTTGGATAACGTTCCTGATAAATTCGCCGAGCTTCGTCAGCATTTCCATTTACTATCCCTTTATATCTTAATCTAAAAAGATAGAATTTTAAAATCTCTTTTCAAATATATAACACACCATGGATGATTTTGGTTTCCTAGGCGATTTATTTAAACATAATTACTTAAAACCACAGTAGGCCATGAAACAAAAGCTAATATCCGAGAAACAACTATATTGACATCCCAATTGTTATTAATATTCGAGGTAAATTTTATTCTTACATATTCGTTTGTGAAAATGGCTTATCAACATTTGAAAAATTTGATATGATATCAGTTTATATTGAAAGTGGAAAAAACGAAGAAATGGCGCAAAATTTATATTTTGTTTGCTATCCGGAAAGACGGCAACCATTTAAGGACATATTCCGACGATTGGAACATAATCTAAAAACATACGGCTCTTTCACGATGCCGAGACCAGAAACTTGTAACAAAGAAAACAAGAAAAATGAAGAAATAAGCGTATTGGGATTTGTCGAGGCCAATAATCAGGTAATATATCCTGTGATAGCTTTGAATAGTGGTAGCTCAACTTTTATTGAAGTGAAAACTTGTTGAAAGTAAATCTCTATTACTTCATTTAAAGAAACATCATCAAGGATATCGAAAAGTTTTGATTGGAGTATGTCCAGATATTTATCTGCATTTAAATTTTCTTTAAAAAAGCGATACACCAGTTTGTTTTGAAACAAAAAACAACTTATATTTACCCCAAATTGGCCTTGTTGGCGAACAGGTCGTGCCATGTGGGGATTTGCGGAGTTTCAATGTCTTTCATTATGTCGGTTATGAATACCGCAACTTGTAATTCAACATTCATTTGACCAACTTATTTTTTGGCGAAAAGAACAATCCTTGTTAGATTAATTTAAAAACCAGTGACAAAATCTCAATCGTCTCACATCATCACCAGGATTCAAATATTGGGTAATTTTAACAACATAGGGAAAATATTTATTGGACGTCAAAATTATTTGCGCCTTAGATTTTGTAATTCCAGTTTCAGTTTCTACATTTCTGACGAACGTAGATTTTTGTTCCTAAAATTAGAAAGTGATTTTAGAGAATTAAATTAGGATGTGTGCTTCTGACGGCTCAGTCTAATTTAATACCCACTAAAAGTTCTTAACGCGCCTAAAGAAGTTTTCACTTCAATAAAAGTTAAGCCACTACTATTCAAAGTTATCACAGGATATATTACCTGATTATTAGCCTCGACAAATCCTAACACGCTCATTTCTTCGTTTTTCTTGTTTTCTTTATTATAAGTTTTTGATCTCGGCGTCGTAAAAGAGCCGCATGTTTCTAAACTATCTTCCAGTCGTCGGAATGTCCTCAAAGGGTTACCATCTTTCCGGATAGCGACAAAATATAAATTTCGCGCCATTTCTTCGTTTTTTCCACTTTCAATATAAACTGATATCATATTAAATTTTTCATTTAAGGACATATTCCGACGACTGGAACATAATTTAAAAACATACGGCGCTTTTATGATGCCGAGATCAAAAATGTATAATAAAGAAAACAAGGAAAATGAAGAAATAAACGTGTTAGGATTTGTCCAGGTCAATAATCAGGTAATATATCCTGTGATAGCTTTGAATAGTAGTAGCTCAATTTATTGAAGTGAAAATTTCTTTATGTGCGTTTAGCATTTTTAGTGGGTATGAATGAGACTGAGCCGTCAGACTCGGCTATGCAGTCGGGGAAAAAAGCAAGATACTAAAATATTACCAAATGCATAGTGTATTTTCTTTTTATGTACCGATTCTTTATGGTCTTGAATTTGAGATTTGCGGATGTTAGACTATGAAAGGTAAATACAGAATCTCGTCTTGGTGAGGTTTAACTTCTGTGTTGTGGTCTTAAGCACACATCCTAATTTTATTCTCTAAAATCACTTTGTAATTTTAGGAACAAAAATCTACGTCCGCTAGAAACGTAGAAACTAAAACTGGAATTACAAAATCTAAGGCGCAAATAATTTTGACGTCCAATAAATAGTATCCCTATGTTGTAAAAATTACCCAATATTTGCATCCTGGTGATGATGTGAGACGATTGGAATCTTGTCACTGGTTTTTAAATAAATCTAACGAGGATCGTTCTTTTCGCCAAAAAATAATTTGGTCAGATGAATGTCGAATTACAAGTTGCGGTATTCAGAACCGAGATAATGAAAACTCCACAAATTCCCACATGGTACAACCTGTTCGCCAACAAGGTCGATTTGGGGTAAATATAAGTTGTTTTTATAGACGTCACCCTGACAGGAGTGAAAACGTACGTAAGAAAATTGTGATAAAACAGCAAATAAGTTTTAAAGAAGTAGTTTATGGTAGGAAGGATGAATCCTTTACCTACGAAGCCAGCCAAACCACCTATCCCCCCGGAAGACTGCGAAATTCACGACTTCTCCTCTGACGAGGATGACATTTACCTGGCAAATCCTCCACTACCCAGTGATCTAAGGCGGGAAATAGAAGAACGCGCGTCAAATCAAGAGCTGAAGTGGGCAGCAGCCCTCAAGGAGCAGCATGATGTATGGTCTAAGAGATTGGACGACACTATTATAAAACTAAATGCTGAAAAACACGCTGCAATGGCAGATTTAATGGAACGGAATGAGAAGCTGGCAGAGATAATACGAAGGTATGAGAGCCAGTCTAAAACACACACAAACACCTTTACAAATGCTTTAATACACGACAACAGTATTACAGATATGACAAACGCGACAAAAACAATTATAAAACAAACTAAAATGACTAACAACAAAAGACAAGCAGATTTAGACAAAATAGACATTTGTGAAGACATAGAAATGACTGAAACGAGACAAGAAATCAATGTGGACAGCGAAGACGACGACCAACAAACCTACAAAACAATAAACGAGCAAAGGAAGCGACAGTCGACTAACAAGCTCACTAACTCAGACGCCAAAAGGCAAAACACAAAACAAAACGATGAATTTCCGGCACTGCCGGCAGTAAATGAAATTCGTGAAAGCGAATTTCTTGAAGTAATTAGACGAAACCCAAAAACAAAACAGACAATACAAAACGAAATAAATAAAGAACAGACAAAGGACAATGAACAAAATAAAGAGACAAGGGACATATAGAAAATAAGAGTACCGCCAATTGTACTCCGCAATAAAGAACTATACTTAAAAGTCTCTAAACATTTAAAAGAAAGGAAAATCGATTTCGGAAATGCATTAACAATTAAAGAGGGAGTGAAGCTCCACCCTCCAATACGAAATGACTATAGGAAAATTATTTCCTTCTTTAAGGAGCAAAATATTCTGCACTATTCGTTTAAGTTTGCAGAGAAGAAAGAACTCCATGTCGTCCTCAGAGGGGTACTTGAGACCTGGTCTGAGGACAAAGTTAAAGCCGACCTGGAAGAGTTGGGCCTCACTCCCTCGAGGGTAATCAGGTGGAAACGTGCAGACGGGTCTGCCATGCGTTTGGTACTCGTCATTCTGCCTAGGGAAGAAAAGAGAATTTACGACTTAAAATCAATTGATCATATTCGTATTAAAGTAGAAGCACAGAGGACTAAACCTCAAGTAACACAATGCCATAGGTGCCAGCTGTTCGGGCACTCCCAGCATAAATGTAATGCACCCTTTAAGTGTATGAAATGCGCGAAAAATCATATGTCGCCAGAGTGCCCGAACCCGCAGGCACTTAAATGTTCTAACTGCGGTGAAGCCTACGCCTCCAACTCAAGGGAATGCAAAGATCATCCAGATCAAATTAAAGCAAAATTTAATAATAAAACCAATTTTATAGAAGCACCCAAATCAACTTTTACATGGGGCAAAATCAAAACTCGAATTTAAACATGAAAGGTACAGAGGCATGGCAAACAATAATGCAGAAATCAATGCAGTCCTTGCTCTCTAAGTTTCAAGTTAGAATACAGGAACAGGTACAAAACATGATGTCGACTTTAATGAATAATATTCATTAATGATGACGCAAACTGAAATCGCTTTCTTCAGCTTGGCGACAATCAATATAAACGGGATTAAAGGCAAAAAGCTTGAAACTATTGATTTTGTACAAAGGTATAACATTGATATACTTCTTGTACAAGAAACATGGCTCAAAGGAGAACGGCTTACATTCCCTAACTACAACATCTTTAGAGATGATCGACAAGGCCGAAATTTAGGCGGAACCATGGTTCTTGTCAAGAAAAATATCATTGCACAAGCCGTACCAGGCCTGTCAGGATGTACTCACATAGAAGGTACATTCATAAGAATTAGAACCAGGCATAACTGGATAAAATTGGGTTCTGTTTACTGCGGTCCGGCAGTCAATTTTGATCAAGGCTGTCTAGCAAAAATTTTTGAGCATAATGATCCCATAATAATATGGGGGGACCTCAACGCAAAACATAAAATTTGGGGCTGTCGGTCTCAAAATAAAAGAGGTCTCCACCTATTTAACAATTCACTTAATTTAAACTACCATATTTTGCCGCCTGAGGAACCCACAGACCATCAAAGAGGTTCATTGCCGGAATTACTGGATATTTTTGTCATTAAGAACACAGGTCAGCTCTCACAGCCAATTGTGCTGTCAGAGTTGACCTCTGATCACAGGCCAGTTATTGATGAGTACGGTAATCAGGCCGAAAAAAGCCATGGCTTCACTTCTAAAACCAGAACAAACTGGTGGGTATTTAGGCGAAAGCTCGAAGAATGCGAAAGCATAGTGCCAATTCTGTCTAACTTAGAAGTGAAAGAAGCCGTTAGAAAAGTCACTGCGAATATGGACTCGGCAATGACTGAATCCTCGATGACAACTACATCCAGATTTTCGAAGTGGGCGTCATTGGAGGCGAACTCGCTCAACGAATCAAAGATAAAAATAAGCTACTAAGGCAAGCATACAGGACTGGCGACCCGCGCATCAAAGTTCAGGCAAATAGGGCAACCGCCGAAATAAGGGCTTTATTGAAACAAAAGGAATCTGATGTATGGCAAAGAAAGACTGAAAACCTGACAGTTGAGGATAACATAGTTTTTAAGTTTACAAGATCCCTGACAAAGGGAGGACGTAAATCTATGTCATACATCAGAGATCCTCAAACCAATCAACCTGCAACAGATCCTAGGATAAAAGCTGAACTGTTTGCTGATAGTCTAAGTGAACAGTTCAGCTTGTTTCCGTCAACGGACCCTGAAAGAGATGCGCGAGTCTCTAGGACAATAGAAATCTATAAAAACACACCTAGAAACGTGATGGATTTTCCACGTATATCCGTTGAGGAAGTTCGCTCTGTACTGCACGATATTGGTGCAAAAAAGGCACCCGGCTTCGACGGCATAAGGAACAAGACACTCAAAAATTTGCCAGAGAAAACAGCAATGGACCTGGTAAACATAGCCCAAGCTACACTTGAAAGAGGTTGCTTTCCAGACACTTGGAAAAGGGCCAAGGTGGTATTAATTCCGAAAACTGGGAAAGATCTGACGTTGGCTGCCAGCTACAGACCAATAAGTCTGCTATCATGTTTAGGCAAGGTTGTTGAAAAATTGATATTAAATCGGATAACCGATTTTGTATTAAACAACGACGTATTACAACCAGAGCAGTTCGGTTTTCGAGCTGCTCATTGCACGGTGCGCCAGACAACACGACTGGCCTCCAACATCCTAAGAGGATTTTATCGTCGCATGTCAACAGGAGCAGTCTTTTTTGACGTTGCTAAAGCTTTTGACAAAGTCTGGCACGAAGGACTAGTACTAAAATTAATAAGGGCAGGCATGCAGGCTATCTATATCATACCTTGAAGACAGGACCTTTGCAGTATCGTCTGAAAATACAATTTCAACGATTAGAAAAATCAAAGCAGGGGTCCCACAAGGATCACCCCTAGCGGCGATTCTTTATAATATTTACACAGCAGACATTCCGCACAGCAATCAGACAGAACTATATCTGTTTGCGGACGATACTGCAATAACTGCTACCTCAGGAGTGCCCTGGAGAGTGATTGAAAGTTTGCAACAGCATGTACATGTGCTGCAAAAATGGCTTGAAGCCTGGAGATTAAGGCTCAATGAGGAGAAAACGCAGGCAATATTCTTCTCGAAGGCAAGGCTAAGACTACCTGAAACAAGGGTTAAAGTTAATAATAAACCAATTATATGGTCAAACAAAGTAACGTATCTTGGTCTTGTCTTCGATAAAAAACTTACCTGGAACGAAAACGTTGACGAAAGAGTCGCAAAGGCACAGAGATAATTGAGTGCAGTGTACGCGTTAATTTGTAAAAACAGCAATATCACAAACAAGACGAAAATGTCAATATACAGGACAATTATCAGACTAGTACTAACATACGGAATATCATCATGGTGTACAGCAAACAAGACAAGCCTCAAAAAACTACAAATCTAACAAAACAGGACAATTAGAATCGCACTAAACGTACAAAGACACGTACCAGTTAGAATACTACATGACGAAATGAAAATTGAAATGATTGAACAATACATAACAAAGACAATTACGAACTACCACAGACGTACAGACGTATCAATAAATAATCTAATAACAAACTCACACATTAGATCACAGCCACAGCACACATACAAAATGCCGAAAGACTGGATCCCACCCTGAATGCTAAATTATCATGAAAAATATCAAAAAATTAACATAAAAAAACTGGAAAAGAACGACGACTCTCAAGAGAAGAAAGAATGAAAAAAGAAAACAGCAATAAAAAAAGAACAAAGAAAAAAGCTTCAAAAAAGTATTCGAAAAGAAAAGTCAGCAGCAAATAGAAGTAAAAGCCAAGAAAGGCTAACTTAAGAAGCCAACAGTACAGAAAGAAAGTTGTTTTTGTTGTAAATATAAGTTGTTTTTTGTTTCAAAGCAAACTGGTGTGTCGCTTTTTTGAAGAAAATTTAAATGCAGATAGATATCTGGACATACTCCAATCAAACCTTTTTGATATCCGTGATGATGTTCCTTTAAATGAAGTAATAGAGATTTACTTTTAACAAGATCCTTACCTATAACGCTCTTCGAATAAGAGAGTATTTAAATACTCACTTAAGAAACCGTTATAAAAATTTATAAAGAAGTAATTTTTGTTGATATATTGATCTTTTGTAATGATACGCTGCTGTGTTGTGCTAATCTTTATTGTTTTGTGGTTGTGCTGTCGACTGTCAAACGTCAAGTTACAAGTTAGTCGTCGTATTTTTATGTTGAGTCATGTTTGTCCAGTTTTAGTTACTTTGTTAATTATTAATCTTATTACTTATTAAAAAGTATTTAGCCATTAATAAAGTGTGTATTATTAAACATAATCGTATCAGGTTATGGGCCCAGGCCACGCAAGACGTGAAACAGAAGCACAATGAATAATACGATATTTCCCCAGCTAAACTCTGAGAATTTCAACAACTGGAAATTCCGAGTACGGGCAATTTTAGAAGAAAGGCAAATTATAGAAACTCTAGTGAAAGAGGAGTCAGATTTTACTCTAGATAAAGAGAAAGATGCATTTCGAGTAAAGGATGCCAAAGCTAAATCCATTATAGTTCAATGTGTAACGGACAAGCATTTGGATATAATAAAGGACTCACAAACTGCAAAGCAAATGTTAAAATCCCTTGAAGATGTCTTTCAAAGAAACAGTGTTTTCACAAAGTTAACCTTGAAGAAAAAACTTTTTAGTATGAAATGTAGCCGTGGTGAGAAATTGGAAGATTATTTCTTAAACTTCGAATCAGTCATTCGGGAATTAGAAAGTATTGGCAGTACCTTTGACGAAACAGACAAGGTTTGCCATCTCCTGCTGTCGCTAAATGATGAATATGAGCCAGTTATAACTGCTATTGAAACGATGAATAAGGATGTGACCATGGATTTTGTAAAATCTCGCCTTTTAGACGAAGAGTTGAAATTAAAAACCAAAAGTGGAAACCAGGGTGTTAACAGGAACAGTAACGAGGTAGCTTTTAAGGCTAATCAGTATATATGCTATAAATGCTACAAGCCAGGACATAAGTTGTCTGAATGTCGTCAAATAAGAAGAGAAGGCAATTATAGAGGTAGAAGAGGAACAAGGGGTTATGGTTACTATAGAAGAAGAGGTAGAGGCTCAGGTTGGGGCCAACAAGGTTCAAGTGGAAGTCAGCAAGCCAATAATGCTGCAGAAAATCCTCGAGAAAACCAAATTGCATTTATTGCTTTAAAGTGTGTAAAGTTTAAGGACAATATAAACAGTTTTATTTTAGACTCTGGTGCCACCGAACATTTAGTTATGAGTGAGCTGCAAGAGTACATGTTAAACGTTCAGGAACTACCCAATGAAGTAAAGATAGGAACTGCCAAGAGTGGTGAGGTACTGACAGCTAAGAAGAAAGGAACTTTAATTGGAAAGTGTCAGGGAAAAGAAATAAAGTTAGAAGCTTTAATAGCGAAAGGTATGTCACATAATTTGGTATCAGTATCTCAGTTGTTAAAAAAGAATTTTAAAGTTATATTTGAAATAAACAAAATAGGTCAAAACATGCTAAAATTATGTATAATGACTTAGTTTTCTACTGTGAATCTTTTAATGAATTGTTCTTGCTAAATATAAATTTTGATATGACAGTGTGTTATAATGTAAGAAATAATCTCGGAAATAATGATATGGCTATTGTTTGGCATAAGAGGTTAGGTCATTTAAATCGTTATGGTTTAAAACAGTTAGGATTACCACACAGTAATGATGTTTGTACTGATTGTATTGAGGGTAAAAGTACTAGAAAAAGCTTTAACCATTGTATCATGAAAGCTTCTAAAATTGGTGAGTTAATTCACACTGATATTGCTGGTCCGGTAGTAACTCCAACATCTGAAGGGTACAGATATTTTCAAGTTTTGCTTGACGATTATTCTCATTTCTTAGTAGTAAAATTATTAAAACATAAAAATGAAGCTGCCCAAAATTTAATTGATTTTATCAAGCTTATTAAAACTCAGCATGGAGCTAATACACAAAAAATTAGATGTGACAATGGGGGAGAATTTTCTTCAAATTTTTTAAGACAATTTTGTAGAGATAAAGGTATTGAAATACAGTATACTCTGCCATATAGCCCACAGCAAAACGGTAAAGCTGAAAGAATGAATAGGACCCTTATGGATAACGTAAGAACCAAATTTGCAGAGACAAATTTGCCAAAAGAACTTTGGGGTGAGGCAATTCTTTGTTTAGCCTATGAATTGAATAGATGTCCTACTACTGCTAATGGTGGTGTTTCTCCTTCCACAAGATGGTACAAGATTAATGATTTGTCAAGATTAAGGATTTTTGGGAGTCGAGCTTGGTCAGTTGTTTTACCAAAAATAGGTAAGTTGGAAAAACGTGCCAAATTGTCAATTATGGTTGGATATTCAAGTGCTGGATACAGGCTTTGGAACTTTGAGACTAATGAAGTATATTGTTCAAGAGATGTGACCTTTGATGAGAAAGAAACAAATTATAACAGAATAACAAGCAAAATATTGATAGAGATAGAAACCGAGGAACATAAGAATGAAATTAAAAGAGAAAATATACAGGAGATAAATCATATAGAACAAGACGAAGAAAAACAGAAAGAAACAGAAGAAAAAGTACCAGATAATTGCATAAACTTAGAAGAAAGTAAAAATGAACCTAGATCAGGAACTATTAATACAGATATACAAGACACAGATGATGAGGAAAATAGTACAATAACAAAAACAGAGGTGACTAAAAGAGGCAGAAGGGTGAATACACCAAAACACTTAAATGAATATGAAATATATTCAGCATACTGCCTTTTATCAACCAGGGATCCAAACAGTTACAAGGAAGCTATAGAATTAAAACAGTGGGAAGAAGCAATACAAAAAGAGTTACAATCACGTGAAAAACTACAAACTTGGTCGTAAACACATTTGCCAGAAGGCAAAACAGCTATAGAAACAAAATGGGTCTTTCGAACTAAAGAAGAAGGCACAAAAAAGGCTAGGATAGTAGCTAAAGGATTTCAGATTAAGGAGGAGAATTCCTTTCAACCTGTTTATGCTCCAGTTGCAAGACTGTCAACTATCAGAGTGTTGTTGTCAGTTGCTTTACAGGAAGACTGGACTATTAAACAATTAGATATTCCTACTGCATTTTTAAATGGTAAGTTAGAATCAGAAGTATACATTTATCCGCCTGAAGGGCTAAAGACAAAGAAACCATTTTTAAAATTAAATCGTGCACTCTATGGACTTAAGGAATCACCGAAGGTTTGGAATGAAACTTTTAATGATTTTGCTTTAAGCAATGGTTTTCTAAGATCAAGGCATGATTGTTGCTTATATTGTGGTAAAAATGTGTTTATTTTATTGTATGTTGATGATATGTTGTGTGTAGGAAGTAAAAATAATGTAGATAAAATTGTACAGTCCTTAAATGAACATTTTCAGGCAAAAGATTTGGGTGAGGTAAACCAATTTTTAGGTATGAGAATAACACGAAGTAAAAATGAAATAACAATCAATCAGAGAAAATGTATAGAGAAACTGCTTCAAACTTTTAATATGGAACAATGTAATGGAAATTTAACACCTATGGAAAAGGGTTTTCAATATAATGAAAATAGTGAGATTATTGACGTTCCTTACAGACAGTTAATCGGTGGACTTATGTATTTGTCTACAACATCAAGACTAGACATAACCTTTTCGGTCTCTTATTTAAGCAGATTTTTAGATAAACCAACTAATGAGTCATGGAATGCAGGTAAACGACTATTGCGTTATTTGCAAGAGACGAAAGACAAAGTCTTGACATATAGTAAGTCTAAAGAAGATATCAATGGTATATTGCTAAAAGGTTTTTCAGATTCAGACTGAGCATCGGATAAGAATGATCGAAAGAGTGTGAGTGGTTGCTTGATTTTAGGGTGTGTGGCGCTTTCTACCGCTGAAGCGGAGTATGTGGCAGCAGCTGCTTGTGCTCAAGATTTGATGAATATTAAAGGAGTCTTAAGTGACTTAAAAGTTAATGCTGATGCAATTCTTTATTGCGATAATAAAAGCTCTATACTTATGTCAAAGAGTTATGAGAATTCAAAGAGGGCAAAGCATATTGATATAAAAGCTCATTATTTGAAGGATTTGGTTTTTGATAAAGCAATATCAGTTGAATATATACCAACTTCTGAAAACATAGCTGATATGTTAACCAAGGCACTAGGTAAGGAGATTTTTGTTAAACTTAGAGATAAGGCACATATTGTTTAAATATTTATGTATTTATACTAGGGTAAAACCCCCAATGATTGGCACCCTTAAGGGGCTACCTGACTTTGAAGCCTTTTTTTGGGAAAAGTAGTGAAGTTAACAAAAAAAGTAGTCGCTATAGTTTAAAAAAACATATTTATTACCTTTTTAAACTATTAACATATTTAGAAAAGCCTATAAGAACATCGGTAAAGTTTGAAATAAAAAAAAAATACAATCTCCTAGTCATTGGCATGTGGCTCCCAGTTATTGGCACCGCTGTTATTGGCACATTTAAAATACTAGGTAGGTAGATATCTACTTGCTAGGTACCTAAGTTAGGTACATTTTTAATTATTAGAACATGATGAACATACAAAATTTTTAGGATTAATTTTTTTTTTGCAAACATGTTAAATGGTATTGCCAACCATAACACTTTATACATCTGACACCTATTTTTTTTAGTTGTTATGTTAAATGTACAAATGTAACAAAGTCCGGTCGTAACATTATTTATATTAAAAAAATCAAAATCTCCAGAATCAGAAAATAATATTTTTTTGCAATTATCTATTTTTGTATCTATTAATATATCGGAGATTACATTAATTTTTTTGTAAGCAGTTTTCTCTGATATATTTAAATACAAACCGTCTTTGTATAGCTTTCCCACCGTATTAATCTTAGTTTCTTTCTTTCTGAGTTTATTTTCAAGATCTAGGGTATTGATAATTTCTTGATTTGAATCTAACCCTATCTCCTTCCTTTTACTACTCTTCTTCATGATTTTTTTAAATGTATCAGAAGATAATACCTTTTTCTTAATTTTATTTTTTCTAAAGTTTTCTGTTTCTGTCTTTTTTTGTTCTAGTTTAGCAGACCTGGCAATTTTTCTGTTATTTTTTTCAGTTTCTTCCTTTTCCCTTTTCTCTTTGTCTTCTGTCTTATCTTTTTTCCAACCTGTAGATGTAATTACATAAGTCGTTTTTTTCATGTTTCGCTTATTTTTTCTTTTTGGAGTGTCCGGCTAATCCAAAAGAGAATTAAAGGAATCATTCATCTTATGATTATCGTTTGTTTTTAAACTATTTTCATTTGCTTTGGTTGACTCCATTTGTTCCATATCTACCTTGTCGTCATTATTGAAATGTTCAATTCTATTAACATCTTCCTTTTCTTCCATTTCTATCGAAATATCGAAATTCGTACTGCCGACAGTTAACTCATTAAGGGTATCATCACTTACAAAAGGAATTTTAGTCTCATTATCTAGAGATGCATCCTTGGAGTTACTCTGATGATGGATGTTTGCAGAGTGTTCAGATAGTAATTGTTCGAAGGTAACTACAGGTATATATCTTCCCAATTTAATGTAGTCGTAGTCGCATTTTTACCAATAAGTTCATCAGGCGTAGATTTAACAACAGCTGAATTTCCATTAAAATATTTCCAGATTTTAAAGAGTAAATTAAAGTAGTCATTATTTTGGTTAACTGAGCCAATATGGGTTTCAAATTTATTAATATTTTCGTGTCCAACAATGTCCAAAAATGTATTGTAACCCAACTGAAGATCTGAGCAAATATCAGCTTCATTTATGCTTGGCTCTACATCTATTTGAATGTCTTCCAATTTCGAAGTGTTACCCAAACATTTTGTGACATCTATGGCACTAAATGTAAATGGCCTGTTGCCCGAAAACCGTTTACTATACTTAGAGGTTCGATGAAGTCAACAACTATTTTAAGAATTGGTGCAAAATTTTGTTTGGTAAGTTGTTCGTTTGGGTTTTTTGTTCTCCACTGAAGAACAGCACGTTTCCAAAAAGTTTTTACAGGTTTAAATACCCCGACATCGGCAGGCTGCAATATTCTGGTGGCATTAGGATACAAGGCTATTAATATAATTTTCAATTTTTCGCACAAATCACTCACTTGAAGGGAAAGATGTGATTTGTGCCCATCAACAAACAAGATTATGGGAAATTGACAGTTGTTTTTTATTAAATGTGGATGAAAAACTTTGCTAATATATTCGTAAAATATTTCGGACTTCATCCATCCATTGTCACTTAGACCTAGTCCCCAATCATCAGGAAGTGATTGTAATATAGCAGGTGGTAATCGTTTATACGGGTATATAATCATAGGAGGAATCGTATCTCCAGAGGCTGAAAATGTGAACATTACGGTGAGGTTCTCCTTAGCCATAGCTCGGTCTACTTCGTAAATATTTTTACAACCCTTTGGGGCCAAAACTTTTGTTTCCTTGGGTCCCAACAAAAAACAAGTCTCATCTCCGTTGAATATCCGTGTCGGGTCTTCTAAAATTGATGCATAACCCTTACTTTCTGGGTAGCGCTTAATATCACAAAACCAGTTGTTCAAGTCCTGGGCCGAAATGCAGGCACTGCTGAACGTAACCGCTTCAGCTGTTCTTTCCGCTAAATCAGTGTGGCGGCTCAAGAATGCTTCGTACCAATGATCGCCAGGTAAATTGTTAACGAAAGGAGTTTTTCTCTTATGGTGATCAAGGAACGCCTTAACAGAAATCTGGACGTCTTCTTTTCGACGCGGAAACCCCTTTTTTTGTGACTCAAGTATCCACTTTACCAATATCTCTTCTTCTGAAGGTGCTAATATCGGCGGTGGACCATGTCTTGCCTTAGTAAATTTATCCGATAGTCTGAACTGAATCGTGGCCCTTGGAACACCATAAGATTTAGCAGCTTGTTTCTTTGACATACCCTTATCTATTGCATCGAGAGCTAAGATAACATCCTTTTCACTGTATTTCTTTTTGTATTTACTACCACCCTTGACTTTAGGCATATTTTGTAGGTACTTTTTAAAATCTGAAAATCAGAAATACAATATTAATAGAAAAAATCATGAAAATACACAGGCCGTAAAGAAAGGGCGAGCAGTAGGTGCCAATTACTAAGAATCACAAAAACAATAATTCATCCTATTATTGGCACCGGTGCCAATCATTAGATTTTAACGACTTTCTCTACCTAGTTATTGGCATGCCAGAATATTAAAGAAATCCAATATTTTGAGGATATAAAATGTTAGAAAATGATACATTACATATATAATATTAACAATAATCACTTAAAGGATTCCTAAGTATATGAATAGTTAATTTAAAAGCTACAATTTAAGGGTACCTACCTTGCAAAAACTGTTAAAATTTCACTTGTTTAAACACTGGTTTTTATAATTAATATTTTCAGATATTTTAGGTAATAGATAACCACAGGCAGTGCTAGGACTGGACTAAAGATGTTGCCAGATCTTCTTGGAACTGTTAAAATTGTTGTAATATGTCGTGTATTTATAAAAACACATTTAAAAAGAAAGGTGCCAATTACTGGGGTGGGTGCCAACAATTGGGTAGTTTACCCTATTAAGTTGTTTGTTTGCGATTTTCGTTTGTGAAACTTTAAATCGAGGAGGAGTATTGATATATTGATCTTTTGTAATGATACGCTGCTGTGTTGTGCTAATCTTTATTGTTCTGTGGTTGTGCTGTCGACTGTCAAACGTCAAGTTACAAGTTAGTCGTCGTATTTTTATGTTGAGTCATGTTTGTCCAGTTTTAGTTACTTTGTTAATTATTAATCTTATTACTTATTAAAAAGTATTTAGCCATTAATAAAGTGTGTATTATTAAACATAATCGTATCAATTTTAACCCGAGAACAACTTGATCAAAGAATTCATGAGGCCTTTGCAGAAATAAAACCATTACATATCATGAATGCCTTAAAATCCATTCGAAAAAGAAGAGTGCATTTGAAAACAACGAAGGAGCTTACGAACATTGCGATGATTCCCGTTATTTTTTACCTTAATCTGAATATTTTATTTCGTTTTAAAGTAATAAAGTTTAAATAAATTGCCTAGGAAACCAATATCATCCATGGCGTGTGATATATTTGAAAAGAGAATTTAAAATTCTATCTTTTTAGATTAAAATATACAGGGTGTTCTATTTAAAAATTGAGGTTAAGTCCGATAACTTTTTTACTTGACACCGTATACTTATTCTGAAAACGGCAGATTATTCAACAATCATTTTAAAGAAACTTTTGTATAAAACATTTTTCTGTGTCTTTTTTAACTAAGAAAATGTAGGTAATTTAGAAACTGTCAATTTTTTGATTTTCCCCCGTATCTCTTAAGCGAGCGAAAATTTTCGAATTTTGATTTTATCACTTTAAGTTTGACCCGAAAAGAGCACATGATACCTATATTACTTTGTTGATAGCACTAACAATTAGAGAGATACCCTATGAAAGTGTCGAAAATGGGACACCCTGTACATGCAGTAAATTGGTTTTTGTTTTTTTCCCTTGCAAGCGAAGCAAGATACGAAAACAATTCAGAGAACAAAAAGGTAGTACCATTAGTTGGTATATCCGAGAAAAAAGTGTAAATTAGAAAAGTCTGTGGCGTACCTACATTGTTTTGTCAATAATATTCGTTAAAGTGCTCCCGGGACGCCACTTGACTCAATAAATTTAATCTAGTTAGGGCTAATTAACCCCCTTATTATTATAAGTAACGGTACCAAATTTCAATAAGATCGGGGAAAGAATATTAAAAAAACTTATAAAAAAGCGATCTTGTAAAAATCCCTGTATATCAAAAACGGGGCAACTCTGGACACTTATCATATAAACTTTTTCTCTTAGAATATCATAAGCAATCGCCTTCTTAAGTTACGTAGCGTACTTTTGAAACACCATGTATATAAACAGGAGCAAAGTCCTATATTTTAGATTTTTATGTTGCTTCTAATAACGCTACGTCAGATAGAAAGCGGTCTGCTGTTGTATTACATGGCTGTATACATCCAAGCCCTGGTACATAAACGATGGAATACCGCAAGGATCTACTGTCATGTTAATCATAAAAATTATATTGATTTTGGTGAGTTACCTTTTAGGGGGTAGTTAGGAACTAATGGACTCATTGGTAAAGCAGGTGGTCTAGGTATCACTACGCTCTCCATTATCATTACCATGATGATTAAAGTTAGTTTGCTATGACATTCCAACATGCGGTACCGACTTGAGTGTTGCTTTCATCGTGTAGCGTTCCTGAAAAAAGAAAAATAGTTATTTATGGTTCAAGTGTGTTATGCAGTCTCACAAAATAACAATACAGGGTTAATTCCATGTTAGATGTTCTCATTGTATATAAGCAAATTTTGATTAAATCTGAATGCATATATTATATTCCCCCTTTAGTGATAACCATAACTCACTACCAGTTATCGTTATATCATGTCTCACATGTGATTCATAAGCTACTTTATTATACTAAATTCGCACTAGTAATGATCGCGTTGTATGTAAGTGTTGAGTAAAAGTATTTGAACTATTTATAATAAACTTATAAAATAAAAATACTTCCTAACAAAGGTTTGCTTTTTCCTTCTGCCAGAACCATCCCTAGATGCGTTTCGCTGTATAACAGCTTATCAGTGAATCTATACGTTCTGACAAAAGGCAAAAGAGCATTAAAAGCGGGATGAAACAAAGAGTAAAACCAGATGGTTCCATCTCGTGGTGCTGGTAAAGAACATCAATTGTTAAGCATACCTGCGCCCTATGACATGAACTTACACAGTCACAAGTATCAAAGGAAATCCTGTAAAAACGAGACGCCGCAATGGCAGTCGGTGATAACTACTGCACTATGGCATTAGATAACGTGGGTTTTAGGGGTATTGCATTTGAGCTCATTAAAAGTTACCTCTCCAAATGACAGCAGTTTGTCGCCATAGGAAATAAAATAAGTAATAAATGAGAAGTTAGCTCTGGAGTACCCCAGGGTACAGTCCTTGGACCACTTTGGTTCACATTATATGTTAATGATATTTTTAATATTCCTATTAAAGGAGATATAATTAGCATTAATGATGATACGACAATATTCTATCGCGAAACCTGTTGGTCTTCACTGAAGCGTCGTATAGAGTCCGACTTTGGCCTTATGATTGATTTTTTTAGCATACAAAATTTAACTATAAGTTGGGAGAAGGCCTGTTTTCTACCTTTTTGTTCATATCAAGTCAACCTTCCTTCGTTCTCTGCCCTCAATGTTGTACAGGAAAGTAAATACTATCAAATAAATAAAGCGCAAAACGGTTAGTTCAGGTTAGTTAGGTTATCTAAGATGGGACATTTCGTTGGTTCGTAAATTTAAGATTTATAGAAAATTGTCTAACACGAATCAACTACGGACTTTATAAAGAACTAGTCCATACTTCCAGTGGAGTGTAAGTAATGTAAATTAAAACAACACTTCTGTCTTCCTCCACAAATGATATATTTTATTTTAAATTATATATTTAGCGATTGTCCCTACACGTTTCGACCACATATATAGTCATCCTTAGGGGAACTAAATCGAGTGTAGTTTAAGTTATAGTTGTTGTCTCAAATTAATGAGTACAACTTTTAAGATAATATCAAGTGATTTTTTTTTAGTTGAAGACTAACTCGAATTCACTTAACGTTGTGGATTTGTAGATAAGCACATTTTTAAATTATTTTAATTTTTATCTTTATTAGTTAAAGCAGGAAAATTTAGTTGTAAGTATTAACCGTAAAAATAAAATAAATTTAAGCCATGCCTTTTCATGATTGGAAAACTCCATAAAAAATAGTAATTTACATTACTAGATGCGAAAGTTAATTTTTTGGTGTGAGGAGGTTTTTGAATAGCCGAGGCGAAGCCGAGATGACTTAATACTTCCGAAGATCAAAAAATGCTTTCGCATTGTGTGATGTATTAAATTTTTTCTACAACTGTACTCTGATCAATATATTATTAAGTAATAAACTGTGATTTTATTTAAACTATAATGACAAAATAAGGTTTCTCCACCCGTAAAATAATCCTTGACAACTAGTTATTTGAGTACTGTCAGAGTCTGTCAGTTCGAATTTTTTAATTTCGCTAGTTCAAAATGTTCTTCCAATCCCAAAACGTTGCTATTCAGAAGGCGGCCGAGTTGGCATGTGCCTAACTGTTACCTGAGAAGTCGAGAGATAAATACTATCAAACGTACAACCTGTTTCTGGAATGGTTCGAGGATAAAAACGTTTCTCAAATTGATGAAAATGTGATGTTAGCGTACTTCTTATAGAAATCTGAAGCCTTATCACCTCCGTCCCTATGGTCTGTGAACAAAATATAGATATTTTGCAGTTTAAGAAACTCGTTGCATTTACCAAACGAAAACACGATGGTTACGAAGCTAGATAATCTAAAATTTTCAGAAAAGAAGAAATAATAAAGTTTTCACTTGACGCTTCTAATTATAGCTATTTATTTATGAAAGTGATAGCAGTAATGGGAATAGCTGGAGCATGCCGCACCGATGAGATTCATAAAATGGGGTTGGAAGACGTCGAAATCAAGGATGATGTAGCTATAGTTCAAATCCTCCAGAGCAAAAACAAGGTTCAAAGAAGTTTTGTGATAACCGATGATGGAGGTCCAGTTTCTTTTGTAAGGTTACTACAAGATTACATTAAACTTCGGCCAAATAATGCACAAGACGAACGCTTGTTTTATCGCTATGAACGAGGTAGGTCTGTGAATCAGGTGATTGGAAAACACACTATTTCGAATGTTCCCAAAGAAATTGCCAAATTTTTAAAACTTCAAGACATACATAAATACACTGGTCACTCGTTTAGAAGAACATCAGCTACGTTTCTCGCAAATGCTCTAGGTGTCGACATTTTGGATTTGAAAAGACATGGCGGTTGGAGGGGAGGTCTTCGTCCGTTGCGGAGGGATATATTGGTGATTCGTATACTAATAAAATCGAAATTTTCAAAAGGATCTTAAATGGAACTCCTGCTTTTATTTCATTTAACGACGTGAGAGTGACAAATAGAACGAGTTGTAATATGGTCCAAGTCCAGGATAATAACGAGACTCTAATACGAAGCGGCTAAGCTATTGAATTGAATAATATTCCATCAAATTATTTTTCCAACTGTACAAATTTCACTATTAACCTCAATGGCAATAAATAATTATTATTTAGGTTTTATATTATTGTTATTATACCACTTGTTTTTTCAATAAATATAAGCATTTTGTTATTAAGTTTTTTTCCAAAATTCGCTTGAATAAATACAATAAAAATTTCCTATGAGTATTCGTGTTTTTTTTATGTCCTGGCACCGAAAGTAGTACTTTCGTAGCTAGAAACATACTACTTTCGTAGCTAGCAACGTATAATATTCAGGTAACTATAATGTTTGCTTTCGTGATCTTTCGTGTTGCTAAGACCCAAAGGTTTATTTATTTAAACAGTAGTAGAAAAAAGTATTAAATTTAAAATCCAGTACATTTGAATTAAAAAATAACTCGCGAGGATACTTGACACTTGACTTGACTTGGAAGAAAATAAATGTAATTGCTATGGAATCACGCAAAGCCTAGTCGTTTAAGAACAAAATGATGAGATTTCTTGTGACGTGAACATTAAAACGGTTAATTGCTCAAAAACTGTAAGAGATACGTAAAAATTGTAAGAAACGTAATTTGCTTAGAATTGACTTCTTTATAAAACAAAACTAAAATTTTCAGAGTTTAACGTGCCCGTATTATTTATTTTTGCGAAATTCTGGTAGTCGTTACCCGGATCTCCGTCACTGAGCTAATTGAAAGGTTGAACATGAACCTCACAGAATGAAGTACCCAAACCTCTTATTATGTGTGACAAATATCATCCGAATACTGTTTTTTATTAAATGATAATAAAAAGAGAAAAAATTCTTTTTATTTCAGGATTCACCAGTTTCATTCTCTGACCTAGGTAAGAAAATACCCTGTATAAGTAATTTACGGAGAATTAAAATTATATCGCTTTCTAAGTATAAATAAAGCTGCTATGGATGATCATATAACAATAATTGAAATTCGTGAATAAAGTTGTAAATATTGGAATGTAACTGTCTTTCACATTTACTTTGACCTATTTACCGTTTATGAAAACACCTTAAACAGATTCGCTTATAAGACTGCTGTAATAAAGTCAGAGACATATGGCAACCAGAGGATAATTCAATCCAAAAAAATATAATTTTATATCCAAAATGATCTAAATGGTTAAGAAAATGGAAAACATCATTTAGTTTTATAATTAAACTACAAGAAATGTATCCTGACATAATTAGGGTAACCCTGCCATACTTTATACTACCAGCATTTGTCTACATGGCGTACAATTAGAGTTGCCCCCTCTCCCGGTTTTCCGGGAGTCTCCTGGAATCGGGCCTTAAGAAGCGTCGGTCTCCCGTCTCCCGGGGTTCATATAATTTCTCCCGGAAATACAGTTTACAAAACCTTTGATGCAAAATTTCGACCATCCATTTTTCAACAGATAGAAGCTCCATGCAAGCATTTTCGTCCCTTTTTTGGTGAGCAAACACCGCGAGCGGAGGAGGCAGCAAGCAACCGCTGCTGGCTTAACAGGTCCGCGCAAGTTTTGATGTTTCAAGAGTTTTTGATTTAGGATTTAATATTACTCAAGTATCGTGTCAGTATTCAGAATTGTACAGTGTCTATGTAAGTGTAACAGTAGGAGGCAAACTGAAAATGTCGCAGCAAGGAGATTCTGGATCTAATTCACCACTTCGTAAAAAGGAATGCAAATACGTAACAAGTTTTAATGATAGTTGGCTAAGCGAATTCCAATGGCTTAAAAAAGTATATGAATGTAGGAGAGCTGTAATGAATCATACAGAAAGTAAGAAACAGAAGCTGGCTTCCTCAAGTGCGAGTACGTCGCAATCAATTTCGAATTCAACATTCCAAGGAACAAGACTTAATTTCTGCAATTGAAATTACCTCATTGTCTCATGGAGTGCGACACCATCACATTTTTCGTAGCCAAGACTGTACTAATAAGCTATTTAGTAGTCTTTTCACAGACTCAGTTTTGGCAAAAAAAATCGCTTGTGGGAGAACGAAGTGTACCAGTATGTGTGAGAATATTTTAGCAAGTGTCGCTCAAGAAGTGCTTCTACGCGAGTTAGAACAAGCGCAATATTTTTCTCTTGGAACATATTCTTCAAACAAAGGTAACGTAAAGATGTTTGCCATAGTTGTGCAATATTTTTCAACAAAAGAAGGGATTAAACAGGATATTTTAGATTTTTATAGAGACTCTGATGAAAAAAGTATTGACATAAAACAACAGATAAGCAAAGACCTGGTGCAAAATCACTTGGCTATACAAAATGTCTCCTTATTTTCGGCCGACAATGCAGCCGTTAATTTCGGCGCTAACAACTCTGTATACAGGGTGGTCCAACGAAAACTTAACACCTCGATTTTCTGGCTTTAAAATGAAAATGTGGAAAATCGCTCGGACCAGTCGATTTCTGATGCGAGGGGGAATAACTTTTCCGCTTTTTTCATCTCCGTAACTTGAACCCCCTAACGGGGGTGAGCACAACCCCCTGATTTTAAATAGGGATGAGTGGGTGTTGCGATACCTCATTTTGAAGATCTTATCGAGTACTATCTGACCCTAAAATTTTGCTTCATGATTTTCATCTTTAACGAAATGACAGCTAAAATAGTGGAAGACTACTTACTTTTGTGATTAGTTTATTAAATGCTGAAAATGGCCACCATTCACTTGCATGCAGTAAAGAACGCTGGTGTATGAGTAGCGAGTTATTTATTTGTTAATTTTTTTGTCCAAAAAAGTAGACGGACCATGTTTTTGATTTACCTTTGTCTATCGTCAATTTTTAAGAACGTTAAAGCTGTATCAAACGATTGTAACTTTGTAGTAGAATTAAAATGGTGTATTCCGTAGAAGAAAGGGTGGAAATGATAAAATTATTTTTTAGAAATAACGACTCTGCGCGAGTAACAGCGGCTTTATTTAATGAACGACATCCCGAAAAAAATGTATCCGCTGCTTACGTTGTGCAACTGGTTGCCAAATTTGACGCTACTGGTTCAGTCGGAAACAAAAAGAGGGTGTATGAAAGAGACGAAGCGAGGGAAGTGGCTGTCTTAGGTCAAGTAGCAATGGATCCGACCCTTAGTACTAGGAAATTGTCCGATGTATCTGGTGTTTCACGCACAACAATCATGAGAATCCTTAAACAACATAAGTTCCATCCTTTTAAGATACGACTGGTTCAGAAACTGAATGAGGATGATTTCGATCGCCGACTCCAGTTCTGTGAAGTGGTCAGTGGAATTATTAACAATAATCCCAGCTACATGGTCAATATCTGTTTCTCGGATGAGTGTTCATTTTACCTTAATGGCACTGTAAACAGGCATAACTGTCGGTATTGGTCAGATGAAAATCCAAGATTATTTCGTGAAGTGCATACTCAGCATCCCCAAAAGTTGAATGTTTGGGCGGGTATTTATGGAAATCACATAATCGACCCTTTTTTATACCCGGTAATCTCACTGGCCAAATTTATTTAGAACTATTAGAGAACGCTATTTATCCAGCCCTCATTCAAGTATTGGAGAATGAAGGAGACCATGTAACGATCATTTTTCAACAAGATGGCGCACCACCTCATTTTGCTCAACCTGTGCGTCAGTTCTTAGATGAAAATTTTCCTCAGGTCTGGATTGGAAGAAGGGGACATATTGAGTGGCCACCCAGATCACCTGATCTGGCTCCACTGGACTTTTTTCTATGGGGTCTCCTGAAATCTAAGATTTACGCTACCCAGCCTGAGTCACTGGATGATTTGCGAATTCGGATCATTAATGAATGCCGTCAAATTACACCAGAAATGTTGAGTAATGTACCTGAACGTTTTGAGCAAAATTTATTTTACTTCATGCAAGTGAATGGTGGCCATTTTCAGCATTTAATAAACTAATCACAAAAGTAAGTAGTC